>BSWB01000002.1:141382908-142632908 GCA_033239125.1 Fagopyrum homotropicum
AGTGTGTTGAGGCACCGGCGATTTATATGTTGTTAGAGAAACCAAATTGCAGTGTATTATATTTTCGTTATAATCAAATAATTACTTATAGGAGTACATTATAAAGTAATAATTAATTGATCAATTATTTTTTACAAAACTAGATAAAGTTAATGCAATTGTAATACATATCTCGTAATTATGCCTTTGCAACCGTGTGCGAACACGGTAGGCAACTAGTCTATATATACTACTAAAAAATCACTCATTTTGTCCACGTATCAACCTCTAAGGTTGTCCACGTCAGAATTTTTTCAATTTATTTACTGATTTGCCACAACGTATTTACAGATTTGTCATTAATTATTTTATAAGAAATTTTTTTATTAAAATTTGTAAACAGTCATCATGCCACGTCAATTTTATTAAAATAAATTATTAAAAAAAAAATTAATCTACTTATCTACCAATCAAAATTAACAAACTGATCTATTCTAACTCGATTTGTTAGAAAATGTAACGCAAATCTTCTAACAAGATTTGACACATTTGTTAAATTTAAAACTAAATCAAAATTTGCTCCTCTATCTTAATCTAAGTAAAAGTGATAATATATTAAGGTATAAATATAATACTCGAATAATAATCTTTGTAATAGAATTTTAATTTTGTTCTTTTATTTATTTTAAAAAAATAATCCTCACATGTTAGTCATATTAATTAATAAAAATAATTTTTATTATAGATTGATATCAAATATATGATGCATGAAAGTAAAAATATAAGGAAAAATAACTCAAAATAATATCAACTATCAACATTGAACCGAAAATAATACGAACTTTGAAAATTACTAGGAGCGATACAAACTATCAATGTATTTACCAATAATAATACCTCATACTTTTCCGGCAAAAACTCTAACTCCGGCGATGATGTGATAGTCGGAATGTTACATGTCATCAAATAAATGAATTAAATGTGTGATGTGGATTTTATTTTTTTAAAATCAATTTAATAATATTTAAAATATTAAAAATATTAAAAAATAAAAAATTAAATATTTTAAAATTTTAAATAATATTTTTTTAAAAAAACATTTGTACAATTTTTTTTAAAAAAATATTTTTTGTAAAAAAAAATTTAAAATAAAGTTTGAACATTTTTTAAACAAGTTTGTAAAAAAATTTACAAATATTTTTTTTTATGAAATTTTAAAATTTTTTTTTTAATTTCGAAATTTTGTTTTACAAAATATTTTTTTTAGGAAAAAAAAGTTTTCCAAAAAATTTGGGAAAAAAAATTCTTTAGGGATCTATATATACTACTAAAACAACACCCATTTTGTCCACGTGTCAATCTCTAAGGCCGTCCACGTCAGCTTTTTTTTCAATTTATTTACAGATTTGCCACAACATATTTACAGATTTGCCATTAATTATTTTATAAAAAATTTTTTATTAGAATTTGTAAACAGTAATCATGCCACGTCAATTTTATTAAAATAAATAATTATAAAAAAATAAATTTACCTATCTACTGATATATTGTAACTCGATTTGTTGAGAAAATCTAACGAAATCTTCTAACAAGATTTGACACATTTGTTTAATTTAAAACTAAATCAAATTTTGCTCCTCTATCTAAATCTAAGTAAAAGTGATAATATATTAAGGTATAAATATAATACTCGAATAATAATCTTTGTAATAGAATTTTAATTATGTTCTTTTATTTATTTTTAAAAAAACTAATCCTCATATGTTAGTCATATTAATTAATAAAAATAATATTTACTATAAATTGATATCAAATATATGATGCATGAAAGTGAAAATATAATATTTATTTAGACAATCCTACACAAGGTGCGGACACTAAACTAGTTAAGTTACAAGATTTAAAAATAAAATTTCGAATATTTTTTTGACAAATTATTTTTTTTATAATTAAAATTTTCATTTTATACAAAAATCTGAAAAAAAAAATTTGATTAGAAAATATTATATTTTTTGGAAAAATAAATATTATTACATTTTTTTACAAATCTATTTAAAAAAGTTTTCAAACTTTATTTTTAAAAAAATTATATTTTTAAAATAAATAATTCAGCAAATTTTTTTAAAAAAATATTATTTGAAATTTTAAAAATAATATATTTTATTTTTAATATTATTAAATTGTTTTTTTAAAATAAAATCCACATCACATATTTACACATTTAACCCATTTATTTGATGACATGTCACATTCCGGCTGCCACGTTATCGCCGGAGCTAAGTTTTTGCCGGAAAATATATAACGTATTATTTTTGGTAAATACATTGATAGTTTGTATCGCTCCTATTAATTTTCAAAATTCGTATTATTTTCAGTTCAATGTTAATAGTCGATATTATTTTGGGTTATTTTTTCAAAATATAATATCTTTTATTTAGGTAACCCGCGGGTACTAAAATAGTAAATAATAGAGTGTAAACATGTTAGAAAGAGAAAGTAAAACTCATATTTTACACCCGGGGTAAATGTAGATTTATCCGTTCTTGCTACGCATATTCATTCTGGTAGGCCCCGCAATAATTTCCCTTGTCATCCTCTCTGTCCTCATATTTGAGTCTGTTTTCCTCGGGAGTTCCGCCTTCACTTTCACTGTCTCCCTCACTGGATACTGGATTGTGCTTAGTGCTTATTATCTCCCTCTCTTCTTCAATATTCTCTCCTCCTTTATCTGTAATTCAATCTTGCAACCTTTGCTAGCAGCAAATCAAATATAATTCGGTTCTACTTCCAACAATGGCGGCATTTAATCTCTCAACTGTGCAATGGTCCGTCTTGAAGCCCCAAGCAGTTGTGCCTTCTAGTCGCCTGCTAACGTCGAGGAACTTCAACCACTTGCTTTTGTTGAATTCCGCCCCCGGACGCAGCAGCAAGAGTCGCTGCGTTTCCAAGGAGGCATTCGTCGTTCGATCTGTAAAGATTGACGAGCCGATTTCTACTTCTAATGTCACTTCTTTCAGTGGAGTCCTTGACACTGTGAGTTTGCCTCTCCCCCTCTCTACTTTCAGCTCCTAGTCAGTCAATTGCATGGTCTGTTGTTCTTTGGTGTATCCGACTGATTTTGTTGACAGTCCCTATGCTCCCTTGCCCTAGGAAATAGTTGGATTTTTTGGATAATGCACGAGGAATTTGAAGTGATTAGCCTGAATGGACGAGATCTACTCAAGGCATTTTTGGTTGCAAATAGCTGTTGCTTGTGTAGAAATTGTGGAAATGTCGATTAAAAAGAGTGGGATGAGAGTGACAACTGACAATGGCCACTTGTTCTCGAAATTGAATGCTTTTGCAAATCGTCAAATTATTTTGATAACTAATATTTTAGATTGGGAGTTTGTAGAACACTTTATTCGGATATGGTGAGAGTATATTTCATATTTACATTTATTTGGATATTACCTGTGAATTAACAGGTTAAGTATGCTATTTGCCTGGAAAATATGAAGCATTTCACCTGGCATAAGAATGAAGAGTGCTAAAGTTGTATTGAGTTTGAATATCTTGCTATTTCTTCTACTTTAGGCTCCTTTTGAACTGCTATCAAGTGATCATGATACAGAGCAATCAAGAACACTATCAGATGCTCGGAGGAAAACAAAGATAGTGTGCACAATTGGTCCTTCTACAAGCACGCGTGAAATGATATGGAAACTAGCAGAATGTGGGATGAATGTTGCCCGTCTAAATATGTCCCACGGTGATCATGCATCTCATCAGAAGACCATTGACTTAGTTAAAGAGTACAATGCTCAATTTGAGGATAAAGTCATATCCATTATGTTGGATACTAAGGTATCTCCATCTTTGATTAGGTCTTTTAGTTTATTTGACTAAAATTCATCCTTAATCGCGGAAGTAATAGAGAAAGAGTTTGAGCAATATTGAAAAATCTCAGAAAATCACAACTACAGGTAAAAGGAAGAAGAAGCTTTTCTAGGATGGCTAAAAATCAGACAAAGTAAAAACAGTAAATTTGTAAAAGTACGCCTAAACATAGACATCAGCTTATAGCAAACCTGATATCTATTATCATAATACATATTACATGTAAATGTACACACAACCGGTTCAACAATTAATTTATAAAACTTCTATACCAAGTAGCTCCTTCTCCTTTTTATCCCTCAATTACTGAATATAACCTGCACCTTCCCGAATAGGTATCTATATACTAAACTTGTATAAGCTGATTTAGCTCCATCATGTTTGTTCTCGTCATGCAAACCTCTCTTAATAGAAAGGAAGGACCTAAGTGCATTTTGGCTTGACTTGATCTGCACTTTTGAAATTAAGACTATCTAATAGATCATCTCATATTCTCTATGATTTCCGGATCACATGGGGAAAGAAGGGGGTTGTCTCTAGAATTCATAGATGTGTGATGTGTTAGGCCTTCAAAATCAATTCTTACATTCGTTATGATCATGCATTTTCACAGGCCTACATGTTCAGCTGGGATTGGCTCCCTGGGATACATAGTAACCAAAGCAAAACAAGTCTTATACATGACCAAGTCTTGAGAAATTGATGAATAATATCAAACAATAGTTATCAGAAACTCAAAATTGAGAAATACACTAAAAATTTGGATTGAAGTTACATAATCAGTCTAATCAGATGATCAAACATGTATTCAGAGACGGTAATGTGAGTTGGATAGTCATTTTTGGCCTTTGATCATTATTTGGTTGGATTATGTCAAGTTTTGGGTCCACGTGAGTCCATTTATTCATGTTTTGGTCATTTTGGATTTCGGCTTTTAAGGTTTCTATTTATTAAATTAGGATGTAAAGCAAAGTGAATGTATTATTATAATATTACTTTGAGTTGGGTATGTTTCGAGTTACCTATATTTTAGGTTGGCTTGTTTCTGGTTTGGTTCATCTTGGGTTCGTTTCACTTATTTATTTCTGATTTGGGTAATTTGACTGCCAGCTTATCTCAAATAAGGTCTGGTTGATTTTTGGGTTTAAGTTTCAACAATTTGGATTGCAAGCGGTTCCGTTTTCTAGGAGGTTAGGTTTCCTTGGTTGGGCTTACCTGTATTTTACATTGTTGGTTCCCGACCATAGTCTTGAAGGCGTCTGAAGCATTTAGGATTATATACTGATAGCGTTTGCAAAAAAAAAAACAATCCTATACAACTAGGATCCCTAATTAATAAAGAGAACTAACAAAATTAAATTTTATAAGATAACCTGATTCAAGAAGCTTGTCTACAGTTTCAAAAACACAATTATATGTGGTCTTTTCTACCAAACTTCCACTGCTCATCCTGGTCAAGAAAATCCTTTTCCATGTGTTCTACACCACTTTCACACCATATGTATGACAACATGAATGCAATCATGAACTTTAAATTGGTAAAACAATGTCTTAGGACAATCTTGTTTTAAACAACATGAGAAAAACAAAGTTGAGAGGACATGAGAGCCAAAATTATAATATTGAAAAGGGAAAATTTAAAGTTACAATGATTTTAACATCAAACAACTCTAATTTAAAAAAGAGATGATATAGGACATGAACATTGTCGATACAAACCATAAAACAGAAACTTTCCAAATGATGACCAGCAAGCACATGATGAAGGTTCTGTATATCTCTTTCTTAAGTCTTCTGCCCATAGAACCAACAAGTCCCTAATTTCTAGCATACTATGTGATAAACCTAATCCTATTTGGCTTTAAGTGGCGATTAAATAATATGATGTATACAAATCTGAGTTATACAAATACTAGAATTGCGGTGAAGTCACACATAAGACCATCTGTAACACTGTATTCCAATTGCTCGTTAGACAAGGCAAGCTCATGTAATGTCTACTCAAAGTACTTCAAGGTCAAAATGACTTTTGACCTTATAAACTACCCTTGGATCAAATCCTAGTCGTGAAGTTGATAATTTCTGATAAAAGAACATTTGAAGTTGATATTCTTCTTCCCTGCAAATCCAGCAATAGAGCCTTTACTTCTAACATGCCAATCTACATATTGAAAGATAAACTACCATCATGATTATTAGTGTTAGTGATGTATTCAAGATCTAGGAATCAACTCATATCCTTTTCTCTTACTAAAGCATTTAAACAAGTCTCTGTATCTTTCAAAAAAATGTTGATTGATTTACAAGACGTTTGATGATATTATTAGTAGATGATTAACATGTTGAATTATCATCGAGTGCATCTTTACCATTTATTTTGTTTTTTCTTATTTTTAATTTATGTTTTCAGATCCAGTTTTATAAGTTAAAAGGAATATTCTTATATGATTAGTTAGCCATGTAGGGTCCAGAGGTTAGGAGTGGAGATGTTCCTCAACCGATACTACTTAAGGAAGGACAAGAATTCAATTTTACAGTCACAAGAGGAGTAAGCAAAGCTGATACTGTGAGTGTAAACTATGATGATTTTGTAAATGATGTGGAGGTTGGAGACATTCTACTTGTTGACGGTATGCCTTATTATTCAGTTTTATCACAGTCTTCTGAACACCATTCCAATCATTATGTGAATATTTAATATTATCGCTTGACTTCCTATAAATTAGTTCCCTTTGCGATACTCCTTCAAACCTTATCCTCTCTATTGTGATATTGGTGTCACCCTTTTTAAATTGGATTATAATGAGGGTGAAAATTAGATCTTGCATCAGTAAAATTATTTGATGACAAATAGGACAATTTTGCATTTAGAACATTTGTATGGTTCCTGTTTATGTGCTCAGATTATGGATTTGCAACCCTTTTTTTATCTTCAGGTGGTATGATGTCGTTGGCTGTGAAATCCAAGACAGAGGAAACTGTGAAGTGCCAAGTTGTTGATGGTGGAGAGTTAAAATCAAGGCGGCATTTAAATGTGCGTGGAAAGAGTGCAACTCTACCATCGATAACAGGTTACTTATTGTTTTGGATTTAGTAGATCTTTTTTGGGTTATGTTTCTTATTTCCATCGTATTTACACTTAATGTTGGGCTTCCCTTTCCATTGAGAGCAGACAAAGACTGGGAAGATATAAAGTTTGGAGTAGACAACGGGGTTGATTTTTATGCTGTTTCATTTGTTAAGGATGCTAAAGTTATCCATGAATTGAAAACTTATCTCAAAGGTAAAACTACTCTTTCTTGATCTGTTATGCATGTATGCCCTGTTTTCTTGTATGTCTCACTTTGTCTCTTTCTATTTGTATTAATTTTCACAGGATGCAATGCAGACATACACGTCATTCCAAAAATTGAAAGTGCAGATTCTATTCCGAATCTCCAGTCTATAATTTCTGCATCAGACGGGGTTAGGTCTTGCACTCTTATTGTCCACTTTTAATAGAGAAGTTCTAAATTTTGTAAACAAAGAAGAGAATCTTTTCCACAAACTATCGCCGTACTAAATAATTTCTCAGTTGCCAGTCAATAATTTTATACTGTTTTCTGCACTAACTTTCAAGTGTAGTGAGGGTCTGACATGAATATAGAAGGTCCTGATTATGTTGTGACAAATGTAATCAAGTAGAAGAAATGGTACAGGCTAAAGGTTTAAAAAACTTCTCCATCTGATTTTGATGGCTGTTATGGAAGTTGCCAAGCTGAATATGCATTGGTGAAACAGTTAAAGATTTTTATTTGTTACTGCTGATCAATGCTTTCATTGTTCAAATGAGTGTCCATATAAACTTTCAATAAAATCAATTTTGCTATCATAAAATACTTTTCGATGGGTATCTGGAATAAGGTTCTTTATTAATTGAGCAAAAATGGCCATGCTTGTATTTTCTTTGTTCATATATGGTTCTCTTATAAAGCGTTGGTACTTCTAAGTTCTGACCAGCTATAGAGTCTTGTTATTCTCTTTTTATGTTTGATAGACTCAATTTGATGTATGAAGCTAGTTCTTTTCATGCATGGTTTCTGCCATCACTCCGTGCCTTGTTTACATCAAACCCCCCAAAGTCCAATATATTTTGTTTTTATCGATTCTGTTCCAAGTTAAGGACCTTTCATATGTGGTAATGGAGAGCATACTCTGCCCTACCATTCTGTATTTTGCCTCATCCAATTCTCTGTATAGGATGAGCTCGTTTGTTGTTAAGATTGTATGAGGTCGCAGTCTATCGTTTGACTTGATTTATGATATTTGGTTGCTTCATGTTAGTTTTGGCTTTTCTTCCCTAATGTTTCTATCAGGCTATGGTAGCGCGTGGCGATCTGGGAGCTGAGCTTCCTATTGAGGATGTCCCTCTGTTGCAGGTAATTCGTTTTATAAATTTAGTTTTTGGTGTCAGGCTATTCCCGATAATAGAAAGTTTAAGAAACTGAGCATGGTATACCATTTGAAGGGTGAAGTTCAACGAAACTAGTGGTGTTTGATGATTGAACATCTTTCTTCAATATTTGTTTTGATTTGCACCAATAATACTGACATTTATTTCAGGGTGTGGACTTGCATCAATAAGACTGACATTTTACCACTCAAGAGTGGATATGCTTTTTATTGTTTTTAATAAAATAATTATATAAGTTGCTCTTAATCTTAAATGAGCAAAGAGGTGATTTTCACATGTTTGTGGTCCCATTCTTTCTTGTTTGGGAAAATTAGAGAAAATAATACGAACTTTAAAAATCACCAAAAATTATTTCAAATTATAAGTTTCCAGACAAAAAATAACCCAAACTTTGTGAACAGCAAAAAATATACAAACTACTAGTATTTTACTTTAAATAATTTGAACTTTAGAGGCTAAACTTCAGAAAAGCACTATTCACCTTTAAAATACGAAATCAGCAATAATTTATCAAAATTTACACAGAGAACCTCTGTTTTAAAATAGAAAGTCTTTACTTGTCCAATTTTCAAAAACAAACCTTTTTACGAAACCATACAAACAACCCATTATTTGTTCAACCTTCCCCGAAACCACCCATAGTTTTTGATATTATACAATGCCACTCACTAATAGAATATTGTGATTCTGTGAACTCACCACCCTTCTCCGGTATCTGTATGAAATGGTTAAAACATTTTGAATTTACTTCTTATATCCATTTGGAATGTCTTAAACAAAATTTTGACATGCCAACATACATTGTGTTAGGGGAGCCACAATCGGCGGTCCCTTTGTGAACGATACTTTGGAAGAGGGTGAACTCATAAAAATTTCAAAAATAATAGGTGGTTTATGTAATATAAAGCATAAGGGTGGTTTATTGCAGAATAGGAAAGTTCTGTCTTATTTAAAAAGTAAAGTGTGTTTTGTGGAAATTTTGTACAAATTAGGGATGTTTTGTATAATTTCAAAAATGATAGTGATTTTGTGAAATTTTCCCTTTAAAGTTGGATTTTTTTTTGTCCATAAACTAATAATTTGTGTATTATTTGGAGATTTAAAAGTTCTTTTTTATTTTTGCTCTAAAGTGGATAGTTTTGATTATCCATTAATTTTCTCTTTTCGTGTCCATCCCAATATAGGTAGGAGCTTGGGGATATGACTTTGTTGTCTCCAGTGCTTGTTCAGGGTTGAAAATTGAGTTGGGAATTCAAAGAGAAGTAAAAAAGATAATTTAAGAAAAAATCTCGACAAAGAATGACTGATTTGCGCATAAATCAACACACTAGAAGAAATGAACTATGCATCAGAAAACTGAAGCCTGTAGTTTAATCTGTATAAACTCATTTACTTCTCTCCTCTTAACCTAGTTGTATCTTCAACCCTTATGTTCTCTCAGGAAGAAATCATTAGGTTGTGTCACAGCATGCAGAAACCAGTGATTGTGGCGACTAATATGCTTGAAAGCATGATTAATCATCCAACACCTACTAGGGCTGAAGTGTCTGACATAGCTATTGCAGTTAGAGAAGGTTCTGACGCAGTTATGCTATCTGGTGAAACTGCCCATGGGAAGTAAGTATTCTCTGCAGTGATATAGTAGGTGCTTGGTTTTCCTCTTCCTTTCATAGTTTGCTCTCAAGTTTCTTGATATGTGCCATAATATCAATGCAATGCCTCGGCTTTGCTGCCCGGTTCGATCGGCTCCATACATGGAGCCGGGAGGATTCGAACTCGAATCTCGAGGCTAACCACTTAAGGAGTCTAGCACCACATCCCACTAGACTAACTGAGTATTGGTGCAATGCCTCCATTTGTTGCAGTTAAATTGACATTTTTTATGGATGTTGAGATGCTTCGTTGTTGAAATTTAGGTGTTTAAGTTTTGAAATTATGTTTTTCAGATCTCATTGTTTGAAAGAAAATAATGCTATCCATCACCATCCCCTTATTACCAGCCCACTAGTCACCTTTCGGTGGTATCAGTATTTCTGAAACTTTCTACCTTCTTGTCAGCAAGATGCTGCTTATCTAGGAGTGGCATCTGGGATCATTCAACTAACACAACCAAAGTCCTAATGTCTTTGGCTTCTGCCAGCCCACTAGTATCTTTCAATGTTAACCCCTACTTTCTCTTGTCCCATGATTTACTTGACCACATATTTCCATCTCTCCGTTTCAGCCACCATGATTTGTATCGCTCAAGTGAGGCAACTAAGATTTCACGGTAGAATACTGATGGAAAGGATTTATTTAGTTCTGTCTTCTTGTTCATTCTTTTGCATAGTTCACTCTTTCACCTTTGTGTAATCTATAACTAGTGTAATACCCGCACAAAGTGCGGGTTGAGTTTTAATAAATATTTAATACTTAGAAATTTATATGTATATTTTTGTAAAATAAAAATCTGGAGAATGAAATTATAATCATTATTATGATTTTTAATTCTTTTTTCAGTATTTATCTCTTCTAATTAATTAAATTTTTTAAATTGATTTGTTAAGATATGCTTGTTGGTAAAAAAAATCCGTAAAAGTTTAAAACTATTTTTATAAAAATATTTATTTAAATATTTTTAAAAAAATTTGAAAATCAATTTTCAATTTATATTAACATTTAGAAATCACTTTTTAAAATAATTTTTTAGGCTTCGAGAAACACGGCGTTGACACGTGACAATAGAAACTTCTGCTTTAATAGATATAAGATTACATTCATCTAAAATGTATATGAAAATTTCATTTATTTTTGCTAAATGTCTTGTTATTTATGAATTGCTCAAGGTATCCTCTGAAAGCCGTCAAAGTGATGCACACTGTTGCACTCAGGACTGAATCAAGTTTAAAACCTACTAGGATTAGTCCTCCACTAGAATCTGCTGCATATAAGGTATATAATTTATGGGTTGGATCATGAATTTTGTTTGTGTAAATGGATTATTGACGGCTAGTCTATCACACTTGATTCACTTCTGCTCTTATATGGCGAATTGTATGTATTGCAAAGTGATAATGTTCCAACTGTTTCAGAACCATATGGATGTAATGTTTGTGTTCCATGCCACTACGATGGCGAATACTCTCGGTACTCCAATCATTGTTTTCACAAGAACAGGATCCATGGGTATCCTTTTAAGCCATTATCGGCCATCATCAACAATCTTTGCGTTCACCGATGAGTAAGTTTGCAAAAATCGTACTGTCTGTAAATATTTGTAGTGCATTTCCTGTTGAAAATCTTTCAGAGTACCCTTTCCTTTTTGATAAGTTGGGAAGGTTTTATACTGTGCATTCAATTACCAAACTGAAGGATGCATCGTCATGGTACTTTTTGTTTTTTTTACTTTTCCATAAAACTCTACTGGTGCCTAGGTAGAAACAACTGTATTGCTTTTGAAAAAAGAGAGACAACTATTTCATGTTTATCATTTTCTTTTTGTTCTTTCTATCACATTAGTATCCTCCTAAGTTGATCTGAACATTTCTTTTGTCGAAAAAAAGTAGTCAAATAAAATGATACTTCAATTAAAATCACAGACTATACTGTGATTAGCATGAGAAGGCTTTAAAGATGGAAAAATGTCTGCCAATTCGGGGTCACTTGTAAATGATCTGCCCTAGTCATCTTACTGCTAGTGTATTATGAGTGGATGCATACATGTACTGATATACCCCCTTGCATTGTGATTTGCTTTTGGTTAACTGTCCTTTAATTTTCTTAAAGCTGTGACATTATTGCTAAATTATCTCGGAAAACTAAAAAAGTTAGATCTTCCTTATCCTTGCATGTTCATGCAAATAATTTCCCTGAAAGCCTTGCTTGGTCAATGCTAGTTTGAAACTTCTATTTGGTAAATCGAATGGGTTCTTTCAGTTATCCTTGCTGCTTTTAACTCTCTGGAGGTACTGGTTTGTGTTGTTTGTTATGAAGTAGTGAGGTACTTTAGATCCTCTGTTAAACATATTAATTTGAGAGAAAGCTCAAAATGTTCTTTTATCTCCCTGACTCTCATCGATTAATAATAATAACAGTTGGTTACCCTACTGAAGCCTCTTTTGCTTCAAAAATTCTCCAGTGTACAATTTGACCATTAATCTTGTATAGAATTTGACTTCGACACTTGTAATCTGGCGTATAGATCAGTTTTGGCACTCACATGTCCGGTCACTTTGTATGAACCATATAGTTCAAACTGATCACTCATTGTTTGTATTCTCTTCATTTTATGTTGCATACATTTTCCCTTTAGTTACAGATACCATAAGAGGTTTCTCTTTTCGTAACTATATATCCTCTGCGGAGTTTTATCTTTTTCGTAATAAACTCATAATTCTGCATGCCAGACGAAGGGTCAAGCAACGACTATCTCTTTATCATGGAGTAACACCCATGTACATGAAGTTTTCAGATAACGCAGAAGAGACTTTCTCTCGGGCTTTGAAGCTGTTATTGGTTAGTCAGTTAGCTAAAGTTTACATATTAGACTATTCATGTTTCTTCTGTGGCTTAAGCTAATTTCCAAATGACTTTTTTCAGAATAAGAAGTTGTTGAAAGAAGAAAATGTAACTCTTGTCCAAAGTGGAGCTCAACCAATCTGGCGTCAAGACTCAACTCGTCATATACAAGTGCGGAAGGTGCAAGGCTGAATCGCCTTCTTGATAAGGTTTCATTTATAATGGTGGTAGATGGATACACTTCAAATAAAGTTCTTTTGATGTTGTGGCTTTCTTAGTTTAAAATTGTTAGTGTATTAGTAGTATTAGACAGCAATTTCCATGACATTCTCTTAGAATGCATAGGGTTCTAGGTGAATGACACGCAATTTTCTTCTTTCGATCGTTGTGTTCTGTTAGCTAAGTTGATGGAATGCTTTAATGGCTATTGTATTTGTGCAGGCATGCTTAACAGGCCCAAGTTGCTTGTACAGTTGTAGTTGACAGGCTTCTTGTTTACAAATTGTATGGAATTGTACTATTTTCAAAAAATAGGTTTTTATAATTAAAATTTTGTTCAATCCCAATACTTTCATGAGCTTACTTCCCTGTTTATTTAAATTTGAGTTATGTTCTTTGCTTGAGTTCTTGATGAAAATGCGCTCTAGTGCTAGTGGGCTTGGGGGTTGGAGTTTTGATCCTGGTTGGTTGGAAGGATAAGCACCCCAATTCCCCAATTACCAATTGGGCAACTTACATTCGTTGATTTTTGTCTCTTTTTTTTTAAGGATACTTAAACCAGTTTTTACGTATATGACTACTTGATTATGAGTTTTTCAGTATGAAATTATGTGTATAATATTTCTAGTATAAAATCTTATACTAAGATTATTATAGCTAATATTAAATTAGAATATCTTTAAATAAATAATATACAAGATATAAAAATTTTGGTATACGAGTGGAGGAATAATATTTTTGGGTTATGAGAATTTTCAGGCATATGATTTCTTTGGATCTTGGTTATTTTCCTCTACTTTCGTGCCATTGAGTTCATGAATTACATCTCAGTTAGGTTAAAGGCCAAAACACCCAACCTAGTTAGTAAATTAGTAATCATAGATGCCACCATAAGAAGCTGAGTTGTATCAGCGTCTTTATATCTCTTAACTTGCATGTGGTACTATCCATCTGCTTAACCACTTTTAATTCAATTTTTTTGTACTTTGTATTTTATAGATAAGAAAAGTAAATTCAGGTCTCAAGTGGACATAGCATGTCTGGTTCACGAAACTGGCGAAATCACATGCTGTTTTTTCCTTTTCTTCTTTTCTGTACAGGGGATTGAAAAGCTAACAATATTATTATATTACCGTACAAGCATTAGGCACAAGAAAGAGGCTGACCATATTAGTTATGTAATTTGATCACTAACTCTCAGCAAACTGGCTGACCACATCGGTCATATAATCTGATCACTAATTCTGGTTGAATAAATTGGTCAGATTATATGACCAAACTTGTCAGTTTATATGACATTACACACTGCAAACTGATTGACCAGCATGGTCATATAGTCTTCTACACTGGCTTGATCATAAGTCTTCATCTCTTTTACATAAATCTGACCAATGATTGCTCTGTGGATGAGTTGGACTAGGCACAGCATACCTCCATTATAGTTACATTACCATACAGGACACTGCATTATTAGGCAGAAGAATCATCCTCTGATTCATCCTCTTCACATTTTCCTTCTAGCTTGCTATACTTGTACCACCTTGCACAAATCAGGTATGCAATAAGGTCCAATGTTGTCAGTGCTGCTAGGAGGAAAAAAAATCTGTCTAAATGACCCTTGTTTAAGTTTCCCGGTATCCATCCTGGCATGTTGTCCTCTGTCGAGATTTTCATTACTATAGACACTAAAAAGCTGCTCACATAGTTCCCTAGCGAGATTGATGTCATGCAAAGTGCACTCCCAAAGCTCTTTAATCCATCTGGGGCTTGTGCATTGAAGAACTCCAGTTGACCCACATACATGAAAACTTCTGAAGCTCCAATCAATACATATTGAGGAACTTGCCAGAAAATGCTCAATGAGCTTGTGTCGGACCCCACACAGTGTGGACAGTCTTTCTGGGCGTACTTTAGTCTATATAGTTCCACAATTCCAGAAGCAATCATTGCCATTATCGCAATGACTAGGCCGATTCCCATCCTTTGTAACTCAGTGATCCCTCTAGAGCCACTCTTCTTGATTCTGCTAACTATTGGATCCAGTACACGACGGTAGATGAAAATAAATGCTGCTACACTTAATATGTCAAAGCTTGACATGCTTGCTGGTGGTATTCTGAAGCCTGAGATGGTGGTTTTCATTGAAGCACCTTGCTCGACAAAGAGTGACGCCATCTGTGTGAACACCACTGAATAGATTATGGTGCACATCCATATTGGAAGCAATCTCAAAATGCATTTCACTTCCTCAACTTGTGTAACTGGGCAAAGACGCCATGGACTGTAAAGTCCAATCTCTTGGTCAGGTAAATCACCTGATGTCATGAGTGCTGCTTTGTCTAGGAATCTGCATGTTAAACATGAACTGAAATCAGCATAATTGTCAAGGAAGATGGTATATTGATACAAAACTATCTTATTAATTTAAATATTTTGGTCATTATGTTCAGTTTTCCTATTTTCTAGCTATTGCTTAGTTTTTGTGATCTCTCAGATTCTCCTTTCCTGGTTTTTAGGCACTTTCCCGTTTCCTGCACTTTTAACATGTTTCCTTCCATCATCTGATTTTCTTTGTAGTTTAGGAGTTTGTTATTTAGTTATTTTAAAAGAGGATCTGCAGCTTGTAATTCTAGAGACTTGAGTATTCACATTGAATACAAAATTGAGGATTCCTAAAAAAATTCTGTTGTGAGATTCTCACATTGCATTCTTAATACTCAGATCTTTGCTTCTAGTGGGTTCTAATGTATATATGATTATTCCCTTCATTCAAGTTTTCTATTCCTATTAAGTGTTTAGGAACCAGAAGTAATACTTGAGAAATTTCGAATTTTGAATGCGTTCTACTTACTTGAATCCTTTTGTGTGAAGCATTTTTCTGCCTGTATTTGCAATACTCTCCTCGTCTTTCACTTCATAGAGGGTTTTGCCTTCTGGTGGCATTTGAACCCTCAGTTTCCGGAAAGCAGCAACTAAGACCTGGCAAAATCTTGAGATAGGGTTGCCACTTGCCTTGAAGTGTCTGTACCTTGGTGTCCCTATAAGAAATAAGACTAAGGCAGCAAAGGCTGAAGCTGTAGATGCCCAAAACCCGAGAACCCAAATCCCTTCATCTTCGAAAAATACCAAGATTGTGTTGGAGAAAAGTTCTCCAAGGTTCAGTGCCAGGTAGAAATAGCTAAAAAAGGCCACTTTCGAGTGTGCCTCCTTTGGATGCTCTTCATCAAACTGATCAGCACCGAAAGTGGCGATGTTTGGTTGATACCCTCCATTACCAAGTGCTATGAGGTATGTGGAGATGTAGAACAATCCAATCTCCATGTCTGTATGGGGTGCACATGGAGTCTTTTCATCTCCGCAACCTCTCGGCCTAAGCAAGAAGAGGTGAGCAGATAACGATAGTAATGCGAGTCCCTGCCAGTTGAAGATTGAGAAAATAATTAGACAAGAATTAGGGAAGCAATAGAAGTGACACTCTTTCCTGGATTTTGTCAGCATTAAGTAGTGTTAAATTTTAATGGTTCATTGGTTACCATCACGAAGATCACTTGAAAGACGGCACAGGTTTTGTATCGTCCCCAGTAAGAATCACTGAGAAATGCACCCACAAGGGAGAAGATATAGACAGTTCCCGTCCACTTGCTAACACTATTAGCAGCATCTGCGTTGTTCTGCCCCAACACTCTTGTTAGGAAAAGCACCAGGTTTACTCCCACACCAAAGAATGCCAAGGTAGCAAGCCCTTGATTTACTGCACAAAATTCAGTCAAAAAGAAAAAAATCACGTTGGAGTTTCAATTGTTCATTAAACTTCAATTACCATATACTGTTATGCATGACACTTATGTCTTTCAACTTATTATTACTTCTATTTGAGTTTGCTAATAACCTACTTGTGTTGTTTCGTGAGTATAGGGTTCACCAGTTTGGTAACGCTGGTTGTTCAGGTATTTGAATTAACCTCGAAACCCCTAAAATATCTCAGGTTTGCAAATTTTCCAATAGCTGTATTGATTACGTATAGAGCTCCTAAATCCTGTCAATTATTTCAGTTACCCAACTTTTCCCAATATTAACATATCTGTCCTGCTGTGAAGTGTGAACCAAAATAAGGCATTCCAAGTTTGTCACAATTAATTGTTCATGTGCTGCTGGACTTTCATATCTTTCTACATAATTCTATAATCATGCAAAGGCTGATTTGTGCATGTGCATGTTTGGTCAGTTATACTTCAGTTTCTTGAAAATATCTCAGAGCTTTCCATCTGAACCTGCAAGCATGGAAATCTAAATTCTTTTTTTTTGGGTTTACTTGTGGTTTCTGTGTTGATTTTTTCTTCTTCTGGTAATCAATCATAGCAGCATCTTAACTGCTTGGCTAAATAAGTTTACTTCTTTTGGAAATTCTTTTTCTATTGAATAATTATTTTCTTTCAGTTCATGCATCCATCATTCACGTGATACATATATATAACAGACAAATCAACCAGGTAAAAAAATTAGTGTTCAGGTTGCGTAACTCTCGCGCATTGGATGGATTTTACAGTGTTAGATTTGGGTCATTGTACAAATTGATACCAGATTTAGGTCAGTTGTGATAGGGGATCTGTCGCATCGATCGGTAACTCTAATTCGAAATGTGCAGGATATTCTGGATGAGAAAGGATGCTGGAAGGGTTTAGAACTGTAATTACAAACCCATTCCTATTGTTCTATTACCTGTTTCTTTTGTTCAAATGGTAAAAATACAGCTTTGGATTTCCTGATTAACTTTGTGGGTATGATGGGTTTCGTTTAGATAACCTTTTAACTTTGATTTCCTAATAACATACTTGAGCCAGACGGGAGAAGAGGTTTTGATTGTTAAAACACTATTACTTGTAGCAACCACGTAACCATAACCCCATCTATGATCTACCAGAAAAAAACAAAATGACAAAAAATGTCGACCTCAAAGCCATTATTGTAATTTGACATATATAAGATACAAGGTAAATGGATCACGTAAAGCTAGTTTTATTTTTGGTCTTAAATGTAGGATGCATGTTTAGTTGTAAATCTGAAAATGTATCTAATTATTGTCGTACGTGTGTTTTAGTCTCACCACAATTACTTGTTCCTCTCTTGCCTAGCCTAAGCTTTCTCCTACTCAAATTTGGCACAAGAGCCCACCACTTGAAGTTAACTTTTCTTTCAGCTATCAATTCTTGGTTCGTTAAGATGAACCCTACATGTTCCTAATTGGTTTCTTCCAAGTTTTTTGCAACAGGATGGAGTATATTTACATGTTCAAGACGAACATAAATATACATAGGAGCATACCTAGTATGATGGTCCCAGCAGCCCATTGTCCACTCTTGTGTCGGATGGCGGGGTGTCCGTGCTGATCAACCGACCCATCAAGTGTGTATACTTCTTCTGCTTTTTTCATCTTAACCTGAAATTTCTCTTCCCAAATTAGATCGATTTTTGGTTTACATAGATAATATAACATATGCACAAAGTATGCACGAGTTATGACTTAATGAGTTCAATGAAATGTGTTAATCTATCCATTCCTTGTCCTCGAGGAAGTGATATGGTTTGTTATTGTTTGAACTTGGAGTCTAAGTAGGAGATGATTCGGATCGAACACGAAATGTGATTACTAACCTCTTTGGACACCTGAAATACATCCATGGCAATGAGTTGCTTAGCAAGAAATTTTAGAGGAAGGTAAGGTGATTTGTGAGTTATGCTAAGCTTGTGCTCACAAGCTTTAACGAAGAGGAGGGTAAGAGAGAGTGGTATTTATAGAGGGTTGGATGCTGAGATGGACGGTGGAGATTAGAGAAGATATAGGTACAACAAAAGACCAATGAAATTCAAAGATATTCATTATAAATAATGTATATTAATTATGGGAAAGGGGCCATAGGGCTTGTGTAAAATGATGCAATTCCTTTTTTCCTTCTTATTTTTTAGTTTTGTATTTACGAAAGGCTGAATCTAATTAAGTGGAGCATTACGTGGAATTTATTAGGTTTATTCCTTTTGAAGTACTATTTTCCCTTTACACGTGAGTTATTATTATTACACAAAATCGAGTCTAATGTAATAATCCATATTTTAACAATTTTACGTGAATTGTTGTAAGAGTGGGAGTTGAGATTGATTGATGGGGTAGGGAGTAATCGATGGGTATTTACGAATATGTTGTAAAACTTGGGCTAAAACATGTAAACAAGCGGTTAAAATACGAGTGATATGAGTCGGTTCGGTATGCTAGACAATTCAAAACCCCCACGTGACTCATTACCCGACTCACCACCTATACCTATTAGCTACGTCTTATGGTACTGTAAAATAATCTTGAATTTGTCCTCTTGGTGACCTCAAGATTTGGACTTTTCCTCTTGTTCCATTAAGGTTCAATTTTCCTCTTGGTACCCTTTTGGTTTTATTTGTTTCCTCTCTATAGCCATTTTTAATATATCACATTAAAAATTTGTTAAAAAATAATAAAAATCAAAAAAATAAATTTAAAATAAACTATAACCTCATCAAATCTAAATTAGTAAATTCATAATAGAAACTGTTTTTATTTTTATTTTTTTTGAAATAAAGATATATTTTTATTTTTTTTACTTTTTACTTTCGAATTTAAAAAATATATTTATAATTAAATTAGAAACATTTTTTTAAAATTTTATTAAGAGTCTAGAAATATAAAAATATAATAAAAAAATTTTTATTTATTTATTAATTTAATTTTATATAATTTATATTAATTCGAAAATTTTAAAAAATTATGTTTTTTTTTAGTTTTAAGAGTTTAGAAAAATATATTATAAAAATTAAAAAATATTTTGTTTTATATATATTTTTAAATTCGAAAGTAAAAAGTAAAAAAAATATTTAAATGCAAAAATAAAAAAAATAAAAACAATTTCTATTACAAATTTATTAATTTAAATTTAATGAGGTCATAATTTATTTTAAATTTATTATTCTATTTTTTATTATTTATATTGAATTTTTAATGTAATATATTAAGAATGAGTATAGAGAGTAAACAAATAAAACTATGAGGGTACCAAAAGGAATTTTAAAACTTAGTGGATAGCAGAAGTAAAAGTTAAAACTTGAGGGCACCAAAAAGAAAAACCCAATAATCTTTGAATAGATAATGGAAAAACCTCGTTGATAATTTGCTACAACCTTCATAATTTCAACCTTATCTTGTGAAGTGCGTCTCTAGTCTCCGTGCTTGATCCATTCTACAAATGCCAACCCTCTTGTGAACTAACCCCTTCTTTCCTACAAACTTCAACGGCAACCCTATTGTAAACTCTGAATCTAGAACATTCATGTGTTTTTGTTAAATGGAAAAAATAACTTCTTGTTATCTTTTTCTTTGTATGATCTTCTCATTTACAAACATAGACGAGTCTAAGAGAGTATGTCCAGTGGCGAGCTTGTTTTGCTTCATCTTGGAATCAAACCTACATCTCATGGTTCAACTTCCACTCTCTCTACCAACTTGACAACTGAAATACTATGAATAAAATGTCATCTGTATTGATTTTGACAGAACATCAATAAGGACCATGACCCCCTCATACCCCCTATAACGCCTCTGAGTATGTTAACTTCGGAATTCCGATGGAAGTTGAAGGCAACTTTATGATATGATCTACTTGATTTTATACTTCATTCTTTATATGTTTTGAAACTATGTAAATTATTTTGCATTTAACTTATGATTCCGACCAATTTAAAAATTATTCAAATAGTTTGTTTTGTTTTAGCTTGTAAGTTTACACTTCAACATTAGTTTAAAGTTATGGAAAATGCCGATTCTTATATAACAAAATTTAATCGATTAATCGGGTAATGAAAGTGATCCATCCACCTATCCACTAGACCCATGCCCCATCAAACCTTCAAAAAATGAGATTTGTTTAGGTGGAGGCCCACTTCAACCTTTGAATTAGGGTGCCGATTCCATCTGTTTAGTCCTCAAAATCTTCTACAGCTTATATGCTTACAACTAATATAAATGGTAGCTAATATTTTTAAATTTATAATTGAAATATTCTTGCATGATTCATTGTACCGACTCTTTGATTTTATTTTTCTTATTAAGAAAATAAGTTTATGTACTGCCTCATTTTTAAAAATAAAAATAAGTAGGTGTTCCAAACAATCTTAAAATATCAAAAAGTTAGATACAAATTTAGTACAAAGAAGTGAAACACACACTGATAAATACCAAAATAAACATTTAAATATTAAAATTTAACAAGTTAACTATTTGAAGTTTATTTTTTTGATAATCTGAGATAAGCAATTAGGTTGATCATCTCTTGCTAGAAGATCAACCTAGAACATACTTGCCGATGAGGGTGTCCACCTCTTGAGTGATCGCGGACGAGAGGAGGGCATATCCATGACCAATGCCGTCAATCTATCAACGACATTATTGACCTCCCTAAAAATGTGACGGATTTTGACCTGAGGAAAACATGCAATCATGTTAGAAATATTGAGATTAGCAAATCAATTTCCCATGGAGATTTACAAATATGTTTAATCGAGTTGATAATTGTGAGGTTAGCTCCTCAATTTCAATGCTTTTATTGCCTAAATCCATGGCTTTACTCAGACCTTCACTTAGCACGCATGCTTCAGTATTGAGGACAATTGTGTTTTAGCACTGCCCATAGCCAAAGGTAGTAGTCGAGGCCCGATGGTTGAACAATATGGATCCAAGAACACATTTACCATTATTGAGTTTAGATCCATCAAAGTTTAATTTACTGAATCCCATTTTTAGTTTTTCCCAAGAGATATTCTTAGTTTTCCTAGACTTCTCAGTGTTAATGAGTTAAGTTTATTGGCTTTTTTCATTACATCATTCCATGATGCAATTTGGTTTCTAACACTTTGTTTGATATTTTGCAGTTTTTTTTTATTATTGAAAGAGCACCGGTTTCTCTTGAACCATATATTCCACCAAGTGATTACTAATTCTAGTAGACATTTATCGTCAAGTTGTCCTCTCATATTTAATAGGATATCAGACAAATTGGAAGAAGAAGTATCCATTGTTTCGATTATGTTTTTGAGTTTATGGTTTGTTAAGTTGTTTGTCAAAAAGTGACATTTAAAAAAACAGAAGTCTAGCCTCTTCAAAAGAGTGTTGGTAGAGGGGACAATGCATTGAAACTACAACTTTTTGTTTTTCAGGTTTACTTTAGTATGAAGTCCATCAATAAAGAGTTTCCATAGGAAGTATTTAATTTTCAACATTACATTCATATCCCAAATCCAGGCATTGCTTTTACTAAATAACACTCTTTGGCCATCAATCATTTTTATTGCCGATTTTGTGAAGAACCATCCTTTGTCTGATGGAGCCCATTTTAACCTATCTAGAATATTTGATTTTGGTAGTTTATAATTTAGAATATCATTAATAACATTTGACGGGAGGATTGGTCCTAGTCGTTGTTGAATTTTATTTTGGTTCCATTTCTTATTGTCAACCTACGAGCTCACAAGTTCCTCGTCATATACTAGGTTGTGGTTTTTGATTAGAGAATTGAGCGGTTACACCACGAGCCAGTTATTTTTCCAAAATTTGACATTGTTACCATCTCCAATATTCCATTAGAAACCTTGTTCAAATTCGGTTCTAAGATGCATTAATCTCTTTAATTGCCAAGAGGTGTTCTTTTCTATTTTATACTCCCAAAATTTGGATCCTTTAAGATATTTTTCCTCGATTATTTTAACCAAAATGTTATCGGGTTCAACCGTAATCTTTCAAATCAGTTTCATTTGTTAGATTTTGTCCATGTACTTTGCTTTTCTGATACCCACTTCACCTGCTTGTTTAAGTCTACAAATTTTATCCCAACTTATTAGTGAATGATAATTTGACCCTTTATTCCAGAAGAAAGAGCGATTAATTTGATCTAGTTCCTTATGGATGATTGCAGGGAGATAGAAACTTTGCATAATAATGTTAAGTTTAACATTTAGGTTAGTTTTTAGGAGGATTGTTCTCCCCTCTTGAGAAAGTGTGGATGCTTTCCATTTAGTTAATTGTTGCCTAGATTTGTGATTGTGTCTTCAAAGACAAGTATTTATCCTACCGTTGATGATAGGACATCCAAGATATTTGTCCAAGCAGTTAGTTAATGTTATCCCCAAATTGTGTTGAATAGCTCTTTGGATCGTGGAATCGAGATTCCTCATTGTTTGAAAAGACGGTTTTTGTAAATTAACTTTTGGACAAAAAATGTTGCAATATCTATTTAGGGTACTTAGTATTTGGTTACTCGTTGATTCAGATGCTTTTGCAAAGATGATTAAAACATCTACAAAAAACTAAGAATGGGATAATCATTCCACATCTTGTTATGGGGAACCCGATTAGCTTCCGATTATGGTTGCTTAATTTTTTGATATTTTTAGCAAGTACTTATGCTCCTAAGTTCAACAATATTAGAGATATTGGGTCTTCTTGGCGATGTATTAGGTTAGTAAGGTTATCATTAATTAGGATAAAATACGAAACCGATGAGATACACTCATTAATCCATCCTACAAATTTAGAAGCAAAGCCGAATTTGCGTAGAATAGCTCATGAAAGGCCATTCGACTCTATCATAAACTTATTCCCAATAAGGTTGGGAATAAGTTTGTGATCCGGGAAAGTGGATAACTACTCTTTTCTTCTTCTCTTGCGGTTTCCGCAACACCTTCAACTTAGAGCTTCGCTCTCTTCTTTTCATTTTTCGACTTTACTTTTGGAGTTATGGATAGAGGTGCACAAAAACCGAAGCCTAGGAGATTGGCGTTTCTCAATTTTTATGAGATGCCTCAAACCCTTAGCGCACATACCATAATCCGCTAGGAATATTGCTCAATCCGACTTTGGCAAGACACAAACACCCGGCTATGTGAATGGTGCCGAGTTGCTCATCGTCATGATTGACTTTCCCAAACCTAAAATTTCTTTCTATTCCTTTGAATGCAAAGTATTGCTTTCATGGCCCTCCCACATCATACATGCCTTTTTCATTCAACTCCTCCAAATTCTCGGATAGGTAAAGGAGGTCAATATTTCAATGAGGGGCTAAATGATCAAAGAAAGAAGAGAGAAAAATCGAATTGCCTTAATCATCTCAACAAGAAGCATAAGAACTTATAGTGTGATTTCAACTTCAATTCCTCAACATGATTTAAGTAACATTCATCACATTATGAAACTTGCAAAAGAGGTATAATTAACTCATTCAATTTCTTTTCAATTCACTATTCGTTTAAGCATGCAATTGTCATCAAACTCAATTCACAAGTAGCGATTATCATAGAAATCCTTTCTATCCTTAGAAGCACATAAATTTTCAAAATTTTTCAATTTTTATGGGTTTTTCAAACTCTTTTTCATGCAATGCAATAATGAAACGTGTAACAATATAATGAACATGCAAGATAGTCTCAAATAGAAGCAATCAAAATGAGTAAGAGTTATTACAACTTTTAGTCACACCCCACCCCATACTTGGAACAAACATTGTCCCTAATGTTCAAATAGAAGAAAGAAAAGAAGAAGAGAAAGAAAGAAAAAGAAAGAAAAGAAAAAGAAACTCACAAAATGGCGGTGGAGCGGCTAAAACTGTCGGTCATGCAAATCATCACTGCGGTGGAGGCGGAGGCGGGAATGGATGGAAGCTAGGATCGTAGTACCGCCCGAACTGCTGGCGGTAGACGTCTCTCATCATATGGTCGAGGTCGTCCATGCATCCATCTCTAGCATCGGCTCGAATCTCCAATGCTCCCACTCTGTCAGAAAGGCTAGTAGCCCACTCTGGCATCTGCTCATACCATCCCGGAGCCTGACTGTACCACCCTGGTGCATCTGACGGTGCTGGCGCTGGTGGCGGTGGCTGCTGTGCGGACCATGGAGGTGGAGCTCCGTACCATGCAGGAGGTGTCTCCATCCAAGTAGGTCTCTCGCTCACGCTGGCGCGGCGAGAAGATGAACCTGAAGCTTTGGCTGGACGTGGAGAATGTCTAGGCACATCAGAAGCAATGTCCGGCTGATCCGGAAACGTGCCAAACTCCTGCTCTGCTCCTCCTCCTCCCTCATACTGATCTCTCATCTCCTCCTCCTCAACTACGGGCAGTGGTGGGACATATGGAGGAGCTACAATCCTGTTCGCATGCATAGCTACGAATGTAGCCTTCCAATTATGGCGTCCAACCATAATGGAGTACTCCGGGAGCCACTCGATGCCCCTCCCCGTCCTGCTCTCCCAAGGCATAGCTGCATAAGGTGGACCTCTATGGGTAGGGAAGATAAGACCTCTAGTCATGAAGGCCTGGAGTCCTAGGGGTACGGCTGGTATGCGTGTACATGTAGAAAAATCTACCCCCAACATCCTAGCAAGGTGGGTAACTATCCCACCATATCCAATGTTGCCCGCCCTCTTGTTCTTTAGCTTGCTCATGGTAGTAGCTAAGAGGGTGGCGCAGTCAGCAGGGCGCCCGTGCAGCATGGAGTACAATAGAAAGAGCTCATCCGTCTTGATCTTCTGAGGTGTCTCCGTCCTAGGGAAGAGACACTCAGAAAGAACACGGTGAGCAATCTTCAAGGCTAAGTGATACATCAACTTAGCCTTGGTATCAGCTGGTTGCCAGCGGTCCTCGCTGGCGTAAATCATAGCAACCTGCTCCCAAAAATCTTTGGCGTAAACGCCGCTAGGAAAACGACCATTGAAGGTCTCTTGGAACCCAAAGAAGGTCCCGAACTCCCGGATGGAGAAATCATAGTTCCTTTCCATCAGACGGAAAGAAACTGTCCTATCCACATGGCTGTGCTCAAACGACGTCACAACCTCTCTCGTGATCTCCTCATAAGCATCCTCTCGGATAGCCGAGAAGACGATAAGACCGGCTCTATCCAAGAGCCAAGTAAGGTCATCTACTATGTGAAGAGGAGCTAAATCCTCTAACAATAGGTACCTAGGTCCGATAATAGCCCTCTTGTGGATCCTCTCGAGTGCATCGAGATGATCCTCGTGAATGGTAGGTACTCTAGGGCTAGGAGGTGAAGGTGATGATGGTGATGATGGAGGTGAAGGGGAGGAAGGTGGTGGTGCTCTAGAGGATGAAGAGGAAGAGGGGTTACCCTTCCTCTTTTTGTTCTTATCCTGCTCATTCTTCTTCTCCTTAATCCTCCCAGAAACTCTCCTCACAAAATCCATTATTGTTCAAAACCACGGTCTGTTCTTGGTGTTCCATGGCCGTGGAATTGACAGAGACCGTGGTTCGTCTCGCTCTTTCTCAAATCTCAGCAAACAACAGCCAAATTCCACAATCAAGCAGTCCTAGTCTAATTCCTTCCAATTTCAATCTGTTCTCCTATAATTTCTAGCAAAAACGAACCCAAATTGACAAAGATAGAGAAGAGCGAAAAAAACCTAGGTTTCGGATTTTAAAATCCGAATTCTGCGTTCCTTGGTGATTTGCCGCTTGATTTGTCGCTTGGATCTCGTTGGTGATCGGATTAGCTTCAGTTTGGGTCGAAGAATCGTTGAAAACGATTAACGAATGGAGAATTGAGGTGAGGGTTGTGGAATCGGCGAAGAGGGCGTGGCAAATGGGTTTGTGGTGTGTTTTTGTGAAGAACGTGGTTTATATAGTGGCCGGCAAAATTTTTGAAAATCACGGTCTGTCGGGGGGTTCCACGGCCGTGGAAATGTACGGAACCGTGGTTTTTGTGATTTTTCAAAGGCTTTTGGAAATTACGGTCACTGTAGCTGTCACGACCGTGGTTTAGACCGTGGAACTCTCTATAATGCTCCAAAGTCCAAGTTTCGTCACTTTTCTTCAAAATTACTCTTCCCCTTTCCTTTTCCACTGTTCCTACATCCAATAACACGAACATACCGGAAGGAATCGAAGGCAAAACAAAGCAAAAACGTCTAAACTAAGCTAAACTATGAATTGAAAACAAAAACGTAAATGCAATACCTTGGGTTGCCTCCCAAGAAGCGCTTTGTTTAAGGTCCGTAGCTAGACCAAACTCGCACTTATTCGAGTGTGGTGGGCGCGAACTCTTCAGTTTGGAGTTCCGGCGTATACTTCTTGAGTCGTTGACCGTTCACCTTAAAGCTTCCGCCCGCTTCACCCCATACTTCAACTGCACCATGGGGAAAAATACGTTTGATTAGAAAAGGTCCGGTTAACGAGATTTAAGCTTACCTGGAAAGAGACGAAGCCTTGAATTGAAGAGGAGAACTTGATCTCCTTCTTTGAAGCCCTTTGGAATGATATGCTTATCATGCCAATGCTTTGCTCTCTCCTTATAGATCTTGGCGTTCTCATAGGCGTTCAAGCGGAGTTCTTCAAGTTCATTAAGGTTCAAGAGACGCTTCTCTCCCGCTTCCTTCATGCTGAAATTCAACCATTTGATAGCCCAAAACGCCTTGTGCTCCAGCTCTACCGGTAAGTGGCAAGACTTCCCATACACAAGGTTGTATGGTGTGGTTCCTATGGGAGTTTTGTACGCAGTCCAGTACGCCCATAATGCATCATCAAGCTTCAAGGACCAATCCTTCCTAGTCCTTGAAACCGTCTTCTCTAGGATTCCTTTGATCTCCCGATTTGAGATCTCAACTTGTCCACTTGTTTGTGGATGATAAGGGGTGGTGATCTTGTGAGTAACCCCATACTTAGCTAGAAGAGCTTCAAAGCGCCGAGCAATGAAGTGAGAACCTCCATCACTAATGATAGTCCTTGGTGTCCCGAATCGTGGGAAGATGGTCTTGTTAAAGAACTTAACCACCACCATGGCGTCATTGGTGGGAGAGGCAATTGCTTCCACCCATCTAGAAACATAATCCACCGCCAAGAGTATGTATTGGTTTCCACAAGATGATGGGAACGGTTCCATGAAGTCAACTCCCCAAACATCGAAAATCTCCACCTCTTGGATGTTATTGAGAGGCATCTCATTCCTCCTAGAGATATTTCCTGTTCTTTGACAAGCATCGCAGCAGGAAACAAAGGATTGCACATCTCTAAATAAAGTAGGCCAAAAGAATCCAGATTGCAATACCTTAGCGCTAGTCTTATTCGAACTAGCGTGTCCTCCACATGGTAGTGAATGGCAATGGCGGATGACACTTTGCATCTCATCTTCCAGCACACATCGCCGAATGATGCCATCCGGACCTCTCTTGAAGAGGAGAGGTTCATTCCAAAAGTATTCCCGGACATCCTTAAAGAACTTCTTTCTTTGTGCGTAGGATAATCCGGGTGGTATCTCTTGACAAACCAAATAGTTAACAAAATCAGCAAACCATGGTTCGTTACCTTTGGAGATCACATCGATGCACTCCTCAATAATGTGTAGGTGTTCGTCCGGAAAGGAGTCATCTATAGGTAAGTGGTCGTCCTCTAGATGTGTTAGGCGACTCAAATGATCCGTAACAGAATTTTCCGAACCCTTCTTGTCGCGGATCTCTAGATCGAATTCTTGTAGGAGAAGAATCCATCTAATTAGCCTTGGCTTTGCATCCTTCTTTGCAAGGAGGTACCGGATCGCAGCATGATCCGTGTAGACAATCACCTTTGCACCTACAAGATAAGAGCGAAACTTGTCAATAGCATAAACAATGGCTAAGAATTCCTTTTCTGTAGTGGCGTAGTTGAGCTGCGCTTCATCTAGCGTCTTGCTAGCATAGTATATGGCATGGGTTCGCCCTTCCTTTTGTTATCCAAGAACAGCTCCTATAGCTACGTCACTAGCATCGCACATAACCTCAAAGGGAAGAGTCCAATTCGGAGGTTGGATAATAGGTGCTGAAATTAGAGCTTCCCGGATCATGTTAAACGCATCTAAGCATTCCTACAAAAATTCAAAAACTGCATCCTTCATCAATAGGTTAGTTAGCGGTTTTGATATTTTAGAGAAGTCTTTTATGAAACGTCTATAAAATCCGGCATGTCCTAGAAAACTTCTTATCCCTTTCACCGAAGTTGGGGGAGGAAGCTTCTCTATAGTCTCTATTTTCGCCTTATCCACCTCTATCTCTCTACTAGAGATTAGGTGTCCTAATACAATTCCTTCCTTTACCATAAATTGACACTTCTCCCAATTAAGAACTAGGTTAGTGTCTTCACACCTTTGTAAAACAAGAGCAAGGTTAGAAAGGCAATTGTCAAAAGAGGAACCGTATACGGAGAAGTCATCCATGAAGACCTCCATGATTTCCTCAATGTATTCGGAGAAGATGGCCATCATGCACCTTTGAAAGGTGGCTGGGGCGTTGCAAAGCCCGAACGGCATTCTCCTATAAGCGAACGTACCCCATGGGCACGTGAATGTGGTCTTCTCCTGATCATCTGGGTGTATCGGAATCTGAAAGAAACCACTATAACCGTCAAGATAGCAAAAGTGAGAATGTTGCGCTAACCTTTCAAGCATTTGATCGATGAAGGGTAGTGGGAAGTGATCCTTCCTCGTCGCGTTGTTAAGTTTGCGGTAGTCTATGCACATCTGCCATCCCGTTACTGTTCGGGTAGGAATGAGTTCGTTATTCTTGTTGGTGATGACCGTCATTCCTCCCTTCTTCGGAACTACTTGAACCGGACTCACCCACTTACTATCGGAGATAGGATAGATGATACCTGCATCAAGAAGTTTAAGAATTTCCTTCTTGACAACCTCCTTCATGGTCGGATTCAACCGCGTTTGAGGTTGTCTTGAAGTCCTAAAGTCTTCCTCCATTAATATTTTATGCATGCATAGGGAGGGTTTGATTCCTACTAAGTCTTCTATAGTATAGCCTAAAGCTTTCCTATGTTTCCTAAGGACAACCATAAGCTTACTATGTTCATCTATGGTTAGATCGGAACTAACAATAACCGGATAAGTAGAGTTAGGTCCTAGAAAAGCGTACCTTAGATGAGTAGGAAGTGGCTTTAGTTCCATTGCTTTCGGAGCTTCCAATGGCTCTTGAGGAGCATCCGATGCCTCCTTAGAAGTGTCTAAGGGTGTAGAAGGTGTGGGAGGAGAGTCAAAAGAAGTTGAAGAAGTGGCACGATCACCTTCTTCCACGGCCTGAATCACGGTTTCCATACATCTTCCACGGCCGTGGTTTAGGGCGTGGAAGGTGGTTACGGTTGCTCTGCCTCCTCCACGACCGTTTAACCCTCTGGAGTGAGCCACGCTTTGGTTGGTGAAATCCACGGCCGTGGAATATAGTGTATGGCCGTGGATTCTCACGTTTTCTGCCTCGTCGTGGAGTTTCTCAAACTCCTCTTCACATACTTCCTCTTGTGCTTCTAAGGCTTCAATTGCCTCATTGCACTCCTCTTCTTCCCCTACATTCGTTAGACTCATAGTAATAACCTTTTGCAAAGGATCTTTGAAGAGAATCGCACTTACCTCCTCTCTAGAAAACCCCTCTTCATCCTGGATATTGAATTTATCCTCATCAAAGATTGGCTCCTTCACTAGAGTGGAAAGAACGAACTCTACCTTCTCTTCTCCTATGTCAAAGGCGAGTCTAGCATTCTTGCAATCGACTATGCAGCCGGAAGTTGCAAGAAACGGTCTTCCGAGTATGATCGGGACCGGGCTATCTGCAGGAATGTCAAGCACAACGAAATCAATGGGAACAAAGAATTTACCTAGCTTGACTGGGACGTCTTCCACAATACCGACGGGGCGAGTGATGGATCGATCCGCCATGTATAACGTCATCTTCACCGGTTTAGGGTCGCCTAAACCGATCTTCCTACATAATGCAAGTGGTATGATGCTCACACTTGCTCCCAAGTCACATAATGCATCGTATGTGACATCTCCCACTCCTATGGGAATACAAAATGACCCCGGATCTTTTAGCTTTGGGGGCATTTTCTCCTTCATGGTCTTGATGAGGTCCGAAGAATCCGAACTCATCTTAACCTCTCCAAAATCCTCTAGCTTCCTCTTGTTGGAGAGGAGCTCCTTTAAGAACTTGCCATAAGCCGGCATACCTACAATAGCATCAATGAAAGGTATATTAATATGCAGCTTGCTCATGAGTTCTATAAACTTACCAAATTGTTTATCTAGGCGCGCTCTTGCTCTAGATTGAAGGAATGGTAGGGGAGGTTTGTAAGCCGGAGGAGGAACGTAGACATCTTCCTTCTCCTTCCCCTTCTCCTTGTCTTTCTCAACGGGGACTTCAACAAACTTAGGTTGCGGATCGGTGGTAGTCACTCAGCTCCTAGTCGTGATTGCCATCACCCTTCCCTTAGGGTTGTCCTCCGTCTTTCCTGGAAGTTTCCCTTGATTTCTAGGAACTTCCTCCGCATGGCTGAACATTTGGTTTTCTAAAACCTTTTGGGCTTTATCAACCTTAGAAATTTGATCATCAACCTTAATGATGCGGTTCTCCAAACCTTGAAACTTTTCCAAAATCGTTTCCAACATGGGATCGGGCTTCTCCTTCCCCGAAGTGTTTCCTCCATTAGATGTTTGCCCCTGGCTTTTAAAAGGAGTAGAGGAAGAGGAAGGTGGAGTTAGTGAATTCGAATTGGAAGGATAAGAGTTACCGGAGTTTTGTTGATTGGAGCGTCAATTGTTGTTGTTTGAACCCCTATTGTTGTTCCAATTATTGTTCCGGTTGTTGTTGTTGTTGCCATTCCAATTATTCCGGTTGTTGTTCCGGTTATTGTTGTTGCGGTTTGTATTCTCACCACCATTGTTGTTGTTGCCCAAGTAGCCAACATCCTTTCCTTGTTGCTTTGGAAAGTTGGTCTTGATAGCCTCCTTCAACTCTTTGATTTCGTTGTTGAGGGAGAAAATTTGATTTTGAGCTTCATGTGTGAGCTTTGCTCCTTGCTCCACACGACTTCCCTCTACCTTACGGTGAAAATACTTCTCTATGACCCTTGCTTGCTTCTCAATGAAGTCCCAAGCGTCATCTTCCCTCATGTCCATGAATGTACCACATGAGAGGGATTGGAGCTTGAATTGTGTCTCCACATCCAGCCCCTTATAGTATATCTCTAGCAATGCAAGCTTGGATATGCCATGATGAGGACAATCCAAGAGCAAATCCTGAAACCTTTCCCAAGATTGAAACAAACTTTCGTTAGATCTCATGGAAAATGCATTAATCTTACCTCTAAGTTCCGCCGTTTTGGATGGCGGAAAGAACTTAGTGAGGAACTCCGCGGAAAGGTCTTCCCATGTATCAAGTTTCCCACTAGGAAGAGCTTGGTACCAAGATAATGCTTTCCCCTTCAAGGAGAAGAAGAAAGGCTTGAGCTTATAGTTGTTGGTAGTTGCATTCTTCGGCCTCATTGTCTCCATCATACGCTCAAAGTTTTGCAAGTGTTGGTGTGGAGATTCAGCGCTTGTCCCGCCAAATTGATTTTGGCGAACAAGAGTAATAACTTGAAGTTTGAAACTAAACCCTTGTACATCGTCAGCATCAAAGTTCACACCTAGACGGCGTGGTTGCTGCGTTGGATCCATCCTTTGGCCAAGAGTACTTGGCTCCTCATCCACACGTTCGATCCTTGCATTCCTAGGTGGAACACGGCGATTAGCAGCTGCCCGTGGATGGAATGGATTCACATTGATCGTGGGATCAATTTCCTCTAGCGGTGGCATGGAGGAGTCGCTATCCTCATTGGATGAGTTGGCTCTAACCGATCTTCCCGGTCTCCTCCTTTTCTTTTTCTTCTTGAGGTTGTTTATCTCAATCCTCATTTGGAACATCATGTCAGTTAGATCATCGACTTTTATTTGATGACGATCCGTATCTTCTCTACGTGTCTTCTCACTCCATAGGAGTTGAGCTTCTTTCTCCGCTAGCTCCGATTGAAGATCACGTTCGTATTCTTCAGCCATTTTCCTTTCCTTTCGCTTTTGCCTTAAAGTTCTCTCAAGCTCTTGATCAAGATATAAGAGATCCTCGGTGTTCCTAGACCTGCGCATGCACTGAAAGAGATATCAAATAACAAGGGAGAAGCTCCCAAGCTTGACAACCGTAAACCGAATTCGGCCTAGACCAAATCCCCGGCAACGGCGCCAAAAACTTGTTCGCCACTTAGCGTGCGTGCAAATAAGCTTTAAATTTATAAAACTAGAATCAAGCAAGCGAACCCGCAGTGTACGGATCGATATAGTTAAGCAAGAATTCCAGAGTATCGAACACAGGGATTTGGGGGGTTAAATCCAATTATAGGTTATCAAGCGAGTAAATGTAAGAGCTTTTCGAATTATTGGGAAAATAACAATCCTAATGATCCAGGAATCCAGCTGTGGCAATCGATTCAAGATATACTAATGATATAAGGGCAGAGTTGAGGTATGTAAAGGTATGCTAATGTAAGGTAATCGTACGGTGAAGTTCTAAAAACCTTATATGACTCACCTACAAGACACTCTCTATAAAGGTTGTTGATGCTTCAGTATAGAAAGGTTCTAAAGGTAAGAATTAACGTCAAATATCCAAACTTGTAATCCAAGGATCAAGACTAACTTAACCGATTAAGGTTGTGACACTCACAATCGAGGTAGAGGTTGTTGAGGCTTCACTACCACCTAGAAAAGGCAAGCCAAGACTAAGTTAAAGCAAATCTTTAATTTTGGATTAAAGTAAAAGCAAGTTCGTAACATAACACAAAATTACGGCTAGTTCTTGAGTTCCACGGCCGTGGAAGCTCAAGAACAGACCGTGGATTAGGGTTGTCATCGATTCTCTCTAACTCTCAGGGTCCAATCAAATTACGATCGATCTATCATCATCTAAGCCACAACTATCAACCCTTCACCTTAGAATTGTTAAGGGTTTTTAGCCAACAATAGTCATCTTGATATCAATTTCAAGGTTTAAAAGAATGAAAGATGAAAATTTCCGAAAACCTTCAATAACTTTCAAATCAATCTCAAAGTCACAATCAGGAACAATAATCGTCACTAGATTCGGAATAACACAAACAAACTCAAATCTTAGATAAGAAGGAAGAACGGGATGTCAATCCGTCTTCTAAATCAAACCTAAGCAAGAAGCGAAATCTTCTTGCAAACAATCTTCCGAATCTTCGATCCTCCGTCAATCCGGAAATCCCAATGACAAAGCGCAAAAATCTCTCAAACACAATCTCCGCCAAATGCGAAATTAGGGCAATTCCAAGTGCAAGCGTAAGATGCGTCTATGCGTAAGCGAAGATGACGGAATCTCTCTTCGTCCGTCCTTTTATAGTGTAAGATAAAATATCGGCCCGGCCCAATTGCGTAGGAGATCGTGGCTTAAAGTGTGGCGAAAAAGATCGCCAAGATCACGGTCGTGGAAGGGTTCCACGGCCGTAATTTAGAGCGTGGAAATCAACACGGTTTGACACAACTCCTCCACGGCCGTAGAAGTTGCTGGAATGAAGCACGCTTCCCTTGCCATGGTTCCACGGCCGTGGACTTGAACGTGGAAAGTAGTACGGCCGTATTTTAGAGCGTGGTTTAGGGCAAGAACGTGATTCTTCCTTAGCCTCGTGCATTCTTCAAGTTGGAACTTCCTTAGCTCCTAGGAATGTCCTCAATTCATGGACATGCTCAATTAAATTCCATCCTTGCTCAATTCCGTTCGGAAATAGCTCTTAATTACCTATAATCAACATAAAGCTTGTGTAGATCTCTATATCGACATTATAGATAAACTAGCTCACAAATGCATCAATGCTCAATCAATGACTATCAATATGGATCAAATACACTTAGAAAACGTGCCTAAAATATCACAATATTTCATGCTAATACTGCGCCTTCGCCAGCCCCCGGAACAAAGCCTGTCACCGTCCCTGCGGCCACCCCTGGGCGCCCCTGCGGTGACTCACCTGGAAGAAGTGAAGCCGGCGCCCCTACTCCTCTGCCTGCGGACCACCCTGCGGAGCTGTGAAACCAAAGAGCCAGTGTCACCACCCCTGCGGTGACATTGGGCCGCCCCTGCGTGTCGACATCAAAAGAGACAAAAAGATAAATAGTCATACGTTTGAAGAGCATTAAAGATCTTCCCCCGCGGAATTGTTGTCAGGCTGCCCCTGCGGCCTTGAAGAACATCAAGCGTTTTGGCCTAAACCGCCCCTGCGGCCTTGAAGCCCGCCCCCGAGGTTTAGCGCCAAAGACTTTACTCCGGCTATTTGTACCACCATTATGGCAATAAAGGTGGCTATTTAGGACGACCATTTACTCCCTTTTACTGCCAATTCTAGTATAAATAGGTTCATGGCTTGCTAGAATCATCCACCATTTTCCAATTATTCTCTTACTTCCTTTGTGTAATGTGTCTCTAATCTCCTTGCTACATTAGGTTGTTTTGAAGTTGTGTTACTGCTTTGGTTGTAAGTCTTTAGTAATATATATATTATTCAGTCATATGTTTTATATTCCTTGACCTTTAACTTTCAATTGCATGTTTCTTACCACTTAGCTTGATCACCTTAGTGTCTAATTGCATGCAAAGAAGTAGGATTAATCGATTCCGGGTTCGGGTCTTTAATCTAGTGGAAAACCTTTAGGTAAAAGCTGATTGTGATTACTTAAAGGAAAAAGAATATAAATATAAAGAAAAGTCTAACGGTTTTATTCTTTCCTTTATATCTCTTTGTCTTTGTTTAAAAGCTAACTTGTGACTTGCTCTTGTAGGTTTACGGAACATTAACTTGTTAAGTTGTGTTGATGCCGGTTGGCTCAACATATATATACGATCAAGACAAGAACATTGATGAAATACTTATAAAAAGAACCAACCAAAGTAGCATTGCATGCTAAGAATCAACCTAGTGTAGTCCTTTTCTCATTGATTTATTCACATCTTTACTTGTTTCTTATGCTTTTGCCTTGCTACATTTCAATCCAACCCCCCCGTATTTGGTTACAATCTCAATAATTAAATTTAATCGAAACATCAACTTAACTCTCTTGGATTCGATCCTTACTTATGCTATACATAAACTTGTTAGTGTAACGTTAGGACTTCTACTTTGACCTAAGCTAAAAGACAACGACCTAGGATTTTAGCTCTCGTCAGTGTACCAAGACATGTATGCATCTTCGACAAGCCATGAAGACGTAGCTGGTATCAACCCTACCAATGAAACTCTAGTCTCATCCAAGTGGCGGGCTGCTCAACGATCGTATATGGGAGCATATGAAAGCCTGAAACCACGTCCATTAGCTAGACGTGTCACGGAAAAGGGTGGAATCCAGGGAAGGGGCACGGTCTATACGTACCCAAATTGGCACATGAACAGATCCGGCATACACACCTCCTCGATGTTGGATATCCGTATAATACCTTGATAACAAGATACAACAAACTCCCCTCCAAAGTCAATCACTTGATCATCATACAAGGTAAGACACACGTCCTCCGCCCTCATATGATCCAACTGTGCTCGTAATGCGTGCAACCTCTCTATACTAATCGGTGGTGTCTTCGGAACAAAAAGTCCCAAAGACCACTATGCATGCCCATGCAACTCTGGATCCTCCATGGCTGCACATCCCAATGATGAAAAATGTGCGTAAATCCAAAATATATGAAGAAAAGTGAACTAGTTTTCAAACATTAAATTATGTTTTACAAAAGAAAATAGTTATTAAATTGTACATGTAAAAGTGTAGTATAACCTCCCATCGTCGTCAATTTCTTCCTAGTATTGTATCCCAAACATCTATATAGAAATATGAGGGTCCTGGTGCCTCATGCGGACGAGTTTGTCCTCAAATGATCTTCTACTAGATCGATAAGCCATGGTCGCATCATACTTGTAGATTTGTCGACTACCAATACTGATGAGATGAATAATAGAAAATATGCATATGCAATACCATCATGGAGAGGTTGTGGAAGGTCCGGCATGGCCATGGCCCTTGTCCTAATAGTCTCGCAAAATACGTGTCTATACAGTCGTCTGCATCCACTGGAGATAACCCAAAAGACTCTACAAGTCAATCATACCTAACACTATTATCAATGGGAGTCAATAATGCATCTCCATCAACTACAAGTCCCATAATGACCTGAACATCGTACATCGTTATTCCCATCTCCCCCACGACATATGAAATGTATTCGTCTCGGGGTGCCATCACTCGACAAACACCGTAATCAAACAGCAATCGACTCCACCAAACTATAGGTCCTTCAATTGTGTAAGTCGGTTGTGTCTGACCAAATCAAGCCAAGAATATGGTTCGTCCAAATCTCGACACTACTCACATAATCTACTAATCGTATTGAATCTCTTAACGACTTTGTCCACCCCGGGATCCTCCAACGATAATTTAGAAAAAATGACATTATCTTAGATAAACAAACAAAATGTTTTTTTTTATTATTAAACATTTGAAGGAAAAAATTATACCCTTTGGGCCGATATGACGCTAGATCTGTGGTTAGTACAACATGTCAATAACACATGTACCTGCTTCTTCCAATAGGTACTTACTCCTTCCTCAAAGGTACATACTAACATGTACCTCCTTCTGCTCCCCATGTACCTATGCTCAATAGGTAGCTACTCATGCTCAATAGGTATCTTCTCTTGCTTATCATCCAAAATGTCATGTAGATGCGGAACACCCTCCGAGAAGTCCTCTATATCATAATCCGGGACAAGTGATGATCGTCCTACATCCTCCTAACCGATGATATGATCATGTGCCTCAACGGATGCCTGAATCGATGCCAGAACAGATGTCGTGGCAAGTCTATCATGTCGAGCTTTAACCTCTCGACGGGCGGATGTTGTGACAAGTCTAGCTTCTCACTTCTTCTTTTTGTCTTTAATGTTTTTCATCACAATCTGAATTTTTTTCAAATAAAATTCGTCATTTTAAAATTCTAACAATTTTAATTTTGTTTGTCATCTTCTTCGCCAAAATCACCATTAGAGGCCGTTTCAAAGCTCGAAAAAAATCATAAAAACGTAAAAAAAAATACTAAATATCGTAGACGATCCAATTATCAAAAGTTAATAAAAATGATTACTTTATGTTAAAATATCACCCGTCTTAGGAGGGTGTATTCAATTAAGAGTTTATAGGAATTTTTTGGACTTTAAAAGTCTATCGGTATTGAATATAGATTTTTAAAAGTCCATATAAATCTGTAGGTATTCAATTAGGATTTAAAATTTTCCATAAAATTACTATGGTATTTAAAAGTTTGTGGATTTTAAAAGAATCTATTATTTGATTGATTTTGTAGGATTCTTTATTACTTTTATACATACCTAAAATCCATAGAAATCTTCTCCCAACACCTAAGATTTCCACAGAATCTGTATTGACTCTATATAGAATTAAAATTTCCCACAAAATTTGCAAATCCTATGATTATTAAGAATCCGTCAAAATCTTTAAAAGTCCGAATTGAATACACCCCCCTTAGTTTTTTTTATATTCATTTTAGGTTTATGCTAAAATTGTTCATTTTAGGTTTATGCTAAAATTGTTCATTTTAGTTTTTCTTTTTTCAAAAGATTTGAATGCTTAATTCATATTCTTTAACCAACCCTTCATAATTTATCAATATACAATTCATATTTCCATAACTTCTAACCAAAAAAACGATTTTACCTAATCACTCCCAATAATTATTATAAATTATGAGAAAAATTGTCAAATAGCAATAATAAATAACAAGGTTTTCAATAAAGCTTGTGCATGACCATTTATCCGTCTATTTTTTTTTTATTATTATAACAACATAAATTATTCAAACTAAAAAAATTACGTTCATAAATTGTTCAAATTCAAAAGTTACATTAAATGTTCTTTGAAGGTCAAGTTTTCCTTTAGTTTTTCTTTCTTTTAATTTCCCTCAATTTATATTTATTGATACCATGTGCATGCCCTCTTGAAAAAGTTAGATCCAATAATTTGGTATTAAAAACATGATGAAGATTTAGAGTACAAGGTCTACCCTACTTTCTTCGATTTCAAGTTTTTGCTAACAATATTGATTTCTTTCTTTTGAAAAGTATTTGAATATTTATATTGCTTAATTTTGTGAGTGTTGGTAGTTTTTACAGAGTAAAGATATCTTAATTATTTTTTGCTAGGACTGAAAAACTAATTTTCGATAATACGAAGGTCATAAAAAAAATGTATCATGTTTTTTATTGCATTTTGAAAAAGATGACTTAAATGTCATCATATACTGATATTAAAAAAAAATTATAATCTATAAAATACTTTTATACGTTCATAAATAATCATTTGATACTTTTACTTTATCTTTAAAAAGTTATATTTTTTATATACTTACACAAAATGTAATTTTGAAAATTGTGTTTTAAGATTAAATATTTATTTGATAATTATATCTGTAAATTATAATAATGGTAACATATATTAACTTGGTCGTCGATCATATGAGGATACAACCCTTGTAATGTTTTTAAATACGTCATAAACGTTAAATCACGATGATCAAATGCACGACACACTACATGTTTTTTTTTATGTGTCATAGTCTCTCATATGCGTGTTTTGGTGTGCAATCTAAACCCTAAACCGTAAAATTAAAATGATAAAATAATGTACACTTTATCTTGAGATCATAATCTAAATGTTAGTAAGATATAATTGTTTTAGTTTACACTAGTTTACTATGTGTTTCGATCCTACTTGAACGAAACCTAATACATACACGATATACCTTTACTTTGGCAAATTTGTATTTAAAAAATGGAGTTGTTTCCTCGTGTTTTTTGTTTATATAGTAAAACAAAGTAATTTTTTGTATTTTGTGACCTAATTTCACATTTATTATCCAATTTAATGTTTTTTTTATGAACTCCTTAAAGTTAAATAGGGACGGAGAGTTTTACGGAAAAAACCCATAAAGTTTTTAAATGGGGAAAGTTAAACAGGGACAAGGATTTCCTGATGGGAAGGAATATCCGATGGGGATGAGGACGAAGCCAATTTTCAATACCCGATCGGGGATGTAAACCACAATAGGGAGCATTATATTAAACGGGGATGGAGATAGGTAGGGTACTCCCAACCCCATACCCGAACCATTGACACTAGTAAGCTCAATATGTAAGTTAATGGAACTCATTATAAAACCAATTGACAATAAGAGTAGTTGTTAGCATGAAATATGACTATATTTTAGGCGCTTGTTTTAGTTGTTTTTCCCTCTTTTATGTGTACACGGATATAGCATGAAATATGACTATATTTTAGACGTTTTATCAAAGACTTTTCTAAGATTTCAAAACCGCTAACTAATCTATTGATGAAGGATGCATTTTTTGACTTCTCGCAGGATTGTTTAGATGCTTTCTACAAGATCCGGGAAGCTCTAATCTCAGCCCCGATCATCCAACCTCCGGACTGGAATCTCCCGTTCGAGGTTATGTGTGATGCAAGTGACGTAGCTGTTGGACCTGTGCTGGGGCAAAAGAAGGAAGGCCGGACACATGCTATCTATTACGCTAGCAAGACGCTAGATGAGGCGCAACTCAACTACGCCACAACTGAGAAAGAATTTTTAGCCATTGTATATGCATTTGAAAAGTTTCGTTCTTATCTTGTAGGTGCGAAGGTAATTGTACACAGGAACCATTCAGCGATCCGGTATCTACTCGCCAAGAAGGATGCGAAACCGAGGCTGATTAGATGGATTCTTCTCCTACAAGAATTCGATCTAGAGATCCGCGACAAGAAAGGCTCGGAAAATTCTGTTGCGGATCATTTGAGTCGTCTACCACACATTGAAGACGACGATCTACCCATTGATGACTCCTTCCCGGATGAACACTTACACATCATAGAGGAGTGCATCGACAAGATCTCTAGAGGTAACGAACCTTGGTTTGCTGATTTTGTGAATTACTTGGTTTGTCAAGAAATACCTCCCGGAATATGCTATGCACAAAGAAAGAAGTTCTTTAGGGATGTCCGGCAATACTTTTGGAAAGAACATCTACTCTTCAAGAGAGGTCCCGACGGCATCATTAGGAGATGTGTGCCGGAAGACGAGATGCAAAGCGTCATTTGTCATTTTCATTCACTACCTTGTGGAGGACACGCTAGTTTCCATAAAACTAGCGCTAAGGTATTGCAATCCGGTTTCTTTTGGCCTACTTTGTTTAAGGATGTGCAAACCTTTGTTTCCTGCTGCGATGCTTGTCAAAGAACAGGAAACATATCTAGGAGAAACGAGATGCCTCTTAACAACATTCAGGAGGTAGATGTTTAGGGAGTTGACTTCATGGGACCTTTCCCATCATCTTGCGGAAATCAATACATACTCCTTGTTGTGGATTATGTTTCGAGATGGGTTGAAGTCATTGCCTCTCCAACTAATGATGCCATGGTTGTTGTCAAGTTCTTTAATAGAACTATTTTTCCAAGGTTTGGGACACCACGAACCATCATTAGTGACGGAGGTTCACACTTATTGCCCGACAATTCGAAGCTCTACTAGCTAAGTATGGGGTGATTCACAAGATCGCCACTCCCTACCACCCACAAACAAGTGGGAAAGTGGAGATTTCGAATAGAGAGATCAAGGGCATCCTTGAGAAGACGGTGTCAAAGACAAGGAAGGATTGGTCTTTGAAACTAGCTGACGTGCTATGGGCGTATAGGACTGCATACAAGACTCCCATAAGTACAACACCATACAATCTTGTGTATGGGAAGTCTTGTCACCTCCCGGTAGAGCTAGAACACAAAGCGTACTGGGCTGTGAAGTGGTTGAACTTCAGCATGAAGGAAGCGGACGAGAAACGCCTCTTGGACCTTAATGAGCTTGAAGAACTCCGCTTGAACACCTATGAGAACGCAAATATTTACAAAGAAAGGGCGAAGCGTTGGCATGATAAGCACATCATTCCAAAGGACCTCAAAGAAGGAGATCAAGTTCTCCTCTTCAATTCGAGACTTCGTCTCTTTCCAGTTAAGCTTAAATCTCGTTGGACTGGACCTTATCTAATCAAATGTGTTTTTCTCCATGGCGCAGTTGAAGTATGGGGTGAAAAGAGCGGAAGTTTCAAGGTGAATGGCCAACGTCTTAAGAAGTATTCATTGGAGCTCCCAGTTGAGGAAATTGCTCCGATTGTCCTCGAATATAACCAGAAACGGTCTAGCTACGGACCCAAAACAAGCGCTTCTTGGGAGGCAACCCAAGGTATTGCATTTGCATTTTTGTTTTTCTTTCTTAGATTAGTTTAGTTTAGTTGTTTTTGTTTTGTTTTTCCCTCTATACCTCCCGGTATGTTATGTTTTTGGATGTAGGAATAAAGAATGGGCAAAGGAAAGAAGCAAAAGTTGGAAGGAATTGACGAAACTTGGATTTTGGCATACAACAGAGACTTCCACACCCTAAACCACGGTCGTGGAAGTAACAGGTGGCCGTAATTTCCCAAAATCTGGCAAAAATTCATCAAAACCACGGGTTCCGTACATTTCCACGGCCGTGGAATGCCCCGAGTGACCGTGATGTTCAAAAGTTTTACGGCCACTATATAAACCACCTTCCTTCATAAAAACACAACCACAACCCCTTTCCACGGCCAGAACCACGCCCAGAATCGCTGTCCACCTTCATCATCCCGTAATTCTTCGTTCGGAGTCCGATTCGATCGATTCTTGAGCCTAAAGTGGAGCATTTTCGATCATCTACAAGATCCAAACAACAAACTGAGTGAACAATCCACGTTGAAGAAGGAAATTGGATTTGAAAAATCCAAAACCTAGGTTTTACCCCCTTTTCTCTTCTTTGTCAATTTGGTTCAATTTCTTAGCAAGATTTTAGGAGAACTGAACAAAATTGGAATTGGAATTAGTCTAGGACAGTGATTGTTGATTTTGGTGTGGATTTGCTGAGATTTGAGAAAAACAGAGCAAAACCACGGTCCAGAACATTTCCACGGCCGTGGAAAAACAAGAACAAACCGTGATTTTTTCTGTTGTCGAGAGAAAATGTTTAGAAGGAAATCTAGTAGGAATAAGAAGCAAAAGGGTGATAGTTCATCCTCTTCCTAAGCCCCTCCTAGTGAACCACCATCACCACCACCTCCTAGAATCCCAAGAATTCATGAGGATTACATAGGAGCCTTAGAAAAGATCGAAAAGAGGGCAATCATAGGACCTAGATACCTTCTCCTAGAGGAGCTTGAGGAGCTCAATGTTGTGAATGACCTGACTTAGCTCTTGGATAGAGCGGGATTGATCATCTTCTCCGCTATTAGAGAAGATGCCTATGAGGAGATAACAAGGGAGTTTGTGACTTTCTTTGAGCATAACCATGTGAACCGAACGGTCTCTTATAGGTTGATGGAGGAAAACTATGAGCTCTCCATAGTTCAGTTTGGAACCTTCTTCGGGTACCATGAGAGTTTCAATGGTAGATTTCCCGGGGGAGTGTATGCTAAGGATTTTTGGGAGGATATAGCCATGATTTATGCTAGTGAGGACCGTTGGCAACCGGCCGACACCAAGGCTAAGCTCATCTACCATTTAGCCTTGAAGATAGCTCATAGAGTCCTTTCGGAGTGTCTTTTCCCTAGGACCAAGACTCTTCAAAAGATCAAAACCGATGAGCTCTTCCTCCTCTATTGCATACTTACCGGTAGATCCGCCGATTATGCCACCCTCCTTGCCTCCACCATTAGCAAATTGAAGAACAAACGGGCCAGGAACATAGGTTATGGGGGTATGGTGACTCACATTGCCAAACAGTTGGGGATAGACTACTCCGCTTGTACTAGGATAGCGGCGAGACCTTTGGGTCTCAATGGGCTCATGACTAGAGGTATTATCTTTTCCCGCCACCAAGCTACACCTACCGTAGCCATGCCATGGGAGGAGAGAGGTGGTAGAGGTATCCCATGGCTTCCCGAGTACTCCATCATGTTAGACCGCCAAAATTGGAAGGAGACCTTCGCATCCATGCATGCGAATAGACTTGTAGCCCCTCCATATGTGCCGGATGAGGTCTCAGGCGGTGACGATGATGAGGAGATGGGAGGAGGAGATGATCATGATGTAGGAGGTGCTGAGCATGATTTTGGTACATTCCCGGACCAGCCGGCCGACTTCCCGGAGCCTCCTAGGCGATCTCCCTGACCTTCTAGACCTTTCAGTTCCTCTTCTTCACGCAGGGCTAGCGTGAGTGAGAGGCCGACATGGATGGATACTCCACCCACTTGGTATGGAGAGTAGTCATCATGAATGGGAGCTCCTCCTCCATGGTATGATCATCCACCGGTAGCACCAACCCCTCTTGAAGACACACCTTCATGGTATAGCCAGCCACCACCTTGGTATTCACAATTTCCAGGTTGGGCGGATGATCTTTCGAGGAGAGTAGGAGATTTGGAGGTCCGACAGGAGTCCCATGACGTAGAGTGCCAGGAGAATGCCCGTATCTTGAGGGATGTCTACCGCCAGCAGTTTGGGCGGAACTTCAGCTCGGACTTCTATCCATTCCCGCCACCGCCGTCCCAGTGATGATGTTGAGATGACCGCCGGTTAGAGCCACTCCACCGCTATTAGTGAGTTTCTTTTGCTTTTCTTTTCTTTTTTTTTTCTTCTGAACATTGAGGACAATGTATGTTTCAAGTATGGGGTGGGGTGTGACTATCGTTTGTAATAACTCTACTCACTTTGCTTCGTTTATGACTATGAACACTTGCATGTTTTCTTTCATTGTCACACGTTTCATTATTGCATTGCATGAAAAAGGCTTTAAAAAACCCATAAAAATTTGAAAAGATTTTGTGCTTCTAAGATTAGAGATGATTTCTATGATGAAAACTACTTGTGGAATGAGTTTTTGAGGACAATTGTATGCTTAAATTAAATCATGAATTGTCAAGAGATTGAGTATGTTGTTTATCCTTTCTTGCAAGTTTTATAATGTGAAGGTTTTTATCTAAATCATATCAAGAAACGAAGGTTGAAATCACAATATAAGTTCTTATACTTCTTTATGAAATGATTAAGGCACCTCGATTTTCTTACTTCTTTCTTTGATCATTTAGCCCCTCAATGAAAATATTTGCCTCCTTTACCTATCCGGGATTTAGGAAGAGTTGATTCTGGCATATTTGATGTGGGAGGGCCATGAAAGCAATTGTTTGAATTCAAAGTGTAGGAAAATATAGGTTTGGGGAAGTCAATCATGACGATGAGTAACTCGGCACCATTCACATAGCCGGGTGTTTGTGTCTTGCCAAAGTCGGATTGAACAATATTCCTAATGGATTATGGTATGTGCATCAAGGGTTTGAGGCATCTCGAAATTGATAAAACGCCAATCTCCTAGGCTTCGGTTTTTGTGCACCGCAGTCCATAACTCCAAAAGTAAAGTCGAAAAATTATGTGCAAAAAGTCTAGAGCAAAGCTCTAAGTTGGTGGTTAGTTCAAATGGTGAAAAAAAAGAGTTTGTGTTGTTCCTTCTTCCCGGATTCATACACCACATTCCTTTACAAGTTTCCCACCTTTTCCGTATTCTTGACCCTACTTGAAAGTCCTTGAGATCATAAGAGTGTTATTTGACTTGGTGATCTAAATTGAAATTTCACATGCTTGATTTTGAAAATACTTGAAGGTTATGATGTTTGTCTTGAAGTTTAGGTAATTTATGAAGTTCCTTTACTTTGCGTATTTTGGTTTATGTGTATGAACGTTTTCAAGGATGAATGAAGCAAGGTTTGAGGATGATCTATTGATTAGAAGCACATTACCAAAAAGATTGTTTTGTTTTGTTTCGCATTCATATTTCATTCTACCATATGTTTAAGCTTTTGAAAACCTTGCTTGGGGACAAGCAAGTGAAAAGTATGGGGTATTTTGTTAGCATGAAATATGACTATATTTTAGGCGATTGTTTTAGTTGTTTTTCCCTCTTTTATGTGTACATGGATATAGGTTTGAGGCAATTGTGAGCTTATTAACCCACTTTATCGATATAGAGATCTACACTAGCTTTGTTTTGTTTATAGGTGAATGAAGGCTTGAATTGGAGCAAATTGAGGAAGGAAAGGAGTAATTGATCATGCTTAATGGCAAGGAGATGCTTTGGAGAGGCTAAGGAAGGAGTATGAGTGAAGAATGCCACGAAATAAAGGCTTTCAAAAGGATTTGAAGAACCACGCCCTAAATAACGGCCGTGGACTTGGCAATTGGATCGTGGAAGTGAGTTTGAAGCACAACAGAAAGTTACACGGTCTATTCCACGGCCGTGGAAATTTGTTCATGACCGTGATTTCCATGATTTTATGATGTGTCATATTTGCCACGTCAGCAACGTCATTGGACTTTCTCGTAACCCTATTTTTGCCCTATAAGAAGGCTTGAGAAAGGAGTTTCGAGGAGCTTCTGAGAGCTTTGAAGACGGCTGCTTAGGGTTCATTTGACCTTGAGAATTGGAGATTGGTGAAAGACGCGATATTGGAGATTACGTACTTTGGAGATTTTCTTAGGGTTTTCACTTTTGGAGACGGATTGACACTCCGTTCTTCTTTGTTCCCTAAGATCGCTGTGAGGATTCTTATTCCACTTTCTGAATTCATAAACATACTACTTTTGTTATTCGGATTTGAGATTGACTTTGTTTGTTATTGAGTTTTCGAGGGTTTTCATCTTTCTTTCTTCTTAAATTGATTTTTGATATTATGATGATGGTTATTGGCTAAAACCCTTTAGCAATTCTAAGGTTAAGGGTTGATAGTTTTGGCTTAGATAATGATAGATCGATCATAAACAGATTGGACCCTGAGAGTGTGAGAAATATCATCGACACCCTAAATCACGGTTGGTTCTTGAGTTCGACAGCCGTGGAATCTCAGGATCCAGCCGTGATTTTCTCTGTTTTACGACCCTTGCTTTTGCTTTAATCCAAAGTTAAAGATTTGCTTTAACCTAGCCTTGGTTTGCCTTTCCTAGGTAGTAGTGAGACTCAACATCCTCTATTTCGGTTTCGAGTGTCACAACCTTAACCGTTTTAGTTTATCTTTGATTCCTTGGGTTTGGGCATGGGTGTTTGAGATTAATTCTTACCTTTAGATCTTTTCTATACTGCAGCCTCAACAACCTTTATCGAGAGAGCCTTTGGGTAAGACATATAGGTTTTTGGAACTTCATCGTACATTACCTTACCTTAGTTATATCTTTGCAATCTCAACTTTGTCCTTACATCTATAGAATATCTTGAATCGATTGCCACAATTGGATACGTGGATCTTTAGGATTGCTGTTTTCCCAATTATTTACAAAGGTTCTATATTTACTTGCTTGACAATTTGCGAACTGAATTTGATCCCCAAATCCCTTAGTTCGATACTCTAGAATTCTTGCTTAACTACGCCGATTCGTACATTGCGGGTTCGCTTGCTTTTGTTTCAGTTTTATAATTAAAACTTATTTGCACACACGCATTTGGGCAAACAGTAGTTCACGTACCTTATATACTAGGCTTGCATGTGAAAAGTTTATTATCTTTAACACATCTCTTAAGTGGAATAAGGAGAACAAATCTAGTTGACACTTGAACAAAGGAGTCTAACATCTCATTCTCTTTATAGTTAGCTCATAGGATCAATAAACCGGTTATAATATACTTCTTTAATTTAAACTTTTTTTTAAAAAAAATTACAAGTGTAATAAGTTTCATCCTAAAACAACCGGTATTAAAAGTTGTGGTTATTTTTTTTATTTACTATAACGATTAGACTACATCACTAGGATAAAAAAAATTCTTAAAACAAATTGGGTGAGCTGATTAAGTAGGCATTTTTACCTAATATAGTGTCAAATAAGCTCATTTGTTTTTATAGGTGAGAAACTAAACCCCCCTTATTTATTTATAAAGACTAATTAAAAAGGGTTAATTGGTAATTTCAATTTACTCAAGTTCGGACACAATTGATTTAATACAGTCCATGCCCAATTAGGGCCGGCCCACTCGAGTTACACAAGCCCATGCCCAATCCAAAATACAAATCTTGTAGTTAGTGAGTTTTTTGACTTTTGAATGACAGGTCCTCCCTCCCACCCTTATACCACTTGGACTAATCGAACTTGTAGGGCGAGAAAGGGGTCGACCACCTCTTCCACCTGCAGTCCGCAGATGAGGACGTGTCGGAAGACCTCCACTAGATAGAGGTCGGGGCCAAGCCCCTGTTGCTGACCCGCCTGTCGCTGAGGCGTTCGTTGAAGAGGTCGTTGAGAGTGTTGTTCCCAAAGTAGGGAATGGGACCGTTGCTAGATCAAGAGCACAGAGAGCACAATCGACCGAGTCCGGTCGAGTATCTATTGGAGTATCTACATATCGTGACTACGTCTAGAGAGTCGAGGAGGCTATCAGGACTAAAGGACTTGGTCAAGCACCGCTAGTACCCGCGAGATTAGTTCAGGTTTTGTAGAGAGTGACGCAAGTTGTTTCCGCACCTGCTAGAGCTTCTGAGGTTGTTAGAGTACCAGATAAGGCGAGAGGGCCGAGACCCAATTGTTGGTTAAAGTCTCTCAACCAGCTGAAGGTTCCTTCTTTCGAAGGAAAGACTGAATTGGAAGTGGAGCTTTGGCTAGGTTAGTTGGATTCTGCTATGGAGGCAATCCGTTGCCAGAGAGTCGTCAAGCCGATATAGCACAATCGTTGCTGTGAGATCAGGCTCATTACTGGTGGAGGACCATTCGAAGTAAGGTCACGAGTTATGAGGAGATGAAGACTATGCTCAAGGATTGCTATTTCCCTGCAACTATGAAGAGACATCAACTACAAGATTTCCTCGAGGCTGGATTCGAGGATATCCCTATTGTTGAGATTGCCAGAAAGTTTCAGGAGGAGCTAGCTTTGATGGGTCCTTCTGCGCCACCTGAGGATCAACATGTATATCTTTTTCTCTCGGAGGTTGAGAGAGTCTACTTGCTCTTACCTTGTTGATTTCTGTTGCGAGTCTTTGACGGACTATCAAGATAGAGCATTTGCTTACGAAAGAGACCGACCGGGTCATAAGAGAGCTTCTCAGACAGGAGGTTCTGAGAAGAGGGAAAAGATTGGACCAACTAGTACTGGAGCTGGAGCCGCTGGATTCGGGTGTAGTTAAACTCCGGAACGCTCTGGTTTCCAACAGACGATGCATAGTTCCGACAGAGGACGGCAGTGCCATAACTACGGAGGTGTCAGACACATCCGAGCTGATTGTAAGAAGACCGTAGTGACTTGATTTTCTTGTGGCAAGCCCGGACACAGATCTGCATTTTTCGGTCAGGGCAAGGCACCATCACAACAGGGTTCAACACCTCCTAGCGTAGCCAGAGGTGGGAAGAGGCCACCTAAGTATAAATATCAGCAACAATAGAGAGCTCCTGATTATACCGCTCCTCAAGGTTCCGCTCAAAAACAAGGGAGAGGTAGAGGACGAGGTGGTGGTACCACCGACACTAGAGGTGCTTCAGCTAGAGTTTATGAGCTGAGGAGTGCAGTGGAGCCAGCAGCTCCAACGACCACAGGTACCATTCATATTAATGGTTTTTTTTGACAAAGTTCTTTTCGATACCGGTGCTACACATTCTTCAATATCTGATGCATGTATAGATAGACTAGCCTTAGTTACCGTTGAGGGTAGACCCTTCTTTATAGGGTTACTGTTACGCTCAGGATGTGATACGCAATGGGTTTTAAATTTATACTCGTTATATTTCTCCTAACTCCTAGCGAACCCGCAGTGTACGGGACGTTTGTAGTAGGGATAGTATTTCGAGGTTGAACACAAAGACTAAGGTGAGATTGATTCGATTTATGATTTAGTTTAGTGAAGATCTAGGTTGAAGAAAAGAGAAAGAAATAAAGAAATGAAAACCTCAATGTTTTTGGTTGGTTTTTAGGTGATCAATCAAGGATCACAAATGATGCAAAGTAAACAATCAACTAAGCTAACGAATCAACACAAACAAGCTAAACACAAGATATTAATCAAGAGAGAAAAGCGGATTCTAGGAGTTGGAAGTTCCGGTTATGGCATAGGACTCAAGCTATCTAATCATCCTTGGATTAACTATGATATGTTGGGAGTGAGTGTTTCTAGATTGGGATCAATCACCGGGTAGGTCTCATGGTCCACTAGTCCGTCCCTAAGGACTCATTACCGGGTAAGTCTCTAAGAACCTAAGGGATGGAATTACACACAAACCGGATTGTTATCTAGGGATCTAACCTATCCTCACCGGGTAAGTCTCGAAAGAGTTAGTCCTAAACAACTATCCTAGCACACTTAGTCCAATGGCGGCTTATGAGGCTCACCACTACCTAGGGTTTGTCATCTTTGAAATCTAAGAGTAAGAATCACCGGGTAAGTCTCTTCTAACACTTAGTTGCTAACACTAGGTCACCCTAGGGTAGACTTAACTCAACAAACACTTAGGGTTTCAACATTCTAACAATCTAAGGCTAGATCCATCGAACCAGGGAGAATCACGGTTTGTTCTATCAAGTCCACGGCCGTGGTTTGACATGAACAATCCGTGGACTTCAACAGAGGCTACGTCCAAGTAAGTGGCTCATCCAAGGGCAATTCTAAGTCCATCCTATCATAGTCCTAGCCATAACCATCCTTTCCTTTCCCTAGAATCACATCTATTTAGCCTACAACATTTATCATAGCAATCGAAATCATCAAACATAAAATCATGGCTTCCATTTGCAAAATAATGAGGAGAAAGAGATGAACGAGTGAAGTGAACAAAACCAAGCTGAAAAATGGAATTAGAATGACTCACAACCCTTCTTAAAGAAGGTTCAAATGGTTCATACAACTCTAGAAATCGATTCCGAAATTCTTCACTACAAAGCTATCGAAATCTATCAATGGTGTGCTCTTCTTCTTCTCCAATAAAGCTCTTCTCCAATGGTAGCTTTTCTTCTACCTCTCCTCCAAAGAATCTTCTTGTTGAGAGTATTGTTGTGTGTGTAGAGTGATGGGAGAATCCCCAATTGAAAGATGCTAGATGGAAGATACCTTCTCAGCCAATGCAGGACCACTTTTATACTACAACTTTGCAAGAGCTGGTCAAGAGATCGTGGCACAGCTGTCACGACAACCTGGCAAAATCCACGGGTGGATCCACGGCCGTGGACCTTCAGTGGACCGTGGTTTAGTGCTTCAGCTTCGCTTTTGATCATTAAGCTTTGATTTGGTGCATGGCTTGTGTTGGCAAGGTTCCATGAGTCCTCCTTAGCCTCTAGTTTGCATCCTAATGAGTCCGAGGGTGTGTCATCTCGATGAACGATCCTCAAACGTATCGATTTAGCTCCTAAATCTCCCAAAATACCTACAAAGCAATGCACAAGTCCGTGTAGACGTTTATCTCGACAAAATACGTGAATCGAGTGCAAACGTTGTGAACTAGTGCTAAACCATGCATGAATGAGTGACAAATCTATCTAAATGATTACCTAAACCTAAGTCATAAATCGTGTTATCAAAAATACCCCATACTTAAGGTTTGCTCGTCCCCGAGCAAATTCTCAACTATAGACTACAAGATAACATGATTTATGTATGCAGAAAAATGGCAAAATCTTTTTGGGTTTGTGCTTCCACTATTGGATCACCTTCATAGTCATGTTTCATGGCAATGGATAAGCAATTATGTATCAAACCAATGAAGGCATGGAAAGACAATTGTACTTAACTCAAAAGCATGCATGAAATGTAAAAATGAGGAAGTCAAGATGATCAAGAGCATATCAAATCTAGATCACTAAGTCTTACAAACATGCAAATAGGTCATAAGGTCTAGTGAAATAAAAGGCCAAGAAACGTTGTGACTAGGTGGGGATTTTTCTAGGCTATGTGATGCTAATCCGGGAATGGAACTAACTCCACAATTTTGTTCTCGATCAACTTCCTTCAAGTGTATATTTTCTCTATCTTTTCTTTCTTTTCTTTTTCCTTCACTTATTTTTGAGACAATGGCATTGGTGTACAAAAGCCGAAACCTTGGTGATTAGCCATCCTCGGGCTTTTTCTATTTTTCGAGGTGCATCCACACCGGGCACACATACCAAAGCTCGTTAGGACTATTGGTTTATTTGACTTTGGCAAGGCACCAACACCCGATTATGTGAAGTGTACCGAGTTACTTGTCATTTAAGCCAACGTCCCCAAACCTATGTTTTTGTCTACACTTTCACAACAAATTCAACGTTTTATTCATGACATTCTTTCATCAACATCTTCACCCCACACTTGCTTTTCACACACATCAACACACTAACATGCTCCTATTCCCGGATGGGTTAAAAGGGGTCAAATTTACATCGATTGAGGTGCTCAAACAATCATGATCAAGATGAGAATTAGAGAAAGATGAATTGCCTCATTCATTCCTAGATGGTGTGCAAGAACTAGCATGTAATTTCGACCTTCAATGCTCAATCCATTCTAGGCAAACATCATGATCACAAATCATTCATGGGATTCAAGAGAAGTACTTCAAGTCCACATATGCATTCATCAATTTAACACATAAGGCCATCATAGCCAATCCACAAGACAAGATTCATCATTAGGGTCATATCCAAGCCTAGAAAACACAAAAAAAATTTTAAATTTTCTGATTTTTATGGGATTTTTGAAATGAATATATACAATGCAAGACATGTGCAAATATTAAACTACCCTAGATGCTCATCATGCAAAGGATCATGCAAACCCCACCCATACTTAGAAACACATTGTCCCCAATGTGTAAATGAAGTAAAGAAGAGTGAAAGAAGGTTCTCACAATGTAAAAATGGTTTGCTATGGTATTTGGGATTCTCAAGTGGAATTGATGTTGGATGATCCTATCAACCATGGTAGAGAGCTCTAAGTATTCATCAAGGCGTCGGGACCCACGCTAGGCACCGCTAGCCGTCCAAGTTCCGCGTCCGCTCCACCCATAATTGATGAGGGGTTCATCATCATCATTCACTTGCCAAGCAAGGCTTCCAATGCTACCAAGATTCTAACACACACAAAGCACACACAAAAACAGAAAAATCTAAAACAAAAACAAAATGAGAAAAGGAAAACGTTACCAATGGGTTGCCTCCCACCAAGCGCTTCTTTAAGGTCATTAGCTTGACCAAACTCGGGGGCGTCTACTCAAGATGAAGTGGGGCAATCATATCCACCGGAGTTCCCGGGATATACTTCTTCAACCGGTGCCCATTCACCTTAAAGTTTCCACAATGCTCCCCTCCTATCTCAATAGCTCCATGGGGAAAGATCTTCTTCACCACATATGACCTGGTCCATCTCAATTTTAGCTTTCCGGGAAAGAGCCGCAGCCTTGAGTTGAAAAGAAGGACAAGGTCGCCTTCACTCAACTCCTTCGGGATGAGGCGCTTGTCATGCCACCGTTTGGTTCTCTCCTTGTAGATCCGGGCATTCTCATAAGCATCCAACCGGATCTCTTCAAGGGCGTTCATATCAAGTAACCTCTTCTCTCCCGCCTCCTTGAGGTCAAAATTTAGCCACTTAATGGCCCAATAAGCTCTATGTTCCATTTCTACCGGAAGATGGCAAGACTTGCCATAGACCAACTTGTAAGGAGTGGTGCCAATTGGTGTCTTGAAAGCGGTTCTATATGCCCACAAAGCATCATCGAGCTTCATAGCCCAATCCTTTCTTGTCCTAGAGACCGTCTTCTCAAGAATTCCCTTTATCTCCCGGTTGGAGATCTCCACTTGGCCACTAGTTTGGGGATGGTAAGGTGTTGCCACCTTATGAGTCACCCCATACTTAGCCAAAAGTGCCCCAAAGTTCCTATTGGTGAAGTGCTTCCCTCCATCACTTATGATCACCCTTGGTGTTCCAAACCTAGGGAAGATCACTCGGTTGAAGAACCGCACCACAACCTTGGCGTCATTTGTAGGAGAGGCGATTGCCTCCACCCATCTCGAAACATAGTCAACCGCCAATAGGATGTAGAGGTTGCCACATGAAGAAGGGAATGGTCCCATGAAGTCCACACCCCACACATCAAATATTTCCACTTCTTGTATGTTGTTCAAGGGCATCTCATTTCTCCTTGACATGTTGCCCGTCCTTTGGCAAGCATCACAAGCTACCACAAAGCTTTGCACATCCTTGAACAAACTTGGCCAAAAGAAGCCCGATTGCAACACCTTCGCACATATCTTGTGTGAGCTAGCATGCCCTCCACATGGCAAGGAATGACAATGGCGGATCACACTCTCCACCTCATCCTCCGGTATGCATCTTCTAAACATTCCATCCGGCCCTCTCTTGAACAAAAGTGGTTCACTCCAATAGTAGTGCCTCACATCCTTGAAGAACTTCTTTCTTTGGGCATATGTCAATCCGGGAGGCACTTCCTCACACACTAAGTAGTTCACAATGTCGGCAAACCATGGCTCGCTTCCTCTAGATACTTGGAACAAGCATTCTTCCACCATTTGCAATTGCTCATCCCGGAATGAATCATCAATCGGGATGTCATCTCTTTCAAGCTCCAATGGTGGGAGTCTACTAAGGTGATCCGCCACGGAGTTCTCGGATCCCTTCTTGTCCCGGATTTCCAAATCAAACTCTTGAAGCAGAAGGATCCACCGAATCAACCTAGGCTTGGCATCCTTCTTGGTAAGTAGATAACGGATCGCAGCATGATCCGTATAAACTATGACCTTCGCTCCAACAAGATATGAGCGGAACTTCTCAAATGCATACACAACCGCTAGCAACTCCTTCTCGGTGGTAGCATAATTGAGTTGGGCATCATCTAGCGTCTTGCTAGCATAATAAATGGCATGAGTGCGCCCATCTTTCCTTTGCCCCAAAACAGCCCCAACGGCTACATCGCTCGCATCACACATGATCTCAAATGGTAGGCTCCAATCCGGAGGTTGCATGATAGGTGCGGAGATCAAGGCGTTCTTCAACCTACAAAAAGCCTCAAGGCAATCTTTGGAGAAAACAAATTCAACATCCTTCATTAGTAGGTTAGTAAGAGGCTTAGAAATTTTAGAGAAGTCTTGAATAAACCTCCGGTAAAAACCGGCATGCCCTAAGAAACTCCTTACCCCCTTCACCGAGGTAGGTGGTGGCAACTTCTCTATCGTTTCAATCTTGGCCCTATCAACCTCAATGCCACGGTTAGACACCAAGTGTCCTAACACAATATCTTCACTTACCATGAAGTGGCATTTTTCCCAATTCAAGACAAGATTTGTCTCCTCACATCTTTGCAATACTAATGACAAGTTAGCCAAGCAATTATCAAAGGAAGAACCATAAACAGAGAAATCATCCATGAACACTTCCATGATATTTTCAATGTATTCCAAAAAGATAGCCATCATACACCTTTGGAAGGTGGCGGGTGCATTACACAACCCAAATGGCATTCTCCTATATGCAAAAGTTCCCCATGGACATGTAAATGTGGTTTTCTCTTGGTCATCAGGGTGGATAGGGATTTGGAAGAATCCGCTATAGCCATCTAGGTAGCAAAAGTGAGAATGTTGAGCTAACCTCTCTAGCATTTGGTCAATGAAGGGAAGAGGGAAGTGGTCTTTCCTAGAGGCCATGTTTAATTTCCTATAGTCAATACACATCCTCCATCCCGTAACCGTCCTAGTTGGGATTAGTTCATTGTTCTCATTAGTCACTACGGTCATCCCACCCTTCTTAGGAACTACATGAACGGGACTAACCCACTTACTATCTGAGATAGGGTAGATAATCCCCGCATCTAGCAACTTAATGATCTCCTTTTTGACTACCTCTTTCATTATAGGATTCAATCTCCTTTGATGTTCAATAGAGGGTTTATGATTATCTTCCATCAATATCTTATGCATGCACAAAGAAGGGTTAATGCCAACCAAATCATCAATAGTATAGCCAATGGCTTTGTTATGCAATCTTAGTTCATGCAACAATTTAGCAAGTTCATCATCACTCAAGCATGCATTAACAATCACCGGATATGTTGAATTATCACCAAGAAAAGCATACTTCAAATGAGAGGGAAGGGATTTAAGTTCAAGTTTAGGAGGACCTTTATCGATTGGAGACGATCCAAATAACGTTGGATGAGATGAATCCAAAGCAAATGAAGATCCTTCAAGGCTCCTTGAGGCTTGATCATCAATGAGGTCTGATTTTGGGGGAACCACGGTTGGCTCCACTTCCACGGCCGTGGACCTTGCCTGGCTTGTTTGTTGAGGCTTTACAGAGAGTTCTACGGCCGTGGAACCACTTCCACGCCCGTGGAACTTGCAGCTGTTCAGCATGTCTTCGTGAACCTCAAATCCAACTCTTGACTCCTTTTTTAGTGCTTCCAAGGCCTTGATTTCTTCATTGCAAGCCTCCTCAACACCTTCCTCCATCATACTTAGGGTAAGAACCTTCTCCAAGGGGTCCTTGATCAAGATCGAGCTCACAACTTCTCTAAATTCCTCTTGCTCGACTATTTTGAAGATATCCTCATCAAGGGTTGGCCCTTTCATCATTGTGGACAACTTAAACTTGATATTCTCTTCTCCAATGTTGAAGGAGAGGACTCCATTCTTGCAATCCACTAGGCATCTAGAAGTGGCTAGGAAAGGTCTTCCTAAGATGATGGGAATGGGATAGTCCGCCGGGATGTCCAAGACAACAAAATCAATAGGCACATAGAACTTCCCTAGTTGCACCGGAATGTCTTCTAAGATCCCAACCGGGTGAGTGATAGAACGGTCCGCCATATAGAGGGTCATCTTGACCGGCTTTGGCTCTCCTAACCCAACCTTGTTGCAAAGTGCAAGCGGTATGATGCTTACACTTGCCCCAAGATCACAAAGGGCTTCATACTTTACATCTCCCACTCCAATTGGGACACAAAAAGAACCCGGATCTCTTAGCTTAGGAGGCATCTCCTCCTTCATTGTTTGGATCAATTCCGAGGACCTCTTGGTCATTCTTATCTCCCCATACTCCTCCAACTTCCTTTTGTTAGAGAGTATCTCCTTCAAGAACTTGCCATATGCCGGCATTCCTAAGATAGCATCCATGAACGGAATATTAATATGCAACTTGGACATTAGTTCAAGGAATTTACCAAAGTGGTTGTCCAAGCGAGCTCTTGCTCGTGATTATGGGAACGGTAGTGGTGGTTTGTATGGAGGTGGTGCCACATATGTTGGCTCAACATCCTTGCTCTTGCCTCCATCTTCTTGCTCTAACTCTTCTTCAACCACTACTTGTTTTCCCTTAGCATTATCCCTTGGCAAGGGATCCTTCATACTCAACCCGCTCCTTGTTGTAATGGCCAACACTTGGCCTCTTGGGTTGTCTTCGGTCCTTCCGGGAAGCTTTCCCGGATCTCTATGGGCTTCACCCGTCTTTTGGAAAACTTGTGCTTCCAACACCTTTTGAGCCTTAGAAATGGAAGTCACGGTGCTCTCTAGACCACTCAACCTTCCAAGCAATTGCTCAAACATCATTTCGGTCCTATCCTTTGGAGGTTGAGTAAATCCGGGTGGAGGTTCTTGTGAAGCTTTTGGTGGTGGGGTTGTGCTTGTGGAAGCGGGAGGGTTCAAGGCTCCATCCGGGTTAGAGTATGAAAATCCGGGATGGTTGTGGTTAGGCCGGTAATTGTTGAATTGCCGGTTGTTGTTGAAGTTCCTTGGGCCTTGATAATTGTTGTAATTGCCCCTTCCCATGTAATTCACATCCTCCTCCTTGGAAGACAAGTTAGCTTGTGGAAGCACTTGAGGAATTGCTTGGTTCTTCAAAGTTGTAGCACACAACTCGCTCAAAGACTTCAATTCATTATTGATGGCATCAAGCTTGAAGTTGCTCATGGTGACTTCACTCACCTCATATGCTCCCGCCTTTCTCCCTTCACTCTTCCTATGGGAGTATTTCTCAATCACTAGAGCTTGTTTCTCTACAAACTCCCAAGCTTCATCTACATGCTTCTCCATGAAAGTCCCACCGGAAAGAGATTGAAGCTTGAATTGGCTATCTTCATCAAGTCCTTTGAAGTAGATCTCCAATAGCTCAATTTTTGGTATGTCATGGTGTGGACAATTTAGGAGAAGATCCTTGAACCTCTCCCAAGACTTGAATAAAATCTCTCTATCCTTCATCACGAAGGCATTGATCTTCCCTCTTAACTCGGTAGTCTTGGAAGGTGGGAAGAACTTAGTCAAAAACTCGGTTGTCATCTCCTCCCAAGTACCAACTCGCCCTTGTGGAATAGATTGATACCAAGCCAAAGCTTTATCCTTAAGAGAGAAGGAGAAAGCCCTAAGCTTATGTTTGTTGCTCTCCAATCTAGGCGGTCTAAGAGTCTCCATCAAGATCTCATAGTTCATCAAGTGTTGATGAGGAGACTCTCCTTCCATCCCTCCAAATTGATTATGCCGGATCATTTGTAGAACTTGAGGGCGGAGTTCGTAATCATGGGCTGCGGGATCTCCTAAGTTCACACCCGGACGGTGTGCTCTTTGTGCCGGATCCATACGTTGCCCCAACGTTTGTGGCTCTTCCATAGCAATGGGCACAACTATAATATTCACCGCCGCCGGCTGCGGTTGTGGTGGAGGTGGAGGAGGTTGTTGACGGTTAAGCTCTCTTTGCACAAGAGCTTGCCTAATCTCCTCAATCTCCCTCCTAGTTGCCTCTTGCCTCTCATTGGCAAGTCTCCTTTCATTCTCCAAAGCTTTATCCCTTATCCTAATTTGCTCTAAAGCCTCATCCAACTCAGCTTGGAGATCTCTTCCGGCCATCTCTTTTCCCTTTTTAATGCTCTTGGATCTAGATCTAAGGGTTTTCTCCGGTTCGGGATCGAATGGAGCTAAATCCTTGCCACGAGATCTTCGCATACACCCAAAGAGTGAGATGTCCTGAAAAGCAAAGACACAAACCAAAAAGAGATCAAAAGTAACAAGAAAGATCTACACTACGATCAATCACAAAAAAGACTCAATCTAGACCTAGTCCCCGGCAACGGCGCCAAAAACTTGTTACGCTCAGGATGTGATACGCAATGGGTTTTAAATTTATACTCGTTATATTTCTCCTAACTCCTAGCGAACCCGCAGTGTACGGGACGTTTGTAGTAGGGATAGTATTTCGAGGTCGAACACAAAGACTAAGGTGAGATTGATTCGATTTATGATTTAGTTTAGTGAAGATCTAGGTTGAAGAAAAGAGAAAGAAATAAAGAAATGAAAACCTCAATGTTTTTGGTTGGTTTTTAGGTGATCAATCAAGGATCACAAATGATGCAAAGTAAACAATCAACTAAGCTAACGAATCAACACAAACAAGCTAAACACGAGATATTAATCAAGAGAGAAAAGCGGATTCTAGGGGTTGGAAGTTCCGGTTATGGCATAGGACTCAAGCTATCTAATCATCCTTGGATTAACTATGATATGTTGGGAGTGAGTGTTTCTAGATTGGGATCAATCACCGGGTAGGTCTCATGGTCCACTAGTCCGTCCCTAAGGACTCATTACCGGGTAAGTCTCTAAGAACCTAAGGGATGGAATTACACACAAACCGGATTGTCATCTAGGGATCTAACCTATCCTCACCGGGTATGTCTCGAAAGAGTTAGTCCTAAACAACTATCCTAGCACACTTAGTCCAATGACGGCTTATGAGGCTCAACACTACCTAGGGTTTGTCATCTTTGAAATCTAAGAGTAAGAATCACCGGGTAAGTCTCTTCTAACACTTAGTTGCTAACACTAGGTCACCCTAGGGTAGACTTAACTCAACAAACACTTAGGGTTTCAACATTCTAACAATCTAAGGCTAGATCCATCGAACCAGGGAGAATCACGGTTTGTTCTATCAAGTCCACGGCCGTGGTTTGACATGAACAATCCGTGGACTTCAACAGAGGCTACGTCCAAGTAAGTGGCTCATCCAAGGGAAATTCTAAGTCCATCCTATCATAGTCCTAGCCATAACCATCCTTTCCTTTCCCTAGAATCACATCTATTTAGCCTACAACATTTATCATAGTAATCGAAATCATCAAACATAAAATCATGGCTTCCATTTGCAAAATAATGAGGAGAAAGAGATGAACGAGTGAAGTGAACAAAACCAAGCTGAAAAATGGAATTAGAATGACTCACAACCCTTCTTAAAGAAGGTTCAAATGGTTCATACAACTCTAGAAATCGATTCCGAAATTATTTACTACAAAGCTATCGAAATCTATCAATGGTGTGCTCTTCTTCTTCTCCAACGAAGCTCTTCTCCAATGGTAGCTTTTCTTCTACCTCTCCTCCAAAGAATCTTCTTGTTAAGAGTATTGTTGTGTGTGTAGAGTGATGGGAGAATCCCCAATTGAAAGATGCTAGATGGAAGATACCTTCTCAGCCAATGCAGGACCACTTTTATACTACAACTTTGCAAGAGCTGGCCAAGAGATCGTGGCACAGCTGTCACGAAAACCTGGCAAAATCCACGGGTGGTTCCACGGCCGTGGACCTTCAGTGGACCGTGGTTTGGTGCTTCAGCTTCGCTTTTGATCATTAAGCTTTGATTTGGTGCATGGCTTGTGTTGGCAAGGTTCCATGAGTCCTCTTTAGCCTCTAGTTTGCATCCTAATGAGTCCGAGGGTGTGTCATCTCGATGAACGATCCTCAAACGTATCGATTTAGCTCCTAAATCTCCCAAAATACCTACAAAGCAATGCACAAGTCCGTGTAGACATCTATCTCGACAAAATACGTGAATCGAGTGCAAACGTTGTGAACTAGTGCTAAACCATGCATGAATGAGTGACAAATCTATCTAAATGATTACCTAAACCTAAGTCATAAATCGTGTTATCAGTTACCCGATGAAAGTAAGATTAGAGTTACATGGGAGGTTTGTGATGGCCCTATTAGATTGGGAGATTGCGATTGGCCAACTGACTTCTTTGTCATGTACTTAGTACATGAAGAAATTATCTTAGGCATGGATTGGATGGATCGACATCAGGCTGTTTTGGACATCGGCAAGAGGATAGTGATGGTGACTACAGAGTCAGGCAATGTGTAGATTTTCCGAGGATGGGATCTCTGAAAGACCGGTACAATCATCAGCACAATCCAAGTCGCGAGACTTATCAGTCAGGGTTGCGAGGCTTTCTGGTGTTATGCCGTGAAGGATAGTACAAGCCCAACATTGGAGGAGATTCCGGCAGCGTGCGAGTTTACCCACGTTTTTGGAGAGCCATCAGGTTTACCTCCACAAAGAAGTGTGGACTTTTGCATTGATTTAGAGCCCGGACGAGACCGATCTTGAAGACTCCCTATCGCATGACGCCTATGGAGATGCTTGAGCTGAAGAAGCAACTAGAGGAGTTAGTTGAGAAGGGCTTCATCTGCCCTAGTGTATCTCCTTGGAGCACACCAATACTCTTCATTAGTTTGAAAGACGGTTCGATGAGGTTATGTATTGATTATCGAGAGCTGAATAAGGTGACAATCAATAACAAGTACCCATTGCCCCGTATCGACGATCTTTTGGACCAGCTGCACGAAGCTTCAGTGTTTTCGTGGATCGACCTGAGATCCGGATATCACCAGCTGAGGGTGAGATAGAAGGACATAGCGAAGGCGACATTTCGGACCAGATATGGCCACTAAGAGTTTGTAGTGATGCTATTCAGGCTCACAAATGCGCCTGCCGTGTTAAAGGAGTTGATGAACAACATCTTCATCGACTTCCTAGACCAGCTCGTGGTGGTCTTCATCGATGATATTCTGGTAAACTCTCGTAGCAGAGAGGAGCACACATAACACTTGAGGATCGTACTCCAAGTCTTGCAAGATAGGGAGCTTTATGCCAAGCTCTCTAAGTGCGAATTTTGGATGTCCGAGGCAGCCTTCCTTGGTCAAATTGTTTCCGTTGAAGGGATCAAGGTAGATCTAGCGAAGATCGAGTTTGTAGAATCTTGGCGCCTCCTAGGAACGTTAAGGAAGTACACAGCTTCCTAGGCTTGGCTAGCTACTACCGCAGAGTTGTGGAGGGTTTTTTCAGTTATCGCCCCATCAATTACTTCCTTGATGAGGAAGTCTACGAGATTCGTGTCGTCCGAGCAATGTCTGCAGAGTTTTGAGGAGCTGACAAGGAGGTTGACTTCCGCTCCTATCCTGGCCCAACTAGAGGGCATCAAGGATTTTTTGGGTTACAACGACACATTCAAGCTCGGCATGGGATGTGCTTTGATGCAGAGGGGTAAGGTTATAGCATACGCGCCTAGACAACTGAAGACGTACGAGGAGAATTACCCTACCAATGATCTCAAATTAGTTATTGTTGTTCACACTTTGAAGATTTGGAGGCATTATTTGTACGGAGCTACGTTGCAGATTTTCACAAACCATAAGAGTCTGAAGTACATATTCACTCAGCGGGAGTTGAATAACCGCCAGAGGAGATGGTTGGAGTTGATCAAGGACTTCGATCTAGAGATCTTATACCACCCGGGGAGGCGAATGTGGTAGCTGACGCCCTCAGTTGGAAGACTCCCCGGGAGATGGAGATCGCACGGTCGACAGCTCAACCTCAGTTACAGTGAGACTTGGCATGGCTAGAAATGGATATCCACTTTCCGGATTCCGACAACCATCTATCCACCTTGGAGATGTCACCTGACATGTTGGTGGAAATACGACGGAAACAGGAGAGTTTCCCAACTTTGACACGGATCCGAGACAAGATGTCTCGAGAAGAGGCACCACAGTTTGCCGTCGGTGCCGATGGAGTTTTGAGACGTCAGGAGCGCGTATGTGTGCCCTCAGATCGAGAGTTGAGACAGGGGATCTTACAAGAGGCTCACACTATACCTTACTCAATGCATCCCGGTACGAGTAAGATGTATCAAGATATCAGACGCTCCTTCTAGTGGGGATCTCTGAAGCCAAATGTGACGAGATATGTAACTTAGTGTGCGGCCTGTCAGTAGGTCAAGGTCGAGCATCATCGACCAGGAGGAGAGCTACACCCACTTCCCGTTCCTCAATGGAAGTTGGAGGATATCTCGATGGATTTTGTCACCGGTCTCAAACCGAGTCGGAGTTTTGATGCCATCTAGTTTATAGTAGATCGACTGACGAAGACCGCACGTTTCATTCCTATCAAGGAGACGTGGCCGGTAAGTTGATTAGTTGAGGAGTTCACTAGACAAATAGTGAGACTTATGGAGTACCTGGGTCTATAGTCTTTGACACAAACAAACGGTTCACTTCGTGGTTTTGGCAGCAGTAAATGGCGCCCTAGGTACAAGTCTGTAGTTCACGATTGATTATCATTCTCATACCGAAAGTCAATCCGAGAGGACCATCTAGACTCTAGAGGATATGCTGAGAGCATGCGTGTTAGACTGTGGAAATGTGTGTCCAGATCACCTTCCCTTAGTAGAGTTTTGTATAACAACAGTTGGCACGCATCGATAGGGATGGCTCCTTATGAGGCTTTATACGGAAAGAGATGACGTACCCCACTATGTTGGAACGAGCCGAGTAGTGCTAGTAGTGTAGCACCTAAGTAGATACACGACGATACGGCTCGAGTAGCGATGATGTAAGAGAGGATACTAGTAGCACAAAGTCTCTAGTATTCTTATACAGATAAGAGGCGCAAACCTATGTAGTTCAGAGTCGGAGCTCATGTATGGCTGAGAGCATCTCCGACGCGGGTAGTTAGGCATTTTGGAGTCAAGGGGAAGCTTAGTCCCAGATATGTCAGACCTTTCGAGATTCTTGAGCGAGTTGGAGAGGCATCATATAGACTTGCCTTGCCAGAGACTAGAGGGTGTGCACCCAATCTTCAACGTATCTCAGTTACGAGATTACATACCAGACTCGAGACACATCGTCAGTCATGAGGATTTAGTGGTCGAGCCAGACTATATGTTCATAGAGCAACCAATAATTGTCTTAGAGCGTAGTACAAGACGCTTGCGATCGAAGGACATACTGATGATGAAGATTCAATGGTTGATGTGAGGAGCAGATGAGGCAACTTGGGAGACAAAAGATAGTATCCGGAGGAACTATCCGGATTTTTATGCTTAGCTGGATGTACCTATAGCATAGTTGTTGGAGTTTTAGTTTCCTTTTTGTTGAGTTGTGTATACGCTTGTGTGACGTTTTTGAGTTATGTGCCCCGCGAGAGAATATGAGTTGAGATCAGTGTGTCTGCTTCAGCTGTGTGTTGGCCTTGTGTGGTTTGTTGCAAGTTTCAGGACGAACCTCTTTTTAGGGGGATCTAATCTAAAAGCTGGATATTTTCCTTCACCGCCCCCGTGGTGAAGGGGGTCTCCCTTGCGGCCAGCTGTGGTCGCGGCCGGGTCAGCCGCCCCTGCGGCTAACCTCAAATCGCATCCGATCTGTTTTATTCCGTTTTTATTTCTTTCCTTTCTTAGAAGATCCAATCTTGTATCTTTTGGGCCGGCTTTCCTTCTATCTTCTAACCCTAATATGACCTTCCTTATTCTTTCCAACCGTTCTCTATATATTCCCGCCTTCTCTTCCGTTTTCTCCTTCTTTCTTACGTTCCTCTTCATCATCGAGCAAATATGCGGCCTTTCTTTGTGATCTTCTGCAGAACGTGTAAGTTCTTCATCCCCTTCATCCATCAGACGTTCATAAATCTATTGCATTCTTCTTCTTCTCCTCCTCCTCCTCCTCTTCTTCTTCTTCTCATAAATCAAGATCGAGTCTTGATTCTTGTTTGTCCTTCATTGTTGACGAGTATGTGTTTTCAAGCTCCTTGGTTCAGTGTTGACGTGTGTGTGGATTGAAGTGTTTAGCCTCGTTTCCCTTGTTGTGTTGCTACTGTCAAAGGAACCCGACGCCGCTTCTGTCACAGATCTGCCCCCGCACCTCAGACAGTCCACCCCTGCGGCTGCAAGCAGCGCCGCTCCTGAGCCTCCTGTCAGCCGCCTCTGTGGTTTACCTGCAGTAACTCCCATTCTTGGTGAGTTGTTCCATTCTTGCTTCCTTTGACCTTTCCTTATCCTAGATCATGCTAGGTTGGACCTAGATGACTAAGTGGAATGCCAATTAGTGGCTTGTTGATCCCCATGAGTTGGTTATGGTTTGAGTATCTTGAGTGGCGTTGTTAATGTTATACCTTGAGACTAGGAATTTTTCTTCCTAGCATGTTGAGATCAATTAGCGATCATCGAGACTAAAAGTAGGGAACTTCTAGCACGCTGCACTAGATCTATTAGAGATCATTGAGACTAGAAGTGCGTAGACTTCTAGCATTCGGTTAGTTTCTGATTCGTTATGCTTTGTCTGAGCAGGCATTCACCCTTTTCTTCAGGAAGATGAGCAGTTAGCCGATTCTTGAGTTACCTTCAAGTGAGGTAAGTCCCTTGGACTTACTTAGCTGCATTTTATGTATTAGTTTGACCGTTTTGGTGGTGTGTTTGTTGCTATATCGTTATAACGTAAAACTGGACTAGGAACACCTTATACCGTAATTGGCCCAAGTGTATTATAACCGGGCGGTGACCACTTGTCCAGTTCTTCAAGAGACTAGAAGGTGCTCTTGTGACCAGGCCCATAGGTAACAGATATTATGCATTTGTCTTTTCTTGTCGGTAACGGAAAAGGAGGCAAGTTTTGGGAGATTCTCGTGTGACAAAAGAAGTTGAATTAGTAATTGATAACTTAATAAAAGATAATAACTGGTTGTGTGAGAGCATGCTTTGTGTTAACCTTCTTATGTGTGTTTGTGACTTTATTGTCTTTTTGATATCTAAAATGTTAGTTAATGGTTTATACCGATGTTGTAAATGCCCCTGCAGTTTAGAGATGCTGCTGAGTGATCTGGATAGTGTGGTCAGTTAGGGATCCCGTACATTATAGGACCGGATTGAGTTTTATATTTCTGTTGTTGTCTTTCCCTTTTGTTTTTAACCTGGATGCGAGTCCTTTACGTTTCCCTTTGTTTTACCTGATGATTTTTATATAAGTTGGTTTTCATTTATGTGTGTCGTGTTGCAAGATCCGATGTTATTGTCGTTACTCTGAAGATCGGGACCCATTGTGAGATCCTAGCACGTAATTCTTCGAATTACCAGAACTTGGGGTATTATATGTACAACAAATATACTTTTTATAATTCGAATATTTTTTTTATTTCAATTGAAACATAATTTATAATTTTGATACATTTTATCTTAAAATCAATAGATAATAAAAATAGCAACACATGTCATATAGGTTAAAGACCAATGAGGGGAAGTATGATAAAAGTTGCAGATATCGACTAGGCATGAAAATGGTGGAGGAATTTTCAACTAGAATAGCAATTATAATGAAATGAAGCTTCATTTTCTGAATTAAAGAAAAGGAAAGTTCATTATCATTAGCACTGCTCTACTTATTCATCACCACATGTTTCAAACTACTTTCTAAGCATAAAAACATCAACATATTATTCACTACACTACACCACAACAAGAAGTCGATTCCAATTTGCTTCCTCTTTCATCTTATTTTTTTATATTTCTTGGCTCAGATTTAAGACTAGCTTCAATTATTAATAGTAATAATGTATGTATATTTGCCCCTGCAGATCCTCAATACGTATCACACTCTATTCCACCTCATATCACATTATCTTTAGTATAAAATGGTACTTTTTAACACATCAATCAGGTTTGCAGAGCAATGACATCATATATTTAGGGTCCTTTTTCTCAAAGTTAGTGAGATCGTGAGCAGACGATCGCACATGCGTTTTAGGGTTAAACTCAACACATAAATTCGGAAGGAATTTTATCCTAAAACAAATTCACAATATGAGGATTATCTCATCAAATTTATATACTAGTTTCAGAATGCCCCTAATTTCCCAACACATATGGTTACAATTAGTTTTTAGGTGAATGTTTTCTTATTCTTAATGTAAAATTTGTTCATTCTTCCATTTATTTCTACTCCATTGCTGAATTGATGGCTCGTTTGATATGATTTCTAGAAAATCAAAAATCGGTTTCAAAATCACTTAAACTGATTCATGTGTTTACTTGCAAAAACGTATTTGAAAGAGCAATTTCAAGGAATAGGAGATTCCAATATTTTATCTTCTTTGTTTCCTAAATTTTTTTGTTGGACTTGAGTCATTCCAACTTATCTCTTCAAATATAAAGTTTCGGGTTATTGATTTATTATGGAGAAATTAATACATGAACCATTATCTCATAAAAATTAATGTATCTTCAACATAAAATTTAATTTATAATGTTTACAAAACACCATTTCTTCAGAAAAATCGAATTATGCCATTCCTCATTCTATTATAATTCTTTAATTTCAATCTAATTGGTGCATACACCAAATGAGTCCTAAATTGTGATTTCAAGACAATGAATAGAAGTATATATATATATATATATATATATATATATATTCTGGTTCAAGTGTGGAGGACTATTGTGGATAGGAATTAGGAGAGTCGTGGTAAAGCCACGTGGCACCAGCATAAAATGAACAGCTAGTAATAAAAATATGAAGACTGTCTATAACAAAAAAATGAACAATCACTAATAAAATTATGAATACTTACTTTGAAAAATATGAACACTTACTCTGAAAATTATGAACACACACTTGTAAAATAATAAACATCATATTTTTTTTCGCGATTTGAAACAAAAGAAAATTTTTACAAAAATGAACATTTAGTGTTTGGAAAAAATGAACAGTTATTAATAAATATGAACACTTACTTTAAAAATCATGAACACTTACTTTAAAATCCATGAACACCATAGTTGTAAGAACAATGAGCACATACTTGTAAAAATATGAACAACGTTTTTTTTACAACCATGAACACCATATTTTTATTACTAACTATTCATTTTATAGTGGTGACACGTGGCATGTCATGTCACCGGTTTTTTTTACCTGAAAAAAAAAAAAAAAAAACGGTAACGTGGCATGTCATGTGTCACCTTCCTAGCTCTCCTCATTCCTATCCACAAGGGTGCTCCTCACCGGAATCTCTCTCTCTCTCTATATATATATATATATTCATTTTATTCTTTATATATATATATGTACTATTTATTTTTATTCTTTATAGTTTCATGTGGTACTTTAAAGTTAAGATATCTCGATTTATATCTAAATAGCAGATATGATTCCTCCAATGTTTGCCATGTTGATATTGAAGTTTGCATAAAATATATTTTGTAATGCATGCATGCCCTCCAAAGTGGAAACAAGTGTTTTTAACTAGAGATCGCACTCTTTTTTCATAAATAAATATTTTACAATTAAATTAAATTAGTTACAAAGAAACAGTATATTTGTCCTACTATTTGTTACTACTGTAATCCACAATATTTTTATGTACAATATCTGTTCATTCATATATTTAATTATGTGGCCAAAAATAATTTAATTGTAAATCATGTGAATCGTGTGTGCCATATATATGATAAACATACGTCAAGATCTCATAAGTGCTCAGAAAAATGTAGCTTGCAATGTATAGCAAGTGGAGATTAATTAGTGGCCTTCATTTTATATCCAAAATTTATCGATCAAACTTACTTCTAACCAAGTATTTATCAAACTTGCATACTTTACAATTTTCACTAATATATGTAAATTATAATGGAACAAATAATTATTTAAAAAGAAATTCAATGGATAAGTCTAATAAATACTTTTTTTTTATAAATTAATTAGTTATAAAAAGTAATTCATCGATTTGCATGGTTGTGTTTATTTGTTACGAGACTACTATTTGGACCCCAAAGCATTAATTTTAAAGAAGTTGACCATTGTAGCAATAGATTATATGAGAGGTCTATTGGAATCGAACTATTAAAAAAAAAAGGGTTAAACAAATTTTATGCTCGGTTTTAAAAAACATTTTGAGAAATTCTAGTGGGTTAATATAAAGAGGGTGCATATCCCTTACAACTATTTGCTTTAGGTAAAATCCTAAATATTCAGAACTTAGGGCGCTACAAGTTAGCACATCATAATTGGTCATGACTCTAACCTGATAATAAGTTCACCGGATCTTGTAACAAGACACATAAAGATAAAACCGAAATAGAAAAAAAATGCAAAAATGATAGAAACCAATAACAAAGGATATGACTCTCAGCCGAGAACTACAATCTATAATGTCAAATGAAAAAGAAAACTGAAATAAAGAAACAAACATCCCATCCGACTGACCACTCCGTCCGGATCACTCGGCAGCATCTCTATCCTGCAGGGCATTTACAACAACGGATAAACCGTTAGCTAACAACCAACAAATTAGAAAAACTGTAACAGCACACACACATCATTGCAAGTATAAAACACTCATCATGCTTACACAAAAGTTCATTTATTATCTTTCTTAAGTCATACACTTTCTAATTCAACTTATTTTGCAACACGAGGATCTCTGAACCTCGTCTCTGTCCCCATGTACCAACATGACTGGATCCAAAACACGTCACCGTGTACCTATCCAAAACACGTCACCGCCAGTTATCCATACACTTGAACCACATTACAATAAAGGTCGTCCTACTCAAGTTATTGTTACTAAACACTCAAGCAAACACCACTATCACAGATTATGCTAACACACAGAAAGTCAGCTAAGTAAGCCCAAGGGACTTACTTGTATCAAGGTAATCCCAACTAATCAACACTCTTAGTTCCCACAGGAATAACTCCACCGCTTGATAACAAGGACACCTGGATCAAAACTCTAACCATCATCTAGAAGTCTCAACTCCTAGGTAAACCATGACTAAGATCAGTCTATTTCACAACTTAATTACATTCACTTCCATTAGCAAACCATCCTTAAGAATTCCAAACAGTGAATCAAAGCAGTTTTTCTACACTTAAAGTATCTCATCAACGTCTTGAAAACAACCTAAAACATTCGTTCCTGAATATTCATACCTCCAACCCACTATATAGGATTCACTCTAGCTCTACTACATTTCAACCTAACACGATACTAACATTATCAACCTTAAACCACGAGAGAGAAAACAAGGTACCAAACTTGGTACTTTTTGGAGGAAGGACACGACCGCGGGACAAAGGAAGCGGGACCGCGGTGACAAGGTTAAGGCCAAAGCGACCGCAATGACAGATAGTCGTGACCGCGGAACATAGACAATGGAGCGAGTGCGGTTTTGAGAAGGCGCGGCCGTGCGAGAAGTCCAAAGCGTTTGTCGCTTTCCTTTCATCGATGTGTAAAACAACACCACTAATCACCAATGCTTCGTTTTTGTTACTTGCCATTGTGGTGAAGGCTTAGGACCGAAAGGAGACGTTCACCACACAAGAAAGGAGCAAAAACAAGATCAGATCTTACCTTCTGCACTTTTCTGAAGAAAGAACGTAACTTGACTCCCATGAGTGCAAAACAACGTTAGAATCCATTGCTGCCTCGCTGCCTTTCTAGATTGAAGAAGACCGAATGTCGATGTTGTTGTTGACATTAACAGGAGAGAGTGAAAGGAAGAAGTATAGAAGAGGAGAGAAGAGAAAAGAATAGCAAGGGAGAAGACTTACGTGAGAGAGGGAAGATTGAACGTAACTTGACTCCCATGAGTGCAAAGCAACGTTAGAATCCATTGCTGCCTCGCTGAATTTGCTAGATTGAAGAAGACCGAAGGTCGATGCTGCTGCTAACATTAACGGGAGAGAATGAAGGGAAGAAGTATAGAAGAGAAGAGAAGAGAAAAGAAGAACAAGGGATAAGATTTACGTGAGAGAGGGAAGATAGAACGTCTAGGGGGGCAGGCTGAAGGAAAATAAGGGAACATGAAAGATCGGGGTAGGAGTCGAAAAGGAAATAAAATCCCGACGGTTTCAAAAGACATAACATGATCTGCTATCTTACTGCGACCGCAACAAGATTTGGCCGCGACCACGACGGCGTGACTGCGGGGCGCACCTGCGGGTTGGCAAAACATACGCGACTACGGGGCGCGACCGCGGAGACTCACAACAACACACCGGAATATATTTCCGTTTGATACATTAGTTCCCTCTAAAAGAAAGTTTTGTCCTGAAACTTAAATAAGTATAAGTCACTTCGGTTTTAAAAATCGAAGCATACGAGCATACAACAAGAAGGCGGTACCCCTTCTAACACTATACAGACAGTCCACATCAACTAACACATCAAGATCTATCAAGATCTTATCATCACATCGACGCATGGAAACACATTGTCAAACACATAAAAACATACAAGAACAAAACCACGAACTAACCCGTGGTCCTACAGTTGTAGCTAGCTCTGCATAGAACTCCAATAGTTCCTCTTAATGCTATCCTCCGTCTCCCATGTAGCCTCCTCGGCTCCCCGTCTAGACCACTGAATCCGTGGCATTGGTATGTCCTTAGACCGTAAGAATCTAGTACTCCTCTCTAACACCGGTACCAGATGCTCTACAAAGGTATTATCCAGATCAACTACCACATCCTCATAGCCGATGACGTGTCTCGGATCTAGTAGATACTCTCGCAGCTGAGACACGTAGAAGACTGGGTGAACACCCTCTAGTGCTAGTGGTAGCACAAGTCGGTATCCTACCTCTCCTACTCGCTCTAAAATATCAAAAGGTCCGACATATCGGGGACTCAACTCCCCTTAATGCTGAAATATCGGATGTCTCGCGTCGTTGATACTCTCAGCCAGACATGAGCACCTACTCTAAACTCTAGAGGCCAGCGCCTTTTGTTGGCGTAGGACTTTTGACGACTCTGCGCTGCCAACATACGCTCTCGAATCAAAGCTACTCGGGCGATGTCTTCCTGTATCTGCTTAGGAGCTACTCCGCATGCTCTATCAAGCTCATCACAACATAGAGGTGTACAACGTCTCCGCCTATACAACGCCTCATAAGGAGTCATGTCAATCGATGCATGCCACCTCTTATTATAAGAAAACTCAACCAAGGGAAGGTGATCTGGCCATACATGTTCCCAATCCAATACACAAGCTCTCAACATGTCCCCTAGGATATGGATGGTTCTCTCAGACTGACCTTCAGTTTGAGGGTGATACGTTGTCTTGAAGTGGAGACTCATCCCCAAAGAGGAATGCACCTGCTGCCAGAACCTCAAGGTATACCGTCCATATTCGTCAGAGACGATGGTCCTTGGTACCCTATGGAGTCTCAAGATCTATCTAGTGAATTCCTCGGCTAGCCGACTCACCGGCCAAATTTCCTTAATAGGAATGAAATGTGCGCCCTTTGTCAGTCGGTCGACTACCACCCAAAAAACATCAAAAATCCGGATCGGTCTTAAACTTATGACAAAATCCATAGAGATGCTCTATTGACACGGCTTGGACAATTGGACCACACGAATCGGGTAGTCTTCCTCAATAGGCAAGTAAGTGTTCGGACGATCACTGAAAACCCTTCCACAAACCGGCGGTAATAGCCCGCCAAGCCTAAAAAGTTGCGTACCTCTTTCACACTCCTTGGAGGTAGCCATGAAGATACCGACTCGATCTTCGTTGAAACAACCTTGATCCCTTCAGCTCTTACTACGTGACCTAGAAAAGCCACCTCTGACATCCATAACTCGCACTAGGATAACTTAGCATATAACTCCTTATCTTGTAGAACTTGCAACAGTGTCCCTAAAGTGCCCTTCGTGTTCCTCTCGGATCCGAGAGTACACTAGGATGTCCTCGATAAAAACCACCACAAAATGATCCAGAAAATCGATGAATATACCATTCATCAACTCCATGAACAAGCGGGTGCATTTTATAATCCCAAATGACATCACTACAAACTCATAGTGACCATACCGGGTCCGAAATGTTGTCTTAGGTATGTCCTGATCTCTCACCCTCAGCTGGTGATAACCCGATCTCAAGTCGATCCTGGAGAACACTGTCGCTCCATGTAGTTGATCTACCAAGTCGTCAGTACGGAGCAACAAGTACTTATTCTTGATGGTCACCGTATTTATCTTTCTGTAGTCAATGCACAACCTCATCGACCTGTCCTTCTTCTTCACAAAAAGTACCGGTGCACCCCATAGAGAAATGCTAGGGCGTATGAAGCCCTTCTAAACTAACTCCTTTAGCTGCTTCTTCAACTCCAACAGCTCAATAGGCGTCATGTGATAGGGCGCCTTCGAGATCGGTCTCGTACCAGGCTCCAACTCAATGTTGAAGTCAACGCTCCTCTATAGAGGAATGTCAGGTAGCTCGCTAAATACCTCGGTGTACTCACATACCACCGAAATCTCCTCTAGTACTGGACTCTTACTCTCCTTCATGACATGACACCAGAAGGTCTCACAACAATGTCTGGTCAATCTAGTTACTCTCACCATGTTGATGACTACGCTCGACTTTCCAAGGTCCCAACCTCGGAATATCTCCACTTGACCTGCCTCGGTAGTAGCCGACACAGTCCTCCTACCAATATTCAGTACTACTTTGTGTCTATCCATCCAATCCATTCCCAAATAACTTCCTCATCTACTAAGTACATGATGAAGATGTCTACTAACCAATCACGATTTCACAAACGAATAGAACAATCATGAATCTCCTTGGAACCTCTAACCTTACCCCCTTCGTGTAACCCTATAATGAAAGGTGTTCCTTCTACTGTATCTAAGGTCAATCTCTCAACATAAGCATCAAAAATAAAAAAATGTGCAGCACCCGTTTCAAACAATACTCTAACAGGTAAACCTTTAATACAAATGGTACATGTAGTCGCCGGTGTAGTTGGCTCATCCGCGCTCCTCAACTAAAACACTCGTGCCTGAGTTCCTCTCGTGTCTACTATACCGCCACCATGTCCTCTACCTTGACCTTGTCACTATATGGAACCCTACGAAGAAGGATGGCCCGAGACCCGATGTAATTAATCCTAAGCTTGGTATTGTGATTGTCTTTGTCCACCTCCCAGAGCGCTTGCAAGGGAAGAATAGAGCCTTGCCCTGACGGCATAATAGAGCTTTGTTACGTGACTTGTCACACGTGAAGCATGTCACTGGCGACTTCTTACACTCAGCTCACATGTTCCCATAACCTCCGCAAATATGACACTATCGTTCTATCTGATGTTAGTGCGATCGGTTGATACGTCGGGCGTCCCTGTGTTTGACTTTGCCCAAAACAAGAAGCTCCAACACCAATACTAGTATGTCCAAACCTCTGCCTATTCTCAAGCCCTCTTGTTTATGCAACTCTCCTAGGACTTGGCTTGTCTCTCTCGTACACCGAGGCTCGGTCTTGATAATCCAGCAGCGACTCACAACAAAATCCCGAAGTATGAACGGGTATACTATCTCAGCCACCTCGAACATGTTGAACCACTAGAGGTGCAATTGGACCCAATAATGTCAGCTCCTCCCGAAACTTCCAAATAGCCTTAACAATCAGAACATCCTCGAATCCTGCCTCCAAAAATTCCTACAGTCTCTCTCTCTCTCTCTTCAGTGCTACGGGACATAACTGCTCCCTCATGAGACTCGTCATTTGATCGTATCCCGTGACTCCACTACGGACAGTCCTCCACCAGTATTACGCTTGCTCCCTGAACAAATTTTGAACTAGCTTGACTCGCTTATCCTCTAGGCAGCGGATAGACTCCAACAATGTCTCCACATGTCCTAGCCAGTGCTCCATCTCCATGTCCGGCTTCCCATCGAAGGGTAGTACTCGCATGTGGTTGAAAGTCTTCAACCACAAATCTAGTGTTGAGGCTCTTGGCTCAATTCGATCCTTGAAAACATCAACTACGCTCTCCGGTGCAGCTTGCACTGGAGGTACTCTTTGTGATACCTCAGCTGACCTTGCAGGCATTGGATAATTTGGAACACGTCCAAGCTGCCTCTGCTACCTGTTGGACGTACTCTCTAAGCTTGGTCACTCCCATCAAGACGCGACTCAACTTATTTGACTGCACTCTCTACGATCCCGGTCTAGCAACAATCTTAATTCCAACTTTGGGAATCATGCTCTCAACAACTTCCTTAGTCATATCCTCAACCACTCTAGCTACTATTGGCTCAAACCGGGGAACTCGGCCCCGACCTCTCACAACAAAAGGTTTGCCTCCATGGCCACCTCCTCTAACGGCAAGAGTCTTATCTCCCCTACCCCGCCCACCAGGAGGAAGGAAGAGGTGGTCAACCTCTACCTCATCTTGTAGTTGATGTCGCTCTAGTACATGTCATCTGCGCGAAGTATCATAACTATGATATAAGGCTAAGCTAACTAAGGCATGCAATAAATAAAAGTCCAACCTTTCAACATACTAGAAGTCCAACATATCTTACTAAGCTGCCAAGATCCGCGGAGGTGGTGGTGGTCCCCGGTACATTTTATCTCATACCGACTATGCACATGATTTGAAAATAGAATTCAGTTTGAAAACTTAGACCCTTTTCGGTTTTTGCTTATTTATCTATTCGGCCTTTTAGAAGATTGCGGGTGCCATTGTTATCAAATTAGATCTCTGATTCCATGTTGTAACCTCCCAAATTCTTTGAGCTTGGGGCGCTACAAGTTAAGACCACACCATGGGTCTGGACCCTAGCCTGACAACAAGTTCACCGGATCTTGCAATAAGGCACAAATACAGATAAAGCCGAAATAGATAAAAATGCAAAATTGTCAAAAAAAAACCAATAACAAAGGACAAGACTCTCAACCAAGTACTACAATCTATAATATCAAAATAAAAAAAGAAAACTGAAACAAAGAAACCAGCATCATGTTCTATAATGTAAGGGAACCCGGTTTACCACTCCGTTTAGATCACTCGGTAGCATCCCTATCTTGCAGGACATCTACAACAACCATTAGTTAACAACCTACATATAGAATAACTGTAATAGCACACACACATCATTGCAAATATAAAACACTCATCATGCTTACATAGAAGTTCATTTATTATCTTTGTTAAGTCATACACTTTCTAATTCAACTTATTTTGTGACACGAAGATCTCCCGAACCTTGCCTCTGTCCCCGCATACCAACATGACTGGATCCGATTCACCTCACCGTGTACATGTCTGGGTTAGTCGTAGAGAACCTCCCAGTCTCATGTCAGAGTTGGGTAGTGATGTCACCGCTCGTTATGTCACATCCCGTTATGCATACACTTGGGCCACCATAGAATAATAGTCGTCCTACTCAAGTTATTTCTATTAAACACTCAAGCAAACACCACTATCACATATCATGTTAACACGCAGAAAGTCAACTAAGTAAGCCCAATGACTTACTTGTATCAAGGTAATCCTAGCTAATCAACACTCTCAGTTCCCGCAGGAATAACTCCACCGCCTGATAACAAGGATACGTGGATCAAAACTCTAACCATCATCTAGAAGTCTCAATTCCTAGGTAAACCATGACTATCATCAGTCTATTTCACAACTTGATCACATTCACTTCTATTAGCGATCCATCCTTAACAATTCCGAAAACTACATCTACGTAGTTTTCCTACACTTAACGTATCTCATCAACGTCCTCAAAACAACCTAAAGCATTCATTCCTCAAGATTCATACCTCCAACCCACTAACTAGGATTCACTCTGGTTATGTTAAGTTCCAACTTAACATGGTACTAACATTATCAACCTTAAACCACGAGAGAGAAAACAACATACTAAACTTGGTACTTTCTGGAGGAAGGACGCGACCGCGAGACAAAGGATGTGCGACCGCGGTTGCTAGGTTAAGGCCAACGCGAATGCGGTGATAGATAGCCCCGAGCGCGGGATATAGGCACCGGTGCGACCGCGGTTTGAGAAGGCGCGGCCGCGGGAGATATCTAGAGCGGTTGTCGCTTTCCTTTTGTCTATGTGTTGAATGACACCACTAATCCCCGATGCTTCGTTGTTGTTACTTGCCATTGTGGTGAAGGGTTAGGACCGAAAGGAGATGTTCACCACACAAGAAAGGAGCAAGAACAAGATCGGATCCTACCTTCTACAATTTTCTCAAGAAAGAACGTAACTTGACTCCCTTGAGTGCAAAGAGACGTTGGAATCACTGTTGCATCATTGCCTTTGCTAGATTGAAGAAGACCGAAGGTCGATGTTACTGTTGACATTAACGGGAGAGAATGAAAGGAAGAAGTATAGAAGATAAGAGCAAGGGAAACGACTTACGTGAGAGAGGGAAGATAGAACATCTAGGGTTCTGGAGAAGGGGTAGGCTGAAGGAAAATAAGGGAACGTAAGCTATCGGGATAGGAGTCGAAAAGGAAGGAAATCCCGACGGTTGCAAAAGGTAAAACGCAATCTACAATCTTAATGCGACCGGGGGCAATATTTGGCCGCGACCGCGCGACTGTGGGGCACACCCGTGGGTAGGCAAAACATACGTGACCGTAGGGCGTGGCCACAGTGACTCAAAACAACACACCGGCATAAAATTCCGGTTGTTGCACTTTGATTGACAGTTAAGGACGTTGTTTAAGGGTGATTAACCCAACCGACGGATACAATGGTTGTCCAAGAGTACGCAATCAATGTCTTTAGGCCGAAAAGTTCAATACGTAAGTACCGATAACAAACTACCCTCATATCATAATACATTTCGGTGGTCAATATATAATGGGACACATGTTATATTTGAGTCCAAGCAAAGCTAAACGGTCCACCATAATGGCAACTTTTCTAAAAATATTGTTGACACTACAATGGATCAAATTAGAAAAGTAAAGTAGAGATATTCGAAATGATCATATCAACCTTCCAAGGAAAGAAATATTTGCAAGTAGGACATAAAACTACTTTTTATGTAAAAATTATAAGACAAGCCTTGAAAAATTTTAAATTATAAACTATGATATAAAAATATAGATTTTTTTTTGTAGTTATCCTCAACTACTTGTAAAAAAAATAATGTCTAATATAATGTGTTATATCTAAAATATAATGTGTTAGACAAGTCTTTCCTACTTATATCATAGTTTAAATTTTAAAATTCTTACGACGAATAATGAACTATTTAAAGGTAATTATATTAATTTATGAACAATCAATACTAATGCATAACGTTAAATCCAACCCCTTCATTCATTTAGATCGGTGTTTAGGAATATTCAATCCAAACAACACACTTATAGATCATTTTCTTTGATCTAATTTAATCCTACAACTTAAAATTTTTTCACTCATCTCTACAAGAATCATCTCATCAAAGCCCATCTATCATATCTATTTATATTTTTAACATAAATTAACGACTAGAGAAATGTAAATTTACCGTCTTTATTTTATTTGTAATAAAATAACTCATGTTTTTTAGAAAAAAAAAAAAGTAACAATAAGGGACTCACATGTTTGCCTCGTTTAGTTTTAGTACATGTGTTAATACACAATGGGATAAATAGATGCAAATATCATATATATTATAAGAAAAAATATTTATAAATAACATAAATGGTTTCCTCAAAGGTTTCGTTAATATATAATGTACAAAGGGTACCTTATGTGCAATAATTTTTTTTATTTGAAAACTTTCTATGATCTTCTTTTGCTTCTATCTTAAAGTTTCCATATCGTAGACGATGTATGTGCCTTATAATAAAATCACAAATTTAAATCTTTGAAATAAAAAAAAAATGTTCTAGAAATTTTGCCTTGTAATAAAAGCACTAACAATGACCTTTATATATGTTGTAAAAAACAATGACCTCTTTTTTTTTATTTGAAAGAATTGCCAAATCATTCATTCATCATACAATGACCTAATTTAAGTGTCCAGTGGCATCTAAAAGATTTTAAACCACCAAAATACTTATTTATAATAAAAATATCATACTGGATACACATGATAGCGATATTATTTTATAATTAAAATAAAATATTACATACTTAAAGTAGGGTGTAATAATGCAACTGTGCTCCACACTCTCTGTGTAACAAAAAATTACACGTACTGAAGTTGAAACATACCCATACGAGCCGATACCTTAAAATCTTTTTATTTTAAAGATTGCTTACTTGAGGTATTATGCAGAACAATAGTTCATCCATCGTTTGTATGTATATATAGAGTATAGATGATACGAGAACAGATCTTATTGTATAATTATAAGAACAAACCTAAATGTTTAATATATTATTCGTAGTTATTATTAGTTTTGTTACGATGATATCATATCGTTCAATGTATTATTCGTAGTTATTGTTGGTTGAATGGATTATTCGTAGTTATTACTATTCATAGTTTTTATTAATTATGATATCTACCCTAAATCTCGACCCTTAACACTCACTATCAGACGGTCTAAAATTGTTCACATGATACACAATGTTAGATTATGAGTTTAGTATATTGGATCATATGTTGAGCTTATCCTTTATTTGTTAGTTTATCTTTTGTTTGTTTATCTTTTAATCTTATTTTTTAGTATTAGTTTATTATTTTATCTCTTTATATTTTCCTATATAAACATTGTTTGACCAATGAAATAAGACAAGCCTTCAGTTCACAAATCTCTGAGCTTTCAGTTCACAAATCTCTTCACACAATAAGACTTATTCTCATGAGAACCGCACCATATATATATATATATATATATATATATATATATATATATATATATATATATATATTCTTTTCTTTTATAACACAACTATATATACATCCATGAATTCAATCATGTTTTATTATAAAAATGACAAAAAATAATATTAATTTGTGAGATTTATATAAATAAATAAAAAAATTTTAATAATTACTTGCTAAAAATATTTAACATTAAACTAATCTTGATAAGGAGTGAAATTCTGCTCATATTTTATTACAAAAACCACTCATAAAAAATTTTAAACCATATAAAATCACCCTTTTTATTTTATTTTCTTTCAAAAATCACCCATATTATTTTTATATACTAAAATGTAATAAATGTTTATTCATCACTTTATTCTTAAATTTTTTAGGTAATTTGTATTTAAAAAAAATATGACTATTTAAGAAGTTTTAGGATTTAAAATTTGGTTAAAATTAAAGATCCATGTTTGGTGAAATTCCCAAACATATTCGTTAATTTTAGTTATAATAAAATCAATTGTGAAAATTTTTTAACTTTAAACCATAAAATTGAGATCTTCCACAAATTTAAATAAAATGAATTACTCACGAATTTTCAAATTACACAAATTACCGATAAATGATATCTTCTTTTATTAAACTTCACCCACAAAGCATGAATCTTTTTTTTAAACTATCCATAAAACAATAACAGTACTAAACATGAGTCTTTTAAAAAAAATTAAAAGATTTAAAACTTTTATATCAGTCTTAAATTTTAAATAAATTACCTAAAATATTTAAGAATAAAGCGATTACGTAACCTAAACTACATAATTCGTTAAGTGTATGATAACATCCATTATGGGGTACTTTTCAACCATCATCTTTCCTTGTAGGTTTTTTTTTGACATATTTGCATTGCTTATTGGCAAATTTTTGTTTCTTTTGTGTTTTGGAGATCTACCGCGTTAATGACAATACAAACATTCAAAACATGCAAAGCTAAAATGGAGCTATTTATAGATTGATTGTGTTACAAGAGTGTAGATCGAGAGATTGCTCGAAGCTTTTGAGCTGGTTGGCCGACCACCATACACCGGTTGGCCAATCTCCGACGTACTTGTAACACCCCAAGTTTTGGGAACTCGAAGCGCTACGGGTTAGGACCGCACAATGGGTCTCAACCCACAGAGTAGCAACAGCAAACGGATCTTACAACAAGGCACAGACGAATGAAAACCAAAACTCAATATAAAACCAAAGGTTCAAACAAAGGAAAACTTAAAAGACTCACAACCGAGTTCAAAACAAAAGGGAAACAACAAAAGAAACAAAAATCCGATCCCGTCCTATAATGTACGGAAATCTCGGTTGACCACACCATCCGGATCACTCACCAGCATCTTGAACCTGCGGAACATCTACAACGACGGTAGAAACCGTTAGCTAACATTCTAGATACTAGCAAGAGCGTAAAGACACAAACACACATAAGGTAAAGAAAACACATAGCATGCTTGCACACAACCGGTTATTATCTTTCATTAAGGTTATTCATTACTAATTCAACTTCTTTTGTCACACAAGAATCTCCCGAAACTTGCATCCGCTTCCGTCTACCAATAGGAATAGATCAGTACTATCCGTTACCTACGGGCCTGGGTTGCAAGAGTAGCACATTCAAGTCTCCTGTAGAACTAGACAAGTGGTCACCACCCGGTTATCATACACTTGGGCCAATTAAGGTTAATAAAGGGTGAATCCTATTCCAGTTATCCGTTATAAACATGATACACAACACAAGCAAGCCAAAACAATCCAACTAATACGCGGAATGAAGCTAACTAAGTTCAAGGGACTTAACTCACTCGAAGATAACACAAAGGCTCAGCAACAATTTAGAGAACTCTCAAGAAAGCTCAATTTCCCTCAAGAAAGGAGCAAGGAAAGCCTGTACGAACAAGCATCATAGAATCAGGAACAAAACGGTTGCTCGAAGTCTATAACTTCTAGTCTCTACGATCTCTAAGAGATCTCCATAAGCTAAGGGGTCAACCTTAGTCTTACAGCAACTCAGGAAAACAAGGAACAACCAAAAGGATCAAGGAAAGGAACGGGGAAAGCAAGGAAGGAAGCAACTCACCAAAGACGGGAGTTACTGCAAAGCAAACCGCAGGGACGGTAGAGCAAGGCGCAGGGGCGACTTGCCGCGGGACGGGATGTGCAGCCGCGGGGGCGGTGCATTGACAGAAGGCTCTGTAGGGGTTCCTCTTTGACCGAACTCACAACAAGGGCAACCAAAGCTCGAACCTTTGATTTCAACACGTCAAGATTCAACTCTAGAGAGCTTGAGAACAATGATACATCAACAAAGAGGATGCTAACAAGAATCAATGTTCAAACTTGATTCTTGGAGAAGAAGAAGAGGAAGAACAAAAAGAAGAAACCGAAGCATGAAGGAGAAGACATGCAACAACTGTAAGAACGTGATGAAGAAACCAGAAGAGATGAACTTACACGTTCAGCAAGGTCGCAGGAAGCAAGGGAACGGCTGCAGCTCTTAGGGTTGAAGATGACGTAAGCAAGAAACGGGGAAAAGAGGAAAAGACGGGAATATATAGGAGACTGTTGGAACGATTGACGGGAAGGGCGTCTAGGGTTAGAAAGAAGATTAAGAAACCGGCCCATAAGATAGAATATCGGATATTCTATCTATAGAAGAAAGATAAAAAGAACGGAAGAAAGATTGGACACGACCTGTCGTCAGCCGCAGGGGCGGATCACCTCAGCCGCGGGGGCGGTCTTCTTCACCGCGGGGGCGGTGAAGGCAAAACTAGGGTCTTACATCAGATCCCCCTAAAAAGAAGTTTCGTCTCGAAACTTGCAAAAGCTCAACGATCACAACAACACATAGAAACAGAACTGAACTCATATATTCCCACTCGGGCACGTAACTCAAAAGCTCACAAAAAGCGTACGTAACACAACAAAGGGAAAAACCAAACAAAACGACTACGCTAACGGTGCATCAAGCTCAGCGTAAAACTCCGGATAGTTCCTCTGGATACTATCCTCTGTCTCCAAAGTCGCCTCATCAGCTCCTCACATTGACCACTGTATCTTCATCATCGGTATGTCTTTCGAACGCAAGCGTCTTTTACCACGCTCTAAGACAGCCACCGGGTGCTCTACGAACGTGTGGTCTGGCTCGATCACTAGATCTTCGTGACTGACGAACGTGTGGTTTGGCTCGATCACTAGGTCTTCGTGACTGACGATGTGTCTCGGGTCTGGTATGTACTCCCGTAGCGGAGACACATGGAAGACTAGGTGAACACCCTCTAGTCTCGGTTGCAACACAAGTCTGTGTGCTGCCTCTCCAACTCAACTCAAAAATCTCAAACGGTCCAACGTATCTGGGGCTCAACTTCCTCTTGACACCGAAACTTTTGACGCCTCGTGTCCGGGATACCCTCAACCAAACCTGAGCTCCAACTCTGAACTCTAGAGGTCTGCGCCTCTTATCTGCATAAGACTTTTGTCGACTTTGTCCTGCTAACATCCGCTCTCGAATCACTGCTACTCGAGCCATGTCATCCGTAATCTGCTCAGGTGTTATTCCGCTAGTACTACTAGGATCATCCAAACACAACGGTGTACGGAATCTCTGTCCATATAAAGCCACATAAGGAGTCATCCTGATCGATGCGTGCCAACTGTTGTTGTATGAAAACTCCACTAAGGGAAGGTGATCTGGCCACACCTGTCCCCAGTCTAACACATAGGCTCGTAACATGTCCTCCAGAGTCTGGATGGTCCGTTCAGACTGACCATCGGTCTGAGGATGATAAGCAGTCGTGAACTACAAGCTCGTACCTAGGGCGGCATGAACCTGATGCCAGAACCTCGAAGTGAACCATCCGTCTCTATCAGAGACTATAGTCCTAGGTACTCCATGAAGTCTCACTATTTGTCTCGTGAACTCCTCTGCTAATCGACTCACCGGTCACATTTCCTTGATCGGAATGAAACGTGCGGTCTTCGTCAGTTGATCTACTATGACCCAGATAGCATCAAAGCCTCGACTCGGTCTCAAACCGGTATAAAATCCATAGAGATGTCTTCCCACTTCCACCGAGGGACGGGAAGTGGGTGTAGCTCGCCTCCTGGTGTATGATGCTCGATCTGAACCTGCTAACAGGTCGCAGACTGAGCTACATATCTCGTCACGTCGGGCTTCAGACCTCCCCACAAGAAAGAGCGTCTGATATCCTGATACATCTTACTCGCACCGAGATGGACTAAGTAAGGTGAAGAGTGAGCCTCCTGAAGGATCCTCTGTCTCAACTCTCAATCTGAAGGCACACAAACAGGCTCCTGGCGTCTCAAAACTCCATCAGTACCAATTGCAAACTACGGTGCCTCTCCTCGAGACATCCAGTCTCTGATTTGTGTCAAAGCTGGACATGCTTTTGTCAGATTTCGGCCAACAGATCAGGTACTATCTCCAAGGTGGACAACTGACTATCGGAATCCGGGAAGTGAATATCCATCTCTAGCCATGCAAGATCTCATTGTAAATGTGGCTGAGCTGTCAACCTAGCGATCGCCATCTCTCGGGGAGTCTTCCTACTAAGGGCGTCAACTACCACATTCGCCTTTCCCGGGTGGTATAAGATTTCAAGATCAAAGTCCTTGATCAACTCCAACCATCTGCGTTGGCAGTTATTCAACTCCCGCTGAGTGAATATGTAATTCAGACTCTTATGATCTGTGAAAGTCTAACACGTAGTTTCGTACAGATAATGTCTCCAAATCTTCAAAGCGTTAACCACAACAACCAACTCTAGATCATGGGTAGGGTAATTCTCCTCATATGTCTTCAGCTGTCTAGACACGTAAGTAATCACCTTACCCCTCTGCATCAGAACACATCCCAAGCCTAGCTTGGATGCGTCGCTGTAAACCACAAAATCCTCAATCCCCTCTGGATGAGCTAGGATAGGAGAAGAGGTCAACCTCTTCTTCAGCTCCTTAAAGCTCTACAGGCACGGCTCGGACCATACGAATCTCATAGACTTCCGCAATAAGGAAGTGAGTGGTTGTTCGCTCAAAACGGTGTGTGCAAGCTTTAAATTTATAACCCTAGATGTAAGCTTAAAACAAGGATGCGAACCCGCAGTGTACGGGTCAATCGTAGTAAAAAGCAAGAAATTCCAGGGGTCGATCATAGGGACTTAGTGAAACAAAGCAGGTATAGGTTTGTCAATGCAACTACTAACCACAAAAGCGATTAAAACAATCAAAGATGATAAAAAATCAATTAAGGAAATATGCAATTATAGATTTAAAGCATCTAGTTGTGGTTCCAACTCAAGATCTAAAGATAAGCGGACAAAGCTAAGATATTTGCATAGGGAAGGTGCTACTAAAGCGGAATAGATCACCAGGTAAGTCTCACTACTCACTAATCCCAAACCGTAACTCCTATTACCGGGTAAGTCTCAAGGAATTAAGGAAAAGAACTATAACCTCAAACTAACACTCCAACTAAGGGAATAGAATCAACCTTTACCGGGTAAGTCTCAAGCTAACTCACATAGATGGGATGGAAGCACACTCAAACCCCAATAAAGGATAAACCTTTATTACCTACTCTTATGATCTTGGGTAAACAAACAAAGGAATTACCAGGTAAGTCTCATCCTAGGCTTGCATTGGACCAGGAAAGGTGTAATAAAAATAGGATTTGGCAAACTCTAACACTTAACTCTCAGTTTCGGATCAGATAAGTCACCCCGGTCAGAAGAATTCCACCCCGGCCGAGATGTTCATCGGCTGAGCGAGATGCTTTAGGGTTAAGGATAAAGACTCGAGCTTTCAGGGTCCTACTGTGATTAAGATTATTCTATCATTATTTTTCCCACAACCTTCAGCCAATCACCCTAGAATCACACAAAGAAATTAGTCACTCATCATTATGAAAGCAATAATCAAATATAAGGGAAGAAAGAGAATAATTGAACAAGAAAACCTTAAGAGAAAGGCTTCAATAACTGAATCAATTATCAATCAACAAGCATTCCTTGGATCAAAATCCAATAAGACAATCAACAATGAAGGGAATCTAAGGGAATCTTACAAAACCCTTCACAAAGCTATAAAAGCTATCAACTTCCTTCCTTCAATCTTCCTTCAACCTTCAAAAAGGTTCTTCAAATCTTCCAGCTGTTATGATGTTTTCCAGCCCTCAGCCGTCTATTCGTAGGTATGCGGGGTATAGATTTGTGGAAAATTCAACCCTTTTTATAGGAAAATTACTCTCCAAAGATAAGATATCTTAGAAAGATCTTTTTCCATAAAAATAGGTAAAATATATGGGCTAAATTATCTTCTTCCTTCCAGGAATCCAGCCTAAAAATATAAGATCCTCTTTCCAAAAATAAAAGATCTCAGCCAAGAATAATATCCTTGCCGCGTCCAAGGTGTTCGCCTCGGTCGAGTCAGCTCCTCTAGATCACCTCGGTCGAGGTGACTCTGTAGTCAACCGAGGTGAATCACAACTGAATGTGAAATCTCTCAAATCTGGTCCAAAGTGAATCTCTAATCCAATTCCATGATTCCTGGATTCTTCCTTAAGCTCCTGAATGTAGCTCCAATGACTCCTTAGCTCCTTTTGCTCCTTTTTGATGCAAAACGTGCCATTTTACCTACGATTACAACGAAACTTGGTGTAGACCTCGATTCCCGCAAAGGTAGATGAAACGACAATATAATCACATAATATACATCCAAACATGCAGATTATTGAAGATAAAACGTCTAAACAGGCCCCAAAATATAGACAATAATTCATGCTATCAAAATACCCCATACTTAGCCCTTGCTTGTCCCCAAGCAAGTTTCGAATATAAAATACAAGATAGAATGGATTATTAGTCATGAAGATCAATGAAAAAGTCTTTCAAAATATTTTAATGGTGTGCTACAATCATAGATCACTCTAAGAGAATACTTCATGGAATTTAAAATCAAAATTGCTTAAAACATTTTATAAATATAAGAAAGTTGTTCATCTTTGCATAAAATCATAGAATGCATAATAAATCATAATTATCGAAATTAATCATGTATAATCCAGTTTAAACCACTAAGTCAATCAACAAGCTCGAGGTTTCAAGGGCTTCCCAAAAGAAAGGTCAAGAAACGTGTAGGGTAGGGATGTATAGAAGGTAATGTGGTGCTAGAATCCGGGAAAAGGATATCACTTCACTTTCACTTGACTTTCAACATCATCCACCAATAAGCTTTGCTTATTTCACACTTTTCTTTTTTTTTTTACTTTACTTTTTGGGATGCATGGACAGAGGTGCACAATAACTGAAGTCTAGGAAATCAACAATCATCAATTTCTTGAGATGCATCAAACCCTTGATGCACATACCATGACCCGTTAGGAATATCGCTCAATCCGACTTTGGCAAGACACAAACACCCGACTATGTGAATGGTGCTGAGTTACTCATCATCATGATTGACTTCCCCAAACCTATTTATTACTTTCTACCACTTTCACTTACAGCCAACTTCTCAACTTTTCTTTCACCTGCTTTTCACTTGCTTGCTTCCAAATTCCCGGATAGGTAAAGGAAGGCAAATATGTATATGAGGGGCTAAGCATGATCAAGAAGAAGAAGAGAAAAGAATAAATTGCCTTGGTCTTTCCAGGAAGATAGTGAGAGAACTCATAATGTGGTGTCAACCTTCAAATTCAATATAATTTTGATAAAAACAAAGTATTAAACATGCCACAAATTTCAAACAAAGTATTTAGCAACTTAAACATATCATAAAACCTTTCAAACATATAAAGATTTCAAAACCAATCTGCAGACAAAACCTTCACTGAGGTCATATCCAAATAAGAAGCACCAAAATCGTTTTCAAAAAATTCCTTTCAGTTAAAACGCCTCGGTCGAGATGTTCTAGTCAACCGAGGTGAAGTACCTCGTTTGGCCAGAATTACTTTGGTCGAGGTCAAAAAAAAATTTTCTTTCCAGTTTTTGACGTTTTTCTCAATCAAATAACCTGTATGCATGCATGTAATCTCAGATAGAGCAGAATAAAACATAAATATCCATCAAAGTAGCATACAATCATCCATAGTCAAATAATACATCAAATACCCCATACTTGGGACACATTGTCCCAATGGGTCAAAATAAGTCTAAAAAATAAAGTACTCACCGGACATAGCTGAGCTGCATAATAAATAAAGAACGAAAATCCTACAAGCTCTCAATAATCTCGATCCGGTGGTGGTGGTGGTGGCACATACGGGTGTTGAGATGGGTCGAAAGGATAGCCCATGACATGCTGAAACTGAATCTCAGCCATCACGTGTTGGTAGTGTAATCTCTCCTGCATCTCTCGGATCTCTAGGGACATGGCAGCATAGGAATCTATCATCTGATCCGTCAAATCATCAATTCGACGGTGAGCAAGTTGATCCCTCTGACGGCGTACCCTACGCCTAGCGGGACGTGCTGGTGCTGCAGCCGGCTCCTCCTCAGTCTCATCATCATCCAAATCGATGACCGGCGCACTAGTCCCAGCTGTATCCGTGCCCGTATCCATAGGAACACCACCATCCTCAGCAACATCATCATCATCATCCTCAGCCTCGTCCTCCTCAGCTGGTCCCTGAGCTGCTGCAGCTGCTGCCTCTCTAGCATCCTCCATCAGTGGAATCCACGCAGTTTGTCATTAATGTGGATCAAACACGGAGAACTGAGCTGACCATCTGATCCCCTGTGGTGCATTCGGCTCCCATGGCATCACCACATATGGCGTAGTAAGTCCTCGGGGAACCAGTATCCTCCGAGTGATCATCTCCTGAAGTCCAAGCGGCTTGGCAGCCGCCACCATGGTACAAGCACTGAGGTCCATATCCATGTAACTCGCTATATGAGCCACAATACCTCCACAGCAGATGTCGCCCTTCACCTTTGCCTTGATCTTATGCAGATCCTCTGCCAGCATCAATCCAAAATCTGGGACTCCTCCAGTCACCATGCAGTATAAACTCAGAAGCTCCCCCTGTTTGACCTTTTGGGGCATCTCAGTACGTGCCAGAAGAGTCTCACTGAAGATCCTGTGGGCCAGTCTAAAAGCAAGATGAAATATAATCCGCTCCCTGGAGTCTCCAGGTCTCCATCTGTTTGCATACTCAACCACGTGAGCAATCTGTCCCCAGAACTCTCGAGCTACAGCTCGAGAGGGAAAATCAGCAACTGTAGGAATTGGGAAGCCAAAGATATCCCGCCAGTGATCTAAGGGAACCAAATAGTTCCGATTCATTAACCGGTACTTTACGGCGCGCTCGGTAGGCAAGTAGGTAAAGGAGCTGACAAACTCCAGGGTCGGCTCAAGATAGGCCGGAGCTCTAATCTTTGTGAACTGCTCCAGCCCCACGGAAGAAATCATACGCCTCAAATCATCATCAACGTGGAGGCAGTCAAAAGCTGAAATGTCTAGGAAGCGGGGTGCAATCACTAGATGGGCCGCTATGCGGTCATAATCGACCTGGTGTCTCTCGTGGATCACCGGTCTAATACGGCAGGAGGAAGAAGAAGGAGAAGGAGAAGATCTGTCCCTCAGGACCAACTGCCTGTCAGAACTCATAATTTCTGTGACCTGTCAGACCACCTCGGTTGCCCTGACAACTCTGTAGAACACCTCGGCCGAGGCACAGGCCGACTGGACCGAGGCGAAAAACTGCTCGATCGATTCCCTAAAAAATCCAGTTCTTTTCCCCCAAAATCACTACCAAAGGTTCCTATGGGGTACTTAATCCTTTTCTCAGCAAATGCAGGGGCAACCAAAGCCCAAATCGAAAGGAAAAAGTGGAAAGGAGGAGGGTTAGGGTTTTTTCGATTTTTACCCCGATTCGGTCGATTCGGTTCGTTCTTTCTGCTGATTGGTGCTTGCAATGCGATCCGCTATCCTTTCCTCTCAGTTTAGAAGCAAGAATCGTCAAAAATGAGCGAAGAACGGAGGAGCGAGGTGGAAAATGCGCCGCGGTCGAGAAGAGGGTAAAGAGAAGAGAGAGAAATTTTCAGCCCCTTTTATACCCTTTTCTGGAACTGCTGTCACCTCGGTCGAGATGGTCTCGACTGGACCGAGGTGTACGGACCGAGGTGGATCTTCAGAAACCCTAGTCGCCTCGATTGCTCAAGAATCATCTCGGTCGAGGTGATGTGGCAGCAACCGAGATGTGTCTCAGTCAAACTCCGTCTTCTCATATTCTCGAACTTTTGTCCTTCCAGTTGTCCTTCCGTCTTCTCATATTCTTATTCGTCACAACGGTCATCCCTCCTTTCTTCGGAACTACATGTACTGGGCTAACCCATTTGCTGTCCGAGATAGGATATATGATACCTGCATCCAACAACTTAAGAATTTCTTTCTTCACAACCTCTTTCATGATCAGATTTAACCGTCTTTGAGGTTCCTGTGAAGTCTTATGATCGTCCTCTATTAGAATTCTATGCATGCAGAAGGAAGGCTTAATGCCAATAAGATCATCTATAGTATAACCCAAAGCCTTTTGATGCTTTCTCAGGAAATGCATTAGTTTAGATAATTCAGATTCGGAGAGGGAAGCACTAACGATTACAGGATAAGTAGAATCCGGTCCAAGAAAGACATACCTCAAGTGACTAGGGAGTTGTTTAAGCTCCACAACTGGGGGTGCTTTCCGAGGGGGATTTTTGCTTCCTCCTTCCAGTGGAGTAGATCTAGAAACTAGACTTTCGGAAGTCTCAGTTGAAATCATCTCACCTTCGACCTCGGTCGAGGTGCAGAGGCATTGACCGAGATGTTCTTCAGTCGCCTTGCTTGGTCCAGAAAGTTCCTCGGTCGAGGTACTGTAACTGGAACCGAAACTGGAGATCTTCGTCTCCTGGATTAGTTTCTCAGTTTTAGCTCCTGGATCTTCTTCCAGTGCCTTTAAGCTCCATATATCTGCATCACAAGAAGCATCTATACCTTCCTCCATTAAACTAAAACTAATAACTCTTTCAAGTGGATCGTTAATAAGGATAGAGCTCACCAATTCTCTTGATTCTTCTTCATCGTAGATGTTGAAGATATCATCTCCTAGCTGCTCTCCCTTCATGGCCGCAAGTAATGCGAACTCCACTTTATCTCCGCCAATGTTGAATTTCAACTTGGCGTTCTTACAATCCACATTGCAACCCGAAGTTGCTAGAAATGGCCTCCCGAGAATGATAGGAACAGGATAATCTGCGGGAATGTCAAGCACAAAAAAGTCTATAGGTAAATAGAAGTTACCTAACTTAACCGGAACGTCTTCCAAAATGCCCACGGGATGGGTGATGGAGCGGTCCGCCATGTATAACCGTATCTTAACCGGCTTGGGCTTTCCAAGTCCGATCTTAACACATAGCTCCAGCGGAATGATGCTCACGCTGGCTCCTAGATCACATAAGGCTTCACAAGTGACATCCCCAACTTGAATGGGAATGCAAAATGAGCCGGGATCTTTTAACTTGGGTGGCATCTTCTCCTTCATGATTTGAATAAGCTCCGAGGATTTAGATATCATCCTTACTTCACCAAAGTCTTCCAGCTTCCTCTTCCTTGATAGAATCTCTTTCAAGAACTTCCCATAGGCGGGCATCCCTAGAATAGCATCAAGGAAAGGAATATTAATGTGTAGTTTATTCATCAAGTCAAGGAACTTACCAAAATGCTTGTCTAGATGTGCTCTGGCCCTTGACTGGGGGAATGGAAGTGGTGGTTTATATGCAGGAGGTGGAATATAAACTTCAGTTTTCTCCTCCGCTTTCTGTGGCTCCACCTCGGTTGGCATCTCGGTCGAAGTGTTCTTCGACTGCACCTGGACCGAGGTGGTCTTCGTTTGTAATGGCATCGACCGAGGCACTGGATTTGCAGTCTTCAGTCCACTCCTTGTCGTTATGGCCATAATCTAGCCCTTAGGGTTGCTTTTCGTCCTTGCTGGCAGCTTCCCTAGATCTCTTGGCACTTCATTCGCCTTATTGAAGAATTGTTGTTATAAGGCTTTTTGTGCCTTCGAAAATGAAGTCATGGATGTCTCCATAGAGCTTATCTTGATTAAGATGGCCTTCAGCACTGCGTCTTTCTTTTCTGGCTGGGACGAACTCGATCCTTGCTCCTGGCTCTTTAATGGAGTAGAAGAAGAAGAGGAAGAGAGGAAAGGATTAGAGGAATCATTCGAATTGGAGTTAGAATGATGGTTACTCGAATTTTGTGTTTGCCCTCCAATTATTGCTGTTGGATCCTCTATTGTTGTTGTAGTTGTTATTCCGGGAACCGTTGTTGTTGTTACGATATCCATTGTTGTTCCTTGATCCTTTATCTTCCTTCTTGGTTTGAGCAACTAAGAGTTCCTTCAATTGTTTCACGTCATTCTTCAAAGATGTGAGTTGATTGTTGTTAGGCGGAGCATCTTGAAAGTTGACTCTTTTAACTCCACCTTCAGCTCCTTGGTGGGAGTATTTCTCCATGTGCAAAGCTTGCTTCTCTATAAACTCCCAAGCTTCATCAATCGGCATGTCCATGAACGTGCCGGCAGATAGTAGTTGAAGGTTGAACTGGGTGCTTCCGTCCGGTCCCTTGAAGTATATCTCCAACAACTCTATCTTTGGAATCCCATGATGTGGGTAATCCAAAAGAATGTCTTTAAACCTCTTCCATGACTTGGACAAGCTCTCCTTGTCCTTCATGATGAATGCATTAATCTTCCCTCTCATTTCAGCGGTTTTTGAGGGGGGAAAGAATTTAGTCAAGAATTCCATCGTCATCTCCTCCCAAGTACTGATTTTTCCTGGAGGAAGAGATTGATATCAAGTAAGAGCTCTATCTTTCAAAGAGAAGTAGAAAGGCCTTAGCTTGTAGTTGTTGTTTTCCAGCCTTGAAGGTCTCAAGGTCTCCATCAAGATCTCATAGTTTTGTAGATGTTGATGTGGAGATTCCCTCTCTAGCCCTCCAAACTGGCATTGGCGAATCATGGAAAGAACTTGCGGTCGAAGCTCATAATCATGGTCCGCTGGATCACATAGGTCGACTCTTGGACGCTTCAGTTGTTGATTAGGGTCCATCCTCTGCCCTAGGGTTTGTGGAATACCTGCAAAAAGAACATCTCGGACTGGCATCCGAGGTGGAAGTATCTCGTCCGGGGCGACAAGTACTGGATTCTGCCTCGGTTGAGGATCTGGAGCAGGGTCTTGCCTCGGTCGAGGATCTGGGTTCGGTCGAGGTAGATACTGGTCTCGTAAAGCTTCCATATCTGCTTCGATCGCTTCAGTCCTTGCGCGAGTTTCTTCCCTCTCCAGTCTCAGCTCTTCTTTGCTGAGGCGTAGCTGTTCTAACGCCTCCTTCAATTCGGCCTCAAGATCGCGATTGTCTTGGTTGGCCATCTTCGCTTCTTTCAAGCGTCTTTTGTATGTCTTTTCTGGTTCGGGATCGTAAGGAACGATTTCCTTCCCAGCGCGGGTTCATCGCATAAACCTAAGAAAAAGAACATGCGAAAGTCACTCAAGTAGAGTGGTTAGTAGAAACAGGGGCAAGTGCCCCAAAAGCAAATCACAACCAGCTCGATCTAGACCAAGTCCCCGGCAACGGCGCCAAAAACTTGTTCGCTCCAAACGGTGTGTACAAGCTTTAAATTTATAACCCTAGATGTAAGCTTAAAACAAGGATGCGAACCCGCAGTGTACGGGTCAATCGTAGTAAAAAGTAAGAAATTCCAGGGGTCGATCACAGGGACTTAGTGAAACAAAGCAGGTATAGGTGTGTCAATGCAACTATTAACCATAAAAGCGATTAAAACAATCAAAGATGATAAAAAGTCAATTAAGGAAATATGCAATTCTAGGGATTAAAGCATCCAGTTGTGGTTCCAACTCAATATCTAAAGATAAGCGGACAAAGCTGAGATATTTGCATAGGGAAGGTGTTACTAAAGTGGAATAGATCACCGGGTAAGTCTCACTACTCACTAATCACAAACCGTAACTCCTATTACCGGGTAAGTCTCAAGGAATTAAGGAAAAGAACTATAACCACAAACTAACACTCCAACTAAGGGAATAGAATCAACCTTTACCGGGTAAGTCTCAGGCTAACTCACATAGATGGGATGGAAGCACACTCAAACCCCAATAAAGGATAAACCTTTATTACCTACTCTTAAGATCTTGGGTAAACAAACAAAGGAATTACCGGGTAAGTCTCATCCTAGGCTTGCATTGGACCAGGAAAGGTGTAATAAGAATAGGATTTGGCAAACTCTAACACTTAACTCTCAGTTTCGGATCAAATAAGTCACCTCGGTCAGAAGAATTCCACCCAGGCCGAGATGGTCATCGGCTGAGCAAGATGCTTTAGGGTTAAGGATAAAGACTCGAGCTTTCAGGGTCCTACTGTGATTAAGATTATTCTATCATTGTCTTTCCCACAACCTTCAGCCAATCACCCTAGAATCACACAAAGAAATTAGTCACTCATCATTATGAAAGCAATAATCAAATATAAGGGAAGAAAGAGAATAATTGAACAAGAAAACCTTAAGAGAAAGGCTTCAATAACTGAATCAATTATCAATCAACAAGCGTTCCTTGGATCAAAATCCAATAAGACAATTAACAATGAAGGGAATATAAGGGAATCTTACAAAATCCTTCACAAAGCTATAAAAGCTATCAACTTCCTTCGTTCAATCTTCCTTCAACCTTCAAAAAGGTTCTTCAAATCTTCCAGCTGTTATGATGTTTTCCAGCCCTCAGCCGTCTATTTGTAGGTATGTGGGGTATGGATTTGTGGAAAATCCAACCCTTTTTATAGGAAAATTACTCTCCAAAGATAAGATATCTTAGAAAGATCTTTCCCATAAAAATAGGTAAAATATATGGGCTAAATTATCTTCTTCCTTCCAGGAATCCAGCCTAAAAATATAAGATCCTCTTTCCAAAAATAAAAGATCTCAGCCAAGAATAATATCCTTGCCGCGTCCAAGGTGTTCGCCTCGGTCGAGTAAGCTCCTCTAGATCACCTCGGTCGAGGTGACTCTGTAGTCAACCGAGGTGAATCACAACTGAATGTAAAATCTCTCAAATCTAGTCCAAAGTGAATCTCTAATCCAATTCCATGATTTCTGGATTCTTCCTAAAGCTCCTGAATGTAGCTCCAATGACTCCTTAGCTCCTTTTGCTCCTTTTTGATGCAAAACGTGCCATTTTACCTACGATTACAACGAAACTTGGTGTAGACCTCGATTCCCGCAAAGGTAGATGAAACGACAATATAATCACATAATATACATCCAAACATGCAGATTATTGAAGATAAAACGTCTAAACAGGCCCCAAAATATAGATAATAATTCATGCTATCAGCGGTCGGGAGATAACTGAAAAGCCCTCAATAAAACGCCGGTAGTAGCCTGTCAATCCTAAGAAGTTACGTACCTCCTTGCCGTTCTTAGGAGTCGGTCAAGAAGCTACTGACTCAATCTTCGCCGGATCTACCTTGATCCCTTCAGCTGAAACGATGTGACCAAGGAATGCCACCTCGGACATCCAAAACTCGCACTTAGAGAGCTTGGCGTAGAGCTCTCTATCCTGTAAGACCTGAAGAACAATCCTCAAGTGTCCTGGATGCTCCTCTCTACTGCGAGAGTAAACCAAAATGTCGTCTATGAAGACAACTACAAACTGGTCTAGGAAGTCAATGAAGATGTTGTTCATCAACTCCATGAAGACTGCGGGCGCATTCGTGAGCCTGAATGGCATCACTACAAACTCGTAGTGTCTATATCTGGTCCAAAATGCCGTCTTGGCTACGTCCTGCTCTCTCACCCTCAGCCGGTGATAACCAGATCTCAAATCGATCCTCGAAAACATTAAAGTTGCATACAGCTGATCCAAGAGATCATCGATACGGGGCAATGGGTACTTGTTCTTGATTGTCACCTTGTTCAACTCTCGGTAGTCGATACATAACCTTATTTACCCGTCTTTCTTCCTAACGAAGAGAACTGGTGTGCCCCAAGGAGATACACTAGGGCGCATGAAACCCTTCTCTGCTAACTCTTCGAGCTGCTTCTTCAACTCAAGCATCTCGATAGGCGCCAAATGATAAGGAGCCTTAGAGATCGGTCACGTACCCAACTCTAGATCAATGCCAAAGTCTACACTCCTCTGTGGAGGTAAACCTGATGGCTCTCCAAAGACGTCAATAAACTCGCAATCTACTGGAATCTCCTCCAAAGCTGGACTAGTACTATCCTTCATGGCATAGCACCAAAAAGCCACGCATCCCTGACTAATAAGTCTCGCATCTCGAACTGCACTGATGATTGTACTAGTCTTTCCGAGATCCCATCCTCGGAAGATCTCAACATGGCCTGCATCTGTAGTTATTGTCATTGTCCTCTTGCCGATGTCCAGAACTGCTCGATGTCGATCCATCCAATCCATACCCAAAATAACTTCTTCATGTATTAAGTACATGACGAAGAAGTCAGCTGGCCAATCGCGACCTCCCAATCTAATAGGGCAATCGCGAACCTCTCGTGTACCTCGAATCTTACCCCCATCGGGTAATCCTATAAAGAAGGGTCTACCTTCTACAGTAACTAAGGCCAATCTATCTACACATGCATCAGATATAAAAGAATGCATAGCACTAGTATCGAAAAGAACTTTGACAGGAAAACCATTAATAGGAATGGTACTTGTGGCTGCCAGCATTGTCGGATTTACAACACTCCTCAACTCATACACTCTGGCTGATGCATCTCTAGTGTTTGCAGATGCACCAACAAGTCCTCTACCTCTCCCTTGTCTCGGAGTGGAACCTTGAGGAGCGGTAGAACTAGAAACTCTCTGCTGCTGCTGCTACTGCTGGAACTGAGATCTCTGTCCTCCTTCAGCAACACTGGCAGGTGAAGAACCCTGTTGAGATAGCGCCTTGCCCTGACGGAAAAACACAGCTTTGTGTCCGGGCTTGCCACAAGAAAAGCAAGTCACTGCTGGCTTCTTGCAATAAGCTCAGATGTGTCCAGCTACTCCGCTGTTGTGACACTGCCGTCCTCTGTCAGAACTCTGCTGGAAACTAGAACGTCCAGGCGTCTGACTACGCCCAAAACCAGCTACTCCAACTCCAGCACTGGCTGATCCAGTCTTCTGTCTCTTCTCAGGACCTCCTGTCTAAGAAGCTCTTCAATGACCCGATCGGTCTCTCTCATAAGCAGAAGCTCTATCCTGATAGTCCGTCAAAGAATCACAACAGAAACCATCAAGATAGGAGCGTATAGACTCTCTCAACCTCTGAGAGAAAAGGTAAACATGCTGATCCTCAGGTGGTGCAGATGGACCCAACAAAGACAACTCATCCTGAAACTTGCTGATGATCTCAACAATAGGCAAATCCTCGAATCTAGCCTCAAGGAAATCCTGAAGACGATCTCTCCTCATAGCTGCAAGGAAGTAGTGATCCCTGATCACTGTCTTCATCTGCTCATAAATGATGACCTTACTGCAAACGGTCCTCCACCAAGAATGAGCCTGATCCTTCAGTAGTGTTTGTACTATGCTGACTCGACATCGCTCTGGGCAACTAATAGCCTTCATAGCAGTATCTAGCTATACTAGCCATTTCTCCATGTTACGCTAAGATCGTGACACGCAAAAGTCTTAAATTTATAACTCGATATATTTTTCCTAACTCCTAGCGAACCCATAGTGTATGGGTCGTTTTGTAGTAAGGATAGTATTCCGAGGTCGAACACAAAGACTAAGGTGAAATTGAGTTAATAGTGATTAAGAATGGTGAAGATCTAGGCTAAGAAAAGAGAAAGGAATAAAGAAATGAAAATCTCAATTGTTTTTGGTTTGGTTTGGAGGTGATCAATCAAGGATCGCGAATCATGCAAGATTAACAATCAACTAAGCTAGTAACACAAATGAACAAACGCAAACACAAGATAGGTAATCAATGAGAGAAAAGAGGATTCTAGGGGTTAGAAATTCCGGTTGTGGCATTGGACTCAAGCTATCTAGTCATTCCTTGGATTAACTATAGTATGTTGGGAGTGGGTGTTTCTAAATCGGGATCAATCACCGGGTAGGTCTCATGGTCCACTAGTCCGTTCCTAAGGTCTCATCACCGGGTAAGTCTCAAAGAGCCTAAGGATAGGAATTCTACACAAACCGGATTGTCATCTAGGGGTCTAATCTCTCCTTATCGGGTAGGTCTCGGGAAGGCAAGTCCTAAACATCAATCCTAGCACACTCAGTCCAATAGCGGCTTATGAGGCTCACTACTACCTAGAGTTCATCATCTTCGGTATCTAAGGGCAAGAATCACCGGATAGGTATCTTCTCGCACTTAGTTGCTAACACTAGGTCACCCTAGGATAGATCTAGCTCAATAAACACTAGGATTTCAACAATCTAACAACCTAACACTTAGATTTATCAATTCAAGCAAGTCAGACGAAATCACGGGCAGTTCATCACTTCCACGGCCGTGGAACCTACTAGAACAGGCCGTGATTTACAACAGAGGCTAGGTTCGAGTAAACAATTCATCCAAAGGTACGTTTAAGTCTATTCTATCATAGTCCAAGCCATAACCATCATTTCCTTACCCTAGAATCACATCTATTTAGTTAACAACATGCATCTCAACAATCAAACTCATCAAGCATACAATCATGGAGTCCAGATCAAGAGGATGAAATGAAAGAGAGATGAAACAAATAGAACAAGAAAACCAAACTGAATCAAAGTTCAAGAAGGACTTACAACCCTTGAACAGAAGGTTTGAATCGTTTCTTACAACCCTAGCAAATGTCTTCCACAAAACTCACTCAAAACCACTCAAAAACTATGAAAACTATGAAACTAGTGTGCTTCTCCTTCTTCTCCCAATGAGAGTGTTTCTTCTTCTCCAAGAGTATCTCCAATCCAATCGTGAGAGTGTGGAAGAGAATGGAATGATGGGGTCTGCCCTCAACAGCCTGCAGGACCACTTCTTATACACCATCAAGGGCAAGGGTCGGTTATGGAGATCGTGGGACAGTTGTCACAGCTGTGTAGGGAGAACCACGGCCTATTTCCACGCCCGTGGAAGTCCAGTGGCCGTGGTTTTGGTGATTCAGACTTCTATGGATCATCAAGCCACGAGTTGGTGCAAGGCATGCACCAGCAAGGTCCCATGTGTTCTCTTTTGCTCCTAACTTGCTTCCCAATGGGTCCGGAAGTGTGTCATCACGAGGAACGATCCTCGAATGTATCGATTAAGCTCCAAAAGCTTCCAAAATACCTACAAAACATGCAAAAGTCCGTGTAGACGTCTATCTCGACAACATACATGAATTAAGTGCAATTCTTCACGAACTAATCTCAAATTATGCACGATTAACGGGAAAAACTATCTAAATGGATGCCTAAACCTACGTCATAAATCGTGTTATCACTCCACCTCCAATCCAGTCTTCTCCATGAAAGTGGGAACCTTCAGCTGATCGAAAGCCTTCAACCAACTATCAGACTTCGGCTCAATTGCCTCAGCTGATCTCGCGGGAAGTGGTGGCACTGGTGTTGGTCCTCCAGTCCTGATAGCCTTCTCAACTCTCTGCACATAGTCGCGATATGTAGAATCTCCGATAGACACTCGAGCGGACTCCGTCGATGGTGCTCTCTGTGCTCCGGACATAGCAGCGGTCTCGTTCCCAGCCTCAAGAACCACACTCTCAGCAACCTATTCAGCAAACACCTCAGCGATAGGTGGATCAGCAACTGGGGCTTGGCCCCGACCTCTAGCTAGTGGAGGTCTTCCTGCACGTCCTCGTCCATGGACGGCAGGTGGGAGTGGTGGTTGACCCCTTCCTCGCCCCATAGCAAACGTAGCTCTAGTACGCGCCATCTACTTTAACGATATACATAAGAAACTATATATATAAAAGGTCACGCTACAGCTAAAGCACAACTCCAAGAAAAGCTCATGTAAACGCCAACACACAAGAAACTACACTGCTGAGATCCACAGAGGTAGTGGTGGTCGCCCGTACATCTATCCCAGACCGACAAGTTTAAAACAAAAATCCCCTTTTGAAAACATTAGACCCCTTGCGGGTTCTATTTATTTATCCACCCGACCTTTAGAAGATTTTGAGTGCCATTGTTGTCAACCTAGAGCTCTGATACCATATTGTAATGCCCCAAGTTCTTGGAACTCGAAGCACTATGAGCTAGGACCGCACAATGGGTCTCAACCCTCAGAGTAGCAACAACAAACTGATCTTACAACAAGGCATAGACGAATGAAAACCAAAACTCAATATAAAACCAAAGGTTCAAACAAAGGAAAACTTAAAAGACTCGCAACCGAGTTCAAAACAAAAGGGAAACAACAAAAGAAATAAAAACCCGATCCCGTCCTATAATGTACGGGAACCCGGTTGACCACACCATCCAGATCACTCTGCAACATCCTGAACCTGCGGAACATCTACAACGACGGTAGAAACCGTTAGTTAACATTCTAGATACTAGCAAGAGCGTAAAGGCACAAACACACATAAGGTAAAGAAAACACATAGCATGCTTGCACACAACCAGTTATTATCTTTCATTAAGGTTATCAATTACTAATTCAACTTCTTTTGTCACACGAGAATCTCCCAAAACTCGCCTCCGCTTCTGTCTACCAATAGGAATAGATCAGTACTATCCGTTACCTACGGGCATGGGTTGCAAGAGCACATTCTAGTCTCCTGTAGAACTAGACAAGTGGTCACCACCCGGTTATCATACACTTGGGCCAATTAAGGTTAATAAAGGGTGAATCCTATTCCAGTTATCCGTTATAAACATGATACACAAAACAAGCACGCCAAAACAATTCAACTAATATGCGGAATGAAGCTAAGTAAGTCCAAGGGACTTACCTCACTCGAAGATAACACAAAGGCTCAACAACAACTCAGAGAACTCTCAAGAAAGCTCAGTTTCCCTCAGGAAAGGAGCAAGGAAAGCCTGTACGAACAAGCATCACGGAATCAGGAATGAAACGGTTGCTAGAAGTCTATAACTTCTAGTCTCAATGATCTCTAAGAGATCTCCACAAGCTAAGAGCTCAACCTTAGTCTTACAGCAACTCAGGAAAACAAGGAACAACCAAAAGGATCAAGGAAAGGAACGGGGAAAGCAAGGAAGGAAGCAACTCACCAAAGATGGGAGTTACCGCAAAGCAAGGCGTAGGGGCGGCTTGCCGCGGGGGCGGGATGTGCAGCCGCGGGGGCGGTGCACTGACAGAAGGCTCTGTCGGGGTTCCTCTTTGACCGAACTCACAGCAAGGGCAACCAAAGCTCGAACCTTTGATTCCAACACGTCAAGACTCAACTCCAAAGAGCCTGAGAACATTGATACATCAACAAAGAGGATGCTAACAAGAATCAAGGCTCAAACTTGATTCTTGGAGAAGAAGAAAAGGAAGAACGAAAAGAAGAAACCGAAACAGAAGGAGAAGGCATGCAACAATTTTAAGAACGTGATGAAGAAACTAGAAGAGATGAACTTACACGTTCAACAAGGTCACAGGAAGCAAGGGAACGACTGCAGCTCTTAGGGTTGAAGAAGACGTAAGCAAGAAACGGGGAAAAGAGGAAAAGACGAGAATATATAGGAGACGGCTGGAACGATAGACGGAATGGGCGTCTAGGGTTAGAAAGAAGATCAGGAAACCGGCCCATAAGATAGAATATCGGATATTCTATCTATGGAAGAAAGATAAAAAGAACGGAAGAAAGATCGGGCACGATTTGTCGTCATCCGCAAGGGCGGATCACCTCGGCCGCGGGGGCGGTCTTCTTCACCGCGGGGGCGGTGAAGGCAAAACTGGGGTCTTATAGTACTTGTCGAGCACGTGACCAATTTCCAAGACTGAAGTCATCCGTTTTATTTCCGAAGAGATCGAATGACTGGGTGCCACCGGTAGCCAGACCGGTCTCACAACGATTCACCCTTTGACGGTTATCTTTTATCTTTTATCCCTTTTATTTTAGGCTATCTTTTAGGCTATCCATTTAGAAATTTTTATGTTTTAGCTAGTCCGTTTGAACAATTCTATCTTTAGTTATCAAATAGAATTTAGTAGACTTTGGAAATATATGCAAATCCTAAGAAGATTACGTTAGAGGTTCTCCTATAAATAAAACTATTCAACCATTAGGTTTATCACAAATTTTCATTCAAAAGTTTCATAGACCGTTCAAAAGGAAAGCTTTACCTCAAGGATTCCTTATTGTGTGTTATTAATGCGGTAGATCTCCTATAAACAAGGTAGGTACCAAAATAGCAAAGCTTTACCTCGAGGATTTCCGCTAAATAATTCATATAGAATAGATGTCTACACGGATTCTTGTCTCGTTTTTAGTTTGGCGGATTCTGGAGCGGAATGGCACTTATCAGGACTAAGCCTCAATGCGGAACATAGTGAGGCACAAAAGGAAATCTAGGGACACCACCAAAGGATTGGAGAAAAAAGCCAAGGAGAATGAACACAGTTTATAAACCGCGCCCCGGCTAAGGACGGAAACCACGACCGCGGTTTATCCTTTTTAACGGCCCAAGAAGCATGAACCTTGGAGGTGGCCCATGGTCCAACCCTAGAATATCCTTATTAAAACCCTAAACCTGCAACACATTGGGACACACTTACACACGCTTAGAAACCTCTTGACACGCAACAATAACCTTAGGGTACAACACTTCTGATTAAAAAAGATTTGTGAAAGAAAATTCTTGGAGAGAAAGACTTAGGTTCTTGAATCATTGCTTTTGGAGTAAAGATTCTATCTTTATTGTTGGATTGCTATTACTTTTGATTATTGAAGACACCTTACTAAGTATTTCTTCTTTTTCTTTGTTCTATTGCTTATCGTTTGCTTGAATTCTTCTTTTACCTTTTTTGATTTGAATATGTGTGTTGTTAGCTAAACCCTTACCATTCTAAGGTGAATGGTTGATGGTTGTGGTTTAGATGATGATAGAATGAGTCTTTAAGTTAGTATTGGACCTTTAGAGTTGGTTTAACCATCGTTGTTAAGAATCTCGGCCTGTTCTTCAAAAACCGCGTCCGTAGTTTATCTCAGAACCACCCAAGGTTTCTTATGTTGATCCGTAGATGATATATCCTTATGCTTGGGTGTTAGATTGGCCAAATACTAGTCTTTGATGAGTGTTTTATACCCTTAGAACCCTCTAAGGCTTAAATCTAAGCTTGGGAAGAGACTTAACCGGTGATTTCCTTTCTTAGGTACCTCCGATGACAATTTCTAGGTAATAAAGGATTCAAAACCCTTTATTAGTTTGAGTGTGCCATACTTCTTCCTTGAGTGAGCTTAACTTGAGACTTACCCGATGAAGGTTAGTTCAATCCCTTTAGGTTGAGTAGTTGGTTTGACTATATGTCCTACCCTTATAGCCTTGAGACTTACCCAGTAATAGGTGATTTGGTTTGAGATAGTGGATTGAGTGACCCCCCCCCCCCCCTCCCCCATGATCATTCCCACCTTAGAAGCACCATTCCTTAGTCATCCCAACCTTGTCCTAGTTTATAGAAGTCTTGAATCTAAAACCGCAACCGGATACCTTGATCTCTAGAATCTACATTGCTCAATTATTATATTACTTGCCTTTATTGCTTTTTTCTTGACTCATTCTTTATCTAGTCTAGGTTTATTCTTTTTTTATCATCGCACTTTTATATTTCACCTCGGTCCTTGTGTTCGACCTTGAAGTATTTGCTTTTGCTACATAACGATCCATATACTGTGGGTTCGCTTAGTTGTTTAGGCTTTTATTACAAGTATAAATTTAAGACTTTATCGATTCTCATTATCACACCCATCTGGGAGCGAACATATAACCCTAGAATCCAATATTTTTCCCTATGTAAACATGTATCAACTGTAGGGTTAGATATGTTACATTCACCTCGGAGTTTCCTTTACCCTTATTCAATAGCCGTCAAGTAGTTGTTGGATTGTAGGCTCACCTTGATAAAACCAAACACTTCTGAGTTTTTGTCTTTCTTGATTTTATATATTGTTTTTGCTTTATATTTGATAATGTTTGGATAATCTCCCTCTTGATCTAAGGACTGAATGATTCCTATAATGATTTTTAATTTATTGTTGTATATATGTTTGTGAATTGAGATTGTGATACTACTTCTTTAAAAATCACTTCATTCCTACCTTTTATTTACCTTCGAAAGAAGCGGTTTTTATAACTTGCTTAGATAAAACAACAAAGGGCCAAAAGCGAAGGGAGTTTTATCAGATTTATTGCAAAGAACTTGGTTTTGAAACTAATTTATTAATGCGCCGAGATCCAAATTCCATGCTACCAAACCTCTAGAATATGTTCATTCTGACATCTGGGGTCCTGCCCAGATAGACATTATACGAGGTAGAAAATACTTTATGTCTCTTATAGATCATTTTTCTAGAAATGTGTGGGTATATCTCTTTAGAAATAAGAGTTATGTCCTAGAAAACTTTAAGCATTGAAAAATCACAATAGAAGGCCAACCTCACTCACCTTTGGTTTAAAACACTTCATATGGGTGAAGTCATCACCATTGTTGTCTATCTAATAAATAGGTCTCATGCTAGTGCCTTAAATCACAAAACTCCTCAAGAGTTTTGGTCTAGTAAACCACCTAACCTCACTCACCTTAGACCTTTTGGTTGCACAACCTATGCTAAACAATTTAAGGGCAAGCACAATGCTAGGGAGCAAACATTTGTTATGTTAGGTTATCCAGAATGTGTAAAGGATATAAATTGTTAATCTTACAACCTAGTGGATACAAAATGACTATAAGTAAAGATGTTACCTTTGTTGAGATGAGTTTCCATGTAAAATTACATTTAACATTTTATTAAGTCTCATAACATGGATACTGGTACATATGTGTCCTTCTATAATCCTAGTGAAATAATGATCTCTTTAAGGAAGATGTTGACAATGATATTGCTAGAAATACTATTGCACATTCTAGTTCTAGTACACAAACTGAGAGTCACTTAATCTTGTGATGAAACACCTCCACCTCACCAATTAGGTGGGTAATAAGCAATTATACCTCTCTTGACTCTTTAGATTCACATCACACTAGCACTTTTGTTCATAATGATAACTGGTTTTGTGCTTCTGATGATGATGATGATGTCAACATGTCTGATGTGAATGATAATGTTCTTCTTATGCCGTATTTTCCTACCCTTTTTTTTATTACCATTTAACTAGAGATAGGTAACCTATGCAAGAAAGACCTAATCCCAAGTATGAGAATCTGATTGAGCATGTTAAGAATAAACTTGGTCATGTTGCTAAATGTGCTTTCTTAACTACTGAAGTGATTTTTATTCCTACCCCTGAGTTATATGAGAATGATATTAGAAGTACCCACTCTAGTGAGTGGAAATATACTATGAATGAAGGGATTGAATCTATGCATGTTAATTAGACTTGTAATCTTGTACTTAAACCCAAATATGTTAGTCTGATAGGATGTAAATGGGTGTACAAAGTTCAAGAAAGTCAACGCTCTAGTAATCCTCCTAGATTTAAAGCTAGACAATTTCTAAGGGATTTACTCAAAACTCTAGTAATCCTCCTAGATTTAGTCTGAAAGAATGTAAATGGAATTTTTGCACCCGTTACGAAATATAAAACCTTGATATTGCTTATATCCATTGTTGTTATGTTTGATTATAAGATTGAACAAATGAATGTTAAAGCTTCTTTCTTACATGATAATCTAGATGAAACTTTATACATGAGATACCCTAAGGTTTATGTTGATTTAAAATTTCCCGATCATGCATGTCTGCTTACTAAGTATACCTAAGGTTTAAAGTAGTCTCCTAGACAATGGAATAAGATACTTGGTTCTTGCATGAAAGATCTTGGACCTACTCAATGCTCTTATGATTCATGTTTATATACATTTCAAAAATGTGAAATTTGATAGCCCTCTCTATATTCTATTATATGTTGATGAAATTCCCGTTGTTTTTAATTCCAGAGTTAGAATAAGTGAGGTAAAATCATCAATGAAAAACTCGTTTGATATGAAGGGCCTTGGTCCTATACAAAGGATACATGGAATTAAGACAAAGAGAAACATAAGTAAGAGGAAGATATAGTTGACACAACACGACTATATTATGAAAGTGTTGGACATATTCAATATGAATCTGTAAATCCAACTAGTATACCACTTGGTGCACACCTTGATATCACCAAGGCAACTAACATGTCCCCAACTAATATAAAGAGTAAGTGTTTAATTCCATATGATGCATTTGTAGTTTTATCATGTATATTATGATATATACTATACCTGATCTTGCTATTGTTGTTAGTGTATCAAGTAGATATATGTCTAACCTTTCTGAAAAACATTCGCCAGCTATGAAATTCTTGTAAAGATATTAAGCCGTGACTGCTTGTCTTGCTTTAGAATATGGACCTCATTATAAGACTAATGATATGTTAGGTTATGTTGCTCAAATTATTCTGGTAATATGGACAATAGAAAGTCCACCACTACCCACTTGGTGTGAAAACTATATATCTTGGAAGTCACAACATAGTCTAATATTGCTCTTTCATCAACAAATTGATTTATTCCTATGCAAAGATCATGTCTACCATGAGAGAACAAAACAAATAGATCAATGTGAGATACCATTATTTGAGACAAAGGATTGATGGTAAGGAGTTGAATGTAGAAAAAAAATATAAGGAGAGGTAAATCAAATTGATTTTGGTACTAAAATAGTTACTAACGATAAGTTTATTTTCTGCAGGGACTTCCTTCATCTCACAAAGATCACGTAGAGAACTAAAGGAGTATGGATAAGTGATGACTGCCTTACACTATAGAAATCTTTTTTTAAAAAAAAAAATTGAAACCATATGACAAGAATTAGGAGGGTGAATTGTAAGGTGTAATATCAAAAAATTGTGGCTAGTGAGTCTTGTAGTGATAAAAAAACAATCCGGATAGGGTTGACTCTCATATTAGATGCAAGTTGTTGGTATGCTAGTGTTTCAGCTCTAACTCGGCCTAGTAATCCAAGAAGCCCAATCTAGCGTCATATGAAGCAGTCCAACATGGTGAACCGGGTTTATATCTAGCTTTATGAGATGAGCTCGCTTCTAGACCGGGTTTGTGTTATGTCCGTTTGGTTCATTTAATCCCACGACGTCATTAATGTATTAGGGAGAGATATATCAGGTTAGTTGGTTTCTGAACTAAACCCTAATATCATTCCTCCTTTCCTTGCCGCTCTCTTCTTCACCAGCTCTCTAAGTGTTCTCTGAACGAAGAGCTTCTTTTCTTCCGAGAGTTGCTTCATGTCTAAGTGTTAGCTTCCACAACAGAAAAATAGATTGAACATTGAGTCTTTGATAACTACTTGCTTGAAGAGAAACCTTTAACCACCATCTGCGTGGACCACGAAGAGATCTTGGAATCTCTAAACTCGTGTTTTTTGTTCATTTTGTTTCGTTTCTAGTCTTTGCTTTCTTTGTTTTGGTTTATACTTTACGCTTTATCCTCTATAATTCTTTTTACCCTGACTTTTGAAATTATAGTGGATTGGATCGTATTTGAGATCCCGAGGACGCGTGACTTTGATCCGAACTCCGTAAACAAACAAATGTGTTCTAGCCTTGTTCCTCTTGGATTCAATCGATCATGATTGATCTCTGTATAAGTTTTGTTCTTTAGCTCTATTATCCTCAATTTATAATTAAGAACAACACACGATCTAGACACTCGGGACATGCCCCAGCATTATGACAAAACATAACATGTCACTTGAGTCATATCATATCATGATATTTAACTCAAATATATCATCATAATGGGATGAAATCCGAAAATAATACTTATTGAGTTATAAATTTCTTATGTTGAATGTTAATTAATCGTCAACAGATAAACACTAAAACGATAATTGGCCTATATATTACTAAATTCACCAACTATATAAAGACACCTAGCTTTGATGATGGGTGATATATGAGTAATTTGGGAGACAAAATTCACAAGAAAACTATTGAACGAACATGTATGAAGTTACCTTGTTTGGTTAGACTAGAAAATAGTGTCAAGTTTGAGGATAACGACACATTTAACAAGCATCATATATGTTGAACCAAGACCCCCAGGCGGGCCTACCACCACCACCACCACCTCCGGCACTAGGAGCAGGACCAACCTCCACCATCTCTATCGGCTGCGCGAAATTTTGTACTATCCAATCAATGGCCCAACTTGGCAAACTATAAAATGTGACATTTCAAACCCCCAATTATATTTCAATTTACCTCAAAATCTCAGCCTTTCAAATAGTAGAACTATTTGCGTCATGTATTTTTGTCGTGAACAATCAGTATGCATTATGTGAACCTAGGGGTGTATACGAGCCGAACGAACGGAGCCTTAGCATGCTCAATCTCGGCTCGTTTATTAACGAGTCGAGTCCGAATCGAGCATTTGACGAGCCGAGTCAGACTCGATCTCGAGTAGCTCGTCTAAAATAATGCTCATATAATATTAGTTTAGCCGAACGAGCCGAGGTTTACCCGAACGTTGACATGTTCAAGCTCAGCTCGTTTATAAACGAGTCGATCTCGAGCCGATCTTTTGATAGCCGAACACAAACCGAGCCTGAATAGCCTATCTTATGTATCAACCCTATACGAACCCCTTTACAACAATAAAAGTGTAAGAACATGATTTTTTTTATAATAACACAATGCATGATTATACACTTGAGAACCTTGCGTAGAAAAATGGCGAAATCAAAATTGTTGATCTAGTTAAATCGTTGATTGACGTGATCTAATAGTCTAGATCTTTTCACCAACCATAAAATATTGAAAACGTATGGTGACAATTTTGTAAATTTTAAAAAGGTCTAGTGGTGATTTTTGGAAGGTGTACTGGAAAAAACCCTTAACCCGCACTTTTTTAGTTCAATTTTTTTTACAATTCATTCAAAAAATTTCTTGTTAGTTCAAATTATTTGTGTTAATGCTTCATACAATTTATGAGTAAATATTGTATCTATTACTTTGTTGGTTCAAAATTTTAGTTCAATTCGTTCAAATTTTACATACTATCATTTCTTTCTTCTTCTTTTTTTTCTACCGTTAGTTTCGTTTTTTTTTTCGTTTTGTTTAAGTTATATTTTTCTGCATTTTTTTAATTGTATATCGTTGAACTAATAAAAAATAATATTTGAACTAATGATACCTAAACTTTTCGACTAATATTATAATAAGTTAAACTTGTATAGTTATAGTTACGGTACAAAATATTTTTTTATTTATTATTATTTCATTTTCAAGTAATATTTATGAAACATAAATTTATTAGTACATTTTTATTATAATAACTATTGGTTCGATATTTATATACTATTAGTTTAAATAAAGTGTTCTATTATTTAAAATATTTTATATTATTAGTTCATATGTAATTTTATATTTATAAATTTCTTTAAAAATATATTAATCAATAGTATAATATAACTTGAACTGACTAGGGGTGTCAATGTCGGATATGGGTCGGGGAGTACCCTATTCATCCCCATCCCCGTTTAATATAATGGCTCCCGTCCCCATCCCCGTCCCCGTTCGGGTATTGAGAATTGTCCCCATCACCATACCCGTCGGATATTCGTCCCCATCGGGGAATCTCCATCCCCGTTTAATTTCTCCATTTTAAAACTTTATGGTTTTTCACGTAAAAATTTCCATCCCCGTTTAACTTTTAGGAGTTTGACAAAAAAAACATTGACTCGGATAATAAACGTGAAATTAGACCATAAAATACAAATTTGTTATTTTGTTTAACTATATAAATAACAAAAAAAAAAAAAAACACTTTTAAAACAAGAAAGAAGAAATTTTCATTTTTTTAAAAAAAATACAAATTTGGCAAAGTAAAGTTATACCGTCTATATATTAGATTTCGTTCGTTCAAATAGGATCGAGACTCGTAGTATAAACTTGTGTAAACTAAATTAATTATATGTTACTAACATTTAGATTACGATCTTAAGGAAAAAGTGTTATATTATTTTATCATTTTAATTTTACGGTTTAGCATTTAGATTGCACATCAAAACACCTATCTAAAAGAGTATGACACATAAAAAAACACAGCATGTAGTCGGATGTGCATTTGATCATCATGATTTGACATTCACGACGAATTCAAAAATTTCACGAGATGTTATCCTTATATGATCGAAACCAAATAAATATAGGTTAACATTAGTATAATTTTACATATAATTATCAAAAATATATTTAACGTTAAAATATATTTTGTGTAAGTAAGAACTAGTAATCTTAAAGTACAAAAGTTTATATAGCTTGAAATTATAGTAATCATCGACAATTTTTGAATTAAATATGAAACTACAAAAAAATTGTAATATAAATACAATTTGTTTATATATGTATCTCCGACATATTCTCGTCCATATCCCTAAGCGGGGAATTGAAGTTCTCCCCTTCTCCGTTCCCGTTTAGAATCCCCATTCCCAACGAATAATACCCGCGATTTCGGATAATCCTCATCCCATTTACACCCTAGAATCGACAAAAACTTTAAACGCAATAGGCAACGGTCGATACTGTTGTAGGAAAACAACGACTCCAACATTTCCATTTAATAGAGATTTTGTCCTATTCCTATTCATTTTCTTGTATATAGTAGTCTTCTACTTTATGACGATGAAAAGCAATTGCTCCTATATATTGCCTTTTGCATATCACATGTCACTTATCACCATTCATATTGCATAAATATAATATGAATATCAACTAAGATATGGATTATAGTTAGACCAAGAGCATAAATATATATGTTTATGGTTGTTGTTGCTAGACACAATCATACACTTTAAGAGGATGTTTCGGTGCATGCATAAATTTCTAATTTTAGATCATAATCCGAACTTTTGCATTATAAATTATTTCTCTCTAGAGACATTTTATTGCGTACCTAAAAAAACAAGTCTTATTACTTTTTTAGAATTAAGATACAATCAAGATAGAAAATAACGCGATAATTGATTACCCAATTCATTATAAATCTATAATAATGTTTGAATACATTACTTAGTCGAGGTTTTTTTTTTTTTTTTTTACTATTTTTGTGATAATAACCAATGTGAGTATATATAACAAGTAAAATCTTTAATAGAATAATAATTATAACTCTAACGTGATTAGAAAAACCCTAATAGCATTTACCTAACGGTGCATGTCATTGCCCAACATACTAAACAATAGTATGGAATAATATAAAACAAGTAAATAAGTTATAATGTTCCAAATATATTTTTACTAAGCTTGTCTTTATTTTGTAAACTATTTTATAACATTTTTTTTAATATTAATGAGTTAAGGTCGAAACCTTGACTTTAGACCGAAAATAATCGTGCACCAAATCGATTTCATTAGTTAAGAAAATGCAAGTACTCAATTTATAATGTGAACTATTTCAAATAAGTGAATAATAAGGATATAAATACTGTAGAAGGGGTTCAATGGAGTCTGAGAACTTTTCGCAATATCGTATATCAACGCTTTGAAACAAATTTTAAGGCCTTGAAGTCGATCTGTGCGCTTAGTGACAAAACTGTTTCTCAAGGTTTTGAAGTGGATTTCAAGGCCTTGACTTCAAAACCTGCAAAAGATTATTAGTCACAATATAAGCGATAGAATGTGCGGAACATAAAATATCGGCGCAACGATATGTTTACGAAGTTCAGGCCTAACAGCCTACTCTCCGCCTAGGGTTTCCGACCCTAGGATTCTAACTATCTATTATCTGCTCTCTTTTTTTTAATTCTAGATACAACCTAGAATAACTTCCCTTCTTCTCTCAATGTAGCATCAACACTACGATCTTGTCAACTCTATTCTAGCAATAATAGCCTAGTTACTTCCCAAAGTAACACACTCGAGTATAACACTCTCTAGATATGCCAATGGAGCTCTTGTGCTTATCTCACTCTAAGGAAGTAAACTAATGTAAGCTTAAGAGGAAGATAAGTTTTTGGATCGATGAAGATGTTCTCGTAAGATCGCTTGAAGACTTGGTTTCTTATCCGTGTAAGCTCGTGTTCTTCTTCTTCAATCGACATCTTCATTTATCGTCTTCTATGGAGATCTTCTTTAGCCGTTGTAACGTTTCTATTTCTCCATAGAATACACTGCTTGGTTGAACAAGATCTTTGTTGTGAAGTAGTTGTTGCAAGCAGGGACGGATCTAGGGGATAACGGGGGGTACGGTGCCCCGAGTTGCGACCTCGTTTTGCCTAAGGGAGTCTAAGCAAGGGGAAAAAAGAAGGGAGAAACCCTCCTTAAAACAGAATATGATACACATTGTTCTACTAGCTTATTTGGTAGAGGAAGGGAAGGAGGTACTTGGAGTTAGGTTTAACTCCCGGGAGTAGCAAAAATTTTCTTTTATTTTTATTTTAAGCAAATTAAAATATATTTAGATGGTTTTATATCCGTGTAAGCTCTAGTTCATCTTCTTCAATCGACATCTTCATTTATAGTCTTCTATGGAGATCTTTTTTAGCCGTTGTAACATAGCAGTTGTAACGTTTCTATTTCTCGATAGAATACGCTGCTTGGTTGAACGAGATCTTTGTTGTAAAGTAGCCGTTGCAAGATCTTCATCTTCAAACTCAAGCCCTAGATCTTGTCTTGATAGTCGTTGAAGATCTTCACCGTATCTTCTTGTTAAGTCTTTTGAAGATCTTCTCTTATCTTCTTTTCAAGCCATTGAGAATCTTCAATCGAGCCGATATCTTCTCACCTTGAGAGGCCGTTGAAGATCTTCAATCCAGCCGAGATCTTCTCACTTGAAAAGGCCGTTGGAAATCTTCTTATCTTCATTTGAACCAAGAACTTCTTTGCCGTTGGAGATTTTCTCGTTAGATTAGTTGGCCTTTGAAGATCTTCTCCTAGATTCTCTCTTTTGGTTGTTGTAGATGTGCGTGTGTTGTAACGAATCCCTTAGCCGAGTCCTTCCTTTGTAATGTTTTTCAAGGCCAGAGTCCTTCCCTTGTAATGCTTTTCAAGGCCTACACACATTTTAACAAACAAACTAAGACATGCAATCTAGAAATATAATCGATATTATATAGTTTATAAAACCGCATTTATATGTTAAGTCTTTCATCATTTACATACAACAATTCATAATCAAGGTGGATTTATCAATCTCCTCCTTGATTGGAGACAAACAAATATCGTACATGCATTCAATGCTAGATATATGCCTGTAATAAATATTTCAAAAATGCAGAATGTAGTAATGTCGGGTCAACATCACATATAGTTTCTCCCCCTTTGTCTTTCAACAAGGGAGAAAAATAACAAAGTACGGGAGTTAAAAATATTACAGACCCACAATTCAAAAACAAAGTTTTTTTAAAAAACATCCCACAAATGCAGTTCAAGGCCTTGAAATAAAAAGCAAAGAAAATAGGAAGCACATGTCAAGGCCTTGACATCCAATTTCAAGGTCTTGAAATCTATTTCAAGGCTTTGAAATCTATTCCTAGTACCACTTGGAATTCCGATGTCCTATTCCTTTGATATCATTATAGCATTTTTTCCTCCATCTCGTATGGGATTCGTCCAAGGTTCTCATCTTCTTGTACTCATCCACCCTACATTCGTCCACAACATTCCTGTATTTCTTCACCATGACAAACTCTTCAACCGGTAGAATGTCGGGCTCCTCAGAAGGTGGTTGACGAATAGGTTTATTCTTGGCATGTTTGTAGCACTAAAGCAACACATCTGAAGCTTTTTCCTTGTTTGCTTCGCATCATCATCACTCAGAGGCATTATACTTCCTGCAGTTGTGTAAGTAAGAGTATTCAGATGAAACATCTTATTTACCTTGGAGTGCATTATTGCCAAGAGATCTTGAGAAGCATCTAGTCGGTCGGTGATCTCAAACCTAAAATCAACCATATCTCTGCACAAGGTTTCCAAACCAAATTCCACAACATCCAATCTTTGAGACGCAAAAGACAAGCTTGTATCCCTATCCTTCAGAGTCCACTCTCCTGTTAAAGTTTTTTCAATACCTAGACTTTCTAAGCAATCTTCATCAATTTTTCCAGTAGCCACCTGTGTATCCTCATTTGTTGTATCGATGGAAAAATACTAGGAAGATTTTTGGGAGGAGATTGGCATAAGGAAGGGGATTTTCACTGGTGGAGTTAATAGTGTGTAGCATATGGTTTAGAATAATGTTCGGGAGATCAACATCTAAGCCATTTCAGCACCTGATACAACAACTCAAAGATTTGGGCAGTCAGTAGATCTCTACATTTGGATATGGGTATTACGCATCTCACAAGCACAATAAACACTATTCTTGCTTCAAGGGTGAGAGACGAATGGGATGGCTGCTGAGATTAGTAATTGGGAAGAAGCAAATTGTTCTTTGATCAACCGGATACTTTTGGCACTTCGAGGGTGGTCATAGAAGGTAGATGTGGGAAAACCCTAAAATCTGAGCAAGATTTGAAGAGGTAAGAGTGATCGATTTACTTTTTACAATGAATTCTAGGGTTAGCTCTCCCCTTTCTCTTCTGGCGGTGAGATTCACAAAAAAATAACCTTGTGAGCCTTGTGAACCCTATCTCACTTGGATTCAAAAGCTTCTAGATTAAGGATCTCATGAGTAGTGTAATGCATGACAGTTGAGAGATAGAAGAAAACTCTTGATCAACCGACTCGCACATGTAGAGTGGCCGGTTGTTGAACCCATCGAGCCAGGTTCCAGTTACTTGGTGATTCCTGAACCAGTTCATTGGCATTCCTGTTTGAGCACAGATGGCGATATTTTCTGGAGGGGATGGTGTAGAAGAATCCGATAAGATGTGAACCACTTGTTCTGTTGATGGTCTAGGGGTGGAGTTTCTGGACCACTTTGTTACTGGGAATGAGGCGTCACAGTTTGATGATCTTTTGGGAGCCATGGATGAGCGTTTGAGAGAGAGAGAGAGAGAGTTTTTGAATTTTGAAAGAGTAAAGCACGAATAGGTATTATAACGCTTTGAACGAAGGAAAACAGATAAGTGAAAGGGTGATTGTTTTTAAAGGGCATGTCAAATCAATTTAAGGCATATCAAGATCTTGATAAAATCAAGGTCTTGATAACCGTTATTGATTTGCATGCTTTCCTAATAAATTACAACTAATTTTCAAAATAAGATTTTGAATTTTGAAAACAAATCTTGGTAAAAAAAAGTTTTAAAATCATTCTAAAAATTCTTCTTTAAAATAATTTAATGATCAATCATATGAAAAGATGAAATAAAATCCGATCCATGGTTATCATTGTGGTTATTGAAATCCGTTTTAAGACCTTGTATTGCATTTCAAGGCCTTGAAATGCAAAAGTGGACTGCATTATAAGGATAAAATGATACGATTTACTCCCCCTAAGAAATTGCTTCCTTGTTTAACATACCAAGCTCCAATATAATAAAATTGAACCGATCTTCAGGTAGAGGCTTAGTGAATATATCTGCAAGTTGCAAGTTAGTCGAAATAAAAGATAAGGATACGTCACATTTTTCAACATGATCACGTATGAAGTGATGTCTCACATCGATATGCTTTGTTCTTGAATGTTGCACAGGATTTTTAGTAATCGAAATAGCACTACTATTATCACATTTAATAGGTATACCTTTGAGATCAAAACCAGGATCACGAAGTTGTTGAGCTATCCATAGAATTTGTGAACAACAGGCTCCAACAGCTATGTATTCGGCTTCAACTGTGGATAGGGCGACATAATTTTGCTTCTTGGAGTGCCAAGTAATTAGGGATGACCCTAAAAATTGACAACATCCAAAATTTCTCTTTCTATCAATCTTATAGCCTGCAAAGTCTGCATCTAAATAGCCAACACGGTGAAATGAGTTTTGACGTGGATATCATAACCCTAAATCCTTCGTGTCATTGAGATACCGAAATATCCTTTTCACAGCTATCAAGTGTGACTCTTTGGGATCATCTTGAAATCTTGCACACATGAACACACTAAACATAATGTCAGGTCGACTAGCGGTTAAATATAACAAAGAACCGACATACCTCGATACTTCTTTTGTACGACACTCCTACCATTCTTTTCTTAATCTAATGAAAGAGTAGAACTCATAGGAGTTTTTGCTACCTTGGAATGATCCAATTTATATTTCTTGAGCAAATCCTTGGTATACTTGCTTTGGTTAAGAAATATTCCTTTTTTAGCTTGAGTAACTTGAAGACCAAGAAAGAAATTCAACTCTCCCATCAATCTCATCTCGAATTCTCTACACATAATATCTGAAAATTCCTTACATAGAGAATCGTTAGTAGCACCAAATAATATATCATCAATTTGTACTACTAATAAATCGTTACCTCTGGTATTAACAAACAAAGTTTTGTCACTCAAACCTCTTTTGAAATCATTTTCAAGGAGATACTTGGACAATCTTTCATTCCAAGCTCAAGGAGCTTGCTTAAGACCACAAAGAGCTTTGTTCAATTTAAAAACATGATCTATAAAATCATCATTTTCAAATCTAGGAGGTTGAGCAACGTAGACTTCTTCTTCTAAGAAGCCATTAAGAAAATCACACTTAACATCCATTTGAAAAAGATTTATGTTCATGAAGGATGCAAATGCGAGTAGCATATGTATGGCTTCTAACCTAGCAACCAAAGCAAAAGTCTCCTCATAATCAATACCTTCTTCTTGGTTATAGCCTTGAGCTACAAGTCGTGCTTTGTTTCGAATGACTTTACCATTTTCATCCAACTTGTTTCGAAACACCCATTTTGTTCCTATGACGGATTGTTTCTTAGGTCTAGACGTGAGAGTCCAAAATTTGTTTCTCTCGAATTCATTTAGCTCATTTTGCATGGTCATGATCCTATCAGGTTCTTGAAGTGCTTGAATGTAGTTCTTGGACTCTACAAGACACACAAACGCAAAAAAAGCACACAAATTGTTTATCCTTGATCGGGTTTGCACACCTGCTTTTGGATCTGAGATCACGTTCTCTTGTAGATGATATGAAGAATGTTGGAACTTTCTTATTTTGAAGAGTGGAACGGATTCTATGTTTGAGGTTCCGTTGTTTGACTAGATTTAGGTACCGCTGGAGTAGTGCTCTTGGTTCCTATGTCAAGGCCTTGAAGTTGGGTTTCAAGGCCTTGAAATTGACTATCACCAACATTGTTGTTTTTCGTTTCAAGGTCTTGAAGATGCGTTTCAAGGTCTTGAGGTTGTTCTCCGGTATCCTGAATTTGTTCTTGCATGTTCTTATCTTGAGCCTTAGGGTCTTCTTCTCCATCAGAATTTTGATCTCCATGTCGATTGAAATTCATATTTGTAAAGCTATCACTCAAAGTACCATCATTGCTTTCATAAAAAAATAACATGTATACTTTCCTCGACAATTTTGGTACATTTATTGTAAACACGATAAGCTTTCCTCTTTGAAGTGTATCCAATAAAGATAGTTTCATCACTACGTGCATCAAACTTTCCAAGATTGACTTTGCCATTATTATGGACAAAGCATGTACATCCAAAGGGTTTAAAACATGAAATATTAGGTTTTCGTCCTTTAAAGAGTTCGTAAGGAGTCTTTTTCAAAATGGGGTGGATTAAGCATCTATTTAAGATATAATTAGCCGTGTTAACAACTTCAACCCAAAAACCTTTTTGGCAAACTATTTTCTAATAGCATAGTCCTAGACATGTCCTCTAAGGTGCGGTTCATACGTTCCACAACCCCTTTTTTTAGGTATTCTAGGAGCTGAAAAGTTGTGTGAAATACCATATTTTGCACAAAACAAATCAAACTTAAGTTGGTCAAATTCTCTATCATGCTCAATTCGAATGGAAACGATAGGTAGGTTTTTCAAAGTTTGAAACTCCTTACAAAGTTTTGAAAACTCATACAAAGCTTTAGATTTTTCCCGTAAGAATGAGTTCCATGTAAAACGAGAGAAATCATTCACAATGACAAGGATGTATTGTTTTCCCTTGGGAGATTTGATACACATAGGACCACATAAACCCTTATGTAAACGTACAATGGGTCGAGAATAACTTACAACCTTCTTTGGTTTGAATGAACCTCTTGTTTGTTTACCTTGTGTACAAGCGTTACATAGTTCATCAACCTTGAAGTTGAGGTTTGGTAAACCACGTATCAAATCCTTTGAAAGAAGTTTATTTATTGTATGCATGCTTACGTGACCAAGTCGTCTATGCCAAAGCCTTGGATCGTCAGTCAAGGCCTTGAGACACGTTAATCTTGTTCCTAAAACTTGGTTAGTGCTCATTGAATATACATTGTTGCATCTAGGAGTTGTAAGCACGACATCACCAGATAATTTATCTTGAACTTCACATTTATCCGAATCAAAGATCACTTTGTTGCCTTTGTCACATATTTGAGAGATGTTAAGAAAATTATATTTTAAGCCGTCAACAAGATAAACATCATCAATAAAATTAGATAGATTATAACCTATTTTACCAATGTCAATGATGTTACACTTCCCTTTATCACCAAGTGTAATGGTTCTAGATGATTGCATCTTTAACATTGAAAACAATGAGCTTTTTCAACTCATATGTCTTGAGCAACCACTATCTAATATCCATTTATGCTCCTTAACCTTGGTGATATCCTACAAAATAGCGAACTTTAACCTTTCCGGGTAGACCAAATGGCATATTTTGGTCCATATTCAGGTTCAATCATGTTTGGTGGTCTATAACCTTTAGGAACCCAAATTTGCTTAATTTATTTCCTTAGACATAGAGGATAAGGGTTTCTAATGATGTAGGAATCATTTCTTCTATATGGACAAGTTGATTTTATATCCCTTTTTACAACAATGGAAACATGTAGGCATATGTGAACTTCCTTTAGCTTTAACAAAAGCGGTAGTCGTTTTTCTTGAAAAATTAATGTGATAACCAATACCACTCTTGTTAAGAGAGGATTATTGTTCACCCATTTTCCTTTTGAGATTGGCTTTCGAACGAGTGAATTGAATAAGTGCAGCCTTCTGGTCTCTACACATCACAGTTAGATCAATCTTTTCTTTCTCTAGATTAATATAATCTTGATGTAGAGAAGAGAGATTGTCCTTAAGAATCGCATTTTCCGATTCCAAGGCCTTGATATTCTCATCAAGGTCTAACTTTTCAGTGTTGACATTTTCAACTTCAAAGACAATTCACTTACTCGTTTCTCTTGTTTGATAAGTTTTTCTCTTAAGGTACTTATCCTTACCCTATGTTCTTTATCACATATGATAATATCTTTAAGGAATTGTGTGAGTTCTAGGTTGGATTGTGACATAATAGTACTTACCACACCATCAACATAGAGGTTTGAATCCTCTTCTTGATCGGCCATTAAGTGCAAGTTTGCTTGATCATTTTCGTCTTCTGACTCATTTGTCGAATTTGAGTCACTCCACGATGCTACCATAGCCTTCTTCTTTCGATCATTCTTCCTAAAGTTGTTCCTCTTCTTTTGTGGACAATCCTTTACAAGATGATATGCTTCACCACATTCAAAACAGGTCAATACTTTAGTTTTGTTATTAGGGTTAGAAAACTTACCTCTAGGTCTTGATGATCGTGGATATTCTTTGTTGTTTGCGAATTGCTTCTTCATTTAAAGAATTCTTGCAAGACCTCTTGAAATCAAAGCGAATGGATCTTCCTCCTTATCATCAATCTCTTCATCATCCAACGGAATGTTATCCTTCTTGGATCTTAAAGCAAGGTTCTTTGTTTTGATGGTAGCTCTCCATCTTCTTCACCAAGAACCATTTCATGGATGATTAGCTTTCCAAGAAGGTCATCGAGAGGTAATGTTGTGAAATTTTGAGCTTCTTCAACGGCGGTCACTTTTGGTCCCCACTTAGCTTTAGGCAAGTTTCTCAATTCCTTAGTTTTTCTTCATTTGTGAAGACTTTTCTAAGTGAATCAAGATTGTTCACAATCTCAATGGATCGTGTGAACATCTCTTTGACTGTCTCGTTGGAGTTCATTTTGAATAATTCATATTGCCTGAGGAAGAAGCTTATATTTATCTCCATGACTTGACTTGTTCCTTCGTATGTAACTATTAACTTGCCCCACATTTCCTTTGCACTCTTGCTTCATGAGACACGGTTGAATTCATTTGCATTCAATACTTTAGTTTTGTTATTAGGGTTAGAAAACTTACCTCTAGGTCTTGATGATCGTGGATATTCTTTGTTGTTTGCGAATTGCTTCTTCATTTAAAGAATTCTTGCAAGACCTCTTGAAATCAAAGCGAATGGATCTTCCTCCTTATCATCAATCTCTTCATCATCCAACGGAATGTTATCCTTCTTGGATCTTAAAGCAAGGTTCTTTGTTTTGATGGTAGCTCTCCATCTTCTTCACCAAGAACCATTTCATGGATGATTAGCTTTCCAAGAAGGTCATCGAGAGGTAATGTTGTGAAATTTTGAGCTTCTTCAACGGCGGTCACTTTTGGTCCTCACTTAGCTTTAGGCAAGTTTCTCAATTCCTTAGTTTTTCTTCATTTGTGAAGACTTTTCTAAGTGAACCAAGATTGTTCACAATCTCAATGGATCGTGTGAACATCTCTTTGACTGTCTCGTTGGAGTTCATTTTGAATAATTCATATTGCCTGAGGAAGATGCTTATATTTATCTCCATGACTTGACTTGTTCCTTCGTATGTAACTATTAACTTGCCCCACATTTCCTTTGCACTCTTGCTTCATGAGACACGGTTGAATTCATTTGCATTCAATCCACAATAGAGCAGGTACATGGCTTTGTAGTTATTTGACACACTATCCAAGTCTGTTTAGTGAAATTGGCTTCCTTTATTTCGACTTGGACTCCTTCAACCGTGGTGGTTGGGATTTTTGGGCTAGTTTGAATGATGCTACATAGTTCCATATCCTGATCAATAATAAACATTTGCATTAGTGCTCTCCAATGGGCAAATTTATTACCGTAGAAGAGGGGCGGTTGAGATGTGGATCTTCCTTGAGCAAATCCTCCATCACCTACAATGTTCATGATTAGTCTCACTGATGGTTAAATCAATATACGTGAGTCTAGCTTTGATACCAATTGAAGAACCGAATAGGTGAATAATAAGGATATAAATACTCTAGAAGGGGGGTTCAATAGAGTATGAGAAGTTTTCGCAATATCGTATATCAAAGCTTTGAAACTAGTCTCAAGGCCTTGAAGTCGATTTGTGCGCTTAGTGACAAAAATGTTTCTCAAGGCTTTGAAGTGGATTTCAAGGCCTTGACTTCGAAACCTGCAAAAGATTGTTAGTCACAATATAAGCAATAGAATGTGCGGAATATAAAAGATCGGCGCGACGATATGTTTACGAAGTTCGGCCCTAACAACCTACTCTCCGCCTAGGGTTTCCGACCCTAGGATTCTAACTATCTATTATCTGCTTTTTTTTAGTTCTAGATACAACCTAGAAGAACTTCCCTTCTTCTCTCAATATAGCATCAACGTTACGATCTAGTCAACTCTATTCTAGCAATAATAGCCTAGTTACTTCTCAGAGTAACACACTCGAGTATAACACTCTCTAGATATGTCAATGAAGCTCTTGTGCTTATCTCACTCTAAGGAAGTAAACTAATGTAAGATTAAGAGGAAGATAAGTTTTTGGATCGATGAAAATGTTCTCGTAAGATCGCTTGAAGACTTGGTTTCTTATCCGTGTAAGCTCTAGTTCATCTTCTTCAATCGACATCTTCGTTTATAGTCTTCTATGGAGATCTTCTTTAGCCGTTGTAACATAGCAGTTGTAACGTTTCCATTTCTCGATAGAATACGCTGCTTGGTTGAACGAGATCTTTGTTGTAAAGTAGTCGTTGCAAGATCTTCATCTTCAAACTCAAGCCCTAGATCTTGTCTTGATAGTCGTTGAAGATCTTCACCGTATCTTCTTGTTAAGTCTTTTGAAGATCTTCTCTTTTCTTCTTTTCAAGCCGTTGAGAATCTTCAATCCAGCCGATATCTTCTCACCTTGAGAGGCCGTTGAAGATCTTCAATCCAGCTGAGATCTTCTCACTTGAAAAGGCCGTTGGAAATCTTCATATCTTCACTTGAATCGAGATCTTCTTTGCCGTTGGAGATTTTCTTGTATGAGATTTTCTTGTTTGATTAGTTGGCCTTTAAATCTAGATTCTCTCTTTTGGTTGTTGTAGATGTGCGTGTGTTGTAACAAATTCCTTAGTCGAGTCCTTCCTTTCTAATGCTTTTCAAGGCCTGAGTCCTTCCCTTGTAATATTTTTCAAAACCTACACACGTTTTAACAAAGTAACCAACATATATTCTAGAAATATAATCGATATTTGTTAGTTTATAAAAACACATTTATATACCAAGTCTTCTATCATTTAGACACAACAATTCATAATCAAGACGGAGTTATCATATTTCAGAATGAGTTTTTTCTCTATTTTTTGTAGTCCTTCTTTTATTAATTTTTTAAATTGTAACCCAAAAGGAAATTGGTGAAAAATATTTTTTAATATTTATCCATCATCACCACTTACCAGAAATTATTTAATTTAAAAGATATTGTATTTAATGTTCCTTAATAATTTAATTTATTATTTAATTTTAAGTTGGAAATTTTATATATTAATTAAAATTTATAATTCTTTAATCAAAGATGCATTTGCAAGTGGCATAAGAACAAGACAAAATGTGGAAAAAAGATATGTATGGATCAATGACGTAGTGTAAGATTATGTATGTTTATCATCTTTTTTTTTTAACTTTAATAATATAAAATTAAAATATTTTTCTAAAGTCCATTATTTAGAATATGTTTTTTACAAAACAATTTTTAACTTTAATTTATTAAAATTGTTGATTTTTTTTTTTTAACTTATACCTTTGAAGTGAGGAGAAAAGAGATTTGAATGTACACAATGATTGAACATTTAAATTAAAAAATAATGGAATATATGTTATAAAATGGTGAATTGCAAAGGTGATGGAACAGAAAATTTAGGTTAATTCTATTGAAGATTGAATGTTGGACGTCAGCAAATTATCGCATGGTCATGGTATATGTTTACATCGCTATCACTTATTAGGTCATACGTCTCAATGCAACAAATATACTCTAAATTCAAACTTTACCTATTTTTTAGTGGCTGAACTACGAACTATATTACACATATATAGTCATGTATATTAATTAATTACATAATTAATTTCATTGCTTTTGTTTATGAAAATGATATATCATACACTTTGGGTGACGTAAATATAAATTGATTTGACGTACTTACGTTAGAATTTAAGAGAGTAATTATCCAAGTTATAAGTGGAGGATCTTGATTTTTGTTTGCCATTAAATTCGATAAAGTTTTAGTCCATCGTGCGATTCATTCTATTCGTACCCACATAAACATGCTATTCGTACCCAGTACCCGACTACGCTTCTCGTAAGCGTAGTTTATACTCAAAATCTCTAGGAGAGTTTTGTACGACTACGCGTCTCGTAGGCGTAGTAGTCGTCGATAGACTACGCTTACGAGACGCGTAGTCGTAGTCTTTTCAGCTAGTTGATAAAACTACGACTACGCTTCCCGTAAGCGTAGTTTTATCAACTAGCCGTTATACAACGGTAATGTGTTCCAAACGTTAGTATAAATATTATGCATTCGACCGAAATCGTACGTATTCAATCCATAAAACCTCACTGTGAATCGTTGCTTCGCAAAAAAAGTCATTCGAAGATGAATTCCGACGATGGCGAAGCGAGATATCATTCCGGCGATGGAGAAGAGGATGACGGTGTTGATTTCGTCGGAGGTGAAGATGATGTGGAGGGTGACAAGGGCTTGTTCAATCCCGCGATGCTTAGTAGTTACGATCCGTATTCGGGTGTTGAGGTTAGTTTTTTCAATTCGTTTGTTTGACGTAGTTTAGTGTTATATGTTTTAGGTAGTTTTATGTTATATGATTTAGTCGTTAATTTATGAATTAGTAGACAACTAGTCAATTAGTAATGTTATTTGTTGTTAATTGAAGAATTTAGTCGTTAATTGAAGAAAATTAGTCGTTAATTGAAGAAATTAGTCGTTAATTAGTGAATTAGTGGCCAATTATAATGTAATTAGTCGGTAATTAATTTTAGCAATGTTAGAATATATGATATAGTCATAGTGAATGAAAATTTTGGAATAATTATTGTAGGCTGCCGATATTTCCGATGATTATGACTATACTAGTTTGTTCGTGGACCATCGGATATGGACGGATATGGACTCGTTAGTTGTGTGGGTTCTTGAGAGAGCTGGAAGTAGAAATATGGTTCTCATCAAACTAAAGTCCTACAAGTCGGATGATCGCCGTTTTGGAAAAGTGGTATTTGTGTGTGAGCATCATGGAGTGCGCAAGAGTGAGGCGAAGGGCTTGAGGAAATTATGCAAAACGAAGAAGTTCGATTGTAATTTTCGCTTACACGTTGATGAGGTGCAAAGGGGTCTATGGGGTGTGAGGAATGTTCACGGAATTCACAATCATCCTCTTCCAAAGAAGTTGGTAGGTCATGCTTTTACTGGACGGTTGACGAAGGCACAAATGAAACGAGTCCAAATTTACACCGAAGCGGGAATGCCTCCGAAAGAAATTGTTTGTTTGTTAAAGAGCGATTTTGAAGATCCCGAAAAGATGGTCACTTCTAGGAAGCAAGTTTCAAACGCTCGGAATAAAATTAGGTTGGAAGCGATGGGAGATCGAACGGTAATTCAAGAAGCGTTGAAATTCTTGAAAGAGAAGGATTATATGTGGGATATTAGGATGGAAACCATTGAAGGAGCGGAGGAAGTGAGTGACTTATTCCTAGCCCATCCCGAGTCGAAGCGTTGGGTTGCCATGTTTCCATACGTTGTCATCATGGATGCTACATACAAGACGAATAGGTTAGTATGTAATTCATTCAGTTTGTTTATATTAAACTTTTTTTTTAATTACAAAGTCTCATTCATTATATTTTGCAGATATGACATGCCGTTGTTGGAGATCGTCGGATTGACTAGCACACAACAAACTTTTCCCGTTGCGTTTGTGTTAATGAAACGAGAGACAACGGGTCATTACGAGTGGGCTTTGGAACGCATTGTCATGTTATTCAGTGGAAAGAAGCCGGAAGTGATAGTGACAGACCGAGAATTAGGTCTCATAAAACCAATGCCGAGAGTCTTCGCAGATGCTAAACATATTTTGTGTGAGTGGCATGTGTTCAGAAACATCGAATCAAATAGTTGGTGGAAGTCACATTCGCCATCCATCCAAGCAAAATTCATGAGAGATTGTCATGAGTTGTTTGACTCGACTACTATTGCGGCTTATGAGGCGAGGCTCTTGCATATGAGGGATAGTTGGATGGACAAATATCATTTGATGGAGTACCTTGAGAAGACATGGTTGGACAAGTACAAGGAAGCTATTGTTCGTTGTTGGACCGATCACTACCTCCATCTTGGATCAAGGACGACAGGAAGGTTAGACAAATACTCATTACATCTTTTATTATTAAGTTTACTAATAATGATTTATACTAAAAGTTTTTAATTATGTTCTAATCGTAGGGCTGAGGGTGCTCATTCGGTGTTGAAGAGAACTCTTAAGTCTATAGTAGGTATCCAAGAAGACCCTATGTTTACATTTCTTATCCGGAAGGTGTCGAACAACTGCATGAAGTACTTGATCGAGAATTGCAAAGTGGCGCGCCACGGGACATTTGATGCTACATGTGACGACTGGTATTGGAGGCAATCATACGGGATTCCGTGCGTGCATGAGTTTGCAGCGGCTCTCTGTGAAAACAGGCCTATGTTTTTTACTGCAATACATCCCTTTTGGAGGCAGGTTGTATGGCATGAAGTCACCGAAGAAGTGGAAGAACCCGATGGTATTCCTCTGTCGATGGGAGATATTACTTTGGCATCTTTTATGACCATGCACAGGGAGGGCAGGTTGAGTCAAGACATTGTAGACAAGTTTGGGGCTTATGTGGCCACTGTGTTGTATCCGACGGAGTCAGTTGCTCGGGAGCCGAGAATTTCACATCCTTCTGACAAGGGAAACAAGCAGCGTCGAGTGCCATTATTGGGTTACCATCCAGATGTTCCGGGCGATGGACACTGTGGATATCGATCACTTGGTGCATTATTGGGTTACCATCCAGATGAGTATATTTGTGTCCGGAGAGAGCTAGCTTGGGAGTTGAGTAGACATATGCATGTATACTCCGGAATACATGGCGATGATGAGCTCGAAGAACTGATTGACAACGTCAACTACCTTAACCCTGCACCTTGCGCATCACAGTTTTGGATGGAGGTTCCTACTTGTGCTCTCGCATATGCCACTTTGTTTCGGGTGACCCTTGTCGTCTTTTCTAGATTGGACTCATACACTTGCTTGCCCTTGATTGCCGATACTGAAGAAGAACAACAACCTCCAACAGAAGTGCAAGCAATTGCTGTACTTAATGATCATCACTACGTTCCGGTAAGTTGTTTTAATTCTAACGTACTTTTTAATACGTATAAGCCGTCAGAAATGTTTGATTAACTTGCCTTGGAATTCTGAAAACAGGTTTCGTTGCACCAAAACGCTCCATTGCCCCCCGGTATGCCATGAAAACAGGTTTGTGGTTTTGAATTGTTGTATTGAATGTGTTGTTGAGTTGTTGTTTGCATTTGTGGTTTTGAATTGTTGTATTGAATGTGTTAGGGCCTGTTTGACAGATAATCCATTCTTCATGACCATTGTTTCACTAAGTAGTCACTATTAAGATGTATAATTTTTATATATCAAACATAATAAGTAACAACTGCAATCTACTCCTGCCGCTGAGATGCCCTAACAGGTGGTGGCGCCTCTGGTGCATCCTCTGCAACTAAAACAGCTAATAGTCGCTGAGCAAACTCAAACGGTAATGGAGGACCACGAGCCACTGCCTCTCGTGTCATACCAATAGCTATCTGTAAGCGCTGTTGAACAAAAAAAGATTTTAATTAATTGTATCTAAAACATAGAGAATTGCAAATGTAACAAAGATTAGTTTCGTACCCGCTCAAGAAGGACAAAAGGTGCAACGGGAGGCGGTGGTGCACCATCTGGAGGTGGCTGGACGTATGGGTGAGTACGTGGTAAGAACCAATCCAAGAAGTACTCATCCATCTGCCATGGGTCGACAACCGCTGAGACGCTGTGAATGTCGTATAGATGCTGGTCCCGCGTCGCCCAATGATGCCACTCCTCAGGAGAAAACTGCAGCTCGTACTTTCCTATCCTCGCCGGCCTCCTCAACACAAAGGGGCGGATGATCCATCCTGGAGGAACTGTAGGGAGCTGCGTAGGGACGATCTGAACACGCCCAAACTGACGTAGGAGAAACTGGGGCTGATATGGCTCCTCCACCCAACAAAAGCGAATCACCCCCAAATAGGTCGATATACGCATCTGTCCGGTGTGGAATCCGTCGAGAGTACCCCAAGACATCCACATCACCTAAGACAAACTTATAGATTCAATACACAAGTAAACGTACTTGATTATAATTAGAGTAAGGGAATTGAAAGTACCTCCTCCATCCTACACATGGATAGCTGTGCCCTAAATCCTAAGAAGGCCGATCTCTCAAACTGTCCTGTCGCCCCCCTCTCCGTCCTCAGTGCATGTCGGGCATCTCTATGTCTATGAGGGTCTGCATGACCTCTAGGTCTGAAGTGGGGGAAATGATGGTGAATCCAGGACTGCACAACACAATAACGATTTAATGTTACTTCATATACTACTATATTTTGAAAACAAAAGTCATAATTAATTGCATACCTCCAAAAGAAGGGAACAACCAGCTAATGTATAAACCTCCCGCCTGGAGGACTCGCCCAACTGTCGGTACAGATACGCTAATGTAGCTGTCCCTCAAGCACGAGACGCCATCGTAGTCGGGTCGCGACAGACGCTCAGTAGATGAGACTTCACCCTGTTCGTGGACTTGTCAATGAACAGGGTGGAGCCAATAAGAAGAGCTAAGAATCCACTGGCGATGTCCTCCTGCCTCGCCTCTGGAGACTCTGTCATACTCCTGATCGTAGAGAGAAGATCAGATGTCGGCCACCCACCCGCCTTCGCGGCGGCCTTCACCTCCATCGGCGGGAAGCCGAACATGGAGGTGAAAAGAGTATCATCTCGGACCCCCATAACCTCATCCCCGTCGATGCAAAGTCCTAATAACTGATGAACGTCATGGAGGGTGATCGAGATCTGTCCCCATGGGAAGTGAAATCCTGAGGTCTCTGGATACCACCGCTCCACGAAAGCAGATGCAAGCGCATGATCCACCCCAGCCCACTGCATATCCAGGAGGCCGTGTAGTCCACTCTCCCTAACAAGCGCCATCCACTCCGAGTCAGGAAATCGATGGGCAAGGGTACGCAAGCCAGACACAGTGCCTCCTAGCCGATATACCCGTAACACAGCTCTATCTTGTAATGCAAATATCATTTAAACGTTAATAACTTAATCAGATGTAATAAAAAATAAAATAACAATTGAAATATAAATCCGTACCTCACCGACCCATATATCGCGAGCAACATGGGTGTCGTAGCTCACCAGTAGGTCCCGTATAGCGGGACCTCCAGGATACCCATGGTCGAGACTTGCATCAACAGACGGAGGCGGAGGTGGAGGTGGTGGTGGAGGTCCACCCTCCTGTCCAGACTGACCAACACTCCTAGCACCAGCAGTAGAGCTCTCTGAACGAGAGGGGGCAAGGGAACGGCGCTCCATAGACTGATGCAACTCCAACACAAAAGCGTCCACGTCCGCCTTAGGTAGGATATGGCCGCCAGAAACGTCGGATGAACCGAATAGCATGTCCATCCACTCCTCGACATGCGCATCGGACTCATGCAGCCTCTCCTCCTCCTCCTCCTCCTCCTGATGATCCTCCTGGACATCATCGGGATCCACTAGTCCAAACTCTATCATCCGCCGCTTACGGTTAGAAACCGTAGCGGCCCATCCTCGGGTACTAGGCCCGGCAACCTATATAATTTGCATAATTTAATTAATTATTGATTAATTATATTAATTAACTTAAACCACTAATTAACGACTAATTTCATTACTAATTTCATTAATTCTTGACTAATTGTTAACTAATATCACTAATTAACCGCTAAACTAATTACATTAACTAATAGCAATAATTAACGACTCATTATATTCTCCTACATGAATTGATAACTTATATCACTAATTAACCACTAATTACATTATTTTTTGCCTAATAATTCACTAATTATTAACTTAAACCACTAATTAACGACTAATTTCATTACTAATTTCATTATTGACTAATTGTTAACTAATATCACTAATTTCATTATTGACTAATTGTTAAACTAATTACATTAACTAATAGCAATAATTCACTAATTATTAACTTAAACCACTAAATAACGACTAATTTCATTACCGTTTGACTAATTGTTCACTAATTAATTGTCTATTCTTTCTCTAATTAACGAGTCATTTCTTCAAACAACGAGTCATTGATAACTAATTTCATTAATTCTCGACTAAATGTTCACTATTTGACGACTAAATCAGTAAAAAACGATTAATTTCTTTAATTAACGACTTATTGTCTACTATTTGTCTAATTTTAACAAATTAATTACTTACTGATTAATGTTATTTATTATTGAATAGTAACACAACTAAATATCGACTAATTTTCTAACTAACTACTGATTTCATTACTTAACTATCTATTTAACAACTAATTTTTTCAATTAACGACTAATTGTCTACAATTTACTAACTAATCACTAATTGCTATCTAATAAACAAAAAAACACACTAATTAATAAACAATGTATTAAATTAAAATTATATTAGCTATTAATTAAATAAATATAAAGTAAATTATAAATAAAATAAAATCCGTACCCCACTAACAACACGAGATGTGCGAGATCCTCGAACAACTCGTGAGCGTCCTCCTCGTCCAGCATCTAAATCAGGAACGCCTCCTCGCCGGCCGTCGCCGGAATCGCTGCCGGAATCAGCTCCTCCGCTGCCGGAGGTCGCCGGCCGTCCACCGAGTTTCAAAAATATGAAGAAGATTTCAAAATCTTGTTTGTTAAAAATTCTTACGTGGCAATTTTAAAATGTGATGTGGCATTGCTGATTGTTTATTAGTATTTTTAGAATTTATTTTATAAAATAAAAAATGGCAAATCTGTAAATATCTTGTGGCATATCTGTAAATATATTGAAAAAAGTTCTAGGTGGCATACTTTAGTGATCGACATGTGGCGTTAAGGGTTCTGTTTTAGTATGTTATATAGATGCGAAACATAGCTGAAACAATTGTGTACACGACACGCAAGCTTTATTACCTTATAATATATAGATATAGATGCACAATATATATAACACTGCATGTTACTTTTACGGTGACAAAATTACAGAATACAAGTATCACGTTCACCGAGACTAAGTGTTAACTTGTAGTGAGAATGAGCGTCATATTTGTCCGTGACCATGTTCCGCTCATTAAGCATCCGTCACACAAGACATATTAATCATAAAAGCACAAAGCGAAAAACACTACTCATTTTCGGGCTTACTCTGATTAATTTCTTCAGCATGGATGAAGCTAAAAAGCAAGGATTCTGGCCATTCGAAAAAACTGAAACAATAAGCAGAAGAGGAACGAGTTTTTTCGAGTTTTTTCAAGTTTTTTTTTCATTTTGTTAATTTCGGTGTTGATTAGGTTTAATAAGATTGAAATTGAGTAGGTTAGGTTACAAGTTTTTTTTTATGTTCGACCTTCAATGGCGTCTGTTCGGGGAAAATGAACAAGTTTGACGCCCAACGAGACTACACGTTAAATGGTGTGGATATAAAAAATTTACAATCATTATACAAGTAGTATATAGGTAATCTATATACACACATGTAAATAGGGTTGGATCAAGTGAGAACCACTCTTACCGTAGCGATTAAGAACCTCTATGACTCGTTGGCTAATAAATGAACGCTTCAGATTAAATGACAACCATAGGCATTCCTAGAGGAGAAATATTACATCAAAATAAAAAGATTCACAATAATAAATACATTTGTAAATTAGAAAACAAAATAAAATAATCATGGATGCTTTTAATCGATTAAGTTCTTTTTACGTTCAATCCACATTAAAACGATCGTTAAATACATTTATGCAACAAAATACTAATAACGATAGTTAACTACATCCAACATTTTTTTTCCAGTATAACGTATGTAAAAAACAAGGTAACAATCGTTAGCTAAAAATGAACAAACTAACAATCGTTAGCTAAAAATGAACAAACTAACAATCGTTAGCTAATAAAAAAGAAATAGCTAACGATTGTTAGCTAAACAAAACTAATTAATAGGCTAACGGTCGTTAGATTAAAAAAAAAGAGAGAGAATTTGATATGCAAGGCCTTTTTGAGAATATGATTTAGTAAATGTACCCCATAATTTTTTACCATTTTCATTTAATGGTAGGTAAAAATAATTAACCCTTCTCATTTAAAAAAGAATATTTGTTATTTGTAATGTAAGTGAAAGTTTTAATTTTTAATTACTGAATTTATTTTTTTATTTTATTTTTTTTTGTCTTTTTTATTTTTTGATTTTTTATTTTCTGGAATGAATTTCACATATCAGAATTTCACATACCAGAAACTTAACATACCAGAAACTTTACATACCAGAAACTTAACATACCAGAAACTTAGCATACCAGAAATTTAACATACCAGAACCTTTACAAAACTTTACATACCAGAAACTTTACATAGTATAAACTTTACATACCAGAAACTTAATATACCAGAAACTTTATATACCAGAATTACGTACCAGAAATTTAACATACTAAAAATCTATATACCAGAAATTTAACATACCAGAAATTGAACATACCAAAAATCTACATACCAAAAATTTAAGATACCAAAAATTTAACATACAAAAAATTTAACATACCAGAAATCTACATACTAGAAATTTTACATAGCAGAAATCTTACATACCAGAAATCTACATACCAGAAATTTTACATATCAGAAATTTTACATACCAGAAATATACATACCATAAATTTAAATATACTAAAACAAGATTCTGAAATTAATAGGCAACAATTTGTAATTCTTGAGCATACATTAACTATCTTATTTATAAGAAAGCTCCAACATTTTGTTAAAATTGGCTTGATCTTCATCGTGACTGGGAGCCTCCAAATACAAGACCAATTATATGTGTCATCTGAAGACAAAATGTGATGCCACCTCACAAGCATTTGCTGTAGAAAAAAGACTTAGATAAGTGAATGGTGCCTGCTGTAGAAAAAAGACTTAGATAAGTGAATGGTGCCAGCCAAATTTGCATGTAAGTTCTGTTTTCAGAGATTTTGAATTGGTATGAACCTGGGGAGTTGAAGACCATGGCCGTCTGGTACAGCTTTGACTGGTTTACAGTGTCCGTGACAGGGCTACTTTTCTTGGCCACGAGCTTGACGCCGGTTTCCCCTATGAAAATCCGGGCATCATCGACTGTGGTGTTGGACGAAGAGCCATAGTCGATAAAGTACACAGAGTGAAGATATAGAAACAACTTGTGTTTGGTCCAAGTAATGTGGTTTGTAGATCCGACGCGGTTTCTAATCTAGCATCTACACCGTCGGAGCCTTCATTAGTCGATAAACCAGATCTAGATCTACCATCAACACGCAGAGGAAGAGGAAGGGTTGAGTCGAGATTCAGATGGGAGAGAAAGGGTTGTAGAGCTTCATTGAGTCCAGATTGAGATCGATCGAAGGAGAGGAATGGTTGTGTTCAGATTCAGATTCAGATCGAAGGAGAGAAACGGAGAGAGAGAGAGAGCTGAGAAGTTGCGGCTACCAGAGAGGAAAGAGGAGAGGAGAATTAGGGTTGACGGAGTTGAACGGTTAAAAAAAAGGGGTGTAGTTACTTAACAAAAAATAAAAAAAGCCTACTTACTATCATGATTTCTCAAAATAGCCTATTAACCAAATTTGCCCAAAAAAAAATTGTTGTTATGTAACAATTGTGCATATAGATGCACGATTGTTACATTTATTTTTTTTATGTTTATCATATTGTGTATGTAGCTAACAATCATTAGCTACACGCTAACGATAATTAGCCTATGTAAAGTAGGCCCATCACACATCTATTTAATTTTTAAAATTAAAAAATATAGAGTTTTAATTTATCAAATTGGTAATAGGGGAGAGGGAGGGAGAGCTTAACCAGAGTTCGAAGCTTTACAGTTGTGTTTTTTAAACGATTGCTCATAAGAAATAAGTTTATAAAACAAAACAAAAATAACAATCTTTACTTTGACTTTATGTTCATTATTGATCAAGAAAAGTAAATATTTGCATATACATTAGTTATTTGTTACCTTATACCAACATTTAATCTAGATCATTCATAATACCAAATCGTGTGTCTGTAATAGGGTCTTGCTCCCTATTGTAATTTTGGTTCCTACTTAAACCTATCTTCACATATATACATATTATCTTATCAAAAAAAACATATATACATATTATGAAAATACAAAATTGCATAGTACATTTATATGAGTTTACTTATGATATATTTTGAGAATTAATATTTAATTTATTTAATAGTAATAATATTACAAAAATATTTCTTTTATATATATATATATATATATAATATTTTACTACTTAAAATTAATATATAACCTTAATAAATATCTATAATGTTTAATAATTTTTATAACATAAAACTTAATATAGAATTAATAAATAATAATAATAATAATGATAAAAAGTTATACATGTATCATACATTAGAGGTGATGTAGCGGCAGAGATGGCTATGACATCGACTCGTTAAGACGAACGAGTTGTTGAGGATGCATCTATAATGTAGACACCGGGTCTGATTCATGTTCGAACACTTGTTCAGGCTTCTTAGCCACTGGGATCATCATCTTCCGATCCATCCTAGTGATTTGAGGGGATGTAGTTGTTGCCTTAATCTTCGATGGTGTACTATATTCAATCTTGTAATAACCATTCTAATCAATTATTCTAACACTTGTGTAAGACCCGAGACGGGTCTTAGGGACGTTGTCCCCATGCCAACCATGCTCGCGTAGAAAACTTTCTTGTTGGGCGAGCACACTCGTACGACGTTGTCCCCATGTCAACCATGCTCGCGCAGAAAACTTCCCAGGAGGTCACCCATCCTGAAATTGCTCCCGCACGAGCACGCTTAACTCCAGAGTTATTTGTCCTCACTCTACCACTGGAAAATGAGAATTCTTGTTGACATGGGTAGCAACCCATTCTTATAAGTGAACCATAATTCTCCATTCATATGATGCGGGATGCCAATTTTACGGGGTGTTACAACTTGATCTTGCGTCGGTGTTTGAGTTTGTCAGTTCTTTTCAGCCTCAATATGCCGCGATTTGACATTGCTCTTGATTCCGAGCTACCCTTATTTCTTGTGATTAAGGTTGATCCCGAAGTAGATCTTGACTCCTTCCTCGGAACATCTTTGTTTACAATCGATTAAGTTCTTGACTTCTTCAAGGTTGAGTTTTTCATTCTTGTCGAGACACTTACAACCGTAATTGCTCCGCTTCAACTTTGTGAAAGAGATGACAACAAGATCAAGACTTTAATTTCATCATCAAGATTTATTGACACATAGCTCAATTGTGTGATAATCATATTGAACTTGTTCAGGTGATTAAACACCATTGCATGATCTTCCATCCGTAAGTTAAGAAGCATTTGCACCAGGTGAACCTTGTTTGTCTTAGAAGACTTTTCATACATGACATATAGGGTGCCCAACTATTGGAACTAATATTATGAATAAACACATGTATTTATTACATGGTGCGTCGGGTACTTTCCGGGTATTTTTTCGATGGGATCTAGCCATTGTCAACACCGGAAAGTGAGAGCATTGGCTTTGTCTATGCGAGCTCTTGCTCGTGGTATATCCATATGTTAAATTTGAGTTCCCTTTGAATGAGAAGTGGAGACCCGAAATTGGTTGCATGCAAGATAAAAAAACTTAGGAAAAAGTCAAAAAAAAAGTGGTTATCCCACATCGACTAGAATGGGTAGTGACACAAGGTCGTGGTCTTGTGTCACTACCCATTTTCAATTGGAAACGGCATAGGCAAACAAAGACACGCGCGCATTGCGCCATGTCGAGATGAGATGAGACGAGACAGACCGACCTAGACGCAACATGGGCTGACCACCTATGTTACGTTTTGGGCCGGCCCAACTCTACAGTCCAACAAAGCAGGTGGATGAGACTGACTACGTATTGGGCCAGCCCAACTCTATAGTCTAACAGACAATGGATCTTTGGATAAGACTGTTTTATATACAGTCAATTATTCTCCCAACGGATCTCCTCCGTCCCTATAAAAAGGGCTTCTCCGCACATCATTTTCAAACATCCAAAAACGTCTTCTCCCCCTCTCCTCTTTGTTTTCCATTTTCCGAGAGTACAACACTCAACAGGTTCGCAGGTTTCGACAAATGACTCAGTTTTATTCTGGATTCTTGAACACCAACAATCGTCATGATACAGGGTCTTTTTAGAATTAAGGAAAGAGATATAATCTCGACTTATGATTTTATTTTATAGTGTTTCTTACAGTTTAGTGATGTATTACTGATCCTACACCAACATCTCCTTTCGTTATTTTGTGTTATTTTTATAAAATAACCTAAAATGATAATATAAGTTATTGAAAAATGTTAACCACAATAAAGATTAAGTAATGCTTATATTTTAGGTTAACCAGTAAAAGTGGGTTTGGATTTGTATTGAACCCAAAACTTGTAACAACTCAACATGTAAATAATCCGATTTTGTGACACGACTCAACCTGAACCCGACCAGTCTGACGGGTCTAGTCTCCAAACAGTGTTCAATTCATAGATTGTGGTTGATATTGTGGTTTACTCACAGAAAAACAGTGTAATTTTGACCAATATTATTCACCACCGTGATATATGGTCTATATGTATACAAATATCCTTGATTTTGGAATTACTTGAGCTGTAATTGAGTGGTATATTATATTGTCATGTAGGGTAGCTACTTGGTCATTCATTTGTTTTCTTGTCCTCTCAGATTGGCATTGGAGAAAAGAGAGTGTACACTAACAGCAGTGTTAATAGATTGACCACTGCTATTACATGTCTTTCTAAAGATTAGCAGAAAAACATTTTGGATAACACGATCAATATTAATCCAATTGTTTTGTCGTGATCAATTATATGGTTAACCAAATCATACGACGACAAAACATGAGTATATTTGATTACTCAGTATGAGAACCTTAACTAGAGTGAAGCATTTTTGTGTGCAATTCAAACTATATAGTAACAAATAGTAAATTAATTGAAGCCTTGTTCTTGTACAAATATGTTATTTTCAATTGGTAGTAAAATACCGTGTAAATGCAAACTAGTGGTTATATTCATAAAAAACGGATATAATATAAAATTAATATTTTAATTAAACAATTAGTCAATTCAATATATTATTTGTGATGACTTATAGGAATATTAGATATATTAATCTCAAAAATGAATGAAAACTTTAGTATTGGAAAGGTTGGTTGTGAATGTAACTTGTGAAAATTTGTGGATAATTTTTGGGAATAATTTTGGATGTTCGGTTTTGACTAGCTAAGAGATGACATAACATAGTATTTTCAAAAAGTTTTTGCCTATAGTTTTTACGCTATGACTAAGGGTAGAAACGGAAGGTCAAAAGTAAGGTGGTGGGCTAGTGTTGCACTTGAAACAAAAGGGCTTCTTAGTCATTTTTGAAAGTCTGAGAGACTTTCTAAACACTTAATAGTTCGATTATTGTTTATATCATGTTAAAATACTATATTTTGAGGTCTAAAGTATTTTGGGCCATTCTTGTAATTTCGAGAAAAGTTGGGATTATATTTATAATTTTCCTAAAAGTCTCGGCTTGTCATTTAAACAAATCCAATTAGTCCATTGTTGCTATAGAAATCTTGTTAGAACTTCCACGGAGATGAGAACTTGTTAATGAGAGGTGTTTACGACTTTACTAGGTTATTGCGATCATATACGTGAGTGGATCAATGATGTTATGGTAATCGAGTTTGAAATTGATTTAAGTAAGTCTTATGTACTTACTTAGCTAGTTTTTCTCGCATTGGCTAGTGTAACGGTAGTGGTGTGTGATTTGTGAGTTCTTAATAACAACTTAAATAGGACGACGTTATAGTATCATGAGACCAAATTGTATGTGTAATGGGTTGTGACATAATTACCCTGCTTTGACAAGGGTCGGGGAGGTTCTCTACGACCAGTTCATACAGGTATATGATGTGATGCAAGAAATCCACTCCCAATAGTGTACGGGGACAGAGGCAAGGTTCGGAAAACCCTCGAGTCACACAATAATTAAGTTGAACTTAGAGTGAAGCACCTAAATAGAGATAATGACGTTTTGCGTGAAAGCATGCTTATGTTTTAGATTTACGCATTGATGTGTGATTGTGCTATTCTAATACTTAGTTTGTGCCTTAGGATTAATAGCTAATGGTTCTACGATTATGTTATTTGATTTTTTGTAGGTTAAGGAAGTTGTAGAGTGATCCGGAGCAGGTGGTCAGTTGGGTCTTGTGTACTCAGTAGGACCGGGTTGTTATTGTGTTTCTAGATAATGCCTTGATATAGTAAGACTAATATTATATCTGGATGTTAGTAGTTATGTCAAATGAGGTTGTCACAAGCTATTCGGTCATGAACTTATCACTTTTGTTTGTTTTGTAAGTTACCATTTGTTTTATTTTACATATGTGTGTTTTGTTGAAAGATCTAGTGAGATTGTTGACAAGTTAGGGTCATGACCTATTGTGAGGTCCTAACCCGTAAGTTCTTGATAACTCTTTCATGTTTTGGAAATCTATCCGTGTGTTAATGATATTGTAGGCATTCTAATTGCTTGCGGAGCTAAAATGGAGCTATTTATGAGAGAATGACCTCAACATACAAAAGGTCTCCCTGCAATCAATGAAGTCGAGGTCAAGACAAAATTGATTGATATCCGAGAGTCAAGATCAATATTACTCGAAGTCTTGGAGACGGTCGGATAACCACTATCCACCAGTGGGCCAACCTCCGACATACTTTTCGAGCACATGACCACCTTCCAAAAAGCAAAGTTATTCGATTCACTTCCAAGAGGTCGGCCGATTGGGCCCCACCGATCGGTCAACCAGTCTCACAACGTTTTGCTATTTTACAATTATTTCTATCTTTTATCCCCTTTATTTTAGTTTATCTTTTAGTGTGACCGTTTGGATGTTTTTATCTTTTTGCATGTCCATTTGCACAATTCTATATTTTTAGTTATAAGATAGAGTTTGGTAGAATTATATTATATATACAAACCCTAGGAGTATTAGATTAGACGTCCTCCTATAAATAAGGTTATTTACCCATAAGGTTTTCATTTAGTTTTCATTCAAAAGTTTCATAGACGGTTCGAAGTAGTAAAATCGATCGGCCGACCACCATACACCGATTGGTTGACCGATATCTTTCTCTCCGAGTAATAAAGCATTGAATTACAGTTAAGATATGGCTTGCAAAATTCATTCGTTTTAGGGTCTAAAGAGTCCGACTACATTGATCTATGATTTTGATGATGATATATCCCTTGAATGTTTATATATGAGAGTTAATTATTGTACTTTGGGGTTCTCCTTTGTAAAACGTGATAGTCGAGTAGGGATAGCTATATTACTATTTGTTCTTCCAAGTGTTCGTGGAAAAGTACTGGAGCTGAGAGTCACTCGTGCCTTTCATATTCCGCAAAATGCCAGAATCGGGCAGAATTTCCCGCCGCATAACATGATTTACAATCTACTATGGATTTCTTATTATTAACCAAGTTTATACATATATGTTGTGGTGATCTTGATCTTGGAATTATTTTATTAACCTTTGATACATCTAAAACTTAGTTACTTGTGAAGTTACTAATTTTGAATAAAGTATCGAACAAATTTTCGATCTCTCTCCCATATTGTTACTATTTCTCCCACGTTTCACTATACCGGTCAACTTACTAGTTTGTTTTCCTCATCCTTGTGATTTCAGATATCATTTTCTAAGTTCCTCTTGTTTGTCTCATCGATAGGCCAACTAGTCGACCGACTGACTTTTGTGTTTCTATTCTTGTTTTTGTTTTCATTTTATTATTTATTGGTTTCACTATTTAATCCTCGAGATATAAAAAAAATATTTTTTGGACAAATTAATTCCCAAGATAATTGAAAATTTCGTAGCTCCAAACAACATGACACGGGGTCCACACGGCCTAACACGGGGACCACACAATGAGACTTGCCTATGGGAAGCGGTGATCTAGATCCAAACTTGCGACACCATTATTCCTTCTTCTCCTTAGCATATTGTAACACCCCAAATTCTCAAAACTCGGGGCGCTAGAAGTTAGGACCTCACAATGGGTCCTAACCCCTTCCAAACAACAATTACACCGCGGCCGCGGTTGCTTGTTGTTGCTTCGGCCAAGGCTGCAAGGTAGGCTAGTAAGCCCTTACTCGATGAATAAAACGACATAGAGGGAAAAGAGGAAGAACTTACAACTTTGTCTCATTAAGAGAAGGAGACTTGTTGAAGGTTTTTCCCATCGCATGAAAAGACACGAGATACGCTTGCTCTCTCGTTCGCAGTGTACGGAGGAAACCAAAGTAGTCTCGTCGTTGTTGTTATTGTTCGTCTGGGAAGAAGAGAGTGAAAGAGAAAGAAAATGAGAAGAGATGAAGAGAATGTAACGTGAAAAAAATAGAGGAGGTTGCTATGATTTGAACGTACAAAGAGGAAAGGCAGACACATGATTAAAAGAAGAAAAGATTGAGTTTACCGAAAAGGAAAGAAAAGATCACGACGGTTACACAAAGATATATCATCTCACCGCGACCATGGTGAGAATGGCACGCGGCCATGGCCGCGGCTACTTGCGCGGAAGCATCGGCAGTCCGCAATGACTTCTTCCCGGCCGACCAACTAGTTTCTACACTTCTCATGACGGATCTCCGGAATGAAAATTTGGATTTTTACACATATAATCACTCTTCTCCTCCCGGGTATCACTTCCATGATCCTATCTGTTCTATTCCGATTGATGTTAGTTTATATCCTGCTGATAGCATGATTTATAGTCTATATTTTGGGACTTGTTTAGACGTTTTATCTTCAATAATCTGCATGTTTGGATGTATATTATGTGATTATATTGCCATTTCATCTACCTTTGCGGGAATCGAGGTCTACACCTAGTTTCGTTGTAATCGTAGGTAAAACGGCACGTTTTGGACTAAAATGGAGCTAAAGGAGCTAAGGAATCATTGGAGCTACATTCAGGAGCTTAAAGGAGAACCCAGGAAGCATGGAAATGGATTAAAGATTCACTTTGGACCAGATTTGAGAGATTTCACCTTTAGTTGAGATTCACCTCGTGCAACTACAGTGTCACCTCGACCGAGGTGACTTTGAAGAACGCCCCGACCGAGGTGAATACCCTGACGCGGCAAGGAGATATATTTTATGGTTGAGATCTTTTAATTATGGAAATAAGATCTTATAATTTTGGGCTGGATTTCTGGAAGGAAGAAAATATATTCAGCTGATATAATTGTATCTATTTTATGGGAAAATATCTTTTCCAAGATATCTTATCTTTGGAAGGGAATTTTCCTATAAAAAGGGTTGGATTTTCCACAAATTTGTAACATGCTTACCGGCTGAAAGCCGACATCCCGCAGCAGTTTAAAAACCTAGCGGTATCCAAGTCCAGCAGTTGCAGAAGATTTCCCTTCAAGATTGAAGGAAGAAGGAAGGTTTCCTTGTTGGAAAATAGCTTGACCAATACTCAGTTGGTCTAGTGGGATGTGGTGCTAGACTCCTTAAGTGGTTAGTCTGGAGATTCGAGTTCGAATCCTCCCGGCAGCATGTATGGAAAAACTGATATTGGGAGGGTATCCCCCAGCAATGGGCCACGATTTAGTACCCGATCCGGACGTAGATCGGCAAAGCCGATCGAACCGGGTGTTCTAATTACCTCTTCAAAAAAAAATAGCTTGAAGGAGTTTTGTGAGCTTTCCTTAGGCTACTTCTTGTTTTATTGTCTTATTTTATTTGTGATTGAAGGAACGCTGTTTGTTTGATATTTGATTTAGTTATTGAAGCCTTGTTCTTAAGGTTTTTGGGTTCAAATATTCATTCCTTTCTCATATATTTGATTATTGCTTTCATGATGATAAGTGGCTAATTTCATTGTGTGATTCTAGGGTGATTGGCTGAAAGTTGTGGGAAAGACGATGATAGAATGATCTTAATCCCAATAGGACCCTGTAAGCTCGAGTCTTTAACCTTAACCCTAGAGTACCTTGCTTAGTCGATGAACACCCCGGCCGAGGTGAATTCTGTCTGACCGAGGTGACTTATTCTGATCCGAAACTGAGAGTTGAGTGTTAGAGTTTACCAAATCCTATTCTTATTACCCTTTCCTGGTTCAATGCAAGCCTAGGATGAGACTTACCTAGTGATTCCTTTGTTTGTTTACCTAAGATCATAAGCGATAGGTAATAAAGGTTTATCCTTTATTGGGGTTTGAGTGTACCTTCATTCCATCTTTGTGAGTTAGTATGAGACTTACCCGGTAAAGGTTGATTCTATTCCCTTAGGTGGTGTGTTGGTTTGAGGTTATAGTTCTTTTCCTTGATTCCTTGAGACTTACCCGGTAATAGGAGTTATGGTTTGGGATTGAGAGTAGTGAGACTTATCCGGTGATCTATTCCACTTTAGAAACACCTTCCCTTTGCAAAAATCTCAGCTTTGTCCACTTATCTTTAGATCTTGAGCTGGAACCACAACTAGATGCTTTAATCCCTAGAATTGCATATTTCCTTTAATTGACTATATTATCATCTTTGATTGCTTTAATCTCTTTTGTGGTTAGTAGTTACATAGCTTACCTATACCTGCTTTTTTTCACCTAAGTCCCTGAGATCGACACCCTAGAATTCTTGCTTTTACTACGATTGACCCGTACACTGCGGGTTTGCATCCTTGTTTTAAGCATACCTCTTGAGTTATAAATTTAAAGCTTGCACACACCATTTGGAGCGAACAAGTTTTTGGCGCCGTTGCCGGGGACTTGGTCTAGACCGAGCCGGTTGCGATACGCTTTCGGGGCGATTGCCCCTGTTGCTACTAACCACTCTACTTGAGTGACTTTCGCAGGTTTTTTCTCTTAGGTTTATGCGAAGAACCTGCGCTGGGAAGGAAATCGTTCCTTACGATCTCGAACCAGAAAAGACATACAAAAGACGCTTGAAAGAAGCTAAGATGGCCAACCAAGACGATCGCAATCTTGAGGCCGAATTAAAGGAGGCATTGGAACAATTGCGCCTTAGTAAAGAAGAATTGCGGCAGGAAAAGGAAGAGACCCGCACAAGGACGGATGCGATCGAAGCAGATATGGAAGCCTTACGAGAACTGTATCTACCTCGACCAAATCCAGATCCTCGACCGAGGCAGGATCCAGTTCCAAACGCCCCGGCCGAGGTGCTTCAATTTCAGTTGCCTGTCCGAGGTGCTCTTCCTACAGTTATTCCACAAACCCTAGGGCAGAGGATGGACCTAAATCAGCAAGTGAGGCGTCCAAGAGTCAACCTAGGTGATCCAGCGGAGCATGACTATGAATTTCGACCGCAAGTTTTTTCCATGATCCGCCAATTCCAGTTTGGAGGTTTAGAGAGAGAGTCTCTGCACCAACATCTACAAAACTATGAGATCTTGATAGAGACCTTGAGACCTTCAAGGGTGGAAAACAATAGTTATAAGCTAAGGTCCTTTTACTTTTCCTTGAAGGATAGGGCGCTTACTTGGTATATATCTCTCCCTCTCGGAAAGATCAACACATGGGAGGAGATGACGACGGAGTTCTTAACGAAATTCTTTCCCCCCTCTAAAACGGCTGAAATGAGAGGAAAGATCAATGCATTCACCATGAAGGACAAGGAAAGTTTGTCCCGGTCATGGGAAAGGTTTAAAGACATTCTTTTGGACTGCCCACATCATGGGATTCCAAAGATAGAGTTGTTGGAAATATACTTCAAAGGATTGGACGGAGCTACCCAATTCGACCTTCAACTACTATCCGCCGGCACGTTCATGGACATGCCAATTGATGAAGCTTGGGAGTTCATTGAGAAACAAGCTTTGCACATGGAGAAATACTCTCACCAAGGAGCTGAAGGTGAAGTTAAGAAAGTCAACTTCCAAGAAGCTCCATCAAACAATAATCAACTCACCTCCCTCCAAAATGATGTGAACCAATTGAAGGACCTTTTGGTTGCTCACACCAAAAAGGAAGAAGGAGGATATCAAGGGTCAAGGAACAACAACAATGGTTCCCGAAACAACAACTACAGCAACAATAGAGGCTCCAACAGCAACAACTAGAGATCCAACAATCAAAATTCAGGTAACCCTTACTCTAACTCAAATTCGAATAATTCTTCTAACCCTTTCCTCTCTTCCTCTACTTCATTGAAGAGTCAAGTGCCTGGACCAAGCTCGTCCCAGCCACAAAAAAAAGACGCAGTGCAGGAGGCCATCTTGATCAAGGTCAACGCTATGGAGACATTCATGACTTCATTTTCGAAGGCACAAAAAGCCTTAGAGCAACAACTTTTCAACAAGGCGAATGAGGCGCCAAGAGATCCAGGGAAACTCCCAGCAAAGACAGAGAGCAACCCCAAGGGAAAAATCATGGCATTCTCCTATATGCAAATGTACCCCAAGGACACGTGAATGTGGTTTTCTCTTGATCATCCGGGTGGATAGGGATTTGGAAAAATCCACTATAGCCATCTAAGTAACAAAAATCGGAATGTTGAGCTAATCTCTCTAGCATTTGGTCAATGAAAGGAAGAGGGAAGTGATCTTTCCTAGAGGCAACATTTAGTTTCCTATAGTCTATACACATCCTCCATCCCGTAACCGTTCTAGTTGGGATTAGTCCATTATTCTCAGTGGTTACTACGGTCATCCCACCCTTCTTAGGAACCACATGCACGGGACTAACCCACTTACTATCCGAAATTGGGAAAATGATTCCCGCATCTAGCAATTTAAGGATCTCTTTCTTTACTACTTCTTTCATGATAGGGTTTAGTCTTCTTTGAGGTTCAATTGAAGGTTTATGATTATCTTCCATTAAAATCTTATGCATGCACAAGGAAGGTTTAATGCCAACTAAGTCATCAATGGAATAGCCAATGGCTTTCCTATGCAATCTCAATTCATGCAGTAATCTAGCAAGTTCATCATCATTCAAGCATGCATTAACTATAACCGGATATGTAGAATTCTCGCCAAGAAAAGCATATTTCAAATGAGAGGGGAGGGGTTTGAGTTCGAGTTTAGGAGGACCTTTATCGGTTGGAGACGCTCCATACAATGTTGGTTGAGATGAATCCAAAGTCATGGAAGACTCTCCAAGTCTCCTTGAAGCTTGATCATCAACTAAGGCAGTTTCTGGAGAAACAACGGGCAAAACCACGGGCTCTGGCACAACCACGGCCGTGGAACTTGCAAAGCTAGCACTTCGGAGCACTCCAGTAGGTTCCACGGGATAAACCACGGGCGTGGTTCTTCCCCCCAGGCCGTGGTTCTTGCAGAAATTCAGCACACCTTCGTGTGCTTCAAATTCAGCTCTTGCCTCCTTTCCAATGCATATAAGGCCTTGATTTCTTCATTGCAAGCCTCCTCAACTCCTTCCTCCATCAAACTTAAGCTAAGAGCCTTCTCCAAGGGGTCCTTGATCAAGATGGAGCTCACAACTTCTCTAGACTCCTCTTGCTCGACAATGTTGAACACATCTTCACCAAGGGCTGGCCCCTTCATCATTGTGGACAGCTTGAACTTGATATTCTCTTCTCCAATGTTGAAAGAGAGAATTCCATTCTTACAATCTACCAAGCATCCGGATGTAGCCAAGAAAGGTCTCCCTAAGATGATGGGAACCGGATAGTCTGCCGGGATGTCCAAAACAACGAAGTCTATGGGCACATAGAACTTCCCGAGTTGCACCGGTATGTCCTCCAAAATTCCAACGGGGTGAGTGATTTAACGGTCCGCCATGTAAAGGATCATCTTGACCGGTTTTGGCTCTCCTAGCCCAACCTTGTTGCAAAGTGCAAGCGGGATAATGCTTACACTCGCCCCAAGATCACATAAGGCTTCATACTTCACCTCTCCCACTCCAATTGGCACACAAAAGGATCCCGGATCTCTTAGCTTGGGAGGCATCTCCTCCCTCATGGTTTGAATCAACTCCGAGGATCTCTTCGTCATTCTCACCTCCCCATACTCCTCCAACTTCCTTTTGTTGGAGAGTATCTCCTTCAAGAATTTTCCATATGCCGGCATTCCTAGAATAGTATCCATGAACGGAATGTTAATATCCAATTTAGACATAAGTTCAAGGAATTTACCGAAGTATTTGTCTAAGCGAGCTCTTGCTCGTGATTGTGGGAACGGTAGCGGTGGCTTGTATGAAGGTGGTGCCACAATTGTTGGCTCAACATCTTTGCTCTTTCCTCCTTCTTGCAAGGTCTCTTCCTCTACCACTACTTGCTTCCCCTTGTCACTTCCCTTAGGTAAGGGATCCTTCATGCTCAGTCCACTTCTTGTTGTAATGGCCAACACTTGGCCTCTTGGGTTGTCCTCGGTTCTTCCGGGAAGCTTTCCCGGATCTCTATGAGCTTCACCCGCCTTTTGGAACACTTGTGCTTCCAACACCTTTTGAGCCTTAGAAATGGAAGTCACCGTGCTCTCAAGTCCGCTCAACCTTCCAAGCAATTGCTCAAACATCATTTCGGTTCTATCCTTTGGAGGTTGAGTGAATCCGGGTGGAGGCTCTTGTGAAGCCTTCGTTGGCGGTGCTGCGCTTGTGGAAGCGGGAGGGTTCAAGGCACCATCCGGGTTAGAATAGGAAAACCCGGGATGGTTGTGATTAGGCCGGTAATTGTTGTATTGCCGGCTATTGTTGTTGAAGTTCCTAGGGCCTTGATAATTGTTGAAATTGCCCCTTCCCATGTAGTTCACATCTTCCTCCTTGGAAGACAAGTTTGCTTGCACTTGCACTTGAGGGCTTGCTTGATTCTTCAAGGTTGTAGCACACAACTCCCTCAAAGATTTCAGCTCATTGTTGATTACATCAAGCTTGTAGTTGCTCATGGTGACTTCACTCACTTCATAAACTCCCGGTTTTCTCCCATAACTCTTCCTATGGGAGTACTTCTCTGTCACCAAAGCTTGTTTCTCTACAAACTCCCAAGCCTCATCCACATTCTTCTCCATAAGTGATTGAAGCTTGAATTGGCTATCTTCATCAAGCCCCTTGAAGTAGATCTCCAATAACTCTATCTTCGGTATTCCATGGTGTTGACAATCTAGGAGGAGGTCCTTGAACCTCTCCCAAGACTTGAATAGGCTTTCTCTATCCTTCATCACGAAGGCATTGATCTTCCCTCTTAGCTCGGTAGTCTTGGAAGGTGGGAAGAACTTTGCCAAAAACTCGGTTGTCATCTCCTCCCAAGTACTCACTCGCCCTTGTGGAATAGATTGATACCAAGCCAAGGCTTTATCCTTAAGTGAGAAGGAGAAAGCCCTAAGCTTATGGTTGTTGCTCTCCAATCTAGGCGGTCTTAGAGTCTCCATCAAGATCTCATAGTTCATCAAGTGTTGATGAGGAGACTCTCCTTCCATCCCTCCAAATTGATTATGCCGGATCATTTGTAGAACTTGAGGGCGGAGCTCGTAATCATGGGCTGCGGGATCTCCTAAGTTCACACCCGGACGGTGTGCTCTTTGTGCTGGATCCATACGTTGCCCTAACGTTTGGGGCTCCTCAATAGCAATGGGTACAACCCGAATATTGACCGCCGGCTGCGGTTGTGGAGGAGGTGGAGGTTGTTGACGATTAAGCTCTCTTTGCACAAGAGCTTGCCTAATCTCTTCAATCTCCCTCCTAGTTGCTTCTTGCCTCTCATTTACAAGTCTCCTCTCATTCTCTAAGGCTTCATCCCTTAGCCTAATTTGCTCTAAAGCTTCATTCAACTCAGCTTGGAGATCTCTTTCGGCCATCTCTTTTCCCTTTCTAATGCTCTTGGATCTAGATCTAAGGGTTTTCTCCGTTCGGGATCAAATGGAGCTAAATCCTTGCCACGAGATCTTCGCATACACCTAAAGAGTAAGAGATGTCCTGAAAAGCAAAGACACAAACCAAACGAGATCAAAAACAACAAGAAAGACCTACACTATATACAATCAAAAACTTTGACTCAATCTTAACCTAGTCCCCTGCAACGGCGCCAAAAACTTGTTACGCTAAGAACGTGACACGCAAAAGCTTTAAATTTATACTCGATATATTTTTCCTAACTCCTAGCGAACCCGGAGTGTACGGGACGTTTTGTAGTAAGGATAGTATTTCGAGGTCGAACACAAAGACTGAGGTGAAATCGAGTCAAATAGTGACTAAGGATAGTGTTGATCTAGGCTAAGAAAAGAGAAAGAAATAAAGAAATGAAAATCTCAATGTTTTTGGATTGGTATTGTGGTGATCAATCAAAGATCACAAATCATTTAAGGTGGCAAAGCAAACTAAGAAATCAAGCTAAAACACAAATAAACAAGGCAAACACGAAATATGTGATCAAAGAGAGAAAAGCGGATTCTAGGGGTTCGAAATTCCGGTTACGACATTGGAATCAAGCTTCTAATCATTCTTTGGATTAACTATGGTATTTTGGGAAGGAATGTTTCTCAAGTGGGGTCAATTACCGGGTAGGTCTCATGATCCACTAATCCCGCACCTAAAGTCCTATCACCGGGTAAGTCTCTAGGAGCCTAAGGATAGGAATTCTACACAAACCAGATTGTCATATAGGGATCTAACCTCTCCTTACCGGGTAAGTCTCGGGAAGGCAAGTCCTAAACATCAATCCTAGCACACTCAGTCCAACAGCGGCTTATGAGGCTCACTACTACCTAGAGTTCGTCATCCTCGGTATCTAAGAGCAAGAATCACCGGGTAGGTCTCTTCTCACACTTAGTTGCTAACACTAGGTCACCTTAGGGTAGATCTAACTCAACAAACACTAAGATTTCAACAATCTAACAACCTAACACTTAGATTTATCAATACAAGCAAGTCAGTCAAAATCACGGGTAGTTCATCAAGAACCACGGCCTTGGAATGTACTAGAGCAGGCCGTGATTTACAACAAAGGCTAGGTTCGAGCAAACAATTCATCCAAAGGTGCATCTAAGTCCATTTTATCATAGTCCAAGCCATAACCATCATTTCCTTACCCTAGAATCACATCTACCTAGCCCACGACATGCATCATCACAATCAAAGTCATCAAGCATAAAATCATGGAATCCATATCAAGAGGATGAAATGAAAGGGAGATGAAGCAAGTGGAACAAAGAAATCCAAGCTGAATATGAGTTCAAGAAAGACTTACAACCCTTCAAAAGAAGGTTCAATCGTTTCTTACAAACCCTTGCAAAACGTCTTCACAAAGCACACTCAAAACTATGAAAAAACTAAGAATTGTGTGTTCTTCTCTTCTTCTCCAATGGAAACCTTTCTTCTCCTCCAAGTGTAGCTCCAATCCAATCTTCCAATGAGAGAATATGTGTTGTTGAGAGTGTGAGAGAGAATGGGAGTGATGGGGTCTGCCCTCAACAGCCTGCAGGACCACCTTTTATTCTCCACAAATTGCAAGAGTCGGCCATGAAGATCGTGGGACAGCTGTCACAGCTGTGTAGGGAAAACCACGGCCTATTTCCATGCCCGTGGAAGTCCCAGTGGCCGTGGTTTTGGTGCCTCAGCATTCTATGGATCATCAAGCCACAATTTGGTGCAAGGAATGCACCAACAAGGTCCCATGTGTCCTCCTTAGCTCCTAGCTTGCTTCCCAATGAGTCCGAAGGTGTGTCATCTCGAGGCACGATCCTCAAATGTATCGATTAAGCTCCTAAAGCTCCCAAAATACCTATAAATTATGCAAAAGTCCGTGTAGGCGTCTATCTCGACATAATACATGAATTGAGTGCAAATCGTCATGAACTAGTGCAAACCATGCATGAATGAGCGAAAAATTATCTAAATGAGTGCCTAAACCTACGTCATAAATCGTGTTATCAAAAATACCCCATACTTAAGGTTTGCTCGTCTCCGAGCAAAGTCCGACCATAGGCTAAGAGATGACATGATTTATGAATGCATGAAAAAATGAAAATATTTTTGGAATTGTGCTTCTAAAATTGGATCACCTTCATAGTCATGTTTTATGGCAATGAACAAGCAATCATGTATCAAATGAATGAAGGCACGGAAAGACAATTATACTTAACTCGAAAGCATGCATGAAATGTAAAAATGAAGAAGTCAAGATGATCATGAGCATATCCAATCTAGATCACTAAGTCTTACATACATGCAAATAGGTCACAAGGGCTTAGGAAATAAGAGGCTTAGAAACGTTGTGATTAGGTAGGAATTTTTCTAGGTTATGTGATGCTAATCCGGGAATGGAACTAACTTCACAACTTCACATTTTTTATCAACTTCCCACAAGTGTATATTTTTCTCCATTTTTCCTTTATTTTCTTTTCTTTTTCTTTAACTTATTTTTGAGACAATGGCATTGGTGTACAAGAGCTGAAACCTTGGTGATTAGCGGTCCTCGGGCTTTTTTATTTTTCGAGGTGCATCCACACCGGGCACACATACCAAAGCTCGTTAGGACTATCGGTTTATTTGACTTTGGCAAGGCACAAACGGCCGATTATGTGAACGATGCCGACTTACTCGTCATTTAAACCAATGTCCCCAAACCTATATTTTTTTCTAAACTTTTCACAACAAATTCAGCACTTCATTCACAACATTCATCCATCAACAACTTCACCCCACACTTGCTTTTCACACACTCAACACACTAGCATGCTCCTATTCCCGGATGGGTCAAAATATGTCAAATTTATATCAATTGAGGTGCTCAAACAACATGATCAAGATGAGAAGTAGAGAAAGATGAATTGCCTCATTCATTCCTAGATGATGTGCAAGAACTAGCATGTAATTTCGACTTTCAATACTCAATCCAATCAAGGCAAGCATCATAATCACAAATCATTCATGGGATTCAAGAGAAGTACTTCAAGTCCACATATGCATTCATCTATTCAACACACAAGGCCATCCATAGCCAATTCACAAGACAATCTCATCATAAGGGTCATTCCCAAGCTTAGAAGCACTAAAAAAATTTTAAATTTTCTGATTTTTTTGAATTTTTTGAAATATGTATGTACAATGCAAAAAGCTAGTAAAACATGTGACAACAAGAAACTATCCTAGATGCAAATCATGCAAAGGATCATGCAAACCCCACCCCATACTTAGAAACACATTGTCCCCAATGTGTAAATGAAGTAAAGAAGAGTGAAAGAGGGTTCTCACAATGTAAAAGTGGTTTGCTTTGGTATTTGGGATTACTCAAATGGAGTGATGTAGGATGATCCTATCAACGATGGTAGAGAGCTCAAAGTGTTCGCTATGGCGTCGGGATCCGCGCTAGGCACCGCTAGCCGTCCAAGTCCCGCGTCCGCTCCACCCACAATTGATGAGGGACTCATCATCATCATCATCCACGTGCCATGCAAGGCTTCCATGCTACCAAGACTCTAGCATACAAACTCCAAGCACACAAAAACACACAAAAACAAAAAAAATCAAAACAAAAAAAAACGAAAAAGGGAAAGATGTCTACCAATGGGTTGCCTCCCATCAAGCGCTTCTTTAAGGTCATTAGCTTGACCAAATTCGGGGGCGTCTCACTCAAGGTGAAGTGGGGCAATCATATCCACCGGAGCTCCCGGGATATACTTCTTCAACCGGTGCCCATTCACCTTAAAATCTCCACAATGTTCCCCTCCTATCTCAACCGCTCCATGGGGAAAGATTTTCTTCACCACATAAGGCCCCGTCCACCTCGACTTTAGCTTTCCGGGGAAGAGCCGCAGCCTCGAGTTGAAGAGAAAGACAAGGTCGCCTTCACTCAACTCCTTCGGGATGAGACGCTTGTCATGCCAACGTTTGGTCCTCTCCTTGTAGATCCGGGCGTTTTCGTAGGCATTCAACCGGATCTCCTCAAGAGCGTTCATATCAAGCAATCTCTTCTCTCCGGCCTCCTTGAGGTCAAATTCAGCCACCTTATGGCCCAATACGCTCTATGCTCCATCTCCACCGGAAGGTGGCAAGACTTGCCATAAACTAGCTTGTAGAGAGTGGTGCCAATCGGTGTCTTGAAAGCGGTTCTATAAGCCCACAAAGCATTATCGAGCTTCATAGCCCAATCCTTTCTCGTCCTAGAAACCGTCTTCTCAAGAATTCCCTTTATCTCCCGGTTGGAGATTTCCACTTGGCCACTAGTTTGAGGGTGGTAAGATGTTGCCACCTTATGAGTCACCCCATACTTAGCCAAAAGTGCCCCAAATTTCCTATTAGTGAAGTGCTTCCCTCCATCACTTATGATCACCCTTGGTGTTCCAAACCTAGGAAAGATCACTCGGTTGAAGAACCGCACCACAACCTTGGCATCATTTGTGGGAGAGGCGATTACCTCCATCCATCTCGACACATAGTCCACCGCCAATAGGATGTAAAGGTTGCCACATGAAGAGGGGAATGACCCCATGAAGTCCACACCCCAAACATCAAATATCTCCACCTCTTGTATGTTGTTCAAGGGCATCTCATTCCTCCTTGAGATGTTGCCTGTCCTTTGGCAAGCATCACAAGCTACCACAAAATTCTGCACATCCTTGAACAAACTTGGCCAAAAGAATCCTGATTGCAACACCTTTGCACATGTCTTGTGTGAGCTAGCATGGCCTCCACATGGCAAGGAATGACAATGGCGGATCACACTTTCCACCTCATCCTCTGATATGCATCTCCTAAAGACTCCGTCCGGCCCTCTTTTGAACAAAAGCGGTTCACTCCAATAGTAATGCCTCACATCCTTGAAGAACTTTTTCCGTTAGGCATGTGACAAACCGGGAGGCACTTCCTCGCACACGAGATAGTTCACAATGTCGGCATACCATGGCTCACTTCCTCTAGACACTTGAAGCAAACACTCCTCCATCATTTGCAATTGCTCATCCCGAAATGAGTCATCAATCGGGATGTCATCTCTTCCATTCTCCAATGGAGGTAGCCTACTAAGATGGTCCGCCACAAAATTTTTGGACCCTTTCTTATCCCGGATTTCCAAGTCAAACTCTTGTAGAAGAAGGATCCACCGAATCAAACGAGGCTTGGCATCCTTCTTTGTAAGGAGATAACGGATCGCAGCATGATCCGTATACACTATGACATTTGCTCCAACAAGATACGAGCGGAACTTCTCAAATGAATACACAACCGCTAGTAACTCCTTCTCGGTGGTAGCATAATTGAGTTGGGCATCATCTAGCGTCTTGCTAGCATAGTAGATGGCATGTGTAAGCCCATCTTTACTTTGTCCCAAAACAGCCCCAACGGCTACATCACTCGCGTCGCACATGATCTCAAACGGTAAACTCCAATCCGGGGTTGCATGATGGGAGCGGTGATCAAAGCATTCTTCAACCTACAAAAAGCCTCAAGGAAATCCTTGGAGAAAACAAACTCAACATCCTTCATTAGTAGGTTAATAAGAGGCTTAGAAATTTTAGAGAAATCTTTAATGAATCTCCGGTAAAAACTGGCATGCCCAAGAAAACTCCTTACCCCCTTCACCGAGGTAGGTGGTGGAAACTTCTCTATGGTTTCTATCTTAGCCCTATCAACCTCAATTCCTCGGTTGGACACTAAGTAACCCAACACAATACATTCACTTACAATGAAGTGGCATTTCTCCCAATTCAAGACTAGATTAGTCTCCTCACATCTTTTTAGCACTAGAGACAAGTTAGCTAAGCAATCATCAAATAAAGATCCATAAACAGAAAAATCATCCATAAACACTTCCATGATGTTTTCGATATACTCAGAAAAGATATCCATCATACACCTTTGAAAGGTGGCGGGTGCATTACACAACCCAAATGGCATTCTCCTATATGCAAATGTACCCCAAGGACACGTGAATGTGGTTTTCTCTTGATCATCCGGGTGGATAGGGATTTGGAAGAATCCACTATAGCCATCTAAGTAACAAAAATGGGAATGTTGAGCTAATCTCTCTAGCATTTGGTCAATGAAAGGAAGAGGGAAGTGATCTGTCCTAGAGGAAACATTTAGTTTCCTATAGTCTATACACATCCTCCATCCCGTAACCGTTCTAGTTGGGATTAGTTCATTATTCTCATTGGTTACTACGGTCATCCCACCCTTCTTAGGAACCACATGCACGGGACTAACCCACTTACTATCCGAAATTAGGAAAATGATTCCCGCATCTATCAATTTAAGGATCTCTTTCTTTACTACTTCTTTCATGATAGGGTTTAGTCTTCTTTGAGGTTCAATTGAAGGTTTATGATTATCTTCCATTAAAATCTTATGCATGCACAAGGAAGGTTTAATGCCAACTAAGTCATCAATGGTATAGCCAATGACATTCCTATGCAATCTCAATTGATGCAGTAATCTAGCAAGTTCATCATCATTCAAGCATGCATTAACAATAACCGGATATGTAGAATTCTCGCCAAGAAAATCTTATTTCAAATAAGAGGGGAGGGGTTTGAGTTCGAGTTTAGGAGGACCTTTATCGGTTGGAGACGCTCCATACAATGTTGGTTGAGATGAATCCAAAGCCATGGAAGACTCTCCAAGACTCCTTGAAGCTTGATCATCAACTAAGGCAGTTTTTGGAGAAACCACAGGCAAAACCACGGGCTTTGGCACAACCACAGCCGTGGAACTTGCAAAGCTAGCACTTTGGAGCACTCCAGTAGGTTCCACGGGATAAACCACGGGCGTGGTTCTTCCCCCCAGGCCGTGGTTCTTGTAGAAACTCAGCACACCTTCGTGTGCTTCAAATTAAGCTCTTGCCTCCTTTTCCAATGCATCTAAGGCCTTGATTTCTTCATTGCAAGCCTCCTCAACTCCTTCCTCCATCAAACGTAAGCTAAGAACCTTCTCCAAAGGGTCCTTGATCAAGATCGAGCTCACAACTTCTCTAGACTCCTCTTGCTCGATAATGTTGAACACATCTTCACCAAGGGGTGGCCCCTTCATCATTGTGGACAGCTTGAACTTGATATTCTCTTCTCCAATGTTGAAAGAGAGAATTCCATTCTTACAATCTACCAAGCATCCGGATGTAGCCAAGAAAGGTCTCCCTAAGATGATGGGAACCGGATAGTCCGCCGGGATGTCCAAAACAACGAAGTCTATGGGCACATAGAACTTCCCGAGTTGCACCGGTATGTCCTCCAAAATTCCAACGGGGTGAGTGATTGAACGGTTCGCCATGTAAAGGGTCATCTTGACCGGTTTTGGCTCTCCTAGCCCAACCTTGTTGCAAAGTGCAAGCGGGATAATGCTTACACTTGCCCCAAGATCACATAAGGCTTCATACTTCACCTCTCCCACTCCAATTGGCACACAAAAGGATCCCGGATCTCTTAGCTTGGGAGGCATCTCCTCCCTCATGGTTTGAATCAACTCCGAGGATCTCTTCGTCATTCTTACCTCCCCATACTCCTCCAACTTCCTTTTGTTGGAGAGTATCTCCTTCAAGAATTTTCCATATGCCGGCATTCCTAGAATAGCATCCATGAACGTTATGTTAATATCCAATTTAGACATAAGTTCAAGGAATTTACCGAAGTGTTTGTCCAAGCGAGCTCTTGCTCGTGATTGTGGGAATGCTAGCGGTGGCTTGTATGGAGGTGGTGCCACATATGTTGGCTCAACATCTTTTCTCTTTCCTCCTTCTTCTTGCAAGGTCTATTCCTCTACCACTACTTGCTTCCCCTTGTCACTTCCCTTAGGTAAGGGATCCTTCATGCTCAGTCCACTTCTTGTTGTAATGGCTAACACTTGGCCTCTTGGGTTATCCTCGGTTCTTCCGGGAAGCTTTCTCGGATCTCTATGAGCTTCACCTGCCTTTTGGAACACTTGTGCTTCCAACACCTTTTGAGCCTTAGAAATGGAAGTCACCGTGCTCTCAAGTCTGCTCAACCTTCCAAGCAATTGCTCAAACATCATTTCGGTTCTATCCTTTGGAGGTTGAGTGAATCCGGGTGGAGGATCTTGTGAAGCCTTCATTGGCGGTGCTGCGCTTGTGGAAGCGGGAGGGTTCAAGGCACCATCCGGGTTAGAATAGGAAAACCCGGGATGGTTGTGATTAGGCCGGTAATTATTGTATTGCCGGTTGTTGTTGTTGAAGTTCCTAGGGCCTTGATAATTGTTGAAATTGCCCCTTCTCATATAGTTCACATCTTCCTCCTTGGAAGACAAGTTTGCTTGCACTTGCACTTGAGAGCTTGCTTGATTCTTCAAGGTTGTAGCACACAACTCCCTCAAAGATTTCAGCTCATTGTTGATTGCTTCAAGCTTGTAGTTGCTCATGGTGACTTCACTCACTTCATAAACTCCCGGTTTTCTCTCATCACTCTTCCTATGGGAGTACTTCTCTATCACCAAAGCTTGTTTCTCTACAAACTCCCAAGCCTCATCCACATTCTTCTCCATAAAGGTTCCACCGGAAAGTGATTGAAGCTTGAATTGGCTATCTTCATCAAGCCCCTTGAAGTAGATCTCCAATAACTCTATCTTCGGTATTCCATGGTGTGGACAATCTAGGAGGAGACTTGAATAGGCTTTTGTTACGCTAAGATCGTGATGCGCAAATGGGTTTTAAATTTATAACTCGAACTAATTCCTAACTACCTAGCGAAACCCGCAGTGTACAGGACGTTTGTAGAAGGGTTAGTATTCCGAGGTCGAACACAAAGACTAAGGTGAAATTGATTCGAATTGTGATTGAATTTAGTAAAGATCTAGGTTGAAAGAAAAGAAGGAAATAAAGAAAAGAAAATCTCAAATGTTTTTGATTGGTTTTTTTTTTGGTAATCAATCAAAGATCACAATTCATGCAAAGTAAACAATCAAACTAAACTAAGAATCAACACAAATAAACAAGCTAAACAAGATAATGATCAAAGAAAGAAAAAGACGGATTCTAGGGGTTGGAAGTTCCGGTTATGGCATAGGACTCAAGTTATCTATTCATTTCTTGGATTAACTATGATATGTTGGGATTAAGTGTTTCTAAATTGGGATCAATTACCGGGTAGGTCTCATGTCCAACTAGTCCACTCCTAAGGTCTCATTACCGGGTAAGTCTCTAAGAACCTAAGGATAGGAATTCTACACAAACCGGATTGGTAATTAGGAGTCTAACCTATCCTTACCGGGGTAAGTCTTGGAAAGGAAAGTCCTAAACAACGATCCTAGCACACCTAATCCAATGGCGGCTTATTAGGCTCACCACTACCTAAGGTTTGTTATCTTGGAATCTAAGAGCAAGGATTACCGGGTAAGTCTCTCCTAACGCTTAGTTACTACACTAGGTTACCCTAGGGTAGATTAAACTCAATAAACACTTGGGATTTCAACATTCTATAGATCTAAGACAAGATCCTTCGAACCAGGGAAAATCACGGTTTGTTCTACCTAAACCACGGCCGTGGTCAGACAAGAACTACTCGTGATTTCTAACAGCAGCTACTTTCATAAACACAAGTCATCCAAGGGTAAATCTAAGTCCGTCCTATCATAGCCCTAACCATAACCATCCCTTCTTTACCCTAGAACCACATCAATTTAGCCTACAACGTTCATAATAGAAATCGAAACAAACAAACATAAAATCATAACATCCATTGCAAGATAATGAAGGAAAAGAGATGAACAAGTGAACTAAAGCAAACCAAGCTGAAAATGGAATTAGAATAACCCACAATCCTTCCAAAAGAAGGTTCAATGATTCATACAACTCTTAGAAATAGAATCCAGAATACAAAAACTATGGTGTGTGTTCTTCTCCTCCTCTTCAATGGAGCTCTTCTTCTTCTCTTTGACACTTTCCTTCCTAGAAAAATTTCTTGTTGAGAGAATATTTTTGGTTAGAGAGAAAATGGATAATAGATGAGCTCCTCCCAGATGCTTCTCACAGCCCATGAAGGACCACTTTTATAACAAACTTGCATGAGCTGGCCATGAGAGTCGTGGCACAGCTGTCACAAGAATCTGGCAAAATCCACGGTTGATTCCACGGCCGTGGAGTGTCAGAGAACCGTGATTCTGTGCAGAAACTTCGCCTTGGATCATTAAGCTGTGATTTGGTGCATGGCAAGTGTTGGCAAGGCTCCATGAGTCCTCCTTAGCCTTTAACTTGTGTCCTAATGGGTCCGAGGGTGTGTCATCTAGATGAACGATCCTCAAACGTATCGTTTTGCTCCTAAATCTCCCGAAATACCTATTAAACACGCAGAAGTCCGTGTAGACGTCTATCTCGGCAAAATACATGAATTGAGTGCAAAACGTCGTGAACTAGTGCTAAACCATGCATGAATGAGTGAGAAATCTATCTAAATGATTACCTAAAACTAAGTCATAAATCGTGTTATCAAAATACCCCATACTTAAGGTTTGCTCGTCCCCGAGCAAATTCCCAACTATAGACTAAGAGATGACATGATTTATGTATGCAGAAACATGGCAAAATCTTTTTGGGTTTGTGCTTCTATTATTGGATCACCTTCAAAGTCATGTTTCATGGCAAAGGATAAGCAATCATGCATCAAACAAAATGAAAGCATGGAAAGACAATTGTACTTAACTCAAAGGTATGCATGAAATGTAAAGATGAAGAAGTCAAGAAAGGTCAAGAGTACATCCAATCTAAATCACTAAGTCTTACAAACATGCAAATAGGTCATAAGGTCTTGTGAGATAAAAGGGCCAAGAAATGTAGTGATTGGGTGGGGATTTCTAGGTTATGTGATGCTAATCCGGGAACGGAACTAACTCCACATCCTTGTCCTCGATCAACTTCCCTCAAGTGTATATTTTCCTCTATCTTTTCTTTCTTTTCTTTTTCTTTGACTTGTTTTTGAGACAATGGCATTGGTGTACAAAAGCCGAAACCTTGGTGATTAGCCGTCCTCGGGCTTTTTCTTAGTTTTCGAGGTGCATCCACACCGGGCACACATACCAAAGCTCGTTAGGACTATTGGTTCATTTGACTTTGGCAAGGCACCAACACCCGATTATGTGAAGTGTACCGAGTTACTTGACATTTAAACCAATGTCCCCAAACCTATATTATTGGCTACACTTTCACAACAAATTCAGCATTTTATGCATGATGTTCTCTTCATCAACAACTTCACCTCACACTTGCTTTTCACACACATCAACACACTAGCATGCTCCTATTCCCGGATGGGTTAAAAGAGGTCAAATTTATCTCAATTGAGGTGCTCAAGCAATCATGATTAAGATGAGAAGTAGAGGAAGATTGAATTGCCTCATTCATTCCTAGATGGTATGCAAGAACTATCATGTAATTTCGATCTTCACTACTCAATCCTTTCTAGACAAACATCATGGTCACAAATCATTCATAGTATTTCAAAAGAAGTACTTCAAGTCCACATATGCGTTCATTAATCCTACCACATGAGGCCATCCATAGCCAATTCACAAGACAAGATTCATCATTAGGATCATATCCAAGCCTAGAAAGCACAAAATTTTTTTAAAATTTTCTGATTTTTATTAAAATTTTCTGATTTTTATGGTATTTTCGATTTAAGTATGTACAATGCAAGACATGTGAAGATTTTAAACTATCCTAGATGCTCATCATGCAAAGGATCATGCAAACCCCACCCCATACTTAGAAACACATTGTCCCCAATGTGGTATACAAGTAAAAAGAGTGAAAGAAGGTTCTCACAATGTAAAATGGTTTGTTATGGTATTTGGGATTGCTCAATAGTGAATTGACGTTTGATGATCCTATCAACCATGGTAGAGAGCTCTAAGCATCCATCAAAGCTTCGGGACCCGCGCTAGGCACCGCTAGCCGTCCAAGTTCCGCGTCCGCTCCACCCATAATTTATGAGGGTTTCATCATCATCATTCCTATGTCAAGCAAGGCCTCCAATGCCACTAATGTTCTAGCACACACACAAAACACACACATAGATAGAAAAATCTAAAAACAAAAGCAAATCAAGAAAAGAAAAATGTTACCAATGGGTTGCCTCCCACCAAGCGCTTCTTTAAGGTCATTAGCTTGACCAAACTCGGGGGCGTTTACTCTAGGTGAAGCGGGGCAATTATCTCCACCGGAGCTCCCGGGATATACTTCTTCAACCGGTGCCCATTCACCTTAAAGTTCCCACAATGTTCCCCTCCTATCTCAATGGCTCCATGGGAAAAGATCTTCTTCACCACATATGGCCCGGTCCATCTTGATTTGAGCTTTCCGGGAAAGAGCCTTAGCCTTGAGTTGAAGAGAAGGACAAGATCTCCTTCACTCAACTCCTTGGGGATGATCCTCTTGTCATGCCATCTTTTGGTTCTCTCTTTGTAAATCCGGGCATTCTCATAAGCGTCCAACCGGATCTCCTCGAGGGCATTCAATTCAAGCAATCTCTTTTCTCCCGCCGCCTTGAGATCAAAATTTAGCCACTTAATGGCCCAATAAGCTCTATGCTCCATCTCTACCGGAAGATGGCAAGACTTGCCGTAGACCAACTTGTAGGGAGTGGTGCCAATCGGTGTCTTGAAGGCGGTTCTATATGCCCATAAGGCATCATTGAGCCTCATAGCCCAATCCTTTCTAGTCCTAGACACCGTCTTCTCAAGGATGGCCTTGATCTCCCGGTTGGAGATCTCCACTTGGCCACTAGTTTGGGGATGGTAAGGTGTTGCCACCTTGTGAGTCACCCCATACTTGGCCAAAAGCGCCCCAAAATTCCTATTGGTGAAGTGCTTTCCTCCATCACTAATAATCACCCTTGGTGTTCCAAACCTAGGGAAGATCACCCGGTTGAAGAACCGCACCACCACCTTGGCATCATTTGTAGGAGAGGCGATTGCCTCCACCCATCTTGACACATAGTCCACCGCCAATAGGATGAAGAGATTTCCACATGAAGAAGGGAATGGTCCCATGAAGTCCACACCCCACACATAAAATATTTCGAATTCTTGGATGTTGTTCAAGGGCATCTCATTCCTTCTTGAGATGTTGCCCGTCCTTTGGCAAGCATCACATGCCGCTACAAAACCTTGCACATCTTTAAACAAGTTAGGCCAATAAAAACCGGATTGCAATACCTTTGCACACGTCTTGTGTGAGCTAGCATGGCCTCCACATGGTAAGGAGTGACAATGCCGGATCACACTCTCTACTTCATCTTCCGGTATGCATCTTCTAAACATTCCATCCGGGCCTTTCTTGAACAATAGTGGCTCACTCCAATAGTAATGCCTAACATAGTTGAAGAACTTCTTTCTTTGTGCATATATTAATCCGGGAGGTACTTCCTCACACACTAAGTAGTTCACAATGTCGGCATACCATGGCTCATTTCCTCTAGACACTTGGAACAAGCATTCCTCCACCATTTGCAATTGCTCATCTTGGAATGAGTCATCAATTGGAATGTCATCTCTTCCAAGCTCTAATGGAGGCAATCTACTAAGGTGATCCGCCACGGAGTTTTCGGATCCCTTCTTATCTCGTATCTCCAAATCAAACTCTTGAAGAAGAAGGATCCACCGAATCAACCTTGGTTTGGCATCCTTCTTTGTAAGTAGATAACGGATCGCAGCATGATCCGTATAAACTATGACCTTCGCTCCAACAAGGTATGAGCGGAACTTCTCAAATGCATACACCACCGCTAGCAACTCCTTCTCGGTGGTAGCATAATTGAGTTGGACATCATCTAGCGTCTTGCTAGCATAATAAATAGCATGAGTGCGCCCATCTTTCCTTTGCCCCAAAACAGCCCCAACGGCTACATCGCTTGCATTGCACATGATCTCGAATGGTAGACTCCAATCCGGAGGTTGCATGATAGGTGCGGAGATCAAGGCGTTCTTCAACCTACAAAAAGCCTCAAGACAATCTTTGGAAAAGACAAAATCAACATCTTTCATTAGTAGGTTAGTGAGAGGCTTAGAAATTTTAGAGAAATCTTGGATAAACCTCCGGTAAAAACTGGCATGCCCTAAGAAACTCCTTACCCCCTTCACCGAGGTAGGTGGCGGCAACTTCTCTATCGTTTCAATTTTGGCCCTATCAACCTCAATGCCTCGGTTAGACACCAAGTGTCCTAACACAATGCCTTCACTTACCATGAAGTGGCATTTTTCCCAATTCAAGACAAGATTTGTCTCCTCACATCTTTGCAATACTAATGACAAGTTAGCCAAGCAATTATCAAAGGAAGAACCATAAACAGAGAAATCATCCATAAACACTTCCATGATATTTTCTATGTAATCCGAAAAGATAGCCATCATACACCTTTGGAAGGTGGCGGGTGCATTACACAAACCAAATGGCATTCTCCTATATGCAAAAGTACCCCATGGACATGTAAAGGTTGTTTTCTCTTGGTCATCGGGGTGAATAGGGATTTGGAAGAATCCACTATAGCCATCTAGATAGCAAAAATGAGAGTGTTGAGCTAACCTTTCTAGCATTTGGTCAATGAAGGGGAGAGGGAAGTGATCTTTCCTAGAGGCCATGTTTAACTTCCTATAATCGATGCACATTCTCCACCCCGTAACCGTCCTAGTCGGGATTAGTTCATTGTTCTCATTAGTTACTACGGTCATCCCTCCCTTCTTAGGAACTACATGAACGGGACTAACCCACTTACTATCCGAGATAGGGTAGATAATTCCCGCATCTAGCAACTTAATGATTTCCTTTTTGACTACCTCTTTCATTATAGGATTCAATCTCCTTTGATGTTCAATAGAGGGTTTGTGGTTATCTTCCATCATTATCTTATGCATGCACAAAGAAGGCTTAATGCCAACCAAATCATCAATAGTATAGCCAATGGCTTTCCTATGCAATCTTAGTTCATGCAACAATTTAGCAAGTTCATCATCACTCAAGCATGCATTAATAATCACAGGATATGTAGAGTTTTCACCAAGAAATGCATACTTCAAATGAGAGGGGAGGGGTTTAAGTTCAAGTGAAGGAGGACCTTTATCGGTTGAAGATGATCCAAATAAGGTTGGAAGAGATGAATCCAAAGCAAATGAAGACTCCTCATGGCTCCTAAAAGCTTGACCATCATCAAGGACTGGTCCAGGGAAAACCACGGCTGGAATCACGGTTTGCTCAACTTCCACGGCCGTGGTTCTTGCTAAGCTTGCTTCTCGGAGTTGTCCAGAAAGTTTGACGGCCGTGGAACATAAATCTCGACCGTGGAACTTGCAGCTGTTCAACACCTCTTCGTGGCTTTCAAATCCAACTCTTGGCTCCTCTTCCAATGCTTCCAAGGCCTTGATCTCTTCATTGCAAGCCTCCTCAACACCTTCCTCCATCATACTTAAGGTAAGAACCTTCTCCAAGGGATCCTTGATCAAGATCGAGCTCACAATTTCCCTAGATTCCTCTTGCTCGACTATGTTGAAGAGATCCTCATCAAGGGCTGGCCCTTTCGTCATTGTGGACAACTTGAACTTGATGTTCTCTTCTCCAATGTTGAAGGAGAGAGTTCCATTCTTGCAATCCACTAGGCATCCGGAGGTGGCTAGGAAGGGTCTTCCTAAGATGATGGGAACCGGATAATCCGCCGGAATGTCCAAGACCACAAAATCAATTGGCACATAGAATCCTCCTAGTTGCACCGGGATGTCTTCTAAGATCCCAACCGGATGAGTGATAGAACGATCCGCCATATAGAGGGTCATCTTGACCGGTTTCGGCTCTCCTAGCCCAACCTTGTTGCAAAGTGCAAGCGGTATGATGCTTACACTCGCTCCAAGATCATAAAGGGCTTCGTACTTCACATCTCCAACTCCTATTGGGACACAAAAAGAGCCCGGATCTCTTAGCTTGGGAGGCATCTCCTCCTTCATTGTTTGGATTAATTCCGAGGATCTCTTGGTCATTCTTATCTCCCCATACTCCTCCAACTTCCTTTTGTTGGAGAGTATTTCCTTCAAAAACTTGCCATATGCCGGCATTCCTAGAATGGCATCCATGAACGGAATGTTAATATGTAATTTGGACATTAGTTCAAGGAACTTACCAAAGTGATTGTCCAAACGAGCTCTTGCTCTTAATTGTGGAAACGGTAGTGGTGGCTTGTATGGAGGTGGTGCCACATAGGTTGGCTCTACATCCTTGCTCTTCCCTCCATCTTCTTGCAACTTTCCCTCTTCTACCACTACTTGCTTTCCCTTAGCATTGTCCTTGGGCAAAGGATCTTTCATACTCAACCCACTCCTTGTTGTAATAGCCAACACTTGGCCTCTTGGGTTGTCTTCGGTCCTTCCGGGAAGCTTTCCCGGGTCTCTATGGGCTTCACCCGCTTTTTGGAACACTTGTGCTTCCATAACCTTTTGGGCTTTAGAGATTGAAGTCACCGTGCTCTCAAGACCACTCAACCTTCCAAGCAATTGCTCAAACATTATTTCGGTTCTATCCTTTGGAGGTTGAGTAAATCCGGGTGGAGGTTCTTGTGAAGCTCTTGATGGTGGTGTTGTGCTTGTGGAGGAGGAAGGGTTCAAGGCTCCATCCGGGTTAGAGTAAGAAAATCCGGGATGGTTGTGGTTGGGCCGGTAATTGTTGAATTGCCTGTTGTTGTTAAAACTCCTTGGGCCTTGGTAATTGTTGAAGTTGCCCCTTCCCATATAATTCACATCCTCCTCCTTGGAAGACAAGTTGGCTTGTGGAAGCACTTGAGGAGTTGCTTGGTTCTTCAAAGTTGTAGTACACAACTCCCTCAAGGACTTCAACTCGTTGTTGATGGCGTCAAGCTTGAAATTGCTCATGGTGACTTCACTCACCTCATATGCTCCCGCTTTTCTTCCTTCACTCTTCCTATGGGAGTACTTCTCAATCACTAGAGCTTGATTCTCCACAAACTCCCAAGCTTCATCTACATGCTTCTCCATAAATGTCCCACCGGAAAGAGATTGGAGCTTGAATTGGCTATCTTCATCAAGTCCTTTGAAGTAGATCTCCAATAGCTCAATCTTCGGTATGCCATGGTGTGGACAATCAAGGAGAAGATCTTTGAACCTCTCCCAAGACTTGAATAAACTCTCTCTATCCTTCATCACGAAGGCATTGATCTTCCCTCTTAACTCGGTAGTCTTGGAAGGTGGGAAGAACTTAGTCAAAAACTCGGTTGTCATCTCCTCCCAAGTACCAACTCGCCCTTGTGGAATAGATTGATACCAAGCTAAGGCCTTATCCTTAAGAGAGAAGGAGAAAGCCCTTAGCTTATGGTTGTTGCTCTCCAATCTTGGCGGTCTAAGATCTCCATCAAGATCTCATAATTCATCAAATGTTGATGAGGAGACTCTCCTTCCATCCCTCCAAATTGATTATGCCGGATCATTTGTAGAACTTGAGGGCGGAGCTCATAGTTGTGGGCTGCGGGATCTCCTAAGTTCACACCCGGACGGTGTGCTCTTTGTGCCGGATCCATACGTCTCCCTAGGGTTTGTGGCTCTTCAATGGCAATGGGTGCAACCCTAATATTAGCCGCCGGCTGCGGTTGTGGTGGAGGAGGTGGAGGTTGTCGGCGATTAAGCTCTCCTTGAACAAGGGCTTGCCTAATCTCATCAATCTCCCTCCTAGTTTCCTCTTGCCTCTCATTGGCAAGTCTCCTTTCTTCCTCCAAGAGCTCATCTCTTAGCCTTATTTGCTCTAAGGCTTCATCCAACTCAGCTTGGAGGTTTCTTCCGGCCATCTCTTTCTCTTTTCGGATGTTCTTGGATCTAGATCGAAGGGTTTTCTCCGGTTCGGGATCGAATGGAGCTAAATCCTTGCCACGAGATCTTCGCATACACCTAAAGAGTAATAGATGTCCTGAAAAGCAAAGACACAAACCAAAAAGAGATCAAAAGCAACAAGAAAGATCTACACTAATAATCAATCACAAAATAGACTCAATCTAGACCTAGTCCCCGGCAACGGCGCCAAAAACTTGTTACGCTAAGATCGTGATGCGCAAATGGGTTTTAAATTTATAACTCGAACTAATTCCTAACTACCTAGCGAAACCCGCAGTGTACGGGACGTTTGTAGAAGGGTTAGTATTCCGAGGTCGAACACAAAGACTAAGGTGAAATTGATTCGAATTGTGATTGAATTTAGTAAAGATCTAGGTTGAAAGAAAAGAAGGAAATAAAGAAAAGAAAATCTCAAATGTTTTTGATTGGTTTTTTTTTTGGTGATCAATCAAAGATCACAATTCATGCAAAGTAAACAATCAAACTAAACTAAGAATCAACACAAATAAACAAGCTAAACAAGATAATGATCAAAGAAAGAAAAAGACGGATTCTAGGGGTTGGAAGTTCCGGTTATGGCATAGGACTTAAGTTATCTATTCATTCCTTGGATTAACTATGATATGTTGGGATCAAGTGTTTCTAAATTGGGATCAATTACCGGGTAGGTCTCATTTCCAACTAGTCCACTCCTAAGGTCTCATTACCGGGTAAGTCTCTAAGAACCTAAGGATAGGAATTCTACACAAACCGGATTGGTAATTAGGAGTCTAACCTATCCTTACCGGGGTAAGTCTTGGAAAGGAAAGTCCTAAACAACTATCCTAGCACACCTAATCCAATGGCGGCTTATTAGGCTCACCACTACCTAAGGTTTGTTATCTTGGAATCTAAGAGTAAGGATTACCGGGTAAGTCTCTCCTAACGCTTAGTTACTACACTAGGTTACCCTAGGGTAGATTAAACTCAACAAACACTTGGGATTTCAACATTCTATAGATCTAAGATAAGATCCTTCGAACCAGGGAAAATCACGGTTTGTTCTACCTAAACCACGGCCGTGGTCAGACAAGAACTACCCGTGATTTCTAACAGCAGCTACGTTCATAAACACAAGTCATCCAAGGGTGAATCTAAGTCCATCCTATCATAGCCCTAACCATAACCATCCCTTCCTTACCCTAGAACCACATCAATTTAGCCTACAACGTTCATAATAGAAATCGAAACAAACAAACATAAAATCATAACATCCATTGCAAGATAATGAAGGAAAAGAGATGAACAAGTGAACTAAAGCAAACCAAGCTGAAAATGGAATTAGAATAACCCACAATCCTTCCAAAAGAAGGTTCAATGATTCATACAACTCTTAGAAATAGAATCCAGAATACAAAAACTATGGTGTGTGTTCTTCTCCTCCTCTTCAATGGAGCTCTTCTTCTTCTCTTTGACACTTTCCTTCCTAGAAAAATTTCTTGTTGAGAGAATATTTTTGGTTAGAGAGAAAATGGATAATAGATGAGCTCCTCCCAGATGCTTCTCACAGCCCATGAAGGACCACTTTTATAACAAACTTGCATGAGCTGGCCATGAGAGTCGTGGCACAGCTGTCACAAGAATCTGGCAAAATCCACGGTTGATTCCACGGCCGTGGAGTGTCAGAGAACCGTGATTCTGTGCAGAAACTTCGCCTTGGATCATTAAGCTGTGATTTGGTGCATGGCAAGTGTTGGCAAGGCTCCATGAGTCCTCCTTAGCCTTTAACTTGCGTCCTAATGGGTCCGAGGGTGTGTCATCTAGATGAACGATCCTCAAACGTATCGTTTTGCTCCTAAATCTCCCGAAATACCTATTAAACACGCACAAGTCCGTGTAAACGTCTATCTCGGCAAAATACATGAATTGAGTGCAAAACGTCGTGAACTAGTGCTAAACCATGCATGAATGAGTGAGAAATCTATCTAAATGATTACCTAAAACTAAGTCATAAATCGTGTTATCAGCTTTCTCTATCCTTCATCACGAAGGCATTGATCTTCCCTCTTAGCTCGATAGTCTTGGAAGGTAGGAAAAACTTTGTCAAAACTCGGTTGTCATCTCCTCCCAAGTACTCACTCGCCCTTCTGGAATAAATTGATACCAAGCCAAGGCTTTATCCTTAAGTGAGAAGGAGAAAGCCCTAAGCTTATGGTTGTTGCTCTCCAATCTAGGCGGTCTTAGAGTCTCCATCAAGATCTCATAGTTCATCAAGTGTTGATGAGGAGACTCTCCTTCCATCCCTCCAAATTGATTATGCCGGATCATTTGTAGAACTTGAGGGCGGAGCTCGTAATCATGGGCTGCGGGATCTCCTAAGTTCACACCCGGACGGTGTGCTCTTTGTGCCGGATCCATACGTTGCCTTAACGTTTGGGGCTCCTCAATAGCAATGGGCACAACCCGAATATTGACCGCCGGCTGCGGTTGTGGAGGAGGTGGAGGTTGTTGACGATTAAGCTCTCTTTGCACAAGAGCTTGCCTAATCTCTTCAATCTCCCTCCTAGTTGCTTCTTGCCTCTCATTTGCAAGTCTCCTCTCATTCTCCAAGGCTTCATCCCTTAGCCTAATTTGCTCTAAAGCTTCATTCAACTCAGCTTGGAGATCTCTTCCGGCCATCTCTTTTCCCTTTCTAATGCTCTTGGATCTAGATCTAAGGGTTTTCTCCGGTTCGGGATCGAATGGAGCTAAATCCTTGCCACGAGATCTTCGCATACACCTAAAGAGTAAGAGATGTTCTGAAAAGCAAAGACACAAACCAAACGAGATCAAAAGCAACAAGAAAGACCTACACTATAAACAATCAAAAACTTTGACTCAATCTTAACCTAGTCCCCGGCAACGGCGCCAAAAACTTGTTACGCTAAGAACCTGACACGCAAAAGCTTTAAATTTATACTCGATATATTTTTCCTAACTCCTAGCGAACCCATAGTGTACGGGACGTTTTGTAGTAAGGATAGTATTCCGAGGTCGAACACAAAGACTGAGGTAAAATCGAGTCAAATAGTGACTAAGGATAGTGTTGATCTAGGCTAAGAAAAGAGAAAGAAATAAAGAAATGAAAATCTCAATGTTTTTGGATTGGTTTTGTGGTGATCAATCAAAGATCACAAATCATTTAAGGTGGGAAAACAAACTAAGAAATCAAGCTAAAACACAAATAAACAAGGCAAACACGAAATATGTGATCAAAGAGAGAAAAGCGGATTCTAGGGGTTGGAAATACCGGTTACGACATTGGACTCAAGCTTCTAATCATTCTTTGGATTAAATATGGTATGTTGGGAAGGAATGTTTCTCAAGTGGGGTCAATTACCGGGTTGGTCTCATGATCCACTAATCCCGCACCTAAAGTCCTATCACCGGGTAAATCTCTAGGATCCTAAGGATAGGAATTCTACACTAACCGGATTGTCATCTAGGGATCTAACCTCTCCTTACCGGGTAAGTCTCGGGAAGGCAAGTCCTAAACATCAATCCTAGCACACTCAATCCAACAACGGCTTATGAGGCTCACTACTACCTACAGTTCGTCATCTTCGGTATCTAAGAGCAAGAATCACCGGGTAGGTCTCTTCTCACACTTAGTTGCTAACACTAGGTCACCCTAGGGTAGATCTAACTCAACAAACACTAGGATTTCAACAATCTAACAACCTAACACTTAGATTTATCAATACAAGCAAGTCAGTCAAAATCACGGGTAGTTCATCAAGAACCACGGCCTTGGAATGTACTAGAACAGGCCGTGATTTACAACAAAGGCTAGGTTTGAGCAAACAATTCATCCAAAGGTGCATCTAAGTCCATTCTATCATAGTCCAAGCCATAACCATCATTTCTTTACCCTAGAATCACATCTACCTAGCCAACGACATGCATCATCACAATCAAAGTCATCAAGCATAAAATCATGGAATCCATATCAAGAGGATGAAATGAAAGGGAGATGAAGCAAGTGGAACAAAGAAATCCAAGCTGAATATGAGTTCAAGAAAGACTTACAACCCTTCAAAAGAAGGTTCAATCATTTCTTACAAACCCTTGCAAAACGTCTTCACAAAGCTCACTCAAAACTATGAAAAAACTAAGAATGGTGTGTTCTTCTCTTCTTCTCCAATGGAAACCTTTCTTCTCCTCCAAGTGTAGCTCCAATCCAATCTTTCAATGAGAGAATATGTGTTGTTGAGAGTGTGGGAGAGAATGGGAGTGATGGGGTCTGCCCTCAACAGCCTGCAGGACCACCTTTTATTCTCCACAAATTGCAAGAGTCGGCCATGAAGATCGTGGGACAGCTGTCACAGCTGTGTAGGGAAAACCACGGCCTATTTCACGCCCGTGGAAGTCCCAGTGGCCGTGGTTTTGGTGCCTCAGCATTCTATGGATCATCAAGTCACAATTTGGTGCAAGGAATGCACCAACAAGGTCCCATCTGTCCTCCTTAGCTCCTAGCTTGCTTCCCAATGAGTCCGAAGGTGTGTCATCTCGAGGCACGATCCTCAAATGTATCGATTAAGCTCCTAAAGTTCCCAAAATACCTACAAATCATGCAAAAGTCTGTGTAGACGTCTATCTCGACATAATACATGAATTGAGTGCAAATCGTCACGAACTAGTGCAGACCATGCATGAATGAGCGGAAAAACTATGTAAATAAGTGCCTAAACCTACGTCATAAATCGTGTTATCACCTTGTGTGATCTAGGAGTCAGCGTGAGCATCATCCCTCTGGAGCTATGTGTGAAGATCGGTCTTGGAGAGTCAAAGCCGGTCAAGATAAGGTTGTACATGGCGGACCGCTCCATTACCCATCCCGTGGGCATTTTGGAAGACGTTCCGGTTAAGTTAGATAACTTCTACTTGCCTATAGACTTTGTAGTGCTTGATATTCCCGCAGATTATCCCGTTCCTATCATTCTCGGGAGACCATTTCTAGCAACTTCGGGTTGCAATGTGGATTGTAAGAACGCCAAATTGAAATTCAACATTGGCGGTGATCAAGTAGAGTTTGCATTGCTTGCTGCAATGAAAGGAGAGCCGCTGGAGGATGATATCTTTAACATCTACAATGAAGAAGAATCAAGAGAATTAGTGAGCTTTATCCTTATTAATGACCCTCTTGAAAAAGTTATTAGCTTTAGCTTAATAGAGGAAGGTATATATGCTTCTTGTGATGCAGATATATGGAGTTTGAAGGCACTGGAAGAAGATCCAAGAGCTAAATTTGAAAGACTAATCCAGGAGAAGAAGATTTCTAGTTTCGGTCCCAATTGCAGTACCTCGACCGAGGCACTTCCTAGACCAAGCGAGGTGTTATTAGCTGAAGAACATCTCGGTCACCCACTCTTGACCTCGACCGAGGTCAAAAGCGAGATAATGTCAAATGAGACTTCTGAAAGTCCAGTTCTTCGATCTAAGTCTACTCCACTGGAAGGAGGAAGCAAGGATCCCCCTCAGAAAGCACCTCCAGTTGTGGAGCTTAAACCGCTTCCAAGTCACTTGAGGTATATCTTCCTTGGACCGGATTTCACTTATCCCGTTATTGTTAGTGCTTCCCTATCTGAAACTGAATTATCTAAACTGATGCATGTCCTGAGAAAACATCAAAAGGCTTTGGGTTATACTATTGATGATCTTATTGGTATTAATCCTTCTTTCTGCATGCATAGAATACTAATGGAGGACGATCATAAGACTTCACGGGAACCTCAAAGATGGTTATATCCGATCATGAAAGAGGTTGTGAAGAAAGAAATTCTTAAGTTGTTGGATGCAGGTATCATATTTCCTATTTCGGATAGCATGTGGGTGAGCCCAGTGCACGTAGTTCCGAAGAAAGGAGGGATGACCGTTGTGACGAATAAGAACAACGAGTTGATCCCAACAAGGACCGTTACGGGTTGGAGGGTGTGCATCGACTACAGGAAGTTGAACGTGGCCACTCGGAAGGACCACTTTCCACTTCCCTTCATCGATCAAATGCTCGAACGATTAGCCCAACATTCACATTTTTGCTATTTAGATGGTTATAGTGGCTTCTTTCAGATTCCTATCCATCCGAATGATCAAGAGAAGACCACTTTCACTTGTCCATGGGGGACATTCGCTTATAGGAGGATGCCATTTGGATTATTTAATGCACCCGCTACCTTCCAGCGATGCATGATGGCTATCTTTTCCGAGTATACAGAGGAGATCATGGAGCGTCATTTTATGGTTAATGAAGGCATTGTGCTAGGACACCTCGTTTCCAACCGAGGTATTGAGGTCGATCGAGCTAAGATCGAGACTATTGAGAAACTTCCTCCCCCTTGTTCAGTTAAGGGTGTGCGGAGTTTTCTCTGGCATGCAGGTTTTTATAGAAGGTTCATCAAGGATTTCTCGAAGATTTCTAAACCACTAACTAAACTCTTGAATAAGGATGTTGTTTTTGAGTTTTCGCAGGAGTGCCTCGATGCTTTTTACAGGATTAAGGAAGCGTTGATCTCCGCCCCCATTATCCAACCTCCGGACTGGACCTTGCCCTTTGAGATCATGTGCGATGCGAGTGATGTGGCGGTAGGAGCGGTGCTTGGACAAAATAAGGATGGCCGGACCAACGCCATTTGTTATGCTAGCAAGACACTAGATGAATCCCAACAAAACTACGCCACCACCGAAAAGGAGCTTTTGACAGTTGTATATGCTTTCGAGAAATTTCGTTCTTACTTAGTGGGTGCGAAAGTTATTGTCTACACTGACCATGCAGCTATCCGCTATTTGCTTGCCAAGAAGGGCGCAAAGCCGCCTCTTATTCGCTGGATTCTCTTGCTCCAAGAGTTTGACCTAGAGATCCGCGATAAAAAGGGATCTGAAAATTCTGTTGCGGATCATCTCAGCCGGCTGCCTCCCTCTTCACGTGAGAACGATGATCTACCCAAAGACGATTCATTACCTGATGAGAAATTACATTTCCTGGAACGTTTGATAGACTTCCTTATCTCACCCCACGATGAAGGTGAAGTATGGGGTGAGGATACCTTCCAGCATGTTTAGGGATGACGTACGGTCCATCTAGCGACCTTAAATCAAGCGCTTCTTGGGTGGCAATCCAAGGTATTGCTTTTTTTTCCCTTTCCTAGCTTAGCTTTAGATAGTTTGCTTTTGCTTTGCTTTGTTTTGTTTTTTTGGCGTCCTAGACAGAAACCAAGTACTTTCTAAGAAAGGATTGCAACCCAGGAGCTACACTGGAAGGACAGAAGTTCGAGAAATTGAGAGGACGGAGCTTGACTGAGACACATCTCGGGTGCAGTCACAGGACCTCGACCGAGATGTTCTTCGCCAACCGAGATGGTCTTATCTGGGATCTGTTTCTTATTTTTTTATGCAGTTCAGCTTATGTCCGGTGAGTATTCTGTTTTCTAGACTTATTTTGACCTATTGGGACAATGTGTCCCAAGTATGGGGTATGTGGATGATTTGTATGACTCTTTCGGATATTATTTTATTATGCTCTACGTTTTTATCTGAGACTACATGCATGCATACAGGTTATTTGATTGAGAAAAACGTCGAAAAACAGGTTAAAGAAAAAAAAAAATTTTGACCTCGACCGGGATGATTCTGGCCGAACGAGGTGATTCACCTCGGTTGACTTAGAACATCTCGACCGAGGTGGTTTAACTGAAAAAGTTTTCGAAATGATTTTTGTGCTTCTTCTCTGGATATGATCTCAGTGATGATTTTGTTTGCAGATTGGTTTTGAAATCTTTATATGATTGAAAGGTTTTATAATGTGTTTAAGTTGCTAAATGCTTTGTTTGAAATTTTGGCATGTTTAATACTTTGTCTTTATCAAAATTATGTTGAATTTGAAGGTTGACACCACATGATGAGTTCTCTCACTATCTTCCTGCAAAGACCAAGGCAATTCATTCTCTTCTCTTCTTCTTCTTGATCATGCTTAGCCCCTCATATATATTTGCCTCCCTTTACCTATCCGGAAATTTGGAAGCAAGTGATGAAAGCAAGTGAACTAAAAGTTGAGAAGTTGGCTGGAATTGAAAGTGTTAGAAAGTAATAATAGGTTTGGGGAAGTCAATCATGATGATGAGTAACTCGGCACCATTCACATAGTCAGGTGTTTGTGTCTTGTCAAAGTCGGATTGAGCGATATTTCTAACGGGGCATGGTATGTGCATCAAGGGTTTGAGGCATCTCGAGAAATTGATGATTGCTGATTTCCTAGGCTTCGGTTATTGTGCACTTTTGTCCATACATCCCAAAAAGTAAAGTAAAAAGTAAAATAAGCAAAGGTTATTGGTGGAAGATGTTGAAGTTCAAAAGCAAGTGAAGTGAAGATTCCGTTTCCCGGATTCTAGCACCACATTCCCTATATACATCCCACCCTCACACGTTTCTTGACCATTCATTTGGAAAGCCCTTGAGACCTCGAGCTTGTTGATTGACTTTGTGGTTTAAACTGGATTATACCTGATTAATTTCAATAATTATGATTTATTATGCATTCTATGATTTTATGCAAAGATGAACAACTTTCTTATATTCATAAAATGTTTTGATCATGTTTTGATTTTATTTACCATGAAGCATTCTCTAAGAGTGATCTATGAGTGGAGCACACCACCAAAGTGTTTTGAAAGACTTTTCATTGATCTTTTCTGACCTATAATCCATTCTATCTTGTATCTAAGATTTGGAACTTGCTTGGGGACAAGCAAGGGACAAGTATGGGGTATTTTGATAGCATGAATTATAGTCTATATTTTGGGACATGTTTAGACGTTTTATCTTCAATAATCTGCATGTTTGGATGTATATTATGTGATTATATTGCCATTTCATCTACCTTTGCGGGAATCGAGGTCTACACGTAGTTTCGTTGTAATCGTAGGTAAAACGGCACGTTTTGGACTAAAATGGAGCTAAAAGAGCTAAGGAATCATTGGACCTACATTCAGGAGCTTAAAGGAGAACCAAGGAAGCATGGAAATGGATTAAAGATTCACTTTGGACCAGATTTGAGAGATTCACCTTCAGTTGAGATTCACCTCGTGCAGCTACAGTGTCACCTCGACCGAGGTGACTTTGAAGAACGCCCCGACCGAGGTGAATACCCTGACGCGGCAAGGAGATATATTTTATGGCTGAGATCTTTTAATTATGGAAAGAAGATCTTATATTTTTGGGCTGGATTTCTGGAAGAAAGAAAATATATTCAGCTGATATAATTGTACCTATTTTATGGAAAAATATCTTTTCCAAGATTTCTTATCTTTGGAAGGGAATTTTCCTATAAAAGGGTTGGATTTTCCACAAATTTGTAACATGCTTACCGGCTGAAAGCCGACATCCCGCAGCAGTTCGAAAACCTAGCGGTATCTGATAACACGATTTATGACTTAGGATTAGACACTTATTAAGATAGATTTTTCACTCATTCATGCATGGTTTAGCATTAGTCCACGACGTTTGCACTCAATTCGCGTATTTTGTCGAGATAGACGTCTACACGGACTTTTGCATTGCTTTGCAGGTATTTTGGGAGATTTAGGAGCTTAATCGATACGTTTGAGGATTGTTCATCAAGATGACACACCCTCGGACTCATTAGGATGCAAGCTAGAGGCTAAGGAGGACTCATGGAACCTTGTCAACACAAGCCATGCACCAAATCGAAGCTTAATGAACCAAGGCAAAGCTGGAGCACCGAACCACTGTCATTGGCAAGACCACGGCCGTGGGAACCAACCGTGGTTTTTGCCAGACGGTTGTGACAGATGTGCCACGATCTCATGGCTCACTCTAGCAAGGTTGTAGTATAAAAGTGGTCCTGCAAGGCTGAGAGGAGAGGAGGAATTTTAAGAATCAAATCCACATTCTCTCCAATACTCTCAACAAGAAGATTCTCTTGGGAGAAGCTACCATAGGAGGAGGAGAAAAGCTCCATTGGAGAAGAAGAGAAGAACACACCATAGCTAATCTTTGATAAGTTTTGTAGTGAAGATTTTCGGAATCGATTTTCTAGGGTTGTAAGGATCGATTATACCTTCTTTGAAGGGTTGTGAGTCTTTCTAATCTCATTTCCAGCTTTGTTCTACTTGTTTCACTTATTTATCTCTTTCTCTTCATTATCTTGCAAATGGATGCTATGATTTTATGCTTGATGATTTCGATTGAGATGATGTATGTTGTTGGCTAGATAGATGTGATTCTAGGGTAAGGAAAAGAAGGTTATGGCTAGGACTATGATATGATGGACTTAGATTTACCTTTAGATGATTCATCTATATAAACCGAGCCACTTTTGGAGTCCACGGTTCGTTCTTGCTAGTCCACGGCCGTGGAAGTGGTAGAACAGCCCGTGGTTCGCCTGATTCGTTTGATTAGATGAGTCTAAGTTCTAGAATGTTAGAATATTGAAATCCTAGTGTTTGTTGAGTTAAATCTATCCTAGGGTGACCTAATGTTAGCAACTAAGTGTTAGAAGAGACCTACCCGGTGATTCTTGCTCTTAGATTCCGAAGATGACAAACCCTAGGTAGTGGTGAGCCTCATAAGCCGCCATTGGACTAAGTGTGCTAGGATAGTTGTTTAGGACTTACCAGTCCGAGACTTACCCGGTGAGGATAGGTTAGCTTCCTAGGTGACAATCTGGTTTGTGTAAAATTCCATTCCTTAGGCTCTTTGAGACTTACCCGGTGATGAGACCTTAGGAACGGACTAGTGGACCTTGAGACCTACCCGGTGATTGATCCCAATCTAGAAACACTTACTCCCAATATCCCATAATTAATCCAAGGAATGATTAGATAGCTTGAGTCCTATGCCATAACCGGAATTTCCAGCCCCTAGAATCCGCTCCTCTCTTTGATCATACGTTTCGTGTTTGCCTTGTTTACTTGTGGTGTTAACTTAGTTAATTGTTTACTTTGCATTATTTGTGATCCTTGATTGATCACCTAAAAACCAACCAAAAACATTGAGATTTTCATTTCTTTATTTCCTTCTCTTTTCTTAGGCCTAGATCTTCACTAAACTTAATCACTAATCGATTCGATCTCACCTCAGTCTTTGTGTTCGACCTCGGAATACCACCCCTACTACAAATGTCCCGTACACTGCGGGTTCGCTTGGAGTTAGGAGAAATATAACGAGTATAAATTTAAAGCTTATTGCACTACACATCCTGAGCGTAACAAGTTTTTGGCGCCGTTGCCGGGGACTAGGTCTAGATTGAGTCGTTATTTGTGATTGTTTATAGTGTAGGTCTTTCTTGTTGCTTTTGATCTCTTTTTGGTTTGTGTCTTTGCTTTTCAGGACATCTCTCACTCTTTAGGTGCATGCGAAGATCTCGTGGCAAGGATCTAGCTCCATTTGATACCGAACCGGAGAAAACCTTTAGATCTAGATCCAAGAGCATTAAAAAGGGAAAAGAGATGGCCGGAAGAGATCTCCAAGTTGAGTTGGATGAGGCTTTAGAGCAAATTAGGATAAGGGATGAAGCTTTGGAGAATGAAAGGAGACTTGCCAATGAGAGGCAAGAGGCAACTAGGAGGGAGATTGAGGAGATTAGGCAAGCTCTTGTGCAAAGAGAGCTTAACCGTCAACAACCTCCTCCACCTCCACCACAACCGCAGCCGGCGGCGGTTAATATTCGGGTTGTGCCCATTGCTATGGAAGAGCCACAAACGTTAGGGCAACGTATGGATCCGGCACAAAGAGCACACCGTCCGGGTGTGAACTTAGGAGATCCCGCAACCCATGATTACGAGCTCCACCCTCAAGTTCTACAAATGATCCGGCATAATCAATTTGGAGGGATGGAAGGAGAGTCTCCTCATCAACACTTGATGAATTATGAGATCTTGATGGAGACTCTTAGACCGCCTAGATTGGAGAGCAACAACCATAAGCTTAGGGCTTTCTCCTTCTATCTTAAGGACAAGGCCTTAGCTTGGTATCAATCTATTCCACAAGGGCGAGTGAGTACTTGGGAGGAGATGACAACCGAGTTTTTGACTAAGTTCTTCCCACCTTCCAAGACTACCGAGTTAAGAGGGAAGATCAATGCCTTCGTGATGAAGGATAGAGAGAGCTTGTTCAAGTCTTGGGAGAGATTCAAAGATCTTCTCCTAGATTGTCCACACCATGGTATACCAAAAATTGAGCTATTGGAGATCTACTTCAAAGGACTTGATGAAGATAGCCAATTCAAGCTTCAATCTCTTTCCGGTGGGACTTTCATGGAAAAGCATGTAGATGAAGCTTGAGAGTTTGTAGAGAAACTGTTCGCTCCAAACGGTGTGTGCAAGCTTTAAATTTATAACCCTAGACGTAAGATTAAAACAAGGATGCGAACCCGCAGTGTACGGGTCAATCGTAGTAAAAAGCAAGGAATTCCAAGGGTCGATCACAGGGACTTAGTGAAACAAAGTCCAATCACGGTATGCTTATATAAATACTAACCACAAGAGCAATTAAAACAATCAAAGATGCATAAGAAGTCAATAAAGCAAACATGCAATTCTAGGGATTAAAGCATCTAGTTGTGGTTCCAACTCAAGATCTAAAGATAAGCGGACAAAGCTGAGATTTTTGCATAGGGAAGGTGTTACTAAAGTAGAATAGATCACCGGGTAAGTTTCACTACTCACCAATCCTAAACCGTAACTCCTATTACCGGGTAAGTCTCAAGAAATTAAGATAAAGAACTATAACCTCAAACTAACACACCATCTAAGGGAATAGAATCAACCTTTACCGGGTAAGTCTCAGGCTAACTCACAAAGATGGGATGAAAGCACACTCAAACCCAATAAAGGATAAACCTTTATTACCTACACTTATGATCTTAGGTACACAAACTAAGGAATTACCGGGTAAGTCTCATCCTAGGCTTGCATTGAACCAGGAAAGGTGTAATAAGAATAGGATTTGGCAAACTCTAACACTTAACTCTCAGTTTCGGATCAGATAAGTCACCTCGGTCAGCCAAATTCCACCCCGGCCGAGATGTTCATCGATTGAGCGAGATGCTTAGGGTTAAGGTTAAAGACTCGAACCTTCAGGGTCCTACTGGAATCTAAGATTTATTCTATCATTGTTTTTCCCACAACCTTCAGCCAATCACCCTAGAATCACACAAGGAAATTAGCCACTCATCATCATCATGAAAGTATTAATCAAATATATGGGAAGAAGGTGAATATTTGAACAAGAAGAATTTAATGAAAAGACTTCAATAAGTGAATCAAATATCACAACAAAGCGTTCCTTGGATATAAATCCAACAAGCAAGACAACAAGGAAGAGAATCTAAGGCAATCTTACAAGAAAACCTCCAAAAGCTATAAAAGTTACAATCTTCAATCTTCCTTCAACCTTCAAAAAGGTTCTTCAAATCTCCCAACTGGAGTATGGCTGCTGCGTGCTTTTCGGTGTAAGCGGGATGTTGGATTTGTGGAAATCCAACCCTTTTTATAGGAAAATTACTCTCCTAAGATAAGATATCTTAGAAAGATCTCTTCCCATAAAAATAGGTAAAATATGTGATCTAGCATATCTTCTTCCTTCTAGGAGCCAAGCCCAAAAAAATATAAGATCACTTTCCAAAGATAAAAGATCTCAGCCAAGAATAAAATATTCTCGCCGCGTCCTAGGTATTCGCCTCGGTCGAGTCGACTTTCCTGGATCACCTCGGTCGAGATGAATCTGTGGTCAACCGAGGTGAGTCACAAATGAATGTGAAATCTCTCAAAACTGGTCCAAAGTGAATCCTTAATCCATGACTATGCTTCCTGGATGGTTCCTTATGTTTCTCAATGTAGCTCCAATGACTCCATAGCTCCTTTTGCTCCTTTTTGATGCAAAACGTGTCATTTTACCTACGATTACAACAAAACTAGGTGTAGACCTTGATTCCCGCAAAGGTAGATGAAATGGTAATATAATCACATAATATACATACAAACATGCAGATTATGAAAGATAAAACGTCCAAATAAACCCCAAAATATAGACTATAATCCATGCTATCAAAATACCCCATACTTAGCCCTTGCTTGTCCCCAAGCAAGTTCCGCATATAAAAGACAAGATAGAATGGATTATAAGTCAAGAAAATCAATGATAAGTCTTTCAAAAACATTTTTATGGTGTGTAACTATCATAAATCACTCTAAGAGAATACTTCATGGAATTTAAAAACCAAATATGATCAAAACATTTTATAAATATAGGAAAGTTGTTCATCTTTGCATAAAATCATAGAATGCATAATAAGTCATCATTATCAAAATTAATCATGCACAATCCAGTTTAAACCACTAAGTCAATCAACAAGCTCAAGGTCTCAAGGGCTTCCCAAAAGAAAGGTTAAGAAACGTGTAGGGTAGGGAAGTATGTAAGGTAATGTGGTGCTAGAATCCGGGAAAAGGATATACTTCACTTTCACTTTGACTTTCAACATCTTCCACCAATAAGCTTTGCTTATTTCACACTTTTTTTCCTTTTTACTTTACTTTTTAGGATGCATGGACAGAGGTGCACAATAACCGAAGCCTAGGAAATCAGCAATCATCAATTTCTTGAGATGCATCAAACCCTTGATGCACATACCATGACCCGTTAGGAATATCGCTCAATCCGACTTTGGCAAGACACAAACACCCGGCTATGTGAATGGTGCCGAGTTACTCATCATCATGATTGACTTCCCCAAACCTATTATTACTTTCTAACACTTTCACTTCCAGCCAACTTCTCAACTTTAACTTCACTTGCTTTCACCACTTCGCTTGCTTCCAAATTCCCGGATAGGTAAAAGGAGGCAAAATGTATATGAGGGGCTAAGAATGATCAAGAAGAAGAAGAGAGAAGAATGAATTGCCTTGGTCTTTCCAGGAAGAAAGTGAGAGAACTTATCTTGCGGTGTCAACCTTCAAATTCAACATAATTTAGATAAAAACGAAGTATTAAACATGCCAATAATTTCAAACAAAGCATTTAGCAACTTAAACATATTATAAAACCTTTCAAACACATAAAGAATTTAAAACCAGTCACTAAGCAAAATCTTCACTGAGATCATATCCAGATAAGACGCACAAAAATCGTTTTCGAAATCTCTCAGTTAACCCACCTCGGTCGAGGTGTTCTTAGATCAACCGAGGTGAAACACCTCGTTCGGCCAGAAATGCCCCGGTCGAGGTCCAAAAAAATTTTTTTTTAAAAACCATTTTTCTTTCAGTTTCGACGTTTTTTTCAATCAAATAACCTGTGAGTATGCATGCAATCTCAGATAAGCATATAGATGCAAAAGTGAAGCATAAATATCAATATCCAGTCAATAGAGTCATACATCAAAGTCAAATAATACATCAAATACCCCATACTTGGGACACACTGTCCCAGTGGGTCAAAATAAGTCTAAAGGATAAAAGTACTCACCGGATAATAAGCTGAACTGCATAAAAAATAAGAAAGAAAAATCCTGCAGCTCTCAATAATCCTGATCCGGTGGTGGTGGTGGTGGTGGCACATACGGATACTGGGATGGGTGAAATGGATAACTCATAGTCTGCTGGAAATGTATCTCCATCATCCTGCGCTGATAGTGCTGTCCCTCGAGCATCTGATGAGTCCAGCTGTCAATCTGTCGGCGCTGGGCAGCAAATCTCTCATGCATGTCCACAGTAAGGGCAGCATAAGAGTCTATCATCTGATCTGTCAGATCATCGATCCGACGATGAGCCTCTGAATCTCTATGACGGCGTGTCCTACGCCTAGCAGGTCTAGCAGGTGATGCAGCAGGTGCAGGCTCAGTATCCTCATCATCCAGATCTATAATTGGTGCGCTCGTCCCTGCAGTATCTGTCCCTGTATTCATCGGGACTCCACCCTCTCTCTCATCAACTGTCTCCTCATCATCAGCCTCCTCCTCAGCTGGGGCAGCTGCTACCTCTCTATAATCCTCCATCAGTGGAGTCCAAGCGGTCTGCCAATAGTGAGGGTCATAAACAGAAAACTGGGCAGACCACCTGATCCCCTATGGCGCAGTCAGCTCCCATGGCATAGCCACGTACGGAGTAGTCAGACCTCAGGGAACTAGAATCCGCCGAGTGATCATCTCCTACAATCCAAGCGGCTTGGCAGCCGCCACCATCGTGTAAGCACTGAGATCCATGTCCTGATAGCTAGCTATATGGGTGACAAGCCCTCCGCGGCAAATGTCTCCCTTTGCCTTGGCCTTGATCCTGTGCAGATCCTCTGCCAGCATCAAGCCAAAGTCCGGGATACCCCCAGTAACCATGCAGTATAAACTGAAAAGCTCTCCCTGTCGGATCTTCTGGGGCGTCTCAATACGCGCCAAAAGCATCTCACTGAAGATCCGGTGGGCTAACCTAAAGGCTAGGTGGAAGATGACCTTCTCCCTGGAATCTCCAGGGCGCCATCTATCTGCGTGCTCAACAATATGGGAAATCTGCCCCCAAAACTCCCTAGCTACTGATCGGGACGGGAAGTCAACAGCGGTGGGCTTCGGAAAGCCAAAAATATCTCTCCAGTACTCAAGTGGCACTAAGAAGTTCCGGTTCATCAACCGGTACTTCACAGACTGCTCTGTGGGAAGGTAGGTGAAGGAGCTAACGAACTCTAGGGTCGGCTCCAAGTAGGCTGGGGCTCGGATCTCAGTAAACTGATACAACCCAACTGTAGAAATCATCCTCCTAAGGTCTCCATCTACCTGGAGGCAATCAAAAGCGAACACGTCCAGGAAGCATGGTGCAATCACTGGACGGCCAGAAATGTGGTCGTAATCGACTTGGTATCGCTCATGGATCACCGGTCGATATGGTCGGGAAGAAGAGGAAGAAGGGGAAGGTGAGGATCTATCCCTAAGGACAAGGTGTCGGTCAGAACTCATTTCTAATTCAGTCACTGTCAGGTCACCTCGGTCAACTGACAACACTCAAGAATCACCTCGGCCGAGGCACAGCTCGACTGGACCGAGGCGAAAAACTGGATTCTAATTCCTTCTGAAAATTCAGTTCTTTTCCCCCAAAATCACTACAACTGCTTCCTATGGGGTACTTAAGCCTTTCCTCAAAAAATGTAAGGGCAACCAAAGCCCAAATCGAAGCGAAAAAAGCGAGGTAGGGTTTCGGTTCTATTTTTACCTCGTTCGGCCGAATCGGTTCGATTCTCTTGCAGATCGATGTTGCACTGGGATCCTCTGAGTTTCAATCGCAGTTTGGAGACAGAAATCGTTGAAAACGAGCAAGAAATCAGAGGAGCGAGGTGGACTGTCGCCGCGGTCGAGGGGAAAGAGTAAAGTGAGGAGAGAGAAATCTTCCGCCTTTTATACCCTTTTTTGGACTGCTGTCACCTCGGTCGAGATGGTCTCGACTGGACCGAGGTGGTACGGACCGAGGTGGTTCTTCAGAAAACCCTAGTCGCCTCGGTTGCTCAAGAATCATCTCGGTCGAGGTGCTCTGACATCAACCGAGATGCCTCAGTCAAACTCCATCTTCTTAAATTCTCGAACTTCTGTCCTTCCGGTTATGCTCCTTCCTTAGATGTCTCCTGTTATCTGTCTAGAACGCCAAAGACAAAACAAAGCAAAGCAAAAGCAAAAACTATCTAAGCTAGACTAGAAAAAGGGAAAAGAAAGCAATACCTTGGGTTGCCTCCCAAGAAGCGCTTGATTTAAGGTCGCTAGCTGGACTAGAATGCGTCTCAAATGAGGTATATTGGTGCAACCTCCTCAACCGGAGTTTCCGGTTGGTACTTCTTAAGTCTATGACCGTTGACCTTGAAGCTTCTGCTAGTTTCGCCCCATATCTCAACTGCACCATGAGGAAAAACATGTTTCACAACATAAGGTCCGGTCCATCTAGATTTTAACTTACCTGGAAAAAGGCGGAGGCGGGAGTTGAAGAGTAGAACTAAGTCTCCTTCGTTAAGCTCCTTTTGGACGATACGCTTGTCATGCCATCTCTTCGTCCTTTCCTTATAGATTTTGGCATTCTCATAAGCGTTCAAACGCAGCTCCTCCAGCTCGTTGAGTTCCAATAGTCGCTTCTCGCCGGCCTCCTTAATGTCGAAGTTTAACCATTTGATCGCCCAATATGCTTTGTGTTCCAATTCAACGGGCAAATGGCAAGACTTCCCGTATACCAAATTATAAGGGGTGGTACCTATGGGAGTCTTAAATGCGGTCCTATACGCCCAAAGAGCATCGTCCAATTTCATGGACCAGTCTTTCCTTGTCCTAGAGACGGTCTTCTCCAAAATTGCTTTGATTTCTCTATTCGAGATCTCGACCTGTCCACGAGTTTGAGGGGATAAGGGGTTGATACCTTGTGGGTTACCCCATACTTCGATAGAAGTGCCTTGAACTTCCGGTTGATGAAATGCGTTCCTCCATCGCTGATGATGATGCGTGGAGTTCCAAACCGTGGAAAGATAGTTCTGTTTAGGAACTTCACAACCACCTTGGCGTCATTAGTGGGAGAAGCAATGGCTTCAACCCATCTAGAGACGTAATCAACTGCAAGAAGAATAGAGAGGTTTCCTCCGGAGGATGGGAAAGGTCCCATGAAGTCAATCCCCCATACATCAAAGATTTCCACCTCTTGGATGTTGTTAAGTGGCATCTCGTTCCTCCTTGATAAATTTCCTGTTCTTTGGCATGCATCACAAGAGACAACAAAGGATTGTACATCCTTAAATAATGTAGGCCAAAAGAAACCGGAACGCAATACCTTAGCGCATGTTTTATCGGTGCTAGCATGTCCTCCACAAGGAAGTGAATGGCAATGCCGTATAACGCTATTAACTTCATCTTCCGGAATACATCTTCGAAGCATCCCATCCGGCCCGCGCTAGAATAGCAGCGGCTCGTCCCAGTAGTAATGTCGTACTTCTTTGAAGAATCTCTTCTTTTGAGAGTACGTCAATCCGGGCGGTATTTCCTGGCAAACAAGATAATTCACAATATCAGCATACCAAGGTCAGTTGTAACCGGAAAGTTGGTGGATAGAATGTTCCACCAACTGAGGATGAATGTCAGAGAAGGGAGTAAGAAGTTTATTATTCTCAGTAGTCTCAGTTGACATCATCTCGCCATCGACCTCGGTCGAGACGCAAAGGCGTTGACCGAGATGTTCTTCAGTCGCCTCGCTCAGTCCAGGAAGTGCCTCGGTCGAGGTACTGCAACTGGAACCGAAACTGGAGATCTTCGTCTCCTGGGTTAGCTTCTCAGTTTTAGCTCCTGGATCCTCTTCCAGTGCTTTTAAGCTCCGTATATCTGCATCACAAGAAGCATCTATACCTTCCTCCATTAAACTGAAGCTAATAACTCTTTCGAGTGGATCGTTAGTAAGGATAGAGCTCACCAATTCTCTTGATTCTTCTTCACCATAGATGTTGAAGATATCATCACTCAGCTGCTCCCCTTTCATGGCTGCAAGTAGTGCAAACTCCACCTCGTCGCCACCAATGTTGAATTTCAACTTGGCGTTCTTGCAATCCACGTTGCAACCCGAAGTTGCTAGAAATGGCCTCCCGAGAATAATAGGAACAGGATAATCTGCGGGAATGTCAAGTACAACAAAATCTATAGGTAGATAGAAGTTACCTAACTTGACCGGAAGGTCCTCCAAGATGCCCACGGGATGGGTAATGGAGCGATCCGCCATATAAAGTCGAATCTTGACCGGCTTGGGCTCTCCAAGTCTGATCTTCACACATAGCTCCAGCGGGATGATGCTCACGCTGGCTCCTAGATCACAAAGGGCTTCACAAGTGACATCCCCAACTTGAATGGGAATGCAAAATGAGCCGGGATCTCTCAATTTAGGTGGCATCTTCTCCTTCATGATTTGTATGAGCTCCGAGGATTTAGATGTCATCCTAACTTCACCAAAGTCTTCCAACTTCCTTTTCCTTGATAGGATTTCCTTCAAGAACTTCCCATAGGCGGGCATTCCTAGAATAGCATCAAGGAAAGGAATGCTAATATGCAGTTTATTCATCAAGTCAAGGAACTTACCAAAGTGCTTGTCTAGATGTGCTCTGGCCCTTGACTGGGGAATGGAAGTGGTGGTTTGTATGCAGGAGGTGGAACATAAACTTCAGTTTTCCCCTCCGCTTTCTGTGGTTCCACCTCGGTTGGCCTCTTGGCCGAAGTGTTTTTCGACTGCACCTGGACCGAGGTGGTCTTCGTCGGTACTGGCACCGACCGAGGCACTGGATCTGCAGTTTTCAGTCCACTCCTCGTAGTTATGGCCATGATCTGGCCCTTAGGGTTGCTTTCCGTCCTTGCTGGAAGCTTCCCTGGATCTCTTGGCGCTTCATTCGCCCTACTTGCAAGTTGTTGTTCAAAGGCTTTTTGGGCCTTCGAAAATGAAGTCATAGAAGTCTCCATAGCGTTGAGCTTGATCAAGATAGCCTCCAGAACTGCGTCTTTATTTTCCGGCTGAGACGAACTTGATCCTTGCCCCTGGCTTTTTAATGGAGTAGAAGAAGAAGAAGAAGAAGGGGAAGAGAGGAAAGGGTTAGAGGAATCGTTAGAGTTGGAGTTTGAATGATTGTTACCAGAATTTTGGTTGTTCGCCCTCCAGTTGTTGCTATTGGATCCTCTATTGTTGTTGTTGTAATTGTTGTTCCGGGAACCATTGTTGTTGTTACGGTATCCGTTGTCGTTGTTCCTTTGCCCTTGCTCTTCCTTCTTGGTTTGTGCAACCAAGAGTTCCTTCAATTGCTTCACGTCATTCTTCAAAGACGTGAGTTGATTGTTGTTGGGCTGAGTTTCCTGAAAGTTAACTCTTTTAACTCCACCTTCAGCTCCTTGGTGGGTGTACTTCTCCATATGCAAGGCTTGCTTCTCAATGAAGTCCCAAGCCTCGTCAATCGCCATGTCCATGAAGGTACCGGCGGAGAGTAGTTGGAGATTGAACTGGGTGCTTCCGTCCAGTCCCTTGAAGTAAATCTCCAATAACTCTAATTTTGGAATCCCATGATGTGGACAATCCAAAAGAATGTCCTTGAACCGCTCCCATGACTTGGACAAGCTCTCCTTGTCCTTCATAATGAAAGCATTGATCTTCCCTCTCATTTCAGCTGTCTTTGAGGGGGGGGGGGAAGAATTTGGTCAAGAACTCCGTTGTCATTTCCTCCCATGTGCTAATTTTTCCTGGAGGAAGAGATTGATACCAAGTAAGAGCTCTATCTTTTAAAGAAAAGTAAAAAGGTCTTAGCTTGTAGTTGTTATTTTCAATCCTTGAAGGTCTCAAGGTCTCCATCAAGATCTCATAGTTTTGAAGATGTTGATGTGGTGATTCCTTCTCCATCCCTCCGAATTGGCATTGGCGAATCATGGATAGAACTTGCGGTCGAAGTTCATAGTCATGGTCCGCTGGATCTCCTAGATTAACTCCTGGACGCCTCAGTTGTTGATTAGGGTCCATCCTTTGACCTAGGGTTTGTGGGATTCCTGCAAGAAGAACGTTTCGGACTGGCATCCAAGGTGGAAGTATCTCGGCCGGGGCGTCTGGTACTGGAACCTGCTTCGGTCGAGGGTCAGCAACTGGATCCTACATCGGTCGAGGATCTGGGACTGGATCTTCCCTCGGTCGAAGTAGAATCTGGTCTCGTATGACGGCCATCTCTGCTTCGATTGCTTCAGTCTTGGTGCGAGTTTCTTCCTTCTCTCGCCTTAGTTCTTCCCTGCTGAGGCGTAGCAGCTCTAACGCCTCTTTCAACTCGGCCTCAACATCGCGGTTGTCTTGTTGGGCCATCTTTGCTTCTCTTAAGCGTCGCTTGTATGTCTTTTCTGGTTCGGGATCGTAAGGAACGATTTCCTTCCCAGTGCGGGTTCTTCGCATATACCTAAAAAAAGGAACCTGCAAAAGTCACTCAAGTAGAGTGGTTAGTAGACACGGGGGCAAGTGCCCCAAAGGCAAACCGTAACCGGCTCGGTCTAGACCAAGTCCCCGGCAACGGCGCCAAAAACTTGTTCGCTCCAAACGGTGTGTGCAAGATTTAAATTTATAACCCTAGACGTAAGCTTAAAACAAGGATGCGAACCCGCAGTGTACGGGTCAATCGTAGTAAAAAGTAAGGAATTCCAGGGGTCGATCACTGGGACTTAGTGAAACAAAGTCCAATCACGGTATGCTTATGTAAATACTAACCACAAGAGCAATTAAAACAATCAAAGATGCATAAGAAGTCAATAAAGCAAACATGCAATTCTAGGGATTAAAGCATCTAGTTGTGGTTCCAACTCAAGATCTAAAGATAAGCGGACAAAGCTGAGATTTTTGCATAGGAAAGGTGTTACTAAAGTAGAATAGATCACCGGGTAAGTTTCACTACTCACCAATCCTAAACCGTAACTCCTATTACCGGGTAAGTCTCAAGAAATTAAGATAAAGAACTATAACCTCAAACTAACACACCATCTAAGGGAATAGAATCAACCTTTACCGGGTAAGTCTCAGGCTAACTCACAAAGATGGGATGAAAGCACACTCAAACCCCAACAAAGGATAAACCTTTATTACCTACACTTATGATCTTAGGTACACAAACTAAGGAATTACCGGGTAAGTCTCATCCTAGGCTTGCATTGAACCAGGAAAGGTGTAATAAGAATAGGATTTGGCAAACTCTAACACTTAACTCTCAGTTTCGGATCAGATAAGTCACCTCGGTCAGCCAAATTCCACCCCGGCCGAGATGTTCATCGACTGAGCGAGATGCTTAGGGTTAAGGTTAAAGACTCGAACCTTCAGGGTCCTACTAGAATCTAAGATTTATTCTATCATTGTTTTTCCCACAACCTTCAGCCAATCACCCTAGAATCACACAAGGAAATTAGCCACTCATCATCATCATGAAAGTATTAATCAAATATATGGGAAGAAGGTGAATATTTGAACAAGAAGAATTTAATGAAAAGACTTCAATAACTGAATCAAATATCACAACAAAGCGTTCCTTGGATATAAATCCAACAAGCAAGACAACAAGGAAGAGAATCTAAGGTAATCTTACAAGAAAACCTCCAAAAGCTATAAAAGCTACAATCTTCAATCTTCCTTCAACCTTCAAAAAGGTTCTTCAAATCTCCCAACTGGAGTATGGCTGCTGCATGTTTTTCGGTGTAAGCGGGATGTTGGATTTGTGGAAATCCAACCCTTTTTATAGGAAAATTACTCTCCTAAGATAAGATATCTTAGAAAGATCTCTTCCCATAAAAATAGGTAAAATATGTGATCTAGCATATCTTCTTCCTTCCAGGAGTCAAGCCCAAAAAAATATAAGATCACTTTCCAAAGATAAAAGATCTCAGCCAAGAATAAAATATTCTCGCCACGTCCTAGTTATTCGCCTCGGTCGAGTCGACTTCCCTGGATCACCTCGGTCGAGATGAATCTGTGGTCAACCGAGGTGAGTCACAACTGAATGTGAAATCTCTCAAAACTGGTCTAAAGTGAATCCTTAATCCATGGCTATGCTTCCTGGATGGTTCCTTATGTTCCTCAATGTAGCTCCAATGACTCCATAGCTCCTTTTGCTCCTTTTTGATGCAAAACGTGCCATTTTACCTACGATTACAACAAAACTAGGTGTAGACCTCGATTCCCGCAAAGGTAGATAAAATGGTAATATAATCACATAATATACATACAAACATGCAAATTATGAAAGATAAAACGTCCAAACAAACCCCAAAATATAGACTATAATCCATGCTATCAGAAACAAGCTTTAGTAATTGAGAAATACTCCCATAGGAAGAGTGGTGGGAGAAAGGCGGGAGCATATGAGGTGAGTGAAGTCACCATGAGCAATTTCAAGCTTGACGCCATCAACAACGAGCTAAAGTCTTTGAGGGAGTTGTGTGCTACAACTTTGAAGAACCAAGCAACCCCTCAAGTGCAAGTGCAAGCTAACTTATCTTCCAAGGAGGAAGATGTGAACTACATGGGGAGGGGCAATTACAACAACTATCAAGGCCCAAGGAACTCCAACAACAACCGGCAATTCAACAATTACCGGCCCAACCATAACCACCCCGGGTTTTCCTATTCTAACCCGGATGGAGCCTTGAACCCTCCCGCTTCTACAAGCGCAGCTCCACCACCAAAGGCTTCACAAGAACCTCCACTCGGATTTCCTCAACCTCCAAAGGATAGAACCGAGATGATGTTTGAGCAATTGCTTGGAAGGTTGAGTGGTCTTGAGAGCACGGTGACTTCCATTTCTAAAGCTCAAAAGGTGTTGGAAGCACAAGTGTTCCAAAAGGCGGGTGAAGCTCATAGAGATCCGGCAAAGCTTCCCGGAAGAACCGAAGACAACCCAAGAGGCCAAGTGTTGGCCATTACAACGAGGAGTGGGTTGAGTATGAAGGATCCTTTGCCCAAGGAGAATGCTAAGGGAAAGCAAGTAGTGGTAGAGGAAGAGATATTGCAAGAAGATGGAGGCAAGAGCAAGGATGTTGAGCCAACATAAGTGGCACCGCCTCCATACAAACCACCGCTACCATTCCCTCAATCACGAGCAAGAGCTCGCTTGGACAAGCACTTTGGTAAATTCCTTGAACTTATGTCTAAATTGTATATTAACATTCCGTTCATGGATGCTATCTTAGGTATGCCGGCATATGACAAGTTCTTGAAAGAAATACTCTCCAACAAAAGAAAGTTGGAAAAGTATGGAGAAGTAAGAATGACGAAGAGGTCCTCGGAATTGATCCAAACAATGAAGGATGAGATGCCTCCTAAACTAAGAGATCCGGGATCTTTTTGTGTGCCAATCAGAGTGGGAGAAGTGAAGTATGAAGCCCTTTGTGATCTTGGGGCAAGTGTGAGCATCATACCGCTTGCACTTTGCAACAAGGTTGGGCTAGGAGAGCCAAAACCGGTCAAGATGACCCTTTACATGGCGGACCGCTCTATTACTCATCCGGTTGGGATCTTGGAGGACATTCCGGTGCAACTAGGGAAGTTCTATGTGCCGATTGACTTTGTTGTCTTGGACATCCCGGCGGACTATCCGGTTCCCATCATCTTAGGGAGACCCTTCCTAGCCACTTCCGGATGCTTGGTGGATTGCAAAAATGGAATTCTCTCCTTCAACATTGGAGAAGAGAATATCAAGTTCAAGCTGTCCACAATGATGAAAGGGTCAACCCTTAATGAGGATGTATTCAACAAAGTCGAGCAAGAGGAGTCTAGAGAAGTTGTGAGCTCGATCTTGATCAAGGACCCCTTGGAGAAGGTTCTTAGCTTAAGTTTGATGGAGGAAGGTGTTGAGGAGGCTTGCAATGAAGAAATCAAGGCCTCAGAAGCATTAGAGAAGGAGACAAGAGCTGAAATTGAAGGCCACAAGAGTATGCTGAGTTCCTGTAGGAACCACGGTCGTGGAAGGTGTTCCACGGCCGTAGAACTCTCTGGAAAGCTCCGAAGAGCAAGCTTGGCAACTTCCACGGCCGTGGATGTGCCAAGATCCGTGGAGTTGGCCGTGGTTTCCCCAGAAGCAGCTCTTGTTGTTGAGCAAGCTTCAAGGAGCCTTGGAGAGCCTTTATTTGCTTTGGATTCATCTCAACCAACATTATTTGGATCGTCTCCACTCGATAAAGGTCCTCCTAAACTTGAACTTAAACCCCTCCCCTCTCATTTGAAGTATGCTTTTCTTGGTGATGATTCTACATATCCGGTGATTGTGAATGCATGCTTGAATGATGATGAACTTGCTAAGTTGTTGCATGAGCTAAGATTGCATAGGAAAGCCATTGGCTATACTATTGATGATTTAGTTGGAATTAAACCTTCTTTGTGCATGCATAAGATATTGATGGAAGATGACCATAAACCCTCTATTGAAAATCAAAGAAGATTGAATCTTATAATGAAAGAGGTAGTCAAGAAAGAGATCATTAAGTTGCTAGATGCGGGAATCATCTACCCTATTTCGGATAGTAAGTGGGTTAGTCCCGTTCATGTAGTTCCTAAGAAAGGTGGGATGACCGTAGTGACTAATGAGAACAATGAACTAATCCCAACTAGGACGGTTACGGGATGGAGGATGTGTATTGACTATAGGAAATTGAACATGGCCTCTAGGAAAGATCACTTCCCCCTTCCTTTCATTGACCAAATGCTAGAGAGGTTAGCTCAACATTCTCACTTTTGCTATTTAGATGGCTATAGTGGATTCTTCCAAATCCCTATCCATCCCGATGACCAAGAGAAAACCACATTTACATGTCCATGGGGAACCTTTGCATATAGGAGAATGCCATTTGGGTTGTGTAATGCGCCCACCACCTTTCAAAGGTGTATGATGGCTATATTTTCTGAGTACATTGAGAATATCATGGAAGTGTTTATGGATGACTTTTCTGTTTATGGATCTTCCTTTGATAATTGCTTAGCTAACTTGTCTTTAGTACTTAAGAGATGTGAGGAGACAAATCTTGTCTTGAATTGGGAAAAATGCCACTTCATGGTAAGTGAAGGTATTGTGTTGGGACACTTGGTGTCCAACCGTAGCATTGAGGTTGATAGGGCCAAGATTGAAACGATAGAGAAGTTGCCACCACCTACCTCGGTGAAGGGGGTAAGGAGTTTCTTAGGGCATGCCGGTTTTTACCGGAGGTTTATTAAAGACTTCTCTAAAATTTCTAAGCCTCTTACTAACCTACTAATGAAAGATGTTGAGTTTGTTTTCTCCAAGGATTGCCTTGAGGCTTTTTGTAGGTTGAAGAACGCTTTGATCTCCGCACCTATCATGCAACCTCCGGATTGGAGTCTACCTTTTGAGATCATGTGTGATGCAAGTGATGTAGCCGTTGGGGCTGTGATGCGTCCTTGGAGGTAACCAAGGATAACTCCGGATCTAGATCAAGCAAAACTCCAACTACTCCTTGATTCTTTGTGCGACGTTGTATCGTTTCGGATCCAAAGGGGCGGAAGCGATGAAGAAACAAGGGTTACTTCGATCTAGAGAGATCGAATAAACCTTTTTATGTGGATCGAAGGTTGATTCTTAAGAAGAATCCTCGAATATGGATTTCTTGGATCAAAGACGAGATCCAAAGAAGAAATTTGAGAGATAGAAGAGAGGTTTTGATGCCCAAGCTAAGTAGGAGGAAATTCTTCTCAAAACTTAGTAATATTGAACATGGAAAATAAGTGAGGCAAGATATCTCTTATATAGAGAGACTTGCCTACCTATGGGCCAACGGGCCAAACAAAATACATGAAGAAAAGCCCAAAAGGGAAAAACCTAAAAGGATAAGAGCAAACCCTAAAAGGATAAGGTCAAAAGGGAATATTCTTATACGAAATATCCCTTTATTACATAAAAAGGAAAACATGAAAATATAGTCCGAAAATAAGCTAGCTTCATGCCATGGAGTCGGAAAGACGGGACATGCCGCTAACGGAACCGGTAGCCTATGCCATGGTGGTGTAGAGACATGGCATGCCGGTAGTGGGACCAAGTGAAGAAGTAATGCGGGTGATGATGGAGCCGGTGGCTCGAGCAATGGCCTTAGCTCGGGATCGGGTGATCGGTCCATCTGAACGAACTCTAAGAGCCTCGTCCTCTTCGTCTATGGTCAACGTAAAAGGGGCATCCAAGGGCGCATCAGTCCCCCCATCTTGGCTGTGAAACGTCCTCGTTTCACCATCGTCAAAGAGGGGCTCAACATAAGGGGCAAGGTCCTTGACGTTGAACGTTGGGTGTACTCCGTAGGAATCCGGAAGCTCTAACTTGTATGCATTTGGGCCATGACGGGCTAAGATGCGGAATGGGCCATCACCACGGTCCAAGAGCTTGCTCATGCGGCGAGTAGGAAAACGCTCCTTCCGTAGGTGGAGCCAAACAAGATCACCGGGCTCAAAAGAGACGTCGCGGCGGCCCTTGTTGCGTTGTCCGGCAAGTTGGGCGGCACGACGTTCAAGTTGTGTCCTAGTCCGCTCATGAAGCTCAATGATTTGGACGGCTCGGTTTCCGGCGATGATGTGTTCTCCATCCTTGAGCAGGCGGGGAGTAAAATCCAATGGTGTGTGTGGATTGAGGCCGTAGACAACTTCAAATGGGGACAATTTAGTTGCCGTGTGCCTAGACCTGTTATACGAAAACTCTACAACAGAAAGTAAGTCCTCCCACCTACGTGGGTTGGTCCTAGTAGTGGCTCTAAGTAGAGCACCAAGAGTCCGATTGGTCACCTCCGTTTGACCATCGGTTTGGGGGTGATAACTACTTGAAAACAACAAGTTGGTTCCAAGTTTTCCCCATAACGTTCTCCAAAAATGACTTACGAATTTCACGTCCCGATCACAAACGATGGAACGTGGTATCCCATGTAAACGCACCACATTGTCAAAGAACAAGGTGGCAACTTCACTAGCATTTAGGGTGCTTTTACATGCGATGAAATGAGCCATTTTGGAGAAGCGATCGACTACCACGAAAATGGAGTCTTTGCCTCGTTTTGACATAGGCAACCCGACCACAAAGTCCATGGATAGATCCTCCTAAAGTCCCATTGGTATAGGCAAAGGAGAATACATCCCATCTGGACCTTGGCGCGACTTGGCATGATGACATGTGATGCAACCCTTGCAAAATCGTGTCACATGCATACGCATCCGGGGCCAAAAGAAATGCTCTTGGAGAGTGGAAAGGGTCCTGGTAGCACCGAAATGACCACGGCCCTCATGAGCTTCCTTGATCAATAAATGGCGTATAGATGAGCGCGGAATACAAAGTTTTCCCGCTCGAAAAAGATAGCCATCGTTAATAAAGAAAGACTCGTGCTCTCGGAGGTCGAGGCATTGTGCCCATATGTCCTTGAAGTCAAGATCCGTGGCATATAACTCTTTGATAAGAGCAAAGCCATGTATCTTGGCATCCATATACACAAGGAGGGCATAGCGGCGAGAAAGGGCATCGGCTACCACATTCTCTTTGCCTTTCTTATGCCGAATGACATAAGGAAAGGTCTCTAAAAACTCTACCCAACTAGCATGGCGCCGACTGAGATTTGTTTGACTCTTGAGATACGAAAGAGCCGCATGATCCGAATGAATTACGAGCTCCTTCGGCCACAAGTAATGTTGCCATGTCTTAAGACAACGAACTAGAGCATATAGTTCCTTGTCATATGTAGGGTAGTTGAGCGAAGGGCCGGACAGTTTTTCACTGAAGTAGGCAATTGGACGATTCTCTTGTAAGAGAACTCCTCCAATGCCCACATTTGATGCATCACACTCCACCTCAAAAGTTTTCGAAAAGTTTGGGAGTTGGAGTAATGGTGCATTACAAAGGCGGTCTTTGAGCGCATCAAACGCTCGAGCATGGATATCACGCCACTCAAACGTGACACCCTTGGTAGTGAGCTCATGGAGCGGTGCCGCTACCGTGCTAAAGTCCTTGACAAAGCGTCGGTAGAAACCCGCTAAGCCGAGAAAGGCTCGGACCATGGTGACCGTAGTAGGAGTAGGCCACTCCCGAATAGCACGAACTTTAGATTCGTCTACTCGTAGTCCGTCCTTAGACACGACATAGCCAAGAAAGATAGTGGTGTCCGAGCAAAAGACGCATTTGTCAAAGTTGACATACAATTGCTCTTGTCTAAGGCACTCGAGCACTTGGCGAAGGTGCCCGATGTGATCCTCCAAAGACGTACTAAACACCAAAATATCATCAAAATAAACAACAACAAATGTACCCAAGAATCGGTGCAAGACATGGTTTATGAGGCGCATGAAGGTGGACGGGGCGTTGGAGAGGCCAAAAGGCATGACAAGCCATTCGTAGAGTCCATACTTTGTTTTGAACGCCGTCTTCCATTCGTCACCTTCGGCCATCCGGATTTGGTGGTAACCGCTCCGGAGATCAATTTTGGAGAAGATGGTGGCGCCATGAAGCTCATCCAACATGTCATCAAGGCGCGGGATCGGGTGGCGATATTTGACGGTGATTTGGTTGATGGCACGACAATCAACACACATCCGCCATGATCCATCTTTCTTTGGTACTAAGATTACCGGGACGGCACATGGTGATAAGGATTCACGCACATGTCCCCGGTCTAGGAGCTCTTGCACTTGACGTTGTAGCTCCTTTGTCTCTTCCGGACTAGCTCAGTAAGCGGCACGGTTTGGCAAAGAGGCACCGGGCACAAAGTCAATTTGATATTCAATCCCTCGGATAGGTGGCAAGCCGGGTGGGAGATCTTTGGGCATAATATCCTGAACTTCGGACAACAACAAAGACACCTCGTGTGGCACATTACTTGGGTCATGATAAGTAGATAAACAAAACGGAACAAGTAAAAACATGGGAACTTGCCTTCCATCACCGGTTGCAAATCATGCCGGCGAGCTAAGAGTATCCGTGGCTCACTCCGTCCTTGAATTACGGGATCCGAAGATGGTAAAGGTGCGCCCGAAGAAACGATGCGACCTTTACTACCTTTGGATTCGGTAGCATGGACAAGAGGGGCGGTGTTTTGGGATTTGGAAGTACTAGCACTTACAACATCGGGACTCCGGGGGTCCGATTTTGCCGGTGCTTTAGCGGACTCATCAATAGTTTGTTGCCTCTTCCGTTCCGCATAGTCAACCAAAATTTCGTGCGGAGTCATAGGAAAAAGTGTGACCCGTTTTCCATTATATTGGAACATGTACCGATTAAGATAACCATCATGATATGTGCGGCGATCGAATTGCCATGGTCGTCCTAATAGGACATGTGTGGCATCCATCTTGATAACATCACAAAGGACCTTATCAACATAGGCGCCAATAGAGAACGGCACCCAAGCTTGTTGTGTGACGGTGTCACATACCGTATCGGAAATCCATTGGAGTCCGTAAGGCGTTGGGTGGGGGTCGTAGGCAACTTGAAGTGTTTTACCACCCGTTCGTTGACAATATTGCAACAAGAACCCCGTCAATGATGAGAGAAAGACTCGTATTATTAACCAAGCAACGAGAGTGGAAGAGATTCTCGCGTTGATCAATAGGAATATGCTCTTTAACAGCCAAAATACGACGAGAAACAAGAGCAAATTTACCGGGTTGTGCTGGGCCGCAAGCAAGCTCGTCATCACAAGGTTCCATGCCAAAAGGTGGGTCGGTGTCATGGTCATCCTCAATAATGATATCACCGTCATATTGACCATCGTCGTCCTCGAAATATGTTGGGTCGGAAAACAAGACCCGTTTGGTGTTTGGGCAATCACGTTGTACATGGCCAAAACCGCTACACTTGTAGCACACGGGCTCCCTTGGGCGAGCCGCCGGTGAGGGTCCTTGTTGACCTCGAGAGGGAGGCGTCGGTGCCGGGCCACGGTTTGGTGCCTTCTCGGTACCCGTTTGCCTATTAGAAGGACCCGTCCGTTGGGTCCCTTTGGAAGCGTCGGTATCTGTAGGACTAGGCGCATCTCGAGAACGTGTGTTAGACGGATAAAGATATGGACTCGAGGAAGAGGTATACCTAGAATGCCGGGGTGTTTCGAGTTGTTGCTTATATAGCTTCATGGCGGCATGACATAATGCTCTCAAATCCTTGAATGGGACAATCTCGAGCGGCCGTCGGATGGAAGCATTAAGCCCACTCATGAACTTGGTGCGGAGGGCGGAGGGGAAGGCCGAGACGCCGGCCTTAATGTGCATGTCCTCAAGTTTAGCCAAGTAAGTCACCGGAGTGAGGTTGCCTTGCTTGAACTCGGCAATTTGCAACCGCATATCATTCTTAAAGTCCTCGGGCACGTACTTCTTGGTCATGCAATAGATCAATTGTTCAAATGTCTCAATTGGTGCCCATCCTCGCCTCTCTCGGGTGAACTCATACCGGTTCCACCAAGACTTCGCATCTCCTTCAAAGTATAGAGTTGCCGCCTCGATTTTCTCGTATTCCTCCTCATAATGACAATGTTTTAATGCTCGTTTCATATACTGCGCCCAATCAAGAAAAACACACGGATCATATTCACCATGAAAGGTAGGGAACTTAACCTTACCTTCCCTACGAGCTCGGTAGGGGTCCGGGCGGGGCGGTGGAATGTACGTATCATCGGCACGGGCTCGCCGGTGGCCGCCATGAGGCCGTTGGCGCCCATGAACGGGTGGGGCTTGCCTAGGTGGATTTGGAGGAGGCAACCATTCTTCACCCCGGTCTTGGTTCTCATAAGGGTCTATGACGGGTGGGTGCCACGGACGGTTATGTGCTACCCGTTCTAAATCGGATTCATCACCGGAGAACTCGTTGAAGTTGTGTTGCTCATCGTATTCATCAAAGTCAAGGGTCCTCGGTTGCCGGGTTGACCGTTGGTGACGGTGTTCGGAACGATCATGCTCACGACCATGATTGGTGGTTGAGTTGGGACGGTACCGGGGCTCTTCCCGGGTTTGTCGGTCGGTGCGGGGCACACTAGGTGGAGGTGGAGAAGGAACATACCATTGATGTTGATGCTCATAATATTGGTGTCGATGTTCCGTATCGACTATGGGAAAGTTATCTTGACGCGGGTCGGGGAATTCCTCCTCTTCTTCATGGGACTCATTTCCGTCAAGAGGTAAAGGATGGGTGCGTTCAATGACAGACGCAAGCCGGGTAACGTTTGATGGTCCGGCTCCCAAAAGTCTCTTGCCTTTCCGTTGTGCATCGGAAGTGGAAGCATTGACCACGATCTCATTCGGATAAGTTGGGGTGGGACGGCGAGCAATCTGAAGGGCCTTAAGAGCTTCTAGCTCTTTTTTCAAGGCAATGTTTTCTCGGGTCAAGGCATCAAACTTTTGTTGTGCCTTCAAGGCTTCCAATTCTCGCCTTATGGAGTCATTTTTGAGGGACAACGAAGCAGTTTCTTGAGCCAAGGGTTCACTGAATTCTTGCGGACCAGAATCCTGAGAAGTTTCCATTTCAACGTTAGTCATTGCTCCAAATCAGCACACAATTGCAAGCAATCAAGTGAGCAAGGTGACAAGTTAGGTCAACTTTACCCAAGTTCAAGTGCGTTATCGGGTTCTACTTTGGGGAAGGCCGTTTGGCGGTTAGGCAAGGAAGGCAAATCCAACAAAATTGAACCAATTACACACAAATAAACAAGTGATATTTTGCAAACGTATGTAAGAAAATGGAGAGATAGAAGATGGACGGATTGTTCACTCGGCAAGCTTTGCTTGCTTTCGGTCTTTGACCGTTTTGTAAAATCCGATTTTTCGGATGGACCGGTTTGCCGGACGTCTTTTCACTTTGTGTGTTTCGTTTCTTTGAAACGTTTTGAGGAACACTTTCTTTTTTTTTTTTTTTTTGAACACAAATCCGTATTGATGAAGAGTTTTTTTGCTTTTTTTTGGAATATCAAATGCGAGATATCCGAATTTTTCGTTAACAAAAGATCCCAAGAGATTTGGTGAAATTAATTAACAAAATTGTCGGATTAGGTCGGTTTAAGAAAAAGACGGGCTTGATAAATGGTTTGAAGGAAAACCAAATATCTCCTATTTTTGTACTTTTTGTTTTGAGTTAAACACGGAAAAGAAAAAAAAATTTCAGGGAAAATGGATGAACATGATGAAGAACATGATGAACAACATGAAGATCATAAAGAACAAATGAAGAACATCATTAACAAACGAAGAACATCATGAACAAAAAAAGGCTAAATAGGTTTAAGATAATAACGCACAAAAACAAGAGTAAAGAGAACTTAGCTTTGATCCCTTGCTCTGATACCAATTTGATGCGTCCTTGGAGGTAACCAAGGATAACTCCGGATCTAGATCAAGCAAAACTCCAACTACTCCTTGATTCTTTGTGCGACGTTGTATCGTTTCGGATCCAAAGGGGCGGAAGCGATGAAGAAACAAGGGTTACTTCGATCTAGAGAGATCGAATAAACCTTTTTGTGTGGATCGAAGGTTGATTCTTAAGAAGAATCCTCGAATATGGATTTCTGGGATCAAAGACGAGATCCAAGGAAGAAATTTGAGAGATAGAAGAGAGGTTTTGATGCCCAAGCTAAGTAGGAGGAAATTCTTCTCAAAACTTAGTAATATTGAACATGGAAAATAAGTGAGGCAAGATATCTCTTATATAGAGAGACTTGCCTACCTATGGGCCAACGGGCCAAACAAAATACATGAAGAAAAGCCCAAAAGGGCAAACCCTAAAAGGATAAGGTCAAAAGGAAATATTCTTATACGGAATATCCCTTTATTACATAAAAAGGAAAACATGAAAATATAGTCCGAAAATAAGCTAGCTTCATGCCATGGAGTCGGAAAGACGGGACATGCCGCTAACGGAACCGGTAGCCTATGCCATGGTGGTGTAGAGACATGGCATGCCGGTAGTGGGACCAAGTGAAGAAGTAATGCGGGTGATGATGGAGCCGGTGGCTCGAGCCATGGCCTTAGCTCGGGATCGGGTGATCGGTCCATCTGAACGAACTCTAAGAGCCTCGTCCTCTTCGTCTATGGTCAACGTAAAAGGGGCATCCAAGGGCGCATCAGGCTGTTTTGGGCAAAGGAAAGATGGGCGCACACATGCCATTTATTATGCTAGCAAGACGCTAGATGATGCCCAACTCAATTATGCTACCACCGAAAAGGAATTGCTAGCGGTTGTGTATGCATTTGAGAAGTTTCGCTCATATCTTGTTGGAGCGAAGGTCATTGTTTATACGGATCATACTGCGATCCGTTATCTCCTTACCAAGAAGGATGCCAAGCCTAGGTTGATTCGGTGGATCCTTCTTCTTCAAGAATTTGATTTGGAAATCCGGGACAAGAAGGGGTCCGAAAATTCGGTGGCGGACCACCTTAGTAGACTACCTCCATTGTAACTTGAAAGAGATGACATCCCGATTGATGACTCATTCCGGGATGAGCAATTGCAAATGGTGGAGGAGTGCTTGTTCCAAGTGTCTAGAGGAAGTGAGCCATGGTATGCCGACATTGTGAACTATCTTGTGTGTGAGGAAGTGCCTCCCGGTTTGTCATATGCCCAAAGGAAGAAGTTCTTCAAAGATGTGAGGCACTACTATTGGAGTGAACCACTTTTGTTCAAGAGAGGGCCGGATGGAATGTTTAGAAGGTGCATACCGGAGGATGAAGTAGAGAGTGTGATCCGCCATTGTCATTCCATGCCATGTGGAGGGCATGCTAGCTCACACAAGACATGTGCGAAGGTGTTGCAATCGGGCTTCTTTTGGCCAAGTTTGTTCAAGGATGTGCAAAGCTTTGTGGTAGCTTGTGATGCTTGCCAAAGGACGGGCAACATCTCAAGGAGGAATGAGATGCCCTTAAACAACATACAAGAGGTAGAGATATTTGATGTGTGGGTTGTGGACTTCATGGGACCATTCCCTTCTTCATGTGGCAACCTCTACATCCTATTGGCGGTGGACTATTTTTCGAGATGGGTGGAGGCAATCGCCTCACCTACAAATGAGGCCAAGGTTGTGGTGCGGTTCTTCAACCGAGTGATCTTCCCTAGGTTTGGAACACCAAGGGTAATCATAAGTGATGGAGGGAAGCATTTCACCAATAGGAACTTTGGAGCACTTTTGGCTAAGTATGGGGTGACTCATAAGGTGGCAACACCTTACTATCCCCAAACTAGTGACCAAGTGGAGATCTCCAACCGGGAGATAAAGGGAATTCTTGAGAAGACGGTCTCTAGGACGAGAAAAGATTGGTCTATGAAGCTCGATGATGCCTTGTGGGCATATAGAACCGCTTTCAAGACACCGATTGGCACCACTCCCTACAAGCTAGTATATGGCAAGTCTTGCCACCTTCCGGTAGAGATGGAGCATAGAGCTTATTGGGCCATTAAGTGGCTAAATTTTGACCTCAAGGAGGCCGGAGAGAAGAGGTTGCTTGATATGAACGCTCTTGAGGAGATCCGGTTGGATGCTTATGAAAATGCCCGGATCTACCAAGAGAGGACCAAACGGTGGCATGACAAGCGCCTCATCCCGAAGGAGTTGAGTGAAGACGACCTTGTCCTTCTCTTCAACTCACGGCTACGGCTCTTCCCCGGAAAGCTAAAGTCAAGGTGGACCGGTCCCTATGTGGTGAAGAAGATCTTTCCCCATGGAGCTATTGAGATAGGAGGGGAGCATTGTGGAAATTTTAAGGTGAATGGGCACCGGTTGAAGAAGTATATCCCGGGAGCTCCGGTGGACATGATTGCCCCACTTCACCTTGAATAGACACCCCCGAGTTTGGTCAAGCTAATGACCTTAAAGAAGCGCTTGGTGGGAGGCAACCCATTGGTAGACATTTTTCCCTTTTTGTTTTTGTTTTTGTTTTTCAGTTTTTGTCTGTTTGGTGTGCTTTGTGTGTGTGCTAGAGTCTTGGGAGCATTGGAAGCCTTGCATGGCATGTGAATGATGATGATGAGTCCCTCATCAATTATGGGTGGAGCGGACGCGGAACTTGGACGGCTAGCGGTGCCTAGCGCGGGTCCTGACGCCTTGATGAACACTTAGAGCTCTCTACCATTGTTGATAGGATCATCCACCTTCAATCCACTTGAGTAATTCCAAATACCGAAGCAAACCATTTTTACGTTGTGAGAACCCTCTTTCACTCTTCTTTACTTGAATGCCACATTGGGGACAATGTGTTTCTAAGTATGGGGTGGGATTTGCATGATCCTTTGCATGATTAGCATTTGGGATAGTTTAATATTATCACATATCTTGCATTGTATATACTCATTTCGAAAAAATCCAAAAATCAGAAAATTTAAAAAAATTTTGTGCTTTCTAGGCTTGGATATGACCCTAATGATGAATCTTGTCATGTGGATTGGCTATGGATAGCCTTATATATTAAATTGATGAATGCATATGTGGACTTGAAGTACTTACATTGAATCCCATGAATGATTTGAGATCATGATGTTTGCCTTGATTGGATTGAGTATGGAAGGTCGAAATTACATGCTAGTTCTTGCACATCATCTAGGAATGAATGAGGCAATTCATCTTTCTCTACTTCTCATCTTGATCATGATGTTTGAGCACCTCAATTGATATAAATTTGACCTCTTTTGACCCATCCAGGAATAGGAGCATATTAGTGTGTTGATGTGTGTAAAAAGCAAGCGTGGGGTGAAGATGTTGATGAAAGAACGTCATGAATAAAATGTTGAATTTGTTGTGAAAGTGTAGACAAAAATATAGGTTTGGGGACGTTGGTTTAAATGACAAGTAACTCGGCACCATTCACATAATCGGGTGTTTGTGCCTTGCCAAAGTCAAATAAACCAATAGTCCTAACGAGCTTTGGTATGTGTGCCCGGTGTGGATGCACCTCGAAAAATAGAAAAAACCCGAGGACGAATAATCACCAAGGTTTCGGCTTTTGTACACCAATGCCATTGTCTCAAAAATAAGTGAAAGAAAAAGAAAAGATAGAAAAGATGGAGAAAATATACACTTGAGGGAAGTTGATCGAGGACAAAATTGTGGAGTTAGTTCCATTCCCGGATTAGCATCACATAGCCTAGAAAAATCCCCACCTAATCACAACGTTTCTTGGCCTTTTATTTCACAAGACCTTATGACCTATTTGCATGTGTGTAATACTTAGTAATCTAGATTGGATGTGCTCTTGATAATCTTGACTTCTTCATTTTTACATACCATGCATGCTTTCGAGTTAAGTACAATTGTCTTTCCGTGCCTTCATTTGTTTGATGCATGATTGCTTGTCCATTGCCATGAAACATGACTATGAAGGTGATCCAATATTAAAAGCACAACTCCAAAAAGATTTTGCCATTTTTCTGCATGCATAAATCATGTCATCTCTTAGTCTATAGTTGAGAATTTGCTCGGGGACGAGCAAACCTTAAGTATGGGGTATTTTTGATAACACGATTTATGACTTAGGATTAGACACTTATTAAGATAGATTTTTTACTCATTCATGCATGGTTTAGCACTAGTCCACGACGTTTGCACTCAATTCGCGTATTTTGTCGAGATAGACGTCTACACGGACTTTTGCATTGCTTTGTAGGTATTTTGGGAGATTTAGGAGCTTAATCGATATATTTGAGGATCGTTCATCAAGATGACACACCCTCGGACTCATTAGGATGCAAGCTAGAGGCTAAGGAGGACTCATGGAACCTTGTCAACACAAGCCATGCACCAAATCGAAGCTTAATGATCCAAGGCAAAGCTGGAGCACCGAACCACGGTCACTGGCAAGACCACGGCCGTGGAAACCAACCGTGGTTTTTGCCAGACGGTTGTGACAACTGTGCCCCGATCTCATGGCTCACTCTAGCAAGGTTGTAGTATAAAAGTGGTCTTGCAAGGCTGAGAGGAGAGGAGGAATTTTCATAATCAAATCCACATTCTCTCCTATACTCTCAACAAGAAGATTCTCTTGGGAGAAGCTACCATAGGAGGAGGAGAAAAGCTCCATTGGAGAAGAAGAGAAGAACACACCATAGCTAATCTTTGATAAGTTTTGTAGTGAAGATTTTCGGAATCGATTTTCTAGGGTTGTAAGGATCGATTAAACCTTCTTTGAAGGGTTGTGAGTCTTTCTAATCTCATTTTCAGCTTTGTTCTACTTGTTTCACTTATTTATCTCTTTCTCTTCATTATCTTGCAAATGGATGCTATGATTTTATGCTTGATGATTTCGATTGAGATGATGTATGTTGTTGGCTAGATAGATGTGATTCTAGGGTAAGGAAAAGAAGGTTATGGCTAGGACTATGATAGGATGGACTTAGATTTACCTTTGGATGATTCATCTATATAAACCGAGCCACTGTTAGAGTCCACGGTTCGTTCTTGCTAGTCCACGGCCGTGGAAGTGGTAGAACAGCCCGTGGTTCGCCTGATTCGTTTGATTAGATGAGTCTAAGTTCTAGAATGTTAGAATATTGAAATCCTAGTGTTTGTTGAGTTAAATCTATCCTAGGGTGACCTAGTGTTAGCAACTAAGTGTTAGAAGAGACCTACCCGGTGATTCTTGCTCTTAGATTCCAAAGATGACAAACCCTAGGTAGTGGTGAGCCTCATAAGCCGCCATTGGACTAAGTGTGCTAGGATAGTTGTTTAGGACTTACCATTCCGAGACTTACCCGGTGAGGATAGGTTAGCTTCCTAGGTGACAATCCGGTTTGTGTAAAATTCCATTCCTTAGGCTCTTTGAGACTTACCCGGTGATGAGACCTTAGGAACGGACTAGTGGACCATGAGACCTACCCGGTGATTGATCCCAATCTAGAAACACTTACTCCCAATATCCCATAATTAATCCAAGGAATGATTAGATAGCTTGAGTCCTATGCCATAACCGGAATTTCCAACCCCTAGAATCCGCTCTTCTCTCTTTGATCATACGTTTCGTGTTTGCCTTGTTTACTTGTGGTGTTAGCTTAGTTAATTGTTTACTTTGCATGATTTGTGATCCTTGATTGATCACCTAAAAACCAACCAAAAACATTGAGATTTTCATTTCTTTATTTCCTTCTCTTTTCTTAGGCCTAGATCTTCACTAAACTTAATCACTAATCGATTCGATCTCACCTCAGTCTTTGTGTTCGACCTCGGAATACCACCCCCACTACAAACGTCCCGTACACTGCGGGTTCGCTAGGAGTTAGGAGAAATATAACGAGTATAAATTTAAAGCTTATTGCACTACACATCCTGAGCGTAATAGTATCCAAGTCCGGCACTTGCAGAAGATTTCCCTTCAAGATTGAAGGAAGAAGGAAGGTTTCCTTGTTGGAAGATAGCTTGAAGGAGTTTTGTGAGCTTTCCTTAGGCTACTTCTTGTTTTATTGTCTTATTTTATTTGTGATTGAAGGAACGTTGTTTGTTTGATATTTGATTTATTTATTGAAGCCTTGTTCTTAAGGTTTTTGTGTTCAAATATTCATTCCTTTCTCATATATTTGATTATTGCTTTCATGATGATGAGTGGCTAATTTCCTTGTGTGATTCTAGGGTGATTGGCTGAAAGTTGTGGGAAAGACGATGATAGAATGATCTTAATCCCAGTAGGACCCTGAAAGCTCGAGTCTTTAACCTTAACCCTAGAATACCTCGCTCAGTCGATGAACACCCTGACCGAGGTGGATTCTGTCTGACCGAGGTGACATATTCTGATCCGAAACTGAGAGTTGAGTGTTAGAGTTTTCCAAATCCTATTCTTATTACCCTTTCCTAGTTCAATGCAAGCCTAGGATGAGACTTACCAAGTGATTCCTTTGTTTGTTTACCTAAGATCATAAGCGATAGGTAATAAAGGTTTATCCTTTATTGGGGTTTGAGTGTGCCTTCATTCCATCTTTGTGAGTTAGCCTGAGACTTACCCAGTAAAGGTTTATTCTATTCCCTTAGGTGGTGTGTTGATTTGAGATTATAGTTCTTTTCCTTGATTCCTTGAGACTTACCCGGTAATAGGAGTTATGGTTTGGGATTGAGAGTAGTGAGACTTACCCGGTGATCTATTCCACTTTAGAAACACCTTCCCTTTGCAAAAATCTCAGCTTTGTCCACTTATCTTTAGATCTTGAGTTTGAACCACGACTAGATGCTTTAATCCCTAGAATTGCATATTTCCTTTAATTGACTATATTATCATCTTTGATTGCTTTAATCTATTTTGTGGTTAGTAGTTACATAGCTTACCTATGCCTGCTTTGTTTCACCTAAGTCCCTGAGATCGACACCCCGGAATTCTTACTTTTACTACGATTAACCCGTACATTGCGGGTTCGCATCCTTGTTTTAAGCATACCTCTTGGGTTATAAATTTAAAGCTTGCACACACCATTTGGAGCGAACACCTGCTATCCCTCCCAATCCTATGAGATTACTAACCTCTATCCATGAGACATATTGTTTAGCTAGCAATCATTTGTCACGTACTTTCTCCTCAAAACCAAAGGATAAGTATGAGGTTCCCCTTGAGATTACAATATCATCTCGCCCTCATCGATTTAGAATATTGTACTACCTTATGTCAAGATTCCCAAGGCAATACTCCACCTTTGGCTTATTGGGATCAAAATAAAACACCTTAAACAAGCGTACCACGGGAGGTGACCCATGATATTAATCGTTCTTTCCCTGTTTTTTCTTTTGCTTTTTCTTTCAAAGATCTAACCCTGACACTTGGTGATTATATAGGTTCATTTCTTGTAGTTCGCTAGCTATGGTTATGGTGTTCCATCCCTTCCACCCTTCATGCATTGCATTGTTATGTGAGTGTTTTTTTTCTTCTCTTTACTTCGTCTTTTTACATGGAGGATAATGTGTAATTTTAGTATGAGATGTTTGATCACATCAAAACATACACGTTTTCTACTCATATATTCATGTATTTTTACAAATATTTTTGGCAAGATATATATCTTTACAATGCAAAATGCATTCATACTATATTTTTGATATCTTCTTCTGATTATTTCATATTTTAGGTATTCAAGGTCTCTTTTGAGGTATTTACAGATCAATTGACCAAACTAAATTTAAGCTTTTTGTATAAATTTAAGCTTAGAGTTACATAACATTGCTTGTATCAAGCCCGAAGATGCAAAAAGTATGTAACTTAAAGTTATCATTTTTTTGTTGGTTTTATCTCCAAATGAATTTATGAATTGTACTTAATTTTTCCGTTAGAATTGTTGGTGTTTCACACATGATTGGAAACTTAGAGTTAACAATATAATGAGATTGTAATTAATGATATGTTAATTAGTTTGAATTTGTTTAATCGATGCATGTATTAAAATAGTCGGGTTATGACAAACTTATTTTTTAAATCACCCTATTTCTAGGTAAAATTTATCTATTTTTCCCTTAATAAATCATGTAAAAATTATTATGAATTTAACTAAAAATTATCAATGTAGCCTAAATTATCTTACTTCTATGCATTAAATCGATAGGGTTATCAGGTCATTTCGGATCGGGTTACTTCGGGCTATCTAGTCGAGTTACGTCGAGTTATCGGGTCATTTGGGTCGGGTTACTTTGGGTTATCAAGTTACTTCGGGTCGGGTTACTTTGGGTTATCGGCATATCAAGTTGGGTTACTTCAGACAATCGGGTTACTTCGGGTTATTTATTACTTTGGATTGAATCAGTTTCAAGCGGGTTGGTTCTGGATATTCTCTTTATCAAAATTTGCGGGGCTAGTTCGGGGTCGTCGGGTTAGTTTCACGGGTCGGGTCAACTTTTGACAACTATAATTGATGCATGTGTGACCTTCTAATACATTGGGCTCTATAATTCATTATCTTTCTCTTCGTCCGGATTACATACAAATCCTTCCTTCTTTCTACTTGAGTTTCATGTAATTATGTCTTCTCTTCTTGCTCTTGGCTTCTTCTTCTTGTTCACAAGGTGTGTGGGTCCTACCTCTAGAGATGCTTCTGCATCAAGTTATCTTATTTCATACCTTATTGTTGGCATACGTTGAGAAGCATTGTCTACCTTAGGAATAGAAATAGAATTAGTATTTTGCGAGAGCGTGTTATTTCTATTGGACCTTCTAGAATGAACTTGGTTTGGCAGAGTAATGTATATCTTTACCTCGAGGATTACTTATTGTCATAATTTTACCATTTTTATACATTTCTAGCTTTTTTTGCGAGAATGTGACTTGTTTTGGTCTTCTACCTTTTTTCTATATCCTTAATTGGTTTGATTTTTACCCTTCGCAACTACGAGAGCATCTTTGAGTTTGGTTGAGCATGGTCTTTATACACAAAGATGTGGTAAAAGCTACATATGACAATTACCTACATACTCCGTTGATTGAGTTCAGTTTCATTCATATATTTGGTTATATATTAACTTATTAAAGTGGGATACCTATTTCATTAGATGGCTTGCTTTATTATATTTTCTCTTATCATTTTTGCTTGTTTTGTCCTTTTGACAAACCAAAACCATTTCCAAACCGATATACTTCTACCCTTACTTTTTTTTTCTCTTCTCTCTTTACTTGGCATTATAGATTATTTTTACATCCAATTCAGACGCAATCCTATAAATTCGATACTCGATATACTATGATTGATCTAGTTACACTTACGAGGTGGTTTTAGTCCGATCAGATAGCTAGTGATGCTTGATGGGAATATTAGTTTAAGTCACTCTGATATTGCTGAAATACTAGTTGGAATGAGTTATTAACTCTATCCTTATTTTGTTCATCCTATACGATCCCATGGAATTAGGAATCATGAATCAATATCGTACAGTTAAAAACAATTTTATTATTGTATATATTTACATTAAATTTACCAAAATCAAGGTTATTTTTATTCATATTATTTACTTTGCTCCTTTGGGGAATGCCCTAGAAATTCCAAGGAAGAACAACCCATATTTTGAGTGCAGGCTCTAATATCGCGATCATTTAGTGGAAAATAACTTTATAAAATTAAGTTATAATTTAAAAAATAATCATAATTACACTTGGCCATAAATGCTGTGATTGTAGATTTTTTTTTGTCCATGTGGGCCACATTATGTTGTTGAATAGTAGGAGACAATGACCTAACTTAATTCATTCAAAATTTCACATTCATCTTCCACATGATCGTCTTTTTCTCACTTATCTATCATTTTTTTCCATGTATAAATTATACTGTTTGGATCGATTCATCGGCTGAGGAAGTAACAAATTAACTCCTGTAATTTGTCTGAATTTAAATTACAATTAAGTACTGTTATCCTTGTCACATATGAGCATATGACATAATATTACTTCACTTGTTATTCAACACACTTGAAAAAGTATATTCTATGGGCCCGTTTGGTTTGAACTCCGGAATCGGAAACGGAATGGAAATGAATCTAGTCCATATGTATATCATTGTTCATGAAAGTTTGTGGAATCATTCCTTGTGGTTTGAACTAATTGGAGTATAATTTGATTACTTTTGATACCCTATAGGGTAACAAAATGTGAGGGGGCAAATGCATTTTGCATTAATCCCCAAGGAATGATTCCACAAAACTTCATGAACAATGATATACATATGGACTAAGTTCGTTTCCATTCCGTTTCCGTTTCCGGAGTTGGAACCAAACGGGCCCTATATTTATTTGATCTGTAATCTGAATTGAAAATAAATAAAAAAAACTAATGGTTAATAATATGGAAATAAATGGGTTTATCTTAAACGAACTCATGTATTTTTTTTAATCATTCCTCTAATTTTATATTTAAAGTGCGAAATTAGTGTTCAATTAACTTTACACTTGGTGTGTGAAAATGAAATTCAGTTTATTAAGTACGCACTTGTCCCGCACTTGGGGTGTAAAAGCGAAATTTAGTTTAATTAAGTATGAACTTGGGGCGAAGGTGAAATCGATTTTAATTAATTCCGCACTTAACCCAAAAATGAATTTGAGTTCAATCAATACCGCACTTGGTGTCCGAAGGCAAAATTGGACTTAATCAATTTCACATTTGGGCTCAAAAACATAAACTAAAAATTGTTTTTTTTAGATGACCTAATTGATTTCGAACTTGAAATGTGAAATTATATAAATTAATAAATAAAATATATAAGTATGTCTACCATGTCTCAATAGATTTAGTTTAAATTACAACTTTTATAGGTAATTTTAAATCTTTTATTTTTCTTTCCTTGACCCTTACAATTCTGTTTTATGTCAAGTGACCAATTAAACACCCCTAAAATTATTTTAGTTAATTATAAACGTCCAATAAGACACCTTTATTTAGAGTGAAAATCACAGTCGATTAACTTGCCGATTGAGATTAAAATCACTTGTCTTTTCAGTATATTCACTAGAAAGGGGTTAAACTTTTCGTTAAGCTTTATTGATGTGTTGACTGGATTACAAACTCAATCAATTATAATACCTCCTAAAACAACCCAATAAAGCTTACAACACTTCGTCTTCATCTTCACTTGCTCAGTTATGTATACGTAAAAATCTATATATACTGTTAAACTAGACTACACTAATGCTGACGTGGCGTTTCCATATTTTTTCTCTGATTAAATCTTTTATTAAATCAAGAATTAAGCTATAAAACTTTTTTTGCTAAAACAAAATCTAATAAAAAATCTTTTTTCAACTAATCTTCGTCTAAAAATTTTCAGGTTATTCCATACGTTTTCAATCATCACACTCATTCTACTATTATTTATTCATTCTTTAATTTGTTTTTAATAACTATTATTTCAAAAACTTTGGTTTTCACTATTCCATGTTTATGAAAATCTCTCTCATTCCGTCTTTCTTCTCACTTACTTACTCGCAGACAGATCTTCCGAGATATGCTTGTGAAGATCCATTAATATTTAAATATACCTGCACAAGGTGCGGAATATGAATGTAATTGTAAAAGAGTTAACCTTCTATATATACTAAGTGTTTAGCGTGTAGATATAGAGAGAAGATTAACCTATGAAAAAATATAATTTGCTCAATCGTCCCCAGTCACAAATGAATTAAGCAAATCTTTTTGTTTCCTATCTAAGCAAAACATCTTAAGATACTCTTCAACCAAGAATGGGTTAAGAAATCTTTTTATTTCCTATCCAAACAAAGCATCTTAGAGCATCTTCATCCCATATACTGAGAGTTTCTTTACCTATTTCTTAAAATAAAAATAAAGATTAATGTCAAAATGGGTTAAAGAATCTATGTTATGAGTGGAAAGAAGTTTCTCTATGAATCCTGACAAGTTCTTACCTGATTCACCAATTGTAGGGGAGTAGGATTTCTTCTATTAGATCTACGTAATTTAAAGAAATTTAAAAAACCTTTTTAGATTTTGGGATGGAAAAGAGAGGTTTCTTAAATAATTTTAAGAATAAAAAATGATTAAAAAAATAGATAAGAAATTCTTTGAAGAATTCTGGGATGAAGATGCTCTTAAGATACTCTCTAGAAATATAAAACACGATTCTAATAATGTATTCACAAATTAATACGGTTTATGATTTGATAAAATCATATCTTCCCTTTTGATGATGCTAATGTTCAGGTACGGTTCATATATTGCGGTACGGTCGTACGGCCGACCGTACGGACGACACGTGTCCCGAATTTTTTTTTTTTTTTTCCTGAAACGTGTTTTGTTTTCCCCGGAAACGAATGAAAATTTGTTTGAACTACCATGTTATAATTTATGCACTATTCTCCTATAAACTTTGAACTATTCCTATATAATCCATGAACTATTACTTTTTAATATAATCCATGAACTATTCTATTATAATTCATGAACTATCCCATAATAAGTTTTGAACTATTACTTTCACTCCTTTATAAATTTTTGCACTTTAAACTATTCTATTATAATTCATGAACTATTCTATCATAATTCATGAACTATTCTATCATAATTCATGAACTATCCCATAATAAGTTTTGAACTATTACTTTCACTCCTTTATAAATTTTACACTATGAATTATTCTATTATAATTCATGAACTATCCTTTTAGAAGTTATGAACTATTCCTTAATAAGTTTTGAACTATTACTTTCATTCCTTTATAAATTTTGCACTATGAACTATCCTATTATAGTTCATGAACTATCCTTTTATAAATTATGAACTATTTCATAATAAATTTTGAACTATTACTTTTACTCGTTCTTTAAAAGAAAAAAAAAAAATTTTGGGACACGTATAATGGGCCTTACTTGAACACTTCCCCCCCTTTTGATGATGCTAATGTGTAAATGAATCGCCAAGCTTATTCCGTAAATACTTGTTGGACGTTGGTTACTTTCACACTCGGTTAGTGATCATCGATTATTATGACGGTATATGTGTCAGATCCTAATACGTGAAGACAAGGAACTCAAAACTTATATATCTTTACAATAAAAAATAATGCTTTCGATGAGAACGTGAAAATCTATCTTCAAAAAATTATTAAGATGTTATTTGAAAATACTTGTATGGCCTATATATACCGGGTGTTGTTCAGGTAAGGTTGTTAATTGTGGTAAGGTTGTGTGGTCGTCTAAAAGATTGACACGTGTCCAAATTTTTTTTTTAAAAAAAAATATATTCTCAATATTTTTAACTATAATGAACTACCATATTATAAGTTTTGTACTATTTTCTTATAAACTTTGAACTATTCTCATATAATTCATGAACTATTACTTTATATTATTTATGAACTATTACTTTATAACTATTAACTATTCACCTACAATTTATAAATTATTCCCTTAAAATATGAATTATCACGATATACTATTAATGAACTACTCTTTTATATACTACATTGAGTATTCTCATGTAATTCTTGAAGTAGTACTTCACGATAATCTATTCATGAACAAATATTATATCTCCAATGAACTACTCTTATAAAGTTCATAAACTACTACTTTCAATACTTCATTTTTAATATATTATATCAAATTATTATAAATTAATCGTTTATATGTTATGAACTATTCTATTATAATTCATGAACTATCCTTTTATAAATTATGTATTATCTCTTTATAACTTTTACATTATCATTTTAACTCATTGTTGGAAGGAATAAGGGGGAAAAAATTGGACATGTGTCACCTTCCTTGGCTACCTTAACGGCTTACCGCCTTACCATTATGAACTATTCTGTTATAATTCATGAACTATAAGTTATGCACTGTCCCTTTATAAGTTTGTACCATCATTTTCATTCGTTTCTGAAAAAAAAATATTAAATAATAAATAAAAAATAAAAAAGTAAAAAAAATTTGGACACGTGTCATGTTCCTACCCTGCCTTACGACCTTACCGAAAGAAAGGGACCTTACCTGAACAACTCTTTATATATACAATTATATAAAAATATTTACATTATGCCATCATAGAAATTTATTTTTTTACAAATTATATATAAATCACTCGTCCTTGTGATTAAATTTTTGTTTTTATTTTCATAACTGTTTCTACGAAGTTATAAATATATATTTATAAGAACTTGGAATTTAAAATTTTATACTATTTTTCTTGATATAAGTTATTTTAAAACTAGTTGAGTTAACACGTGATCATGAACATATTTATTAAAAACAAAATTAGAAAACAAAGTGCTTGGGTAGGATAGCTAATGGAACTAAACCTCACTTATAGAAATGTACAAAATATATGTGAAGAAGATACAATCATCCAATCACGTTTAGTTTTACTTTTTAGTTGGATAATGAGTCATGAAGCCTTAAAAAGACCTATTTACCTGTAGATTTGGTGATAAAATTAGTAGGTAAGTCCATTTTTTAATTAAGATGTGGTGTTTGTTTTATCCGCGACATTTTTGTGGCTCCCCACATCTTGTAGTCTTTCAGCCATGCTCTGTTTGGCACGATATTTACATGTAAATCAGTGTATACTAGTTAAAAGAATTTTATTTTAGAACCCGATCCGAAGTTGCAGACTTCGGATCTTTACCTGGATTATGGACCCAGTTATATCTAGTGACTCCTCCTTGGAGTCAAAAGAAGAACACGGCCTGAACAGCACCCGCGGCCGCAGTCGCTGCTACTAGGTCTTGCCGCAGTCGTGGCCGGTCTTTGTCGCAGTCGCGGTGAGATGACAGATGAGCCATATCTTTTGTAACCGTCTAGAAATTATTTTCCTATTTGGAATAGAACGATCTGCTTCCCTTTCTTTTTGCTCGTACAACATGATAGTTTATGTAATTGTGTAAATATAGGGTGCCCTTATGTAATTATGTAAACTCCGCTTATTATTAATATGAGTCGTCTTTCGACGAAAACCCTAAGGGGAATTCATCTCATTCTCACATGGTATCAGACTTCTCGTTCTTCTAAACCCTCTTCCACTTTTCTCCCCCTTTACCGATTTTCTCGATGGCTACCGATCGGAAATCCTCTTACCACTCTGCCCTCGGAATCTCAAATATCAAAACAACATTTCTCTCGTCCTTGATCATGACACTCCATATACATCATGGGTCACCTTATTTCGCGTTACTGCGAAAGCTCACAATGTTCTTGATCACATCGATGCAAAGGTTCCACGCCCTGCAGACATCGATGATTCGTTATGGCTTCAAGTTGACACAACAGTTCTGCAATGGATCTACAACACCGTCTCACGCGAGATCCTTCTGCAAATTCTTGACTCTGACGACACTGCACTTCAGGCATGAAATCGAGTCAAAGACATCTTTCAGGATAACAAGAATACCCGCGCCGTCTACCTTGAGCATGAGTTCTCCAATTGTAAGTTATCTGGCTTTGCCTCCATTAACGCTTACTGTTTGCAAATCAAATCATTAGCAGATCAACTCAAAGGGGTCAGATCACCGGTTCCTGACACTCGCCTTGTTCTTCAACTTATTTTGGGATTACCTGTTGAGTACATTGCCGCGACAAGTTTTATTCAGCAAAGCGATCCGCTTCCAAGCTTCACCAAGGCTCGGTCTCAGTTGTAACTTGAGGAAACTCGATTAAATGCTCAATCGAGTTCCGGTTCATCTACCACAACCCTTACTGCTGATGCACGTTCACAGGCCTCTTCAGGCTCCTCGTCGCACACGCCGGTGGGCTCGCCACCTCAGCGCCAGTTAGATTCCAGTACTGTAGTGACAGACTCCTCCAACAACCGTCGTGGTTGAGGCCGGAAAGGCAGGAAATGGTAGCAGGTCGGCGGCGCTTCCTCCCGTGCGGCCTGGCACCCTAATTTTGGTTGGGTGATGATTCCCCATTCCAACACTGCTTCAGGCCCATCTTGGACTCCGGCCCACAATGCTCCAGGCCTACACCGTCCTCCCTGTCCCTTTCCTCTGCAGGCTCAACAGCCTGTTCTTGGGCCCGGCCTAGTTTCTTAATATTAGCAACAAGCCCACTTTACAACAGCAACTCATCCGACAACATTGGATCAAAATTTTGCTTCCATGACGTTAAATCCGACAGATAATTACTGGTACATGGACACGGATGAAACCTCCCACATGACGAATAATTCAGGTTCCCTCTCGTCTTTTTCACATAACGGTTCTTTATATTCGATAAGTGTTGGGAATGGTATGCGTGTTCCTTCTACAGGTATTGGAGATACTACTATCCCCACCACCACAAAACCTCTACACCTATCCAATGTCCTTATTGCCCCCAAAATTATCAAAAATTTAGTGTTTGTTCAACGGTTTACAACTGATAACAATGCCTCCGTAGAATTTGACCCTTTTGGTTTTTCTGTGAAGGATCTACACACGGGGATCACACGTTTGAGGTATAATAGTTCCGGGAACTCTATCCAGTCACAAGTCTTTCTTCTCGTCCTCATCATGCTCTCTTAGTCGAGTCTTCCAGCCTTTGACATGCCCATCTCGGACATCCCGGAGCTCTAGTCTTAGATTTGCTTCGTCAATCTTCTTTCATTAAGTATAATAAGTCTCATGTGACTTCTCTTTGTCATGCTTGTCAATTAGGAAAACATCATAGATTAACTTTTGATCGTTCTACTACCCGCTCTAATGCTCCTTTTGACATTATTCATAGTGATTTATGGACATCTCCTATCCCAAGTCGAGACAGTTTTAAATACTATTTACTTTTTCTTGATGATTTCTCCCATTTTCTATGGATTTTCCTCTCAAGTTCAAGTCCCAAGTATTTGACCTCTTTGTTCAATTTCACAAATTTGTCACAACGCAATTTAGTCTACCCATCAAAAGTTTTGAATGTGACATGGGCGGCGAATTTAACAACACCACCTTCGACAAATTTTTCGTTGATCATGACATTGTCTTTTGGTTCTCTTGTCCTCATACATCTCCTCAAAATGGTAAGGCTGAACGAATGATTAGAACAATCAATAACATGATGCGTTCTATGTTATTCCATGCCTCAATTCCAATCTCCTATTGGCCCCATGCTGTGGAAGTTTCATGTTATCTATTAAACATCCTTCCCTCCACCTCCATTTATGGTCAATCTCCTACTCAAGTGTTATACATCTCTAAACTTTCTCTCGCTCATATCCGGGTATTTGGTTGCCTTTGTTATCCAAACCAAAGTGCAACCATTTCCCACAAGCTTCAACATCGAACTACTCCGTGCATTTTTCTAGGTTATCCTAAACACCATAGAGGATTCAAGTGTTTGAACTTATCAACGAATAAAATATTCATTTTCCGTCATGTGACGTTTGATGAAACAATTTTTTCGTTTGCTACCTATTTCCGAGTTCCCCCGGAACCTATTAGACAACCTACGGTTGATGATGGTCCATCCCCATATTTCCTAGCCCACAATCGTCCTGTTCTCCTCTAAGCGTGTGTCACAAAGTCTTAAATTTATAAAACTGAAATCTAGGCAAGCGAACCCTGTACGGATCGACGTAGTAAAGCAAGAATTCCAGAGTGTCGAACTCAGGGATTTGGGGGGAACAAATTCAGTTCACCAATCATCAAGCAAGTAAATGTAATAAGCTTTGCAAATATTGGGAAAACAGCAACCCTAAAGATCCGGATATCAAATTGTGGCAATCGATTCAAGATATACTATACATATAAGGACAAAGTTGAGAATTGCAAAGGTATACTAAAGCAAGGTAATGTACGGTGAAGTTCCAAAACCCTATATGACTCATCCAAAGACACTCTCTATAAAGGTTGTTGAGGCTGCAGTATATAAAGGATCTAAGGACAAGAATTGATCTCAAATACCCAAACTTGTAACCCAAGGATCAAGATAGGCTCAAACAGTTAAGGTTGTGACACTCGAAACCGAAATAGAGGATGTTGAGTCTCACTACTACCTAGGAAAGGCAAGCCAAGGCTAGGTTAAAGCAAATCATTAACTTTGGATTAAAGTAAAAGCAAAGTTCGTAAACTGGGGTAAATCACGGTTGGTTCTTGAGAATCACGACCGTGGAAGCCCTAGAACAGGCCGTGATTTAGGGTGTCGACGATGTTTCTCGCACTCTCAGGGTCCAATCTGTTTACGATCGATCTATCATCATCTAAGCCACAACTATCAACTCTTCACCTTATAGTTGCTAAAGGGTTTTAGCCAACAATCATTGTCATTGATTCAATATTCAAGTAATAAAGAGAGAAATATGAAAACCTCCGAAAACTCAATAAACCCTTGAAATAAAATCTCAAATCCGAATAACAAACCAATATGTTCAATGGATTCAGAGTATGGAATAAGAATCCTCACAATAATCTCATGCAAATAACGGAAAACGGTTGTTAATCGTTTCCGAAACCGAAACCTAAGAAATCACCAAACTTCCTCCGTAAGTAATCTCCAAATCTGAAATCCGGCGGCGCTTCCGCAACTCTCGCGGTTCTTGATCAACCCTAAGCGACCGTCCTAAAGGGTAAACATCCCTCTCTCCAATTCCAAGCGGGGATCCAATACGTAGATGACGTGGCAAATAATGACTCGTCAAAAGATCGCCTAAATCACGGTCTCAAAAGATTCCACGACCGTGGTTTAGAGCGTGGAAATGGATTACGGTGTCTCATGCCTTCCACGACCGTAATTTGTACCGTGTAACTTACTGGAGTGCTCCAAACTCAAGTCCACGTTCATGATGCTAAGTCCACGGCCGTGGTTTAGAGCGTGGACTTCAATTCCTCTTCTCCACGGCCGTAATTCAGGGCGTGGAAGTGTATAATGCTCTATGTTGCCTTTGTCTCATGCCATTCTTCATCCTAGCTCCTTCCTTAGCTTCCTCAATGTATCTCCTCATCATCGAACATGATCGATTACTCCCTTTTTTCCATCAAACGCTCCGATTCCAGCTCTTATTCACCTATAATCAACACAAAGCTAGTGTAGACTTCCATATCGACAAAATAGGTGAACAAGATAACAATTGCTTCGATACCTTATCCATGAACATAATAATGAGGGAAACTCAACCAAAATAAGTGCCTAGAATATCGCAATATTTCATGCTAACAAAATACCCCATACTTGTCACTTGCTTGTCCCCAAGCAAGGTTTTCAAAAGCTTAGAACACAAGTTAGAATGAAATATGCATGCAAACTTAAAACAAAACATCTTTTAGGTAAATGTGCTTCTAGTAAATAGATCATCCTCAAACCTTACTTCATTCATCTTTGAAAACGCTCATATACATAAACCAAAGAATGTAGAGTAAAGAAACATCACAAGTTGCTTAAACATCAAGACAAACATCATAACCTTCAAGCATTTTCAAAATCAAGCATGTTAAACTTCAATTTAGATCACCAAGTCAAATAACACTCTTTTGATCTTAAGGGCTTCCAAGTAAGGTCTAGAATGCGGAAAGGAGGGAAACTTGTAAGGGATGTGGTGCATGAATCCGGGAAAAAGAATAACCCAACTCTTTTACTTTTTATTTTGATTTGCAACACCATCAACTTAGAGCTTTGCTCTTTTCTTTTTCACATTATTTTTCGACTTTACTTTTAGAAGTATGGACAGCGGTGCACAAAAACCGAAGCCTAGGAGATTGGCGTTTCGCAATTTCGAGATGCCTCAAACCCTTGATGCACATACCATAATCCGTTAGGAATATCGCTCAATCTGACTTTGGCAAGACACAAACACCCGGCTATGTGAATGGTGCCGAGTTACTCCTCGTCATGATTGACTTCCCCAAACCTATTAGTTCTATTCTTTGAATGCAAAATTTTTCTTTCATGGCTCTCCCACATCGAACATGCCAAATATCAACTCCTCCAAATTCCCGGATAGGTAAGGGAGGCAATTACTTTTATTGAGGGGCTAAATGATCAAAGAAAGAAATAAGAAAATCGAATTGCCTTAATCATTTCATAAAGAAGTATAAGAACTCATCATGTGATTTCAACCTTAATTTCTCAATATGATTTAGATAAAACTCTCACATTATGAAATTTGCAAGAAAGGATAAATAACACACTCAATTTCTTTTCAATTCATAATTCCGTTTAAACATACAATTTTCATCAAAAACTCATTCCGCAAGTAAGAACTATCATAGAAATCATCTCTAATCTTAGAAGCATAAAAACTTTTTCAAAATTTTTCAAAATTTTATGGGTTTTTCAAAGCCTTTTTTCATGCAATGCAATAACGAAACGTGTGACTATGGAATGAAACGTGCAAAGTGTCATAGATCGAGGCAAGCAAATGTAGTAGAGTTATTACACATAAAGTCACACCCCACCCCATACTTAGAAACATACATTGTCCTCAATGTTCAAAAAGAAATAAAGAAAAGAAGAAAAGCAAAAAATGAACTCACTAGACAGTGGTGAGGCGGCTGAAACTGGTGATCGTCAAGATCGTCATTGTGGAGGCGGCGGTGGTGGAAACGGACGGAAGTCGGAGCTGAAGTTCCGCCCAAACTGCTGGCGGTATATGTCTCTCATCATCATGTCATGCTCCTCAGCCCCTGCGTCCCGCTAGTCTTGATGGATCTCCAAATCTCCCACCCTTCTGGATAGGTCGGTAGCCCACTCCGGTAGCTGCTGGTACCAAGCCGGTGGCTGTCCGTACCATGACGGTGCGTCCCGGGGAGTCGGTGCTGCTGGTGCCTGATCATATTAAGGAGGTGGAGCTCCCATTCATGAAGGCTGGTCCCCATACCAAGCGGGAGGAGCGTCAATCTAAGTTGGCCTCTCACTCACGCTAGCACGGCGAGAGGAAGAGGCACCGGAAGGTCCGGAAGGTCTAGGAGAACGTCTAGGAGGGTCGATGATGCGCCCTTGGATGACCCTTTGACGTTGAACGTAGACGAGGAGGACGAGGCTTTACGGGTTCGCTCAGATGGACCGCTCACCCGGTCCCGAGCTAAGGCCATTGCCTGAGCCACCGGTTCCATTATTGTCCGCACCACAGCTTCACTTGGGTCCATTACCGGCATGCCGTGCCTCTACACCACCATGGCATAGGCTACCGGTTCCGTTAGCGGCATATATCCTCTTTCCGACTCCATGGCATGAAGCTAGCTTACTTTCGGACTATATTTTCATGTTTTCCTTTTTATGTAATAAAGGGATATTCCGTAAAGAATATTCCCTTTTGATCTTATCCTTTTAGGATTTGATCTTATCTTTTTAGGTTTTCCCTTTTGGGCTTTTCTTTATGTATTTTTGTTTTGCCCGTTGGCCCATAGGTAGGCAAGACTCTCTATATAAGAGATATCTTGCCTCACTTATTTTTCATGTTCAATATTACTAAGTTTTGAGAAGAATTTCCTCTTACTTAGCTTGGGCATCAAAACCTCTCTTCTATCTCTCAAATTTCTTCCTTGGATCTCGTCTTTGATCCAAGAAATCCATATTCGAGGATTCTTCTTGAGAATCAACCTTCGATCCACACAAAAAGGCTTATTCGATCTCTCTAGATCGAATTAACCTTTGTTTCTTCATCGCTTCCGCCCCTTTGGATCCGAATCGATACAACGTTGCACAAAGAATCAAGGAGTAGTTGGAGTTTTGCTTAATCTAGATCCGGAGTTATCCTTGGTTACCTCCAAGGACGCATCAAATTGACATCATAGCAAAGGGATCAAATCTAAGTTCTCTTTACTCTTGTTTTTTGTGCGTTATTATCTTCGACCTATTTAGCCTTTTGTTCATGATGTTCTTTGTTTGTTCATGATGTTCTTCATTTGTTCTTTATGATCTTCATGTTGTTCATCATGTTCATCCATTTTCCTTGAAATTTTTTTTTTCCGTGTTTCATTCAAACAAAAAATAAAAAAAATACAAAAATAGGAGATATTTGGTTTTCCATCAAACCATTTATCAAACCCGTCTTTTCTTCTTCAAACCGACCCAATCCGACAATTTTGTTAATTAATTTCACCAAATCTCTTGGGGTATTTTTGTTAACGAAAAGTTCAGATATCTCGCATTTGATATTCCAAGAAAAGCAAAAAAAAACTCTTCATTAATACGGATTTGTGTTAAAAAAAAAAAGTGTTGCTCTAAACGTTTCAAAGAAACGAAACACACAAAGTAAAAAGACGTCCGGCAAACCGGTCCATCCGAAAAATTGGATTTTACAAAACGGTCAAAGACCGCAAGCAAACAAAGCTTGCCGAGTGAACAATACATCCATCTTCTGTCTCTCCATTTTCTTACATACGTTTGCAAAATATCTCTTGTTTATTTGTGTGTAATTGGTTCGATTTTGTTGGATTTTCCTTCCTTGCCTAACCGCCAAACGGCCTTCCCCAAAGTAGAACCCGATAATGCACTTGAACTTGGGTAAAGTTGACTTAACTTGTCACCTTGCTCATTTGATTGCTTGCAATTGTGTGCTGATTTGGACGAATGACTAACGTTGAAATGGAAACTTCTCAGGATTCTGGTCCGCAAGAGTTCAATGAACCTTTGGCTCAGGAAACTACTTCGTTGTCCCTCGAGAATGACTCCATCCGCCGAGAACTGGAAGCGTTGAAGGCACAAGAAAAGTTTGATGCCTTGACCCGAGAGAACGTTGCCTTGAAACAAGAGCTAGAAGCTCTTAAGGCCCTTCGGATTGCCCGACGTCCCACCCAACATATCCAATTGAGACCGTGGTCAATGCTTCCACATCCCAACTGCAACGGAAAGGCAAGGGACTTTTGGGAGCCGGACCATCCAACATTACCCGGCTGGCTTCTGTCATCAAACGCACCAATCCCTTACCTCTTGACGGAAACGAGTTCAATGACGAAGAGGAGGAATTCCCGGACCCGTCTCAAGATAATTTGCCCATAGTCGATACGGAAAATCGGCACCAATATTATGGGCATCAACATCAACGGTATGTCCCTTCTCCACCTCCACCTAGTGATCCCCGCACCGACCGTCAAACCCGGGAAGAGCCCCGGTACCGTCCAACCTCGACCACCCATCATGGTCGTGAGAATGATCGTTCCGATCACCGTCGCCAACGGTCAACCCGGCAACCGAGGACCCTTGACTTTGATGAGTACGATGAGCAAAACAACTTCAACGAGTTCTCCGGTGATGAATCCGATTTAGAAAGGGTAGCACATGATCGTCCGTGGCACCCACCCGTCATAGACCCTTATGAGAACCAAGACCGAGGTGAAGAATGGTTTCCTCCCCCAAATCCACGTAGGCAAGCACCACCCGTTCATGGGCGCCAACGGCCTCATGGCGGCCACCGGCAAGCCCGTGCCGATGATGCTTACATTCCACCGCCCCGCCGGACCCCTACCGAGCTCGTAGGGAAGGTAAGGTTAAGTTCCCTACCTTTCATGGTGAATATGATCCGTGTGTTTTTCTTGATTGGGCCCAGGATATGAAACGAGCATTAAAACATTGCCATTATGAGGAAGAATACGAGAAAATCGAGGCGGCAACTCTATACTTTGAAGGAAATGCCAAGTCTAGGTGGAACCGGTATGAGTTTACCCGTGAGAGGCGAGGATGGTGGCGCCATGGAGCATTAAAACATTCCCATTCAAGGATTTTGGAGCATTATGTCATGCCGCCATGAAGCTATATAAGCAACAACTCGAAACACCGCGGTATTCTAGGTATACCTCTTCCTCGAGTCCATATCTTTATCCGTCTAACACACGTTCTCGAGATGCACCTAGTCCTCCAGATACCGACGCTTCAAAAGGGACCCAATGGACGGGTCCTTCCAATAGGCAAACGGGTACCGAGAAGGCACCAAACCGTGGACCGGCACCGGCGCCTCCCTCTCGAGGTCAGCAAGGACCCTCACCGGCAGCTCGCCCAAGGGAGCCCGTGTGCTATAAGTGTAGCGGTTTTGGCCATGTGCAACGTGATTGCCCAAACACCAAACGGGTCTTATTTGCCGACCCAACATATTTCGAGGACGACGATGGTCAACTTGACGGTGATATCAATATTGAGGATGACCATGACACCGACCCACATTTTGGCATGGAACCCTGTGACGACGAGCTTTCTTGCGGCCCGGCACAACCCGGTAAATTCTCTCTTGTTTCTCGTCGTATTTTGGCTATTAAAGAGCATATTACTATTGATCAACGCGAGAATCTCTTCCACTCTCGTTGCTTGGTTAATAATACGAGCCTTTCTCTCATCATTGACGGGGGTTCTTGTTGCAATATTGTCAACGAACGAGTGGTAAAACACTTCAAGTTGCCTACGACCCTCCACCCAACGTCTTACGGACTCCAATGGATTTCCGATACGTCATGTGACACCGTCACACAACAAGCTTGGGTGTCGTTTTCTATTGGCGCCTATGTTGATAAGGTCCTTTGTGATGTTATCAAAATTGACGCCACACATGTCCTATTAGGACGACCATGGAAATTCGATCGCCACACATATCATGATGGTTATCTTAACCGGTACATGTTCCAATATAATGGAAAACGGGTCACACTTTTGCCTATGAATCCGCACGAAATTTTGGTTGACTATGCGGAACGGAAGAGGCAACAAACTATAGATGAGTCCGCTAAGGCACCGGCAAAATCGGACCCCCGGAGTCCCGATGTTGTAGGTGCTAGTACTTCCAAATCCCAAAACACCGCCCCTCTTGTCCATGCTACCGAGTTCAAAGGTAGTAAAGGTCGCATCGTTCCTTCGAGCGCACCTTTACCATCTTCGGACCCCGTAATTCAAGGACGGTGTGAGCCGAGGATACTCTTAGCTCGCCGACATGATTTGCAACCGGTCATGGAAGGCAAGTTCCCATGCTTCTTACTTGTTCCGTTTTGTTTATCTACTTCTCATGACCCGAGTAATGTGCCACACGAGGTGTCTTTGTTGTTGTCCGAATTTCAGGATATTATGCCCAAAGACCTTCCACCCGGCTTGCCACCTATCCGAGGGATTGAACAACAAATTGACTTTGTGCCCGGTGCTTCCTTGCTAAACCGTGCCGCGTACCGAGCAAGTCCGGAAGAGACAAAGGAGCTACAACGTCAAGTGCAAGAGCTCCTAGACCGGGGACATGTGCGTGAATCTTTATCACCATGTGCCGTCCCGGTAATTTTAGTACCAAAGAAAGATGGATCATGACGGATGTGTGTTGATTATCGTGCCATCAACCAAATCACCGTCAAATACCGTCACCCGATCCCGCGCCTTGATGACATGTTGGATGAGCTCCATGGCGCCACCATCTTCTCCAAAATTGATCTCCGGAGTGGTTACCACCAAATCCGGATGGCCGAAGGTGACGAGTGGAAAACGGCATTCAAAACGAAGTATGGACTCTATGAATGGCTTGTCATGCCATTTGGCCTCTCCAACGCCCCGTCTACCTTCATGCGCCTCATGAACCATGTCTTGCGCCGATTCTTGGGTACATTTGTTATTGTTTATTTTGATGATATTTTGGTGTTTAGTACGTCTTTGGAGGATCACATCGGGTACCTTCGCCAAGTGCTCGAGTGCCTTAGACAAGAGCAATTGTATATCAACTTTGAAAAATGCGTCTTTTGCTCGGACACCACTATCTTCCTTGGCTATGTCGTGTCTAAGGACGGACTACGAGTAGACGAATCTAAAGTTTGTGCTATTCGGGAGTGGCCTAATCCTACTACGGTCACCATGGTCCGAGCCTTTCTCGGCTTAGCGGGCTTCTACCGACGCTTTGTCAAGAACTTTAGCACGGTAGCGGCACCGCTCCATGAGCTCACTACCAAGGGTGTCACGTTTGAGTGGCGTGATATCCATGCTCGAGCGTTTGATGCGCTCAAAGCCCGCCTTTGTAATGCACCGTTACTCCAACTCCCAAACTTTTCGAAAACTTTTGAGGTGGAGTGCGATGCATCAAATGTGGGTATTGGAGGAGTTCTCTTACAAGAGACTCGCCCAATTGCCTACTTTCGTGAAAAACTTTTGGGTCCTTCGCTCAACTACCCTACATATGACAAGGAACTATATGCCCTAGTTCGTTGTCTTAAGACATGGCAACATTACTTATGGCCAAAGGAGTTCGTGATTCATTCGGATCATGCAGCTCTTTCGTATCTCAAGAGTCAAACAAATCTAAGTTGGCGCCATGCTAGTTGGGTAGAGTTTTTAGAGACCTTTTCTTATGTCATTCGGCATAAGAAAGGCAAGGAGAATGTGGTAGCCGATGCCCTTTCTCGCTGCTATGCCCTCCTTGTGTATATGGACGCCAAGATACATGGCTTTGCTCTTATCAAAGAGTTATATGCCACGGATCTTGACTTCAAGGACATATGGGCACAATGCCTCGACCTCCGAGAGCACGAGTCTTTCTTTATTAACGATGGTTATCTTTTCCGAGCGGGAAAACTTTGTATTCCGCCCTCATCGATACGCCATTTGTTGGTCAAGGAAGCTCATGAGGGCCGTGGTCATTTCGGTGCTACCAAGACCCTTTCCGCTCTCCAAGAGCATTTCTTTTGGCCCCGGATGCGTATGCATATGACACGGTTTTGCAAGGGTTGCATCACATGTCATCATGCAAAGTTGCGCCAAGGTCCGGATGGAATGTATTCTCCTTTGCCTATACCAATGGGACCTTGGGAGGATCTATCCATGGACTTTGTGGTCGGGTTGCCTATGTCAAAATGAGGCAAAGAATCCATTTTTGTGGTAGTCGATCGCTTCTCCAAAATGACTCATTTCATTGCATGTAAAAGCACCCTAAATGCTAGTGAAGTTGCCACCTTGTTCTTTGACAATGTGGTGCGTTTACATGGGATACCACGTTCCATCGTTAGTCATCGGGACGTGAAATTCGTAAGTCATTTTTGGAGAACGTTATGGGGAAAACTTAGAACCAACTTGTTGTTTTCAAGTAGTTATCACCCCCAAACCGATGGTCAAACGGAGGTGACCAATCGGACTCTTGGTGCTCTACTTAGAGCCACCACTAGGACCAACCCACATAGGTGGGAGGACTTACTTTCTATTGTGGAGTTTTCATATAACAGGTCTAGGCACACGACAACTAAATTGTCCCCATTTGAAGTTGTCTACGGCCTTAATCCACACACACCGTTGGACTTCACTCCCCGTCCGCTCAAGGACGGAGAACACATCATCGCCGGGAACCGAGCCGCCCAAATCATTGAGCTTCATGAGCGGACTAGGACACAACTTGAACGTCGTGCCGCCCAACTTACCGGACAATGCAACAAGGGCCGCTGCGACGTCTCTTTTGAGCTCGGTGATCTTGTTTGGCTCAACCTAAGGAAGGAGCGTTTTCCTACTCGCCACATGAGTAAGCTCTCGGACCGTGGTGATGGCCCATTCCGCATCTTAGCCCGTCATGGCCCAAATGCATACAAGTTAGAGCTTCCGGATTCCTACGGAGTACACCCAACGTCAAGGACCTTGCCCCTTATGTTGAGCCCCTCTTTGACGATGGTGAAACGGGGATGTTTCACAGCCAAGTTGGGGGGACTAATGCGCCCTTGGATGTCCCTTTGAAGTTGACCGTAGACGATGATGACAAGGCTTTACGGGTTCACTCAGATGGACTGCTCACCCGGTCCCGAGCTAAGGCCATTGCCCGAGCCACCGGCTCCATTATTATCCGCACCACAACTTCACTTGGGTCCATTACCGGCATGCCATGCCTCTACACCACAATGGCATAGGCTACCGGTTCCGTTAACGGCATGTCTCGTCTTTCCGACTCCATGGCATGAAGCTAGCTTACTTTCGGACTATATTTTCATGTTTTCCTTTTTATGTAATAAAGGGATATTCCGTAAAGAATATTCCCTTTTGATCATATCCTTTTAGGATTTGATCTTATCTTTTTAGGTTTTTCCTTTTGGGCTTTTCTTTATGTATTTTTGTTTGGCCCGTTGGCCCATAGGTAGGCAAGACTCTCTATATAAGAGATATCTTGCCTCACGTTTTTTTCATGTTCAATATTACTAAGTTTTGAGAAGAATTTCCTCTTACTTAGCTTGGGCATCAAAACCTCTCTTCTATCTCTCAAATTTCTTCCTTGGATCTCGTCTTTGATCCAAGAAATCCATATTCGAGGATTCTTCTTGAGAATCAACCTTCGATCCACACAAAAAGGCTTATTCGATCTATCTAGATCGAATTAACCTTTGTTTCTTCATCGCTTCCTCCCCTTTAGATCCGAATCGATACAACGTTGCACAAAGAATCAAGGAGTAGTTGGAGTTTTGCTTGATCTAGATCCGGAGTTATCCTTGGTTACCTCCAAGGACGCATCAGTCGGGAAAGTGTGCCGGCTGATCCGAAAAAGTGTCAAAGTCCTGCTTATCACCTCCTCCCTCTACATCATCACCTCCTCTCATCTCATCCTCAACATCTGCAGCTGGAGCCTCATCTAGGACATAAGGAGGCGGTGCTAATCTTTTCGCATGCATAGCAGCGAAAGTCTCCTTCCAATTATGGCGTCCAACCATAATGGAATACTCGGGAATCCATGGAATGCCTCTACCTCCTCTTTCCTCCCAAGTTATACCGGCGGTAGGTGGACCGCGGTGTCTAGGAAAGATGATACCCCTAGTCATAAGGCTATTGAGACCCAAAGTCTCGCCGCTATCCTAGTGCAAGCAGAGTAATCTATCCCAAGCTGCGAGGCAATGTGTGTAACCATTCTACCATACTCAATGTTACCGGCTCTCTTATTCTTCAATTTACTCATGGTAAAGGCTAGAAGGGTGGCACAATCAACATGTCTACCGTGGAGCATACAGTAGAGAAGGAAAAGCTCATCGGTCTTAATCATTTGGGGGGTCTCGGTCCTAGGAAATAGGCACTCGGAAAGGACCCTATGAGCTATCTTCAAGGCTAAGTGGTAGAAGAGCTTAGTCTTGGTGTCGGCCGGTTGCCAACGATCCTCACTAGCGTTAACCATCGCTATCTCCTTCCAAAAAACCTTAGCGTATACCCCGCTAGGAAAGCGACCATTGAAGGTCTCATGGAACCCAAAGAAGGCTCCAAACTGCAAGATTGAGAACTCATAGTTCTCCTCCATCAACCTGAAAGAAACCGTCCTATCGACGACGCTATGCTCAAAGGAAGTGACGAACTCCCTAGTGATCTCCTCATAAGCGTCTTCTCTAATAGCGGAAAAGACAATCATCCCGGCTCTATCCAATAGCCATGTCAAATCATTCACCACATTGAGTGGCTCTAACTCCTCAAGCAATAAGTATCTTGGTCCTATGACCGGTCTCTTCTCGATCTTTTCTAAAGCATCGAGGTAATCCTCATGGATTGTTGGAATTCTAGGATGTGGGGGTGATGGTGGTTCATTTGGAGGGTTTTGGGAGGAAGAGGAATTGTCACCTTTCCTCTTCTTGGTCCTACTCGACTTTCTCCTAAACAAATTGTCCATTCTAGTGAAAATCACGGCCTGTTCTATAACTTCCAGGGCCGTGGAACTATCAGTGACCGTGGTTCGGCTCTGTTTTTCACAAATCTCAACCAAATCACACCAAATTCAGCAAACACAGTCCTAGACTAATTCCAATTCCAATCAATTATCCTAAAAATCTTGCAAGAATCGAGCCAAATTGACAAAGTTGAGAAAGAGAAGAAAAACCTAGGTTTTGGATTTTTAAAATCCAAATTCCATCTTGTGCAGGGATTGTTCACTCTGATTGTTGATTGGATCTTGTAGATGATTGAAAATGCTTCACTTTAGGATCAAGAATTGTTCGAATCGGACTCCGAACGAAGATTTGAGAGAGGGGGATTGGTTTCGGCGTTTTGGGTCGTGGAAGAGGGCGTGGAATTGAGAAATGTGGTGTTTTTGTGAAGCAAAGTGGTTTATATAATGGCTGTAAAAATTTTGGAAAATCACGGTCACTCGGGGTGTTCCACGGCCGTGGAATTGTACGGACCCGTGGTTTTGGTGATTTTTCTCAGAATTTAAGGAATTACGGTCACTGTAGCTTCCACGACCGTGGTTTAGGGTGTGGAACTCTCTGTATTGTGCCAACATTCAAGTTTCGTCAAATTCTTCCAACTTTTCCTCCTCCCAATTCCTATTCCTTGCTCCTACATCCAAAAACACAACATACCGGAAGGTATCGAGGGCAAAACAAAGCAAAAACGACTACACTAACTATTCTAAGAATGAAAAACAAACGGAAACATAAGTGCAGTAACTTGGGTTGCCTCCCAAGAAGCGCTTGTTTAAGGTCCGTAGCTAGACCATACTTGCGTCTATTCGAGTGCGGTAGGCGCGAACTCCTCAGCTTGGAGCTCCGGTGAATACTTCTTGAGTCGTTGACCGTTCACCTTAAAACTTCCGCTCTTTTCACCCCATACTTCAACTGCGCCATGGGGAAAAACATGTTTGATTAGATAAGGTCCGGTCCAACGAGATTTAAGCTTACTTGGAAAGAGCCGAAGTCTCGAATTGAAGAGGAGAAATTGATCTCCTTCCTTGAGGTCTTTTGGAATGATATGCTTATCATGCCAACTCTTTGCTCTCTCCTTGTAGATCTTAGCGTTCTCATAGGCGTTCAAGCGAAGTTCTTCAAGCTCGTTAAGGTCCAAGAGGCCCTTCTCGCCCACTTCCTTCATGCTGAAGTTCAACCACTTTACCGCCCAATGCGCCTTGTGTTCCAGCTCCACCGGCAAGTGACAAGACTTCCCATACACAAGGTTGTATGGTGTCGTTCTTATGGGAGTCTTGTACGCAGTCCGGTATGCCAACATAGCATCATCTAGCTTCAAAGACCAATCATTCCTTGTCTTCGAAACTGTTTTCTCTAGGATGCCCTTGATTTCTCTATTTGAAATCTCCACTTGTCCACTCGTTTGTGGATGATAAGGAGTGGCGATCTTGTGAGTCACCCCATACTTAACTAGTAGAGCTTCGAACCGTCGGGCTATGAAGTGTGAACCCCCGTCACTAGTAATGGTCCGCGGTGTCCCAAACCTTGGGAAAATGGTTCTATTAAAGAACTTTATGACAATCGCGACATCATTAGTTGGAGAGGTTATGGCTTCAACCCATCTCGAAACATAATCCACAGCTAGGAGTATGTATTGATTCCCGCAAGATGAGGGGAAAGGTCCCATGAAGTTGACTCCCCAAACGTCGAAGATCTCTACCTCTTGAATGTTGTTAAGAGGCATCTCGTTCCTCCTAGATATATTTCCTGTTCTTTGACAAGCATCGCAGCAGGAAACAAAGGTTTGCACATCCTTAAATAAAGTAGGCCAAAAGAAACCGGATTGCAATACCTTAGCGCTAGTTTTGTTGGAACTAGCGTGTCCTCCACAAGGTAGTGAATGACAATGACGGATGACGCTTTGCATCTCGTCTTTCGGCACACATCTTCGAATGATGCCATCTGGATCTCTCTTGAAAACTAGAGGTTCGTTCCAAAAGTATTGCCGGACATCCTTAAAGAACTTCTTCCTTTGTGCGTAGGATCGTCCGGGAGGTATTTCATGACAAACCAAATAGTTAACAAAATCAGCAAACCATGGTTCATTACCTCTAGTTATCTTGTCGATGCACTCTTCTATGATGTGTAAGTGTTCGTCTGGAAAGGAGTCATCTATAGGTAGGTCGTCGTCTTCTAAGTGTGGTAGACGACTCAAATGATCCGCAACAGAATTTTCCGAGCCTTTCTTGTCTCGGATCTCAAGATCGAATTCTTGTAGGAGAAGAATCCATCTAATCAGTCTCGGTTTTGCATCCTTCTTAGCAAGCAAATACCAAATCGCCGAGTGCTCCGTGTATACAATTACCTTCGATCCTACAAGATAAGAACGAAATTTCTCAAATGCATATACAACGGCCAAAAATTCCTTTTCCGTAGTGGCGTAGTTGAGCTGCGCTTCATCTAGCGTCTTGCTAGCATAATAGATAGCATGGGTTCGGCCTTCTTTCTTTTGCCCAAGCACAGCTCCAACAGCTACGTTACTTGCATCACACATGACTTCGAACGGGAGATTCCAGTCCGGAGGTTGTATGATTGGGGCTGAGATTAGAGCTTCCTGGATCCTATGAAATGCATCTAAACAATCCTGCGAAAAATAAAAAACTGCATCCTTCATCAATAGATTAGTAAGCGGTTTTGATATCTTAGAAAAGTCTTTGATAAAGCGTCTATAGAATCCAGCATGTCCTAGAAAGCTTCTTATCCCTTTCACCGAAGATGGAGGAGGGAGCTTCTCTATGGTCTCTATCTTAGCCTTGTCTACCTCAATCCCTCTACTAGAGATCAAGTGTCCTAAGACAATGCCTTCCTTCACCATGAATTGACACTTCTCCTAATTAAGAACTAGGTTAGTGTCTTCACACCTTTGTAGCACAAGAGAAAGGTTAGAAAGACAATTATCAAAAGAGGAACCATAAATAGAAAAGTCATCCATGAAAACCTCCATGATTTCCTCTACATATTCCGAGAAGATGGCTATCATACACCTTTGAAAGGTGGCTGGGGCGTTGCAAAGCCCGAACGGCATTCTCCTATAAGCAATGTACCCCACGGGCACGTGAATGTGGTCTTCTCTTGATCGTCCGGATGGATCGGAATCTGTAAGAAACCACTATAACCGTCAAGATAACAAAAGTATGAGTGTTGTGCTAACCTCTCAAGCATTTGGTCGATGAATGGTAATGGGAAGTGATCCTTCCTCGTCGCGTTGTTCAGCTTGTGATAGTCTATGCACATCCTCCATCCCGTCACGGTTCTTGTAGGAATGAGCTCGTTATTTTTGTTGGTGATGACCGTCATTCCTCCTTTCTTTTGGACAACTTGTACGGGGCTCACCCACTTACTATCGGAGATAGGGTAGATAATACCTGCATCAAGTAGCTTAAGAATCTCCTTCTTGAGAACCTCCTTCATGGTCGGATTTAACCGCCTTTGAGGTTGTCATGAAGGCTTAAAATCTTGCTCCATTAGGATCTTGTGCATGCATAGTGATGGTTTAATTCCTACAAGATCCTCTATAGTGTAACCTAAAGCCTTTTTATGTTTCTTTAAAATGGCTATCAGCTTATCATGTTCATCTTCGCTTGAATTGGAACTAACAATTACCGGAAAAGTATAATTAGTTCCTAAGAATGAATACCGAAGATGTGTGGGAAGTGGCTTCAATTCCATCACCATTGGAGTCTCTAATGACTCTTGAGGAGTGTCCAATGCCTCCTTCGAAGTCTCTAAGGGTGTGGGAGTTATTGAAGAAGGCTCAAAAGAATTGGTGGAAAGAACGTAATTGTTCTCAAAATTTCCTGGAACTACGGCACCTCTGTTACTTCCACGGCCGTGGTTTAGGGCGTGGAAGTCAATTACGGCACCTCTGGTAGTTCCACGGACGTGGTTTAGGTCATGTAACTTACTGGAGCTCTCTGAATAGCTGATTACGGTCATCATGGGTGAAACCACGGCCGTGGAATAGCACGACTGACCGTGATTCCTCACGTTTTCTGACCCATCGTAGAGTTTTTCAAACTCTTCTTCATGCACTTCTTGTAGCTCCTCCAAGGCTTCAATCTCCTCATTGCAATCCTCTTCTTCTCCTTTCTCCATGATGCTCATGGTGATGACCTTTTGCAATGGGTCCTTGAATAGAATCGAGCTTACTTCCTCTCTAGATGCCTCCTCGTCATAGATGTCAAACATGTCCTCTCCAAGAGCTGGCTCTTTCACCAATGTTGAGAGAACAAATTCAACCTTCTCTTCTCCTATGTCGAAGGCAAGTCTAGCATTCTTGCAATCCACCATACAGCCGAATGTTGCAAGAAACGGTCTTCTGAGTATGATCGGGACCGGACAATCTGCAGGAATGTCAAGCACAACGAAATCTATAGGAACATAGAACTTAACAAGCTTGACAGGTATGTCTTTGATGATACCGACGGGACAAGTTATGGATCGATCCGCCATGTATAACGTCATCTTTACCGGTTTAGGTTCACCTAAACCGATCTTCCTACATAAAGCAAGCGGAATGATGCTAACGCTTGCTCCCAAGTCACATAAAGCGTCATATGTGACATCTCCCATTCCGATTGGAATGCAAAACGACCCCGGATCCTTCAGCTTTGGGGCATCTTCTCCTTCATTGTTTTGATGAGATCCGACGATTGATCTTGACTTGTCCAAAGTCTTCTAGCTTTCTCTTGTTAGAGAGGATTTCCTTTAAGAACTTCCCGTAAGCGGTGATAACACGATTTATGACGTTAGTTTAGGCACTCATTTAGATAGTTTTTCCGCTCATTCTTGCATGGTTTGCACTAATTCGTGACGATTGCACTCAATTCATGTATTGTTCCTCAAGATAGACGTCTACACGGACTTTTGAATGTTTTGTAGGTATTTTGGGAGCTTTTGGAGCTTAATCGATACATTCGAGGATCGTTCCTCGTGATGACACACTTCCGGACCCATTGGGAAGCAAGTTAGGAGCAAAGGAGAACACATGGGACCTTGTTGGTGCATGCCTTGCACCAACTTATGGCTTGATGATCCATAAAAGTCTGAATCACCAAAACCACGGCCACTGGGACTTCCACGGGCATGGAATAGGCTGTGGTTCTCCCTGCACAACTGTGACAGCTGTCCCACGATCTCCATAACCGACCCTTGCCCTTGATGGTGTATAAGAAGTGGTTCTGCAGGCTATTGAGGGCAAACCCCATCATTCCATTCTCTTCCACACTCTCACCATTGGATTGGAGCTACTCTTGGAGGAGAAGAAACACTCTCATTTGGAGAAGAAGAAGAAGCACACTAGTTTCATAGTTTTATAGTTTGTGAATGATTTTGAGTGAGTTTTATTGAAGACAATTGAAAGGGTTGTAAGAAACGATTCAAACCTTCCTTTGAAGGGTTGTAAGTCTCTCCTTTAACATTTATTTAGCTCGTTTTTCTTGTTCTATTTGTTTCATCTCTCTTTCATTTCATCTTCTCGATATGGACTCCATGATTGTATGCTTGATGAGTTTGATTGTTGAGATGTATGTTGTTGGCTAAATAGATGTGATTCTAGGGTAAGGAAATGATGGTTATGGCTTGGACTATGATAGGATAGACTTAAACGTACCTTTGGATGATTCGTTTGCTCGAACCTAATCTCTGTTGTAAATCACGGCCTGTTCTAGTAGATTCCACGGCCGTGGTTCTTGATGAACTGCCCGTGATTTCGTATGACTTGCTTGTATTGATAAATCTGAGTGTTAGGTTGTTAGATTATTGAAATCCTAGTCTTTGTTGAGCTAGATCTATCCTAGGGTGACCTAGTGTTAGCAAACTAAGTAAGGAAAGAGACCTACCCGGTGATTTCCGCTCTTAGATACCGAAGATGATGAAATCTAGGTAGTAGTGAGCCTCACAAGCCGCTATTGGACTGAGTGTGCTAGGATTGATGCTTAGGACTTGCCTTCCCGAGACTTACCCCGTGAGGAGAGGTTAGATCCCTAGACGACAATCCGATTTGTGTAGAATTCCTATCCTAGGGCTCTTTGAGACTTACCCGGTGATGAGACCTTAGGAACGGACTAGTGGACCATGAGACCTACCCGGTGATTGATCCCGATTTAGAAACACCTACTCCCAACACACTATAGTTAATCCAAAGAATGACTAGATAGCTTGAGTCCTATGCCATAACCGGAATTTCTAACCCCTAGAATCCTCTTTTCTCTCCTTGATTGTTTATCTCTTATTTGTGTTTACTTATTTGTGTTGCTATCTTAGTAGTTTGTTAATTCTTGCATGATTGGTGATCTTTGATTGATAACCATAAAACCAACCCAAAAACATTGCGATTTTCATTTATTTGTTTCTCTCATCTTATCTTAGTCTAGATTTACACTATCCTTAGTCACTATTTGACTCGATTTCACCTCAGTCTTTGTGTTCGACCTCGGAATACTATCCCTACTACGAAACGTCCTGTACAGCGCGGGTTCGCTAGGAGTTAGGAAAAATATATCGAGTATAAATTTAAGACTTTTGCGTGTCACGATCTTAGCGTAACAAGCGGGCATACCTACAATTGCATCAATGAAAGGTATGTTAATGTGCAGTTTACTCATGAGTTCAATGAACTTACCGAACTGCTTGTCTAGACGCGCTCTCGCTCTAGATTGTGGGAATGGTAGGGGTGGTTTGTAAGCTGGAGGAGGAATCTAGATGTCTTCCTTCTCCTTCCCCTTTTCCTTCTCTTTTTCGACCGGAACTTCCACAAATTTAGGTTGCGGATCGGTTGTAGTTACTCCGCTCCTAGTTGTGATAGCCATTACCCTTCCTTTCGGGTTGTCCTCCGTCTTTCCGGGAAGTTTTCCTTGATCTCTATGAACTTCCTCGGCCTTGCTGAATAGTTGGTTTTCTAAAGCCTTTTGAGCTTTATCAACCTTAGTGATGTGATTCTCCAATCCTTGAAGCTTTCCCAAGATTGTTTCCAACATGGTATCGGACTTCTCTTTTCCCGAACTGCTTGAGCTATTAGATCCTTGCCCTTGGCTTTTCAAAGGAATGGAAGAAGAAGAAGAAGGCGGTGTTAGTGAATTTCCTGAATTGGAATAAGAATTACCGGAGTTTTGTTGTTGGTTAGAACGCCAATTGCCATTTGAATTCCGGTTGTTGTTGTTGTTGTTCCAATTGTTATTCTGGTTGTTGTTGTTCCAATTATTCCGGTTGTTGTTGTTGTTCCGGTTATTGTTCCGGTTGGTTCCTTCATTCCCTTGATTATTGTTGTTTCCTAAGTAACCAACACCTTGCTCTTTCGGCTTTTGAAGGCCAGCTCTAATCACCTCCTTCAATTCCTTGATTTCGGTGTTGAGGGAGAAGATTTGAGTTTGTGCATCTTGTGTTAGCTTCAATCCCGAATCTCCTCGGCTAGATTCCACCTTCCGGTGGGATTATTTCTCAATGACTTGGGCTTGCTTCTCAATGAAGTCCCAAGCGTCATCTTCCCTCGGGTCCATAAATGTGCCACATGAAAGGGATTGGAGCTTGAATTGTGTTTCCACATCCAGCCCCTTATAGTATATCTCCAATAATTCAAGTCTTGAAATGCCATGGTGTGGGCAATCCAATAGAAAATCCTGAAACCTTTCCCAAGATTGAAACAAACTTTCGTTAGGCTTCATAAGAAATGCATTAATCTTACCTCTCAATTCCGCAGTCTTGGATGGCGGAAAGAACTTAGTTAGAAACTCCGAAGATAGATCCTTCCACGTATTAAGTCTTCCATTTGGAAGAGCTTGATACCATGCTAGAGCCTTGTCCTTCAAAGAGAAGAAGAACGGCTTAATCTTGTAGTTGTTGGTGGTGGTCTTCTTCGGCTTCATCGTCTCCATGAGAATCACAAAATTCTGCAAGTGTTGATGTGGGGATTCAACACTTGTTCCGCCAAATTGATTTTGGCGAACCATGGTGATTACTTGCGGACTAAAGCTGAATTCCTGGATATCTTCACCTTCAAAGGTCACGCCTAGGCGGCGTGGTTGTTGAATCGGATCCATCCTTTGACCAAGCGTTCGCGAGCGGCTCTTGGATCATTCCGGACAAGATTGATCATTGGATTGATGTCCTCTAGCGGTGGCATAGAATCATCACTCTCATCATCGGATGATTCAGCTCTAACCGATTTAGTCGGTTGTTCTTTCTTATCCTTCTTGGAGTTACTCATCTCCAACCTTATTTCCAGCATTATGGTCTTTCTTATCCTTCTTGGAGTTACATTTCTGGAGTTGAAGAAGCAGTTGGAGGAATTGGCGGAGAAGGGCTTCATACGGCCTAGCGTTTCTCCATGGGAGCACCGGTATTGTTTGTGAGGAAGAAGGACAAGTCGACGAGGCTATGCATCGACTACAAAAAGCTGAATAAGGTGATCATCAAGAATAGGAACCCGTTTCCCCATATATATGACTTGATTGACCAACTACATGGAGTTATAGTATTCTCCAAGATTGACTTGAGGTCAGGTTATCACTAGTTAAGGGTGAGAGAGCAGGACGTACCTAAGACGACATTTCGTACCCGTCTGGTATGGCCACTACGAGTGTGTAGTGATGCCATTTGGGCTCATGAATGCGCCCGAAGTGTCCACAGAATTGATGAATGAGATATTCATAAAATTTTTGGATCAGATCGTGTTGGTGTTTATCGATGACATTCTGGTGTACACTAGAAGCCGAGAGGAGCACGCAGAGTAATTGAGGACAGTGTTACGACTTCTGCAAGATAAGGAATTGTATGATAAGTGTTAGCATGAAATATGACTATATTTTAGGCACTTTTTTAGTTGTTTTTCCCTCTTTTATGTGTACATGGATATAGCTTTGAAGCATTTGTGAGCTCATTCACCCACTTTATCGATATAGAAATCTGCACCAGCTTCGTTTTGTTTATAGGTAAATAAAGGCTTGGATTGGAGCAAATTGAGGAAGGAAAGGAGCATTTGATCGTGCTAGATGGCAAGGGAATGCATTGGAGTAGCTAAGGAAAGAGCATGAGTGAAGAATGCCACAAAATAGAGACTTTCACACAAAGTTTTGATCTTCCACGCCCTAATTCACGGCCGTGGAATGCCTTAGTTCGTGAGAAGTGATTTTGACACACATCAGAAAGTTACACGGTCTAAACCACATGTGTGGAAAGTGAGGAGACCGTGATTCTCATGATAGAGATGACGTGTCATATTTGCCACGTCAGCGACGGTTATTGGGCTTTTTCGTAACCCCTTTTCGCCCTATAAGAAGGCTGGAGAAGGGAGTTTCGCGGACCTTCGCTGAGAGCTTCTGAGACGGCTGTTTAGGGTTTGGATTGGATTTGCTTGTGACTCAAGATGGAAGATACCGAAGTGTGGCTTGCGAAGACGCGATATTGGAGATTTTCTTAGGTTTCGATTTCGGAGACGGATTGACACCCGTTCTTCATTATTGCCTGAGATTATTGTGAGGATTCTTGTTCCATATTCTAAATCCATTGAACATACTATTTTGTTATTCGGATTTGAGATTGATTTTTGCGTGTTTATTGAGTTTTCGATGGTTTTCATCTTTCTCTCTTTCATATTTGAACATTGAATCAATGACAATGATTGTTGGCTAAAACCCTTTAGCAATTCTAAGGTGAAGGGTTGATAGTTTTGGCTTAGATGATGACAGATCGATCATAAACAGATTGGACCCTGAGAGTGCGAGAAAACTCGTCGACGCCCTAAATCACGGCCTGTTCTTGAGTTTCACAGCCGTGGTTTCTCAAGAACTAACCGCGATTTTCCCTGTTTTACGACCTTTGCTTTTGCTTCAATCCAAAGTTAAAGATTTGCTTTAACCTAGCCTTGACTTGCCTTTCCTAGGTAGTAGTGAGACTCAACATCCTCTATTTCGGTTTCGAGTGTCACAACCTTAACCGTTTTAGTTCATCTTTGATTCCTTGGGTTTGGGATTGGGTATTCGATATTAATTCTTACCTTTTGATCCTTTCTATATTGCAGCCTCAACAACCTTTATAGAGAGATTCTTTGGGTGAGATATATAGGGTTTTGGAACTTCACCGTACATTACCTTTCTTTAGTATACCTTTGCAATTCTTGACTCTGTCTTAATATCTATAACAATATCTTGAATCGATTGCCACAATTTGACATCCGGATCTTTAGGGTTGCTGTTTTCCCCAATATTTGCAAAGCTTTTACACTTTTACTTGCTTGACTATTTGAGACTAAATTTGACTCACCAAATCCCTGAGTTCGATACTCTGGAATACTTGCTTATCTATGCCGATCCGTACACTGCGGGTTCGCTTGCTTTTATTTCAGTTTTATTAATTTAAAGCTTATTTGCACGCACACTTACGGGCGAACAAGTTTTTGGCGCCATTTCCAGGGATTTGGTCAAGACCAAACTTCGGTTCTAGGTTGTCGAGCTTGGGAGCTTTGCTCTTGTTATTTGATATCTCTTTTGAGTGATTTTCGCAGGTTCTTTTAGGTATATGCGCAGGTCTAGATCCATCAAAGACCTCGTACCTTTTGAGTGACAAAGCTCGAATGGAAGAACTAGAGCATCATCAATTCCAAATTGATGAGCTTAAGGCTATGATGTTGGACATGAAGATGGAGATGAATGACTCCAAGAAGAAGAAGAAAACCAAACAAACTAAGTGCATTAGAGCTGAATCATCCGACGATTATGATGATGATATGCCACCACTAGAGGACATCAATCCATTGATACATCCAGTCCAAAATGATCCAAGACCACCCGTCGATCCTCGTATTCCAGTTGGGGTGTGTTAGCATGAAAAATTGTGATATTTTAGGCAAGTTTTCTAAGTGTATTTGATCCATATTGATAGTCATTGATTGAGCATTAATGCATTTGTGAGCTAGTTTGTCTATAATGTCGATATAGAGATCTACACAAGCTTTATGTTGATTATAGATAATTGAGAGCTATTTCCGAACGGAATTGAGCAAGGATGAGTTTGATTGAGCATGTCCATGAATTGAGGACATTCTTAGGAGCTAAAGGAGTGCCAACTTGAAGAATGCACGAGGCTAAGGAAGAATCACGTTCTTGCCCTAAACCACGCTCTAAAATACGGCCGTACTACTTTCCACGTTCAAGTCCACGGCCGTGGAACCTTAGCAAGGGAAGCGTGGTTCATTCCAGTGACTTCTACGGCCGTGGAGAAGATGGTTCAAACCGTGTTGATTTCCACGCTCTAAATTACGGCCGTGGAACCCTTCCACGACCGTGATCTTGGCGATCTTTTTCGCCATACTTTAAGCCACGATCTCCTACGCAATTGGGCCGGGCCGATATTTTATCTTACACTATAAAAGGACGGACGAAGAGAGATTCCGTCACCTCGCTTTAGACCTTTGCTTACGCATAGACGTATCTTACGCTTGCGCTTAGAATTACCCTAATTTCGCATTTGGCGGAGATTGGGTTGAGAGATTTTGGCGCATTGCTATTGTGATTTCAGGATTGACGGAAGATCGAAGATTCGGAAGATTGTTCACAAGGAGATTTCGCTTCTTGCTTAGGTTTGAATTAGAAGACGGATTGACATCCCGTTCTTCCTTCTTATCTAAGACTTGTGATTGTTTGTTTTATTCCGAATCTAGTAACGATTATTGTTCTTGACTGTGACTTTGAGATTGATTTGAAGGTTATTGAAGGTTTTCGGAAGTTTTCATCTTTCAATCTTTTAAACCTTGAATTTGATATCAATATGACTATTGTTGGCTAAAAACTCTTAACAATTCAAAGGTGAAGGGTTGATAGTTGTGGCTTAGATGATGATAGATCGATCGTAAATAGATTGGACCTTGAGAGTTAGAGAGAATCGACGACAACCCTAATCCACGGTCTGTTCTTGAGCTTCCACGGCCGTGGAACTCAAGAACTACCCGTAATTTTGTGTTAAGTTACGAACTTGCTTTTACTTTAATCCAAAGTTAAAGATTTGCTTTAACTTAGTCTTGGCTTGCCTTTTCTAGGTGGTAGTGAAGCCTCAACAACCTCTACCTCGATTGTGAGTGTCACAACCTTAATCGGTTTAGTTAGTCTTGATCCTTGGATTACAAGTTTGGGTATTTGATATTAATTCTCATCTTTAGAACCTTTCTATATTGAAGCCTCAACAACCTTTATAGAGAGTATCTTGTAGGTGAGTCATATAAGGTTTTTAGAACTTCACCGTACGATTACCTTACATTAGCATACCTTTGCATATCTTAACTCTGTCCTTATATCATTAGTATATCTTGAATCGATTGCCACAGCTGGATACTTGGATCTTTAGGATTGTTGTTTTCCCAATAATTCGAAAAGTTATTACATTTACTTGCTTGATAATCTATATTGAATTTGTTCCCCCCAAATCCCTGTGTTCGATACTCTAGAATTCTTGCTTAACTATATCGATCCGTACACTGCGGGTTCGCTTGCTTGATTCTAGTTTTATAAATTTAAAGCTTATTTGCACGCACGCTAAGTGGCGAACAAGTTTTTGGCGCCGTTGCCGGGGATTTGGTCTAGGCCGAATTCGGTTGCCGGTTGTCAAGCTTGGGAGCTTTGCTCTTGTTATTTGATATCTCTTTGAGTGCATGCGCAGGTCTAGGAACACCGAGGATCTCTTACCTCTTGATCAAGAGCTTGAGAGAACTTTAAGGCAAAAGCGTAAGGAAAAGAAAATGGTTGAAGAACACGAACGTGATCTTCAATCGGAGTTAGCGGAGAAAGAAGCTCAACTCCAATGGAATGAGAAGATTCGCCGGGATGAAATGGATCGTCATCAATCTCAAGTTGACGATCTAAAAGATATGATGTTCCAGATGAGGATAGAACTAAGCAACCTTAAGAATAAGGGGAGCAAGAAATCCTCAAGGAGATCCTTAAGGTCGAATAGGGGTCATTCATCCGCTGATGATAGCGACTCCTCCATGCCACCGCTAGAGGAAATTTATCCCACGATCAATGTCAATCCATTCCATCCACGGGCAGCTGCTAATCGCCGTGTTCCACCTAGGAATGCAAGGATTCAACGTGTAGATGATGAGCCAAGAACTCTTGGCCAAAGAATGGATCCAACGCAGCAACCACGCCGTCTAGGTGTTAACTTTGACGCTGACGATGTACAAGGGTTTAGCTTCAACCCTCAAGTTATTACTCTTGTTCGCCAAAACCAATTTGGCAGAACAAGCGCTGAATCTCCACACCAACACTTGCAAAACTTTGAGTGTATGATGGAGACAATGAGGTCGAAGAACACGACTACCAACAACTATAAGCTCAAGCCTTTCTTCTTCTCTTTGAAGGGGAAAGCATTGTCTTGGTACCAAGCTCTTCCTAGTGGGAAACTAGACACGTGGGAAGACCTTTCCGCGGAGTTCCTCACTAAGTTCTTTCCGCCATCCAAAACGGCGGAACTTAGAGGTAAGATTAATGCATTTTCCATGAGATCTAACGAAAGTTTGTTTCAATCTTGGGAAAGATTTCAGGATTTGTTATTGGATTGCACTCATCATGGCATATCCAAACTTGCCTTGCTGGAGATATACTATAAGGGGCTGGATGTGGAGACACAATTTAAGCTCCAATCCCTCTCATGTGGCACATTCATGGACATGAGGGAAGATGACGCTTGGGACTTCATTGAGAAGCAAGCAAGAGTCATAGAGAAGTATTCCCACCGGAAAGTTGAGGGAAATCGTGTGGAGTAAGGAGCAAAGCTCACACATGAAGCTCAAAATCAGATTTTCTCCCTCAATAATAAGATCAAAGAGTTAAAGGAGACTATCAAGACCAACTTTCCAAAGCAACAAGGAAAGGATGTTGGCTACTTGGGCAACAACAACAATGGTGGTGAGAATACAAACCGCAACAATAATAACCGGAACAACAACCGGAACAATTGGAATGGAAACAACAACAACCGGAACAACAATTGGAACAACAATAGGGGTTCAAACAATAACAATTGACGCTCCAATCAACAAAACTCCGGTAACTCTTATCCTTCCAATTCGAATTCACTAACTCCACCTTCCTCTTCCTCTACTCCTTTGAAAAGCCAGGGGCAAACATCTAATGGAGGAAACACTTCGGGGAAGGAGAAGCCCGATCCCATGTTGGAAACAATTTTGGAAAAGCTTCAAGGTTTGGAGAACCGCATCATTAAGGTTGATGATCAAATTTCTAAGGTTGATAAAGCCCAAAAGGTTTTAGAAAACCAAATGTTCAGCCATGCGGAGGAAGTTCCTAGGAATCAAGGGAAACTTCCAGGAAAGACGGAGGACAACCCTAAGGGAAGGGTGATGGCAATCACAACTAGGAGCGGAGTGACTACCACCGATCCGCAGCCTAAGTTTGTTGAAGTCCCCGTTGAGAAAGACAAAGAGAAGGGGAAGGAGAAGGAAGATGTCTACGTTCCTCCTCCAGCTTACAAACCTCCCCTACCATTCCCTCAATCTAGAGCGAGAGCGCGCCTAGATAAACAATTTGGTAAGTTTATAGAACTCATGAGCAAGCTGCACATTAATATACCCTTTATTGATGCTATTGTAGGTATGCCGGCTTATGGCAAGTTCTTAAAGGAGCTCCTCTCTAACAAGAGGAAGCTAGAAGATTTCGGTGAGGTTAAGATGAGTTCGGATTCTTCGGATCTCATCAAGACCATGAAGGCGAAAATGCCCCCCAAGCTAAAGGATCCGGGGTCGTTTTGCATTCCCATAGGAGTGGAAGATGTCACATATGATGCGTTATGTGACTTGGGAGCAAGTGTGAGCATCATACCACTTGCATTATGTAGGAAGATTGGTTTAGGCGACCCTAAACCGGTAAAGATGACGTTGTACATGGCGGATCGATCCATCACTCGCCCCGTCGGTATTGTAGAAGACGTCCCAGTCAAGCTAGGTAAATTCTTTGTTCCCATTGATTTTGTTGTGCTTGACATTCCTGCAGATAGTCCGGTCCCGATCAAACTCGGAAGACCGTTTCTTGCAACTTCCGGCTGCATAGTCGATTGCAAGAATGCTAGACTCGCTTTTGACATAGGAGAGGAGAAGGTAGAGTTCGTTCTTTCCACTCTAGTGAAGGAGCCAATCTTTGATGAGGATATATTCAATATCCAAGATGAAGAAGGGTTGTCTAGAGAGGAGGTAAGTGTTATTCTCTTCAAAGATCCTTTACAAAAGGTTATTACTATGAGTCTAACAAATGTAGGGGAAGAAGAGGAGTGCAATGAGGTAATTGAAGCCTTAGAAGCACAAGAAGAGGTAGATGAAGAGGAATTTGAGAAGCTCCACGACGAGGCAGAAAACGTGAGAATCCACGGCCATACACTATATTCCACGGCCGTGGATTTCACAACCCAAAGCGTGGCTCACTCCAGAGGGTTACACGGTTGTGGAGGAGGCAGAGCAACCGTAACCACCTTCCACGCCCTAAACCACGGCCGTGGAAGATGTATGGAAACCGTGATTCAGGCCGTGGAAGAAGGAAATCGTGCCACTTCTTCAACTTCTTTTGATTCTTCTCCCACACCTTCTACACCCTTAGACGCTTCTAAGGAGGCATCGGATACTCCTCAAGAGCCATTGGAAGCTCCGAAAGCAATGGAATTGAAACAACTTCCTACACATCTAAGGTACGCTTTTCTAGGACCTAACTCTACTTATCCGGTTATTGTTAGTTCCGATCTAACCATAGATGAACATAGTAAGCTTATGGTTGTCCTTAGGAAACATAGGAAAGCTTTAGGCTATACTATAGAAGACTTAGTAGGAATCAAACCCTCCCTATGCATGCATAAAATATTAATAGAGGAAGACTTTAGGACTTCAAGACAACCTCAAAGGCGGTTAAATCCGACCATGAAGGAGGTTGTCAAGAAGGAAATTCTTAAACTTCTTGATGCAGGTATCATCTATCCTATCTCCGATAGTAAGTGGGTGAGTCCGGTTCAAGTAGTTCCAAAGAAGGGAGGAATGACGGTCATCACCAACAAGAACAACGAACTCATTCCTACCCGAACCGTAACGGGATGACGGATGTGCATTGACTACCGCAAGCTTAACAACGAGACGAGGAAGGATCACTTCCCACTACCCTTCATCGATCAAATGCTTGAAAGGTTAGCGCAACATTCACACTTTTGCTATCTTGACGGTTATAGTGGTTTCTTTCAGATTCCGATACACCCGGACGATCAGGAGAAGACCAAATTCACATGCCCATGGGGTACGTTCGCTTATAGGAGAATGCCGTTCGGGCTTTGCAACGCCCCAGCCACCTTTCAAAGGTACATGATGGCCATCTTCTCCGAATACATTGAGGAAATCATGGAGGTCTTCATGGATGACTTCTCCGTATACGGTTCCTCTTTTGACAATTGCCTTTCTAACCTTGCTCTTGTTTTACAAAGGTGTGAAGACACTAACCTAGTTCTAAATTGGGAGAAGTGTCAATTTATGGTAAAGGAAGGAATTGTATTAATCTCTAGTAGAGGGATAGAGGTAGATAAGGCGAAAATAGAGACTATAGAGAAGCTTCCTCCCCCAACTTCGGTGAAAGGGATAAGAAGTTTCCTAGGACATGCTGGATTTTATAGACGTTTCATTAAAGAATTCTCTAAAATATCAAAACCGCTCACTAATCTACTGATGAAGGATGCAGTTTTTGAGTTTTTGCAGGAATGTTTGGATGCGTTTAACACCATTCGGCAAGCTCTAATTTCAGCACCTATTATCCAACCTCCGGATTGGACTCTTCCCTTTGAGGTTATGTGCGATGCTAGTGACGTAGCTATAGGAGCTGTTCTTGGACAACGAAAGGAAGGGCGAACCCATGCCATATACTATGCTAGCAAGACGCTAGATGAAGCGCAGCTCAACTACGCCACTACGGAAAAGGAATTCTTAGCCATTGTTTATGCTATTGACAAGTTTCGCTCTTATCTTGTAGGTGCAAAGGTGATTGTCTACACGGATCATGCTGCGATCCGGTACCTCCTTGCAAAGAAGGATGCGAAGCCAAGGCTAATTAGATGGATTCTTCTCTTACAAGAATTCGATCTAGAGATCCGCGACAAGAAGGGTTCGGAAAATTCTGTTGCGGATCATTTGAGTCGCCTAACACATCTAGAGGACGACCACTTACCTATAGATGACTCCTTCCCGGACGAACACCTACACATTATTGAGGAGTGCATCGATGTGATCTCCAAAGGTAACGAACCATGGTTTGCTGATTTTGTTAACTATTTGGTTTGCCAGGAGATACCGCCCGGATTATCCTACGCACAAAGGAAGAAGTTCTTTAAGGATGTTCGGGAATACTTTTGGAATGAACCTTTCCTCTTTAAGAGAGGTCCGGATGGCATCATTCGGCGATGTGTGCCGGAAGATGAGATGCAAAGTGTCATCCGCCATTGTCATTCACTACCTTGTGGAGGACACGCTAGTTCGAACAAGACTAGCGCAAAGGTATTGCAATCTGGATTCTTTTGGCCCACTTTATTTAGAGATGTGCAATCCTTTGTTTCTTGCTGCGATGCTTGTCAAAGAACAGGTAATATCTCTAGGAGGAATGAGATGCCTCTCAATAACATCCAAGAGGTGGAGATTTTCGATGTTTGGGGAGTAGATTTTATGGGACTGTTCCCATCTTCTTGTGGAAACCAATACATACTCTTGGCGGTGGATTACGTTTCTAGATGGGTGGAAGCGATTGCCTCTCCCACCAATGATGCCATGGTGGTGGTTAAGTTCTTTAACAAGACCATCTTCCCACGATTTGGGACACCAAGGACTATCATTAGTGATGGAGGTTCTCACTTCATTGCCCGGCGCTTTGAAGCTCTTCTAGCTAAGTATGGGGTTACTCACAAGATCGCCACCCCTTATCATCCACAAACTAGTGGACAAGTTGAGATCTCAAATAGGGAGATCAAAGGAATTCTAGAGAAGACGGTTTCAAGGACTAGGAAGGATTGGTCTTTGAAGCTTGATGATGCATTGTGGGCGTACCGGACTGCGTACAAGACTCTCATAGGAACCACACCATACAACCTTGTGTATGGGAAGTCTTGTCACTTACCGGTAGAGTTGGAGCATAAGGCGTTCTGGGCTATCAAATGGTTGAATTTCAGCATGAAGGAAGCGGGAGAGAAGCGTCTCCTAGACCTTAATGAGCTGGAAGAACTCCGCTTGAACGCCTATGAAAACGCCAAGATTTATAAGGAGAGAGCAAAGCGTTGGCATGATAAGCATATCATTCCAAAGGACTTCAAAGAAGGAGATCAAGTTCTCCTCTTCAATTCAAGGCTTCGTCTCTTTCCAGGTAAGCTTAAATCTCGTTGGACCGGACCTTTTCTAATTAAGCGTATTTTCCCCCATGGTGCAGTTGAAGTATGGGGTGAAGCGGGCGGAAGCTTTAAGGTGAACGGTCAACGACTCAAGAAGTATACGCCGGAACTCCAAGCTGAAGAGTTCGCGCCCACCGCACTCGAATAAGTGCGAGATTGGTCTAGATACGGACCTTAAACAAAGCGCTTCTTGGGAGGCAACCCAAGGTATTGCATTTTTGTTTTTGTTTTCGATTAATAGTTTAGCTTAGTTTAGGCGTTTTCGCTTTGTTTTGCCTTCGATTCCTTCCGGTATGTTCGTGTTTTTGGATGTAGGAACGATGGAAAAGGAAAGGGGAAGAGTTATTTTGAAGAAAGGTGACGAAACTTGGACTTTGGTGCATTACAGAGAGTTCCACGGCCTAAACCACGGTCGTGACCGCTACAGTGACCGTAATTTCCAAAAGCCTTTGAAAAATCACCAAAACCACGGTTCCGTACATTTCCACGGCCGTGGAAACCCCCGATAGACCGTGGTTTTCAAAATTTTGTATGTCACTATATAAACCACGTTCTTCACAAAAACACTTCACAAATACCCAATTCCACGACCCTCTTTGCCGATTCCACGCCCTTCGCCTCAAATCTCCGTTCGTTAATCGTTTTCAACGATTCTTCGTTCCAAATTGAAGCAAATTCGACCACCAACAAGATCCAAGCAACGAATCAAGCGGAAAATCAACAAGGAATGCACAATTCGGATTTTAAAATCCAAAACCTAGGTTTTTTCCACTCTTCTTGATCTTTGTCAATTTGGGTTCGTTTTTGCTAGAAATTATAGGAGAACTGATTGAAATTGGAAGGAATTAGACTAGGGCTGCCTGATTGCTGAGTTTGAGTGTTGTTTGCTGAATTTTGAGAAAAAGCGAGACGAATCACGGTCTCTGTCAATTCCACGGCCGTGGAAATACCAAGAACAGACCGTGATTTTGAATAGTGATGGACTTTGTGAGGAGAGTTTCTGGGAGAATTAAGGAGAAGAAGAATGACCAAAACAAGAAGAGGAAGGGTAATCCCTCTTCTTCTTCATCCTCTAGAGCACCACCACTTTCCTCCCCTTCACCTCCATCCTCACCTTCATCACCCGCACCTCCTAGCCCTAGAGTACCGACCATTCATGAGGATCACCTCGATGCACTCGAGAGGATCCATGAGAGGGCTGTGATTGGACCTAGGTACCTATTGTTAGAGGATCTAGCTCCTCTTAACATCATAGATGACCTTACTTGGCTCTTGGATAGAGCCGGACTAGTTGTCTTCTCGGCTATCCGAGAACACGCCTACGAGGAGATTACGAGAGAGGTTGTGACGTCTTTCGAGCACAGCCATGTGGATAGGACCGTTTCTTTCCGTCTTATGGAAAGAAACTATGATTTTACCATCCGTGAGTTTGGAGCCTTCTTTGGGTTCCATGAGACCTTTAACGGTCGTTTTCCTAGTGGCGTTTACGCCAAAGATTTTTGGGAGGAGGTTGCTATGATTTACGCCAGCGAGGACCGCTGGCAACCAACTGACACCAAGGCTAAGTTGATGTATCACTTAGCCTTGAAGATTGCTCACCGTGTTCTTTCGGAGTGTCTCTTCCCTAGGACGGAGACACCTCAAAAGATCAAGACGGATGAGCTCTTTCTGTTGTATTCTATGTTGTATGGGCGCCGAGCTGACTGCGCCACCCTCTTAGCTGCTACCATGAGCAAGCTTAACAACAAGAGGAAGGGCAACAATGGATATGGTGGGATAGTTACCCATCTTGCTAGGATGTTAGGGGTTGATTTTTCTGCATGTACACGCATACCAGCCGTACCCCTAGGACTTCAGGCCTTCATGACTAGAGGTCTCATCTTCCCTACACATAGAGGTCCGCCTTATGCAGCCATGCCTTGGGAGAGCAGGACGGGTAGGGGTATTGAGTGGCTACAGGAGTACTCCATTATGGCTGGACGCCATAATTGGATGGAGACGTTTGCTGCTATGCATGCGAACAAGATTGCAGCTCCTTCGTATATCCCACCACCGCCCGTAGTTGAGGAGGAGGAGATGAGGGATCAGTATGAGGGAGGAGGAGGAGCAGAGCAGGAGTTTGGCACGTTTCCGGATCAGCCGGATGCGGCCCCTGATGTGCCTAGACGTTCTCCACGTCCAGCCAGAGCTTCAGGTTCGTCCTCTCGCCGCGCCAGCGTGAGTGAGAGACCCACTTGGATGGAGACGCCTCCTGCATGGTACGGAGCTCCACCTCCATGGTCCGCACAGCAGCCACTAGCACCAGCAGACGCGCCAGGGTGGTACAGCCAGGCCCCGGGATGGTATGAGCAGATGCCGGAGTGGGCCACTATCCTTTTTGACAGAGTGGGAGCATTGGAGATTCGAGCCGATGCTAGAGATGGACGCATGGACGACCTCGATCATATGATGAGAGACGTCTACCGCCAGCAGTTCGGGCGGCACTACGACTCCAGCTTCTCTCCATTCCCGCCTCCGCCTCCGCCACAGTGACGATGATGATGACCGATAGCTTTAGCCGCTCCACCGCCATTTAGTGAGTTTCTTTTTCTTTTCTTTCTTTTTCTTTCTTTCTTTTCTTCTTTTCTTTCTTCTATTTGAACATTAGGGACAATGTTTGTTCCAAGTATGGGGTGGGGTGTGACTAAAAGTTTGTAATAACTCTTACTCACTATGTTTGCTTCTATCGAGACTATCTTGCATGTTCATTATATTGTTGCACATTTCATTATTGCATTGCATGAAAAAGAAATTGAAAAACCCATAAAAATTGAAAAATTTTGAAAATTTTGTGCTTCTAAGGAATTGAGATGATTTCCATGATAATCGCTACTTGTGAATTGAGTTTGATGACAATTGCATGCTTAAACGAATAGTGAATTGAAAAGAAATTGAATGAGTTGATTATACCTCTTTTGCAAGTTTCATAATGTGATGAATGTTACTTAAATCATGTTGAGGAATTGAAGTTGAAATCACACTATAAGTTCTTATGCTTCTTGTTGAGATGATTAAGCCGATTTGATTTTTCTTTCTTCTTTCTTTGATCATTTAGCCCCTCATTGAAATATTGACCTCCTTTACCTATCCGGGAATTTGTAAGAGTTGAATGAAAAAGGCATGTATGATGTGGGAGGGCCATGAAAGCAATTATTTGCAATCAAAAGAATAGAAAGAAATTGTAGGTTTGGGGAAGTCAATCATGATGATGAGTAACTCGGCACCATTCACATAGCCGGGTGTTTGTGTCTTGCCAAAGTCGGATTGAGCGATATTCCTAGCGGATTATGGTATGTGCGCTAAGGGTTTGAGGCATCTCATAAAAATTGAGAAACGCCAATCTCCTAGGCTTCGGTTTTTGTGCACCTCTATCTATAACTCCAAAAGTAAAGTCGAAAAATGAAAAGAAGAGAGTGAAGCTCTAAGTTGAAGGTGTTGTGTTCGCCCCTAAACGTGCGTGCAAATAAGCTTTAAATTTAAAACTAGAATCAAGCAAGCGAACCCGCAGTGTACGGATCGATATAGTTAAGCAAGGATTCCAGAGTATCGAACACAGGGATTTGGGTGGGAACAAATTCAATTACAGATTATCAAGCGAGTAAATATGAGAGTTTTTGCAAATATTGGGAAAACAACAATCCTAAAGATCCAAGTATCCAGCTGTGGCAATCGATTCAAGATATTCTTAATGATATAAAGACAGAGTAGAGATATGCAAAGGTATGCTAATGTAGGGTAATCGTACGGTGAAGTTCCAAAAACCTTATATGACTCACCTACAAGACACTCTCTATACAGGTTGTTGAGGCTTCAATATAGAAAGGTTCTAAAGGCAAGAATTAATGTCAAATACCCAAACTTGCAATCCAAGGATCAAGACTAACTTAACCGATTACGGTTGTGACACTCACAATCGAGGTAGAGGTTGTTGAGGCTTCACTACCACCTAGAAAAGGCAAGCCTAAACTAAGTTAAAGCAAATCTTTAACTTTGGATTAAAGTAAAAGCAGGTCCGTAAACTTAAGGGAAATTACGAGTGGATCTTGAGACTCCACGGCCGTGGAACTCAAGAACAAACCGTGATTTAGGGTTCGTTGACGATTCTCTCAAACTCTCAGGGTCTAATCTGTTTACGATCGATCTATCATTATCTAAGCCACAACTATCAACCCTTCACCTTAGAATTGTTAAGGGTTTTTAGCCAATAACCGTCATGTTGATATCAAATTCAAAGATTAAAAGATTGAAAGATGAAAACTTCCGAAAACTTCCAATAAACTTCAAACCAATCTCAATGTCACAATCAAGAATGAATGTTGTCAATAGATTCAGAATAAGGCAAACAAACACAATCTTAGGAAAGAAGGAAGAACGGGATGTCAATCCGTCTTCTAAATCAAACCTAAACAAGAAGAGAAATCTTCTTGCAACAATCTTCCAAGAACTTCGATCTTCCGCCAATCCGGATATCTCAACAGCATTCTCCACCAAAAGTGCGAGATTTAGGGCAAATCCAAGCACGAACTTCGATCTCCAACAAGATGTAAATGCTTCTAAGCGAGGGTTAAGCGAGGGTAAGTGCCGCTCAGCGAAGGTGACGGAATCTTCCTTCGTCCGTCTTTTTATAGGGCAAGATAAAATATCGGCCCGGCCCAATCTTCAAAAGATCGTGGCTTCAAAATGTGGCGAAAAAGATCGCCAAGATCACGGTCGTGGAAGGTTCCACGACCGTAATTTAGAGCGTGGAAATCAACACGGTTTGAACCATGGATTCCACGACCGTAATAGTTACTGGAATGCATCACGCCTCTCCTGCAAGGTTCCACGGCCGTGGAACTAAACGTAGTTTGTAGTACGGCCGTATTTTAGAGCGTGGTTTAGGGCAAGAACGTGATTCTTCCCTAGCCTCGTGCATTCCTCAAGTTGAACTCCATTTTGCTCCTAATAATGCCCTCAATCCATGGACATACTCAATCAACTCTTCTTTGCTCGATTCCGTTCGAAAATAACTCTCAATCATCTATAATCAACATAAAGCTAGTGTAGACATCCATATCGACAATGTAGGCAAACTAGCTCACAATTGCAACAATGCTAAATCAAAGACTATCAATATGAATCAAATACACTTAGAAAACGTGCCTAAAATATCACAATATTTCATGCTAACAAATAACCCCATACTTAACACTTGCTTGTCCCTAAGCAAGGTCTTTCAAAAAGTTTTAAACAAAAGTTAGGATGAAATATGTGTACCTTCTCAAAGCAATACTTCTTTTGGAGGAATGTGCCTTCTAAAGAATAGATCATTCTCAAATCTTGCTTCAATCGTTTATAAGACTTTCATATACTTAATCAAAGAGTAAAGAGTAAAGAAAAATCATGAATTAATCAAACTTCTAAACAAGCATCATAACCTTCAAACATTATCAAAATCAATCATAAGAAACTTCAATTTAGATCACCAAGTCATATAACATTCTTTTGATCTTAAGGACTTTCAAAGAAAAGGTCTAGAATGTGGAAAGGGAAGGAAACTTTTAAGGAATGTGGTGCATGAATCCGGGAAAGTGGACAACTACCCTTCTTCTTCTTTTGCGGTTTCCGCAACACTTCAACTTAGAGCTTCTCTCTTCTTCCTTTCATTTTTCGACTTTACTTTTGGAGTTATGGATAGAGGTGCACAAAAACCGAAGCCTAGGAAATTGGCGTTTCTCAATTTTTATGAGATGCCTCAAACCCTTAGCGCACATACCATAATCCGCTAGGAATATCGCTCAATCCGACTTTGGCAAGACACAAACACCCGGCTATGTGAATGGTGCCGAGTTACTCATCATCATGATTGACTTCCCCAAACCTAGAATTCCTTTCTATTCTTTTGATTGCAAATAATTGCTCTCATGGCCCTCCCACATCAAACATGCCTTTTTCATTCACCTCTCCAAATTCCCGGATAGGTAAAGGAGGTCAATATTTCAATGAGGAGCTAAAATGATCAAAGAAAGAAGAAAGAAAAATCGAATTGCCTTAATCATCTCAACAAGAAGTATAAGAACTTATAGTGTGATTTCAACTTCAATTTCTCAACATGATTTAGGTAACATTCTTCACATTATGAAACTTGCAAAAGAAGCACAATCAACGCATTCAATTTCTTTTCAATTCACTAATCTTTTAAGCATGCAATTGTCATCAAACTCAATTCACAAGTAGTGATTATCATAGAAATCATCTCAATTCATTAGAAGCACAAAATTTTCAAAATTTTTCAATTTTTATGGGTTTTTCAAGTTCTTTTTCATGCAATGCAATAATGAAACATGCAACAATATAATGAACATGCAATGATAGTCTCGAATAGAAGCAAGCATAGTGAGTAGAAGTTATTACAAACTTTTAGTACATCCCACCCCATACTTAGGACGAACATTGTCCCTAATGTTCAAAAGAAAGAAAGAAAAGAAGAAAAGAAAAAGAAACTCACAAAGTGGTGGTGGAATGTCAAAGGCGAACGGTCAATCATCAAATCCTCATCACTACGGCGCTGGTGGAGGCGGGAATGGAGAGAAGCTAGGATCATAAAACCGCCCAAACTGCTGGCGGTAGACATCCCTCATCATGTCGTCGAGGTCGTCTAAGCGTCCATCTCTAGCATCGGCTCGGATCTCCAATGCTCCTACTCTCTCTGAAAGTCCAGTAGCCCAATCCGGCATCTGCTCGTACCATCCCAGAGCCTGACTGTACCATGCTGGAGCGTCGGATGGTGCTGGTGGTGGTGCTGGTGCTGTTGTCTGCTCTGTAGACCAAGGAGGTGGAGCTCCGTACCATGCAGGAGGTGTGGTCATCCATGTAGGTCTCTCACTCACGCTAGCGTGGCGAGAAGACGAGCCTGAAGCTCTAGCTGGACGTGGAGAATGTCTAGGTGCATCGGGGGCCGCCTCCGGCTGATCCGGAAACGTGCCAAAATCCTGCTCGGCTCCTCCTCCACCCTCAAACTGATCTCCCATCTCCTCCTCCTCAACAACTGGTGGTGGGACATATGGGGGAGCTGCTATCCTGTTCGCATGCATAGCAGCGAACGTCTCCTTCCAATTATGGCGTCCCGCCATAATGGAGTACTCCGGTAGCCACTCTATACCCCTACCCGTCCTGCTCTCCCAAGGCATGCCCGCATAAGGCGGACCTCTATGTGTGGGGAAAATGAGACCCCTAGTCATGAAAGCATGTAGCCCTAAAGGTACGGCCGGTATACGGGTGCAAGCAGAAAAATCAACACCTAAGCTCCTAGCAATGTGGGTAACTATCCCACCATATCCGATGTTGCCTTTCTTCTTGTTCTTGAGCTTGCTCATAGTAGTAGCCAAGAGAGTAGCACAATCAGCACGGCGTCCATACAACATGGAGTAGAGTAAAAAGAGCTCATCCGTCTTGATCTTTTGGGGCGTCTCCGTCCTAGGAAAGAGACACTCCGAAAGAACACGATGAGGAATCTTCAAGGCTAGGTGGTACATCAACCTAGCCTTGGTGTCAGCGGGTTGCCAGCGGTCCTCGCTAGCGTAAATCATTGCCACCTCCTCCCAAAAATCCTTGGCGTAAACGCCACTAGGAAAGCGACCGTTAAAGGTCTCCTGAAACCCGAAAATGGTCCCAAACTCACGGATGCTAAAATGATAGTCTCTTTCCATGAGACAGAAAGAGACGGTCCTGTCTACATGGCTGTGCTCAAAAGATGTCACAACCTCCCGTGTAATCTCCTCATAAGCGTCTTCTCGGATAGCCGAGAAGACAATAAGTCCGGCTCTATCCAAGAGCCAAGTGAGGTCATCAACTATGTTGAGAGGAGCTAGATCCTCCAACAACAAGTACCTAGGACCAATCACAGCCCTCTCCTTGATCCTATCGAGTGCATCAAGGTGATCCTCATGTATGGTTGGGACTCTAGGGCTAGGTGGTGAGGGTGAGGAAGGTGATGATGGAGGTGAAGGGGAAGAGGGTGGTGGTGCTCTAGAGGATGAGGAAGAGGAGGGATTACCCTTCCTCTTCTTGTTCTGGTTATCCTTCTTCTCTTTGATTCTCCCCGAAACTCTCCTTACAAAGTCCATTCTGTTCAAAATTACGGGTTGTTCTATAGAAACCACGGCCGTAATTCCTCCAGAGACCGTGATTCGTCTCAGAAAGTCGCAAATCTCAGCAAATCAGCACTCAATCTCCACAACAAGCAGTCCTAATCTAATTTCTTCCAATCTCAATCAGTTCTTCCTAAAAATCTCTAACAAAAACGAACCAAATCGACAAAGATCAAGAAGAGTGGAAAAACCTATTTTTCGGATTGAAAAATCCGAATTGCGCGTTCGTTGGTGAATTTCCGCTCGATTCGTCGCTTGGATCTTGTTTGTGGTCGAATTTGCTTCAATTTAGGAAGAAGAATCGTTGAAAACGATTAGGAAACGAGGAATTGAGAGAGGAGGCGTGGATTCGGCTTTTAGGTCGTGGAAGAGGGGTTTTGTGGTGGTTTTTGTGAAGAACGTGGTTTATATAGTCACAGGCAAAATTTTTGAAAATCACGGTCTGTCGGGGTGTTCCACGGCCGTGGAAATATACGGAACCGTGGTTTTTGTGATTTTTCAAAGGCTTTTGGAAATTACGGTCACTGTAGCTGTCACGACCGTGGTTTAGGCCGTGGAACTCTCTGTAAAGCTCCAAAGTCCAAATTTCGTCACTTTTCTTCAACATTATCCTTCCCTTTCCCTTTTCCATCGTTCCTACATCCAACAACACGAACATACCGGAAGGAATCGAAGGCAAAAACAAAGTAAAAACGTCTATTCTAAGCTAAGCTATGAATCAAAAACAAAAACGAAAATGCAATACCTTGGGTTGCCTCCCAAGAAGCGCTTTGTTTAAGGTCCGTAGCTAGACCAATCTCGCACTTATTCGAGTGCGGTAGGCGCGAACTCCTCAGCTTGGAGTTCCGGCGTATACTTCTTGAGTCGTTGGCCGTTCACCTTAAAGCTTCCGCCCGTTTCACCCCATACTTCAACTGCACCATGGGGGAAAATACGCTTAATTAGAAAAGGTCCGGTCCAACGAGATTTATGCTTACCTGGAAAGAGACGAAGCCTTGAATTGAAGAGGAGAACTTGATCTCCTTCTTTGAAGTCCTTTGGAATGATATGCTTATCATGCCAACGCTTTGCTCTCTCCTTATAGATCTTAGCATTTTCATAAGCGTTCAAGCGGAGTTCATCCAGCTCATTGATGTCTAGGAGACGCTTCTCTCCCGCTTCTTTCGTGCTGAAGTTCAACCACTTGATAGCCCAAAACGCTTTGTGCTCCAACTCTACCGGCAAGTGACAAGACTTCCCATACACAAGGTTGTATGGTGTGGTTCCTATGGGAGTTTTTTATGTAGTCCGGTATGCCCACAATGCACGTCAAGCTTCAAGGACCAATCCTTCCTAGTCCTTGAAACCGTCTTCTCTAAGATTCCTTTGATCTCCCTATTTGAGATCTCAACTTGTCCACTCGTTTGTGGATGGTAAGGGGTAGCGATCTTGTGAGTAACCCCATACTTAGCTAGAAGAGCTTCAAAGCGCCGGGCAATGAAGTGAGAACCTCCATCACTAATGATCGTCCTTGGCGTCCCAAATCGCGGGAAGATGGTCTTGTTGAAGAACTTAACCACCACCATGGCATCATTGGTGGGAGAGGCAATTGCTTCCACCCATCTAGAAACGTAATCTACCGCCAATAGTATGTATTGATTTCCACAAGAGGATGGGAATGGTCCCATAAAATCAACTCCCCAAACGTCGAAAATCTCCACCTCTTGGATGTTGTTGAGGGGCATCTCATTCCTCCTAGAGATATTGCTTGTTCTTTGACAAGCATCGCAGCAAGAAACAAAGGATTGCACATCTCTAAACAAAGTAGGCCAAAAGAATCCAGATTGCAATACCTTTGCGCTAGTCTTGTTCGAACCAGCGTGTCCTCCACAAGGTAGTGAATGACAATGACGGCTGACACTTTGCATCTCATCTTCCGGCACACATCGCCGAATGATGCCATCCGGACCTCTCTTAAAGAGGAGAGGCTCGTTCCAATAGTACTCCCGGACATCCTTAAAGAACTTCTTCCTTTGTGCGTAGGATAGTCCAGGCGGTATCTCCTGACAAACCAAATAGTTAACAAAATCAGCAAACCATGGTTCGTTACCTTTGGAGATCACATCGATGCACTCCTCAATAAGGTGTAGGTGTTCGTCCGGGAAGGAGTCGTCGATGGGTAAATGGTCATCCTCTAAATGTGTTAGGCGACTCAAATGATCCGCAACTGAATTTTCTGAACCTTTCTTGTTGCGGATCTCAAGATCGAATTCTTGTAGGAGAAGAATCCATCTAATTAGCCTTGGCTTCGCATCTTTCTTCGCGAGGAGGTACCGGATCGCAGCATGATCCGTGTAGACAATCACCTTTGCACCTACAAGATAAGAGCGAAACTTGTCAATAGCATAGACAATGGCTAAAAACTCTTTTTCGGTAGTGGCGTAGTTGAGCTGCGCTTCATCTAGCATCTTGCTAGCATAGTATATGGCATGGGTTCGCCCTTCCTTTCGTTGTCCAAGAACAGCTCCAATAGCTACGTCACTAGCATCGCACATAATCTCAAAGGGAAGAGTCCAATCCGGGGGTTGGATAATAGGTGCTGAAATTAGAGCTTGCCGAATGGTGTTAAACGCATCCAAACATTCCTGTGAAAACTCAAAAACCGCATCCTTCATCAATAGATTAGTGAGAGGTTTTGATATCTTAGAAAAGTCCTTAATGAAACGTCTATAAAATCCAGCATGTCCTAGGAAACTTCTTATCCCTTTCACCGAAATTGGGGGAGGAAGCTTCTCTATGGTCTCTATCTTAGCCTTGTCTACTTCTATCCCTCTATTAGAGACTAAGTGGCCTAATACAATTCCTTCTTTAACCATAAATTGACACTTCTCCCAATTAAGAACTAGGTTAGTGTCTTCACACCTTTGCAAAACAAGAGAAAGGTTAGAAAGGCAATCGTTAAAAGAGGAACCGTATACGGAGAAGTCGTCCATAAAGACTTCCATGATTTCCTCTACGTATTCGGAGAAGATGGCCATCATACACCGTTGGAAGGTGGCTGGGGCGTTGCAAAGCCCGAACGGCATTCTCCTATAAGCAAACGTACCCCATGGGCACGTGAATGTGGTCTTCTCTTGATCATCCGGGTGTATCGGAATCTGAAAGAAACCACTATAACCGTCAAGGTAGCAAAAATGTGAATGTTGCGCTAACCTTTCAAGCATTTGATCAATGAATGGCAATGGGAAATGATCCTTCCACGTTGCATTGTTGAGCTTGCGGTAGTCTATACACATCCGCCATCCCGTCACAGTTCGGGTAGGAATGAGTTCGTTGTTTTTGTTGGTGATGACCGTCATTCCTCCCTTCTTCGGAACTACTTGAACCGGACTCACCCACTTACTATCGGAGATAGAGTAGATGATACCTGCATCAAGAAGCTTAAGAATTTCCCTTCTTGACAACCTCCTTTATGGTCGGATTCAACCGCCTTTAAGGTTGTCTTGAAGTTCTAAAATCTTCCTCCATTAGTATCTTATGCATGCATAGGGAGGGTTTAATTCCTACTAAGTCCTCAATAGTATAGCACAGAGCTTTCCTATGTTTCCTAAGGACAATCATGAGCTGATTATGTTCATCTATGCTTAGATCGGAACTAACAATAACCGGAAAGGTAGAATTAGATCCTAGAAAAGCGTAGCTTAGATGAGTAGGAAGTGGTTTGAGTTCCATTGCTTTCGGAGCTTCCAATGATCCTTGAGAAGCATCCGACGTCTCCTTAGAGGTTTCTAAGGGTGATGAGTGTGTGGGAGAAGAATCAGAAGAAGTTGAAGAAGTGTCTCGATCACTCCTTTCCACGACCAAAATTACGGGTTCCTCATGGCCTCCACGGCCGTGGTTTTGGGCGTGGAAGGGAAATACGATTGTCACATCTTCTCCACGACCGTATAACTCCCTGGAGTGAGACACGGTTTTGGTTGTGAAATCCACGGCCGTGAAATACAGAGTATGACCGTAGATTCTCACGTTTTCTGCCTCATCGTGGAGTTTTTCAAACTCCACTTCACCCATCTCTTCTTGTGCTTCTAAGGCTTCAATTGCCTCATTGCACTCTTCTTCTTCCCCTACATTGGTTAGACTCATAGTGATAACCTTTTGTAAAGGATCGTTAAAGAGAATCGCACTTACCTCCTCCCTAGACAAACCCTCTTCATCTTGAATATCGAAAATATCCTCATCAAAGATTGGCTCCTTCACTAGAGTGGAAAGAACGAACTCTACTTTCTCTTCTCCTATATCAAAAGCGAGTCTACCATTCTTGCAATTGACTATGCAGCCGGAAGTTGCAAGAAACGGTCTTCCGAGTATGATCGGGACCGGACTATCTACAGGAATGTCAAGTACGACAAAATCAATGGGAACAAAGAATTTACCTAGCTTGACTGGGACGTCTTCTACAATACCGACGGGGCGAGTGATGGATCGATCCGCCATGTACAACGTCATCTTCACCGGTTTAGGGTCGCCTAAACCGATCTTCCTACACAATGCAAGTGGTATGATGCTCACACTTGCTCCTAAGTCACATAACGCATCGTATGTGACATCTCCCACTCCTATGGGAATGCAAAATGACCCCGGATCCTTTAGATTTGGGGGCATTTTCTCCTTCATGGTTTTGATGAGATCCGAAGAATCCGAACTCATCTTAACCTCTCCGAAGTCTTCTAGCTTCCTCTTGTTAGAGAGGAGCTCCTTCAAGAACTTGCCATAAGCCGGCATACCTACAATAGCATCAATAAATGGTATATTAATATGCAGCTTGCTCATGAGTTCTATGAACTTACCAAACTGTTTATCTAGGCGCGCTCTCGCCCTAGATTGAGGGAATGGTAGGGGAGGTTTATAAGCTGGAGGAGGAACGTAGACATCTTCCTTCTCCTTCCCCTTCTCTTTCTCCTTGTCCTTTTCTACGGAGACTTCAACAAACTTTGGCTGCGGATCGGTGGTAGTCACTCCGCTCCTAGTTGTGATTGCCATAACCCTTCCCTTAGGGTTGTCCTCCGTCTTTCCTGGAAGCTTCCCTTGATTCCTAGGAACTTCCTCCGCATGGCTGAACATTTGGTTTTCTAAAACCTTTTGAGCTTTATCAACCTTGGAAATTTGATCATCAACCTTAATGATGCGGTTCTCCAACCCTTGAAGCTTTCCCAAAATCGTTTCCAACATGGGATCGGGCTTCTCCTTTCCCGAAGTGTTTCCTCCATTTGATGATTGCCCCTGACTTCTCAAAGGAGTAGAGGAAGAGGAATGTGGAGTTAGTGAATTAGAATTGGAAGGATAAGAGTTACCGGAATTTTGTTGATTGGAGCGCCAATTGTTGTTACTTGAACCCCTATTGTTGTTCCGGCCGTTATTATTGTTGTTGTTGCCATTTCAATTGTTGCTCCGGTTATTATTCCGGTTGTTGTTGTTGTTGCGGTTTGTGTTATCACCGCCATTGTTGTTGCCCAAATAACCAACATCCTTCCCTTGTTGTTTTGGGAAGTTGGTCTTGATAGCCTCCTTCAACTCTTTGATTTCATTGTTGAGGGAGAAAATCTGATTTTGAGCTTCATGTGTGAGCTTTGCTCCTTGCTCCACACGATTTCCCTCCACTTTTCGGTGGGAATACTTCTCTATGACCCTTGCTTGCTTCTCAATGAAGTCCCAAGCGTCATCTTCCCTCATGTCCATGAATGTTCCACATGAGAGGGATTGGAGGTTGAATTGCGTTCTCGCATCTAACCCCTTGTAGTAAATCTCCAGCAAGGCAAGTTTGGATATGCCATGATGAGGGCAATCCAAGAGCAAATCCTGAAACCTTTCCCAAGATTGAAACAAACTTTCGTTAGGTCTCATGGAAAAAGCATTAATCTTACCTCTAAGTTCCGCCGTTTTGGATGGCGGAAAGAATTTGGTGAGGAACTCCGCGGAAAGGTCTTCCCACGTGTCTAGTTTCCCCCTAGGAAGAGCTTGGTACCAAGACAACGCTTTTCCCTTCAAGGAGAAGAAGAAAGGCTTGAGCTTATAGTTGTTGGTAGTAGCGCTCTTCGGTCTCATTGTCTCCATCATACACTCAAAGTTTTGCAAGTGTTGGTGTGGAGATTCAGCGCTTGTCCCGCCAAATTGGTTTTGGCGAACAAGAGTAATGACTTGAGGGTTGAAGCTAAACCCTTGCACATCGTCAGCATCAAAGTTCAGGCCCAAACGGCGCGGTTGTTGTGTTGGATCCATCCGCTGGCCAAGAGTTCTTGGCTCTTCATCTACACGTTCGATCCTCGCATTCCTAGGTGGAACACGACGATTAGCAGCTCCCCGTGGATGGAAAGGATTCACATTGATCGTGGGATCAATCTCCTCTAGCGGTGGCATGGAAGAATCACTATCATCAGCGGATGAGTGACCTTTTCTTCTAGATCTTGATGCTCTTCTTGAGGATTTCTTGCTTCCCTTATTCTTAAGGTCGCTTAGTTCTATCCTCATTTGGAAGATCATGTCTTGTAGATTGTTAACTTGAGATTGATGACGATCCATTTCATCCTGGCGGAGGGTCTCATTCCATTGGAGTTGAGCTTCCTTCTCCGCCAACTCCGCTTGAAGATCACGTTCGTGTTCTTCAGCCATCTTCTTTTCCTTGCGCTTTTGACTTAAAGTTTTCTCTAGCTCTTGATCAAGAGGTAAGAGATCTTCGGTGTTTCTAGACCTGCGCATGCACTCAAAGTAATATCAAATAACGAGAGCAAACTCCCAAGCTTGACAACCGGCTACCGAATTCGGCCGAAACCAAATCCCCGGCAACGGCGCCAAAAACTTGTTCGCCCCTAAACGTGCGTGCAAATAAGCTTTAAATTTAAAACTAGAATCAAGCAAGCGAACCCGCAGTGTACGGATCGATATAGTTAAGCAAGGATTCCAGAGTATCGAACACAGGTATTTGGGTGGGTACAAATTCAATTGCAGATTATCAAGCGAGTAAATATGAGAGTTTTTGCAAATATTGGGAAAACAACAATCCTAAAGATCCAAGTATCCAGATGTGGCAATCGATTCAAGATATTCTTAATGATATAAAGACAGAGTAGAGATATGCAAAGGTATGCTAATGTAGGGTAATCGTACGGTGAAGTTCCAAAAACCTTATATGACTCACCTACAAGACACTCTCTATACAGGTTGTTGAGGCTTCAATATAGAAAGGTTCTAAAGGCAAGAATTAATGTCAAATACCCAAACTTGCAATCCAAGGATCAAGACTAACTTAACCGATTACGGTTCTGACACTCACAATCGAGGTAGAGGTTGTTGAGGCTTCACTACCACCTAGAAAAGGCAAGCCTAAACTAAGTTAAAGCAAATCTTTAACTTTGGATTAAAGTAAAAGCAGGTTCGTAAACTTAAGGGAAATTACGGGTGGATCTTGAGACTCCACGGCCGTGGAACTCAAGAACAAACCGTGATTTAGGGTTCGTCGACGATTCTCTCAAACTCTCAGGGTCTAATCTGTTTACGATCGATCTATCATTATCTAAGCCACAACTATCAACCCTTCACCTTAGAATTGTTAAGGGTTTTTAGCCAATAACCGTCATGTTGATATCAAATTCAAAGATTAAAAGATTGAAAGATGAAAACTTCCGAAAACTTCCAATAAACTTCAAACCAATCTCAATGTCACAATCAAGAATGAATGTTGTCAATAGATTCAGAATAAGGCAAACAAACACAATCTTAGGAAAGAAGGAAGAACGGGATGTCAATCCGTCTTCTAAATCAAACCTAAACAAGAAGAGAAATCTTCTTGCAACAATCTTCCAAGAACTTCGATCTTCCGCCAATCCGGAGATCTCAACAGCAATCTCCACCAAAAGTGCGAGATTTAGGGCAAATCCAAGCACGAACTTCGATCTCCAACGAGATGTAAATGCTTCTAAGCGAGGGTTAAGCGAGGGTAAGTGCCGCTCAGCGAAGGTGACGGAATCTTCCTTCGTCCGTCTTTTTATAGGGCAAGATAAAATATCGGCCCGGCCCAATCTTCAAAAGATCGTGGCTTCAAAATGTGGCGAAAAAGATCGCCAAGATCACGGTCGTGGAAGGTTCCACGACCGTAATTTAGAGCGTGGAAATCAACACGGTTTGAACCATGGATTCCACGACCGTAATAGTTACTGGAATGCATCACGCCTCTCCTGCAAGGTTCCACGGCCGTGGAACTAAACGTGGTTTGTAGTACGGCCGTATTTTAGAGCGTGGTTTAGGGCAAGAACGTGATTCTTCCCTAGCCTCGTGCATTCCTCAAGTTGAACTCCATTTTGCTCCTAATAATGCCCTCAATCCATGGACATACTCAATCAACTCTTCTTTGCTCGATTCCGTTTGGAAATGACTCTCAATCACCTATAATCAACATAAAGCTAGTGTAGACATCCATATCGACAATGTAGGAAAACTAGCTCACAATTGCAACAATGCTAAATCAAAGACTATCAATATGAATCAAATACACTTAGAAAACGTGCCTAAAATATCACAATATTTCATGCTAACATGTTGCGGAAACCGCAAGAGAAGAAGAAGAGAGTAGTTATCCACTTTCCCGGATTCATGCACCACATTCCTTAAATTTTCCTTCCCTCTCCACATTCTAGACCTTTTTCTTTGGAAGTCCTTAAGATCAAAGAATGTTATATGACTTGGTGATCTAAATTGAAGTTTCTTATGATTGATTTTGATAATGTTTGAAGGTTATGATGTTTGCAAGGAAGTTTGATTGATTCATGTTTTTTCTTTACTCCTTACTCTTTGATTAAGTGTATGAAAGTCTTATAAACGATTGAAGCAAGATTTGAGAATGATCTATTGATTAGAAGGCACATTCATCCAAAAGAAGTATTTCTTTGAGAAGGTACACATATTTCATCCTAACTCTTGTTTTAAAGCTTTTGAAAGACCTTGCTTAGGGACAAGCAAGTGGCAAGTATGGGGTTATTTGTTAGCATGAAATATTGTGATATTTTAGGCACGTTTTCTAAGTGTATTTGATCCATATTGATAGTCATTGATTGAACATTGATGCATTTGTGAGCTAGTTTGTCTATAATGTCGATATAGAGATCTACACAAGCTTTATGTTGATTATAGGTAATTGAGAGCTATTTCCGAACGGAATTGAGCAAGGATGAGTTTGATTGAGCATGTCCATGAATTGAGAACATTCTAAGGAGCTAAAGGAGTGCCAACTTGAAGAATGCACGAGGCTAAGGAAGAATCACGTTCTTGCCCTAAACCACGCTCTAAAATATGGCCGTACTACTTTCCACGTTCAAGTCCACGGCCGTGGAACCTTAGCAAGGGAAGCGTGGTTCATTCCAGTGACTTCTACGGCCGCGGAGAAGATGGTTCAAACCGTGTTGATTTCCACGCTCTAAATTACGGCCGTGGAACCCTTCCACGACCGTGATCTTGGCGATCTTTTTCGCCATACTTTAAGCCACGATCTCCTACGCAATTGGGCCGGGCCGATATTTTATCTTACACTATAAAAGGACGGATGAAGAGAGATTCCGTCACCTCGCTTTAGACCTTTGTTTACGCATAGACGTATCTTACGCTTGCGCTTAGAATTACCCTAATTTCGCATTTGGCGGAGATTGGGTTGAGAGATTTTGGCGCATTGCTATTGTGATTTCAGGATTGACGGAAGATCGAAGATTCGGAAGATTGTTCACAAGGAGATTTCGCTTCTTGCTTAGGTTTGAATTAGAAGACGGATTGACATCCCGTTCTTCCTTCTTATCTAAGACTTGTGATTGTTTGTTTTATTCCGAATCTAGTAACGATTATTGTTCTTGACTGTGACTTTGAGATTGATTTGAAGGTTATTGAAGGTTTTCGGAAGTTTTCATCTTTCAATCTTTTAAACCTTGAATTTGATATCAATATGACTATTGTTGGCTAAAAACCCTTAACAATTCTAAGGTGAAGGGTTGATAGTTGTGGCCTAGATGATGATAGATCGATCGTAAATAGATTGGACCCTGAGAGTTAGAGAGAATCGACGACAACCCTAATCCACGGTCTGTTCTTGAGCTTCCACGGCCGTGGAACTCAAGAACTACCCGTAATTTTGTGTTAAGTTACGAACCTGCTTTTACTTTAATCCAAAGTTAAAGATTTGCTTTAACTTAGTTTAGGCTTGCCTTTTCTAGGTGGTAGTGAAGCCTCAACAACCTCTACCTCGATTGTGAGTGTCACAACCTTAATCGGTTTAGTTAGTCTTGATCCTTGGATTACAAGTTTGGATATTTGATATTAATTCTCATCTTTAGAACCTTTCTATATTGAAGCCTCAACAACCTTTATAGAGAGTATCTTGTAGGTGAGTCATATAAGGTTTTTGGAACTTCACCGTACGATTACCTTACATTAGCAAACCTTTGTATATCTTAACTTTGTCCTTATATCATTAGTATATCTTGAATCGATTGCCACAGCTGGATACTTGGATCTTTAGGATTGTTGTTTTCCCAATAATTCGAAAAGCTCTTACATTTACTTGCTTGATAATCTATAATTGAATTTGTTCCCCCCAAATCCCTGTGTTCGATACTCTGGAATTCTTGCTTAACTATATCGATCCGTACACTGCGGGTTCACTTGCTTGATTCTAGTTTTATAAATTTAAAGCTTATTTGCACGCACGCTAAGTGGCGAACAGGGTGCGAGAGCCGCTCGTGTCGATGAGGAGCCAAGAACTCTTGGACAAATGATGGATCCGATTCAGCAACCACGCCGTCTAGGTGTGAATTTTGAAGCTGAAGATATCCAAGAATTCAGCTTTAGCCCGCAAGTTATCACCATGGTTCGCCAAAGTCAATTTGGTGGAACAAGTGCTGAATCTCCACGTCAACACTTGCAGAATTTTGAGATTCTAATGGAGACATTGAAGCCGAAGAAGGCTACCACCAACAACTACAAGATCAAGCCGTTCTTCTTCTCTTTGAAGGACAAAGCCTTGTCTTAGTATCAAGCTCTTCCAAATGGAAGACTAAACACATGGGAGGATCTATCTTTGGAGTTCCTAACCAAGTTCTTTCCGCCATCCAAGACAGCGGAGTTGAGAGGTAAGATTAATGCATTTTCTATGAAGCCTAACGAAAGTTTGTTTCAATCTTGGAAAAGGTTTCAGGATTTATTATTGGATTGCCCACACCATGGCATTTCAAAGCTAGAGTTGTTGGAGATATACTACAAGGGGTTGGATGTAGAAACACAATTCAAGCTCCAATCCCTTTTATGTGGTACATTCATGGACATGAGGGAAAATGATGCTTGAGACTTCATTGAGAAGCAAGCCCAGGTAATTGAGAAGTACTCTCACCGGAAAGTGGATCCTAGTCATCAAAATCGAGGAGATCCGGGAGCTAAGCTAACACAAGCTGCGCAAACTCAAATCTTCTCCCTCAACACTGAAATCAAGGAGTTGAAGGAAATCATTAGAGCTGGCCTTCAAAAGCCGAAGGAGCGGGACGTTGCCTACTTAGGCAACAACAACAACTATCAAGGGAATGAGAACAACAACCGGAACAACAATTAGAATTCAAACAACAACTGGCGATCCAATAATCAACAAAATTCCGGTAGTTCCTATTCAAATTCTGGAAATTCACTAACACCTCCTTCTTCTTCTTCTACCCCTTTGAAAATCCAGGGGCAAGCATCAAACAACTCAAGTAACTCGGAGAAGGAGAAGCCCAATCCCATGTTGGAAACGATCTTGGGAAAGCTTCAAGGATTAGAGGGCTACATTACTAAGGTTGATAAAGCTCAAAAAGCTTTGGAAAACCAAATGTTCAGCAAGGCCGAGGAAGTTCCTAGAGACCAAGGAAAGCTTCCCGGAAAGACGGAGGACAACCCGAAGGGAAGGGTGATGGCTATCACAACTAGGAGCGGAGTGACAACTACCGATCCGCAGCCTAAGTCTGTTGAAGTTCCCGTCGATAAGGAGAAAGAAAAGGGGAAGGAGAAGGAAGACGTATATGTTCCTCCTCCAGCTTATAAACCCCCTACCATTCCTGCAATCTAGAGCGAGGGCACATCTAGACAAGCAGTTCGGTAAGTTCATTGAACTCATGAGCAAACTGCACATTAATATACCTTTCATTGATGCGATTGTAGGTATGCCCGCTTACGGGAAGTTCTTAAGGGAGATCCTCTCTAACAAGAGGAAGCTAGAAGACTTTGGAGAAGTCAAGATGAGTTCGGAATCATCGGAGCTCAATAAAACGATGACAGAAAAGATGCCCCCAAAACCACCCGTGGACCGGTGAAGATGACGTTATACATGGCGGATCGATCCATAACTGGAGAAGACTTTGGAGAAGTCAAGACTTTGTGTAGGAAGGTCGGTTTAGGTGAGCCTAAACCGGTGAAGATGACGTTATACATGGCGGATCAATCCATAACTCGTCCCGTCGGTATCATTGAAGACGTCCCGGTCAAGCTCGGTAAGTTCTATATTCCAATAGACGTTGTTGTGCTTGACATTCCTGCAGATTATCCGGTCCCGATCATACTTGGAAGACCATTTCTTGCAACCTCCGGTTGCATGGTGGATTGCAAGAATGCTAGACTCGCCTTCCACATAGGAAAAGAGAAGGTTGACTTTGTTCTTTCAACTTTGGTGAAAGAGCCAGCTCTTGGAGAAGACATGTTCAACATCTATGACGAAGAGGCGTCTAGAGAAGAAGTGAGCTCAATTCTATTCAAGGATCCATTGCAAAAGGTTATAACCATAAGCATCATGGAAAAGGGAGAAGAAGAGGATTGCAATGATGAGATTGAAGCCTTGGAAGAGCTAAAGGAAGTGCAAGAGGAAGAGTTTGAAAAACTTTACGATGGCTTAGAAAACGTGAGGAATCACGGTCAGTCGTGCTATTCCACGGCCGTGGTTTCACCAAAACCACCCGTGGACCACTATTTCGAGACCTCCAGAAACTTACACGGACAAAACCACGGCCTTGGAAGTAACAATGGTGCCGTAATTGAGTCCCACTCCCAAAATCACGGCCGTGGAAGTAACAGTGGCACCGTAATTTTGGGAATTTCTGAGAACAATTCCGTTCTTTCCACAAATGCTCTTGAGTCTTCTTCAACCACTCCTACACCCTTAGAGACTTCTAAGGAAGCATTGGACACTCCTCAAGAGCCATCAAAGCCACCAATAGTAATGGAATTGAAGCCACTTCCCACACATCTTTGGTATGCATTTCTTGGAACTAATTCTACTTTTCCCGTAATTATTAGTTCCGATTTAAGTGAAGATGAGCATGATAAACTAATGGCTGTTTTAAGGAAACATAAAAAGGCCTTAGGTTATATCATAGAGGATCTTGTAGGATTTAAACCTTCTTTATGCATGCACAAGATTCTAATGGAAGAAGATTTCAAGCCTTCAAGACAACCTCAAAGACGGTTAAATCCGATCATGAAGGAGGTTGTTAAGAAGGAGAGTCTTAAGTTACTTGACGCAGGTATCATCTATCCTATATCCGATAGCAAGTGGGTGAGCGCCGTCCAAGTAGTCCCGAAGAAAGGAGGAATAACGGTGATCACTAACAAGAACAATGAGCTCATTCCTACAAGAACCGTGACGGGATGGAGGATGTGCATTGACTACCGCAAGCTGAACAATGCAACGAGGAAGGATCACTTCCCGCTACCATTCATATATCAAATGTTTAAGAGGTTAGCACAACACTCCTATTTCTGTTATCTTGACGGTTACAGTGGTTTCTTCTAGATTCCGATCCATCCAGACGATCAAGAGAAGACCACATTCACGTGCTCGTGGGGTACGTTCGCATATAGAAGGATGTCATTCAGGCTTTGCAACACCCCAACCACCTTTCAAAGGTGCATGATGGCCATCTTCTCGGAGTATGTTGAGGAAATCATGGAGGTTTTTATGGATGATTTTTCTGTTTATGGTTCCTCATTCGATAATTATCTTTCTAACCTTTCTCTTGTGTTGCAAAGGTGTGAAGACACTAACCTAGTTCTTAATTAGGAGAAGTGTCAATTCATGGTTAGAGAAGGCATTATGCTAGGACACTTGATCTCTAATAGAGGGATCGAAGTTGATAAGGCTAAGATAGAGACTATAGAGAAGCTTCCCCCTCCATCTTCGGTGAAGGGGATACGAAGTTTTCTAGGACACGCAGGATTCTATAAGAGATTTATCAAGGACTTTTCTAAAATTTCAAAACCGCTAATTAATATCTTGATGAAGGATGCAGTTTTTTATTTTTCGCAGGATTGTCTAGATGCTTTCTATAAGATCCGGGAAGCTCTAATCTCAGCCCCGATTATTAAACCTCCGGGCTGGAATCTCCCGTTCGAGGTTATGTGTGACGCAAGTGACGTAGCTGTTGGAGCGGTGCTTGGACAAAAGAAGGAAGGTCGCACTCACGCCATCTATTACGCTAGCAAAACGCTAGATGAAGCGCAGCTCAACTATGCCACAACGGAGAAAGAATTTTTAGCCGTTGTATATGCATTTGAAAAGTTTTGTTCTTATCTTGTAGGAGCAAAAGTGATAGTATACACGGACCATTCAGCGATCCGGTATTTGCTTACCAAGAAGGATGCAAAACCGAGGCTGATTAGATAGATTCTTCTCCTACAAGAATTCGATCTTGAGATCTGCGATAAGAAAGGCTCGGAAAATTCTGTTGCGGATCACCTAAGCCGTCTACCACACATAGAAGAAGACGATCTACTTATAGATGACTCCTTCCCGGACGAGCATTTAGACATCATCGAGGAGTGCATCGACAAGATTTCTAGAGGTAACGAACCTTGGTTTGTTGATTTTGTTAATTACTTGGTTTGTCAAGAAATACCTCCCGGACTATCCTACGCACAAAGGAAGAAGTTCTTTAAGAACGTCCGACAATACTTTTGGAACGAACCTCTACTCTTCAAGAGAGGTCCCGACGGCATCATTAGGAAATGTGTGCCGGAAGACGAGATGCAAAGCGTCATCCGTCATTGTCATTCACTTCCTTGTGGAGGACATGCTAGTTCCCATAAAACTAGCGCTAAGGTATTGCAATTCGGTTTCTTTTGGCCTACTTTGTTTAAGGATGTGCAAACCTTTGTTTCCTGCTACGATGCTTGTCAAAGAACAGGGAATATATCTAGAAGAAACGAGATGCCTCTCAACAACATTCAAGAGGTAGAGATCTTTGACGTATGGGGAGTCGACTTCATGGGACCTTTCCCATCATTTTGCGGGAATCAATACATACTTCTCGTTGTATATTATGTTTCGAGATGGGTTGAAGTCATTGCCTCTCCAACTAATGATGCCATGGTTGTTGTCAAGTTCTTTAATAGAACTATCTTCCCAAGGTTTAGGACACCACGGACCATCATTAGTGACGGAGGTTCACACTTCATTGCCCAACGATTCGAAGCTCTACTAGCTAAGTATGGGGTGACTCACAATATTGCCACTCCCTATCATCCACAAACGAGTGGAAAAGTGGAGATTTCAAATAGAGAGATGGGCATATAGGACTGCATACAAGACTCTCATAGGTACAACACCATACAACCTTGTGTATGGGAAGTCTTGTCACTTGCCGGTGGAGCTAGAAGACAAGGCGTATTGGGATGTGAAGTGGTTGAACTTCAGCATGAAGGAAGCGGGCGAGAAGCGCCTCTTGGACCTTAATGATCTTGAAGAACTCCGCTTGAACGCTTATGAGAACGCAAAGATTTACAAAGAGAGGACGGAGCGTTGGCATGATAAGCATATCATTCCAAAGGACCTCAAAGAAGGAGATCAAGTTCTCCTCTTCAATTCGATACTTTGTCTCTTTCCAGGTAAGCTTAAATCTCGTTGGACTGGACCTTATCTAATCAAACATGTTCTTCCCCATGGCGCAGTTGAAGTATGGGGTGAAAAGAGCGGAAGCTTCAAGGTGAATGGCCAACGACTTAATAAGTATTCACCGGAACTCCCGGTTGAGGAAATCGCTCCGATTGTCCTCGAATAAACCCAGGAACGGTCTAGCTACGGACCTAAAACAAGCGCTTCTTGGGAGGCAACCCAAGGTATTGCACTTACGTTTTTTGTCTTTCTTTCTTAGATTAGTTTAGTTTAGTTGTTTTTGTTTTGTTTTCCCCTCGATACCTCCCGGTATGTCATGTTTTTGGATGTAGAAATAAGGAATGGGCAAAGGAAAGAAGAAAAGTCAGAAGGAGTGACGAAACTACAAGTTTTGGAGCAAAATAGAAAAATCCACAGCTAAAACCACGGCCGTGGAAACCCCCGAGTGACCGTGGTTTTCCAAAAGAATTACGGGCACTATATAAACCTTCCTTCTTCACAAATCACAACAAAAACCACGCCCATTTCCACGTCCAGAATCGCCGACAACCTTCCTCAATCCGTAATTCTTCGTTCGGAGTCCGATTCGATCGATTCTTCAGCCTAAAGTGAAGCATTTTCGATCATCTACAACATCCAAGCATCAAATCAAGAGAACAATCCAATTTGGAGAAGGAATTTGGATTTGAAAAATCCAAAACCTAGGTTTTTCTCCCTTTTTTCTACTTTGTCAATTTGGTTCAATTTCTTCACAAGAATTTAGGAGAACTGAACGAAATTGGAATTAGAATTAGTCTAGAACAATGATTGCTGAGTTTGGTGTGAAATTGTTGTGATTTGAGAGAAATAGACCAAAAACACGGTCTCTGTACGTTCCACGGCCGTGGTTTACCAAGAACAGACCGTGGTTTTCACTGCTGTTGAGAAAAAATGTTTAGGAGAAAGTCTAGCAGGAACAAGAAGAGGAAAGATGATAGTTCCTCCTCTTCCCAACCCCCCCTAGTCAACCACCATCACCACCACCTCCTAGAATCCCTAGAATCCATGAAGATTATGTGGAAGCCATGGAAAGGATCGAGAAAAGGTTGATCATAGGACCTAGATACCTTCTCTTAGAAGAGCTTGAGGAGCTCAATGTTGTGGCATATTTGACTTGGCTCTTGGATAGAGCCGGATTGATCATCTTCTCCGCTATTAAAGAGGATGCTTATGAGGAGATTACTCGGGAATTTGTGACCTCTTTTGAGTATAGCGCCGTCAACAGGACGGTATCCTTTAGGCTAATGGAGCAAGACTACGAGTTCTCTATAGTTCAGTTTGGAACCTTCTTTGGGTTCCATGAGAGTTTCAATTGGAGGTTTCCGGGTGGTGTTTATGCTAAGGATTTTTGGAAAGACATTGCCATGATATATGCTTCCGAGGATAGATAGCAACCGGCCGACACCAAGGCTAAACTTATATATCACTTAGCCTTGAAGATAGCCCATAGATTCCTTTCGGAGTTCCTTTTCCCTAGGACCGAGACACCCCAAAAGATAAAGACCGATGGGCTTTTCCTTCTTTGGTGCATGCTTACCGGCACTTCCGCCGATTGCTCTACCCTCCTAGCCTCCACCATTAGCAAGCTGAAAAACAAGAGGGACGGAAACATAGGTTACGGGGGCATGGTGACTCACATAGCCAACCAATTGGGGATTGACTACTCCGCTTGTACTAAGATAGCGGCGAGACCTTTGGGTCTCAATAGCCTTATGACTAGGGTATTATCTTTCCCCGACACCGAGCTCCACCTACCGCCGCTATGCCTTGGGAGGATAGAGGTGGAAGAGGTATCCCTTGGCTTCCCGAGTACTCCACTATGCTAGGCCGCCACAACTGGAAGGAGACCTTTGTACCCATGCATATCAATAGGCTAGTAGCTCCCTCATACGTACCGGATGAGGTCCCAGCTGGGGACGATGATGAGGAGATGGGAAGAGGTGATGACCATGATGTAGGAGGTGTTGAGCATGCCTTTGGTACATTTCCGGATCAGCCGGCCGACTTTCCCGAGCCTCCTAGGAGATCTCCCCATCCTTCTAGACCTTTCGGTTCCTCTTCCTCACGTCGGGCTAGTGTGAGTAAGAGACCGACTTGGATGGAGACTCCACCATCTTGGTACGGACAGCAGCCGGCGTGGATGGGAGCTCCTCCTCCATGGTATGAGCATGCACCGGTGGCACCGACTCCTCCTCCTCAGGACGCTCCTGTATGGTATGGACAGCCGCCGGATTGGTACTCGCAGCTTCCGGGATGGGCTAACGATCTTTCGAGGAGAGTGGGAGATCTAGAGATCCGACAGGAGACTCATGACGTACGGAGCCAGGAGAACGACCGTATCTTGAGGGGCGTTTACCGCCAGCAGTTTGGGCGGAACTTCAGCTCGGATTTCTATCCATTCCCACCGCCGCCTTCCTAGTGATGAGATGGGATGACCTCCGGTTTGAGCCACTTCACCACCGTCTAGTGGAATTGTTTTCTTTTCTTGTCTTTATTTTTCTTTTGAACATTGAGGACAATGTATGTTTCAAGTATGGGGTGAGGTGTGACTATCGTTTGTAATAACTCTACTCACTCTGCTTTGATGATTCCATGAACACTTGCATGTTTCATTTCATTGTTACACGTTTCATTATTGCATTGCATAAAAAAGGCTTTGAAAAACCCATAAAAATTTGAAAATTTTGAAAAGTTTTTGTGCTTCTAAGATTAGAGATGACTTATATTATGATTCTTACTTCTGGAATGAGTTTTTGATGACAATTGTATGCTTATATGAACTATGAATTGAAAAGGAATTGAGTATGTTGTTTATCCTTTATTGCAAGTTTCATAATGTGAAGGTTTTATCCAAATCATATTGAGAAATGAAGGTTGAAATCACAATATAAGTTCTTATACTTCTTTATGAAATGATTAAGGCACTTCGATTTTCTTACTTCTTTCTTTATTCATTTAGCCCCTCAATGAAAATATTTGCCTCCTTTACCTATCCGGGAATTAGGAAGGGTTAAATTTTGGCATGTTTGATGTGGGAGGGCCATGAAAGCAATTGTTTGCATTCAAAAGTATAGAAATTCTAGGTTTGGGGAAGTCAATCATGATGATGAGTAACTCGGCACCATTCACATAGCCGGGTGTTTGTGTCTTGCCAAAATCGGATTGAGCGATATTCCTAACGGATTATGGTATGTGCATCAAGGGTTTGAAGAATCTCGAAATTGAGAAACGCCAATCTCCTAGGCTTTGGTTTGCACCGATGTCCATATTTCCAAAAGTAAAGTCGAAAAAAGAAAATTTTGTGCAAAAGAAAGAGCAAAGCTCTAAGTTGGTGGATGGTTCAAGTAAAAAGAAAAAGAGTTGTGTTGTTCCTTCTTCCCGGATTCATACACCACATCCCTTACAAGTTTTCCCACCATTTCCATATTCTTGACCTTACTTTGAAAGACCTTAAGATCATAAGAGTGTTATTTGACTTGGTGATCTGAATTGGGGCTTCACATGCTTGATTTTGACAATGCTTGAAGGTTATTATGTTTGTCTTAAAGTTTAAGCGATTTATGATGTTTCTTTGCTTTACATTCTTTGGTTTATGTATATGAACGTTTTCAAGGATGAATGAAGCAAGTTTTGAGGATGATCTATTGACTAGAAACACATTTACCAAAAAGATTGTTTTGTTTTTGAATTTGCATTCATATTTCATTCTAACTTGTGTTCTAAGCTTTTGAAACCTTGCTTGGGGACAAGCAAGTGACAAGTATGGGGTATTTTGTTAGCATGAAATATGACTATATTTTAGGCACTTGTTTTAGTTGTTTTTCCCTCTTTTATGTGTACATGGATATAACTTTGAAGCATTTGTGAGCTCATTCACCCACTTTGTCGATATAGAGATCTACACTAGCTTCGTTTTTTTTATAGGTAAATAAAGGTTTGGATTGGAGCAAATTGAGGAAGGAAAGGAGTGTTTGATCGTGCTAGATGGCAAGGGAATGCATTGGAGTAGCTAAGGAAGGAGCATGAGTGAAGAATGTCATGAAATAGAGACTTTCACACAAAGTTTTGATCTTCCACGCCCTAAATCACGGCCGTGGAATGGCCTTAGTTTGTGAGAAGTGATTTTGCACACATCAGAAAGTTACACGGTCTAAACCACAAGCATGGAAAGTGAGGAGACCGTGATTCTCATAACGGAGATGACATGTCATATTTACCACGTCAGCGACGGTTATTGGGCTTTTTCGTAACCCTTTTTCGCCCTATAAGAAGACTGGAGAAGAGAGTTTCGCGGACCTTCGCTGAGAGCTTCGGAGACGGCTGTTTAGGGTTTGGATTGGATTTTCTTGTGACTCAAGACGGAAGATTCCGAAGTGTGGCTTGTGAAGACGCGATATTGGAGATTTTCTTAGGTTTCAATTTCGGAGACGGATTGACACCCGTTCTTCATTATTGCCTGAGATTATTGTGAGGATTCTTGTTCCATATTCTGAATCCATTGAACATACTATTTTGTTATTCGGATTTGAGATTGATTTTTGCGTGTTTATTGAGTTTTCGAGGGTTTTCATCTTTCTCTCTTTCATATTTGAATATTGAATCAATGACAATGATTGTGGGCTAAAACCCTTTAGCAATCCTAAGGTGAAGGGTTGATAGTTGTGGCTTAGATGATGACAGATCGATCATAAACCGATTGGACCTTGAGAGTGCGAGAAAACTCGTCGACGCCCTAAATCAAGACCTGTTTTTGAGTTCCACGGCCGTGGTTCCTCAAGAACTAACCGTGATTTTCCCTGTTTTACGACCTTTGCTTTTGCTTTAATCCAAAGTTAAAGATTTGCTTTAATCTAGCCTTGGCTTGCCTTTCCTAGGTAGTAGTGAGAATCAACATCCTCTATTTCGGTTTCGAGTGTCACAACCTTAACCGTTTTAGTTCATCTTTGATTCCTTGGGTTTGGGCTTGGGTATTCGATATTGATTCTTACCTTTTGATCCTTTCTATACTGCAGCCTCAACAACCTTTATAGAGAGAGTCTTTGGGTGAGACATATAGGGTTTTCGAACTTTACCGTACATTACCTTGCTTTGGTATACCTTTGCAATTCTCGACTTTGTCCTTATATCTATAGAATATCTTGAATCGATTGCCACAATTTGACATCCGGGTCTTTAGGGTTGTTGTTTTCCACAATATTTGCAAAGCTTTTACACTTTTACTTGCTTGACTATTTCAGACTGAATTTTACTCACCAAATCCTTGAGTTTGATACTCTGGATTACTTGCTTATCTACACCGATCCGTACATTGCAGGTTCGCTTGCTTTTATTTCAGTTTTAATTTAAAGCTTATTTGCACGCACACTTACGGGCGTACAATAAGCTATCCAAGTGCAAGTTTTGGATGTCTGAGGTGGTGTTTTTGGGTCGCGTAGTTACAATTGAAGTGATCAAGCTTAATCAAGCAAAGATCGAGTTGGTAACTTCATGGCTACCTCCAAGGAATGTTAAGGAGGTAAGTAGCTTTTTAGGTTTGGCGGGCTACTACCGTTGGTTTGTGGAAGGATTTTTGGTGATCGCGCGACCACTTACTTGCCTATTGAGAAAGACTACCCGATTCGTTTGGTATAAGTTGTGTCAGTAGAGTTTTGAGAAGCTGAAGAGGAGATTGACTTATGCTCTATCTCACCTCTTGGTTCATGAGTCTTGTCTTTCCCATCACACTAATTCCTTTCTTACTACACCACCATATGTCAATTTCACCAATACAAACGCATCGGCCAACCATACCCAAACTCTGGGGAGAGATAACAATGGTTTGTCACCTACCGAGGGCGTGGTAGCCGGAATAGGGGCAGAGTTCTTTCTCCTTACCCACCTTCCTCATCCTTAAACACCACCTTCAATGACCCACCAGACCACCGTCAATAGTGTTAGATTTGTGGGAAGCCTTGACATATTGAATTAACCTATTGGCACCACTTTGACCATGCCTATCATGATCCACTACCCTTAAACTTTCAAGTTAATGCCACCAGCAACTAGTACCCTGATATTGCTTCTACGTTTCATTACATGCCGGATTTTTCTAATATGTGCTTTGACAACTCACCTTATAAGGGTACTGAGGTATCACTTGGAGATGGCTCAACCATATCAATTCATCATCAAGGATCTCCCTTTGTTCACTTGCCCAACCGTACATTTCATCTCTCTCTCGTCTTCTTCATACACCCTCTTTGACATAAATTTTCTCTCAGTTAATAATTTTCTATTGATGATTGTGCTTATTTTGAATTTCATGATAATTTCTTTCTTGTGAAGGATTCCAAGACCCACCTTACCCTCCTTCGGGGTCCCGTTGAAGGAGGTATTTATGTGTTGTTATCATCGATGAGCTCCTCTGTTTCACCACAAACACTAGTTCCCCGTCTTCACCTAACTACCACTCAACAATGCAGTGTCTAGCATTTTTTTATTAGGGCATCCGGCCATCCCATTACCCGCAAAGTGATTTTCACAACTCCGGGCCCATAAATCAAGCTTCCTTCAGCCCTTGATACATGTCCCACATGCTCTTGGATCAAGGCCCGCCAGCTTTCATCTCCACCAAGTATCTTAAGAAGTACTCGGGTTTTAGAGCTCTTATATATCGATGTTTGGAGCCCAACATATTTAACTTCTTATAAAGGACAGAAATATTTTTATTTGTTGTGGATTATTTCTCTAAATATATATGAATTCTTACCATCCCTAACTCCCATGATCACCAATTACATTAAACTTACCATAGATTTTCAATCAACAACTATCATCTCGGTCCAAACGGATGATGGAACCCGGTTTAAACCACTTATTCCGCTTTTTCAATCTTTGGGAATCACCCATTGTCTCACTTGCCCATATTCCCACCAAAAAAATGGCTCAATTGAAACCCATCATCATCGGATTGTCAATATAGGTATTACCCTTCTCAAGCATGTCTTCCTCCGATTGCTCTTTTAGGACTTCGCCTTTGAAACTTCAGCCTATCACTTTAATAGGCTACCTACCTCAGTACTTCAATTTTAAACTCCTCGTGATCTCTTCTTCCACAAATGCTCCGATTATCATTTTCTCAAGGTCTTTGGGTGTTTAGCCTTTCCAAACCTTAGACCTTACAACTCCCACAAGCTCAACTGTCATTCTACAGCCACAATATTTCTTGGTTATTCTTCCAGCCATCATGGTTATGTTTACCGGATCAATGATAAATTTTATATTTCTTGGGTGTTCTTCCAACCATCATTGGTTCCTACATTTTCTCACATTCCTTTTCTATAGCCTTCCCATGCCCAACCCAACGAGTCCTCCCAATCCGAGGATCTGGCCTATAATTCCTCCTAGGCCCATTCACCTTCTCTCACTCCTACATATACAAACACATAATCTACAACCCACTCCACATCCACTTCTTCCTATGCTGGGCCTATTGATCAGACTCCCACCTCGCAAGCCCATCCATTACAATCACAAGTTTGAACATCACCCTTACCAAGAGCCTCCACCGGAATTGGAAAATTCCTTATATGTACCGATGGTACGATTCTTTGACTACCCTTCTATTCCACAACCATAATTCCAAATGAGCCTTCCTCTTTCTCTCTTGCTTCTAGGTTCCCTGAATGGCAAACTAGCATGGAGGCTATGTTGCAAGCTCTTCTTTCAACAAACACCTGGACCCTTGTTCTTTCCTCCTCTACTCAGAACACACTTGGTGTCAAATGGTTCTTCAAGACCAAGCTGCGCTTTGTGGTTTATTTGAGCTCCGTAAAGCTCACTATGCCACTAAAGGGTTCCATCAATTACATTGGTTGGAATATTATAACACCTTCAGTCTTGTGGTTAAACCTTCCACAATCCGCCTCTTGCTCTCTTTTTCAGCCATGAATCATTGGGTAGTCAAGGAATTAGATATCCAAAATGCCTTCTTACATGGTGATTTGGAGAAAGACGTGTTTATTCAACAACCTCCAGACTCCCATCCCTATTTTTCTCACTTCCTTTATAAACTGAAAACATCCCTCTGTAGTTTAAAATAGGCCCCTCGCGTCAGGTTCTCAAAATTGAATGATGCACTAATCAAGATGGGTCTCCAATACTCTAATGTTGATACTTCGATGTTCCTTCACATCGCTAAGACACATTCACATGTGTTCTTGTTTATGTCGATGAAATTCTTGTCATTGCCTCTTCTAGTGATTTGCCCTCCAACTTTACGACCTCTCTTTCGAGTCAATTCCCTGTTAAGGATTTAGGGTCACTCTGCTATTTTTTAGGCATTAAAGTGGCATGGACACCGTTAGGTTTTAACGTCTCTACCAACATTGATATATTGCCAACCTTACTCATCAAGCCAACATGGATGCTTCCCAACTGGTGTCAATGTCTTTGGCTGAAAACTTCCAAGAGAATTTTACCCAATTTAAAGCATTTGATAATCCCTCCTTATACCGAAGTGTCATTGACATCCTACAATACCTAGCTTTCACCAGGCCGGATGTCTCATTTGTTGTCAAAAAATTGTCCTAGTTCCTTCATAAACCCTTATTTGTCCACTAGGAAGCAACCAAATGTGTTCTACGCTCTGAATGCCACAGCTTCTCTGCAATTTCACATATCTTCCTCTCTTGGTAAAAGCCTCTTTGTCTTTTTTTATGCATATTGGGGGAGTCACCTAATTGATCGTCGATTGACAAGTGATTATTGTATATTCTTGGGATCAACACTCATATTATGTACTTTGAAAAAGTAAGATATAGTTGTCCGCTCTTCTATAAAAGCAAAGTATAGGGCCATGGTTCACGCAACTGCCGTAATCCTATGAATATAATCCTTAATTGTTGAATTAAAAATCTCTTTAGCAGCTGCTCCTACATCTTGGTGCGACAACATAGGGGCAACTTACCTAGTTGTTAACCGTGTTATACATCATAAAATCAAGCACTTGTCTCTGGACTATCACTTTTGTCCGCCAAACGTGTGTAGTCCAAGACGATATATGTTGCATTTAGCTCCTCCAAGGATCAACTATGTGACCACCTAACAAAGGCTCCGTCTACTTCACGATTCTTGGCAAGACGCTCCCAATTCTGCCTCACATCATTGGGACCGAAGGGGATAATAGCACCCATAGCCCGACTAAGGTATCGGCCCAACAGAAAGGCCCATCACATAGCTTTGTCTATCTATAAATACATAGTATAATGTAACGTGCAAAGATCATTAAGAATGGGGACAAAACCCGACCATTTATTAAAATTTTAACACATGGTTATATGTCAGATCCATTATTGAGGATTTTGGCCACCATTTATTAAAATTTTAACACATTATCTTGCTCAAAAACCTGCGAGTCTAATGACCGTGTTTTATATTAACTATTATTATTTTGAATAATTTAATCATCGTCACTACTTTATTAAACAGTGCATTTGTTCTTTCTCTTATCGTAGAAACTTTGGTAAATTATATCCATTTTTTAGAGCTTCAGTCGCGCCCTTTTCTATAACTAAGACGATTTTCAATGTTTTTTATTTTACCGAATTATATCCAATTATACTTGAAATTATTGTATTTTCATTTTCTACCCTGTCTGTTGTCAACTTTTTCATATTTTACAAATTGTGAATTATTCTCAATATCAGGGAGTTTTTCTTTTTGAATATTCAAAATAATTGAATAGTAGGTAAGAATTGTATCCTCTTAGTATCCGTTTGGTTGAAGCGGAATGAAAACAAAATGTAAACGAATACGTGTTTCGATGGCCCGATTATAAAATTGAAGCGGAATGAAAACAAAATGTAATCGAATACGTGTTTTTTGATGGCCCGATTATAAAATTCAGAACATGAATTGGCCCGTCCAAGAACCAATAGTGTACCCGAACAATCGTAAAATGTGATGGGCCTTTCTGTTGGGCCGATACCAAAAATTTGCGAGTTTAGTCATCCGACATTTGCGGTCCGAGGTTGACGCTCTGAAGTGAACGAGAACCAGGATGGGCTGTAATACCATGGACCAGCGCTTGACGAGTCTAACAAAAAATTTACACTAATTTGAAAGGGCCGCGCGAACGCAGGCCCCCACAGGAACAAATTATGACGTACACTCTCCCACTTGGGGAGATGTTGGGCCGGCGCCCCTCCGAGAGTGCAATGGAGGTCACCGTCCCAGGCCACGAACCTTATTGATCGTACGTAGACCCCGTCCAGGTAAGTATCTTTCCCAATTCCAACCCGCGTTATTATATACCTAGGCCCAACTTTATCTCGTTTCATTGATTCCGATGTGGGATGACTAAACTCAAAATTCATTGAAAAGGAAGCAGCAAAAAAACTCACACCTCTTTTACGCATCAGACATGGGTGTTGGTTTTATTGAAACAAATACGTCGAATCATCATCAATTGGATCCTATCATCGACCTCTCGATTATAATCTAATTTGTTTTCCACCTACTCAGTCTTTGCATCTCCATTGGATACCAATTTGTTCCTGTTTTGTAAATATGTTGAATAAACAGAGCTCTGCCGTAGGCTCGTGAATGAAATGAAGTGGCGGTACTGGTATGAGGTTGGACAAAGGCATTATGTATGGGAAGACATGTTTTTGGGATCAATACATGGCAAACTAGCACTGTTATTAAGGGAGGTAGCAAGTTCAAGCCAGTATATTTTCTACAAGTGATAAAATCAATAACTGTATGGTAAATCTAGCCTCGTCTAAGTCTTATTATAAATGTCACAATCCGTAGCTTATTCAAAAAATGTATATTTTACCTTGATTTAATGATTAGTGAGTTTATGTGTGTGTGTTTATAAACATTAAGGGGTCGTTTGGTTTTAACTCCGGAATCGGAAACGGAATGGAAACAAATCTAGTCCATGTATACTCTTGTTCATGAAAGTTTTTGGAATCATTCCTTATGGTTTGAAGTAATTGGAGTTGATATTGATTACTTTTGATACCCTATAGGGAAACAAAATGTGGGGAGACAAGTGCATTTTGCATGAATTCACAAGGAATGATTCCATAAAATTTTATGAATAAGGATATACATATGGACTAAATTCGTTTTCATTCCGTTTCGATTTCCGAATCTGAAGTTTGAACCAAACGGGCCCTAAGTTTATAAACTAGTATAGATTTAATGAACTAGTATTTTATAATATACAAAAATCAATTTATCTTTTCATTTTTTTCATTAATAACAAAATAACGAGGATATTTAAGGTAAATAGTTGATGTAATTATTACGTGAACATTTAAGTTAATTTTGTACAATCAAAAGCAACTTATAGTATTTTTTGAGACAACAACTCAAATTCTATTAATTTTTTCTTTTAAACTCTGATTTGAACATACACTAGATTATAATTGAGAATCGCCGATATTCAATGCTTCGGTTTTTGTGCACTGTTGTCCATACTTTTAAAAAGTAAAGTAAAAAGAAAAAAAATTGCAAAATAATGTAGTTTAGATAAGTACTAAAACTAATTGTAAGGGAGATTGTGAGAGTATTTTAGAAAAAAAATCAAATTTGTTAAGAGTTATTCGAAATAAATAAAATTAAAAGATATTAATTCCGTAAATTAGTTAAGAATATCAAAATAAAAAATTGAATTTAAATCACAATATAATTAGAATAGTATTTCATTTTAAAAGGAGATTTTGTAAAGCCAAATCTTAATAAATTTTGCAAAATCTGATTAGTTAAAATAATAAAAACTAATTAGTGTGACTTAAGATGGCGACACATGGCGATATGATGAGTCGGTTTCACGAAAGTTTGACACGTAACATTATAATTAGATGTATGTTGTTGCCTCAAGTATAGGTTTCATACCCTACTTTAGTATATAGTATAATAGATGTGAAACATGTTTTAATATATTATGTTTTGTATGCGGTTGTGTTAGCCTCGAGTCCAAGTTTTGGAACGAAACTTGTGTTAAGAGAAAACAAATGTGAAACTCATAAAATTTAGTGGTTAGTTATGAACTTTTTTCTTTCTTTTTTTTCTTTCTTTTTAGGCTATAATTTTCTATCTTCTCAAAGTTATTCTAGCTTCCACAATGTTCCATAATACTCCTTTCTCGATTTTAAATAAAACTAGTTTAGCGTCCGTGCCTTGCACGGGTATTTGAAAATATGTTTTTTTTATTTTCTTTTTGTGTGAGTAATTTTTTGTAGATGTAATTTTATTATTATATTTTGTTGATTAGATTAGAATATTTATGTAATAAAGTATACGTTTAATAAAAACATAATTGTTGACCTAGTTTGTCATTTAAATATGACTACATCTAGGAGCATAACAAGCCAGGATTACTTAATATATATTTTAGGGAAAAATATTACGGGTTCACAATCTCATATAACATATACTAATCTGATATACTTGCATAGAACAAGAGGGCAGTTAAAAAATGAACCCCGAAAAACCCCTAACCCAGAAAGAGAACGCGCTCCTTCACGCGCTAGGAAAGATCCTCTCCTCGCCGCCTCCCTTCAAAAAACGAAACCCTAGATCCCAAACTCACCTTCAATGGCCTCTGCGTGATGCGAGGAGCTTCCCTCCCCATGGATCCACAACCTCTGATGGGGCTTTACTTTGGAATGTGAGGTTGTCTTCCTTCTTCTACCTAAACTACAAAAGAACAAGGAAAAAAACGAAGAACGACCTTGGTGTCGGCTATGGCGAGCGGCCATTTCTGCAAGGCGCCTGTGCTTGGTCGGCGGCGACGGAGTGGGGGTTAGATGCTAACCGCTTTGCTTTTCGGCGAGATCTTGTGGCTCGAGAAGTTCTGGGATTCGCGAGTAAGAATGATATGTGGAATCACAAGTGTACATCATTAAAGTTAGATCGAGACATTGAAGATAGAAGAAAGCTGCCTTCTTCTTCACTGAGTTGTGGAAAAGGCTCCCCTGCAGTCAAACGGTTTCTTGTGATGACAATTCCTCAAGTGTCGGATTTCTCCTCCTTTTACTGATGTTGCTGTCTCTCAATACCTGTTTGGGATGATATTCAAACCGATTGGCCATGGCTCTTGCCTTGGTGGCAATGGATGAACAACACAATCTACTGCTTGTACTCAGCTAAAAGTGAGAGTTCTCAGGTAAAAAATCAGGAATCCCGCATCTTAACAATTTTGAAACGTTCTCTGAAGTTTTTGTCTGTATATTGGTGTTCTTCCAAAATGCTTGTTACGTGTGGGAGATATTTGGTTTCACAGGCTTCTCATATAGAATCCATGTTTGAGAATGTACTGTTGTATGCTTTAACTTTTGAATATCTAACTTATAATGTGCAAAATGAAATCACTCACCAACTCTACGCAGTCAACAAATATGAATCTACCTACCATTACCAATTGAGAGTAATGAGTCATGAATGCTTACTCTTTGATTCTGATTTATGTAAGGTTTTGAGTTCTTGGAAGTTTCTTTCCAAGTGGTGTACTTACTTGAATTTGAGGTTTCGTTGGGATCTCATGGAAAAAATAAGGTGGATCAATCATAATAGTAGAACTGGAAAAAGTAGTCTACCTAATAGAAAACCTTATCTAGTTCTTTACACAATTTTATCAAGTTGCTTCCCCTGCGTCGGCTGCTTTGTGTGCCTATGTTTTGCAGGATCGATTAGTAACAACACAAACAACATTGAAGGATTGATAAACAAAGGGTGCTACATCGCGAGGCATTCACGAACCTTGGAACATAAGTACCAATACAAATCTGTTGTCGGAACTAATAATTGCATTACAATTACAGTCCGGACTAATAGATCTTTCTACTATGTTTGGATTTTAACAGGTGTGCAAAGTGACCATATTTGCCGAATATTCAAGAGCCTAACAAAATACGCCCGCACTCTATGGTGTCGTGCACTGAAGAAGGAACTTACCAAAACAACCAATCTTAGCATCTTCTCCTGTTATAACAGGGAAGAAGTTATGGGATCGACCAAACTTGATACCAAATCTCCAAACCAATGGGAGAACTTAAAAATCTACTGTACAAACTCAAATAGTGTGCCTAGTGTGATAGGCCTCATAATTAGAAAGTATGTTCAAATTGAGTACCCTTGGCAAACATTCATTTATAAAAACATTGATAGTGTTGCTGGTTTGTTTCGCCAAATTCAGCCGTTTAAATGCATAACGGTATTTGCTAACTATCATTATCACATGCTTATCTCTTATTTCTGGTATGGTATTGAGCATTGTGATGATAAGAATCTTTTCCTGAATTCATTGAAGATGAAGGATAAAAACAGAAATGCATTCACTACAAAGAACAAGGAGGAAGAATTTAAAAAAGCCAACAATTATACGAACATGATAAATCTAGGTAACAAGGATGGTCACCTACCATCCGACCCATATATGATGTTTAAATGAAGATAGCCTTTTGGAACTGTCGAGGTATACGGAAAAAAAACTTTTGGACTGATATCAAAATTACAACCCAAAACGAGCATATTGATATGATTATGCTAGCTGAGCTAAAAACAAACATTGAACCTACCGAGGCATGTTGGCAGAGCGCAGGTTTTGACAACATATGCTTTATCCCATCGGATGGCCTAGCAGGTGGGTTATGCCTACTATGGAAAAACAATCTACTCATCAATGAAAAAATAGAACTCCGTCATAAAGATAAAAGATTCGTTATAGTGGACCACACCAACTTCGAATCGAACTTCTCCATGACCATTTTCCTCATATATGCACCTCCAAATGAGAGGCTGAAAGAAGAATTCTGGTCCAAAGTTACAGACTCTATAAACTCACAAGCTAAACTAGTACTCATAATGGGAGACTTCAATGATATTCTCAACCCCTCTGATAAACTAGGAGGCGCGCACCCAAGAATAAACCGTTTTCAGAGACTTTAAAATATCATTAAAAAATGTAACCTTGTGGATCTTGTGACCAAAGGAAACGAATTTACCTGGCGTAAGAGAAGAGATGGAGAGAATAATACATTTGAAAAGTTAGATAGAGCAATGGCACATTTTGAGGTACTTAATGCCTACAACCTAATTCATGTATGGAACCACGCGTTCACATCATCAGATCATTGTTTAACAACAATAGACATCAATAATAAAATAAAAAAGATTCGAAAATAAACATTTCCGATTTGAACTCATGTGGTCTGAAAGAGAAGACTGTGAAGGAATTATCAAGCAATCGTGGAGAACACAATTCCCAGGAACGCATATGTTCAACCTGGTCAAGAAACTAAACCTCCTCAAAACCAAATTGAAAGTTTGGAGCAAACTTAAATTTGGAAATATAAATAAAACAAGTTCGGGAAACCGACGCAGCCATTGAAAACCTACAAAAGATAAACTTTCGAAACTTCTCTAACGAACAAAACGAGAGGCTAAATAGACTAAACCGGAAAAGAGAATGCCTAATAGTATTCCAACAAAAATACTGGATGCAAAGAGCAAAATCAAAATCCTTAGAATGCGGGGATAAAAATACAAAGTATCACCATAGGAAAGCAACGGGAAGAAGAAATAGGAAATCAATAATCTCTATCCAGAGATTAAACGGCTCAAAAATTTTTATTGAAGAGGAAATCAGCTCCGAGTTTACGATGGACTATAAAGAACGTTTCAGGTCCAATCAAATTAATGAAACCACCATAATGCAACACCTTGAAGTCATTACTAAAGAAATAACGGAAATAGACAACAAGGAACTCACCAAACCATTCTCTAATGAGGACATCCGGAAAGCTGTCTTTGATATTGGAAGTGATAAATCCCCAGGCCCAGATGGAATGCCTGCCGGCTTTTTCCAAAAATATTGGAACATCATAGGGCCCACTGTTATCCGTGCGGTAAAAAGTTTCTATCGCACGGGTAAAATACTAAAGCAAATCAACCATACCTTTATCACACTAATACCAAAAACGGATAACCCATCTCAGACTAATCATTATAGACCCATTAGCTTATGCTCAACAACATATAAAATCATTGCTAAAATCCTAGCAACTAGGTTGAAGTCAATCTTACCCAAGCTAATACATCCGCTCCAAAGCGCTTTTACACAAAATAGATCAATACATGACAATATCCTTATTGCTCATGAGATCTTCCACGGATTCAAACCTAAAAAAGGAAAGGAAGGTTATATGGCCTTAAAATTAGATATGGAAAAAGCGTACGATAGGGTGGAATGGCCGTTTATTCTAGCGGTTCTCGACAAATTTGGTTTCGAAAAGAAATTCGTTAACTGGATTAGAGAATGCATTTCCACGGTCTCATACTCCATCCTAGTTAATGATAAACCTTCAGAACTGATATACCCTAAAAGGGGCCTCCGCCAAGGAGACCCACTTTCACCTATGCTCTTCAATTTAGGTGCGGAAGTTCTAGCGAGGAGCATTCAAAAAGAGTGCAATCAAAACAACAAAATAATTGGCTTCCCAATTACTAAAGGTGGATCTACTGTCCCCTTCCTAGCTTTCGCTGATGATATCATTATATTTGCCAAAGCAACTATACTAGCAAGTACGAAGATTCTAGATCTATTGAATGGATACTGCCACATCTCAGGACAAAAAGTTAACTTTCATAAATCATCCTTCCAAACTACAAGAAACGTGGGAGCTGATATGGAAAGACAAATTCAACTAAAAATTGGTATAACAGCCACAAACGAGTTAGATAAATATCTTGGATGCCCTATCATTAACGGTAGAGTAAACAAGACGGTCTTTGAAGATGTAATAACAAAATCTAGAAAATAGTTAACAGCATGGAAAGCTTCCACTCTCTCTCAAGAAGGAAGAACAACTCTAATTAAGGCAAACCTCAATGCTAAACCAAACTATATAATGCAAAGCTTCATGCTTCCATCCAACATACACAAAGAATTAGACAAAATAAACCGAACTTTCTTTTGGAATAAAGGACCTAACTATCACCCTCTTATTAGTTGAGATAAAATCTGTAAACCAAAAAAATGTGGAGGAGTAGGCATTAGGAAAGCTGAAGACATGAACAAGGTCCTCCAAATGAAGTTACTTTGGAAAATTATGGCAGAACCAGATAACATTTGGGTTAAGATAGTAAATGAAAAATACCTTAAAGGTTCATTTCTATGGAACTATAAAGTCTCGAAAAATACATCTTGGCAATGGAAACGACTAATGAATCTTCGACCTGAATTTGAAACTGGGTTTAGGTGGAATGTTGGGGATGGAAATACCATCAAGTTTTGGAAGAATCCATGGGTGACGGATCAACCGCTCCTCAAACTTCTTCAGAATATTAGTAATATTGACGAGAATGAATTGGTTAGTAACTACATCTCTGCGAACAAATGGAATGTCCAAAAATTGGACAGGGAAATAGGTAAACATCTACCTAAAGAGATTATGACCACAATTAAGTCATATCAACTCCCTAAATCATTCATCCAAGACCGTCTCTATTGGGCAACCTCGGACAAGGGATCATACACCACAAAATCAGGCATAGACCTAATCCACAAAAACAAAGGGTTTACAACCAATTCTAATGATTGGATTTGGGAAATCGATATCATGCCCAAAGTCAAGAACTTCCTATGGAAATTGTCAATAAATGGTCTCCCTACTAAAGAAAATCTCGAGAAACAAAGGGTCCCAGTACCGATGCAATGCGGACTCTGCAACCACCCATATGAGTCAGCAAAGCATGTTTTCTTCACTTGCCCCTTCTTGATGGAAAACATATCCAATGAAATTACTAGAAACGAGCTCCAAATAGCAAATAATTCAAATCAAAATATGCATAACATGTTCGCACTTCTTAGAAATAAACTAGATGATAAAGCAATGGTACAACTGGCCGTTACTTGGTGGAATGTTTGGTACTCAAGAAATCCAAACATTTTTGGATATTAAGGGCACGGCGGTCGATTTCGTATACGCACCACGTAGACGTGATGCGTAACCTTCACGGTCACGCATCGCGTAACCGTGAAAGATTCACGGTTACGCGATGCGTGACCGTGAAGGTTACGCATCACGTCTACGTGGATTTATGACCGTTGAGATTCGAACGTTGTAATCCGAACGTTGTAATTCGAACGTTGTAAAAGTGACCGTTGTAATTTGAACGTTATTGATTTCATTTGGTTATATAAAGATAGTAATAGAAGAGGTGAAAAACGCTCACAACATCTTCGAAAAAACAACACAACATTTTCTGGAGAACAGCTGTGAGAATGTCAACACACGAGGATGATGAAGTGATGATTCCGTTCGACGATACAAAATTTAGTGATCCAGACGAGTTTCTTCGGCATTTCGAGGTAAGTACTTTATAACCGAAAATATAGAAAAACTAGAATTGTTGTATATAATGTATTTTTAAGTTAGATATAGTTGCAATTAATTAGGAAACATTTATTATAATTCGTGTTTTTATTATTTGGAAATTAGTAAACCGAAAACTAGAAATTTTATAGTTTTTTTTTCTATGTGAACTAGGATCTTCCGAATTATTCTCGTGACGAAGGGAGTGATTATTCGCGAATGTTTGAAATTCGCGGTTTTTTGCATGATCGCGAGACGATGGTGGATTGGGCTCGATTCATGGGTGGAACCATGAACATGGTTGTAACACCCCAAATCCGCGGGACTCGGGATGCTACTGGCGGAGACCTCACAATGGGTCCCAACCCTTAGCCTGACAACAATTTCACTGGATCTTACAACAAGACACAAATAAAGGCAAAACCGAAATTCATTTTAATGCAATGATATGAACCCCAAAAGAAAACAACGAAAGACTTCAGCCGAGATACAACGCTAAAGGCAACCGCCATATACGCGACATACATAATACCCTAAACAATACATAAACACAACCTCCAAAACCCATCCTAAAATGTACGGACCCCGGCTGCCCACTCTTCCGGATCTCTCGGCCGCGCCCCTAACCTGCAAGGCAACTACAACAATATCGGTATAAAACCGTTAGCTAGCATTCAAGGCATTAGAATCATGGTATTGGCACACACACACATAAGGCATCATAAACACACAACATGTTCCAAAACACACAATCCGGTTTATTATCTTTTTATTATTAGGTCATATCCCGTTCTAATTCAACTTCTTTTGTGACACGAGAATCTTAAAGATCTCGCCCTTGTCCCCTTTCACCATACGGGTTTGTACTTGATGCGGATCAGCATCACCCGATGGGCTGGTCGCAAGGCACCTCCCAGTCATCCCCATTTTGGACTGGACAAGCGGTCACCGCCCGTTATCATACACTTGGGCCAAATATAAACATATAAAGGTCGGTAATCCTATTTCCGGTTTAGTTGTTATAAACCATAAACAATAAACACACACCTAAACAATAAACACACACCACCAACACGCATCGAAACTAATACAGAGAATACGAGCTAAGTAAGTCCGAAGACTTACCTCGTCCCAAACGCTAACTCACAAAACGCTCTCACTTCCCTTGGGAAGAAGCATACAACCTGCTCACAACAAGATATCTATCAAAACCCGCTCAACTCAAGAAGTCTTAGACTTCTACAAAAATGATCTACGCAAGATCATTTGACTATCATTCTAGGACCGCATCCTAGAATCCCTCATGCACACCACACTCAACACAAGCTAGAAGTCCTTAGACTTCTAGACTCTAAGATCTCTCAAAAACATAACCCACAACAAATATTAGGATAAACATACCTAGTTTCAACAATCTCAACGGTATCATCACTATGATAGGATACGCATAATTTAACCCATAATCTCAACGACCATATAACCACAACCTCAAGCCTCAGATACTCACAAGATCAACCAAACACTCAACGTCTTACAACAATCGACAATCCTCAAAACTCACCTAAGGTCCAAACCACTACTTGGTATTAACTCTAAGTTATGCTAGATCCATCCTAGCATGATACTAATACTACTACTAAACATAACTAGATTGAGGGAAATGATACTCACACGACGTCAAAAGGCGGAAATCGATCAACAGATGTCGACTTGGACTTGTTAGGTCTTTATCGGGACGCTTCCGAACCTAACACCAAAACTATACAAATTTAGCTTATACGCTAAATTTGAACGGAATAATTAACATATATTAATCTAAGGAAAACCCCACTTTTAAAACCCAAGTTAAAACCGTAAATATATATTCCGGGCAAATTGTATAACATCATAAACCCAAGGTAAAACTCGTTTTCAAAGCCAACGTTAAAATCCCGTAAATTAATCTTTGAGTCATAACCCGGAATTAATTCAACAAGGGCATAGTAGTTAAATCACCAAATTTGGGTCATAAACCACAATAATATATGGGTCCATTTATGTAAATAATTTCTGCAGGAAAGTATATTTTTAACATTCTAAAATTTGGGTTCAAAACTGCTATATCAAAATATTGGGCACATTCTGTAATTATAAAGGTAGGGCACATTTTGCAATTATACCAAATTAGAGGGGCACCAATTTAATTTTCAATAAGGGTTTTTACAGAGGATCCGATGGGTGAAGGTGCAGGGCTGCGACGGCTTCAGGTGAGGGCAAGGCGGCTTCGCTAGTGGGGCTTCGTCTAGCGCCGGCTCATGCGGCTTGCAAGGGCTTTCCCGGCGGTTCGATGCAGGCGGCGATTTGCTTGGAGGTGGCCCAGATCCGGAGGCAGTGGATGCTCTCTGGCGGCAATGGCGGACAGAGAAGGAGGGAGAGAAGAACAGTGGTGAGGCGAGGCTTCTCCAGGCGGCGGTGGCGGTGCGCGATGGTTGTTCTAGGGCGAGGATTGAGGTGGCCGATGAAGAAGCTGGCGGCCGCTCTGTTTGGTTCCAGCAAGGGCGAGAGGAGGGCTCGTGTTTCGTGGTTGCTGAGGGGGAAGAAAGAAGTGCTGCAGAGGGCTCGTTTAAACTTTGGTTCGATCCAGAGAAATGGGACACAGTGACTCCTTCTGATGGTGTTGCTGGTGCTTGCTACTGGTGTCGATGCAAGAAAGCAAAAAAGAGGGCGGTCTGGGGTGATGAAGGGCGTAGCTTCTCACGGAGGGAGATATGCGAGGTGAGTAGAGGAATTACAGGGGCTGCTGTGAGGGAGTGTGGTGGTGAGGAGGTATTGTTGCTGCCCTGTAACAAAAGATAGGAGTGATGGCTTGCTTGCAGGAGAGGGAAAAACAGGGGTGCAGACTATAGGAGTGAGACGTCACCTTGTGCAGGAGCGAGGAGTCGGGCATTGAGAGGTCGGGGATAGAAGCTGCTCATCAGCCAGCAAGGAGAGAGAAAGAGAATAAAAAAAGAAAAAGGGAAAAAAATAAATTGAAGAAGAAAAGAAAAAATACAAGTATAGACTCGTTCTCACACATTCGGAACGAGATTTTCAAATCGGAAAAACTTCCGCCTCTTTTTCCGAAAATTTATCAAAAATATAATCATACTCGGGAAAGTCATTTTTATCTCGTAAAAATACTTTAAAGAAAAACAAAAAAAAACTCTCCAAATAAGCGGGGCGTTACATTACATCCTCCTAAAAACAAGTTTCGTCCCGAAACTTATCGAACCTCTCGGTCTCTAAGGCCGAGGTATGAACTCACAAACTAAGAAGGCTTAAACCTTCTAATCTATACACACAAACTACTAGAACTAGCACCGCAAGATATATCAAGTCATATAGCACATAACTCAACCAAGGAAAGATCTCGGGACTAACCCGACGGTCCTATAAATGTCGCTAAATCTGCGTAAAACTCGGGATAGTTCCTCCGATACTATCCTCCATCTCCCAAGTAGTCTCATCGGCTCCTCGTCTCGACTAGATCATCAAGATAACCATCCGTCTCGAGTCATGTATGTACCCCCCGATTGCTATACGTGAAACACCAGGTGAACACCTACGCTCGTCGGTCACGCCAGCCGGTAAGCCATTTCCGAACTCACGCTAAGATCCTAAAAGGGTCCGATATATCGGAGACTCAACTTCCTTCTCGGGTCTTTCTCAATGCACCATTTCCATTAGGTTTCTTCTCTGCTTGTCTCTAACAAAGGAGATCGAATTTCCATTTTACACCGTTGGCTTTGGTTCTTGTCAAACAAACTTCGATGTTATGTTTCCTCAATTCATGTTCCAATTCCAAGTAAAGAAGGAAACAATTTACTCCATACTACTTCTATTAACCAAACATGTATGCTATTACTTCTATATCAATCCGCAATACTCGATCAAGACCTTGTCTTGAAGAATCACTTGTACACTTCAAACTCATAATACCTCAAGGTAAACCAAAATAATTGCACCAATAAATCCCCTCTTAACTCTCAACAACTCTTTTGTCAATTCTTCGTCCCATACGGTACTTCATTGTCACCCGGAGTAGGTTACCATAATTGGTGCTATACAACTTCTCTCTTCACAAATCTGGTAAACATCCAAGAAAACTTGTAACCTCTTTCACATCTTTCGGGGTTTGTCATCCCGAGACACCATGTCATACATATTCTCTCTTTTTCAAGAATAGACCCAAAACATCTCATCCGGGCATCAGTAAGCCCATATGGAATAACTACAACTCTTAGTGACTGTGATTGGTCCAAATGCCGTACTTGCAATATATCAATCTCGAATTCTCAAACGGTTAAAATCAAGTTCTTAACTTAATCTTATAAGAGACTATCAACCCTTAGAACCGATCGAGTAGATCATCCATTCGTTGTAAGGGTACTTGTCCTTCATTGTCATCTTGCTCAACTTATATAAATGGATTTACAAACGGAGATAACCGTCTCTCTCTTCGCAAACTAATGTCCTCTATAATAAGTTCAAATCAAGAATTCAAGATATATCCAAACATGAACTACAAATCAAGCTTAATGGTAAAACCCACCTACTGCCGCATTCGAATCCGTTCTATCTCGGGTTCCACCTTTTCTCTTCCCATCTCACTTCGCAAAGACCGACACAACCTGGTCCAAACTCTTGACAAGTGGTCCACTCCGATCTACTGGGGTGACGTCCTTCAACCCGTGTATTGCTCCCTCTATAGCTACTATGTTCACCATCCTCTTTCAAAGATCCTTCATCTACACAACTCGAGAGACTTGCTCAAATTTTCCGACTCTTGAAGCCTTGGTTATGCAATACTTCAGCTTAATCCCTCTTCTCACTTCAAAGGAATGACGATAGTAACCTCTTATGATCTCGCGCATGTGTTTAGTTACAAAGGTCTTAACTACAAGACTCAAGCATGCCATAACAAATCGATACAATCTTCCTTGCTTCTTCTGACATCCTAGCATATGGGAGGAACTCCTCGTATTTTACATCAGCCCTCACCACAAACATTCTCTCTTCAAATAGGCGTAGAAATTTACACTTCATTTTCTTATTTCATGTCGAACGACTGTAGGGGCTCTAACCTTGATCTTTCATGTACTTTTTGTACGTCCCATATCGATATCAAACTTCAAAACTTCAATCTTCTCCTACACTTGTTGGCCACCTTATGTATCTCTTGGTATCCATGAGCAACTTCACAACCGTACTAGCATGCCTTTAGGCAAATTTCCCAACCACAATCACTGAAAGATCCACTCATTATTCCTCCAAGCACTAACATCATAACTCTAAGCTTGCCACATTGCCCTAATCTTGATTCCTCGTTTCATGTCATAGCCACTATGGCATCGCCATGCGAGTCACAGAACCTTGAGTTAGCTTGGATCACGAAAACATGACATTCATCACCTTAGAACAAACATAACACACCTCCCCTTATATATTCCCTCTTTACGCACAATAGCCGTAGAAGACTCACCTTTCTCTTCATCTTTCCAGTCCCCTTTACCCTGATCCGTGTCATGTCTCCATATAACAACCGCCATGACCTAAGAAGGTCGTACTAGATCATTACAATCCCTCCACAAGATACGTTACCATCACTTGTTAGAATGGATAAGATGCTACTTGACGTTTATGCTTCCGTTAATACACCTCCTTATTATTGACATTCAGCCATCACGAATATTTCAAGTTCTTGTTACCCCTCTTCATGATCCCATCTCCTGGGTTACTCTCCCCACCTACACACACATCAATATACAACCCGTACCTGTCTCCGAAGTTAACGACTTACTTTCTACTACACTTCCATGTTACCACTCTTATGAAGGCTACCCTCCTCGGGGTACTCTACCTTAATTCCCATTAGCTCACTCTACATTCCATGCTTCCTTCCTCTTCTATAAGATAACTATACCTTCTCGACCCTGTTGTAACGTGTGACTCACTTTCATAGGCTTAACCACTCTTTCATCTCTTAGTTGGTATCTTAAGTCTTTCGATCAAGGCTCCTTGTTTCATCTTTCATCTTATGGAGATCATCATCTATACACACTTCCTCCTTCTTAGCGTTTCTTGGCCTTATCATCATAACGGGAACCGGTCAACTCCACTTGAATTCCCACCATGTCCGTCTTCTCATAACTCTCGTAATGTCGACGCTTCACTTGTTGGTACCTCGTAAGCTTAACTTACGGTATCTTAAACATTTCATAATTTGTTGATCATACTTCTCATCTCGACTCCCGTGCTTAGGAATGTCTAGGCAACTTGCCTTAATTGGATCGCCATTTTTGTAATCCTATCCACTTAATGGACGTCCTCCGGTTATCGGCACGACACTTGGAATGCCCCCCTTAAGTTGCTACCTCTAGTTTGCTTCATTGTTGTTCAATCATTGCTTCTTTGGAACCACTCCCACATCTTCATGTTATTTCCTTTACTTGTATAGTTTCCATCTCGGTTTCGCTCAAGATGACTCAAACTTCACTTCTATTTGTTCGTCCTTCGGGCACGTCGTCTCTAATCTTCCTCTTCGACATCCTTTTAAAGGAATCCGAGAACGCCATGGTGTTCATTAACACGAGATGCTCAACTCCATATTTGAGTGTACTCCTCCACGTATGAACGCTATCCCAAGCACACCACATCGTCTTGAAAGGTGACGATACTATACTTATCATCTTTTCTATCAGGTCCAGTAATATCTACTAGTATACATAATAAGAATCCGCATAAACGACTATATAGGTCATATGTCCAAATTAATTACTAATATAACGCATCCGGAAATTCATTACAACAAAACAAGGTCTAACACATATAATAGTCCACATATATAACTATACATATACATCAAGTCCATCATGCATAACTATAATTAACATATAACAATAGTCCAAAAACATCCTAAGTCCACATACATATCTATATATATATATGTACTAAAAATCCAATAAACTACACTGCCGAGATCCACGGAAGGAGTGGTGGTCCGTACATTCTACCCCGACTCATGCATGTGATTTTAAAAACGAAAAGTCAGAACCCGTGTGAGTTCAATTTATTCCTCATTTGGCTTTTAGAAGATTGCGAGTGCCATTGTTGTCAACCTAGGGCTCTGATACCACTTTTGTAACACCTCAAATCCACGGGACTCGGGATGCTACGGGCGGAGACCTCACAATGGGTCCCAACCCTTAGCCTGACAACAATTTCACTGGATCTTACAACAAGACACAAATAAAGGCAAAACCGAAATTCATTTTAATGCAATGATATGAACCCCAAAAGAAAACAACGAAAGACTTCAGCCGAGATACAACGCTAAAGGCAACCGCCATATACGCGACATACATAATACCCTAAACAATACATAAAAACAACCCCCAAAACCCATCCTAAAATGTACGGACCCCGGCTGCCCACTCTTCCGGATCTCTCGGCCGCGCCCCTAACCTGCAAGGCAACTACAACAATATCGGTATAAAACCGTTAGCTAGCATTCAAGGCATTAGAATCATGGTATTGGCACACACACACATAAGGCATCATAAACACACAACATGTTCCAAAACACACAATCCGGTTTATTATCTTTTTATTATTAGGTCATATCCCGTTCTAATTCAACTTCTTTTGTGACACGAGAATCTTAAAGATCTCGCCCTTGTCCCCTTTCACCATACGGGTTTGTACTTGATGCGGATCAGCATCACCCGATGGGCTGGTCGCAAGGCACCTCCCAGTCATCCCCATTTTGGACTGGACAAGCGGTCACCGCCCGTTATCATACACTTGGGCCAAATATAAACATATAAAGGTCGGTAATCCTATTTCCGGTTTAGTTGTTATAAACCATAAACAATAAACACACACCTAAACAATAAACACACACCACCAACACGCATCAAAACTAATACAGAGAATACGAGCTAAGTAAGTCCGAAGACTTACCTCGTCCCAAACGCTAACTCACAAAACGCTCTCACTTCCCTTGGGAAGAAGCATACAACCTGCTCACAACAAGATATCTATCAAAACCCGCTCAACTCAAGAAGTCTTAGACTTCTACAAAAATGATCTACGCAAGATCATTTGACTATCATTCTAGGACCGCATCCTAGAATCCCTCATGCACACCACACTCAACACAAGCTAGAAGTCCTTAGACTTCTAGACTCTAAGATCTCTCAAAAACATAACCCACAACAAATATTAGGATAAACATACCTAGTTTCAACAATCTCAACGGTATCATCACTATGATAGGATACGCATAATTTAACCCATAATCTCAACGACCATATAACCACAACCTCAAGCCTCAGATACTCACAAGATCAACCAAACACTCAACGTCTTACAACAATCGACAATCCTCAAAACTCACCTAAGGTCCAAACCACTACTTGGTATTAACTCTAAGTTATGCTAGATCCATCCTAGCATGATACTAATACTACTACTAAACATAACTAGATTGAAGGAAATGATACTCACACGACGTCAAAAGGCGGAAATCGATCAACAGATGTCGACTTGGACTTGTTAGGTCTTTATCGGGACGCTTCCGAACCTAACACCAAAACTATACAAATTTAGCTTATACGCTAAAGTTGAACGGAATAATTAACATATATTAATCTAAGGAAAACCCCAATTTTAAAACCCAAGTTAAAACCGTAAATATATATTCCGGGCAAATTGTATAACATCATAAACCCAAGGTAAAACTCGTTTTCAAAGCCAACGTTAAAATCCCGTAAATTAATCTTTGAGTCATAACCCGGAATTAATTCAACAAGGGCTAGTAGTTAAATCACCAAATTTGGGTCATAAACCACAATAATATATGGGTCCATTTATGTAAATAATTTCTGTAGGAAAGTATATTTTTAACATTCCAAAATTTGGGTTCAAAACTACTATATCAAAATATTGGGCACATTCTGTAATTATAAAGGTAGGGCACATTTTGCAATTATACCAAATTAGAGGGGCACCAATTTAATTTTCAATAAGGGTTTTTACAGAGGATCCGATGGGTGAAGGCGCAAGGCTGCGACGGCTTCAGGTGAGGGCAAGGCGGCTTCGCTAGTGGGGCTTCGTCTAGCGCCGGCTCATGCGGCTTGCAAGGGCTTTCCCGGCGGTTCGATGCAGGCGGCGATTTGCTTGGAGGTGGCCCAGATCCGGAGGCAGTGGATGCTCTCTGGCGGCAATGGCGGACAGAGAAGGAGGGAGAGAAGAACAGTGGTGAGGCGAGGCTTCTCCAGGCGGCGGTGGCGGTGTGCGATGGTTGTTTCAGGGCGAGGATTGAGGTGGCCGATGAAGAAGCTGGCGGCCACTCTGTTTGGTTCCAGCAAGGGCGAGAGGAGGGTTCGTGTTTCGTGGTTGCTGAGGGGGAAGAAAGAAGGGCTGCAGAGGGCTCGTTTAAACTTTGGTTCGATCCAGAGAAATGGGACACAATGACTCCTTCTGATGGTGTTGCTGGTGCTTGCTACTGGTGTCGATGCAAGAAAGCAAAGAAGAGGGCGGTCTGGGGTGATGAAGGGCGTAGCTGCTCACGGAGGAAGATATGCGAGGTGAGTAGAGGAATTACAGGGGCTGCTGTGAGGGAGTGTGGTGGTGAGGAGGTATTGTTGCTGCCCTGTAACAAAAGATAGGAGTGATGGCTTGCTTGCAGGAGAGGGAAAAACAGGGGTGCAGACTATAGGAGTGAGACGTCACCTTGTGCAGGAGCGAGGAGTCGGGCATTGAGAGGTCGGGGATAGAAGCTGCTCATTAGCCAGCAAGGAGAGAGAAAGAGAATAAAAAAAGAAAAAGGGAAAAAAAATAAATTGAAGAAGAAAAGAAAAAATACAAGTATAGACTCGTTCTCACACATTCGGAACGAGATTTTCAAATCGGAAAAACTTTCCGCCTCTTTTTCCGAAAATTTATCAAAAATATAATCATACTCAGGAAAGTCATTTTTATCTCGTAAAAATACTTTAAAGAAAAACAAAAAAAACTCTCCAAATAAGCGGGGCGTTACAATGGTGTTGGTTACTAGTAGGTCGTGGAAAAATTCTTGGGGGTTCGTTACGTTTCGTTTGACATGCGAACGTTTTGGAGCCCCTCGTAAGAAGAAAGATGTGGATCCTGATACCGAGTCATCTTCTAGCCGAGCACAAAAATTGAAGGACGGATGTTGTTTTGAGCTTGAGGGCGTACAAAGCGAGGCTGAGAAGTGGACGTTGCATGTTATAAATGGAGTGCACAATCATACACTTCCCGAGCAGTTGAAGGGACACACATATGCTGGGAGATTGACGGAGAAACAATTTCAGAAGGTGGGACGTGAGCTTGGGTCGGGTTTCAAGCCGAGAAATATATTGAAGTCAATAAAGTTAGATGATCCATACAACGTCAGCACAATCGAACAAATATACAATGCTGGAATGAAGATTAGGAAGCTACAAGCCGAAGGACGGATTCCTCTCCAACAAGCACTACATATTTTAGAGGAGCGTCGTTATTATGTAAATGTGAGAAGATGCTCGGAATCGGAAGAAATTTCAGATTTTTTCATCATGCATCCGGATTCAAGACATCTCCTCAACCTATTTCCTTATGTCATCATAATGGACACGACGTACAAGACGAACGAGTAAGTTTTAATATACATGTTATTATGATTTTAGTTTAATATAAATGTAAACTCATAATATATCCTATATAGGTATAAGATGCCGTTGTTAGAGATTGTCGGTATCACTAGCACGAGGTTGACGTTTGCAATAGCATTTGTTTTCATGGCCAAGGAAAACGCCAATCATTACCAGTGGGCATTACGGAGACTCCGACATGTGTGCGGAAATGTTACACCGGGGGTGATTGTGACGGACAGAGAGCTAGGACTCATAAGTGCCCTCGGTGTTGTTTTTCCGGATGTGAAGCACATGATTTGCACCTTTCATATAAAGTGCAACATCCAACATAGATCTTGGGCGGTGACTCGGTCAAAGGAATTACAAGCTGTTTTTGCAGCACACTACCATGCTCTTATTGAATCTAGATCTCCTGAGAGTTACGAGCGTCGTTTGGGTGAAATGAAAGTGTATTGGCAAGCGTATCCGAGGTTGATGGAGTATTTGGAAACTACATGGCTAATCCCCTACAAGGAAGCAATTGTTCGATATTGGTGCAACTTGCATCTACACTTTGGCACGAGGACAACGAATGCGTAAAAACTTATTTTTATATTGTTTGCATTTGTTTTCTAATGTTTGTCTTGTAGATTAATTTATTGAATTGATATTGGTTGTTAGGTGTGAGTCAGCACACTCATTGTTGAAGGGTACATTGCGTTCTACCGTTCAAGGATTTCAGTTGGTGATGGAGAACATTGACTTGATGGTAAATGATCAGATTGATAAGATTCAAGCGTCAATAGAGATGTCACGTGAGAGGATGTTGTTGGCTGTGCGTGTGCCTATATTTGATTTGCTCCGAAACAATGTAAGCCACGAGTGGTTTTTGGAGTTGTTGGAGATCTACGAGAAGGCAAAGCAAATTAGAAGCTTGACAACATGTAAGGATTCATATTGGAGGGAAGCTCATGGATTGCCTTGTACGCACGAGTTCTATATTGCTATTAGGCATCGGGAGCCAATACGTTTGGATCAGATTCACCCTTATTGGAAGCAAGTACGATGGGAAAAATTGAATCCGATGCATGAAGATGAGGTTGTCCATATTGATCCATACATGGAGTCACTCAATGACTTTAGGGAGCGATTGGACAAGAATTTGCTTCTGAGAGATGTGCTTGAGCGGATGGCTTCATCATATGAAGATATTACAAGTCCGGGAAAATCAACGCTGAGAGTACCAGAGCAGAAAGTCAGAACTAAAGGAAGACCACCAAAGTACGGCATTCTTTCAACAAGGAGAGAACCAAGTCGGTTTGAACATGGTTCTGGATCGGCACGTCCACGTCCTCGAGGTCGTCCACCTAAAGCAAGACAACATGTGGAAGTTAAAGTGGAGGAGCCCGAGCCTGAAGAGGCCAAAGTTGAAGTTAAAGTTGAGGAGGCTGAGCCACGTGGTAAGAAAGGCACCACCAGACGTTCTAAGAACTATCGGTTCAAGGGTGATCAGATGCAGAAGTTCATGAAACCCTTCATCCTTTCAGCCTATGATGTTAAAGGAGATGGACATTGTGGATTTAGATCTCTTGCTGTAGTTTTGGGATACTCGGAAGAAGATTACTTGATTGTTAGAAGGGAAATGGCTACGGAGTTGTTGATGAGAAAGGACTTGTACGCACGTGTGAGTATTTTTTGTTGATAACCCCTTCATCCTTTTCTTTGATTTACTATATTTTGTTGATAAAATGATAAATTTCACTAATATTTGTTTTTTTTGTCAATAGTCGGCGGTAAAATGGACGGTTGATCAAGTTATCGAGGCCACTTGGTGGACTGATCCTATACCTTGTAGGCCGGAGAATTGGATGAAGTGTCCACTTGTTGCAACAGTAGCAGCGACATATTACCGGTGTGCAGTTGTTATACTTGGCTCTACCCCCGAGACATGTTTACCAATTATTGCAACGGTTGAGAACCAAGAACCACCAACAGAGATTCGTGCAATAGCGTGGGTCAATGGCAATCACTTTGTAGCCGTAAGTTTTATTTTAAAGTATAATGGATAAACTAATTTAATATATTTAATATATTACAATTAAATTAATTAGATATATTTTTATTCCATTTATTATGAATTAATATACATTAATTAAGATTATATAATGTTAATATATTTAATATAATATTTTTAATCCATTTTGTTTTAAATTAAATTGGATAAACTAATTTAATATATTTAATATGTTACAATTAAATTAAATAAATATATTTTTATTTAATTTAATTTGTATTTATTATTCTTTAATTAAATTAATTTTTTTAAAATTAATTATATATTTAATATATTTTTATTTAATTTAATGCATTGGAATGCATTATAATGCATTCCAATGCATTAAAAGATGAACAGTACTCCCACGGTTTCGCAATGCATGACCGTGGGATCACTGTTCATCTTCTTCGACAGTCCGCCATTGAAGGCGGACTGTCGAAGCTCCTATGCCCACCATTTCAACAATCTCTCTTCAATCAACCTAAAACTAACTAATTCAACAACAATCTAACCTATTCATGTCCATTTCATGCTCAATTACGAACTGAAAAGTGAAAAACGAAAACCGAGCAAAAACCGAACAAAAACCGAACAAAAATCAAACGATACCTCTCTCGGGTCGTGTTTCCGCTTCTGAAATGGCCTTCCTTCGTTACCGTCTTTGTCCATTGCTGATTTTGTGTCGAATGGTGCTTGATTCGGCTTTGGCCTCTTCGTCGTCGCCGTCGCTGTTGCCGAAAATTTTTGTTTTGAATGATAGCGCTTACGGATTCTCATTCCGTAAGCGCTTTTAGGGCGTGAAAGGGTCACGCATTCGCAATGCGTGACCGTCACGGTCATGCATTGCGAATGCGTGACCCTTTCACTCATTCGCAAAGCGTGAACGTGGCCTTACGTTCACGCTTTGCGAATGAGTCGTGCAATGCGTAAATCCTGAACCGTGCAAATACGAGTTCCGTAATAAAAAACCCCAAAATATTGAAGCACGTGTGCAAGAACAAATAAAAAATTGGCAAGATGCAAACAAAAGGATGAGTCAAACAAAACAAAAATCGACTAAAAACAATAGGAAAACCAGGAATATCCATTGGATAAAACCTGTAAATAAATTCACCAAATTAAATTTTGATGGATTGAAACGTGAATCGCGAGAATCGGCCTATGGATTCATTCTTAGAAACCAGCATGCATCAACCATCTCCCTAGGCTATGGACAATGTGGAAACATATCGGTCCTCCATGCCGAAGCATGTGCGCTACGGGAAGGTTTGATCAGGGCATGTGATTTGGAGATCAACAATATTGAAATTGAAGGAGATAACCTTACAATTATCAATTCTATAAAACAAACATGGAAACCTCCATGGGAACTTGATCTTATCATTTCGGATATATCTAACATTTTGGTTAGTTTCCAGCAGGTTAGGATTCATCACATTTTCAGGGAAGTCAATTGTGTCGCTGATAAGCTCGCAGAATTGGGACACGGCTCCCCATTTGGTTGCTCATCGACACCTCCTCAGGTGGTCGAGCTCATCCGTAAGGATGCTCTAGGTTGGAGAGTCTCGCGAAGATGATCTAGTCTAACTGCTTACCGTACAGTATCAAAAAAAAATATATACTAATCTGATATAATTGTATTTGAACTTAACCAAAAGGCCAAAAAATGTATTCTTTGTATACTATGAAAAACATTAAGACCTTGATAATTGTAGGATAACAATCCCACATAACAACATATAGTTTTCCGATATGAATAATAATAATAATTGTACTTGAACTTAGCCAGAATGTCAAGAAATGTATTATTTGTATACTCTTTAGACTCCCTTTTATACAAGTTCTAAGACCATCAATCTTAGTAGCCAATCGATGTGGTATAACAAAATCCCTCAAAAAAAATTGGATGAGTTGACTAAGTAGGCAGTTTATGTATTAACGTGTATAAACTAGGTTCTTTTGTTTATATGTTGACAAACTAGGCCTTGTATATTTTACTAAAAATATTTATTATACATAATATTAAAAATTCTATAGATACTTAAAATCTTTCTCTATCCTATTTAAGTTTATTAATTAACGTAATTAAAGATTGTAATTATATTAAAAACCGTTAAACAAGGAAATAAATGATAACAATCTCCTTTAAGAGCCATTAATCGTAAAAACTTGACGACATTGTTTATGCTCTTGTGTCCTTCGAAGTTCGTTGATATAGATCGATCTGTTACATAATACGGTGACAATCAACTACATATGAAAGTTTGAACGTCAATTCTTCCGCTGGTCCTTTTGAAATACCCCAAACAAAAATATATTGTTAAGCTTTTTTAATATAATCCCTTGTAAGATAATAAGTTTGGGTTATGTCCAACTTATATCATTGTAATAAAAGAAGTGCAACATATTAGTATATATGGGTACACCTTTTATATATCGGATTTATTAATTATGTAGACGTCTTATTTTAATAATATAAATAAGACAATACAAGCTTGTGACAAAAATAAAAAGGAGAAGAAGAAAAGACACAATACACAAGAGTCAAACTTGTAATCTGTTACATAAAGAGAGTTCCCGGTTTCAACTAAGCTAAGAGCATTTGATGTTAAACTCTCTTATTATTGTGTAAATAAGAGTTGTTCATAACAAAATATATATAAAAAAAAAAGACAACCAAATGCTGGAGACCAGTTTCAAACGCTTGACCTCCGACATACCTTGTGGAATACATAACCAGCAAGCCACGTCGTTCTTCATGCTGTAGAAGGGGACTGATATATAATAATACCTTATTTAAGGCAATATAACAAAAGAGAGGAAAAACTGTTGGAGACCATTTTCGAACACGAAACCTGCAGATTTCCTAGCGTGCCCACAAGCCAGCTGAGCCAACGCTTCACATTGATTAAATATGCAACGATTTCATATTTATTGCATCTATAAAAACGTTGTTTGAAAAGCCGAAATGAATATTCGATTGACTTCGACTTCATTAATCTTCAGTTACGTTTTTAGGTGTTAATCCAATATTGATGAGAGGTATTTCACAATATTAGTGTTGTATTCTTTAATAAATTTCATAATCTCCCATTTAATTGGAAGATTAGTATTTTATTCTCTTTTTCATTAATTTTATAATCTCCAATTTAATTGGTAGATTAGTATTTTATTCTCTTTCAAATAAATTCATAATCTCTCATTTAATTAGAAGATTAGTATTTTATTCTCTAATTAATTTCATAATCTTTCAATTAATTGGTGGTGATTAATGAAAATATTTCCCTATGGCTATATAAACCTTGCCTCTCTTCTTTTTCCATTCACTTTGCTTCTTGCATCTTGCTTCTTCTTCCCAACTCTCATATTGTTGAAATCCTGAGTCGAAACTCTGCAACTGTGGACGTCAACGTAGTTGCTAGCATACGTTAAGGGATCACTCATTCTTCATATCCGTTCAAAGAAGATCGAGTTGTCTTGTGTGTTGCTTACAAGTCCATTTTAAAAGGTACCATCTTTTTTTTTAATCAATAGATAGTCTACATAATTTCTTCATATATTATGTACTAGACTAATAAAGATTTTAGTGATGTAAATCTTACCCACTTCCACCATTAGTATAAGCATGTTAGCCAACTACGAGTTTTTTTATTAATATTGTTAATCAAGTAAGAAAATTAACAAATATGAATCAACTTGTAAACTCATTCATCTTACTCTATGGATGAAATAATTTATAAAAAGGATTTATAAATTGTTTTTATGAATTAACTATATAACTAGAGATGTACGAATTTGTGCAAAAGTTATATAAATATTCATAAGAGCTTTTTGGTTGAATGTTACGTACTCGGTGGAGTGTTGGTGAACTTAACCATCAAGTGTATCCGTATTCGATCCGTTCTTCGTAATTCAAGGCAAGTGATTTCGGTTCATTTTCGTAAGTGGTTATTTCCAACCCTTGTTTCTTCTTCAATTCGATATATTTTCCCGGCTAGGACATTTTAGAGATTAGTCGGTGTAATATCCGGAATTTTTATTTCGTTTAATTCAGTAGCAAACCGGATTTCGATCCGTTGATCCCTATATGTCTATCTAGTCGAACACAATATCTCAAAATTTTATCATATTATGTAGCCTCACTTCACATAAAATGATAAGTTTTTATAACAAACCCTAATACATCAAACCCTAGTTTATAACATGACTTGTCTTTGACAAGGTCAAGACGAGTTATGACAAGACCATGACTAACTCGTGACAAAGCCATGCATGGCCATGACAAGCTGTTGACAAGGCCTTGAGAAAGTCTTGACAACTTCCAGCCCAAACCCTTACCTTGTTCCTGGCCCAGCTTAATGCCAGCTTTTGCCTCAGCCCAGATTGCAGCGACCCCTTGCCCGGATGCAGCCGCCTGTTTGTGGAAGTGCTGGCCCAGTAACATGTTCAGCCCAACAAATTGAAGAGAGGAGCCGTCTATCACCTTCACCAGCCCAAGAACACTCCAACTCTCCTACAACTTTTCACGTCCTCTGATGCACGTTACAAAGGATCGTAATCGCCCGGGATTCACGCAAGATATCAGGCCACGACGATCCTTTCCTTTCCAGTCCGTCTAGATCTGTCCAGGTTCACTCAACGGCTGTCACCTCCTCTTTGGCCTCTCTCCTAACCCCTTTCCCTCCCGTCTCTTCGTCCAGTTTCCTCAGCCTCCTGGTGCTTCATTCCCTCGTTACATACGCAAAGAATACTTCAGCAACGGGCCTAAATCAGAGCAGTGCATCTTCACGCGATGACCCTCTACATCAGGCCGGTGCACACAATCGGTGAGTCCTACTCCTCTCCTGCTCTTCTGTTATCTCTTTCGATCTGAACAAGCCTACTTGCAGTGGACGAGATCTCTTTATACACGAGTACAAGTGCAGATAGGTGAGCTGCCTCTGTGCTGCAGTAGATCCAAGTGAGAGTCTTGCAACGCAAGAACCACCTCCTTTCTCTCATGTAAGCCTAGATCTATCCCCCTCCTTAGCTTCTGCACCGACGTTACAGCAACCGGACCATTCACTGTCTCTGTCGCGAGTCACGCCATCCCACCAGTCCATCGCTCTTCTTGTCAAGGGTTGTTAGCGAGTTGTCGATCGAGTTCATCCTAAGCTGTGAGTCTTCTTATCGCAGTCCTTTCCTTTCTATGTATGGTGCAGTAGCTCAGGTTAACGTATGTATATCCCAAGGGTGGATGCTTGAGTGTGTCTGTAGTAGAGTAGATAGGTCTCTCCTGGGTTGTGACGTGAGGGTATACAATTTAATTAGGAGTTTAGTTTTGAGTGTTGTCCTTGTGAGTTTCGAACTAGAGACCATCAGGTTGGTTAAATTACAAGTTATGTTGGCAAGATAGCTCGAAGGAGAGACCTTCTGAATACCTTCTATTTTAGACTTGAACTGCTATGTTTAGACTGGAGTTTTGATACAGTAGAGTGAGCATCCACCGTTGAATTTTTGATATGTCGTAGAGGGATATACATAGTTTATGGTGTTAAAATTTGGGAACGAGTTAAAGGTCGGATTTGAAGTTGTTAATCCTCAAAGTGGTGTGGTTACACAGTTTTAGAAAGAACTCAAATTTTGACTAAGTATAGAGTTTTTGGAATTTTGGAACCCTCTTTGGAAATTTATATGGAGAGTTTGGTTGAGAATTTTAGAGAGATCTTTGTCCTAATGATTAGTATGCATATCATAGAAAACTTGGTTAATTTCCTTAGAATAATTAGATTTTTATTCGGTTCTCATATCTTAAGCCAAAGTCGGACCTTGGCGACTTTTTATAAAAGTCAAAAATGTAGTTAACTCTTCTAAATCTTTAGCAAACTTTCCTTTGAGAGTTTGAGTGGGGTTTTGAGTTCTAAAGAATAGTTGGTACTTTGTTATGAAATTTTATAAAGTTTCGGGACCAGGGGTAAAATAGTCATTTACCCGTAAAAGAGTATTTTGGTAAATTATCTAATGATAGAGTTAAATATCTTCGAAGTCTGAGACTTCTAATTAAATGGGATACATTATTGATCCACTTGCCTTTTATAACAGGCGGTTGAGTTCTTGCGGTTACAGACCGAGTCGAGATAACGAGATTATGTTTGGATTCAAGTAAGTCCTTTGGGCTTACTTAGCTGACTTCTAGATATGAGTATGAATAATGGTAGTGGTGTGTGAATAAGATGCTTATAGTTATATTTTAGTAATATTTATTTACCGACCTATACCTTGGCCTAAGAGTAACGGGCGGTGGCATTCTGCTCAGTTAGCCTGAGGGCGCTGGGGGTTTCTTTAGGGACTAGTCCACACTCGGTTTGTAGTGATGCTACCGGCGGAGGTAAGCTAGACCTACACCTAGTTGGATAAGGAACGGAGGCGAGAACTCTTAAGATTTCTCGTGCCACAACTGTAAAATAGAATACGGTGAATCACTTAACTACTAGATAATAATCGGATTGTGTGCCAGCATGATGATTGTTTTATGTTAATTTGGTTGTGTGTGTGCTATCTTTATTCCTCTTATTATTAGATTGTTAGCTAACGGTTTATCCGTGTTGTAGATTTGTTGAGATAGACAGTTGCAGAGAGATCCGGGACGGATGGTCAGCCGGGTCCACGTACTCATTAGATGGGGACGGGGGAGTCTCCCATACAGCATGCATGTTATGTATATGTATATGTTTTGTAAGGCTGTCACATGTGTACATTCATACAATAAAAATATTATGTTTTGAAATTGTTTTAAGTACATTTGTGCCTTGTTGTAAGATCCAAGTAATGTTGTTGTTAAACCAAGTTCGGGACCCATTGTGAGGTCCTATCTAGTAGCTCCCCGAGTTCCGAGAACTTGGGGTGTTACAACATGATATCAGAGCTCTGGGTTGGCAACAATGGCACTTGAAATCTTCTGAAAGACCGAATGTATAAAATCACTAGAACCCGAAAGGGGTCTAAGATTTTCAAAACGGATTTTTGTTTTTATACACGTGCATAGTCGGGTTGTTGGGTTAGTAGTACGTCGAACCACCATCGTTCTCCGTGGATCTCTGCAACTTGGAATGATAAGTGAGTTAGTATATAGACTTATATTGTTATGTTTTGATGTATGATTATATAAATGTTTATGTGTAGCATGTTAGTACCCTAAAGGATACCTTATATCCTTTAGTTATGATATCATAAATCGATTATCGCCTCATGATAAATCGGTGGCGGACATGAAGAGTTTTCAACACGAGATAATGGATTCAGACCTAGGATTGAGTGTTATACTCTGGTGGACGTCCTTGTGACCATATAAATCATCCGAAGAACGAGTGGGCAAAGGAGTAAAGATGTGGAGACAATTTTCACCACAAGTACCATCCGATGGGAAAGGAATCCCCGAGTCAGCTTAGGCAGAAGGAACAGGAAGTCATGCAAGGGACTTTGTCGTATGAAGCCGAGAGATGAATTAGAAAAACAATGCAAGAGACGACAAGAGCGTAGAATGGAGATAATAATGGAAAAATAAGAATCATATAGAACGGAGTACAACCAAGAATGGCAAAGTAAAGGACGTTACAATCAAGGCGGACGCCGCCATAAGCAAGCAGGGGCATGAGAGTACAAAGAAGAAAGAGTGTTAACCCAGGTGTGAGAAATTAAAAGGTACAAAGATAGAGAGTGAATCTAATGACGAGGAATAAATTTTGTAATCATGGAAGCATGTGGATTCCTTCAAGGATACGAGAATTTTGAATGAAACTCCGACATAAGTATCAAAGCAACTAGAAGTCTAAAGCTGAGACAACGAATGTCTATAAAGAAGAAAGATGCAATACAACACCAATCAAGTGGAACAATGTGGGAAAGTAATTTTGGTGGACTAGAGAAAGTCCAGAATAACTTATCATTCACCTAAAGGTTTAAGTTACCAACATTGACGGTCATATCGGAGGACCGCAAACAAACGATGAACAAAGTAAGAAGAATTGTGGAGACACGCTTACAAGTTATTGTGGAAGCCTTGATAAACTCCTTGACGACAGATAAATGTTAGCACTAGACTCAAAAGAGTATAGTGACCCCATAAGAGAACAAGAGAAGTGCAGACTTGGAGGGAGCTGAAGGACTGGAGAAAATAGATTTCACCCAGTGTATCAAACTACAAAAGAGATAGAAGACACAATAAGCCGTGATCTTATAGAAGGTCAACTACAGACTAGTTGGTAATAACTGAGACATAACACGTGCGGGTCAACTAGTAGTAACGGGTTGACAGTTAAGGAGGATAACCATAGACTTATGAAAGAATTTTATAGACATTTGGAGGACCCCTTTAAAAGATCCACGGCGACAAATGTGAAGTTAAATTGGTACACGTGCTAGTAACCTTAATAGTAAGAAGGAATGAGTCGAGTCAGTAACTCTAATTAAGAAATTAAGAAAACAAAGACTAGACGGCCAGGATTGACCCCTTATGTTATTTGAGACCAAGAGAATTGGGTAAGTGATTTACATACCACAACTAGTACAGATGGATTAAAATGGAGAACTAGAAGAGTAAGAAGTATACACTTTGATAAGGTTCTATGTCAGCCAAGACAGAGTGTGCGTATCATTTCATACAAGGAAGAATGATGATTCTCCTACGATATTTGCGGAAGAAACCCTTGTGAAGAGATGCACGGAAGGAAGAACTACAATTGAGTGTAAGAGCAAAAATAGAACTCCACAAGTATAGAGAAGTTTTACCTCGTCAGAGAGATAAGAAGTGGTGAGGAATCTAGACGCCAATATCAAAAGGAGTAGGAGGTCGGTAGTAGAGTCAATAGAGTGCAACGGAGTAATATTATAAACAATGCTAATGAAGGAACATGTGAGAATGACCTAGGGGACTCGAGAAAGAGAGTTGGCCTAAGGGAATGGAAGTGGGAAGGATAGAACGAACTAACGAAGGGGAAATGATTAACCGAGTAGTTGATGCTTACCAAATTTTATGCCAGTAGAGCATGAGAAGAGGGAGTTCAGGATATTGAAATAAGTCAACTATAGGCTGACTGACGTCAACGGAGGACGTACAAGTGTTTCTTTTGGTATTGAGGAATTATGTGCCGTTAACAAAAGATAATTGTGACTGTAGATTTATAAAAATTAGCCTTACCGACACCTTGGAGGATTTCCTCAAGTAGGTAATGACAACCTTCTTTGATTAACTAAAGGCATGGAGAGAATTGAGTTAGAGATTTCTTACTGGCTGGTCAAGATCAAACTCCGGTTGAGTCAGAGAGTTTTAGATCCATGTTAGAAGAATTCCAACAGTAAACGGAAGAGGTCGTCTTCCAACCGTTATCTTAGTTCCTTAAGGCAAATAAGGAAGGTATTGGGTACTTCATCCGGATAGGACGTATGGTGTAATTGAGAGGAAGAGTTTTGGGGTCAATCATTTTGGACTCACGGAAAATGCCCTTATGATTTATGGGTGGCAACATAATTATCAAAGTAGCACAGCGGAAGCGTGATGGGTCCTAAACCACATAACAAGAAATTCGAGAGTACAGAAAATGACGTGTCGAGTTTAAGACGGTGATAATTGGTGAAATGCATTTCGTTTGGAAGGAACGTGAAATAGGCTACGTGGAGTGACAGGAAATTTTGTAGAGGAACTGTATCACTATCTAGATAGACGAGAAAGTATGTGCACATAGAAGTATAGAAGGAGAGTGGTACCACATTATAGATACAAGTGAAGCATGCCGACCTCGTTACATGTCGGTAGACAAGTAAATTTGGAACTTAATACCTAGCAGGGTACTTTAGAATGAGTTTCTTGATGGAACGAAAAAGGAAGTAACGATGTAATAAAGGTATTGTGGAGGGCCTGCACTAACAAGCTCAAGGTGAGTAACTATCAAGTTGAATCGAAAGACAGATAAGAAAAGGAAGCTACGGGAGTGTACTTACAGACCAGTACTCGTATATATAGAAAACATAATCTCAAGAGTAGAGTATAAGAAGAATTTTATATCGGAACGGAGTCGAGTTGCGTTTTGAGTAAGAGGGATATTATAGGACACAATGCAGTGCTAACAACTATTGAGTGGTGTGATTAAATAACGGTGATGTGAGATCACCTTGTATCTAATACCGTCATTCCGGACATATTTTATGTACTCAGGACCTTGAAAAATGCGTGAGAAGCCTAAGGTTGAGTTAACAATATATTAGAGATCTATAAATATTATAATAATGCCAAGTAAATGCAGATGATGACCACTGGATTTGTGTCTCAAGTGATAGACCAGAAAAGGGTAAAGGTAATGATTCCTTACCTGAGGAATAAGATGAATGAGTCATATTAAAAGACAAGATCAAGTGGGTCGTGATACGAAGAGCATTAGGCACTTGGTAAAGTGCTGGCGGAAGTCTAAGACCTTTGGCCTGAATGTGTAGTCAAGTAATCAAAACGAAGGGAAGAAATTAAAGTTGACTAGGTTATTTTTGTACGGACATCAAAGGATCTGGAAGTGAGTTACAAAATGCGATCACTTGAGGCTGTAAAGTGGTTTATAAGTGATTGATGGACTAGTAACCCTCACCCTATTGGAGGGTGTAACCCTAGTTTTATACGGATTCAGTTTGAGGGATACTTACCAGACAAAGGTTAGGACATCGGCTTAGAGGATCAGGCAATTAAGCCGGATGATACCGGTAAATATCAGGTAACTACGCTAGAACATAGTAGCAGGCACTTGTGAGGTCTGCACATGAAAAGATTTCAGAGTTGGTGGTTTTATGAAAAGCCGACGAGGCTACCAAGGATACTATGGACAGTATGAGACATAACCTTTCAAAGACCTTTGTGGAGATAGTTGTAATCTAGGGAGCGACGAGTTAGGGCTTGACCCTATATCTGTGTTATGTTGTCTGAATACTTGTTTATTTCATGCTTGAGTGCTTAGTCAGGATGTGTGTTATCGATGACCTTGATATGCGGGATACTTATATGTGGAAACGATGACTCTTGTGCGATAACAAGTTGATACATTAGATTCGTACCTTGAGGGCTGACCTTATGACTGGCGTACTTTAAGTTTTGGGGCGAAACTTATTCTAAGGGGGGATTGATGTAATACCCGGAAATATTTCTTTCGGCTATTTCGGAAACAAATTAGAACTCGACCATTGTGACCTCTTTCCGGCGCTTTAGTTCTTTTGTATAGACTCTAACGTTACGAGTCTTCTTTTAAGTTTCGGGACGAAACTTATTTTAAGGGGGTACTGATGTAATATCCGGAATTTTTATTTCGTTTAATTCCGTAGCAAACCGGATTTCGATCCGTTGATCCCTATATGTCTACGTAGTCGAACACAATATCTCAAAATTTTATCATTTTATGTAGCCTCACTTCACATAAAATGATAAGTTTTTATAACAAACCCTAATACATCAAACCCTAGTTTATAACATGACTTGTCTTTGACAAGGTCAAGACGAGTTATGACAAGACCATGACTAACTCGTGACAAAGCCATGCATGGCCATGACAAGCTGTTGACAAGGCCTTGACAAAGTCTTGACAACTTCCAGCCCAAACCCTTACCTTGTTCCTGGCCCAGCTTAATGTCAGCTTTTGCCTCAACCCAGATTGCAGCGACCCCTTGCCCGGATGCAGCCGCCTGTTTATGGAAGTGCTGGCTGTAACACCCCAAATTTTACAACTCGGGGAGTTACTGGTTAGGACCGCACAGTGGGTCCCGACCTTAGTTTGACAACAACTTAACAAGATCTTACAACAAGGCACAAATAAGGAAAACCAGAAATCATAAAATGAATCTTAACAATGTATGAATGTGACCAGAATAACTAACAGCCGGAAAACATAAGATAACAAAGTACGGAAGGAAAGAAAAGAACCAAGGTCCAACTGGAATCCCACAAATAAAGAAACTGTAATACGTCCTAAAAGTACGACACCCCGGCTGACCACTACCATCCGGATCACTCGGCATCTGCTCTAACCTGTGGTAAGTCTACACAACATATCAACTGTTAGCTAACTATCCAAATATAAGTAGAACAACAACAGCACAAACACACGCAGAAAAATTATAAACAAACATCATGTTGGCACTCAACCGTTTATTATCTATTATTTAGGTGATTCATCTTATTCAATTTTACAATTGTGGCACGAGAGCTATTAACAGCTCTCGCCTCCGTTCCTTATCCAACTGGGTGTAGGTCTAGCTGACCTCTACTGGTAGCATCACTACAAACCGAGTATGGACTAGTCCCTAAAGAAACCCCCAGCGCCCGCAAGCTAACTGAGCAGAATGCCACCGCCCGTTACTCTTAGGCCAAGTATAGGTCGGTATAAATCTATCACAACCTATAACAATAAACATCTCAATCACACACCACTATCATCATTCATGCTCATATTTAGAAGTCAGCTAAGTAAGCCCAAAGGACTTACCTGTTATAAAGCTCGACTCTTTCTAAACCAAACTCGCACTGTAACCTGTAGCAACTCAGTTGCCTGTCAAAGGAGATAAGTGCATTAGCACACTCTAACGTAATTAGAAGTCTATGACTTCTAAGATAGAAGATCGTAATATGACATAACTACTTACAGTACTAATTTATGGTAAAATGACCATTTTACCCTTAGTCCCGAGACTTCCAAATTTTCCGAAAATCATGTCTAAACTACTATTTGAGACTCTAAAGTCATATTCCAACTCCTAAAGTTTAGTTTGGTTACAAACTGTCACTTTTCTTATTTCCCTATTTTCCAAAAGGTCGTAATGGTCTAACTTCGGTTTCGAATTTAAAATTCGTAAAAGCTTATAAAAATTCCGAAATAATTCCCTAGATTATCTATGATGTTCCATCTAACCTTAGGAGCAAGAATTTCTCAAATTTGTTCATCCATCATTTTTATAAAAATTCTCAAAGTTTGCTACTCCACTTACAATTTCTATACTTAGCCAAAATTCCAATGTTTACAAAAACTGCTTAAGCTTATAACTTCTAATCCGACCGTTCATTTCTTCTCAAATTTTAATATTCTAAACTACATATATCCATCTATCATCTATTAAAATTTCAACGGTGGATCTTCATTCAAACTCTCAAACATTGGTCGACAATATAGGCAGTTTCTGACTTAAAAACTGAAGGAAAAGTGTTATATTTACAGCAGTCTTTTGTTTCTATTGTTATGTTTATACAACTCAGCAGCTACACATTACCAACTTAACCCATGTTCAAGGCCCAACTACAACAACACATCAATCCACCCTTAAAGAATCGGTATACATACACAAGATCATACATTAGCCTTCCCGTTACCTCTATACAGAAGACTTTCTAAGGCTGCTGCACTTGCTGTTTAAGCAAGGTTCTATCTCGTTCTACTCTAGGATCTCTAGTTCGAAACCTACAGCTTACAACTTATACACCGACTAATCCAATGTCCTAGGTTCTCTTAAGGTGCAATCAACCCTTATACACATAAGCTTAGAAACAACTACTGAATAAGTTTATCCTCCGAAGAACTTCACCTATCGGACTTCAGCAGGGAGGAGGCGCGTCGTTGTTGCGTCGTTCGGCACCACCAGCTCCGGAGATCGAGGTTTAAAGTTCCCGGCTGCAGTTGCGGAACGACTCTCCTGGACCTTGCTGTGGCATCCGGTTGAGTTGAAGTTAAGGACCCGTCCGGCACAGAGAAGAAACGCGTGAGCGACTAATCAAGACAGAAAGGAGAGAAGGAGTCGAGGCTGGGTCTTACCGGAGGGACAAAGAGACTCGGATCACTCAGAATCCTAGGCGCTTGACGATAATGGAACTGGTGAGCGACGGTGATGACTGCAGATGTAGCAATTCCTCTCCGCTGTAGACTTTCGATGGAACGAACGTTGCGGCTGAAACTGTATGGATCGATGGGAGTGTGTGAAGGCGTGGATAGCAGGAAGAATGGTATCTAAGCTGCGTGAATCTGGACACATTAAGGAGAGAAGGAAGATCCGTTTAGCGTGATTTTAGGCTGAGCAGATTGTGATTTCCTTCCCAATAATAGCAGCAGTTACGTACATTAAGAAGGAGAAACAAGGGGTTGCTGATATGCTCTTCTAGCTGCTGGGCTGCGGGTAGGCTGCGCATTCTGGGCTGAAGATGGGCTGAAGCAGACGCTGGGCTGGAGAGATAGAGCAACAGGTGGGCTGAAACTGTGGATCCAAGGTGCTAAAGCTGGGCTGCGGACAACTGCTCAAGCTGGCGCTGTTGGGCTGCTGAAGCTGGCGCTGCTGGGCTCACTGGCGCTGGCTGTCAACAGCCTGTCTGGGCTTGTCACAGACTCGTCACAGCCTTGTCTGGGCCTTGTCACAGACTCGTCACAACCTTGTCTGGCCTTGTCACAGCCTCGTCACAGACTTGTGTGGGCCTTGTCACAGCTTCGTCACAGACTTGTCTGGGCCTTGTCACAACTTCGTCACAGACTTGTCCGGGCCTTGTCACAGCTTCGTCACGGACTTGTCAACGACGAGTCATATTCTAAATTAGGGTTTGGGGCTAAACTTATTATTTTATGTGAAGGTAAGCTACATAAAATGATAAACTTTTAAAAGATTCTATCATTTTATGTGAAGGAAATCTACATAAAATGATAAATTTTATAATAATGTGTCTAACTAAGTAGACGAATATGGATCAACTGATCGAGATCGGGTTTATTACAGAAATAAACGGAATAAAAATTCCGGATATTACATCAGTACCTCCTTAAAATAAGTTTCGTCCCGAAACTTAGAATAAGGTATCTACCCAAACATTTCCCCTCAAGAGTTATATTCTAGCATGCAAACTACTCACGCCGTTAAGCACATAAATATAAACAATCATTTAAACATATAATCACATAAATCATATAAAGTATCGTCTCAGTACTAACCCGTCGGTACTGAGGTAGCGGCTAACTCCGCAAAGAACTCAGGGTAGTTACGTCTAATACTCTCCTCTGTCTCCCAGGTAGCCTCATCAGCTCCTCGTCTAGACCACTGGATCCTCAGCATCGGTATCTCCTTAGAACGCAGGTGCCTAATACTACGCTCTAGGACGGCTACTGGATACTCCACAAAAATGTGGTCTGGCTCGACTATCAGATCCTCATGACTGATGACGTGTCTAGGATCCGGTATGTACTCTCTCAGCTGAGATACATGAAAAACTGGGTGGACTCCTTCCAGTCTCGGTGGCAGTGCTAGTCGGTAGGCAACCTCTCCGACTCTCTCTAAGATCTCAAATGGACCGACATATCGGGGACTCAGCTTCCCCTTAATGCCGAAACGTCTAACTCCTCTCGTAGGTGACACTCTCAACCACACCTGTGCACCTACTCTAAACTCCAAAGGTCGATGCCTTTTGTCGGCGTAGGACTTCTGACGACTCTGAGCTGCTAACATCCTCTCCCGGACTAAGGCAATCCGGGCGATGTCATCCTGTATCTGGTCTGGTACTACTCCATCAGCCTTGCTAGGCTCATCCCAACACAACGGTGTACGACATCTCCGCCCGTACAAAGCCTCATAAGGTGCCATCCCAATAGACGCGTGCCAACTGTTATTATATGAAAACTCTACCAGTGGGAGATGATCTGGCCATACCTGTCCCCAATCTAGCACACATGCCCGCAACATGTCCTCTAAGGTCTGAATGGTCCTCTCAGACTGACCGTCTATCTGTGGGTGATAGGCAGTGGTAAAGTGGAGACTCGTCCCCAGAGCAGTATGTACCTGCTGCCAAAATCTCGAGGTAAAACGTCCATCCCTGTCGGAGACGATGGTCCTCGGTACTCCATGGAGTCTCACAATGTGTGTGGTGAACTCCTCAGCTAGACGACTTACCGGCCACGTTTCCCTAATCGGAATGAAACGTGCGGTCTTCGTCAGACGGTCTACCACTACCCAAATGGCATCAAAACCTCTACTGAGCCTCAACCCTGTAACAAAATCCATAGATATATCTTCCCACTTCCAATGTGGTACTGGAAGTGGGTGGAGCTCTCCTCCGGATCTACGATGCTCAATCTTGACCTGCTGACAGGTCGTACACTAGGCTACATATCGGGCCACATCAGGCTTCAAACCACCCCACCAGAAGGAACGTCTCACGTCCTTATACATCTTACTCGCTCCTGGATGTACGGAGTAAGGGGTAGCGTGAGCCTCACCTAGTATCCTCTGTCTCAGCTCACTGTCTGATGGCACACAGATTCGGTCCTGCCGTCTCATCACTCCATCGGCACCGATAGTGAACTGAGGTGCCTCATCTCGTGACATCCGGTCTCGGATCCGGGTCAAAGTCGGACAGGTCTCCTGCTTCTGTCGGATCTCACCCAACAGGTCAGGAAGTAACTCTAAGGTGGCTAACTGATGAGCTGTATCGGGGAACTGGATCTCTACCTCCAACCAAGCTAAGTCTCTCTACAACTGTGGTTGTACTGTCAACCGAGCTATCGCCTTCTCCCGAGGCGTCTTCCGACTCAAAGCGTCAGCAACTACATTCGCCTTCCCGGGGTGGTAGAGAATCTCAAGGTCGAAATCCTTGATCAACTCTAGCCACCACCTCTGGCGGTTATTCAACTCCCGCTGAGTGAATATGTACTTCAGACTCTTATGGTCTGTGAAGATCTGACAGGTCGCTCCATAGAGATAATTACGCCAGATCTTAAGAGCATGTACTACCGCAGCTAACTCCAGGTCATGGGTGGGGTAGTTCTCCTCATACGTCTTCAGCTGTCGAGACGCATACGCTATGACCTTACCCCTCTGCATCAAGACACACCCCAAGCCCAGCTTGGATGCGTCACTGTACACTACAAAGTCCTTTGTACCCTCAGGCTGTGCTAAGATCGGAGCAGACGTCAATCTCCTCTTCAGCTCCTCAAAACTCTGCTGACACGGCTTAGACTAGACGAACCGAGTAGTCTTTCTCACGAGACAAGTAAGTGGTCGGGTGATCAGGGAAAACCCTTCCACAAACCGACGGTAATAACCTGCCAATCTAAGGAAGTTGCGAACCTCCTTAACATTCTTCGGAGGTTGCCAAGAGGACACTGACTCAATCTTCGCCGGGTCGACCTTAATCCCCTCAACAGTCACTACATGGCCTAGGAAGGCCACCTCTGACATCCAGAACTCACACTTGGATAGCTTAGCATATAGCTGGCTATCCTGTAGAATTTGTAACACTGTCCTCAAGTGTCCGGCATGCTCCTCTCGACTTCTAGAGTAAACTAGAATGTCGTCAATGAAGACCATTACAAACTGGTCTAAGAAGTCGATGAAAATCCCATTCATCAACTCCATAAATACTGCTGGCGCATTAGTGAGCCCGAATGGCATCACTACAAACTCATAGTGGCCATACCTAGTCCGGAATGCCGTATTAGGTATGTCCTGGTCTCTCACTCTTAGCTGGTGATAACCCGATCTCAAGTCTATCCTCGAGAACACTGACGCTCCATGCAGCTGGTCTAGCAGATCATCTATGCGAGGCAGTGGATACTTATTCTTGATGGTGACCTTGTTCAACTCCCTGTAGTCGATACACAGTCTCATCGATCCATCCTTCTTCCTCACAAACAATACTGGTGCGCCCCAGGGAGAAACACTAGGGCGTATGAAGCCCTTCTCTGCTAACTCCTCTAACTGCTTCTTCAGCTCAAGCAGCTCTATCGGGGCCATGCGGTACGGGGCCTTCGAGATCGGTCTCGTGCCCGGCTCTAACTCGATGCTAAAATCAACACTCCTCTGTGGAGGTAGCCCTGGTAAGTCGTCACTGAATACCTCTGCAAACTCGCATGCAACTGGTATCTCCTCTACTGTCAGGCTCTTGCGCTCCTTCATGGCATAACACCAGAAGGCCTCGCAACCCTGTCCTATCAATGTGGCTGCTCTCACTGCGCTGATAACTGTGCCGGACTTTCTGAGGTCCCAACCTCGGAATATCACTCTGTGACCCTCCTCAGTGGCGACAGTCACAGTCCTCCTACCAATATCTAAGACTGCTCCATGTCTAGTCATCCAATCTATCCCCAATATCACGTCCTCATGTGCTAAGGGCATGACTAGAAAATTTACTAACCAAATCCGGCCTCCCAGATGAATAGGGCAGTCATAAATCTCTCGGGATCCTCTAACCTTACCCCCATCTGGTAACCCAACCACAAAAGGTACACCCTCTACCGTAGCTAAGGACAACCTATCTACGCATGCATCTGATATAAAGGAGTGCGTAGCACCCGTATCAAATAAAACTCGCACAGGTAAGTCATGGATCCAAATAGTACTTGTGGTCGCAGGTGCTGTAGGCTGCTCAGTGCTCCTCAGCTCGAACACTCTCGATGGTCCTCCTCTGGTGTCAGTGGTACTACTACGTCCCCTGCCACGACCTGATCCCTGTTCCGTACAGTATGAAGCAGGATGTCCTGGAGCCCGGTATTGTTGCTGCTGCTGACTCGGTGCTCGGTACTGAGGAGGTCTCTGTACACTCTTCTCAGCACTTGCAGGAGAAGATCCTTGCTGTGAAGGGGCCCTACCCTGACGGCAGAAAGTAGCTCTGTGTCCCGGCTTCCCACAAGTGAAGCAAGTGGTAGGTGGTCTCTGGCAATCTGTCTTAATGTGATCACGGCTACCACAGTTAAAGCACTGTCGATCTCTACTGGGAGTCTGAACTGTAGAGTGGTAGCTGGATCTCCCCTGAGTCTGTCCTCGACCATAACCTGCTACTGCTGCACTGCTACCAGCATGTCCTGTCCTCTGCCGCTTATCCGGCCCACTAGACTGAACTGCTTTCCTCGAAGCTGGCCTATCTCTCTCATAAGCAGAGGCCCTATCCTGATAATCAGACAAAGTCTCACAGCGGAATCCAGCCAGATATGATCGGGTACTCTCTCTCAATCTCCTGGAGAAAAGGTAAACATGCTGCTCTTCTGGAGGTGCAGCTGGTCCAAGTAAGGTCAACTCTTTCTGAAACTTCTTTATAGCTGCAGCAATCGGGATATCCTCAAATCCTGCCTCAATGAAATCCTGGAATCTCTCCCTCCTCAGCGAAACAGGACAGTATCTGTCCCTAACAATGTTCCTCATCTGCTCCCAGCTGGTGACTCGGCTACGAATGGTACGCCACCATGAATGAGCATCATCTGTGAAACAGGTCTGCACCAAATCCACCTGTCAATCCTCGGGGCAACGTATTGCCTCCAAAGCAGTCTCTATCTTCCCTATCCAGTGCTCCACCTCTAGTCCTATTTCTCCACTGAATGAGGGAACCTTCTGAGAGTTGAAAGCCTTCAACCACTCATCCGGTCTCGGTGCTCTAGACCCAGCAGGCGCTCTATCAACATTAACTCTCCTCTCAGGTATAGCCGGCACCTGAGACACTCCTTGTGTCACCTGAGCTGACCTAGCCGGTACCACCGGTGGTACCTGGGTAAGCCTCTCAACTTTGGCAGCCTCCTCCATACGCTCGACGTATGCTCTGTACTCCCTATACTCCGATGCTCCAATAGAAACACGTCCTGACTCAGTCAAACGTGCTCCCTGCGCTCCAGACCTAGCGGCGGTCTCATGCCTAACCTCGGGGCCTACACTCTCAGCTACCTCTTCCACAACAACCTCTGGTATGCTTGCTGCAGGTGGATCCTCTCGAGGAACTCGTCCTCGACCTCTCCCTAGTGGAGGTCTACCCCCACGACCACGCTCTCTAACAGCAGGGGTGCTATCAGCTTGATCCTGTCTGACTGGGGGAAGGGGGGGACGACCCCTACCTCGGCCAGTCGCTGGTGTAGCCCTAGTACGTGCCATCTGCACGAACGGTAACAACTATAGTTATCATCTAACTAATCTATCATAACAGTAAAAGTCTATAATAATAATACTAAGAATACCGAGATCCGCAGAGGTAGTGGTGGTCGTCCGTACTTTCTATCCCAACCCGACTCTGTATGCATTTTAAAACCAAAATCTTCTTTGGAAAACTCAGACCCCTTTCGGGTTCTGTTTATTTACTTATATGACCTTTTTAGAAGATTTCAAGTGCCATTGTTGCCAACCTAGAGCTCTGATACCATGTTGTAACACCCCAAATTTTACAACTCGGGGAGTTACTGGTTTGGACCGCACAGTGGGTCCCGACCTTAGTTTGACAACTACTTAACAAGATCTTACAACAAGGCACAGATAAGGAAAACCAGAAATCATAAAATGAATCTTAACAATGTATGAATGTGACCAGAATAACTAACAGCCGGAAAACATAAGATAACAAAGTACGGAAGGAAAGAAAAGAACCAAGGTCCAACTGGAATCCCACAAATAAAGAAACTGTAATACGTCCTAAAAGTACGACACCCCGGCTGACCACTACCATCCGGATCACTCGGCATCTGCTCTAACCTGTGGTAAGTCTACACAACATATCAACTGTTAGCTAACTATCCAAATATAAGTAGAACAACAACAGCACAAACACACGCAAAAAAATTATAAACAAACATCATGTTGGCACTCAACCGTTTATTATCTATTATTTAGGTGATTCATCTTATTCAATTTTACAGTTGTGGCACGAGAGCTATTAACAGCTCTCGCCTCCGTTCCTTATCCAACTGGGTGTAGGTCTAGCTGACCTCCGCCGGTAGCATCACTACAAACCGAGTATGGACTAGTCCCTAAAGAAACCCCCAACGCTCGCAAGCTAACTGAGCAGAATGCCACCGCCCGTTACTCTTAGGCCAAGTATAGGTCGGTATAAATCTATCACAACCTATAACTCTAAACATCTCAATCACACACCACTATCATCATTCATGCTCATATTTAGAAGTCAGCTAAGTAAGCCCAAAGGACTTACCTGTTATAAAGCTCGACTCTTTGTAAACCAAACTCGCACTGTAACCTGTAGCAACTCAGTTGCCTGTCAAAGAAGATAAGTGCATTAGCACACTCTAACGTAATTAGAAGTCTAAGACTTCTAAGATAGAAGATCGTAATATGACATAACTACTTACAGTACTAATTTATGGTAAAATGACCATTTTACCCTTAGTCCCGAGACTTCCAAATTTTCCGAAAATCATGTCTAAACTCCTATTTGAGACTCTAAAGTCATATTCCAACTCCTAAAGTTTTGTTTGGTTACAAACTGTCACTTTTCTTATTTCCCTATTTTCCAAAAGGTCGTAAAGGTCTAACTTCGGTTTCGAATATAAAATTCATAAAAGCTTATAAAAATTCCGAAATAATTCCCTAGATTATCTATGATGTTCCATCTAACCTTAGGAGCAAGAATTTCTCAAAACTGTTCATCCATCATTTTTATAAAAATTCTCAAAGTTGGCTACTCCACTTACAATTTATACTTAGCCAAAATTCCAATGTTTACAAAAACTGCTTAACTACCCTACTTTGGAAGCTTATAACTTCTAATCCGACCGTTCATTTCTTCTCAAATTTTAATATGCTAAACTACATATATCCATCTATCATCTATTAAAATTTCAACGGTGGATCTTCATTCAAACTCTCAAACATTGGTCAACAAGATAGGCAGTTTCTAACTTAAAAACTGAAGGAAAAGTGTTATATTTACAGCAGTCCTTTGTTTCTATCGTTATGTTTATACAACTCAGCAGCTACACATTACCAACTTAACCCATGTTCAAGGCCGAACTACAACAACTCATCAATCCAGCCTTAAAGAATCGGTATACATACACAAGATCATACATTAGCCTTCCCGTTACCTCTATACAGAAGACTTTCTAAGGCTGCTGCACTTGCTGTTTAAGCAAGGTTCTATCTCGTTCTACTCTAGGATCTCTAGTTCGAAACCTACAGCTTACAACTTATACACCGACTAATCCAATGTCCTAGGTTCTCTTAAGGTGCAATCAACCCTTATACACATAAGCTTAGAAACAACTACTGAATAAGTTTATCCTCAGAAGAACTTCACCTATCGGACTTCAGCAGGGAGGAGGCGCGTCGTTGCTGCGTCGTTCGGCACCACCAGCTCCGGAGATCGAGGTTTAAAGTTCCCGGCTGCAGTTGCGGAACGACTCTCCTGGACCTTGCTGTGGCATCCGGTTGAGTCGAAGTTAAGGACCCGTCCGACATAGAGAAGAAACGCGTGAGCGACTAATCAAGACAGAAAGGAGAGAAGGAGTCGAGGTTGGGTCTTACCGGAGGGACAAAGAGACTCGGATCACTCAGAATCCTAGGCGCTTGACGATGATGGAACTGGTGAGCGACGGTGATGACTGCAGATGTAGCAGTTCCTCTCCGCTGTAGACTTTCGATGGAACGAACGTTGCGGCTGAAACTGTATGGATCGATGGGAGTGTGTGAAGGCGTGGATAGCAGGAAGAATGGTATCTAAGCTGCGTGAATTTGGACAGAATTAAGGAGAGAAGGAAGATCCGTTTAGCGTGATTTTAGGCTGAGCAGATTGTGATTTCCTTCCCAATAATAGCAGCAGTTACGTACATTAAGAAGGAGAAACAAGGGGTTGCTGATCTGCTCTTCTAGCTGCTGGGCTGCGGGTAGGCTGCGCATTCTGGGCTGAAGATGGGCTGAAGCAGACGCTGGGCTGGAGAGATAGAGCAATAGGTGGGCTGAAGCTGTGGATCCAAGGTGCTGAAGCTGGGCTGCGGACAACTGCTGAAGCTGGCGCTGTTGGGCTGCTGAAGCTGGCGCTGCTGGGCTCACTGGCACTGGCTGTCAACAGCCTGTCTGGGCTTGTCACAGACTCGTCACAGCCTTGTCTGGGCCTTGTCACAGACTCGTCACAGCCTTGTCTGGCCTTGTCACAGCCTCGTCACAGACTTGTTTGGGCCTTGTCACAGCTTCGTCACAGACTTGTCTGGGCCTTGTCACAGCTTCGTCACAGACTTGTCCGGGCCTTGTCACAGCTTTGTCACAGACTTGTCCGGGCCTTGTCACAGCTTCGTCACGGACTTGTCAACGACGAGTCATATTCTAAATTAGGGTTTGGGGCTAAACTTATTATTTTATGTGAAGGTAAGCTACATAAAATGATAAACTTTTAAAAGATTCTATCATTTTATGTGAAGGAAATCTACATAAAATGATAAATTTTATAATAATGTGTCTAACTAAGTAGACGAATATGGATCAACTGATCGAGATCGGGTTTATTACAGAAATAAACGGAATAAAAATTCCGGATATTACACTGGCCAAGTAACATGTTCAGCCCAACAAATTGAAGAGAGGAGCCAGCCATCACCTTCACCAGCCCAAGAACACTCCAACTCTCCTATAACTTTTCACGTCCTCTGATGCACGTTACAGAGGATCGTAATCGCCCGGGATTCACGCAAGATATCAGGCCACGACGATCCTTTCCTTTCCAGCCCGTCTAAATCTGTCCAGGTTCACTCAACGGTTGTCACCTCCTCTTTGGCCTCTCTCCTAACCCCTTTCCCTCCCGTCTCTTCGTCCAGTTTCCTCAGCCTCCTGGTGCTTCATTCCCTCGTTACATACGCAAAGAATACTTCAGCAACGGGCCTAAATAAGAGCAGTGCATCTTCACGCGATGACCCTCTACATCAGGCCGGTGCACACAATCGGTGAGTCCTACTCCTCTCCTGCTCTTCTGTTATCTCTTTCGATCTGAACAAGCCTACTTGCAGTGGACGAGATCTCTTCATACACGAGTACAAGTGCAGATAGGTGAGCTGCCTCAGTGCTGCAGTAGATCCGAGTGAGAGTCTTGCAACGCAGAACCACCTCCTTTCTCTCATGTAAGCCTAGATCTATCCCCCTCCTTAGCTTCTGCACCGACGTTACAGCAACCGGACCATTCACTGTCTCTGTCGCGAGTCACGCCATCCCACCAGTCCATCGCTCTTCTTGTCAAGGGTTGTTAGCGAGTTGTCGATCGAGTTCATCCTAAGCTGTGAGTCTTCTTATCGCAGTCCTTTCCTTTCTATGTATGGTGTAGTAGCTCAGGTTAACGTATGTATATCCCAAGGGTGGATGCTTGAGTGTGTCTGTAGTAGAGTAGATAGGTCTCTCCTGGATTGTGACGTGAGGGTATACAGTTTAGGAGTTTAGTTTTGAGTGTTGTCCTTGTGAGTTTCGAACTAGAGACCATCAGGTTGGTTAAATTACAAGTTATGTTGGCAAGACAGCTCGAAGGAGAGACCTTCTGAATACCTTCTATTTTAGACTTGAACTGCTGTGTTTAGACTGGAGTTTTGATATAGTAGAGTGAGCATCCACCGTTGAATTTGTGATATGTCGTAGAGGGATATACATAGTTTATGGTGTTAAAATTTGGGAACGAGTTAACGGTCGGATTTGAAGTTGTTAAGCCTCAAAGTGTTGTGGTTACACAGTTTTAGAAAGAACTCAAATTTTGACTAAGTATAGAGTTTTTGGAATTTTGGAACCCTCTTTGGAAATTTATATGGAGAGTTTGGTTGAGAATTTTAGAGAGATCTTTGTCCTAATGATTAGTATGCATATCATAGAAAACTTGTTTAATTTCCTTAGAATAATCAGATTTTTATTCGGTTCTCATATCTTAAGTCAAAGTCGGACCTTGGCGACTTTTTATAAAAGTCAAGAATGTAGTTAACTCTTCTAAATCTTTAGCAAACTTTCCTTTGAGAGTTTGAGTGGGGTTTTGAGTTCTAAAGAATAGTTGGAACTTTGTTATGAAACTTTATAAAGTTTCGGGATCAGGGGTAAAATAGTCATTTACCCGTATAAGAGTATTTTGGTAAATTATCTAATGATAGAGTTAAATATCTTCGAAGTCTGAGACTTCTAATTAAATGGGATACATTATTGATCCACTTGCCTTTTATAACAGGCGGTTGAGTTCTTGCGGTTACAGACCGAGTCGAGATAACGGGATTATGTTTGGATTCAAGTAAGTCCTTTGGGCTTACTTAGCTGACTTCTAGATATGAGTATGAATAATGGTAGTGGTGTGTGAATAAGATGCTTATAGTTATATTTTAGTAATATTTATCTACCGACCTATACTTTGGCCTAAGAGTAACGGGCGGTGGCATTCTGCTCAGTTAGCCTGAGGGCGCTGGGGGTTTCTTTAGGGACTAGTCCACACTCGGTTTGTAGTGATGCTACCGGCGGAGGTAAGCTAGACCTACACCCAGTTGGATAAGGAACGGAGGCGAGAACTCTTAAGATTTCTCGTGCCACAACTGTAAAATAGAATACGGTGAATCACTTAACTACTAGATAATAACCGGATTGTGTGCCAGCATGATGATTGTTTTATGTTAATTTGGTTGTGTGTGTGCTATCTTTATTCCTCTTATTATTAGATTGTTAGCTAACGGTTTATCCGTGTTGTAGATTTGTTGAGATAGACAGTTGCAGAGAGATCCGGGACGGATGGTCAGCCGGGTCCACGTACTTATTAGATGGGGACGGGGGAGTCTCCCATACAGCATGCATGTTATGTATATGTATATGTTTTGTAAGGCTGTCACATGTGTACATTCATACAATAAAAATATTATGTTTTGAAATTGTTTTAAGTACATTTGTGCCTTGTTGTAAGATCCAAGTAATGTTGTTGTTAAACCAAGTTCGGGACCCATTGTGAGGTCCTATCTAGTAGCTCCCCGAGTTCCGAGAACTTGGGGTGTTACAGTCGGAATTGTGTTAGGGTGACCTTTGAACCTAGCTTAGTGATTATATGGGAATCTTTGAAGTGAATTATTTTAATATGATACATGCTTTATTATCATCTACGGGTGATTTTGTGTGGGACTTTATGTGTTAGTTTAAGTTTCTATAACGTAAGGGTTATCGAAATTAGTGCAAACGTTTAAAACTCGCATAAATTATTATATTTATGTTAGTATATATTTAATTTTAAAAGTGGGAAGTACCACTTTTGTACCCATTCCATGGAATGCTAATTAAGCACATTTGATGCAATGAGGTTGAACTACATTTGATAAATTAACTGGTGCACTAACTAAGACATAGGGGCTTAGTTGGTTTCGAGCTTTGATACGCCTCTACTATTAAGTTTATACTTAAATAATTGTACAAGTGGAATATTATTAAAATGTGTCACTAATATCACTAGTAAGTACCTTGGTGTACACTTAGCGTTTTAAAACGAGGGTGATGGGTTCCCGGTGAACTCCACTCTAGTCCTTTGATAGAATTGTTTTTCCAATCTGAATTCGCCCGGGTCACTCGGGAGGTGAGGTTGGTCGGATTCTGTTACTAGGACTTTAGGGTAGTCCAAGTTATAGTTGTTTTTAATAAAAGCTTCAAATTAAAGATTCCCAATAAAAATTACTAATTCCAATAAATCTTAAGGTATACTTACCTTTGGAAATATTTATTCACCTCTCTTGTCTCTCCTCTTCTTGTTAAGTGTTGGGTTTGATTACATACCGTTTAATGGTCACTGTATGACCCACATCGAACCTATTTACTTTAGTCAATTGCTAGTCTTACGTTAGACTAACCAACCTATTATCTGGTTGGCTGGTGTCCCTCGTTGCATACGACACATCAGGCAATGTTTCTCAGGATCTCGGATACAAAGGATCAAAGTGAAGATGGCGTCATCTAGAGCACTTATTTATTGTTTTAATAAATTAAATTCTTAGACTATGTATTAGGATGCAACGTTTTTGTACCTAGTCATATGTATAGGGATTTCACTCAAGTTATCTTTTCATTTAGTTGTTTTACTTTGTCATAATAAAGTTTTTATTACAATTTGACATTGTTGTTACGAGTTTATGAAATTGATCTTTTATGTTCAACAAGTCTTCCGCTGATTATTTAATTATGTTCTATTTTTACGCAAATAATTTGCTACTAGCCTTGGGTAGTTTTGGGAGTTTTGAATTTCTCAAACTTGGATGTGACATTCTTGATTTAAGAAGGGGTGTTACACCTTCCTTATTGTTACATAATACGGTGGCAATCAACTACATTATTTGCTTTATTTAAATAACTAGTACATAATATATATCACCAACTATGTGTGATGCATAAATAGTACATTATATTTATAAGCAACTATATGTGATACATAAATGTTTAATTTGGCAAAATCGGGTACATAATCCTGTAATAGGTCGCAAGAAACCTAAATCCGAATTAGAAAATGTACCTGTTTGGTAGTCAGAGAAGACGATAACTTGTGAAATGGTTTCGAGCGGCCTTCAATGGAGATGGATATAACCAACCTTCAGTAATCTTCAATGGAGCGGGATAGACACGATAACTTGCATCGGCTTCAATGGAGAATAAATAGAGACGAAATGGAAGGGAGAAAGATGATACCTAGAAGGGAGAAAAATGAGACCTTGAGTCGCCCTTCAATGGAGATAGAAATGATAGTAAATCAATCGGCGCTTGGAGGTGGTGATTGTGTTTGTGATTGACGGATGTAACCCTCTCACAAAGATTGCGAGAAACTCTCTCATTAAGTTTCCTTTTTTTTCAAATCCGTTTCAATATTTAAGGGAGTTTATTATTGTGGATTTTTTAAGAGTAATTTTTTTCGATCAGACGGAAAATTACTAACGAGGCAAATTAGTGGGATCGTGTTTACGAGGAGGATCCAGATTTCGTTAATGCAGCGGGCCCAAATCTTCGTTTGGGGCGGAAGCAAAACGTGCCACTGGGGCGCAGGCATAACGCGATCCCGCCCCGGGCGCATTGTACCTGCTCTCCAGGCGAGGGTTTTAAAACCCCGCTTCGCACAGCACCATCCCCAATTTTATTTCGTCTTCATCGTTCTTCTCTCTCGAATAGCTTTATAGCCAGCGTCTCTCTTCGTCGCCGCCTCACACCGCACCTCCGCCGCCTCACACCTGCACCGCCGCCTAGCACTGCACCTCCACCGCCTCACACCGCACCTCTTCCGCCTACCACCTGCACTCCTCGCACCATTAATAAAAGTCAGATTTTTCAGGTTCTTTAATTTGTCAAAAACGTTTCCCTTAATGTATCTATGCTGTAATTTTTATGAAGCTTATCATCTTCAGGTAATTAGCTTTGTCAAATGATGGATTTTCAACATAATGTGCAGCTTTTGTTTCTAGTATCATAAGTCGTTCTTCAATGTACCTATATTCACCATTTGTTTTCCTATCTGTTTAATGAGTGATTCAATGTATTAAGTGTTACTTTTTGCATTTGCTGTCTATTTCTGGTTTGGATGTTGTGCTTAAGAATGAATGTGCTCTTATAATATGGGTCCTTGATTTGCAGATTATTTTTTACATTGATTCATCTCATGAGATATATATTCATATGTACTAATTTACTGTGAATTGCCTGCAACTGACCTTAGCTCTGTTGGAATGAGTGAAAGATAGTTGTTGGTTTAAAACTCTTCAGATAAATTGTTAGGTTGCAAACTTGCAATCGTGTATATCTTTCTCTCTAGTAAAAATCTGTCAGCATGGCGCAACCAAAGTCTGCATGTGGGGCACATCCTGAATGCGCCCCAGATGCAGACTCTGGCTGCGCCCCAGGGGTGCATCCTGGATGCGCTCCAGATGCAAAATGTGCATGGAAGACACATTCATAATGCGCCCGTGTTGTCTCCCTTGTCTGATCGAATAGCAACCCCGTTTTTTAAACTACCCAACTACCTCCCTAATTTATCTCCTTAATACTTTTATTTATCTTTATATTTTTGTTGGATATTACTAAGTGCCTAGTTAATCTACACTAAACAAAAAGGTCATATTCCACCAATTTTCTCAAAAAAATTTACCGTAAATAGATAAGAATTTTTCAATAAGGGATTGTTAGTTTAATAAATAAAGATTCTCTAGTTTAAAAAATTAGTTTACAAAATAAAGATTTATTAGCCAAAAAATTGTGGCAGCTCCATTTCAATACTGCCTCCACAATGTGTCACGTCAGCAAAATCCGTGCTCTCTTTTAGTATGTATAATAGATAATAGATTGAGAGTCATAGGCTATACGAACTCGAAATACGAACTTGACATCATGTTGTGGATATCCGGGAATGGAGTCATACCGCAAGATAAGGAAAATAATATGAATGTCATATCAATGTAGTATCCAAAAATTTCATTCATCGGGTTTCTCATGTTTTTAAAAATTACTAGTGTAGTTCTTGTGTCAAGGCACGAGTATAATTTTAAATTGAAACAATTTGGTTTACTAGGCTTTTTTTAGTTTTGTGTTTAGTAAATGTACCCCTTGAGAGAAGAGTGTGTAGAGTTTGAAAATAAATATAAAAGGTTGGGGTACATTTACTTAATTCAAACATTAAAAAGTCTAGTTACTACTCTAATTTTTCAAAAAGGCCTAGTTACCAAAATTGCCCTTTTAAATTGGGCAATTTTAGTAACTAGGCTTTTTTGAGAAACTAGAGTAGTAACTAGGCTTTTTAATGTTTCAATTAAGTAAATATACCCCAACCTTTTGTATTTATTCTCAAACTCTACACACTCTTCTCTCAAGGGGTACATTTACTAAACATAAAACTAGAAAAAGCCTAGTAAACCAAATTGTTTCTTTTAAATTTTACTGGATAATTATTTTTTTAAATTTATATAAAAAAATTCATGCATCATAATATTTTTAATCAATTAACCCAAAGAGAAATTTTAGCTTTATTATTAAATTAATTATATTTTTAGATACATAATAAAAAAAATAGAATAACTTAGGAAATATTACATATCCTAATCTTCCGTATCTTATTTATATACCTATATTAAAGCAAAAGCATTTGCTTTATTGTGGTTCATCCTAAACCATAATAACGCCACATGTCATTTTCTTAAAATTTTGTATTTTTTTTAATTTATATATAGTTGTCATATTATAGTTATCCTATTATAGAACTTATACTAGTGTATAGCCCGCACCTTGTGCGGGTTTGTTAATAAAATAGCTTATCATATTACATTTTTTACTATATTATATGTTGTTAACTTTATTAGTTATATGTTATGAGCTCGTATAAATAACGCGACAAGTGTTATATAGTAAATGAGACCACGTAGCCCATGTGTTGATCATTAATTAGTTTTATGCTAATATTTTTTTAAATATAATCTATTATTTAATAAATAATAATTTAAATAAAAAAATATAATCATATAATTTTAAAACACCATAATCTGATACGAATTCAATTAGTAAAAAAAGATGGGTAAAATGGGAGAGTAGACAAGTTTTGTAGCCATAAGCATATAAAGGGCCCCAAGTTAATAATGTGTACAAAATAGGCCCCTTCAGATTATATAAAAAAGATTTATTAAAATAAAAAGAGGATATTAAAGAAATCGGAATATCTTTCTCTCTCCATTTATTAAGCAATTAATTATTACAAAATAAGAAAGTAAATATCTTTCTCTCTCCATATATTAAGGGAATCAGAATATCTTCATTTTGTTCATCCTCTCCAAAATTTTCGTAACAGACGGTTGTGAATTCAACTTGCGTTCATCCAAAATTTTCGACGCAATATATGTACATAATCACCAGCAACATATGTACATAATCGCCAAAGACTGCAAAACATATGTACATATATATAATTAGTCAGTAACATTTTCGCATCAACATATGTACATAATCACAAACATATGTACATGTAAACACAACAAAAGTTTATATTACAACATATTTTGTTCTACTGTACATATTCTAATCGACATGTTATATGTACACACAAAATATTTTGTATTTCAGCACAATCCAAATATCAAATGTACACAAACTACATATGTACATAATCCTTTGAAAAAATTGGTAACTTATACCTGTTGAAGACGACTGTTTAACAATGGTACCCGTTGCCGCTGTCAACAAAGAGTCCGCCTTTGACGACAGAGTAAGCGAATTAGCCTCATCTTCTCCGGCTTCCTCCACCGACAATGCACAAAATTATTGAAAGTTTCGGTAACTGCTTCCAGATTTGAACAGAGAGAGACACAAAAAAAGGTTCCATAATTACGATTGCTCAGGCGACCGGTAGAAGTCGACGGTTTGGTTGAGGCGACCGGCATCGATTTGATCTTTGTCCAAATACCCAAGAGGAAGTCGACAAGCCGTTGTTGCCGCTTGCTCACTTCTCCGCCACAAAGACCGCCTGCGAACGCGATGAGGTAGTGCGATATCGGAATCAACAAGCCGTCGTCGAGAGTACCGGCTATGGCAAAACTGAAGTTATTCGATTCTTCATCAACATTGTAGATATTGAATTGCTAAAATTGTGGGTATTTAATATTGAAAATCTCATCACAGTTACCTTATTTAACTTGTTTCCTTATTTTACGGTTAATAAATATATTTTACAGAATCAATATCTTCCATTAACTGCTTATTCAAGATTCACTTATTATTAATTAATCTTTTCTTAAAACATGTAAAAATACTAGGGGCCTAGTTTATTTTTTGTAAAAAAAAATTTCCCTAGTAGCTTAATCTTCTCAAAAAAGATTAATAGGCTTAATTTGTGATTTAGTAAAATATTAAATCCAAGAAAAAATATAGAAGCTCCATGTCATCATTAGTTTCGTATGTTTTAGTAAAGTATATAGAATATAGATGTATATTTAGTATATTGATAAAATAAGAATTACGAATTTATAGTTCAATGGTCCACAAATCAGTAGGTTACAAGGATCCAAAAATGAGTAGATCACAAGGAACCACAACAGCACAACGACCCACAAATCATTAAGTCACAACGACCCAAAAATCATTAGGTCAAAATGACCCAAAAATTAGTAGGTCACAATGATTACATACAAATATTAATCCGATATGAATAAGTATTATATTTGATTCTGACCAAAATGTGCAGAAATGTATGAATTTTATAAGCCTCAAACACTCTAAATCTATTTATACATGTTTTCGAAGTGTCATCATTTCTTCATAATCGACGTGGGAAAACAAAAATCATATTTTACAAAATAATTATGGTTTAATTAAAAAAAAAGTTTATTAGCTTAATTCGTGATTTAGTAAAAAATTTAATCCGAGAAAAAACGTGGGGGCATCATGTCAGAATTAGTGTGTTTTGTTTTAGTAAAATATATAGAATATATATGTATATTTAGTATATTGATAAAATAAGAATTACAAGTTTAATAGTTCAACGGTCCACAAATTAGTAGGTCACAAACGACCCACAAGTCAGTAGGTCACAAACGAACCACAAATCGGTAGGTCACAACGAAAATTAGTAGATCACAATGACCCCCACAAATTAGTAGATCACAAGGACCCACAAATCATTAGGTCACAACTCACAACGACCCACAAATCAATAGGTCACAACGACCCACAAATAAGTAGGTCACAACGATCCAAAAATCAGTACGTCAGTAGGTCACAAACGACCCACATATCAATAGGTTACAAACGACACACAAATTAATAGGTCACAACGACACACAAATTAATAGGTCACAAGGACCCACAAATCATTAGGTCACAAGGACCCACAAATCATTAGGTCACAAGGACCCAAGCATCAGTAGGTCACAACGACCCACAAAATATTAGATTAAAACGACTCACAAATCATTAGGTTAAAACGACCTACGAAATAGTAGGTAACAACAATCCACATTCAAATATTAATCCGGTATAAATAAGTATTATACTTGATTCTAACCAAAAGATTCAGAAATGTATGCTTTGTATAATCTTCAAACCTTATAGGTCTATTTATAAATGTTGTTAAACTATCATCTTTCTCTGATAACCGATGTGAGATAACAAAATTCATATTTTACAAAATAATTATGGTTTAGCAGAAAAAGGATTTATTAGCTTAATTCGTGATTTAGTAAAAATTTTAATCCAAAAAAAACGTGGGACGCCACGTCAGAATTATTGTCTTTTGTTTTAGTAAAGTATATAGATGTATATTGATAAAATAATAATTACGAATTTAATAGTTCAACGGTCCACAAATCAATATGTCACAAACAACCATAAATTAGTAGGTTACAACGACCAACGAATTAGTAGGTGACAACGACCCACGAATCAGTAGGTCACAATGACCCACGAATCAATATGTTACAACGACCCACAAATCAGTAAAGTAAAAAGAAAAAAATTTGCATGCAAAGCATGTTTGGAAAATAATGTACTAATACTAATTGCAAGGGAGATTGTGAGAGTATTTTAGAAAAAAATCAAATTTGTTAGAGTTATTCAAAATAAAAAAAGTAAAAGATATTAATTCTGTAAATTAGTTAAGAATATCAAAATAAAAATAAAGATGGTGAGGCCACGATGGTGGAATTCCCACGGTGCCTTGCAGTACTCTCAAATTACATTTATAGATTTTTTTCACTATTAAATACATTTAAATATATACTTTATACAAATATCTCATTTATATACCTTTAATTTAATTATTGGCATTATGTAATATCAAATAAATTTTACTTTTGAGACTTTTCTTTATAATAAGTTGAACAATTTTTATTACAAAATCAGTTAATTATGTAAGTTGATAAATTTTTTAATATGTTTGTAGAGTATTTTTAATATATTAATTTGATGTAATTATTACTTTAACAAAATTCTCATATAAATTTATAAGGTCAATTAAATTAATTTATCAAATCTGTAAATAATCGTGATATGAATCACATTCTTTTAAATAATCAATTTAAAAACTAATATTTTTTAAAATGTATTATTTAAAGTCGTAATTTACGTTAACTTTTCTCGATAAAATTATATTAAAATTTAAAACATAAAATTAGTTATTTGACAAATTTATAAATATGTTTTTAAATTTACATGAATATCATATTGTCAAAGTCCGATACAAACGGACTAGTAGAGCGGGAGTCGTGTGCATGCGCATACGAGCGCACATGCGCATACGAGCACACATGCGCATACGAGCGCACATGCGCATTAGGCCCAAACCCAACACATAAATCCGACGAGGCTCCATCCTAAAATCAATTGGCAATAGGAGGAGTAGCTCACCGACCTTATATACTTGGCTCGGAGTGTCCACAACTTTCGATGTGAGACTTATTATCTCCAACAAGCCACCGCAAGTGCAACTAGGGTATAGACCGAGTTGACACTTGTCAACAGGTTAGGATCGCGAGTCGAATTGAGGCTAACCGCTCTGATACCATGTCAAAGTCCGATACAGACGGACCGTAGAGCGGGAGTCGTGTGCATACGAGCGCACATGCGCATTAGGCTCAAGTCCAGCACATAAACCTGACGAGGTTCCATCCTAAAACCAATTGGCAATGGGAGGAGTAGCCCACCGACCTTATGAAGTGTCCCCAACTTTCGATGTGGGACTTATTATCTCCAACACATATTTTGTCAAATATGTATCATCGAAATAAGACTAAAAGGAAAAAAAAAAGAAATTAAAAGTATATTTTAACAAATCAATCCCGTGCAAGGCACGGGTAATACACACTAGTACAATATAAAAAGTGTGAAAATAAGTTGATGTTAGAAACTATTTATAAAGATGGTAAAGTGAAATATAAATTTTTCTAAAAATAAATTTTGAAAGTTAAAATGTAAGTGTTAAAATAGAGAACATTTAAAGCTTCAATTAAAAAAATTATATTAGGAAGTTTTAAATAATATCTTTAAAACCAAACAAGATGTAATATTTATTTTATAATATACATTTATTAATTCAGTATGTTATGGAACCACCATTGAAGCATGTGATGTCCTTTTTACTCTTACAATCGAGTGGCACCAACGCTCAATATTCCATATGTACAATGAAGCTAGTTTAGGTTTGATTATATTTCAATGATCTTTATTATTCTCTTGCATTCCCTATATATAGGCTTGTAATAATATCAATATACTTGTGGCCTTCTCCACCATAATTTGTCATGGTAAAAAGGTCTACCAATTTTGAACCTCAAACCCTGCTATTGTCACCTATCGATATCTAAATTTACCATTTCACCTATCTATTGGTGGTCTTATCGACCTATTGTTGCCATCTATCTATTGGTAATCCCATCGACCTACATGTGGTGTCCTCTATATATGTACCAATATGTTGTTTTTCTTTGCTCGTTATTCATGGATTTATTTCAATCTTCAACATTACTTTACCCTCGCTTTGACCACATAGGCGTATTGAAAGATATGATTTTGATATATATATATATATATATGGTCATCATAATATCAATATAACATATATGTGTTGTCTTCTTTACCATAATTGATCAATTTTTAATTGGGGTATTAAAGAAAGTTATGTAAGTTCTTGATTTATGGATCGTAGGTAAAGGGAAAAATCATAGGCAAAATTAAATCCTTCTTGTTTGTGTAACCAAAATTAAGATCCACAAACTTTGTTTGTGGAGTACTCTTAGACTAGAGGAGTGAAAAAGCAAAAAGCAAAAAGCCAAAGAGGAAGAGTGTTCCAGGTGTTCAGAATGAGACTTGAGAGCTCTTTATATAGAGGCTTATTGTAACACCCCAAGTTTTGAGAACTCGAAGCGTTACGGGTTAGGACCTCACAACAGGTCCCGACCCTCAATGTAGCAACGACACAACGAATCTTACCATAAGGCACAAACAAATGAAAACCAAAATGTAATAACCGAAAATTTTAAACTCCGTTTAATACCGGATCTGACCGGTTTCCGATTCCCCAAACTTCATTCTTTTAAATAAAAGAACACGATATTAAATTCTACCATTTTATGTGACTTTGATTTACATAAAATGATAACTGCTATGATTCCGTATATAATTCCGTAAATAATTCCGTACTTAAAATGTTAATTCTTTCAGCCCATCCCTTTTCTTATTTTGGTGAGCAGGCCCAAATTTTGGCCCATGCTTCTTCAGCCAACCCAACACTTATCTTAAATCTAATTAACCTAATCCCTCTCTTAATCTAATAACTACCCTAATCGACCGTCAACCCTTCCCATCTGCAGAAGCCGACCGCACCAGGAGAAGCTGCACATTGCCCTGCTGCCCAATTGCCGCCACCACCGCCACTTCGGACTCACTACCGAGACGAAGTCGCGCCTTCGTCGGAGACCATGAGAGACCGCAGCCGTCTGCGACCCACCGGAACCGAGGAGATACGCAGTCCGTCCGCCTCGGTTGCTGCACACTGACGCCCAGCCTCGCACTCGGACCTCGCCACCCTTCCTTCCGCCGGCTCTGTCGACCACCAGTAGCGGCGCCAACCTCGCAGCGTCCCTAGCAGCCACCATCCGAGCCTCTTCGATCTTCTCTGTGGACCACCAGGTGAGCCTGAACCATCCCCTCCTACCCCTCTTCTTCCCTTGTCGACTTCATGTAGTTACAGCCAAGATGACTTGCTCTCTGATTCACGCAGTAGCAGCCCCAGATCGACAGAAGACGTGCGCCAGCAGCTGTAGTCGATTCCCGTCCTGCAGCCCTGAGTCCAGAAGAGTGGCGTAATAGTGGAGAGCAAGCGAGCCAGCTTCGAACCCCGGTGACAGCCAACAGTAGAACCGAACCGAGCTGCGGTTCCTCTCCGAGTGTGTGACGAGTAGGCTGGACTGGTGAGTACTTTCCGCCCCGATGCATTGTCGGATGTTGTGTATGGAATTACACAATTAAAAGAATGTTAAATATATGTGATATAATTTTAGGAGTAGGCATACTGAATGTATATAGTGTATACATGTTTGAGCAGTAAATTTTAACATGCTTATATAGGAATACAGTACATAAATGTATGTATATATAGAAGTAGGATTTTTGAAAGAAATAAAATATACAAATATATATGTATCAGCGGTATACATATATACGTACATATGGATTTACGAGTCGGAAGAGATGAGTATATATATATGAATAGGTGCAGTGGACGTGTATGTGTATATATAGATATATAAGAATGATCGAGAGAGATAGGCACATATGTGTATAAGTATATAATTGCACTACAATGCTTTGCAGAATTAATAAAGGTGAATAAAATGTAAAAGAGATATAAACATTTATATAAATAAATTGGGATTTCGGGAGTTATATATATAAAGAACCATAAGAATATATACTCATGACATAAGTGTACCTATACCGTACAAGATGGAAAATAAAATATGTAGATATATATATATATATATATATATATATATATATATATATATATATATATATATATATATATATATATATATATATATATATATATATGAGTACCGAATATTTACACAATTAAATAAGTGAGTTGAGGAGAAAGGTTAAAGTATATAATACGGATAATATATGTAATAGATGGTAACCGGGAAGGAGGAAGAGTGTTATTCTTTTTCGAGTGGATTCAAGTTTGAACTGGTGACCTATAAGTAGCTAACCGAGAGACACAAAGTATGGAAACAAGTTTTAAAAGGAATAAGAAAGTTTAAGAATAAATTTGAGAAGTCTTCGGCTGAGGGTAAAATGGTCTTTTACCGTAAGAACTTGTTCCGTAATTCCTTAGCATGAGGTTGGACATCTGGATGTGATTTTGATACACATGCCTTATTTGACAGGCGTTTGAGTTACCACGAGTACGGACTGTTTGAGACGTGTTAGAGTGTATTTTGACTCAGGTAAGTCCTTGCGACTTACTTAGCCAGTTTCTGGATATTAGTTGAGTGATAGTGGTTGTGTGTGCTATTGCGTGTTTAATAATAACTTGCTAGGACGACTGTTATTATTACGTTTAAGGCCCAAGTATATGTATAACGGGCCGTGACATCACTGCCCAGCTCTGACAGGAGACTTAGAGGTTCTCTATACCCAGACCAGGCAGGTACAAGGTGAGATGCATCGGATCCATTCCTGATGGTTACACGGGGGCGGAGGCAAGGTTTGGGAATCCCTCGTGTCACAAAATAAGTATCATTAGCGTGAAAGAGTAACTTAACTCCAGATAATAAAACGGACTTGTTTGAAAGCATGATGGGTGTTTATATTTTTATGTGTGTGTGTGTGCTAATATTATTCTGCTAATATTTAGATAACTAGCTAACGGTTCCTCTTGTTGTGTTTTCAGATTTACTGTAGGTTAGACCAGCAGCTGAGTGATCCGGAAGTAGTGGTCAGCCGGGTCTCCGTACTCCTTAGAGTGGGGGTTGGGGGTTGTGTTTGTCTTTCCTTTCTTTTGGTTAAGACAGTTGTTCGTTTCTTTTGTTTAAGTACTTCAGGATGCTAGACAGTGTTGCATTCATTACCTTAAAAATACTATTTTTATGAATTTCGGTTTTCTTTATTTGTGTCTTGTTGCAAGATCCTAGTAATGTTGTTGTCAAACTGAGATCGGGACCCATTGTGAGGTCCTAACCAATGATGTCCCGAGTTCTGAGAATTTGGGGTGTTACAACATGGTATCAGAGCTCTAGGTTGGCAACAATGGCACTTGAAATCTTCTGAAAGACCGAATAAGTTAAAGCAGAACCCGAAAAGGGGTCTGAGTTTTAAAAAGAGAATTTTGGTTTTTAAATGCATGCATAGTCTGGTTGGGAATAGAAATGTACGGCTGACCACCACTACTACCGCGGATCTCAATTTGCTTAGTATGGACTTTAGGTTTTACTGTAGTTGGACTTTTAGCTTGTTTATAAAGATATGTTATATAGATAGGTATATGCCGAAGATTAGTAGAATTTATAGTTACATTATGCCCTTAATGGAGATAACAGTTTGAGATCCTCATTCAGTTGACACACCTAAGTTTTTGAAGAGTGTCAACGTGAGGATTAGTATGTACATCTTATGTGCATTAGGGTAGACGAACGTCGGACAACTCCTTCGAGCTTGTTGAGGAACGTCGAGACGGAAAAGTGAAGACTCAAAGACAACACCAATTACGATGACAAGAAGAGAATACCAAATCAACTCAACGGGATCAAATGAAGGATATACAAGAGAGTAGTTCCGGAGAAGCAAGAGATGATCGCCAACTAGGGAATTGAGAAAGACAACGGAGAGGCTCTTTCAAGTTGTGTAAAGTGACTTCACAAACAAAGAGGATGACGTCGAAAATTTGCCATAGACATGAAAGTCAAAAGAGAGATATAGTAGCGATCAAGAAAAGGGATATAAAATTTAAGCTCACTGACAAACTAGGAAGTGAAAAGTTGATGCCAAAAGCAAGGCGAAATATGATCACTCTCAACAAGCTAATTGCCACCACAATCCAGATTGATAACCGAGACAGTCAAAAGTATGGAAGTCAACATGAGATACATTATCCATCCAAATAGAAAGAATTAAAGGGCTGCAACTTGGAAGCTTACGCATTGCCAGAAAGGGAAAGGTGAATTTCATCAACGTGGAAGTGGAGTGATCTCGTAGAACACAGGAGAATTTTGACATAGACCGTGATACAACAATAACCAGCTTCTGTAAAGGCAGCATTACAAGCAACACCCAAGGAAGAAGAGTGTGTGAGAAGAGTATTGGTGAACCCGAGGGACCCCAATAACTTCTCATTCAAAAGGAAATTTAAGCTAACAACACTACAAGTTCATAATAGAGAACCACAAATAGACGATAATTCAGGTAAAAGAATCACGGAGATGTACCTACAAGCTACCCTAGAAGGATTGAAAAGTCTGTTGATGGAAGAAGAATGATACAACTGGACTCGTAAGAGTATAACAATCTTACAAAAGTGTAGATTGTAGGAGGAACTAAAGAAGAATAAACAGAGAGACTAGAGAAGATATATTTCACCAAGTATAGCAAGCCTCAAAAGAGATGGAAGAAAAGTAAGTCTATGATGTTGTAGAAGGTCAACTACATCCTACTTGGACAACTTAAAAGTTACATGTGCGGGTTAACTAGTGATGGTTACTTAACCGATAAGAAGAATATCAATAAGGTTATAAAAGAATTTTATCGACATCTAGTGAATTTCTTTCGGAGATCCACGACGAAATGGTGAAGTTAAATCAATACAAGTACTAGTAGTCTGGATGGTAACGTTAAATGAGTCCAATATGATAACTCTAATAAAGAAATTTAAGAGTAGCTCTTGACGGTCGGTAATGACCCTTGATGATAGTAAGGGTTAAAAGGGAATTGTTGGGAGTAGTTGCTTACTACTGACTATGAAAGATACATATCAGAGTTAGAATGAAGGGATCCCTGTAAGAAGAACTAGAAGACGAAGAGGAAGTAGATGATTGGAAACATGTCCTATGTCTTAGCATTCCACACAAGTAAGACTGATGGTACTCCTTCGAGAAAAAGGTAGGGTCAGACTGTCTAGATTGACAGGGAAAACCCTTGTGATTTAAGATGTGATACAGAATAATTGGAAATTCCGAGGCGGCACAAACATAAGGAGTATGATGTAAAGCCTTGGTGAAATGTATGATCGAGTATGAGGTGATTGCAAAGGGAATCTGCATGTTGGCTAGAAAGACATTAGAAGGAGTAAAGTTGAATGACTAAAGGTTTCTAAATAGATCTGATATTACCCCAATAAGATAATTACCGAAAGGTGTCTATATAAGAGGAATGAGAAATGATGGTACTCCGATGAAAACTCAAGCTTGACTGATGGCATAAGAGTTGATAAAAGTAATAAGACCAACCAACGTGGTCCGTAAGGCGTATACGAGAAAACACAAAGGGATTTAACTATCCTACTGGGGGTAAAGATTTATAGAAGGTAAAGCGACATGAGCATAAGGACAACATAATAAATGCGAGTCGAGAACTGTGATTTTTGAGAAAATCATATACAGCTGAGGTTCTTATGCAAATGGTACCGATAGGTGTTTAACAAGAGTCATACACATCAGACCGATAATGCTTGGATGGATAAAGTGTAAACCAAAGGAATGACTTATACAGTAAGAAGGAAAGTCATGTATAAGACGAGTTACCTAGTAGAAGAGTTCACAAGACAAGCTTGTAAGGCCAAAAGAGATAAAATGTTGACCCGGATATGAGGGTCTAAGGTGCATGGAAGTGATACCTACAATGGAGTGTAGATGCAAATGTAGACTTTACAAGTGTGGAGAGGTTTTAACCTCCTCAAAAATATAGGAATTTGAAAGAAATCGCAATGTCGGTATCAAAGAGTTGAAGCCCTGTAGCGGAAACAAAGGAGTATCATGAAGGCAATGTTGCCGGTAACACCAGCGAAGGAATGTGTATATAAGGACGGCCTTGGTAGACTCGAAAGTCCAAGGTAACCCCAATTATCACGGGACCTAAGTCATCAAAAACCGACGGTTCGTGCAAGGGGAACTGCAAGGGGATGATAACTAAAATCATCAAAACTACAAAGACACTTACCAGCTATCGTTGAAGACTTGGAATGACTATTTAGGTCAAGATGAATGACCCAGTTGAGCTCGAGAAGTAGAGTTAGCCTAAGGAAACAGAAGTGTGGAATAGAAAACGAATTAGTAAGGCGTGAAAGGATTAATCGAGCAGATGATGCTCACCAAGAATTTAACGCCAATATAGGTATGAGAAGAGCAGGTCCGGGATATTGAGATAAGTCAATTATAGAGTGAATGACATCAACTGAGGACGTATAAGTGTTGATTAGTATTGATGAACATGTACCGTTAAGAAGATATATGAGTGACCGCGAATTTAAGAGATAACTTTACCGATGACTTGGAGGAATCCCCAAGTAGACAACGACAACTTTCTGGGGTGATCTAAAGATATAGAGAGAATCGGTTAGAGGTTGCTTACTAGTTGGTTAAGAATAGTCTACGGGTGAGTAAGAGAGTAAGGATCTGTTTGAGGAGGATCTTGATAGTAGTAGAAGAAAAGTATAAGCGGGAGTTGGGTAAATCATGTTGACCCTTAGAAAGACGCCATTATGACTAATGGGTGTTACACCAAAAGCGTGGTAGGCCCATAAACCACAGATGAAGAAAATCAATGTTAGGTTAACTCTGATTTCAATAAGGAATTAGCGATCTATATGAAAAAGTCCACTTAGGTGTGTGATTTGTTGGAGTTATATAAATTTTAAAGCTTGACAAGTAGTTGGTGAAAACAATTAATTAAGGAACAATCCGATAAGGTCACATTGAGGAAACCGGGTCAAGCGGTTTGTATTACAAAGAGCATTTGACGACAGGAGTTTAAGATCATTATTTCATAATCGATAGTCGGGAACTTTCGAAAGGAAAAAGTTTTTATGGTTTGGTTGAGTCATTAACAGAGCTGGAGGTAAGATCCGTGAGAAAGTACCTACCGAATCCGAGATACGTCATCAACTATGAAGATCAGAAAATTTAGCCGGTTGATGCTTTTGTAGAGTTCCAGTGGTCTAGACGAGGAGCTGATGAGGCTACCTGGGAGATAGAGGAGAATATTAGACGTAGTTATCCCGAGTTCTTTGCAGGGTTAGAGGTTACTCCTGTTTTGACGAGTTAGTACTCGGATGTTGTGTTGTTTGACCTTTCAGGTTTTTATATTGATTTGAGTGATTACGTTTTATGTGACGCATGTCTACTTTTGGTGATTTAGTAGTTGCGTGTAGCCAACGAAAAGGTCGAGAAAATTAAAATATACCAAAGGAAATGCGCGATTAAGAGAATTATTCTAAGTTTCGGGACGAAACTTCTTTTAAGAGGGCACTAATGTAATAACTGAAAATTTTAAACTCCGTTTAATACCGGATCTGACCGGTTTCCGATTCCCCAAACTTCATTCTTTTAAATAAAAGAACACGATATTAAATTCTACCATTTTATGTGACTTTGATTTACATAAAATGACAACTGCTATGATTCCGTAAATAATTCCGTACTTAAAATGTTAATTCTTTCAGCCCATCCCTTTTCTTATTTTGGTGAGCAGACCCAAATTTTGGCCCATGCTTCTTCAGCCAGCCCAACACTTATCTTAAATCTAATTAACCTAATCCCTCTCCTAATCTAATAACTACCCTAATCGACCGTCAACCCTTCCCATCTGCAGAAGCCGACCGCACCAGGAGAAGCTGCACATTGCCCTGCTACCCAATTGCCGCCACCACCGCCACTTCGGACTCACTACCGAGACGAAGTCGCGCCTTCGTCGGAGACCATGAGAGACCGCAGCCGTCTGCGACCCACCGGAACCGAGGAGATACGCAGTCCGTCCGCCTCGGTTGCTGCACACCGACGCCCAGCCTCGCACTCGGACCTCGCCACCCTTCCTTCCGCCGGCTCTGTCGACCACCAGTAGCGGCGCCAACCTCGCAGCGTCCCTAGCAGCCACCATCCGAGCCTCTTCGATCTTCTCTATGGACCACCAAGTGAGCCTGAACCATCCCCTCCTACCCCTCTTCTTCCCCTGTCGACTTCATGTAGTTACAGCCCGGATGACTTGCTCTCTGATTCACGCAGTAGCAGCCCCAAATCGACAGAAGACGTGCGCCAATAGCTGTAGTCGATTCCCGTCCTGCAGCCTTGAGTCCAGAAGAGTGGCATAACAGTGGAGAGCAAGCGAGCCAGCTTCGAACCCCGGTGACAGCCAACAGTAGAACCGAACCGAGCTGTGGTTCCTCTCCGAGTGTGTGACGAGTAGGCTGGACTGGTGAGTACTTTCCGCCCCGATGCATTGTCGGATGCTGTGTATGGAATTACACAATTAAAAGAATGTTAAATATATGTGATATAATTTTAGGAGTAGGCTTACTGAATGTATATAGTGTATACATGTTTGAGCAGTAAATTTTAACATGCTTATATAGGAATACAGTACATAAATGTATGTATATATAGAAGTAGGATTTTTGAAAGAAATAAAATATACAAATATATATGTATCAGCGGTATACATATATACGTACATATAGATTTACGAGTCGGAAGAGATGAGTATATATATATGAATAGGTGCAGTGGACGTGTATGTGTATATATAGATATATAAGAATGATCGAGAGAGATAGGCACATATGTGTATAAGTATATAATTGCACTACAATGCTTTGCAGAATTAATAAAGGTGAATAAAATGTAAAAGAGATATAAACATATATATACATAAATTGGGATTTCGGGAGTTATATATATAAAGAACCATAAGAATATATACTCATGACATAAGTGTACCTATACCCGTACAAGATGGAAAATAAAATATGTAGATATATATATATATATATATATATATATATATGTATATATATATATATATATATATATATATATATATATATATATATATATATGAGTACCGAATATTTACACAATTAAATAAGTGAGTTGAGGAGAAAGGTTAAAGTATATAATACGGATAATATATGTAATAGATGGTAACCGGGAAGGAGGAAGAGTGTTATTCTTTTTCGAGTGGATTCAAGTTTGAACTGGTGACCTATAAGTAACTAACCGAGAGACACAAAGTATGGAAACAAGTTTTAAAAGGAATAAGAAAGTTTAAGAATAAATTTGAGAAGCCTTCGGCTGAGGGTAAAATGGTCTTTTACCGTAAGAACTTGTTCCGTAATTCCTTAGCATGAGGTTGGACATCTGGATGTGATTTTGATACACATGCCTTATTTCACAGGCATTTGAGTTACCACGAGTACGGACTGTTTGAGACGTGTTAGAGTGTATTTTGACTCAGGTAAGTCCTTGCGACTTACTTAGCCAGTTTCTGGATATTAGTTGAGTGATAGTGGTTGTGTGTGCTATTGCGTGTTTAATAATAACTTGCTAGGACGACTGTTATTATTACGTTTAAGGCCCAAGTGTATGTATAACGGGCCGTGACATCACTGCCCAACTCTGACAGGAGATTGGGAGGTTCTCTATACCCAGACCAGGCAGGTACAAGGTGAGATGCATCGGATCCATTCCTGATGGTTACATGGGGGCGGAGACGAGGTTTGGGAATCCCTCGTGTCACAAAATAAGTATCATTAGCGTGAAAGAGTAACTTAACTCCAGATAATAAAACGGACTTGTTTGAAAGCATGATGGGTGTTTATATTTTTATGTGTGTGTGTGTGTGCTACTATTATTCTGCTAATATTTAGATAACTAGCTAACGGTTCCTCTTGTTGTGTTTTTAGATTTACTGCAGGTTAGACCAGCAGTTGAGTGATCCGGAAGTAGTGGTCAGCCGAGTCTCCGTACTCCTTAGAGTGGGGGTTGGGGGTTGTGTTTGTCTTTCCTTTCTTTTGGTTAAGACAGTTGTTCGTTTCTTTTGTTTTAGTACTTCAGGCTGCTAGACAGTGTTGCATTCATTACCTTAAAAATACTATTTTTATGAATTTCGGTTTTCTTAATTTGTGTCTTGTTGCAAGATCCTAGTAATGTTGTTGTCAAACTGAGATCGGGACCCATTGTGAGGTCCTAACTAGTATTGTCCCGAGTTCTGAGAATTTGGGGTGTTACACAAAACTTATAATAAAACCAAGGTTTAAACAAAGGAAGTGCAAAAGACTCGCAGCCGAGTTCACAACAAAGGGAAAACAACAACTGAAATATAAACCCGATCCCGTCCTATAATGTATGGGAACCCCGGCTAACCACACCATCCAAATCACTCAGCAACATCCTAAACCTGTGGAACATATACAACATCGGTATAAATCGTTAGCTAACATTCTAGATATCATAAAGACAGTAAAGGCACAAGCACACATAAAGTAAAGTAAACACATAACATGCTCACACGCAGCCGGTTATTATCTTTTATTACGTTATCCAATCACTAATTCAACTTATGGTTGTTACACGAGAGTCCTTGCGATCTCGCCTATGTCCCTTTCACTAACAGGATTTGAACGTATGCATCATTCTCTCACCTGCTGGACTGGTCGTAAGAGCACCTCCCACCTTCCCTATTCTGAACTGGACAAGCGGTAACCGTCCGGTTATAATACACTTGGGCCAGTTAAGGTATAACAAGGTCAATCCTATTCCGGTTATCAATTATAAAGATAAGCAACAACACTACAAGCCAAAACAATCAAACGGATATACGGAATGAAGCTAAGTAAGTCTAAGGGACTTACCTCACTCGAAGGTAACTCAAAACTTAGCACAATTCAGATAACCTCAAGAAAGAAGAACGAAAAGCCTGTTTACACAAGCTATCATGAATCAGGAACCGAAACGATTGCTAGAGTCTATAACTTTTAGTCTCCATGATCTCTAAGAGATCTCCACAAGATAAGGTCTCAACCTTAGTCTTGTAACACCCCAAGTTCTTAGAACTCGGGGAGCTACTAGTTAGGACCTCACAATGGGTCCCGACCTTAGTTTGACAACAACTTTACTGGGATCTTACAACAAGACACAAATAAGGAAACCAAAACTCATAAAACGGTGTTTTAATGTCATGAATGTAACAACATGCGTCTAACAACCAACAACGTACTTAAGATAATAAAAGTCTAAATAACATCATACTAAGAATGAAACATCAACAAAAATCCAACCCCATCCTAGGGAGTACGGAGACTCGACTGACAACTACTTCTAGATCACTCAATTGCTACTCTAACCTGTGATAAGTCTAAACAACCAAAACAAATCAACCGTTAGCTAGCTATCTAAACGATAGACCAATGAAAATAGTGCACACACACAATAGCAAAACTAAACACACATCATGCTTTCAGAGAATCCATTTTTATTATCTTCATTTAGGTCATTCACTCTTACTAATGATACTTATTTTGTGACACGAGGGATTCCCAAACCTCGCCTCCGCCCCCGTGTAGCCATCAGGAATGGATCTGATACACCTCACCTAGTACCTATATGGTCGGGGTATAGAGAACCTCTCAGTCTCATGTCAGAGTTGGGCAGTGATGTCACCGCTCGTTATACATACGCTTGGGCCATAAAAATAATAAAGGTCGTCCTATGCATGTTATAATTATTAAACAATCAACACACACCACTATCATCATTCATCTAACATCTAGAAACCAGCTAAGTAAGTCTCAAGGACTTACCTGCATCAAATCTCCACTCTCGTAATATCAACTCGGTCTGCAACCGTGGAAACTCAACCGCCTGTTATACAACACAAGTGGATCAAATATGTATCTCACTTCCTTAGAAGTCTCAAACTTCTAAGATATTCAAATCGATCAAGAGAATATACGTAAATACACTTATAAGGGTAAATGACCATTTTACCCCTGGTCCCGAAACTCTAGAAAATTTCATAACATAGTTCTAAACTCTCGTTCGGAACCTAAAACCAAAATCTAACTCTAAAGAGGAAGTTTAGGTAGAAACTAGAAGATTACTAAAATAATTGACTTTCAAGCAAAGTCACTAGAGTCCAACTTTGACTTAAGATATGAAGCTCAAATAAAAATATACAAATTCTACAAAAATATTCTAGGGCTTCTATGCTATGGACTCTACTCATAGAAGAAAAGATCTCTCAAAACTACGCAACCACAACTCCTACATAAATTCTTAAAGTTGGGTATAACATCCAGAAGTTCTATACTTTGCCAAATAATCACTTCTTTTCCCAAAAACTATGTTACTACCCTACTTTGGAACATCATAAGTCCGAACCTAACCATTGGATCATCCTCAAAACTTTACAAGACAAACTACAGTATATGAACTATAATCCATCAAAATTTCATGTTCATCAGAACTATTTAATTCATTCAAATCTGGATCCAAAAGCTGCTTTAACACACAGTTTTTCCAACACTTAAAATATTTCAACAACAACAGAAAAACTATTTAAGGTCCCAACTTAAAAAAATCATAACTCGTAAACCTCTCGATGGAATTCTCTCAAAATTTGATATATTCTACTATGAAATCCTAAATATGACATATCCAAAATTCAATTCTAACCAAGGAATATAACCCAATCAAATCTGCACCACAAAACTGCATCACAAGCAGTTTTCTCAATAATTCAGCACAACCTATAAACTGCTCAAGGTCTCTACTTTGGGACACCATAACTCTTAAACTGTAACTCGGATTACTCTCAAATTTTAGTATGATCTACTAAAATATGCCGATTATATCATATCAAAATTTCAGCAAAAAAGGATGAGTATTTCTTGTAACGACCGGATTTTTCGTTATGCCTTGATAGGGTTAGAGAGGTGTAGGGAACGAATAAAAATTTAATGAGACTAGGACATACCCGTTTATTTATGGAAGTCGTTTAATTAAGTACCTTGTTCTAAGTTTCGGGACGAAACTTATTTTAAGGGGGTACTGATGTAATATCCGGAATTTTTATTCCGTTTATTTCCGAATCAATTCGGACTTCGAGCCGTTGACGGTTTTCCATTCTATCTAGTATTTCTTCCTTCACAAATTTTATTATTTTATGTAGAATCTAGTTCACATAAAATGATAAAATTATATCAAGCTCTAATTCTTATAATTATGTATTATTTTATGTAGAAGTTAATTCACATAAATGATAAAATTATATCAAACTCTAATCCTTAGAAATATCCATTATTTTATGTAGAATTTAATTCACATAAAATGATAAAATTATATCAAACTCTAATCCTTATAATTATCTATTATTTTATGTAGAATTTAATTCACATAAAATGATAGATTTATATCAAACCCTAGTTATTATAATTCATTCTTATCGATGCAAGCTGTGACGAGATCATGACAAGCTGTGACGAGATCATGACTAAGCTGAGACGAGATGATGACAAGCTGTGACGAGTTCAGGACTAAGCTGAGACGAGATCATGACAAGCTGTGACGAGTTCAGGACTAAGCTGAGACGAGGCCATGACAAAGCCTGACAAATCTGTGACAAACTCATTCATGGGCCTGACAAGGCCATGACGAGTTTTGACAGATTTTTGACAAGTAATTCAGCCCACCTTTCTTGCATGTTTCAGCCCACTGCTCCTACCTTAAGCTCAGCCAGTTTGCTTACCCACAACAGCCCAACAGTGTGACTTCGAGCCCAGCCTGTAGCAGTCCAGGAGAGGCTGGTTACGAGCCCATTAACAGCCCCTCCAGCCCAACACGTTAAGCTCCCTCCAGCCCAGCGTTCAGCCCTCTCCAGCCAGTGATCTACGTGTGAACAGCCGGCCCTTCTCCTTCCTTCTCTCCTTTATTTAACGGCTGCTGAAGAGCCTTCTGTAACAGCCGGCTTTAACGCAGCATTGACACTCCTTTACTCCTACAGCAGTAGCTGATTGGTTTGTTGCTCTCCCTCTGTCCATCCGGGTAGGGATTCAGTTACCTCCTCTCTTCATCTTCGTAATATACGGTCCTTGAAGACTCGTGCATCGTTGCCTTTGTGCTCAGTTTGCAGAGGTCGATTCCACAGGAACTAAATTGGCACCTTCGCTTGATGCAGTTGGCCCAAGGCTAAAGATGTAGCCCCTGTCGACAAGCCACAGAACCAGTGCAGTCATGTAAGCCATCTAACCCTTGGACCCTTGCTTCCCTTGTTCCATCATCTCAACCCTCTTCCCTTTGCAGCGTCATTAGTAGGAGGTAGAGGGCCTGTCTGCAGCCAACGCACCAGCAAGGGACAGGCAGTGCAAGCTGCGTGGTAAGGACCCTCAATTGTAGCTAAAACCATTCAACAGCCATGGAAGAGGACTGGTTATGTTTCCGGAATTTTAGGAAGTGATGAACAGCCAACTTTGAGTCCAATTTTGGGTAAGCTAAACTACCTCTTTTTGGCTGGTTTTCGGATATTTCATAGACAGTAGTACATAGTATAACATACTAAAATTTGGGAAGAATCGGAGTTACGGTTTAAGAGTTATTGTGTTCCAAAGTTGATCCTTCATGCAGTTTTTATATATGTGCTGAGTGTTGGGGAAAACAGCAAGTGATGCTGTTTTGTGAGATGGTTTTGAATAAGCTCTTGATCTCCGTTGGGCTTGAATTTTGGATATGATATGGTTGACATATTGTTGTAGAACATATTAAAATTTGAGAGGAATCCAGCGAGTGGTTTGGGAATTATGAATTTTCAAAGATTGAGTCGTAAGTAGTTTTTCTGTTGTGCTGAAATTCGGTTTTGTGAGATAGTTTTAAACAGGATTTTGATCTCCTTTGCAGCTGAATTTTGGATATATTATAGATAAGATTTTATAGTAGAACATATTAAAATTTGGGATAAATCCATCGAGTAGTTTAGGAGTTATGATTTTTCAAAGTTAAGATAGTGTGCTGTTTGTTAAGTGTTGTACCCAACTTTAAAAATTTTTGTAGAAGCGATGCGTTAACAGTTTTAAGAAATTCTTTCTCCTACGAGTAGATAGGATATCATAGATGACCTAGGGAATTATTTCGGAATTTTTATAAGATTATTCGAATTTTATATTTGAAGCGGTAGTTGGACTTTAGTGACTTTTCGGGAAATAGAAAATGAGTAGTTTTTCTAGTTGTTACCTAAAATCATCCTAGATAGTAGAATATGGTTAGTTAGCCTCAAATTATAATTTAAGTACATATTCCGAGTTTTTGGAAATTTCGGGATCAAGGGTAAAATAGTCATTTTACCATAAATTGGTATTGTATTAAATTCTGTTCTAATAGGACCTACTACCTTAGAAGTCTTAGACTTCTAATTACCAAGAAAGTGTGCTGACACACTTGCCTCCTTTGACAGGCTACTGAATTCCTACAGTTACCGATGAGTGGTGATTAAGAGAGTCGAGACTTGATTCTGGTAAGTCCACGGACTTACTTAGCTGGCTTCTTGTATGAGTGTAATGTGTATGAGTGGTGTTTGTTAGTTATGATAAACAACGAAACCGGATTAGACCGACTTTATTATTTACGTAATTGACCCAAGTGTATGATAACGGGTCGTGACATCATCTGCCTAGCTCTTGCGAGAGTCTAGGAGGTTCCCTGCGACCAGCCCAGTCCGGTAGACGGTCAAATGTATTAGTACCATTCTGCGTTGGTAAACGGGGACAGGGGCGAGGTTTGGGAATCCCTCGTGTCACAAAATAAGTATCATTAGTAATAAGCTATCACCTAATTAAAGATAATAAAAGGATTGAGTGTTGCATGTTGATTATGTATATTGTGTGTTTGTGCTTTTACCTTTATACTTATGCATAGAATGTTAGCTAACGGTTTTATACCGCTTGTAGATGCCTTGCAGGTTAAGACATTTGTAGAGAGATCCGGAGGGAATGGTCAGCCGGGTCCACGTACTCATTTAGTTAGGGACGGGAATGTCTTATGTTCTTCATATGTGTCATTTTGGTACCTTTGCTTTGTAAGGCTGATACATATTCTTCATGTATATATTGTTTAAAGTTTTCAAATGATTTAAATACTTTTGTGCCTTGTTGTAAGATCCAAGTTAAATTGTTGTCAAACTAAGGTCAGGACCCATTGTGAGGTCCTAACCAGTAGCTCCCCGAGTTCTCAGAATTTGGGGTGTTACATTTCTTACCTAAATCAGGCCTCAAAGTTGGATGTTCGTCATTGTTGAATATTCTGGAAAAAAAAACAGACTTGTGGCTTCTCTTGGTTGTTATGTGCGAGTTTAGGATAGATTTGGAGCAGCCATTAGCACATATAAACGGAGGACAAGACAATGAAGAGTGGTGTGGATCTTACTCTACTTACAAGGCTCGATGTGCCTGCGTGCAATACCAAAAAGGGAGGTTGTTGCTGCTTGTGTTGTTGTCTTGTGTAGTAGAGGGAACAAAGGGCATCTGTTTGCTGGTGTTACTGTCTATGAAGAGGCTAGTGTGTGCAGAAACAAAGAATCTCAGAGGTGTCCGGTATGGTGTGCTGAAGGGCTGCAACGGCAAGATCTCATTGAAGATGGATGGTCCAAGGGAGAAGCGTAGCGTTGCAGATCCGGTGTCGATGAAGAGAGAGGGAAGGTGAAGTGCAGCGTGAATCTGGATGTGCGAGATTTACGGTAAGGATGCTCAGAAAGGAAAAGAAATCGAGAGAGAAGCGGGGGTTAGGGAAGAGGTAGTGCAACGGTTGTTCTCTTCATTTATTGGGCTGACTTGGAGAGGCTGGACGGGCTGAAAAAGTAGGGATGGCAATTTCATCCGAATCCGACGGACACCCGATAACCCGATCAATAATAAAGGGTGAAAACCCGACATGAAGCGGGTGAATGCGGATGACGGATGAAGCGGGTGATGGATCGGGTCGGATTCGGATGGACCTTTCATCCACCCATACGACCCGTTTCACCCGCTTATACCCGTTATAAATTTATTGATTGTTTACTTGTTTAGTGATTTTTAATTCCCTTTTGATTTATAAATTGCTCATTTACTAATTCTTTAGCAAAATTTGTACATTTGTTCACTTTCTATTATGATCTTATTGTATGTTATGTATTGCTAAATTTCTCTATTTTCAAGAATTTAAACTTATAACACTTCTTGTAATATTTTCACTTGGATGATTTGTGTTGACTTTATATTTATCATGTTTTTATGGATAAGACTTTATCGATTGAAATTATTTTTATTATTATTAATTTTCCGCATTTGAATCCGAGTTTAATATCGGCTTAAAGGAATTGTGTAGAACACCCGAATATCACCCGATCCACCCGCTTCATCCATTGGATGCGGGTGGATCGGATGCGGGTGATGAGCTTGGCGGGTGGCGGGTGGGGTGGGGTGGATGAGATTTTCTCGTGGGTTGGGTGGCGGATAGGGTCATCCACCCACCACCCGATCCATTGCCATCCCTATGAAGAAGGCTGCGGCTAGGCTAAAACAAGGTTTTGTATGGGCTGGAAAAAATATCAACGTGCAAGGCTAAGGGAAGAAGTGAGCTGAAAGTTTGTAAGGCCTTGTCAAGAGCTTGTCATGGGTTGTCAAATACATGTCATGGCCTTTTCAAAAGCAAGTCATGATCATGTCAAAAGGATGTCATGACCTTGTCAAAACACATCAAAATAAAGTAGGGTTTGTAAGATTAGGGTTTGGTATAATTTCATCATTTTATATGAATTAAAGCTTACATAAAATGATAGAATTTGTGATAGGGTGCAACACTAGGTAGGATGAGAAAAAGTCAACTGATCAAAATCCGATTTGGCTCGAAAATAAACGGAATAGAATTAACGGATATTACAAGTCTTACAAATCACTAAGGGTCAACAACAACATCAAGAGGCAACGAAAGGAATGAGGAAAGCAACTCACCAAAGATAGGGAGACTATAGGATAAACCGCAGGGGCGGCTGGACAAAGGCGCAGGGGCGGAACAGGGCACTTCCTGCGGGGCGGCACAACAGAGGTGCGGGGGCGGTTTTCGGTGTAGAATCACGGTCGATTCCTTCGATAGCAAGGAACACAACAAGGGCCAAAGCTTGCTTCTCTCAACACACACACGTCACAACTCAACCAAGGGAGCCTGTGAACATCAACGTATCAACAACGGAATGCTCCATCCTGATCGATGCGTGCAAACTGTTGTTATACGAAAACTCCACTAAGGGAAGGTGATCAGGCCACACCTGTCCCTAGTCTAGCACGCAGGCTCGCAACATATCCTCCAAAGTCAGTATGGTCCGCTCCGACAAACCATCAGTTTGAGGATAATAAGCAGTCGTGAACTGTAGACTCGTACCTAGGGTGGCATGCACTTGCTGCTAAAACCTCGAGGTGAACCGTCCGTCTCTATAAGAGACTATAGTCCTAGGTACTCCGTGAAGTCTCACTATCTATCTAGTGAACTCCTCCGCTAATCGACTTACCGACCACGTCTCCTTGATGGGAATGAAGCGTGCGGTCTTCATCAGTCGATCCACTATAACCCAGATGGCATCAAAACCTCAACTTGGTCTCAAACCGGTAACAAAGTCCATCGAGATGTCCTCCCATTTCCACTGAGGGATGGGAAGCGGGTATATCTCTTCTCCTAGTCGATGATGCTAGATCTTGACCTGCTGATAGGTTGCACACTGAGCTACATATCTCGTCACATCTGGCTTCAAACCTCCCCACCAGTAGGAGCGTATGATATCCTAATACATCTTACTCGCACCGGGATGCACTGAGTAAGGTGTAAAGTGAGCCTCCTGTAGGATCCGCTGTCTCAGCTCCCAATCCGAAGGCACACATACGAGCTCTTGGCGTCTTAAAACTCCATCGGCACCGACTACAAAGTGTGGCGCATCTCCTCGAGACATCCTTTCTCACATCCATGTCAAAGGTGGGCAACTCTCTTGCTTTTGTCGGATTTATACCAACAGATCTGGTAACACCTCCAAGGTGGATAAATGGCGGTCGGAATCTGGAAAGTGGATATCTGATAACATGTATTATAGTCTATATTTTGGGATTGGTTTAGACGTTTTATTTTCATTAATCTGCATGTATAGATGTAGATTATGTGGTTATATTGTTGCTTTGTCTACCTTTGTGGGAATCGAGGTCTACACCTAGTTTCGTTGTGATTGTAGGGAAAATGGCACGTTTTGGACTAAAATGGAGCTAAAGGAGTTAAGGAGTCATTGGAGCTACATTTTGGAGCATTTAGGAGAGCTCAGGAAGCATGGAAATGGAATGGAGATTTGATTTTGGACCAGATTAGAGAGATTCACATTCAGTTGAGATTCAACTCGGTCATCTACAGTACCACCTCGACCGAGGTGATCTTCAGGAGCGACTCGACCGAGGCGACTATCGTAACGGTCACAAGATCTTTATTTTTTGGTGAGATCCTTTATTTTTGGAAAGTGAATATCACATATTTTTGGGCTGGATTTCTGGAAGGAAGATATCTTTTTGGCTGATTTATTTTGGAAGATATGGAGATATATTTTAAGGAAATTATCTTTTCAAGATATTTTATCTTTGGAAGATAATTCTCCTATTTAAAGGGCTGGATTTTCTGCAATTCATACATGATGCATCCTTGGAGGTAACCAAGGATAACTCCGGATCTAGATCAAGCAAAACTCCAACTACTCCTTGATTCTTTGTGCATCGTTGTATCGTTTCATATCCAAAGGGGCGGAAGCGATGAAGAAACAAAGGTTAATTCGATCTAGAGAGATCGAATTAACCTTTTTGTGTGGATGGAAGGTTGATTCTTAAGAAGAATCCTCGAATATGGATTTCTTGGATCAAAGACGAGATCCAAGGTAGAAATTTGAGAGATAGAAGAGAGGTTTTGATGCCCAAGCTAAGTAAGAGGAAATTCTTCTCAAAACTTAGTAATATTGAACATGAAAAATAAGTGAGGCAAGATATCTCTTATATAGAGAGTCTTGCCTACCTATGGGCCAACGGGCCAAACAAAAATACATGAAGAAAAGCCCAAAAGGGAAAACCTAAAAGGATAAGATTAAAACCTAAAAGGATAAGATCAAAAGGGAATATTCTTATACGGAATATCCCTTTATTATATAAAAAGGAAAACACGAAAATATAGTCCGAAAATAAGCTAGCTTCATGCCATGGAGTCGGAAAGACGAGACATGCCGCTAACGGAACTGGTAGCCTATGCCATGGTGATGTAGAGACACGGCATGCCGGTAATGGAACCAAGTGAAGAAGTGGTGCGGACGATGATGGAGCCGGTGGCTCGGGCAATGGCGTTAGCTCGGGATCGGGTGAGCGGTCCATCTGAGCGAACCCTCAGAGCCTCGTCCTCCTCGTCTACGGTCAACGTAAAAGGGACATCCCAGGGCGCATCAGTCCCCCCATCTTGGCTGTGAAACGTCCCCGTTTCACCATCGTCAAAGAGGGGCTCAACATAAGGGGCAAGGTCCTCGACGTTGAACGTCGGGTGTACTCCGTAGGAATCTGGAAGCTCTAACTTGTATGCATTCGGGCCATGACGGGCTAAGATGCGGAATGGGCCATCACCACGGTCCGAGAGCTTTCTCATGCGGCGAGTTAGAAAACGCTCCTTCCTTAGGTGGAGCCAAACAAGATCACCGGGCTCAAAAGAGACGTCGCGGCGGCCCTTGTTGCGTTGTCCGGCAAGTTGGGCGGCACGATGTTCAAGTTGTGTCCTAGTCTGCTCATGAAGCTCAATGATTTGGGTGGCTCGATTCCCGGAGATGATGTGTTCTCTGTCCTTGAGCGGGTGGGGAGTGAAGTCCAACGGTGTGTGTGGATTAAGGCCGTAGACAACTTCAAATGGGGACAATTTATTTGCCGTGTGCCTAGACCTGCTATACGAAAACTCCACAACAGAAAGTAAGTCCTCCCACCTACGTGGGTTGGTTCTAGTGGTGGCTCTAAGTAGAGCACCAAGAGTCCGATTGGTCACCTCCGTTTGACCATCGGTTTGGGGGTGATAACTACTTGAAAACAACAAGTTGGTTCCAAGTTTTCCCCATAACATTCTTCAAAAGTGACTTACAAATTTCACGTCCCGATCACTAATGATGGAACGTGGTATCCCATGTGAACGCACCACATTATCAAAGAACAAGGTGGCAACTTCACTAGCATTTTGGGTGCTTTTACATGCAATGAAATGAGCCATTTTGGAGAAGCGATCAACTACCTCGAAAATGGAGTCTTTGCCTCATTTGACATAGGCCACCCGACCACAAAGTCCATGGATAGATCCTCCCAAGGTCCCATTGGTATAGACAAAGGAGAATACATTCCATCCGGACCTTGGCGCGACTTTGCATGATGACATGTGATGCAACCCTTGCAAAACCGTGTCACATGCATACGCATCCGGGGCCAAAAGAAATGATCTTGGAGAGCGGAAAGGGTCTGGGTAGCACCGAAGTGACCACGGCCCTCATGAGCTTCCTTGACCAACAAATGGCGTATAGATAAGCGCGGAATGCAAAGTTTTCCCGTTCGGAAAAGATAGTCATCGTTAATAAAGAAAGACTCGTGCTCTCGGAGGTCGAGGCATTGTGCCCATATGTCCTTGAAGTCAAGATCCGTGGCAGATAACTCTTTGATAAGAGCAAAGCCATGTATCTTGGCGTCCATATACACAAGGAGGGCATAGCGGCGAGAAAGGGCATCGGCTACCACATTCTGCTTGCCTTTCTTATGCCGAATGACATAAGGAAATGTCTCTAAAAAATCTACCCAACTAGCATGGTGCCGACTTAAATTTGTTTGACTCCTGAGATACGAAAGAGCCGCATGATCCGAATGAATCACGAACTCCTTCGGCCACAAGTAATGTTGCCATGTCTTAAGACAACGAACTAGAGCATATAGTTCCTTGTCATATGTAGGGTAGTTGAGCGAAGGACCGGAAAGTTTTTTACTAAAGTAGGCTGTTAGCATGAAATATGACTATATTTTAGGAGCTTGTTTTAGTTGTTTTTCCCTCTTTATAGTGTTCTTAGATGTGCGTTTGAAGCAATTGTGAGCTAGTTCACCCACTTTGTCGATATAGAGATCTACACTAGCTTCGTTTTGTTTTTAGGTGAATAAAGCTTGGATTGGAGCAAAATATGGAAGGAAAGGAGTGTTTGATCACACTTGATGGCAAGGAGATGCATTGGAGAGGCTAAGGAAGGAGCATGGATGAAGGATGTCACAAACTAAGGCAAAGACAAAGGATCTAAGGAACCACGGTCTAAATTACGGTCGTGGAAGAGGAATTTAAAGTCCACGCCCTAAATTATGGCCGTGGATCTAGCAACATGAATGTGGAAGTGAGTTTGGAGCACTTCAGAGAGTTACACGGTCTAAACCACGGCCGTGGAAATTATATGGCACCGTAATCTGGTTCCACGCTCTAAATTACGGTCGTTAAAAGTTGTTCTTGGCCGTGATTTTGGTGATTCTGTGACGTGTCATATTTTGCCACGTCAGCCACGTCATTGAGCTTTCTTGTAACCCTACCTCATCCTATAAAAATGCTGGAGAAAGGAGTTTTCGGGATTCGGGCTTAGCCTTGCTTTACCGCTGCTTAGAGTTCTCCTTAGGGTTTGATTTTCGACCTTAAGGATTGGAGATTCGTGAAGGACGTATTTCGGAGATTGTGTACTTTTGGAGACATTTGAGGGTTTTCATTGAAGGACGGATTGACATCCGTTCTTTTTGACTTCTCTAGATCTTTGTGAGGGTTTCTATTCCTATTCTTCTGAATTCATAAACATATTACTTTGTGTTTGAATTTCGAGATTGACTTTGAGTTTTATTTGAGTTTTCGAGGGTTTTCATCTTTCATTCTTCTTAATTTGAATATTGATATCATGATGATGATTATTGGCTAAAAACCCTTTAGCAATTCTAAGGTGAAGGGTTGATAGTTGTGGCTTAGATGATGATAGATCGATCGTAAACAGATTGGACCCTGAGAGTGCGAGAAACATCGTCGACGCCCTAAATCACGGCCTGTTCTTGGTTTCCACGGCCGTGATTCTCAAGAACTACCTGTAATTTCCCCCAGTTTACGAACTTTGCTTTTGCTTTGATCCAAAGTTAAAGATTGCTTTAACCTAGCCTTGGCTTGCCTTTCCTAGATAGTAGTGAAACTCAACATCCTCTATTTCAGTTTCGATGTCACAACCTTAACTGTTTGAGTTTATCTTTGATTCCTTGGGTTACAAGTTTGGGTATTCGAGATCAATTCTTGTCCTTAGATCCTTTCTATACTGCAGCCTTAATAACATTTATAGAGAGAGTCTTTGGGTGAGACATATAGGGTTTTGGAACTTCACCGTATATTACCTTACTTTAGCTTACCTTTGCAATTCTTGACTCTGTCCTTGTATCTATAGTATATCTTGAATTGATTGCCACAATTTGATATCCGGATCTTTAGGGTTGCTGTTTTCCCAATATTTGTAAAGCTTCTACACTTTTGGTTGCTCGACTACTTGAAACTGATTTTGTTTCACCAATTCCCTGAGTTCGATACTCTGGAATACTTACTAATCTAAACCGATCCGTACACTGCGGGTTCGCTTGCTTTTATTCTAGTTTTATAAATTTAAAACTTATTTGCACGCACGCTTTGAGGCGAACAAGTTTTTGGCGCCGTTGTCGGGGAGTTGGTCAAGACCAATTCCGGTTTTCGGTTGTTGAGCTTGAGAGCTTTTGCTCTTGTTATTTGATATCTTTTTGTGAGTGCTTTTTGTAGATCCTTTAGGTATATGCAAAAGACTAGATCTACCAAAGATCTAGTTCCTTTCGATCAAGAACTTGAAAGAAATTTAAGAAGAAAGTTGAAAGAGAAAAAGATGGCCGAAAATAATGAAAGAAACATCCAAGCTGAGTTGGATGAAGCTCAACTTCAACTTAAGTTGAGTGAGAAAGCTCGTTTGGATGAGTTAACGAGTCATCAATTCCAAATTGATGAACTCAAAGCTATGATGCTGGACATGAAGTTGGAGTTGAATGATGCTAGCAAGAAGAAGGTTAAGAAACCAACTAAGTCTATTAGAGTTAAATCATCCGACGATGAGGATGATGATATGCCGCCACTTGAGGAAATTGATCCGGTGATCACCCCGTTCGTAACAACCCAAGACCACCGGTTGTTCCTCGCATTCCCGCTGGAGATGTGAGAGTTGCTAATGTAGGGGATGAACCACGCACTCTCGGGCAAAGGATGGACCCAATTCAGCAACCACGCCGTCTAGGTGTAAATTTTGGAGTTGAGGACATCCAGGAATTTAGTTTTAGCCCGCAAGTTATTATCATGGTTCGCCAAAGTCAATTTGGTGGAACTAGTGCTGAATCTCCACACCAACATTTACAGAATTTTGAGATTCTCATGGAGACATTGAAGCCAAAAAAGGCTACCACCAATAACTACAAGATCAAGCCGTTCTTATTCTCTTTGAAGGACAAAGCTCTATCTTGGTATCAAGCTCTTCCAGCTGGAAAGCTTGCCACATGGGAGGATCTATCTTCGGAGTTCCTCACCAAGTTCTTTCTGCCATCCAAAACGGCGGAATTGAGAGGTAAAATTAATGCATTTTCTATGAAAACTAACGAAAGTTTGTTTCAATCATGGAAAAGATTTCAGGACCTCTTATTGGATTGCCCACACCATGGCATTTCGAAGCTTGAGTTACTATAGATTTACTACAAGGGGCTGGATGTGGACACACAATTCAACCTCCAATCTCTCTCTTGTTGTACATTCATGGACATGAGAGATGATGACGCTTGGGACTTCATTGAGAAGCAAGCCCAAGTGATTGAGAAGTATTCCTACCGGAAGGTAGAGCCGGGAGTGAAGCTAACACAAGCTGCACAAACTCAAATCTTTTCCCTCAACACCGAAATCAAGGAGTTGAAGGAAATCATTAGAGCTTGCCTTCAACAGCAAAAGGAGCAAGATGTTGGCTACTTAGGCAACAAAAACAACAACAACTACCAAGGGAACAATAGGAACAATAACCGGAACAACAACAATTGGAACAACAACAATTGGAATGGCAACAACAATAACCGAAATTCCAACAACAATTGGCGTTCCAACCAACAACAACACAATTCCGGTAATCCCTATTCAAATTCTGGAAATTCACTAACATCTCCCTCTTCTTCTACCCCTTTGAAAAGCCAGGGGCAAACATCACATGGTTCGAACAATAAGGAGTAGGAGAAGCCCGATCCTATGTTGGAGACAATTCTAGGAAAGCTCCAAGGACTAGAGAGCTACGTTAATAAGGTTGATAAAGCTCAAAAAGCTTTAGAAAACCAAATGTTCAGCAAGGCCGAAGAAGTTTCTAGGGATCAAGGAAAGCTTCCCGGAAAGCCGGAAGACAACCCCAAAGGAAGGGTGATGGCTATCACCACTAGGAGTGGCGTGACAACCACCGACCCGCAGCCCAAGTTTGTGGAAGTTCCAGCTGAGAAGGAGAAAGATAAGGGGAAGGAGAAGGAAGATGTCTACGTTCCTCCTCCAGCTTATAAACCTCCCCTACCATTCCCGCAGTCTAGAGCAAGAGCGCGCCTAAACAAGCAATTCGGTAAGTTTATTGAACTCATGAGCAAACTGCATGTTAATATACCTTTCATTGATGCAATTGTAGGTATGCCCGCTTATGAGAAGTTTTTGAAGGAGCTCCTCTCTAACAAGAGGAAGCTAGAAGACTTTGGAGAAGTCAAGATGAGTTCGGAATCTTCGGAGATCATCAAAACGATGACTGAAAAGATGCCCCCAAAGCTGAGAGATCTGGGGTCATTTTGCATTCCAATTTGAGTAGGAGAAGTCACATGTGACGCCTTGTGTGACTTGGGAGCAAGCGTAAGCATTATTCCGCTCACTTTGTGTAGGAAGATCGGTTTAGGTGAACCTAAACCGGTGAAGATGACGTTATATATGGCGGACCGATCCATAACTCGTCCCGTCGGTATCATTGAAGACGTCCCAGTCAAGCTCGGTAAGTTTTACATTCCAATTGATTTTGTTCTGCTTGACATTCCTGCAGATTGTCCGGTTCCGATCATACTCGGAAGACCGTTTCTTAAAACATCCGGTTGTATAGTGGATTGCAAGAATGCTAGATTGGCGTTTGATATAGGTGAAGAGAAGGTTGAGTTTGTTCTCTCAACTTTGGTGAAAGAGCCGGCTCTTGAAGAGGACATGTTCAATATCTATGATGAGGAAACATCTAGAGAAGAAGTGAGCTCGATTCTATTCAAAGACCCATTGCAAAAGGTTATCACCATGAGCATCATGGAAAAAGGAGAGGAAGAGGATTGCAATGAGGAGATTGAAGCCTTGGAGGAGCTAGAAGAAGTGCAAGAGGAAGAGTTTGAAAAACTCTACGATGGGTCAGAAAACGTGAGGAATCACGGCCAGTCGTGCTATTCCACGGCTGTAGTTTCCCCATGATGACCGTAATCAGCTATTCGGAGAGCTCCAGTAAGTTACACGGCCAAAACCATGGCCGTGGAACCACCAGTGATGCCGTAATTGACTTCCACGCCCTAAACCACGGCCGTGGAAGTAACAGTGATGCCGTAATTTTGGGTATTTCTGAGAACAACTCCGTTCTCTCCACAAATACACTTGAGTCTTCTCCCATCACTCCTACACCCTTAGAGACTTCTAAGGAAGCATTGGACACTCCTCAAGACTCATTAAAGGCATCAATAACAATAGAACTGAAGCCACTTCCCACATACCTTCGGTATGCATTTCTTGGAACTGATTCTACTTTTCCCGTAATTGTTAGTTCCGAATTAAGTGAAGATGAGCATGATAAACTAATGGCCGTTCTAATGAAACATAGGAAAGCTTTAGGTTGTACTATAGAGGATCTTGTAGGAATTAAACCTTCATTATGCATGCACAAGATTCTAATAGAAGAAGATTTTAAGCCTTCGCGACAACCTCAAAGACGGTTAAATCCGATCATGAAGGAGGTTGTTAAGAAGGAAATTCTCAAGTTACTTGACGCAGGTATCATCTATCCTATCTCCGATAGCAAGTGGGTGAGCCCCGTTCAAGTTGTTCCAAAGAAAGGAGGAATGACTGTTATCACAAACAAGATGATGTGCATTGACTACCGCAAGCTGAACAATGCAACTAGGAAGGAGCACTTCCCATTACCCTTCATTGATCAAATGTTTGAGAGGTTAGCACAACATTCCTATTTTTGCTATCTTGACGGTTATAGTGGTTTCTTCCAGATTCCGACCCATCCAGATGATCAAGAGAAGACCACATTCACGTGCCCGTGGGGTACATTTGCATATAGAAGAGTGCTATTCGGGCTTTGCAATGCCCCAACCACCTTCCAAAGGTGTATGATGGCCATCTTCTCGGAATACGTAGAGGAAATCATAGAGGTTGTCATGGATGACTTTTTTGTTTATGGTTCCTCTTTCGATAATTGTCTTTCTAACCTTTCTCTTGTGTTGCAAAGGTGTGAACACACTAACCTAGTTCTTAATTGGAAGAAGTGTCAATTCATGGTTAGACAAGGCATTGTACTAGGACACTTGATCTCTAGTAGAGGGATTGAGGTAGACAAGGCTAAGATAGAGACCATAGAGAAGCTCCCTCCTCCATCTTCGGTGAAGGGGATAAGAAGTTTTCTAGGACATGCTGGATTTTATAGACGTTTTATCAAAGACTTCTCTAAGATATCAAAACCGCTTACTAATCTATTGATGAAGGATGCAATTTTTGAGTTCTCGCAGGATTGTTTAGATGCATTTTATAAGATTCGGGAAGCTATCATCTCAGCCCCGATCATCCAACCTCCGGACTGGAATCTCCCGTTCGAGGTTATGTGTGATGCTAGTGACGTAGCTGTTGGAGCTGTGCTAGGACAAAAGAAAGAAGGTCGAACCCATGCTATCTATTATGTTAGAAAGATGTTAGACGAAGCGTAGCTCAACTACGCCACAACTGAAAAGGAATTCTTAGCTATTGTATATGCTTTTGAAAAGTTTCGTTCTTATCTTGTAGGTGCAAAGGTGATTGGATACATGGACCATTCTGCGATCCGTTATTTACTTGCCAAGAAGGACGCAAAACCAAGGCTGATTAGATGGATTCTTCTCCTACAAGAATTCGATCTAGAGATCCGTGACAAGAAAGGTTCGGAAAATTCTGTTGCGGATCATTTGAGTCGTCTTCCACACATTGAAGACGACGACCTACCTATACATGACTCCTTTTCGGATGAGCATTTACACATCATAGAGGAGTGCATCGACAAAATATCTAGAGGTAACGAACCATGGCTTGTTGATTTTGTTAACTATTTGGTTTTTCAAGAAATACCTCCTGGATTATCCTACGTACAAAAGAAGAAGTTCTTTAGGGATGTCCGACAATACTTTTGGAATGAACCTCTACCCTTCAAGAGAGGTCCTGACGGCATCATTAGGAGATGTGTGCCGGAAGACGAAATGCAAAGCGTCATTCGTCATTGTCATTCACTACCTTGTGGAGGACACGCTAGTTCCAATAAAACTAGCGCTAAGGTATTGCAATCTGGATACTTTTGGCCTACTCTATTTAAGGATGTGCAAAGCTTTGTTTCGTGTTGCGATGCTTGTCAAAGAACAGGAAACATCTCTAGGAGAAACGAGATGCCCCTAAACAACATTCAGGAGGTGGAAATCTTTGACATTTAGGAAGTAGACTTCATGGGACCTTTCCCATCATTTTCTGGAAACCAATACATACTTCTAGCTGTAGATTATGTTTCAAGATGGGTTGAAGCTATTGCCTCTCCAACTAATGACGCCATGGTTGTTGTCAAGTTCTTTAATAGAACTATCTTCCCAAGGTTTGGGACACCATGTAATATCCGGAAATTTTTTTTCTTTCCGTTCATTTCCAAGCCAACATAATCTTGGTATTTTATGTGATGAATTAAACACATAAAATGATCTTTAAACTTCTATGATTTTATGTGGAATTTTGATCAAATAAAATACTACTTATAACACTCTTACAAAACTAGTTCTAAATGGCCCGTTGACAAGTGTGAGACGAAGCCATGACAACCTCTTGACAAGGCCATGACAAAGCCTTGACAAGTTTCAGCCCACTTCATTGCCTTTCCTTATTCCAGCCCATAACTGCCTTACCTCAGCCCATCTCGTTACTTGTCTGCAGCCTTTGTATGTTGTACCTCACGCCAGCCCAAGATGGCCTTGCCCCACGTCAGCCAGCAAGCCAGAGGAATTCTCTCTCTCTATCATTCAATACGTAACAGCCAGATTGTAGAGAATCTTGCTTTTATTCAGCGCCGGATCTCCCTCTCTCCTTCATAACCTCTACGTCTACCATCCTGTTATGTCCAGATTCATAGCCTTACCACCGCACGTTACGTCTCCATTGCAGCAATCAAGTACTCTAACCTTAACATTCACTGATGCACACAGACGAAAGGATACCATCTCCCTTTGCACAGAAATAACGTACCCGTAAACCGTTAACATTGCACACCGATCTGGGCCTCGTCGATCAACTGAGGAGAACCTCGTCCACGCTTGACAAACACTAGGTTTCTGGGCAGTCGCACCCTCCTCTCTTGCGTGCCAATGATAACATTTGAATCTCTCAACATCAGCAACCCTGGGAGTCGCCTCCCTGCTCCAGTCGCGCAACAGCAACAACCATGCCTTCACCTTCTGCGAGTCTCGTGTATGACCACTCTCTACCTCCTTACTTCCCCTCCATGTTTATGTGTCAATGGGTGCCTCTAAACCATCTTTAAACCCATATATTTCAGCCAAAGGAGCAACTTCAGAGAGCTGTTGTTTTTTTCTAGTTTTCCAACATTGACAGCATCCAACTTCGGGTTCCGATTTAGGTATGAAATACTGATCCATTTTGGCTGAAATTTGTATATGTTATAGATGAGATATTGTGGTAGCACATATTAAAATTTGGGATTATTCTGAGTTATAATTTAGGAGATATGATTTTCTCAAGTTGGCTATTCAAGCAGTTTTTTTTTTGTGTGCTGAGTTTGAGGAAATAGGCTTGAGATGCAGTTTTGTGGAATAAATTTGGATAGGCTTTTGATCTCTGTTAGGCTTGAAATTTTGATATGATATAGTTTACATCTTGTTGTAGATCATATTAAAATTTGGGAAGAATCGGAGTTACGGTTTGAGAGTTATTGTGTTTCAAAGTTGACGTTTTTATATATGAACTGAGGGTTGGGGAAAACAGCAAGTGATGCTGTTTTGTGAGATGATTTTGAATAAGCTCTTGATATCCGTTGAGCTTGAATTTTGGATATGATATAGTTTACATATTGTTGTAGAACATGCTAAAATTTGAGAGGCATCCAGCGAGTGGTTTGGAATGTATGATTTTTCAAAGTGTACTCATATTTTGGCTAAGTATAGAATTTGTAAAGGGAGTAGTCAACTTTGGGAATTTTTATAAAACTGTTGAATGAACAGTTGGGAGAAATTATTTCTCCTAAAGTTAGATAGGACATCATAGGTAATCTAAGGATTTAAGTCGGAATTTTTATAAGCGGTTACGAATTTTATATTTGGAATCGAAGTTAGACCTTTACGATCTTCCGGAAAATAGAAATATAGGAAAAATGTCAGTTTGGGACCAAACGAAACTTTAGGAATTAGAATATGAATTTAGAATCTCGAATAGGAGTTAGACATGAATTTTAGAGTTTTCGGGAATTTCGGGATCAAGGGTAAAATGGTCATTTTACCCTAAATTAATATTGCAACTAGTTATGTCTTAATACATTATTCTATTTTAGAAGTCTTAGACTTCTAACTACGTGGGAGTGTGCTAATGCACTTATCCCCTTTGGCAGGCAACTGAGTTGCTACAGTTTACAGAGCGAGTTGGTTTACAAAGAGTCGAGCTTTATATCAGGTAAGTCCTTTGGGCTTACTTAGCTGACTTCTAAATATGAGTATAAATGATGATGGTGGTGTGTGATTGAAATGTTTATGGAGATAGGTTGTGATATATAATTACCGACCTATATTCTGGCCTAAGAGTAACGGGCGGTGGCATTCTGCTTAGTAGCTTGCGGGCGCTGGGGGTTTCTTTCGGGACTAGTCCATACGTGGTTTGTAGTGATGCTACCAGTGGAAGTCAGCTAGACCTACACCAGTTGGATAAGGAACGGAGGCGAGAACTAATAATAATTCTCGTGCCACAACTTAAATTGAATAATGTAAATCACTTAAATAATAGATAATAAACGGTTGAGTGCCAGCATGATGTTTGTTTATTTTGTTTCTGCTTGTGTTTGTGCTGTTATCTTTTTTGCTTATTTTTGGATAGTTAGCTAACGGTTTATCCGTGTTGTAGATCTGTAGAGATAGACAGTTGCAGAGAGATCCGGAACGGATGGTCAGCCGGGTCCACGTACTCATTAGATGGGGACGGGGGAGTCTTCCATACGTCATGCATGTTATGTATCTTTATATATGTTTGTAAGGCTGTCACATGTGTACGTTTATACCATTAAAAATATTATGTTTTAGAAATTGTTTTAAATACATTTGTGCCTTGTTGTAAGATCCAAGTAATGTTGTTGTTAAACCAAGGTCGGGACCCATTGTGAGGTCCTAACCAGTAGCTCCCCGAGTTCCGAGAATTTGGGGTGTTACACACCATGGACCATCATTAGTGACGGAGGTTCTCACTTCATTGCCCGACGATTCGAAACTCTACTAGCTAAGTATGGGGTGACTCACAAGATCGCCACCCTCTATCATCCACAAACGAGTGGACAAGTGGAGATTTCTAATAGAGAGATAAAAGGCATCCTTGAGAAGACGGTCTCAAAGACGAGGAAGGATTGGTCTTTGAAGTTGGATGATGCATTATGGGCATATAGGACTGCATACAAGACTCCCATAGGCACAACACCATACAACCTTGTGTATGGGAAGTCTTGTCATCTCCCGGTTGAGCTAGAACACAAGGCGTACTGGGCTGTGAAGTGGTTAAACTTCAGCATGAAGGAAGCGGGCGAGAAGCGCCTCTTGTACCTTAATGAGCTTGAAGAACTCCGCTTGAACGCTTATGAGAACGCCAAGATCTATAAAGAAAGAGCGAAGCGTTGTCATGATAAACACATCATTCCAAAGGATCTCAAAGAAGGAGATCAAGTTCTCCTCTTCAATTTGAGACTTCGTCTCTTTCCAGGTAAGCTTAAATCTTGTTGGACTGGACCTTATCTAATCAAATGTGTTTTTCCCCATGGCGCAGTTGACGTTCGGGGTGAAAAGAGCGGAAGTTTCAAGGTTAATGGCCAACGTCTTAAGAAGTATTCACCGGAGCTCCCGGTTGAGGAAATCGCACCGATTACCCTCGCATAAACACAGGAACGGTCTAGCTACAGACCCAAAACAAGTGCTTCTTGGGAGGCAACCCAAGGTATTACACTTACGTTTTTGTTTTTCATTCTTAGAGTAGTTTAGTTTAGTTGTTTACGCTTTGTTTTTCCCTAGATACCTCCGGTATGATATATTTTTGGATGTAGGAATAATGATTGGGAAAGGGAAAGATGCAAAAGTTGGAAGGAATTGACGAAACTTGGATGTTGGCACACAATAGAGACTTCCACGCCCTAAACCACGGTCGTGGAAGTAACAGGTGGCCGTAATTCCCTAAAATCAAGAAAAATTCACCAAAACCACGGGTTCCGTACATTTCCACGGCCGTGGTTTAGCCCGAGTGACCGTGATTTTCAAAAATTTTACGGGCACTATATAAATCACCTTCCTTCACAAAACACAAAAAAAATCCCAATTCCAGGCCCAGTTCCACGCCCTAATCGCCGACTCCCTTCTCCATCTCCCATTTCTTCGTTCGGAGTCCGATTCGATCGGTTCTTGAGCCTCAAGTGGAGCATTTTTGATCATCTACAAGATCCAAGCAAAAAATCAAGTGAACAATCCACTAAGTAGAAGGAATTTGGATTTGAAAGATCCAAAACCTAGGTTTTTCTCTCTTTCCTCTACTTTGTCAATTCGACTTAATTTCTTCGCAAGAATTTAGAAGAACTGAATCGAATTAGAATTGGAACTAGTCTAGGACAGTGACTACTAAATTTGGTGTGGATTTGTTGAGATTTGAGTGAAACAGAGAGAAACCACGGTCTCTGCAGGTTCCACGGCCGTGGAAAAGGAAGAACAGGCCGTGATTTTTGTTGTTGTTGAGAACATGTTTACGAGAAGGTCTAGCAGGAATAAGAAGAGGAAAGATGATAGTTCCTAGAATCCCAACTATCCATGAGGATTACTTAGGAGCCTTAGAAAGGATCGAGAAGAGGCCGGTCATAGGACCTCGATACCTAGTCCTTGAGGAGCTTGAAACGATGAATGTTGTGAACGACTTGAGTTGGCTCTTAGATAGAGCCGGATTGATTGTCTTCTCCGCTATTAGAGCGGATGCTTACGAGGAGAGAACAAGGGAGATTGTGACTTCCTTTGGCATAGCGCCGTCAACAGGACAGTCTCTTTTAGGTTGATGGAGGAGAACTATGAGTTCTCGATTGTTCAGTTTGGATCCTTCTTTGGGTTCCATGAGAGTTTCAATGGTAGGTTTCCTAGCGGAGTGTACGCTAAGGATTTTTGGAGTGAGATTGCTAAGATTTATGCTAGTGAGGATCGTTGGCAACCGGCCAACACCAAGGCTAAGCTCATCTACCACTTAGCCTTGAAGATAGCTCATAGGGTCCTTTCCGAGTGTCTCTTCCCTAGGACCGAGACCCCCCAAAAGATTAAGACCAATGAGCTCTTCCTCCTTTATTGCATACTCCATGGTGGACCCGCTGATTGTGCTACCCTCTTTGCCTCCACTATGAGTAAGTTGAAGAACAAAAGGGCCGGGAATATAGGATATGGAGGCATGGTTACTCACATAGCCATGCAGCTAGGGATAGACTATTCCGCTTGCACTAGGATAGCGGCGAGACCTTTGGGTCTCAATAGTCTCATGACTAGGGGCATCATCTTCCCCCGACACCGCGGTCCACCAACCACCGGTATGCCTTGGGAGGAGAGAGGAGGTAGAGGTATCCTATGGCTTCCCGAGTACTCCATTATGCTAGGACGCCACAACTGGAAGGAGACCTTCGCGGCCATGCACGCGAATAGGCTAGTAGCACCACCATATGTGCCGGATGAGGTCCCGGCTGCGGATGTTGATGAAGAGATGGGAGGAGGTGATGACCATGAGGGAGGATGTGATGAGCATGCTTTTGTTACATTCCCGGATCAGCCGGACGCCTTCTTGGATCCACCTAGACGTTCTCCCCGGCCTTCTAGACCTTATGGTGCTTCTTCTTCACGCAGGGCTAGCGTGAGTGAGAGGCCGACTTGGATGGACGCTCCTCCCGCTTGATATGGGGAGCAGCCGTCATGGATGGGAGCTCCGCCTCCATGGTACGAGCAGGCACCGGCGGCACCGACTCCTCAGGATGCTCCAGCATGGTACGGACAGCCACCAGCTTGGTATGAGCAGCTGCCGGCATGGGCTACCGATCTATCCAGGAGAGTGGGAGATCTAGAGATCCACCAGGAGGATCATGATCTACGGGCTGAGGAGCATGACCAGATGATGAGAGACATCTACCGCCAGCAGTTTGGGCGGAATTTTAGCTCGGAGTTCCGTCCATTTCCTCCACCGCCTCCTCCACAGTGATGACGATGATTGACCGCCGGTTTGAGCCGCTCCACCACTATCTAGTGAGTTCCTTTTGCTTTTCTTTCTTTTCTTTATTTCTTTTGAATATTGAGGACAATGTATGTTTCAAGTATGGGGTGGGGTGTGACTATGGTTTGTAATAACTCTACTTACTTTGCTTTGATGATTCTATGAACACTTGCATGTTTCCTTTCATTGTCACACGTTTCATTATTGCATTGCATGAAAAAGGCTTTGAAAAACCCATAAAAATTTGAAAAATTTTGAAAACTTTTGTGCTTCTACGATTAGAGATGACTTCTATGATGAAATTGTACTTGTGGAATGAGTTTTTGATGACAATTGTATGCTTAAATTGAATTATGAATTGAGAAGGAATTGAGTATGTTGTTTATCCTTTCTTGCAAGTTTCATAATGTAAAAGTTTTATCTAAATCATTTTGAGAAGTGAAGGTTGAAATCACAATATAAGTTCTTATACTTCTTTGTGAAATGATTAAGGCACTTAGAATTTCTTACTTCTTTCTTTGATCATTTATCCCCTCAATAAAATAATTGCCTCCTTTACCTATCCGGGAATTAGGGAGAGTTAATTTTGGCATGTTTGATGTGAGAGGGCCATGAAAGCAAATGCTTGCATTCAAAAGTATAGAAAATTGTAGGTTTGGGGAAGTCAATCATGACGATGAGTAACTCAGTAACATTCAGATAGCTGGGTGTTTGTGTCTTGCCAAAGTCGGATTGAGCGATATTCCTAGTGGATTATGGTATGTGCATCAAGGGTTTGAGGCACTTCGAAATTGAGAAACGCCAATCTCCTAGGCTTCGGTTATTGTGCACCGCTGTCCATATTTCCAAAAGTAAAGTCGAAAAATTATGTGCAAAAAGTCTAGAGCAAAGCTCTAAGTTGGTGGAAGTTCAAATGGTAAAAAGAAAAGAGTTTGTGTTGTCCTTCTTCCCGGATTCATACACCACATTCCTTTACAAGTTTTCCCACCTTTCCGCATTCTTGACCTTACTTGAAAGTCCTTAAGATCATAAGAGTGTTATTTGACTTGGTGATCTAAATTGAAGTTTCACATGTTTGATTTTGACAATACTTGAAGGTTATGATGTTTGTCTTGAAGTTTATGCAATCTATGATGTTTCTTTGCTTTACATACTTTGGTTTATCTATATGAACGTTTTCAAGGATGAATGAAGCAAGGTTTGAGGATGACCTATTGACTAGAAGCACACCAACCAAAAAGATTGTTTTGTTTTGTTTTGTTTTGTTTTGCATTCATATTTCATTCTACCTTATGTTCTAAGCTTATAAAAACCTTGCTTGAGGACAAGCAAGTGGAAAGTATGGGGTATTTTGTTAGCATGAAATATGACTATATTTTAGGCACTTGTTTTAGTTGTTTTTCCCTCTTTATAGTGTTCTTAGATGTGCATTTGAAGCAATTGTGAGCTAGTTCACCCACTTTGTCGATATAGAGATCTACACTAGCTTCGTTTTGTTTTTAGGTGAATAAAGCTTGGATTGGAGCAAAATATGGAAGGAAAGGAGTTTTTGATCACACTTGATGGCAAGGAGATGCATTGGAGAGGCTAAGGAAGGAGAATGGATGAAGGATGTCATGAAACTAAGGCAAAGACAAAGGATCTAAGGAACCACAGTCTAAATTACGGTCGTGGAAGAGGAATTTGAAGTCCACGCCCTAAATTACGGACGTGGATCTAGCAACATGAACGTGGACGTGAGTTTGGAGCACTCCAGAGAGTTACACGGTCTAAACCACAGCCGTGGAAATTATATGGCACCATAATCTGGTTCCACGCTCTAAATTACGGTCGTGAAAAGTTGTTCTTGGCCGTGATTTTGGTGATTCTGTGCCGTGTCATATTTTGCCCCGTCAGCCACGTCATTGAGCTTTCTCGTAACCCTACCTCACCCTATAAAAAGGCCGGAGAAAGGATTTTTCGGGATTCGGGCTTAGCCTTGCTTTACCGTTGCTTAGAGTTCTCCTTAGGGTTTCATTTTCGACCTTAAGGATTGGATATTCGTGAAGGACATATTTCGGAGATTGTGTACTTTTGGAGATATTTGACGGTTTTCAATGAAGGACGGATAGACATCCCGTTCTTTGTGACTTCTCTAGATCTTTGTGAGGGTTTCTATTCCTATTCTTCTGAATGCATAAACATATTACTTCGTGTTTGGAATTCGAGATTGACTTTGAGTTTTATTTGAGTTTTCGAGGGTTTTCATCTTTCATTCTTCTTAATTTTAATATTGATATCATAATGATGATTATTGGCTAAAAACCCTTTAGCAATTCTAAGGGGAAGGGTTGATAGTTGTGGCTTAGATGAGATGATAGATCGATCGTAAACCGATTGGACCCTAATACTGAGAGAAACACGTTGACACCCTAAATCACGGCTTGTTCTTGGATTCCACGGTCGTGATTCTCAAGAACTACCCGTGATTTCCCCCAGTTTACGAACTTTGCTTTTGCTTTGATCCAAAGTTAAAGATTGCTTTAACCTAGCCTTGGCTTGCCTTTCCTAGGTAGTAGTGAGACTCAACATCCTCTATTTCGGTTTCGAGTGTCACAACCTTAACTGTTTGAGTTTATCTTTGATTCCTTGGGTTACAAGTTTGGGTATTTGAGATCAATTCTTGTCCTTAGATCCTTTCTATACTGCAGCCTCAACAACCTTTATAGAGGGAGTCTTTGGGTGAGACATATAGGGTTTTGGAACTTCACCGTACATTACCTTACTTTAGCTTACCTTTGCAATTCTCGACTCTGTCCTTGTATCTATAGTATATCTTGAATCGATTGCCACAATTTGATATCCGGCTCTTTAGGGTTGCTGTTTTCCCAATATTTTCAAAGCTTTTACACTTTGGGTTGCTCGACTACTTGAAACTGATTTTGTTTCACCAATTCCCTGAGTTCGATACTCTGGAATACTTGCTAATCTACGCCGATCCGTACCTGCGGGTTCGCTTGCTTTTATTATAGTTTTATAAATTTAAAACTTATTTGTACGCACGCTTTGAGGCGAACATAGGCAATTGGACGAGTCTCTTGTAAGAGAACTCCTCCAATGCCCACATTTGATGCATCACACTCCACCTCGAAAGTTTTCGAAAAGTTTGGGAGTTGGAGTAGTGGTGCATTACAAAGGCGGTCTTTGAGCGTATCAAACACTCGAGCATGGATATCACGCCTCTCAAACGTGGCACCCTTGGAAGTGAGCTCATGGAGCAGTGCCGCTACTGTGCTATAGTCCTTGACAAAGCGTCGGTAGAAGCCCGCTAAGCCGAGAAAGGCTCGGACCATGGTGACCGTAGTAGGAGTAGGCCGCTCCCGAATAACACGAACTTTAGATTCGTCTACTCGTAGTCCGTCCTTAGACACGAAATAGCCAAGAAAGATAGTGGTGTCCGAGCAAAAGACGCATTTTTCAAAGTTGACATACAATTGCTCTTGTCTAAGGTACTCGAGCACTTGGCGAAGGTGTCCAATGTGATCCTCCAAAGACGTACTAAACACCAAAATATCATCAAAATAAACAACAACAAATGTACCCAAGAATCGGCGGAAGACATGGTTCATGAGGCGCATGAAGGTAGACGGGGCGTTGGAGAGGCCAAATGGCATGACAAGCCATTCATAGAGTCCATACTTCATTTTGAACGCCGTCTTCCACTCGTCACCTTCGGCCATCCGGATTTGGTGGTAACCGCTCCGGAGATCAATTTTGGAGAAGATGGTGGCGCCATGGAGCTCATCCAACATGTCATCAAGGCGCGGGATCGGATGGCGGTATTTGATGGTGATTTGGTTGATGGCACGACAATCAACACACATCCGCCATGATCCATCTTTCTTTGATACAAAGATTACCGGGACGGCACATGGTGATAAGGATTCACGCACATGTCCCCGGTCTAGGAGCTCTTACACTTGACGTTGTAGCTCCTTCGTCTATTCCGGACTTGCTCAATACGCGGCACGGTTTGGCAAGGAAGCACCGGGCACAAAGTCAATTTTGTGTTCAATCCCTCGGATTGGTGGCAAGCCGGCTAGAAGGTCTTTGGGCATTATATCATGAAATTCGGACAACAACAAAGACACCTCGTGTGCCACATTACTCAGGTCATGAGAAGTAGATAAACAAAACGGAACAAGAAACATGGGAACTTGCCTTCCATGACCGGTTGCAAATCATGCCGGCGAGCTAAAAGTATCCTCGGCTCACACCGTCCTTGAATTACGGGGTCCGAAGATGGCAAAGGTGCGCTCGTAGGAACGATGCGACCTTTACTACCTTTGGACTCGGTAGCATGGACAAGAGGGATGGTGTTTCGGGATTTGGAAGTACTAACCCTACAACATCGGGACTCCAAGGGTCCGATTTTGCCGGTGCCTTAGCGGACTCATCTATAGATTGTTGCCTCTTCCGTTCCTCATAGTCAACCAAAATTTTGTGCGGAGTCATAGGCAAAAGTATGACCCGTTTTCCATTATATTAGAACATGTACCGGTTAAGATAACCATCATGAAATGTTCGGCGATCGAATTGCCGTGGTCTTCCTAATAGGACATGTGTGGCGTCCATCTTGATAACATCACAAAGGACCTTATCAACATAGACACCAATAGAAAATGTCACCCAAGCTTGTTGTGTGACGGTGTCACATGCCGTATCGGCAATCCATTGGAGTCCGTAAGGTGTTGGGTGGGGGGTCGTTGACAATACCGCAACAAGATCCTCCGTCAACGATGAGAGAAAGACTCGTATTATTGACCAAGCAACGAGAGTGGAAGAGATTCTCGGGTTGATTAGTAGGAATAAGCTCTTTAATAGCCAAAATACGACGAGAAACAAGAGTGAATTTACCGGGTTGTGCCGGGGTGCAAGCAAGCTCGTCGTCAAATGGTTCCATGCCAAAATGTGGGTCGGTGTCTTGGTCATCCTCAATAATGAGATCGCCGTCTTGTTGATCATCTTCGTCCTCGAAATATGTTGTGTCGGCAAACAAGACCCGTTTGGTGTTTGGACAATCACGTTGAACATGACCAAAACCGCTACACTTGTAGCACACGGGCTCCCTTGGGCGAGCCGCCGGTGAAGGTCCTTGTTGACCTCGAGCGGGAGGCGCCGGTGTCGGGCCACGGTTTGGTGCCTTCTCGGTACCCGCTTGCCTATTGGAGTGATTCGTCCGTTGGGCTCCTTTAGAAGCGTCAGTATCTAGAGGACTAGGCGCATCTCGAGAACGTGTGTTAGATGGATAAAGATATTGACTCGAGGAAGAGATATACCTAGAATACCGCGGTGTTTCGAGTTGTTGCTTATATAGCTTCATGGCGGCATGGCATAATGCTCTCAAATCCTTAAATGGGACAATCTCGAGCGGCCGCCGGATTGAGGCATTAAGCCCACTCATGAATTTGGTGCGAAAGGCGGAGGGGGAGGCCAAGACGCTGGGCTTAATGTGCATGTCCTCCAGTTTGGCCAAGTAAGCCACCGGAGTGAGGTTTCCTTGTTTGAACTCGGCAATTTGCAACCGCATATCATTTTTAAAGTCCTCGGGCACGTACTTCTTGGTCATGCAATAGATCAATTGCTCAAAGGTCTCAATCTGTACCCATCCTCGCCTCTCACGGGTGAACTCATACCGGTTCCACCAAGACTTGGCATCTCCTTCAAAGTATAGAGTTGCCGCCTAGATTTTCTCATATTCCTCCTCATAATGACAATGTTTTAATCCTCGTTTCATATCATGTGCCCAATCAAGAAAAACACACGGATCATACTCACCATGAAAGGTAGGGAACTTAACCTTACCTTCCCTACAAGCTCGGTAGGGGTCCGGGCGGGGCGGTGGAATGTAGGCATCATCGGCACGGGCTCGCTGGTGGCCGCCTTGAGGCCTTTGGCGCCCATGAACGGGTGGTGCATGCCTAGGTGGATTTGGGGGAGGCAACCATTCTTCACCTCGGTCTTGGTTCTCATAAGGGTCTATGACGAGTGGGTGCCACGGACGGTCATGTGCTACCCGTTTTAAATTGGACTCATCACCGGAGAACTCGTTGAAGTTGTTTTGCTCATCTTACTCATCAAAGTCAAGGGTCCTCGGTTGCCGGGTTGACCGTTGGTGACGGCGTTCGGAACGATCATTCTCACAACCATGATTGTTGGTCGAGTTGGGACGGTACCGGGGCTCTTCCCGGGTTTGACGGTCGGTGTGGGGCACACTAGGTGGAGGTGAGACGGGACATACGGTTGATGTTGATGCTCATAATATTGGTGCCGATTTTCCGTATCGAGTATGGGCTAGTCATCTTGAGGCGGGTCGGGGAATTCCTCCTCTTCTTCATGGGACTCATTTCCGTCGAGAGGTAAGGGACGTTGGCATTCAATGACAGACGCAAGACGGGTAACGTTTGATGGTCCGGCTCCCAAAATTCCCTTGCCTTTCTGTTGCGCATCGGATGTGGAAGCATTGGCCAAGGTCTCAAACGGATATGTTGGGGTGGGACGTTGGGCAAGCCGAAGTGCCTTAAGAGATTCTAGCTCTTGTTTCAAGGCAATATTTTCTCGGGTCAAGGCATCGAACTTTTGTTGTGCCTTCAAAGCTTCCAATTCTCGCCTTATGGAGTCATTTTTGAGGGACAACGAATCATTTTCTTGAGCCAAAGGTTCACTGGACTCTTGCGGACCAGAATCCTGAGAAGTTTCCATTTCAACTTTAGTCATTGCTCCAAATCAGCACACAATTGCAAGCAATCAAATGAGCAAGGTGACAAGTTAAGTCAACTTTACACAAGTTCAAGTGCGTTATCGGGTTCTACTTTGGGGAAGGTTGTTTGGCGGTTAGGCAAGGAAGGCAAATCCAACAAAATTGAACCAATTACACACAAATAAACAAGTGATATTTTGCAAACGTATGTAAGAAAATGGAGAGACAGAAGATGGACGGATTGTTCACTCAGCAAGCTTTGCTTGCTTTCGGTCTTTGACCGTTTTGTAAAATCCAATTTTTCGGATGGACCGGTTTGCCGGACGTCTTTTCACTTTGTGCGTTTCGTTTCTTTGAAACGTTTTGAGCAACACTTTCTTTCTTTTTTTTTGAACACAAATCCGTATTGATGAAGAGTTTTTTTTTTATGCTTTTCTTGGAATATCAAATGTGAGATATCCGAACTTTTCGTTAACAAAAATACCCCAAGAGATTTGGTGAAATTAATTAACAAAATTGTCGGATTGGGTCAGTTTAAGAAAAAGACGGGTTTGATACATGGTTTGATGGCAAATCAAATATCTCCTATTTTTGTACTTTTTGTTTGAATTAAACACGGAAAAGAAAAAAAAATTTCAAAGAAAATGGATGAACATGATGAACATCATGAATATCTTGAAGAACAAATGAAGAACATCATGAACAACGAAGAACATCATGAACACAAGGCTAAATAGGTTGAAGATAATAACGCACAAAAAACAAGAGTAAAGAGAACTTAGCTTTGATCCCTTTGCTCTAATGCCAATTTGATGCGTCCTTGGAGGTAACCAAGATAACTCCGGATCTAGATCAAGCAAAACTCCAACTACTCCTTGATTCTTTCTGCATCGTTGTATCATTTCAGATCCAAAGGGGCGGAAGCGATGAAGAAACAAAGGTTAATTCAATCTAGAGAGATCGAATAAGCCTTTTTGTGTGGATCGAAGGTTGGTTCTTAAGAAGAATCCTCGAATATGGATTTCTTGGATCAAAAACGAGATCCAAGGAAGAAATTTGAGAGATAGAAGAGAGGTTTTGATGCCCAAGCTAAGTAAGAGGAAATTCTTCTCAAAACTTAGTAATATTGAACATGAAAAATAAGTGAGGCAAGATATCTCTTATATAGAGAGTCTTGCTTACCTATGGGCCAACGGGCCAAACAAAAATACATGAAGAAAAGCCCAAAAGGGAAAACCTAAAAGGATAAGACCAAAACTTAAGAGAATAAGATCAAAAGGGAATATTCTTATACGGAATATCCCTTTATCACATAAAAAGGAAAACATGAAAATATAGTTCAAAAATAAGCTAGCTTCATGCCACGGAGTCGGAAAGACGAGACATGCCGCTAACGGAACAGGTAGCTATGCCATGGTGGTGTAGAGACACGGCATGCCGGTAATTGAACCAAGTGAAGAAGTGGTGCGGGCGATGATGGAGCCGGTGGCTCGGGCAATGGCCTTAGCTCGGGATCGGGTGAGCGGTCCATCTGAGCGAACCCTTAAAGCCTCGTCCTCCTCGTCTACGGTCAACGTAAAAGGGACATCCAAGGGCGCATCAAGACATCCTTGGACAATTCCGGATCACCCATTCTCTAAAGGAAGTTGAAGGAAGTTTTGAAGATTGAAGTTCAAGGAAGGAAGGTATCTAGTTGGAGTTAGCTTTGAAGGAAGTTTGTAAGACTTTCATAGTTGGTTTGTTTGTTGTCATTTTCTGATTTGTGATTGAGGAACGCTGATTGTTTGTTTGTTTGATTCATTGACTTATCGAGACCTTTGTCTTAAGGTTTCCATGTTTAAATATTGATTCCTTTCCTATATATTTGATTATTGTTATCATGATAATTGTTGGCTAAGTTCTTTATGCAATTCTAGGGTGATTGGCTGAAAGTTGTGGGAAAGACGATGATAGAGTGATCTTAACCCCTAAAAGCTCGAGCCTTTACCTTAACCGACGAACACCTTGGTTAGTCATTGAATACCTCGGCCGGGGTAGAATATAACTGAACGAGGTGACGCCATTCCTGATCCGAATATGAGCTAAGATTTCAGTTTGTCAAATCCTATCCTTGTTATACCTTTGATGGTTCAATACAAGCCAAGGGTGATACTTACCCGGTGATTCCTTTGCTTGTATACCCAAGATCACGAGTGATAGGTAATAAATGTTTATCCTTTATTGGGGTTTGAGTGTGTTTTCATTCTATCTTTGAGAGTTAGCCTGAGACTTACCCGGTAAAGGTTGATTCTATCCCCTTGGGTGGTGTGTTGGTTTGAGATTATAATTCTTTTTCTTAGTTCCATGAGACTTACCCAGTGATAGGATCTTTGGTTTGTGATAGTGAGTAGAGAGACTTACCCGCTGATCTATTCCCACCTTAGAAACACCTTCTCTTTGCAAACCTCAGCTTTGTCCACGTTATCTTTTGAGATCTTGAGTCGGAACCACAATAGATTCTTTAATCCCTAGAATCCGCATTTCCCTTTATCTGATTATATCATCTTTGATATCTTTGCTTTGTTGCGTGATCATGATTGACAACTTGTTTTACCGAGCTTTGTTTCACCATAGTCCCTGTGATCGACCCCTGGAATATTTGTTGTTATATTACAATTGATCCGTACACTGCGGGTGATAGGTGATGGAATCACTATCATTTAGGGTAGTTTTTAGTCTTTTTATTGCATTAGTGTAGGTTTATGCTACTAACTCCTTGGTCCAGAAGAAGAAGACTAAAAGAAGCTAAGGAAGGAGTTATAAGAACTTAGGAGTGAAGATCGATCACGAAGCAAAGCTTCTGTTGCCTCACCGCCCCAGCGGAGCCTTGCCACCGCTCTCGCGGGTGACGCCTTACACCTGAGCGCTCCCTGAGCCTTCACCAACACCGGCCATGAAGTGTGTCACCGCCCCTGCACTACTCCTTGGCGCCCCTGCGGTGTCTTCCCTTGAAGAGACGAAGACCAGCTCCCCTGCGGCTTCCACTGCGGCGCTGCCTGCGCCTCAACCTGGGAGCTGGAAGACGAAGAGGTTGTGTCACCGCCCCTGCGCTGACATAGGGACACCCCTGCGGCTTGGCATCAGAAACGCCAGGAAGACGAAAGGTCAGACGTTGAAGAGCATTAAAGATCCGCCCCAGCGGAATTGCTTAGCCGCCCCTGTGACCTTGAAGAAGATCAACTGATTCTGCCTAAACCGCCCCTACGGTCCCTGAAAGCCGCCCTTGCGGTTTAACACCAGAAGTTTTACTCCGGCTATTTACACCACCTTTATGGCATTAAAGGTGGTTGTTTAAAGCCGGCTATTTACTCCTATTTAGTGTCTTATGTAGTATAAATAGTCCTTGGCTGATTGCTAGAATCATCCATGCTTTTCCACACAAAAATCCATTTTAGAATTAAGTTTTCCATTGTAATGAGTTGCTAACTCCCTTGCTACATTGGGTTGGTTTGAAGCTGCGTTGTTACTTTAGTTGTAAGTTCTTTTTAATATAAGTTTTTATTCAGTAATGCTTTGTGTTTTCTTGATCTCCATTGTCTAATTGCATGTTTACTATTGCTTGAGATTGATCACCTTAGGTTCTAAAGTGCATGCAAACAACTAGGATTAATAGGTTCGGGGTTCGGGTCTTTAATCAAGTAGCAACTTTAAGTAATAACGGGTTGTAATTACTTAAAGAAAAGGAACACAAATATAAAGATAAGTTTAACGGTTTTAATCTTCTTTTTCTATCCCTCAGTCTTTGTTTGAAAGCTAACTTGTTATTTGTTCTTGTAGGTTTACGGAACACTGGCCTGTTAAGTTGTGTTGATGCCGGTTGGCTCAACACATATATACGATCGAGACGGGAGATTACTTAAAAACTTGTAAAAGGAACTCACCAAAGTAGCAATTGCATGTTTAGAATTAACCTAGTGTAGATATACCCATCATTGTCTTGTTGCGTTAATCGTTTTCTTAAGTTTTTGTGTTCATCAATTTAACCAAAACTCCCCCTTTTGTTACTTGTTCCTATAATCGATAATTGCATCTAAAACACCTTAACTCTCTTGGGTTCGACCCTTACTTACCCACTATACTTGTTCTTAGTGCTAAGTCGGGATTTACTTTTGATTGGGTATAGACGACCATAGAAATACCGTCGGTCAAATTTTGGCACCGTTGCCGGGGAGTTTTAGTGTTTTATTGTTATTATTGATTATTGGTTTGAACCATTTTTATGGTTCAAACCCGTGCTACTAACCCAAATCTTGCTACTTTTTGATCCTGAAATTGAGAGGATGCACATCCGGCAACGAAGACAACAACAACTTCAACAAGAGATGGCTGACCCTACTCTTCGTCAACTTACGTAGCCCACCTTGGCTCAAAACCCTCTTGCGGTCACTATACCGGCATTAAGGGATGGAGTCAGCTTTGAGCTCAAGTCGGGTCTCATTCACTTGCTTCCATCCTTCCATGGGTTAAGTGGTGAAGACCCCATCAAGCACCTTGGGAAGTTCCATACCGTGTGTATGAGCATGAAGCCAGCCAACATTACCGAAGAACAAATCAAGATGAGGGCATTCGGTTTCACACTCAAAGATTCTGCGGATGATTGGTATTACCATCTTCCATCCGGGAGTATCGACACTTGGGATAACCTTCACAAGGCGTTTTGGAAAAATACTTTCCAGCCAAGAAGGCCAATAGCTTGAAGAAAGTTATAAGCAACATCGAGCAAGAGGCGAATGAAACTCTCTACGAGTACTTCGAGAGGTTTGCACGCCTCCGATCTAGCTTTCCTTTTCACGGATATTCAACTCAAGATCTAGTCTTGTACTTGTACAATGGCTTGCTAGATAATGAAAGGAGGATCGTCGATGCGGCTTGCGGAGATAACATTCTTAACTCTACTCCTGACCTTGCTTTGGAAAAGATACAGGAACTAGCGGAAGGTACTCGGAAATTTGGAAGGAATCCGGCAAAGAAAGGAGTTCATGCAGTGAGTTCCGGAAAGAGCGAGATTTCCACCGAGCTCGCGGAGTTAAAGGAAATGGTGATGAGGCTAACACTTATGGGAACCCCACAACAGCTCAAAGCTTGTGGAGTATGTGCTGACCCATACCATCCAACGGACATGTGTCCACAAGTCCAGGATGACGATGCTGAGGTGAACGCAATGGGCTATGGACAACACAGTAGCAAAGACCTAGGAACGATCCCTATGTGCAGAATTTCATGCCAAACTGGCGTGACCAACATAATTTTCTTTGGAGGGATCAACAAAACAAACAATAGCAGCCCCGTCAAGGTAAGTACCAATCAACTGAGGATATGTTGCAAGTTTTGACTTAACACTTTGCTACTCATGTCCAAACAACAGAATCTAGCATCAAGAACCTTGAAAAACAGGTTGGTCAAATGGCGGAAGCCATTACAAGAATTGAAACTAGGACCTCCGGAGGATTACCTTCTCAAACGGTTATAAACCCAAAGGTGATGCTGGAAGAGGCTCAATCATAGAGGAAGAGTCTATACGTCGGGTCAACGACGTAAAACAAAGACGCTACTCGGGAGGCAACCCGAAGGAATAAGAAGAGGGGTTTCTGTCAAGAAAACTGCCCCTGTGGCTCCGAGTCTCCGCCCCTGCGGTGACACCCATGGCCAGCACCGCCCCCCGGCGCTTGGCCAGCGCCTGCTCACGTTGGTCACCGCCCCCGCGGTGACATCCCTACGCCCCTGCGGCGGCCACCCTTGACACACATCCTCAGCTCAGCCCCCGGCGCTGAGGCTGCGTGCCCCCTCTCCATTGTCACCGTCCCCGCGCTGATAAAGACCGCCCCTGCGGTTCTGTTTAGGAAATAAAAAAATACACTTCCCGAAAATAACCTACAACTACCGCCCTCTTCACTCCCTCTTCATTCATTCTTCGAAACCTAGCCGCCTCACCTCCCACGCCCTTGTGCCCTCCGGAAGCTCTCACCAACCACCTCGTCATGCCCCTGCGCCACCTCCGGCAACCTAGTGTCACCACACTCTTTGCGACACTAACCCTTTCTACCACCTTCACACAAACACCACCTCGATCCTCTCAGTCTCAACCTCCACTGTTCCCCCTCCGGCGACGTCTGCAACAGCAAAGAAGGCACCGGAAAACAAGGTCGCTCTCAAGGACCTTCCTTTGCTATACGCTTGCCTCTCCACAAACGATTGGGTATCAGATTGGCCATACCTTTTCCTTACCGCTTTGAAGCGGATTAGGAAGAATGAGCCACGAGACATTGTGGAAGGCGGAATCATCACCTTATTAGTTGCACGGGTGATGGATCTTGATGCCCTAGAGGACAGACTGAAGGCCCCACTTTATACGGAGGATATGTTGAGGAGGTGCAGGCTCCTCAAGAGAGACGGGGAGCATCGGTTTTGGATCTCACTTGCAAATGGGAGTCACATCACATATCTACCCCGACGACTTCCATTGGGAGACGAGCTCTCCAACCTGTATGTACCAGCTGACCCAGTTCCTCCGAGACGGCCTCAGGTCGATATTGTTGGGAGATATGCAGCAGGCTCCAACCGGGCCCACACCACTGATGAGGAGATGCCGATGGCATCACACGACAGGCAGACCATGGAGAGTCTGCAGGCTCAGATGGCGGCTTTGACTACACAACAATAGGCATGGCAGACCGAGTACCAGCGGTCCATGCTTGAGCAGCAGCAGGCGTGGCAGTCCAGCTTTGCCTCCTCTATGACCACTCACTTCGATCGCCATCAAGATGCTTGGCAGACGGCTCATCAACAGCAGTTGGAGACTCAGCAGCTGGCTTGGCAATCCAGCTATGAGTCTTCATTTAGAGAGAGGATGGAGGTTCAAGAGGGCCGCATTGACACGCTCTACCGTCGGCAGGAGTACTTCTTCAGCCACTTCCCGTACCCGCCGGAGGATGGTCCGGATTGTCCAGCCGGACCATCCCACAAGGGGTATACTTCTTTTCCCTTCTCCCACATTTATCTTTGTCTCATTTCCACTTTGGGGACAAAGTGTTCTTCAAGTATGGGGGAGGGACATATCATTGCATGTACAGTTTTATCGAGTTGTTTTTTAGTTTATTTTTGCATTGTTGAATTCAGTTTTTATAAAAAAAAAAAGAGCCAAAGAATTGAAAAGAGGCATGAAATCCTTGGATAAACCGAAAACCCGAAAGGGTGGTTTAGGTAAAAAGAAGGTAGTCCGACCAACCTTAGGTTGGTGCAAAATTGGGCTTGAGGGATGTGAGTTCAAGTGAGAAAAGAAGAAGAGTGGCAAGGTGAAATCTCGAAAGGGCGCCTTGGCATAATGAGCGATACCGAGTGTAGGTTTTCCTTCCGGCGTTTGGCGACATAAGAAGGGGAGTCATAAGAAGGATTGTTCGGGTAGGTCACTCTTGGAGCGATAAGGATGGTAGTATTTCTTTTTCTCACATTTCCTCTCTTTTCCTTCTTTCTTTCTTGGCTTTTCTCTTATTTTCATTGTCTTTTCATGCTTACCCATGCTTCCCGAGGACTTTGAGTTTAGTTGTTGTCATTTGTTTTACTCGGGCCGAGTAAAAGGTCTAAGTATGGGGGAGTTTGATAGGTGATGGAATCACTATCATTTAGGGTAGTTTTTAGAGTCTTTTTATTGCATTAGTGTCGGTTTATGCTACTAACTCCTTGTTCCAGAAGAAGAAGACTAAAAGAAGCTAAGGAAGGAGTTATAAGAACTTAGGAGTGAAGATCAATCACGAAGCAAAGCTTCTGTTGCCTCACCGCCCCACCGGAGCCTTGCCACCGCCCTCGCGGGTGATGCCTTACACCAGAGCGCTCCCTGCGCCTTCACCAGCACCGGCCATGAAGTGTGTCACCGCCCCTGCACCATTCCTTGGCGCCCCTGCGGTGTCCTCCCTTGAAGAGACGAAGACCAGCTCCCCTGCGCCTTCCACTACGGCGCTGCCTGCGCCTCAACCTGGGAGCTGGAAGACGAAGAGGCTGTGTCATCGCCCCTGCGCTGACATAGGGACGCCCCTGCGGCTTGGCATCAGAAATGCCAAGAAGATGAAAGGTCAGACGTTGAAGAGCATTAAAGATCCGCCCCAGCGGAATTGCTTAGCCGCCCCTGCGGCCTTGAAGAAGATCAACCGATTCTGCCTAAACCGCCCCTGCGGTCCCTTGAAGTTGCCCCTGCGGTTTAACGCCAGAAGTTTTACTCCGGTTGTTTACACCACCTTTATGGCATTAAAGGTGGCTGTTTAAGGCCGGCTATTTACTCCTATTTAGTGTCTTATGTAGTATAAATAGTCCTTGGATGATTGCTAGAATCATCCATGCTTTTCCACACAAAAATCCATTTTAGAATTAAGTTTTCCATTGTAATAAGTTGCTAACTCCCTTGCTACATTTGGTTGGTTTGAAGCTGCGTTGTTACTTTGGTTGTAAGTTCTTTTTAATATAAGTTTTTATTCAGAAATGCTTTGTGTTTCCTTGATCTCCATTGTCTAATTGCATGTTTACTATTGCTTGAGATTGATCACCTTAGGTTCTAAAGTGCATGCAAACAACTAGGATTAATGGGTTCCGGGTTCGGGTCTTTAATCTAGTAGCAACTTTAAGTAATAACGGGTTGTAATTACTTAAAGAAAAGGAACACAAATATAAAGATAAGTTTAACGGTTTTAATCTTCTCTTTCTATCCCTTAGTCTTTGTTTGAAAGCTAACTTGTTATTTGTTCTTGTAGGTTTACGGAACACTGACCTGTTAAGTTGTGTTGATGCGGTTGGCTCAACACATATATACGATCGAGACGGGAGATTACTTAAAAACTTGTAAAAGGAACTCACCAAAGTACCAATTGCATGCTTAGAATAAACCTAGTGTAGATTCACCCATCATTGTCTTACTTGTCGCGTTAATCATTTTTTTAAGTTTTTGTGTGCATCAATTCAACCAAAACCCCCCTTTTGTTAGTTGTTCCTATAATCGATAATTGCATCTAAAACACCTTAACTCTCTTGGGTTCGACCCTTACTTACCCACTATACTTGTTCTTAGTGCTAAGTCGGGATTCACTTTTGATTGGGTATAGACGACCATAGAAATACCGTCGGTTAGCGGGTTCACATTTTTTTATTGTTCAGGCATATATCTTGGGTTTTAAATTTAAAGCTTGCACACACCTTTTGGAGCGAACAAGTTTTTGGCGTTGTTGCCGGGGACTTGGTCTAGACCAAGGTCGATTTCGGTTCTCTTTTGGGGCTATTTCCCTTGTTGCTATTGACTACTCTACTTGAGTGTTTTTGCAGGATCTTTCCTTAGGTTTATGCGAAGGACTCGCACTGGAAAGGAAATCGTTCCTTACGCTCCCGAACCAGAAAAGACTTACAAGAAAAGATTAAAAGAAGCCAAGATGGCCGGTCAAGACAATCGTGATCTTGAGGCTGAATTGAAGGAGGCATTAGAACAACTACGCCTCAGTAAGGAAGAATTGCAGCTAGAGAGAGACAAAACTCACACAAGAACTGAAGGAATTGAGGCAGATATGGCCGCTCTAAGGGCCCAGTTTTTGCCTCGACTGATCCCAGATCCTCGACAGAGGCAAAATCCAGCCCTAGCTGCACCGGCCGAGATACACCTACCACCTCGGGTACCTCTCCGAGATGTTCTTTTTGCTGGAGCTCCACGAACCCTAGGATAGTGGATGGACCCTAACCAGCAAGTAAGGCGTCTAGGAGTCAACCTAGGAGATCCAGCTGAGAATGATTATGAACTTCGACCACAAGTTCATACCATGATCCGACAATGTCAATTTGGAGGATTAGAGAGAGAGTCTCCGCACCAACATTTGCAAAACTATGAGATTCAGATGGAGACTTTGAGACCATCAAGGTTGGAGAATAATAACTACAAGTTGAGGCCTTTCTATTTCTCTTTGAAAGACAAGGCACTTGCTTGATATCAAGCTCTTCCGTCTGGAAAAATCAATACTTGGGAAGAGATGACGACGGAGTTTCTCAGTAAGTTCTTTCCCCCTTCTAAGATCACTAAATTAAGGGGAAGTGTTCGCTCAAAAGTGTGCGTCAGTAAGTCTTAAAATTATATCTAGAACTTATGCAAAATCGTGTATGGATCGGCATAGTAAGACAAGAAATTCTAGGGTCGAACTCAGAGATTTGATGAGAAAAAAATCAGTTTGCAAGTCGTCGAGCAAGGAAAATATAGAAGCTTTGCAAGTAAAATTTGGAAAACAGCAATTCTAAAGATCCAAGTATCCAATTGTGAAAATCGATTCAAGATATTCTATAGATATAAGGACAGAGTCGGAATTGCAAAGGTATATCTAATGTAAGGTTATGTACGGTGAAGTTCCAAACCTATATGTCTCACCCAAGGGCTCTCTCTATAAAGGTTGTTGAGGCTGCAGTATAGAAAAGATCAAAGGATAAGAATTACTCTCAAATACCCATGCCCAAACCCAAGGAAATCAAAGATAGGCCAAAACGGTTAAGGTTGTGACACTTGAAACCGAAATAGAGGATGTTGAGTCTCACTACTACCTAGGAAAGGAAAGCCAAGCCTAGGTCAAGGCAAATCTCTTAACTTTGGATTAAAGCAAAAGCAAAAACGTACGACAGAGGAAAATCACGGCTAGTTCTTGATAAACCACGGCCGTGGAACTCAAGAACAGACCGTGGAAAAGGGTTGTCGACGAAGTTCTCACAACTCTCAGGGTCTAATCTATTTTGGTTCAATCTATCATCATCTAAGCCACAACTATCAACCTTCACCTTAGAATCGCTAAAGAGTTTTAGCCAATAACCATCATCATTGAATCAATAATCAAATCAAAAGGGAAAATAGATGAAAATCTCGAAAACTCAATAATAATCGAAAACTCAATCTCAAATCCGAACTACAAATGTTTGTGTTTAATGAATGCAGAAAAAGGAATGGAAATCCTCACAACAATCTCGAGATAAAGTGAAGAACGGGATGTCAATCCGTCTTCAAATGTAAACCCTAAGATATTTGTTGCTTTTGATCTCCTTTGGTTTGTGTCTTTGCTTTTCAGGACATCCCTACTCTTTAGGTGTATGCGAAGATCTCATGGCAAGGATTTAGCTCCATTCGATCCCGAACCGGAGAAAACCCTTAAATCTAGATCCAAGAGCATTAGAAAGGGAAAAGAGATGGCCGGAAGAGATCTCCAAGCTGAGTTAGATGAAGCTTTAAAGCAAATTAGGCTAAGGGATAAAGCCTTGGAAAATGAGAGGAGACTTGCCAATGAGAGGCAAGAAGCAACTAGGAGAGAGATTGAAGAGATTAGGCAAGCTCTTGTGCAAAGAGAGCTTAATCGTCAACAACCTTCACCTCCGCCACAACCGCAACCGGCGGTGAATATTCGGGTTGTGCCCATTGCTATTGAAGAGCCACAAACGTTAGGGCAACGTATGGATCTGCCACAAAGAGCCCACCGTCCGGGTGTGAACTTAGGAGATCCCGCAACCCATGATTACGAGCTCCGCCCTCAAGTTCTACAAATGATCCGGTATAACCAATTTGGAGGGATGGAAGGAGAGTCTCCTCATCAACATTTGATGAACTATGAGATCTTGATGGAGACTCTAAGGCCGCCTAGATTAGAGAGCAACAACCATAATCTTAGGGCTTTTTCCTTCTCACTTAAGGATAAAGCTTTGGATTGGTATCAATCTATTCCACAAGGGCGAGTGAGTACTTCGGAGGAGATGACAACCGAGTTCTTGACAAAGTTCTTCCCGCCTTCCAAGACTACCGGGTTAATAGGGAAGATCAATGCCTTCGTGATGAAGGATAGAGAAAGCCTATTCAAATCTTGGGAGAGGTTCAAGGACCTTCTCCTAGATTGTCCACACCATGGTATACCGAAGATAGAGCTATTGGAGATCTATTTCAAGGGGCTTGATGAGGATAGCCAATTCAAGCTTCAATCGCTTTCCAGTGGAACCTTTATGGAGAAGAATGTGGATGAGGCTTGGGATTTTGTAGAGAAGCAAGCTTTGATGATAGAGAAGTACTCCCATAGGAAGAGTGATGGGAGAAAACCGGGAGTTTATGAAGTGAGTGAAGTAATCATGAGCAACTACAAGCTTGATGCCATCAACAATGAGCTAAAATCTTTGAGGGAGTTGTGTGCTACAACTTTGAAGAATCAAGCAAACCCTCAAGTGCAAGTGCAAGCAAACTTGTCTTCCAAGGAGGAAGATGTGAACTACATGGGAAGGGGCAACTTCAACAATTATCAAGGCCCTAGGAACTTCAACAACAACCGGCATTTCAACAATTACCGGCCTAACCATAACCATCCCGGGTTTTCCTATTCTAACCCGGAAGGTGCCTTGAACCCTCCCGCTTCCACAAGCGCAACACCACCAACGAAGGCTTCACAAGAGCCTCCACCTGGATTTACTCAACCTCCGAAGGATAGAACCGAGATGATGTTTGAGCAATTGCTTGGAAGGTTGAGTGGACTTGAGAGCACGGTGACTTCCATTTCTAAGGCTCAAAATGTGTTGGAAGCACAAGTGTTCCAAAAGGTGGGTGAGGCTCATAGAGATCCGGGAAAGCTTCCCGGGAGAACCAAGGACAACCCAAGAGGCCAAGTGTTGGCCATCACAACAAGGAGCGGGTTGAGCATGAAGGATCCCTTGCCTAAGGAGAATGTTAAGGAAAAGCAAGTGGTGATAGAAGAAGAGTCGTTGCAAGAAGATGGAGGCAAGAGCAAGGATGATGAGCCAACATATGTGGCACCACCTCCATACAAGCCACCACTACCGTTCCCACAATCACGAGCAAGGGCTCGCTTGGACAAATACTTCGGTAAATTCCTTGAACTTATGTCTAAATTGCATATTAACATTCCGTTCATGGATGCTATTCTAGGTATGCCGGCCTATGGAAAATTCTTGAAGGAGATACTCTCCAACAAAAGGAAGTTGGAGCAGTATGGAGAAGTGAGAATGACAAAGAGATCCTCGGAATTGATTCAAACCATGAGGGAGGAGATGCCTCCTAAGCTAAGAGATCCGGGATCTTTTTGTGTGCCGATTGGAGTGGGAAAAGTGAAGTATGAAGCCCTATGTGATCTTGGGGCAAGTGTGAGCATTATCCCGCTTACACTTTGCAACAAGGTTGGGCTAGGAGAGCCAAAGCCGGTCAAGATGACCCTCTACATGGCGGACCGTTCAATCACTCACCCCGTAGGAATCTTAGAAGACATACCGGTGCAACTCGGGAAGTTCTATGTGCCAATAGACTTCGTTGTTTTGGACATCCCGGCGGACTACCCGGTTCCTATCATTTTGGGAAGGCCGTTCTTAGCCACTTCGGGATGCTTGGTAGATTGTAAGAATGGAATCCTCTCCTGCAACATTGGAGAAGAGAATATTAAGTTCAAGCTATCCACAATGATGAAGGGGCCAGCCCTTGGTGAAGATGTGTTCAACATTGTCCAGCAAGAGGAATCTAGAGAAGTTGTGAACTCAATCTTGATCAAGGACCCCTTGGAGAAGGTCCTTAGCTTGATTTGATGGAGGAAGGAGTTGAGGAGGCTTGCAATGAAGAAATCAAGGTTTTGGATGCATTGGAAAAGGAGACAAGTGCTGAATTTGAAGCACACGAAGGTGTGCTGAACCACTGTAGGAACCACGGTCTGGAGGGAAGAACCACGCCCGTGGAAAGTCCCGTGGAACTTACTGGATTGCTCAAAAAGGCTAGCTTTGCAAGTTCCATGGCCGTGGTTGTGCCAGAGCCCGTGGTTTCTCCAAAAACTGCCTTAGTGGTTGATCAAGCTTCAAGGAGTATTGGGGAGTCTTCCATGGCTTTGGATTCATCTCAACCAACATTGTATGGAGCGTCTCCAACCGATAAAGGTCCTCCTAAACTCGAACTTAAACCCCTACCCTCTCATTTGAAGTATGCTTTTCTTGGTGAAAATTCTACATATCCGGTTATTGTTAATGCATGCTTGAAAAATGATGAGTTGAATAGATTGTTGCATGAATTGAGATTGCATAGGAAAGCTATAGGCTATACCATTGATGACTTAGTTGGCATTAAACCTTCCTTGTGCATGCATAAATTCTTGATGGAAGATAATCATAAACCTTCAATTGAACCTCAAAAAAGACTAAACCCCATCATGAAAGAAGTAGTCAAGAAAGATATCCTTAAATTGCTAGACGCGGGAATCATTTTCCCGATTTCTGATAGTAAGTGGGTTAGTCTTGTGCATGTGGTTCCTAAGAAGGGTGGGATGACCGTAGTGACTAATGAGAATAATGAACTAATCCCAACTAGAACGGTTATGGGGTGGAGGATGTGTATTGACTATAGGAAGCTTAACATGGGCTCTAGGAAAGATCACTTCCCTCTTCCTTTCATTGACCAAATGCTAGAGAGATTAGCTCAACATTCACACTTTTGTTACTTAGATGGCTAGAGTGGATTCTTCCGAATCCCTATCCACCCGGATGACCAAGAGAAAACTACATTCACATGTCCTTGGGTACATTTGCATATAGGAGAATGCCATTTGGGTTGTGTAATGCACCCGTCACCTTTCAAAGGTGTATGATGGCCATATTTTCTGAATATATTGAAAACATCATGGAAGTGTTTATGGATGATTTCTCTGTTTATGGATCTTCATTTGATGATTGCCTAGCTAATTTGTCTTTGGTGTTGAAAAGATGCGAGGAGACCAATCTTATCTTGAATTGGGAAAAATGCCACTTCATGGTAAGTGAAGGCATCGTGTTGGGTCACTTAGTGTCCAACCGAGGCATTGAGGTTGATAGGGCTAAGATAGAAACAATAGAGAAGTTGCCACCACCTACCTCGGTGAAGGGGGTAAGGAGTTTCTTAGGGCATGCTGGTTTTTACCGGAGATTCATTAAAGATTTCTCTAAAATTTCTAAGCCTCTTACTAACCTACTAATGAAAGATGTTGAGTTTCTTTTCTCCAAGGATCGCCTTGAAGCTTTTTGTAGGTTGAAGAATGCCTTGATCTCCGCCCCTATCATGCAACCTCCGGATTGGAGTTTACCGTTTGAGATCATGTGTGATGCAAGTGATGTAGCCGTTGGGACTGTTTTGGGACAAAGAAAAGATGGGCTTACACATTCCATCTATTATGCTAGCAAGACGCTAGATGATTCCCAACTCAATTATGTTATCACCGAGAAGGAGTTGCTAGCGGTTGTGTATGCATTTGAGAAGTTCCGCTCGTATCTTGTTGGAGCGAAGGTCATAATGTATACGGATCATGCTGCGATCCGTTATCTCCTTACAAAGAAGGATGCCAAGCCTCGTTTGATTCGGTGGATCCTCCTTCTTCAAGAGTTTGATTTGGAAATCCGGGATAAGAAGGGGTCCGAAAATTCTGTTGCGGACCATCTTAGTAGGCTACCTCCATTAGAGCTTGAAAGAGATGACATCCCGATGGATGACTCATTCTAGGATGAGCATTGCAATGGATGGAAGAGTGCTTGCTTCAAGTATCTAGAGGGGGTGAGCATGGTATGCGGACATTGTGAACTATCTTGTGTGTGAAGAAGTGCCACCCGGTTTGTCATATACCCAGCGGAAAAAGTTCTTCAAGGATGTGAGGCACTACTATTGGAGTGAACCGCTTTTGTTCAAGAGAGGGCCGGATGGAGTCTTTAGGAGATGCATACCGGAGGATAAAGTGGAAAGTGTGATCCGCCATTGTCACTCCTTGCCATGTGGAGGCCATGCTAGCTCACACAAGACATGTGCAAAGGTGTTGCAATCGGGTTTCTTTTGGCCGAGTTTGTTCAAGGATGTGCAGAATTTTGTGGTAGCTTGTGATGCTTGCCAAAGGACGGGCAAAATCTCAAGGAGGAATGAGATGCCCTTGAACAACATACAAGAGGTGGAGATATTTGATGTTTGGGGTGTGGACTTCATGGGGCCATTCCCTTCTTCATGTGGCAACCTTTACATCCTATTGGCGGTGGACTATGTCTCGAGATGGGTAGAGGTAATCGCCTCTCCTACAAATGATTCCAAGGTTGTGGTGCGGTTCTTCAACCGAGTGATCTTCCCTAGGTTTGGAACACCGAGGGTGATCATAAGTGATGGAGGGAAGCACTTTACTAATAGGAACTTCAGGACACTTTTGGCTAAGTACGGGGTGACTCATAAGGTGGCAACACCTTACCATCCCCAAACTAGTGGCCAAGTGGAGATCTCCAACCGGGAGGTAAAGGGAATTCTTGAGAAGACGGTCTCTAGGACGAGAAAGGATTGGGCTATGAAACTCGATAATGCTTTGTGGGCTTATAGAACCGCTTTCAAGACACCGATTGACACCACTCCTTACAATCTAGTCTATGGAAAGTCTTGCCACCTTCAAGTAGAGATGGAGCATAGAACGTATTGGGCTATAAGGTGGCTGAATTTTGACCTCAAGGAGGCCGGTGAGAAGAGGTTGCTTGATATGAACGCTCTTGAGGAGATCTGGTTGGATGCCTATGAAAACGCCCGGATCTACAAAGAGAGGACCAAACGTTGGCATGACGAGCATCTCATCCCGAAGGAGTTGAGTGAAGGTGATTTGGTCTATCTCTTTAACTCGAGGCTGCGGCTTTTCCCCGAAAAGCTAAAGTCGAGATGGACGGGTCCTTATGTGGTGAAGAAGATTTTTCCCCATGGAGCGGTTGAGATAGGCGGGGAGCATTGTGGGAATTTTAATGTGAATGAGCACCGTTTGAAGAAGTATATCCCGGGAGCACCGGTGGATATGATTGCCCCTCTTCGCCTAGAGTGAAACGCTCCCGAATTTGGTCAAGCTAATGACCTTAAAGAAGCGCTTAATGGGAGGCAACCCATTGGTAATCGTTTTTCCCTTTTTCATTTTTGTTTTGTTTTTCATTTTTCTGTTTTTTTGTGTGTTTGGTGTGCTTTATGTCTGTGCTAGAGTCTTGGTAGCATGGAAGCCTTGCAAGGCATGAGTTGATGATGATGATCCCATATCAATTATGGGTGGAGCGGACGTGAGACTTGGACGGCTAGCGGTACCTAGCGCGGATCCCGACGCCATGAGGAAAATTTGGAGCTCCCTACCACTTTTGATAGATCATCCGTCATCACTCTACTTGAGCGAACCAAAATACTGAATCAAACCATTTTTTACATTGTGAGAACCCTCTTTCACTCTTCTTTACTTGAATACCACATTGGGGACAATGTGTTTCTAAGTATGGGGTGGGGTTCCCATGATCATTTGCATGATTGCATCTAGGATAGTTTCATATTGTCACATGTTTCATCAGCTTTTACATTGTACATATATATTTCGAAAAATCCAAAAAAAATCAGAAAATTTAAAAAATTTTAGTGCTTCTAAGTTTGGGAATGACCCTTATGATGAGATTGTTTTGTGAATTGGCTATGGATGGCCTTATGTGTTGAATAGATGCATGCATATGTGGACTTGAAGTACTTCTCTTGAATCCCATGAATGATTTGTGATTATGATGCTTGCATTGATGGGATTGAGGATTGAAAGTCGAAATTACATGCTAGTTCTTGCACATCATCTAGGAGTGATTAAGACAATTCATCTTTCTCTACTTCTCATCTTGATCATGTTGTTTGAGCACCTCAATTGATATAAATTTGACCTCTTTTGACCCATCCGGGAATAGGAGCATGCTAGTGTGTTGAGTGTGTGAAAATCAAGTGTGCGGTGAAGTTGTTGATGAATGAATGTTGTGAATGAAGTGCTGAATTTGTTGTGAAAAGTGTAGAAAAAATTATAGGTTTGGGGACGTTGGTTTTGATGACGAGTAACTCGGCACCATTCACATAATCGGGTGTTTGTGCCTTGCCAAAGTCAAATAAACCGATAGTCCTAACGAGCTTTGGTATGTGTGCCCGGTGTGGATGCACCTCGAAAAATAAAAAAGCCCGAGGACCACTAATCACCAAGGTTTTGGCTTTTGTACACCAATGCCATTGTCTCAAAAATAAGTAAAAAAAAAAGAAAAAGAAAAGAAAGAAAAAAATGGAGAAAATATACACTTGTGGGAAGTTGATAAAAAATGTGAAGTTGTGGTTGTTTAGTTCCTTTCCCGGATTAGCATCACATAACCTAGAAAAACTCCCACCTAATCACAACGTTTCTTGGCCTTTTATTTCCTAAATCCTTGTGACCTATTTGCATGTATGTATGATCTAGATTGGATATGCTCATGATCGTCTTGACTTCTTCATTTTTACATTTCATGCATGCTTTCGAATTAAGTATAACAGTCTTTCCGTGCCTTCATTTATTTGATACATGATTGTTTGTCCATTGCCATGAAACATAACTATGAAGGTGATCCATCATTAGAAGCACAATTCCAAAAATATTTTCAGTTTTTCATGCATTCATAAATCATGTCATCTCTTAGCCTATAGTCGGACTTTGCTCGGGGACGAGCAAACCTTAAGTATGGGGTATTTTTGATAACACGATTTATGATGTAGGTTTAGGCGCTCATTTAGGTAGTTTTTCCGCTCATTCATGCATGGTTTAGCACTAGTTCATGACGTTTGCATTCAATTCTTGTATATTTGTCGAGATAACGTCTACACGGACTTTTGCATGTTTTGTAGGTATTTTGGGAGATTTTGAAGCTTAATCGATACATTCGAGGATCGTTCCTCGTGATGACACACATCCGGACTCATTAGGAAGCAAGCTAGAAGCGAACGAGAGCACATAGGACCTTGTTGGTGCATGCCTTGCACCAACTCGTGGTTCAACAATCAAAAGAGAGCTGAAACACCAGAATAACGGTCCCTGGCACTTCCACGGCCATGAAACTGACCGTGATTCCCTCCAGACAGCTATCCCACGATCTCTTCAACCGACTCTTGTAAATGGTGAAGGCTACAAGTACTCCTACAGGCTGATTCTAGAGGGGGACCTCAACACACACATTCTCTCATTCATTCTTGGATTGGAGCAAATCTTGGAGAGGAAGAAAACACTCCCATTTGGAGAAGAAGAAGAAGCACACTAGTTCATAGTTTTCATAGTTTTAGAGTGACTTTTGAGTGAACATTTGTGGAACGATTTGCAAGGATTTGTAAGAAACGATTCGAACCTTCTTTTGAAGGGTTGTGAATTCTTCTTGACTTTGATTCAGCTTAGTTCTCCTATCCTACTTGTTTCATTTCATATACTTGCTATTGGAGGCTATGAATGTATGCTTGTTGAGTTTGATTGTTATGATGCATGTTGTGGGCTAAATAGATGCGATTCTAGGGTAAGGGGATGACGGTTATGGCTTGGACTATGATAGAATAGACTTCAATGTATCTTTCGTTGATCTACTTGCTCGTACTTTACTGTTGTTAGAAATCACGGTCTGTTCTAGCCAGACCACGGCCGTGGTTCTCAGGATCAGACCGTGATTTGCTTCTGCTGAGCTTTGATTGATAAATTTGCATGTTAGGATGTTAGATTGTTGAAATCCTAGTGTTTGTTAAATTTAATCTAGCCTAGGGTGACCTAAAGCTAGCAATCTAGGTGAGGAAAGAGACCTACCCGGTGATTTCCGATCTTAAGAACCGAAGATGATGAACTCTAGGTAGTAGTGAGCCTCATAAGCCGCTATTGGATTGAGTGTGCTAGGATTGATGTTTAGGACTTGCCTTCCCGAGACTTACCCGGTAAGGAGAGGTTGAATCTCTAGATAGCAATCCGGTTTGTGTAGAATTCCTAACCTAAGGTTCCTAGAGACTTACCCGGTAATAGGACCTTAGTTGTGGGATTAGCGGATCATGAGACCTACCCGGTGATTGGTTCCATTCGTGAAAAATTCCTTCCCAACATATGATAGTTAATCCAAGATAAAATTTATACTCGATATATTTTTCCTAACTCCTAGCGAACCCACAGTGTATGGGACGTTTCGTAGTAAGGATAGTATTCCGAGGTCGAACACAAAGACTAAGGTGAAATCGAGTCAAACAAATGATCAAGTGTAGTGTAAATCTAGTGAAGAAAAGATGAAAGAAACAAAGAAATGAAAATCATGATATTTTTGGTTTTGGTTTTGTGGTGATCAAACAAAGATCACAATTAGATAAGATGTCAACACAACTAAGAAATCAAACTAAAACACAAATAAACAAGGCAAACACGAAATATGTGATTAAAGAGAAAAGAGGATTCTAGAGGTTAGGAATTCCGATTATGGCCTTGGACTCAAGCATCTAATTTATCTTGGATTAACTATCATATGTTGGGAAGGAATGTTTCTCGAATGGAACCAATCACCGGGTAGGTCTCATGATCCGCTAATCCCGCAACTAAGGTCCTATTACTGGGTAAGTCTCTAGGAACCTTAGGTTAAGAATTCTACACAAACCGGATTGCTATCTAGAGATTCAACCTCTCCTTACCGGGTAAGTCTCGGGAAGGCAAGTCCTAAACATCAATCCTAGCACACTCAATCCAATAGCGGCTTATGAGGATCACTACTACCTAGAGTTCATCATCTTCGGTACTTAAGATCGGAAATCACCGGGTAGGTCCCTTTCCTCACCTATATTGCTAGCTTTAGGTCACCCTAGGCTAGATTAAATTTAACAAACACTAGGATTTCAACAATCTAACATCCTAACAGGCAGATTTATCAATCAAAGCTCAACATAAGCAAATCACGGTCTGATCCTGAGAACCATGGCCGTGGTCTGGCTAGAACAGACCGTGATTTCTAACAGCAGTCAAGTACGAGCAAGTAGATCATCCAAAGATACATTTAAGTCTATTCTATCATAGTCCAAGCCATAACCGTCATCCCCTTACCCTAGAATCGCATTTATTTAGCCAACAACATGCATCATAACAATCAAGCTCAACAAGCATACATTCATGACCTCCATTAGCAAGTATATGAAATGAAACAAGTAGAATAAGAGAACTAAGCTGAATCAAAGTCAAGAAGAACTTACAACCCTTCAAAAGAAGGTCCGAATCGTTTCTTACAAATCCTTGCAAATCGTTCCACAAATGTTCACTCAAAAGTCACTCTAAAACTATGAAAACTATGAACTAGTGTGCTCCTTCTTCTTCTCAAAATGGGAGTGTTTTCTTCCTCTCCAAGAGTTGCTCCAATCCAAGAATGAATGAGAGAATGTGTGTGTTGAGGCCCCCCTTTAGAATCAGCCTGCAGGAGTACTTGTAGCCTTCACCATTTGTAAGAGTCGGTTGAAGAGATCGTGGGACAGCTATTTGGAGGGAATCACGGTCAGTTCCACGGTTGTGGAAGTGCCAGGGACCGTGATTCTGGTGTTTCAACTCTCTTTTGATTGTTGAACCACGAGTTGGTGCAAGGCATGCACCAACAAGGTCCTATGTGCTCTCCTTTGCTCCTAGCTTGCTTCCCAATGAGTCCGGATGTGTGTCATCGCGAGGAACGATCCTCGAATGTATCGATTAAACTCCAAAAGCTACCAAAATACCTACAAAACTTGCAAAGTCCGTGTAGACGTCTATCTCGACAAATATACAAGAATTCAATGCAAACATCATGAACTAGTGCTAAACCATGCATGAATGAGCGGAAAAACTACCTAGATGAGTGCCTAAACCTACGTCATAAATCGTGTTATCAATATTCTCGAAGTACACAATCTCCAAATCGCGTCCTTCTCGGAATCCTTCCTATGCAATTTCCCTAGATGCAAGCCGTCGATGCGCGGTCCAATGCGGGGGTCCTGTTTTCTCCTTTCTTCAGCCTTTTTATAGAGAAAAATAGGGCTACGAGAAAAGCCCGATAACTATTGCTGACGTGGCATAAATGACACGTGGAAACGTCGAGGAAATTACGGTCAAGTACTAACTTCCACGGCCGTGGTTTAGGGCGTGGAACCTTCTGGTGCTCTTCAACGTCACTTTCCACGATCTTGATGGTAGAACCACGGTCGTGGAATCCATGGTTTGGCCGTGGAAGCTCAAACTCCTTTGTGAAAGCTCTTGTTTCGTGAAGTTCTTCAACCAAGCTCTTTTCTTAACTTCTTCAAAACATCCTCTTGACATCTAGCATGATCAAATACTCCTTTCCTCTCATATATGCTCCAATTCAAGCCTTCATTCACCTAAAAACAAAACAAAGCTTGTGTAGATCTCTATTGCGACAAAGTAGGTGAATGTGCTCATAAATGCTTCAAACTCATATCCATGTACACAACAAAAAGGGGAAAAACAATCAAAACAAGTGCCTAAAATATAGTCATATTTCATGCTATTAAAAAGATCAATGCTTTTATTATGAAGGACAAAGAGAGTTTGTCCAAGTTATGGGAGAGATTCAAGGATCTTTTGCTGGATTGCCCACATCATGGGATTCCAAAGATCGAGTTGCTAGCAATATACTTCAAGGGTTTGGATGGAGATACTCAATTGAAGCTCCAATTACTTTCCGCCGGCACCTTCATGGATATGCCAATAGATGAAGCTTGAGATTTCATTGAAAAGCAAGCTTTACACATGGAGAAGTACTCCCATCAAAGAGTTAAAGATGGAGCAAGGAGAGTTGGCTTCCAAGACACAACATCAAATGGAGCTCAACTCACCTCGCTTAGCAATAACGTGAAGCAATTGAAGGAGCTCTTAGTAGCCCAAACAAAGAAGGAGCAAGATGGAGGATACCAAGGAAGAAACAACTATCAAGGGCCGTGGAACAACAACTACAACAACAACGGGAACTCCAACAACAATCATTGGAGATCAAATCAACAAAATCCCGGTAACCCTTATTCTCATGCTGAAAATGCTCTTAACCCCTCTTCTTCTTCTACTCCATTGAAAAGCCAAGAGCCTGCATCAAGTTCGTCCCAACCACCAAAGAAAGATGATGTGCTGGAGGCAATTTTGATCAAGTTCAACGCAATGGAGACATCGATGAATTCATTTTCAAAGGCACAAAAAGCCTTAGAACAACAATTCTTCAACAAGGCGAATGAAGCGCCTAGAGATCCAGGGAAGCTCCCAGCAAGGACAGATAGCAACCCAAAAGGATAGATCATGGCTATTACAATACACAGTGGATTGAAGACTACAGATCTAGTACCTCGGTCGAAACCTGACCAGATGAGGAACACCTTGGATCAAGATCAGACGAGGAACACCTCGGTCGAGGTGTCAACCGAGGCGGAGCCCCAGAAAGCAAAAGAAAATTCTGAAGTTTATGTTCCACCTCCTGCTTATAAGCCACCACTTCCATTCCCTCAGTCAAGGGCGAGGGCACATTCAGACAAGCACTTTGGTAAGTTTCTAGAACTTATGAGTAAGCTACATATTAACATCCCTTTCATTGATGTCATTCTAGGGATGCCCGCATACGGGAAGTTCTTGAAAGAGATCTTATCAAGGAAGAGGAAGCTAGAAGACTTTGGTGAAGTAAGGATGACATCTAAATCCTCGGAGCTCATTCAAATCATGAAGGAGAAGATGCCACCTAAAATGAGAGATCTAGGTTCATTTTGCATTCCTATTCAAGTTAGGGATGTAAGTTATGATACATTATGTGATTTAGGAGCCAGCGTGAGCATCATACCGCTGGAGCTATGTGAAAGAGTCGGACTTGGAGAGCCCAAGCCGGTGGAGATGACATTATACATGGTGGATCGCTCCATTACCCGTCCCGTGGGTATCTTGGAAGAAGTTCCCATCAAGTTAGGTAATTTCTACATACCTATAGACTTTGTCGTGCTCGATATTCCCGCAGATTATCCCATTCCTATCATTCTCAGGAGACCATTTTTGGCAACTTCGGGTTGCAATGTGGATTGTAAGAATGCCAAGTTGAAATTCAACATTGGTGGCGATCATGTGGAATTTGCACTACTTGCTGCAATGAAGGGAGAGCCGCTGGATGATGACATCTTCAACATCTATGATGAAGAAAAATCTAGAGAATTGGTGAGTTCTATCCTTATTGACGATCCTCTTGAAAGAATTATAAGTTTTAGCTTGATGGAGGAAGGTATAGATGTCTTTTGTGATGCAGATCTACGAAGCTTGAAAGCATTGGAAGCAAACTTTAGGAGCTAAATTCGAAGAATTGATTAAGGAGAAGAAAAACACGTTAGGTTTCGGTCCCAGTTCTAGTACCTCGACTGAGGCACTTTCTGGACGAAGCGAGGTGTTCTTATTTGAAGAACACCTTGGTCACCCACCTCGGACCTTGACCGAGACAGCAAGCGAGATGTTGTCAACTAAGGACAACAAACTTTCTAATTCATTTTCTGAGGGTCACTTACAGTTGGTGGAGCACTGGCTTCGCCAAGTTTCCGATGGAAAAGAGCTTGGTATGCTGATATCGTCAATTACCTTGTTTGTCAAGAAATACCGCTGGATTGACATACGCTCAAAGAAAGAAGTTCTTCAAGGATGTTCGTCACTATATTAGAATGATCCCTTACTGTTCAAGAGAGGACCAGATGGGATGCTTTGAGGATGCGTTCCGGAGGATGAAGCTAATAGTGTCATACGACATTGTCACTCCCTCCCTTGCGGAGGACATGTTAGCGCTCACAAAACATGCACTAAGGTATTACGTTCTGGTTTCTTTTGGCCTACGTTATTTAAGGATGTACAAGCGTTTGTTGTCTCTTGTGATGCATGCCAAAGAACAGGGAATTTATCTAGAAGGAACGAGATGCCTCTCAACAATATTCAGGAGGTTGAGATATTTTATGTATGGGGAGTTGATTTCATGGGACCTTTCCCATCATCCGCGGGAAACCTCTACATCCTCTTAGCCGTTGATTACATTTCTAGATGGGTGGAGGCCATTGCTTCTCCCACTAATGACGCCATGGTGGTTATGAAGTTCTTCAATAGAACTATCTTTCCACGTTTTGGGACGCCATGTATCATCATCAGCGATGGAGGGACACATTTCATCAACCGGAAGTTCAAGGCACTTTCATCCAAGTATGGGGTAACCCACAAGGTAGCAACCCCTTATCACCCTCAAACTAGTGGACAGGTGGAGATCTCGAATAGAGAAATCAAGGCAATTTTGGAGAAGACCGTTTCAAGGGAAATGAAGGATTGGTCCATAAAGCTGGACGATGCTCTATGGGCTTATAGGACCGCATGCAAGACTCCCATTGGTACCACACCTTACAATTTGGTATATGGGAAATCTTGTCACTTACCCGTTGAGTGGGAGCACAAGGCATATTGGGCAATCAAGTTGTTGAATTTCGACATCAAGGAAGCGGGAGAGAAGATACTTTTGGACATTAATGAGCTAGAAGAGTTGCGCTTAAATGCCTATGAGAATTTTAAGATTTACAAAGAGAGAACGAAGAGATGGCATGACAAGCATATCATTCCTAAGGAGCTCAAAGAAGGAGATCTTGTTCTACTCTTCAATTCCCGTCTCCGCCTCTTTCCAGGTAAGTTGAAATCTAGGTGGACAAGACCTTACGTTGTGAAAACTATTTTTCCCTATGTTACAGTGGAGATATGGGGTGAAACTAGCGGGAGCTTTAAAGTCAACGATCATAGGCTGAAGAAATACCGACCGGAAGCCCAAGATGAGGAGATTGCACCACTCTACCTAGTTTGAGGATGATGTACGGTCCAGCTAGTGACCTTAAATCAAGCGCTTCTTGGGAGGCAACCCAAGGTATTGCTTTATTTTCCCTTTTCTAGTTTAGTTTAGATAGTTTGCTTCGTTTTGTTTTTGCGTCCTCTATACAGGAACCAGGTACTCTCAAAGAAGAAATTACAACTCAAGAGATACATGGAAGAATTGATGTTCGAAAAGTTGAGAAAACGAAGCTTGACTGAGATACATCTCGGATGCTGTCAGAACGCCTCGACCGAGATGTTCTTCGCCAACTGAGATGGTCTTATCCAGGAGCTGTTTCTTATTTCTTTATGCAGTTCACCTAGGTTCGGTGAGCTTTCTGATTCCTTATACTTATATTTGACCCATTGGGACAATGTGTCCCAAGTATGGGGTATTGTGGATATATTACTTAACTTATTTTCTACTATGTTTATATGACTCTTTCGGATATTATTGTTTATTTGGCTTTATGTGCTTATCTGTCATTACATGCATACATATAGGTTTCTTTTTGAGAAAAACGTCGAAAACTGGTTCGAAAAAACAAATTTTGGCTCGACCGAGACGTTCCTGGCCAAACGAAGATGAACACCTCGGATGACCTTAGAACACCTCGACCGAGATGATTCTTAACTGAAAGTTTTTCGAAACGTTTTTGTGCTTATATTCTGGATATGAACTCGATGAAGATATTTTGTTTGCATATTGGTTTTGAAATCTTTATATGCTCGAAAGGTTTTATGATATGTTTAAGTTGCAAAATGCTTTGTTTGAAATTCTAGCATGTTTAATACTTTGTTTTTATCAAAATTATGTAAGATTTAAAGGTTGACACCACATGATGAGTTCTATCACATTCTTAATGGGATGACTAAGGCAATTCATTCTCTTCTTCTTCTTCTTCTTGATCATGCTTTAGCCCCTCATATCATTTTTGCCTCCCTTTACCTATCCGGGAATTTGGAAGCAAGTACAGAAAAGCAAGTGAAAGAGAAGTTGAAATGTTGGCTGAAAGTGTTAGAAAGAAACATTAGGTTTGGGGAAGTCAATCGTGATGAGGAGTAACTCGGCACCATTCACATAGTCGGGTGCTTGTGTCTTGCCAAATTCGGATTGAGCGATATTCCTAACGAGTCATGGTATGTGCATCAAGGGTTTGAGGCATCTCGAGAAATTGATGATTTCTGATCTCTTAGGCTTCGGTTATTGTGCACCTCTATCCATGCATCCCAAAAAATAAAGTAAAAAAAATAAAAATAAGAAAAGTTTACTGGTGGAAGATGTTGTGATTCAAAGAAAGTGAAGAAAAGATCCTATTCCCGGATTCTAGTACCACATTACCTTATATACATCCCACCCTAACACGTTTCTTGACCTCTTTTGGAAAGCCCTTGAGACCTCGTGCTTGTTGATTGACTTTGTGGTTTAAACTGGATTATACATGATTGATTTTGATAAATATGATTTATCATGCATTCTTTGATTTTATGCAAAGATGAACAACTTCCTTATACTCATAAAATGTTTTGATCATGTCTTGATTTTATTTGCCATGAAGCATTCTCTTAGGGTGATCTATGAATGGAGCACACCACCAAAAGGTTTTAAAAGGTTTTTCATTGATCTTTTTGATGACTTATAATCCATTCTATCTTGTATCTTAGATTTGGATCTTGCTTGGGAACAAGCAAGGGACAAGTATTGGGTATTTGCTAGCATGTATTATAGTTGTTCGCCTATAAGCGTGCGTGCAAATAAGTTTTAAATTTATAAAACTAGAATAAAAGCAAGCGAACCCGCAGTATACGGATCGGCGTAGATTAGCAAGTATTCCAAAGTATCGATCTCAGGGAATTGGTGAAACAAAATCATTTTCAAGTAGTCGAGCAATCAAAAGTGTAGAAGCTTTGCAAATATTGGGAAAGCAGCAACCCTAAAGATCCGGATATCAAATTGTGCAATCGATTCAAGATATACTATATATATAAGGACAGAGTTGAGAATTGCAAAGGTATACTAAAGTAAGGTAATGTACGGTGAAGTTCCAAAACCTTATATGTCTCACCCAAAGACGCTCTCTATAAAGGTTGTTGAGGCTGCAGTATAGAAAGGATCGAAGGATAAGAATTGATCTCAAATACCCAAACTTGTAACCCAAGGAATCAAAGATAAGCCAAAACGGTTAAGGTTGTGACACTCGAAACCGAAATAGAGGATGTTGAGTCTCACTGCTACCTAGGAAAGGCAAGCCAAAGCTAGGTTAAAGCAAATCTTTAACTTTGGATCAAAGCAAAAACAAAGTTCGTAAACTGGGAGAAATCACGGGTAGATCTTGAGAATCACGGCCGTGGAAGCCAAGAACAGGCCATGATTTAGGGTGTCGACGATGTTTCTCACACTCTCAGGCTCCAATCTGTTTACGATCGATCTATCATCATCTAAGCCACAACTATCAACCCTTCACCTTAGAATTGCGAAAGGGTTTTTAGCCAATAATCATCATTATGATATCAATATTCAAATTAAGAAGAATGAAAGATGAAAACCCTCGATAATTCAAATAAAACTCAAAGTCAATCTCAAATCCGAATAACAAACCAGTATGTTCAATGGATTCAGAATATGGAATAGAATCCTCACTAGAATCTCAGGCAAACAACGGAAAACGGTTGTCAATCGTTTCCGCAATCAAAACCTAAGGAATCACCAAACTTCCGTCGCAAGCAATCTTCGATCTTCAATCCTAGCCGTCGGCTTCAAAACTCTAAATGGCGTCCAAAACAACCCTAAGCGAGAATGCGCGAAATTCCGCTCCCTTCTCCTTTTATAGAGCGAGGAAGAGTTACGATAAAAACCCATTAACTTTGATGACGTGGCAAATATGACACGTCATAAAATATGCCAAGATCACGGTCATGTAGAACGTTCCACGGCCGTGGTTTAGAGCGTGGAACCAGATTACGGTGTCATATGATTTACACGATCGTAATTTAGACCGTGTAACTCTCTGGAGTGCTCCAAACTCACGTCCACGTTCATGTTGCTAGATCCACGGCCGTAGTTCAGGGAGTGGACTTCAAATTCCTCTTCCACGGCCGTAATTCAGGGCGTGGTTCCTTAGATCCTTTGTTTTTGCCTTAGTTTCGTGACATCCTTCATCCATGCTCCTTCCTTAGCCTCTCCAATGCATCTCCTTGCCATCAAGTGTGATCAAACATTCTTTTCCTTCCATAATTTGCTCCAATCCAAGCTTTATTCACCTAAAAACAAAACGAAGCTAGTGTAGAACTATATATCGATAAAGTGGGTGAACTAGCTCACAATTGCTTCAAACATATATCTAAGAACACTATAAAGAGGGAAAAAAACAACTAAAACAAGTGCCTAAAATATAGTCATATTTCATGCTAACAAAATACCCCATACTTGCCAATTGCTTGTTCCCAAGCAAGGTTTTTAAAAGCTTAGAACATAAGGTAGAATGAAATATGAATGCAAAACAAAACAAAACAATCTTTTTGGTTGGTGTGCTTCTAGTCAATAGATCATCCTCAAACCTTGCTTCATTCATCCTTGAAAACGCTCATATTCATAAACCAAAGTATGCAAAGCAAAGAAACTTCATAAATTGAAAATACTTCAAGAAAAACATCATAACCTTCAAGCATTGTCAAAATCAAGCATGTGAAACTTCAATTTAGATCACCAAGTCAAATAACACTCTTATGATCTCAAGGACTTTCAAATAAGGTCAATAATACGGAAAAAGGTGGGAAACTTGTAAAGGAATGTGGTGTATGAATCCGGGAAGAAGGACAACACAAACTCTTTTCTTTTACCATTTTAACTTCCACCAACTTAGAGCTTTGCTCTAGACTTTTTGCACATTATTTTTCGACTTTACTTTTGGAGTTATGGACAGCGGTGCACAATAACTGAAGCCTAGGAGATTGGCGTTTCTCAATTTCGAGATGCCTCAAACCATTGATGCACATACCATAATATGCTAGGAATATCGCTCAATCCGACTTTGGCAAGACACAAACACCCGGCTATGTGAATGGTGCCGAGTTACTCATCTTCATGATTGACTTCCCCAAACCTACAATTTTCTATACTTTTGAATGCAAGCATTTGCTTTCATGGCCCTCCCACATCAAACATGCCAAAACTCAACTCCTCCCAGTTCTCGGATTGGTAAGGAAGGCAATTATTTCATTGTGGGGCTAAATGATCAAAGAAAGAAGTAAGAAAATCGAAGCGCCTTAATCATTTCATAAAGAAGTATAAGAACTTATATTGTGATTTCAACCTTAATTTCTCAATATGATTTAGATAAAACCTTCACATTATGAAACTTGCAAGAAAGGATAAACAACATACTCAATCTCTTCACGATTCATAATTCAATTTAAGCATACAATTGTCATCAAAAACTCATTCCACAAGTAGTTTTCATCATAGAAATCATCTCTAATCTTATAAGCACAAATATTTTCAAATTTTTCAAATTTTTATGGGATTTTTAAAGCCTTTTTCATGCAATGCAATAATGAAACATGTGACAATGAAAGGAAACATGCAAGTGTTCATAGAATCATCAAAGCAAAGTAGTAGAGTTAGTACAAACCATAGTCACACCCCACCCCATACTTGAAACATACATTGTCCTCAATGTTCAAAAGAAATAAAGAAAACAAAGAAAACAAAGAAACTCACTAGATGGTGGTGGAGCGGCTCAAACCGGCGGTCAATCATCGTCATCACTGTGGATGAGGCGGTGGTGGAAATGGACGGAAATCGGAGCTGTAGTTCCGCCCAAACTGCTCGCGGTATATGTCTCTCATCATCTGATCATGCTCCTCAGCCCGTGTATCACGAGTTTCCCTATGAATGTCAAAGTCTCCTACCCTCTTGGAAAGATCTGTAGCCCACTCCGGTAGCTGTTGGTACCAAGCCGGCGGTTGTCCATACCATGTTGGTGCGTCTTGGGGAGTCGGTGCCACCGGTGCCTGCTCGTACCATGGAGGTGGAGCTCCCATCCATGAAGGCTGCTCCCCATACCAAGCAGGAGGAGCGTCCATCCAAGTCGGCCTCTCGCTCACGCTAGCCCGGCGAGAGGAAGAAGAACCAAAAGGTCTAGAAGGCCGGAGAGAACGTCTAGGTGGGTCCGGGAAGGCGTCCGGATGATCCTGGAATGTACCAAAAGCGTGCTCATCCCCTTCTCCCTCATGGTCATCACCTCCTCCCATCTCCTCCTCAACATCCGCAGCCGGGACCTCATCAGGCACATATGAAGGTGCTACTATCCTATTCGCGTGCATGGCCGCGAAGGTCTCCTTCCAGTTGTGGCGTCCTAGCATAATGGAGTACTCGGGAAGCCATGGGATACCTCTACCTCCTCTCTCCTCCCAAGGCATACCGGCGGTAGGTGGACCGCGGTGTCGGGGGAAGATGATGCCCCTAGTCATGAGACTATTGAGATCCAAAGGTCTCGCTGCTTTCCTAGTGCAAGCGGAATAGTCTATCCCTAGCTGTGTGGCTATGTGAGTAATCATGCCACCATATCCTATATTCCCGGCCCTTTTGTTCTTCAACTTACTCATAGTGGAGGCAAGCAGGGTAGCACAATCAGTGGGTCTACCATGGAGCATACAATAAAGGAGGAAGAGCTCATCGGTCTTAATCTTTTGGGGGGGTCTCGGTCCTAGGGAATAGGCACTCGGAAAGGACCCTATGAGCTATCTTCAAGGCTAAGTGGTAGATGAGCTTAGCCTTGGTGTCGGCCGGTTGCCAACGATCCTCACTAGCATAAATCATGGCAATCTCACTCCAGAAATCCTTAGCGTGCACTCCGCTAGGAAGCCGACCATTGAAGGTCTCTTGGAACCCAAAGGAGGCTCCAAACTGAACAATCGAGAACTCATAGTTCTCCTCCATCAACCTAAAAGAGACCGTCCTATTGACGGCGCTATGCTCGAAGGAAGTGACAAACTCCCTTGTTATCTCCTCGTAGGCTTCCGCTCTAATAGCGGAGAAAACAATCAATCCGGCTCTATCCAAGAGCCAAGTCAAGTCGTTCACAACATTCAGCAGTTCTAGCTCCTCAAGGACTAGGTATCGAGGTCCTATGACCGGCCTCTTCTTGATCCGTTCTAAGGCTCCTAAGTAATCCTCATGGATAGTTGGGATTCTAGGAGGTGGTGGTGATGGTGGTTCACTAGTAGGGGCTTGGGAAGAGGAGGAACTATCATCCTTTCTCTTCTTATTCCTGCTAGACCTTCTCGTAAACATTTTTCTTAAAAACAGAAAAAATCACGGCCTGTTCTTCCCTTTCTACGGCCGTGGAACGTACAGAGACCGTGGTTTCTCTCTGTTTCACTCAAATCTCAACAAATCAACACCAAACTCAGCAATCACTGACCTAGACTAATTCCAATTCCAATTCTATTCAGTTCTTCTAAATTCTTGTGAAAAATAGAGCCGAATTGACAAAGTAGAGAAAGAGGAAAAAAACCTAGGTTTTGGATCTTTAAAATCAAAATTCCTTCTTCTGAGTGGATTGTTCACTTGGTTTGTTGATTTTAGGGAATTACGGCCACCTGTTACTTCCACGATCGTGGTTTAGGGCGTGGAAGTCTCTGTTGTGTGCCAACATCCAAGTTTCGTCAATTCCTTCCAACTTTTGCATCTTTCCTTTGCCCAATCATTATTCCTACATCCAAAAACATAACATACCGGAGGTATCAAGGGAAAAACAAAGCGAAAACAACTAAACTAAACTACTTCTAAGAACGAAAAACAAGAACGTAAGTGAAATACCTTGGGTTGCCTCCCAAGAAGCGCTTGTTTTGGGTCCGTAGCTAGACCGTTCTTGTGTTTATGAGAGGGTAATCGGTGCGATTTCCTGGACCGGGAGCTCCGGTGAATACTTCTTGAGGCGTTGGCCGTTAACCTAGAAACTTCCGCTCTTTTCACCTCATACTTCAACTGCACCATGGGGAAAAACACGTTCGATTAGATAAGGTCCAGTCCAACGAGATTTGAGCTTACCTGGAAAGAGGCAAAGTCACGAATTGAAGAGGAGAACTTGGTCTCCTTCTTTAAGATCCTTTGGAATGATGTGCTTATCATGCCAACGCTTCGCTCTTTCTTTATTGATCTTGGCGTTATCATAAGCGTTCAAGCGGAGTTCTTCAAGCTCGTTAAGGTCCAAGAGGCAATTCTCGCCCATTTCTTTCATGGTGAAGTTCAACCACTTTACCGCCCAATACGCCTTATGTTCTAGCTCAACCGGGAGATGACAAGACTTTCCATACACAAGGTTGTATGGTGTTGTACCTATGGGAGTCTTGTATGCAGTCCTATATGCCCATAATGCATCATCAAACTTCAAAGACCAATCCTTCCTCGTTTTTGAGACCGTCTTCTCAAGGATGCTTTTGATCCCTCTATTCGAAATCTCCACTTGTCCACTTGTTTGTGGATGGTAGGGGGTGGCGATCTTGTGAGTCACCCCATACTTATCTAGTAGAGCTTTGAATCGTCGGGCAATGAAGTGAGAACCTCCGTCACTAATGATGGTCCGTGGTGTCCCAAACCTTGGGAAGATAGTTCTATTAAAGAACTTGACAACAACCATGGCATCATTAGTTGGAGAGGTAATAGCTTCGACCCATCTCGAAATATAATCTACAGCTAGAAGTATGTATTGATTTCCACAAGATGATGGGAAAGGTCCCATGAAGTCTACTCCCCAAAGGTCGAAGATCTCCACCTCCTAAATGTTGTTGAGGGGCATCTCGTTTCTCTCAGAGATGTTTCCTGTTCTTTGACAAGCATTGCAAAACGAAACAAAGGTTTGCACATCCTTAAATAGAGTAGGCCAAAAGAATCCAGATAGCAATACCTGTAATAACCGGAAATTTTAAGTTGCGGTAAATTGAAATTAACCAAAGTCCGATGAGACAATCGTAAATAAATAAATAAGTAAATAAAACGAGTTTAGTTCTATCATTTTATGTGACCTAGATTCACATAAAATGATAAATTAAATAACCGGAAATAATTTACATTTTTAAAATAAAAATAATAATAATTTATAAATACGGAATTTAATTCCGTATTATATAAATTCCCGTACAAAATTTACGAGTTACGAGTTCCGCAATTATTTCATGAGCTAACCGCTCAATAGTCCCAATTGGGCCCAAGCAGTCGGCCCATTACCCTAAGTCTAATTAGCAGCCCACTTAATTAATTCCTAACCCTAATTAAAATTAACCTAATCCTAATCCTAATCTAACCTGCCGCCTACCTCTCTTACTGTAACTTCTTACGCTGCAATCTCCACGCTCTCCTTCGCTCTCGCAAGACGGAAGATCAGCAAGCACCATTGCCGACCTTCCTGCCACCACCGCCACCGAGCCGCCGCCGGGTCCTGCGCCACCTTCCGCCGGCTCCGGTAAGTCTACCGCCCCTTCTCCTCTTTCCGTTCTTCTCCGCACTCTTCGCGGTTCCGCCTCTTACCTTCCGTCGGCCACTGCAGTACCGAAGACGCAGCCGTCTTTCCCTCGCTGTGGACCGCCGTGCGACCGCTGGAGCCACCGAGCCACATCCAGTAAACCGCCGCCTCCCGTTGAGTCCTTTCCCTGTGCCGTCGCGTGACGAGGTGAGTCCGCCAGCCCATCGCCATCGACCGCTGCAATAATTCCGGTAAGTTTTGCCTCCTTGCCCTCGCTTTCTGCCTCTCGTTGCTGCACTGGCTGACCCGTTGTTCCGCCTCGGTCTGTAGCGACGCCGCAACCGGACCACCGCTGCTCCAGTCCGCCTCTCCTCTAGGCCAAAACAGCAGTCTAAGGCTAAACACCGTGAGTACCTGTCCCCTCTGCTGCAATCTTCCCTCTCTGTATATATCGATATAAACTATGAGTGTAGTGTGTTGTTCATAGGTGTGAGTATACATATAAAATGTGTGCAGGTTAGTAAAGTTTGAAAGCAGTGGCTGGATGGTAAGTTAGAGGGTGAGGGTGCCAAGTGTTATGAAAGTGTATATATATATATATATATATATATATGGGTATATTATACAAGTGCGAGTTTGGGAGTTTCGAAATTATGTAGATATATATAAATACCGAGTAGTTACATAATTATACGAGTTGAAGGAAAAAGTTAAGAATAGGGTGGTAATCGGGAAAGAAGAGGAATGTTGTTCTTTGAGGAGTGGTTTCGAGTTTTAAATTATAGGAACCATCCTAGAGAAAATAATTTGGAAAACATGTTATAAAAGAATATAGTAGAACTTAAGAATAAAATTGAGAATTGTCGACACTAAGGGTAAAACGGTCTTTTACCGTAAGAGAGTTGTTTTCCGTAATTCCTTCGCAAGAGGTTGGACATCGAGATGTGATTTTGATACACATACCTTATTTGACAGGCGTTTGAGCTATCACGAGTACGGACTATTTGAGGAGAGTTAGAGTGTTTTGACTCAGGTAAGTCCTTGCGACTTACTTAGCCAGTTTTTGAGTGTTAGTTGAGTGATAGTAGTTGTGTGTGCTATTTGCTTGTTTAATAATAAGAACTTGCTAGGGCGACTGTTATTATTATGTTTAAGGCCCAAGTGTATGTATAACGGGCCGTGACATCACTGCACAGCTCTGACAGGAGACTGGGAGGTTCTCTATACCCAGACCAGGCAGGTACAAGGTGAGATGCATCGGATCCATTCCTGATGGTTACACGGGGGCGGAGGCGAGGTTTGGGAATCCCTCGTGTCACAAAATAAGTATCACTAGAGTGAACGAGTAAATTAAAGCAAGATAATAAAACGGACTTGTTTGAAAGCATGATGAGTGTTTATGTTTATCTGAGTGTGTTTGTGCTGCTATTATTCTGCTAATATTTAGATAACTAGCTAACGGTTCTTCTTGTTGTTGTTTTAGATTTACCGCAGGATAGATCAGCAGCTGAGTGATCCGGAAGTAGTGGTCAGCCGGGTCTCCGTACTCCTTAGAGCGGGGTTGGGGGTTGTTTATTTGTCTTTCCTTTCTTTTGGTTAAGACAGTTGCCCTTTTCTTTTGTTTAAGAACTTTAGGCTGCTAGACAGTGTTGCATTCATTACCCTAAAAATATTATTTTTATGGATTTCGGTTTCTTTATTTGTGTCTTGTTGCAAGATCCTAGTAATGTTGTTGCCAAACTGAGGTCGGGACCCATTGTGAGGTCCTAACCAGTAATACTCCGAGTTCTGAAAAATTCGGGGTGTTACAATACCTTAGCGCTAATTTTATTGGAACTAGCGTGTCCTCCGCAAGGAAGTGAATGACAATGACGAATGACGCTTTGCATTTCGTCTTCCGGTACACATCTCCTAATGATGCCATCAGGACCTCTCTTGAAGAGTAGAGGTTCATTCCAAAAGTATTGCCGGACATCCCTAAAGAACTTCTTCTTTTGTGCGTAGGATAATCCGGGAGGTATTTCCTGACAAACCAAATAGTTAACAAAATCAGCAAACCATGGTTCGTTACCTCTAGATATCTTGTCGATGCACTCCTCTATGATGTGTAAGTGCTCATCCGGAAAGGAGTCATCTATAGGTAGGTCGTCGTCTTCAATGTGTGGTAGACGACTCAAATGATCCGCAACAGAATTTTGCGAGCCTTTCTTGTCACGGATCTGTAGATCGAATTCTTGTAGGAGAAGAATCCATCTAATCAGCCTTGGTTTCGCATCTTTTTTGGCAAGTAAGTAACGGATCGCAGAATGGTCCGTGTATACAATCACCTTTGCACCTACAAGATAAGAACGAAAATTTTCAAAAGCATATACAATAGCTAAGAATTCCTTTTCAGTTGTGGCATAGTTGAGCTGCGCTTCGTCTAGCGTCTTGCTAGAATAATAGATAGCATGGGTTCGGCCTTCTCTCTTTTGCCCAAGCACATCTCCAACAGCTATGTCACTTGCATCACACATAACCTCGAACGGGAGATTCCATTCCGGAGGTTTGATGATCGGGGCTGAGATGAGAGCTTCCCGGATCTTATAAAATGCATCTAAACAATCATGCGAGAAATCAAAAACTGCATCCTTCATCAATAGATTAGTAAGCGGTTTTGATATCTTAGAAAAGTCTTTGATAAAACGTCAATAAAATTCAGCATGTCCTAGAAAGTTTCTTATCCCCATCACCGAAGATGGAGGAGGGAGCTTCTCTATGGTCTCTATCTTAGCCTTGTCTACCTCAATCCCTCTACTAGAGATCAAGTGTCCTAGTACAATGCCTTCCTTCACCGTGAATTGACACTTCTCCCAATTAAGAACTAGGTTAGTGTCTTCACACCTTTGTAACACAAGAGAAAGGTTAGAAAGACAATTATCAAAAGAGGAACCATAAACAGAAAAGTCATCCATGAAAACCTCCATGATTTCCTCTACGTATTCCGAGAATATGGCCATCATACACCTTTGGAAGGTGGTTGGGGCGCTGCAAAGCCCGAATGGCATCCGTCTATAGGCAAACGTACCCCACAGGCACGTGAATTTGGTCTTCTCTTGATCGTCGGGATGGATCGGAATCTGGAAGAAACCACTATAACTGCCAAGATAGCAAAAATAGGAATGTTGTGCTAACCTCTCAAGCATTTGATCAATGAAGGGTAGTGGGAAGTGATCCTTCCTAGTTGCATTGTTTAGCTTGCGGTAATCAATGCACATCCTCCATCCCGTCACGGTTCGTGTAGGAATGAGCTCATTATTCTTGTTTGTGATAACCGGCATTCCTCCTTTCTTGGGAACCACTTGAACGGGACTCACCCACTTGCTATCGGAGATAGGATAGATTATACCTGCGTCAAGCAACATAAGAATTTCCTTCTTAACAACCTCCTTCATGATCGGATTTAACCGTCTTTGAGGTTGTCGCGAAGGCTTAAAATCTTCTTCCATTAGAATCTTGTGCATGCATAATGAAGGTTTAATTCCTACAAGATCCTCTATAGTATAACTTAAAGATTTTTTGTGTTTCCTTAGAATAACCATTAGTTTATCATGCTCAACTTCACTTAATTCGGAACTAACAATTACGGGAAAGGTAGAATTAGTTCCAAGAAATGCATACCGAAGATGTGTGGGAAGTGGCTTCAATTCTATTGTTATTGATGCCTTTGATGAGTCTTGAGGAGTGTCCATTGCTTCCTTAAAAGTCTGTAAGGTTGTAGGAGTGGTTGAAGAAGACTCAAGAACATTGGTGGAAAGAACGTAATCATTCTCAGAATTTCCCTGAATTACGGCACCACTGTTACTTTCACGGCCGTGATTTAGGGCGTGGAAGTCAATTACGGCATCACTGGTGGTTTCACGGCCGTGGTTTTGGTCGAGTAACTTACTGGAGCTCTCCGAATAGCTGATTACGGTCATCATGGGGGAAACCACGGCCGTGGAATAGCACGACTGACCGTGATTCCTCACGTTTTTTGACCCATCGTAGAGTTTTTCAAACTCTTCCTCTTGCACTTCTTTTAGCTCATCCAAAGCTTCAATATCCTTATTGCAATCATCTTCCTCTCCTTTTTCCATGATGCTCATGGTGATTAATTTTTGCAATGGGTCTTTGAATAGAATCGAGCTCACTTATTCTCTAGATGTTTCCTCATCATAGATGTTGAACATGTCCTCTCCAAGAGCTGCCTCTTTCACCAAAGTTGAGAGGACAAACCTTCTCTTCACCTATATCAAACGCCAATCTAGCATTCTTGCAATCCACCATACAACCGGATGTTGCAGAAACGGTCTTCCGAGTATGATCGGAACCGGACAATCTGCAGGAATGTCAAGCACAACAAAATCAATTGGAATGTAAAACTTACCGAGCTTGACCGGGACGTCTTCAATGATACCGACGGGACGAGTTATGGATCGATCCTCCATGTATAACATCATCTTCACCGGTTTAGGTTCACCTAAACCGATCTTCCTACACAAAGCAAGTGGAATAATGCTTACGTTTGCTCCCAAGTCACAAAAGGCATCACATGTGACTTCTCCTACTCTAATTGGAATACAAATTGACCCCGGATCTCTCAGCTTTGGGGGAATCTTTTCAGTCATTATTTTGATGAGCTCCGAAGATTCCGAACTCATATTGACTTCTCCAAAGTCTTCTAGCTTCCTCTTGTTAGAGAGGAGCTCCTTCAAGAACTTCCCATAAGCGGGCATACCTACAATTGCATCAATAAAAGGTATATTAATATGCAGTTTGCTCATGAGTTCAATGAATTTACCGAATTGCTTGTCTAGGCGCGCTCTTGCTCTAGACTGCGGAAATGGTAGGGGAGGTTTATAAGCTGGAGGAGGAACGTAGACATCTTTCTTCTCTTTCCCTTTATCCTTCTCCTTCTCATCTGGAACTTCCACGAACTTGGGCTGCGGGTCGGTGGTTGTCACGCCACTTCTAGTGGTGATAGCCATCACCCTTCCCTTTGGGTTGTCCTCCGTCTTTCTGGGAAGCTTTCCTTGATCCCTAGGAACTTCTTCAGACTTGCTGAACATTTGGTTTTCTAAAGCTTTTTGAGCTTTATCAACCTTAGTAACATAGCTCTCTAGTCCTTGGAGCTTTCCTAGAATCGTTTCGAACATAGGATCGGGCTTCTCCTTCCCCGAATTGTTCAAACCATTTGATATTTGCCCTTGGCTTTTCAAGGGGGTAGAAGAAGAGGGAAATGTTAGTGAATTTCCAAAATTTGAATAAGAAACCGGAATTTTGTTATTGTTGGTTGGAATGCCAATTGTTGTAGGAAATTTGATTATTGTTGTTGCCATTCCAATTGTTGTTGTTCCAATTATTGTTGTTCCGGTTATTGTTCCTATTGTTCCCTTGGTAGTTGTTGCCTAAGTAGCCAACATCTTGCTCCTTTGGCTTTTGAAGGCCAGCTCTAATGATTTCCTTCAACTCCTTGATTTCGGTGTTGAGGGAAAAGATTTAATTTAGCGCAACTTGTGTAACTTAGCTCCCGAATCTACCTTCCGGTGGGAATACTTCTCAATCACTTGGGTTTGCTTCTCAATGAAGTCCCAAGCGTCATCCTCTCTCATGTCCATAAATGTACCACAAGAGAGAGATTGGAGGTTGAATTGTGTGTCCACATCCAGCCCCTTGTAGTAAATCTCTAGTAACTCAAGCTTTGAAATGCCATGGTGTGGGCAATCCAATAAGAGGTCCTGAAATCTTTCCCATGATTGAAACAAACTTTCGTTAGTTTTCATAGAAAATGCATTAATTTTCCCTCTCAATTCCGCCGTTTTGGATGGCGGGAAGAACTTTGTGAGGAACTCCGAAGATAGATCCTCCCATGTGGCAAGCTTTTCAGCTGGAAGAGCCTGATACCAAGATAGAGCTTTGTCCTTCAAAGGGAAGAAGAACGGCTTGATCTTGTAGTTGTTGGTGGTAGCCTTTTTTGGCTTCAATGTCTTGATGAGAATCTCAAAATTCTGTAAATGTTGGTGTGGAGATTCAGCACTAGTTCCACCGTATTGACTTTGGCGAACCATGGTAATAACTTGTGGGCTGAAGCTGAATTCTTGGATATCCTCAACTCCGAAGTTCACACCTAGGCAGCGTGGTTACAAAATTGGATCCATCCTTTGCCCAAGAGTGCGTGGTTCATCCCCTACATTAGCAACTCTCACATCTCCAACGGGAATGCGAGGAACAACCGGTGGTCTTGGGTTGTTACGAACGGGGTGAATCACCGGATCAATTTCCTCAAGTGGTGGCATATCATCATCCTCATCATCGGATGATTCACCTCTAATGGACTTAGTTGGTTTCTTGTCCTTCTTCTTCTTAGCATCATTCAACTCCAACTTCATGTCCAGCATCATAGCTTTGAGTTCATCAATTTGGAATTGATGACTCGTTAACTCATCCAAACGAGCTTTTTCACTCAACTTAAGTTGAAGTTGAGTTTCTTCCAACTTCGCTTGGATGTTTCTTTCTTTACTTTCAGCCATCTTTTTCTCTTTCAACTTTCTTCTTAAGCTTTTCTCAAGTTCTAGATCGAAGGGAACTAGATCTTTGGTAGATCTAGTCTTTCGCATATAACTAAAGAATCTGCAAAAGCACTCACAAAAATATATCAAATAACAAGAGCAAAAGCTCCCAAGCTCGACAACCGAAAGCCGGAATTGGTCTTGACCAACTCCCCGGCAACGGCGCCAAAAACTTGTTCGCCTCTAAGTGTGCGTGCAAATAAGTTTTAAATTTATAAAACTAGAATAAAAGCAAGCAAACCCGCAGTGTACGGATCGGCGTAGATTAGCAAGTATTCCAGAGTATCGATCTTAGGGAATTGGTGAAACAAAATCAGTTTCAAGTAGTCGAGCAATCAAAAGTGTAGAAGCTTTGCAAATATTAGGAAAACAGCAACCCTAAAGATCCGGATATCAAATTGTGGCAATCGATTCAAGATATACTATATATATAAGGACAGAGTTGAGAATTGCAAAGTTATACTAAAGTAAGGTAATGTACGGTAAAGTTCCAAAACCTTATATGTCTCACCCAAAGACGCTCTCTATAAAGGTTGTTGAGGCTGCAGTATAGAAAGGATTAAAGGATAAGAATTGATCTCAAATACCCAAACTGTAACCCAAGGAATCAAAGATAAGCCAAAACGGTTAAGGTTGTGACACTCGAAACAGAAATAGAGGATGTTGAGTCTCACTGTTACCTAGGAAAGGCAAGCCAAAGCTAGGTTAAAGCAACTCTTTAACTTTGGATCAAAGCAAAAGCAAAGTTCGTAAACTGGGAGAAATCACGGGTAGATCTTGAGAATCACGGCTGTGGAAGCGAAGAACAGGCCGTGATTTAGGGTGTTGACGATGTTTCTCACACTCTCAGGGTCCAATCTGTTTACGATCGATCTATCATCATCTAAGCCACAACTATGAACCCTTCACCTTAGAATTGCTAAAGGGTCTTTTAGCCAATAATCATCATTATGATATCAATATTCAAATTAAGAAGAATGAAAGATGAAAACCCTTGATAATTCAAATAAAACTCAAAGTCAATCTCAAATCCGAATAACAAACCAGTATGTTTAATGGATTCAGAATATGGAATAGGAATCCTCACTAGAATCTCAGGTAAACAACGGAAAACGGTTGTAAATCGTTTCTGCAATCAAAACCTAAGGAATCACCAAACTTCCGTCGCAAGCAATCTTCGATCTTCAATCCTAGTCGTGGGCTTCAAAACTCTAAATGGCGTCCAAAACAGCCCTAAGCGAGAATGCGCGAAATTCCGTTCCCTTGTCCTTTTATAGAGCGAGGAAGAGTTACGATAAAAGCCCATTAACTTTGATGACGTGGCAAATATGACACGTCATAAAATATGCCAAGATCACGGTCATGTAGAACGTTCCACGGCCGTGGTTCAACGCAAGCCAAGGATGAGACTTACCCGGTGATTCCTTTGCTAATATACCCAAGATCATGAGTGATAGGTAATAAAGGTTTATCCTTTATTGGGGTTTGAGTGTTTGGGGTCAAATTTTATGAATTTTCATAATTCATTACTTCATGTAAAATATTTAATTTAATTACATTTTATACATGTGATTAATTTCTCTAAAGTACTCATGTTTGATAACATGATTTATTTATTTTTAATTTGAGCCTAAGTCTAATAAATATTAGACAAATTCAATCGGGCCTCTTGTTACATGGAATCATAAAATGGAGAAGCCCAAAATGCCAATTGGTGCAATCTTGGAATGATTTCAAAAAAAAAAATGAAGAAATAAATTAGTCCAAAGAAGTGCACGTAGTCGGCGGTTCTACTAAAAATAAATAAATAAAAAAATCAAGGAAAAGGAGTAAAATAGAAGGTGGTGCAAGATCATGGAAGTTGCAGGGAGTTACTTTCTTAACTCCACCTTCTCTGACTATAAATAGAAGACATAAAAATAGTCTTTAAAAAAAGAGGGGAGGAAACTTTTGCTGCAAAAAAAAAACGATCTTCAAAAAGATAAACGTCGAATTGAAAGTTTCACAAAGAGAGAGAACACGATTTACAAACGGAAGCGCAGGATAGAAGATCAAACATCATCTTCTATATTCGATCCAATCTTGTGGTAGGACCTGATTTCATGGTGTGCTTAAGTTACTTGAGTATTTGCTTTTCCGCTACTTCTTCTGGTCCAAAGATCTATCTCATTTGAAGTTTGCAGTATTCCCCTACTTCAATTACAAAAGCGTTTTAAACTCAATTTATACCCATTTTGTTGTTAAAAAGCTTGAAATTATCTTTTCTTTTAAAATCAATGGGAATGATGTATACGCTTTCAAATTGATTTTTGGCTCTCTGTATGCAATTATTAGCCTTTTTCAAATGTATTAGTAATTGTAGCAGAGTAGCATTTCATCTTAAGAAATCATTAACAACTGTTTTCTCATATATATTTAGTGATCCTAAAAGTTCAAAAGGGTTGTTGGGAAGTGAACATATTATTGGGCTTCATTGTTCTAAAGCGCCACAAGCTACCAAGTCAGGACCGATACTCTTACTTTCACGTGAAAGAATCGACATGAAGTCCTATCCAGAATTGTTGATCATTGTAGTTGGATTGAAAGTATATATTTTTTTACCACTACAATAAACCCGTAGCGGATCCGAAAGTAATTACTTTCGACCGCTCCATTAAACCCGTAACGGATCCGAAAGTAATTACTTTCGACCGCTCCATTCAACCCGTAGCAGGTCCGAAAGTAATCATTTTCCACCGCTCCATCAAACCCGTAGCGGGTCCGAAAGTAATCACTTTCCACCGCTAGATTAAACCCGTAGCGGGTCCGAAAGTAATCACTTTCGATCACTACAATAAACCCGTAGCGGATCCGAAAGTAATCACTTTCGACCGCTACATTAAACCCGTAGCGGGTTCGAAAGTTATTTACTTTTGACCACTACAGTAAACCCATTTTGGATCAAAATGTATTTTCTATGGGTATATGAGGTGGGTTGATGCTCTAAATTCAAAAATGTATAGGTGTTGGCTTATCTCGGTCCAAAATCATCATGGAAATGGCAGTTCCGACCCTAATTATAATCAAATCATCATTAGTCAGCTAAATCAGTTTTACTGAGGTTAAAGGCCCATGATAATTTTTTGGTAGAAGTTGATTTAACTCCATCCAGCTCGAAATAGTTATGAACCTAAAGAAAAGGGAATTAAAAAATAACCCATGACACCAAAAGTTTGTGAAGAGTTTGATAAAAATCAAACAAAAAGAAAATAAATTAAATAAGGTAGCTTTTTTATGTCAAAATGGGTTTTATTAAACAAAACAATCATTCTCTACATGAGGCTTTATTCTCCAAATATACATAAAAATGGGTTGTAAACGTTTGAATTGTAGTCGTTTATATGCTACAAGGGAAAGTGATTGCAAAAAGTGTATATGATGACAATTACAGTCTACGACCTACGTAACGTGTGTTTTAAGAATTTCATCTCAATACGTCTTAATTGGTTTGCTTGAGTACATATGGTGATTTGATTACAAACCTATTTCATTCACTATAAACTAATTAAGACTATTAAAAAATGAAAAGGGCTTGAAAATATGATTTTGCTAAGTCTTACAAGGTACAACCACCAATCCAAAGGTATATACCTACGCATGGCATGCAAAATTGTACATAATACATGTAGCAGGCATGTACTACAAGTGTTCAAGACAAGTACAAATTTGTCTAGCATAACATAAAGTGGTCTACTAGTAAGTATACTTGAGTTTACTCCTATATAAAGTAAACCAATATAACACGTTGGGTTTAATATACCATTTATGAACTACGAGTGATTTGATGTCTTAAAAATAAAAAGACTACGTAGGAAACTCGATTTATAAATTATCGAGTTCAATCGCACAAATTAAATTAACTTTTGAAATATAAAGTCAAACAAATACTCAAGTAAAATTTAACTTGGTTTAAAAGAACTACGTATGATTTGATTCCGTTTATTTTTACGGATACGTAGGAAATTTGATACAAATAAATATGTATTAAATTCAATCGTAAAATATATATTTTTGACTTTTATATGAAATGAAAGTCATAAAGTTAAATTTTAAATATTCTTTTAATATAAAAGGATACATATTAAATTTAATCGCAAAATATATTTTTGACTTTTATATCAAATGAAAGTCATAAAATTAAATTCTAAATTTATCCCTTTAAGAACTACGTACGACTTGATTCCTAATAAAGGATACGTAGGAAATTTGGTAAATTAAGAACCGAATTCAGTCACAAGTTTTAAAATAAAATAAAATAAAATAACCTCTCACTAATCTTGATCATGCGCGTGATAGCGGGATGAATTGAGCAACCCTTCCTAGAAGGTGGGTTTAATTTAATCTTATGATGCATGATCGAGATATAAATACCATGCAAATGATAGTTGAATCATCGACTAGGCAACCCTTCCTAGAAGGTGGGTTTGGACTTTGATTCTCTGATGCATGAAAACACCGCACGGAACTACGTGAGGCTTGATCCTCTTTAACGAGGTACGTAGGCAACCCGTCTAAAAACGGGTGCAGCCCAAATCACCAAAACAAACCACATATCGGTATTTATATAACTTAGAATCAAAAGGTCAAAAAGAGAGGGTCGAACTCAAATAAAATAAATAAATAAAATGTGTTTTGTAAATTTGTATTCGAATAAAACATAAAAAGGCGTTTTGTAAATTTGTGTACCTTTTTACTCAACATTGAGTGTGCCTTCGTTCCATCTTTGAGAGTTAGCGTGAAACTTATCCGGTAAAGGTTGATTCTATCCTCTTGGGTGATGCGTTGGTTTGAGATTATAGTTCCTTTTCTTAGTTCCTTGAGACTTACCCGGTGATAGGATCTTTCGTTTGGGATAGTGAGTAGAGAGACTTACCCGGTGATCTATTCCCACCTTAAAAACACCTTCCCTTTGCAAACCTCAACTTTGTCCACGCTATCTTTTGAGATCTTGAGTCGGAATCACAACCGGATGCTTTAATCCCTAAAATTCGCATTTCCCTTTCTCTGATTATATCATCTTTGATAGCTTTGCTTTGTTGCGTGATCGTGATTGACAACTTGTTTTACCGAGCTTTGTTTCACCATAGTCCTGTGATCGACCCCTGGAATATTTGTTGTTATTACAATTGATCCGTATACTACGGGTTCACATATTGTTCAGGCATATATCTTGGGTTATAAATTTAAAGCTTGTACACACCTTTTGGAGCGAACAATATCCATCTCTATCCATGTCAAGTCTCGCTGTAACTAAGGCTGAGCTGTCAGCCTAGCGATCGCCATCTCCCGGGGAGTCTTCCTACTAGGTGCATCAGCTACCACGTTTGCCTTCCCCGGTGGTATAAGATCTCCAGATCAAAGTCCTTGGTTAAATCCAACCATCTCCTCTAGCGGTTATTCAACTCCCGCTGAGTGAATATATACTTCAGGCTCTTATGGTCTGTGAATATTTAACATGTAGCTCCGTACAGATAATGCCTCCAAATCTTCAAAGTGTGAACAACAACAACTAACTCAAGATCATGGGTAGGGTAATTATCCTAATACGTCTCCAGTTATCTAGACGCGTATGTTATAACCTTACCCATCTGCATAAGAACACATCCCAAGCCAAGCTTGGATACATCGCTGTAAACCACAAAGTCCTCAATGCTCTTTGGTTGAGCTAAGATAGGAGCAGAGATCAACCTCTTCTTCAGCTCCCCAAAGCTCTAAAGGCACGGATCAGAACACACGAACCTCGTATACTTCCTCATGAAGGAAGTGAGCGTTCGGGCGATAACTGAAAATCCCTCCACAAATCGTTGGTAGTAGCCCACTAATCCTAAGAAGTTGTGTACCTCCTTGACGTTCTTAGGAGGCGGCCGATCTTCGCCGGTTCTACCTTGATCCCTTCAGTTGAAACGTTATGACCAAGGAATGCTACCTCGGACATCCAAAACTCACACTTAGAGAGCATGCTCCTCTCTGTTGCGAGTGTATACCAGAATGTCGTCTATGAAGACAACTACAAACTGGTCTAGAAAGTCAATGAAGATGTTTTTCATCGACTCCATGAAAATTGTGGGCACATTCGTAAGCCTTAATGGCATCACTACAAACTCGTAGTGGCCATACGTGGTCCGTAATGCCATCTTGGCTATTTCCTACTCCCTCACCCTCAACTGGTGATATTCAGATCTCAAATCGATCCGTGAAAACACTAAAGCAACATGCAGTTGGTCTAACAGATCGTCGATACGGGGCAATGGGTACTTATTCTTGATTGTCACCTTGTTAAGCTCTCGGTAATCAATACATAAGCTCTCCGACCCGTCTTTCTTCCTGACGAAGAGTACTAGTGCACCCCAAGGAGATACACTAGGGAAGATGAAGCCCTTCTCAGCTAACTCCTCGAGCTCTTTGATAGCATGAATTATAGTCTATATTTTGGGACTTGTTTAGACGTTTTATCTTCAATAATCTGCATGTTTGAATGTATATTATGTGATTATATTGCCGTTTCATCTACCTTTAAGGGAATCGAGGTCTACGCCAAGTTTCGTTGTAAATATAGGTAAAATGGCACGTTTTGGACTAAAATGTAGCTAAAAGAGCTAAGGAGTCATAGGAGCTACATTCAGGAGCTTAAGGAATCCAGGAAGCATGGAAATGGATTAAAGATTCACTTTGGGCCAGATTTGAGAGATTTTACATTCAGTTTAGAGCCACCTCGGTCAGACGAATTCCACCTCGACCGAGGTGATCCAGAAGAACGTCCCGACCGAGGGGAACACCTTGGACGCGGCGGGATATATTTTATTCTTGGCTGAGATCTTTTATTTTTGGAAGGAGAGATCTTATATTTTTAGGCTGGATTTCTGGAAGGAAGATCATATATTTTAGGGATTTATTTATGAGAGATAGATATACTTTATTAGGAAAATATCTTTTCAAGATATTTTATCTTTGGAGGGTAGTTTTCCTATATAAAGGGTTGGATTTTCCACAAGTTTAACCATGCTTAGACATGCTTATACAGGCTAAGAACATCCAGCAGTTAGGAAGGATTTTTGGAAGGTTGAAGGAAGGAAGTTGGTAGCTTTTATAGCTTTTGTGAAGGGTTTTGTATGACTTTCTTAGATTCCCTTCTTTGTTGACTTGTCTTGTTGGATTTGTGATCCAAGGAACGCTTGTTTGTTTGATAATTGATTCAGTTGTTGAAGCCTTTTTCTTAAGGTTTTTGTATTCAATTATTCACTTTCTTCCCTTATATTTGATTATTGCTTTCATGATGATGAGTGGCTAATTTCTTTGTGTGATTCTAGGGTGATTGGCTGAAAGTTGTGAGGAAGACGATGATAGAATGATCTTAATCACAGTAGGACCCTGAAAGCTCGAGTCTTTATCCTTAACCCTAGAGTACCTCGTTCAATCGATGAACATCTCGGCCGGGGTGGAATTCGTTTGACCGAAGTGACCTTATTCTGATCCAAAACTGAGAGTTAAGTGTTAGAGTTTGCCAAATCCCATTCTTATTACACCTTTCCTGGTTCAATGTAAGCCTAGGATGAGACTTACCCGGTAATTCCTTTGTTTGTTTACCCAAGATCATAAGAGTAGGTAATAAAGGTTCATCCTTTATTGGGGTTTGAGTGTGCCTTCATCCCATCTTTGTGAGTTAGCTTGAGACTTACCCGGTAAAGGTTGATTTTATTCCCTTAGGTGGTGTGTTGGTTTGAGGTTATAGTTCTTTTCCTTAATTCCTTGAAACTTACCCGGTAATAGGAGTTACGATTTGGGATTGTGAGTAGTGAGACTTACCCGATAATCTACTCCACTTTAGTAACACCTTCCCTTTGCAAAATCTCAGCTTTGTCCGCTTATCTTTAGATCTTGAGTTGGAACCACAACTAGATGCTTTAATCCCTAGAATTGCATATTTTTCTTTAATTGACTTTTTATCATCTTTGATTGCTTTAATCGCTTTTATGGTTAGTAGTTACATTGACAACCTACACTTGATTTTTTTCACTAAGTCCCTGTGATCGACCCCTGGAATTCTTGCTTTTTACTATAATTGACCCGTACACTGCGGGTTCGCATCCTTGTTTTGAGCATACTTCTTGGGTTATAAATTTAAAGCTTGAACACACCATTTGGAGCGAACATATTTTTGGCGCCGTTGCCGGGGATCGAACTGTTCAAAATAGATTTAGTTTTGTCCCTCGGCAGCGCCTGAACAAGTTTTTGGCGCCGTTGCCGGGGACTTGGTCTAGACCGAGCCGGTTGCGGTTGTCTTCCGGGGTGCTTGCCCCTGTTTCTACTAACCACTCTACTTGAGTGACTTTCGCAGGTTCTTTTTCTTAGGTTTATGCGAAGAACCCGCGTTGGGAAGGAAATCGTACCTTACGATTCCGAACTAGAAAAGACATACAAAAGACGCTTGAAAGAAGCTAGATGGCCAATCAAGAGAATCGCGATCTTGAGGCCGAATTGAAGGAGGCATTGGAACAACTACGCCTCAGTAAAGAAGAACTGCGACTAGAAAGGGAAGAAACTCGCGCAAGGACTAAGGCGATCGAAGTAGATATGGCAGCATTACAGGACCAATATCTACCTCGACCGAATCCAGATCCTCGACCGAGGGAAGACCCAAATCCAGCTCCTCGACCGAGGCAGGACCCAGTTCCAGCTGCCCCGGTCGAGATACTTCCACCTCGGATGCCGGTCCGAGGCGCTTTATTTGCAGGTGTTCCACAGACCCTAGGGCAGCGGATGGACCCTAACCAGCAATTAAGGCGTCCAGGAGTAAATCTCGGTGATCCAGCGGAGCATGACTATGAACTCCGACCGCAAGTTCTTTCCATGATTCGCCAATGCCAGTTTGGAGGGTTAGAGAGGGAATCTCCGCATCAACATCTGCAAAACTATGAGATCTTGATGGAGACCTTGAGACCTTCAAGGCTGGAAAACAACAATTACAAGCTAAGGCCTTTCTATTTCTCTTTGAAAGACAGGGCACTTACTTGGTATCAATCTCTTCCTCCCGGAAAAATCAACACTTGGGAGGAGATGACGACGGAGTTCTTAACCAAATTCTTTCCCCCCTCAAAGACCGCTGAAATGAGAGGGAAGATCAACGCATTCATCATGAAGGACAAGGAAAGTTTGTCCAAGTCATGGGAAAGATTTAAAGACATTCTTTTGGATTGCCCACATCATGGGATTCCATAGATAGAGTTGTTGGAGATATACTTCAAGGGACTGGACGGAAACACCCAGTTCAACCTTCAACTGCTATCCGCCGGCACGTTCATGGATATGCCGGTTGACGAAGCTTGGGAGTTCATAGAAAAACAAGCTTTGCACATGGAGAAATATTCCCACCAAGGAGCTGAAGGTGGAGTTAAAAGAGTCAACTTCCAAGAAGCTCACCCAAACAACAATCAACTCACCTCGTTGAAGAACGATGTGAAGTAATTGAAAGACCTTTTGGTTGCTCAAGCCAAAAAGGAAGAGGGAGGATATCAAGGGTAAAGAAACAACAATCAAGGTTCCCGAAGCAATAACTACAACAACAATAGAGGCTCCAACAGCAACAATTGGAGATCCAACAATAAAAAATCGGGTAACCCTTACTCTAATTCAAATTTGAACGACTCCTCTAATCTTTTCCTCTCTTCCTCTTCTTCTTCTACTCCATTGAAGAGCCAGGAGCCTGGATCAAGTTTGTCCCAGCCAGAAAAGAAAGATGTGGTACTGGAGGCCATCTTGATCAAGCTCAACTCTATGGAGACATCCATGACTTTATTTTCGAAGGCACAAAAAGCCTTAGAGCAACAATTCTTTAACAAGGCGAATGAAGCGCCAAGAGATCCAGGGAAGCTTCCAGCAAGGACGGAAAGCAACCCCAAGGGACAGATCATGGCAATAACGACGAGAAGTGGACTGAAAACTGCAGATCCAGTGCCTCGGTCGATGCCAATATAGACGAAGACCACCTCGGTCCAGGCACAGTCGAAGAACACTTCGACCGAGGTGCCAACCGAGGTTGAGCCACAGAGAGCGTCGGACAAAACTGAAGTTTATGTTCCACCTCCTGCATACAAACCACCACTTCCATTCCCCCAATGAAGGGCTAGAGCACATCTAGACAAGCATTTTGGTAAGTTCCTTGACTTGATGAATAAACTACATATTAACATCCCTTTCCTTGATGCTATTCTAGAGATGCCCGCATATGGGAAGTTCTTAAAAGAAATTCTATCAAGGAAGAGGAAGTTGGAAGATTTTGGTGAAGTAAGAATGACATCTAAATCCTCGGAACTTATTCAAATCATGAAGGATAAGATGCCACCCAAATTACGGGATCCCGGCTCATTTTGCATTCCTATTCAAGTTGGGGATGTCACTTGTGAGGCATTGTGTGATCTAGAAGCCAGCGTGAGCATCATTCCGCTGGAGCTATGTGTGAAGATCGGACTTGGAGAGCCCAAGCCAGTGAAGATACGGTTATATATGGCGGATCGCTCCATTACCCATCTCGTGGGCATTTTGGAAGACGTTCTGGTTAAGTTAGGTAACTTCTATTTACCTATAGACTTTTTTGTACTTGACATTCCCGCAGATTATCCCGTTCCTATCATTCTCGGGAGACCGTTTCTAGCAACTTTGGGTTGCAATGTGGATTGTAAGAACGCCAAGCTAAAATTCAACATTGGCGGAGACGAAGTGGAGTTTGCATTGCTTGCGGAAATGAAGGGAGAGCAGCTAGGAGATGATATCTTCAACATCTATGATGAAGAAGAATCAAGAGAATTGGTGAGCTCTATCCTTATTAAAGATCCACTTGAAAAAGTTATTAGCTTTAGCTTAATTGAGGAAGGTATAGATGCTTCTTGTGATGCAGATATACGGAGCTTAAAGGCACTGGAAGAAGATCCATGAGCTAAAATTGAAAAGCTAATCCAGGAGAAGAAGATCTCCAGTTTCGGTCCCAGTTGCAGTACCTCGACCGAGGCACTTTCTGGACCAAGCGAGGTGTTCTTGACTGAAGAACATCTCGGTCACCCTCTCTGTACCTCGACCGAGGTCGAAAGCGAGATGATGTCAACTAAGACATCTGAAAGTCCAATTCTTCGATCTACTCCACTGGAAGGAAGAAGTAGAGATCCACCTTAGAAAGCACCCCCAATTATGGAGCTTAAAAAACTCCCAAGTCACTTGAGGTATGTTTTTCTTGGACCGGATTCTACTTATCCCGTCATCGTTAATGCTTCCTATTACGCTAGGATGTGACACGCAAAAAGCTTTACATTTATAAACTCGATCTAATCTCCTAAACTACCTAGCAAAACCCGCAGTGTACGGATCGTTATGTAGGAAGGAAAGTATTCCGAGGTCGAACACAAGGACTGAGGCGAAATCAAGTCATTCAATGATCAAAGATAGTGCAAATCTAAACTAAGATGAGATGAGGAATAAAGAAGGTGCAAAACACAATATTTTTGGTTGGTTTTGGGGTGATCAAACAAAGATCACAAATCAAGCAAGATAATGAATCAAACTAACAACTCAAGCTAGCAAAACAAACAAGTGACACAAACACAAGATATGAGATCAAAGAGAGAAAAAGTGGATTCTAGAGGTCAAGATTTCCGGTTATGGCATTGGACTCAAGCTTCTAAAGATTCTAAGGATAAGGTTGCGGTGTTGGGAAAGGGTGTTTCTCTAATGGAAGCAATTACCGGGTAAGTCTCATGCTTCACTAATCCCGCACCAAACTCCTATTACCGGGTAAGTCTCAAGGAGGTAAAGTTGGGAATTCTACACAAACCGGACACTACTTAAGGGGCAAACCTCTCCTTACCGGGTAAGTCTCGGAAAAGGTAAGTCTCAAGCAACAATCCTAGCACACTCAATCCAATAGCGGCTTATGAGGCTCACTACTACCTAGAGTTCATCATCTTAGGTATCTAAGATCGGAAATCACCGGGTAGGTCTCTTCCCTCACTTAGGTTGCTAGCATTAAGTCACCCTAAGCTATATTATCCTCAACAAACAGTAGGATTTCAACAATCTAACATCCTAACATACAGATTCATCAATTAAAGAGCAACATAAGGAAAAATCGGTTGGATCATAGCAAAAATCGGCCGATTTACTATGAAGAACAGGTCGATTTTTATGTCTGAGTTAGGTTTTGTGCATATGAATCATCCTAAACTAACATATAAGTCCATTCTATCATCACCCAAGCCATAACCATCAATTCATCACTCTAGAATCACAACAAACTAGCCAATAACATGCATTTCAAGATCTAAAATCATCATACAAGCATACATGGAATCCATAGCAAGAAGATGAAGTAAGGAAATGAAAGCAATGAAACTTAGCTGGATTTGAGTTCAAAACAAGTCTTTCAACACACCAAATGTAGCTCCAAGTCAGATCTTACAACCTTCAACAAGTTTCTTCACAAAAATCACTCAAATCTCACTACGAAATTAAAATCTACACTAATCTCTCTCAAGAACACCCACAAGGGTGCCTTGAAGAGAGGCTACAATGGAAGAGTCTTTTGGGAAGATGCTAGAAGGGTCCAAAGGAAGGAGAGGGATCCACAAATCAGCCTGCAGGACCACTTCTATTCTCCACCAAGAGCAAGGCCGGACAAGAGATCGTGGGACACGTGGCTTAAGCTGTCAAAGGCCAAAAATCGACCCAGTCAAATAAATCGGCCGATTTTCCTAAGTGTTGGTCCGATTTTCTTCAACAAAGGCATGTTATGATCGTCTAGCCATGAGTTGCTCCATTGCTTGCACCAATAAGGGTCCTTGTGTCCTTCATTGCTCCAATTATGTTCCTTCAAAGCCTTGGATGTGTACCACCATGAGGCTTGACCCTCAAATGTATCGAATAATGTCCAAAAGATCCCCGAAATACCTACAAAACCGACAAAAGCTCGTGTAAACGTCTTTTCTAGAAATATGCACGAAATGAGTGTAAACGTCGTGAACTAATGCCAAACCGTGCATGAATAGTGGGAAAAACTATCTAATTGTATGCCTATACTAACGTCATAAATCACGTTATCAAATACCCCATACTTAAGATTTGCTCGTCCCCGAGCAAGATCCAACTATAGACTAAGAGATGACATGATTTATGCATGCAGAAAAACTACAAAATCTTTTTGGAATTGTGCTTCTAACGTTGGATCACCTTCATAGTCATGTTTCATAGCAATGGACAAGCAATTATGCATAAAACGAATGAAGGCATGGAAAGACAATTATACTTAACTACAAAGCATGCATGAGAGGTGAAAATGAAGAACTCAAGATGATCATGAGTATGTCCAATCTAGATCACTAAGTCTTACACACATGCATTTAGGTCAATAGGACTTAGGAAAGAAAGGGCTAAGAAACGTTGTGATTAGGTGGGAATTTTTAAGTCATGTGATGCTAATCCGGGAAAGGAACTAACTCCACAATTTCGTTTTTGCTCAACTTCCCAACAAGTGTATAATTGTCTCCATCTTTTCTTTGTTTTCTTTTCTTTTTCACTTATTTTTGAGACAATGGCATTGGTGTACAAAAGCCGAAACCTTGGTGATTAGCCGTCCTCGGGTTTTTTTATTTTTTGAGGTGCATCCACACCGGGCACACATACCAAAGCTCGTTAGGACTATCGGTTTATTTGACTTTGGCAAGGCACAAACACCCGATTATGTGAATGGTGCCGAGTTACTCGTCATTTAAACCAACGTCCCCAAACCTATATTTTTGTCTACACTTTCACAACAAATTCAGCACTTCATTCACAACATTCTTTCATCAACAACTTCACCCCACACTTGCTTTTCACACACTCAACACACTAGCATGCTCCTATTCCCGGATGGGTCAAAAGAGGTCAAATTTTATATCAATTGAGGTGCTTAAACAACATGATCAAGATGAGAAGTAGAGAAAGATAAATTGCCTTAATCACTCCTAAATGATGTGCAAGAACTAGCATGTAATTTCGACTATCAATCCTCAATTCAATCAAGGCAAACATTCATGATCACAAATCATTCATGGGATTCAAGATAAGTACTTCAAGTCCACATATGCATTCATCTATTCAACACATAAGGCCATCCATAGCCAATTTACAAGAAAATTTCATCATAAGGGTCATTCCCAAGCTTAGAAGCACTAAAATTTTTAAAATTTTCTGATTTTTTTTTTTTGGATTTTTCGAAATATGTATGTACAATGCAAGACATAATGAAACATGTGACTAAAGGAAACTATCCTAGATGTTAATCATGCAAGTGATCATGAAAACCCCACCCCATACTTAGAAACACATTGTCCCGAATGTGGAAACTAAATAAAGAAGTGAAAGAGAGTCCTCACAATGTAAAATTGGTGATGCTTTGGTATTTCGGTTCACATCGAATGATGATGGTGGATGATCGATCAAGGATGGTAGAGAGCTCTTGATGTTCATTGTGGTGTCGGAACCCGCGCTTGGCACCGCAAGCCGTCCAAGTTCCACGTCCGCTCCACCCATGCTTGATTGGAGATCATCACTTTCCTTGACAGAAGGAAAAATCGGACCAACTCCCCAGGAAAATCGGCCGATTTCTGTGAAGAACAGTCCGATTTTCCTGGGTGTTTTCTTCCTCGTCCATGTACTTGGATCTTGTACCTTCTTCTCAACAGTTCCATGAGGTTTTCACATGACCTCCAGCATCTCATCACACATGACAACGACAAGATCTAGCACCCAAAAATACAAAAGAAAAACAAAGCACACCAAAAACAAAAGCAAAAACAAAGACGAAAGAGAAAAGGGAAAGAGTTGTTACCCTTGGGTTGCCTCCCAAGAAGCACTTCTTTTAGGTCATTAGCTTGACCAAACTCAGAGGATGTGTCAATCCACCTCGAATACCATGGTTTGCTTGAGGAGTCCAAGCAACCATCGCTTTCCGGCATCCATGATGACAAACAAGGGCCACTTGATGCCCAAATAAGCCTTAAGTTCTCTCTTCACCGGTGAGTAGTAGACTCCTTCATCACCGCTCCCTTGATGATAGTATGGAGTTGCAACCATAGGTGCCACCCCATACTTAGACAATTTGTACTCTGTGGTCACACCGGTGAGATGCTTGCCATCCTCATCCTCTATAATCCGAAGAAGGCCGGTACTTGGAAAGAATTCGTCATTGAGGTGCTTCATAACCATCATGGATCTATCATGCTTGCCTCCATCATTCAACATGGAAGACTCCTTAGGAAAGGGACTCCAATCTTCGTGTGTACTCCGGGCAAGCAAGAAAGGATTGGAAGGAGTTGAAGTTAACTTAGGGCTCTCCCTTGTGAGCTCTTTAAGTGTGGTTCCGGGGTTGATGGCAAGGATGTCCGGGGGTGAGAATACTTCATTGCACTCCTCCAAAGGGGAAGGAGGTGGAGGTAAGCCTTGAAGGATGGTAGGATCTCCTAGCATAAGAGCATGCCTAATCTCCTCAATCTCCCTCCTCATTTGTTCTTCTCTCTCGACATTCAATCTTCTTGCATCCTCCAGGGCCAAATCCCTTAGCCACAATTGCTCCCGAGCTTCATTCAACTCTTCCTCAAGGTCTCTATTATTATGGTTGAATCGGGTAATTCTTGGATCTCCTCATGGTGAACTTCCTCTTGTTGAAATACTTCCGCTTCAAGCACCATGTGGGCACTCGAAATGGAAGCAAGGTTGCTCTCTAGATCATCCATCTTCCTCAACATTTCTTCTAGCATTGACTCCAATCGATCATTGTGAGGTTGATGGTGAGGTTCCACATAAGGCAATGTAGTCATGTGAGCTTGATCATGGGACTCATGATAGGCATTAAACCCCTCCCAATACTCAAACTCATCATGGAGAGGTCCTAGATCTTGGCTTTCCATCCACTCCTCATACTCCATGTTGTCAAGGTCGTCTTGGAAGTACAATCCGTCCATGGCAAACAAGAAAAGGCAAAGACAAAAACAACACAAGATCAAAAGTAACAAGAAAGATAAACACTAAAAGCAATCAAAATCAAATGACTTAATCTAGACCTAGTCCCCGGCAAGGGCACCAAAAACTTGTTACGCTAGGATGTGACACGCAAAAAGCTTTACATTTATAAACTCGATCTAATCTCCTAAACTACCTAGCAAAACCCGCAGTGTACGGATCGTTATGTAGGAAGGAAAGTATTCCGAGGTCGAACACAAGGACTGAGGCGAAATCAAGTCATTCAATGATCAAAGATAGTGCAAATCTAAACTAAGATGAGATGAGGAATAAGGAAGGTGCAAAACACAATATTTTTGGTTGGTTTTGGGGTGATCAAACAAAGATCACAAATCAAGCAAGATAATGAATCAAACTAACAACTCAAGCTAGCAAAACAAACAAGTGACACAAACACAAGATATGAGATCAAACAGAGAAAAAGTGGATTCTAGAGGTCAAGATTTCCGGTTATGGCATTGGACTCAAGCTTCTAAAGATTCTAAGGATAAGGTTGCGGTGTTGGGAAAGGGTGTTTCTCTAATGGAAGCAATTACCGGGTAAGTCTCATGCTTCACTAATCCCGCACCAAACTCCTATTACCGGGTAAGTCTCAAGGAGGTAAAGTTGGGAATTCTACACAAACCGGACACTACTTAAGGGGCAAACCTCTCCTTACAGGGTAAGTCTCGGAAAAGGTAAGTCTCAAGCAACAATCCTAGCACACTCAATCCAATAGCGGCTTATGAGGCTCACTACTACCTAGAGTTCATCATCTTAGGTATCTAAGATCGGAAATCACCGGGTAGGTCTCTTCCCTCACTTAGATTGCTAGCATTAAGTCACCCTAAGCTATATTATCCTCAACAAACACTAGGATTTAAACAATCTAACATCCTAACATACAGATTCATCAATTAAAGAGCAACATAAGGAAAAATCGGTTGGATCATAGCAAAAATCGGCCGATTTACTATGAAGAACAGGTTGATTTTTATGTCTGAGTTAGGTTTTGTGCATACGAATCATCCTAAACTAACATATAAGTCCATTCTATCATCACCCAAGCCATAACCATCAATCCATCACTCTAGAATCACAACAAACTAGCCAATAACATGCATTTCAAGATCTAAAATCATCATACAAGCATACATGGAATCCATAGCAAGAAGATGAAGTAAGGAAATGAAAGCAATGAAACTTAGCTGGATTTGAGTTCAAAACAAGTCTTTTAACACACCAAATGTAGCTCCAAGTCAGATCTTACAACCTTCAACAAGTTTCTTGACAAAAATCACTCAAATCTCACTACGAAATTAAAATCTACACTAATCTCTCTCAAGAACACCCACAAGGGTGCCTTGAAGAGAGGCTACAATGGAAGAGTCTTTTGGGAAGATGCTAGAAGGGTCCAAAGGAAGGAGAGGGATCCACAAATCAGCCTGCAGGACCACTTATATTCTCCACCAAGAGCAAGGCCGGACAAGAGATCGTGGGACACGTGGCTTAAGCTGTCAAAGGCCAAAAATCGACCCAGTCAAATAAATCGGCTGATTTTCCTGAGTGTTGGTCCGATTTTCTTCAATAGAGGCATGTTATGATCGTCTAGCCATGAGTTGTTCCATTGCTTGCACCAATAAGGGTCCTTGTGTCCTTCATTGCTCCAATTATGTTCCTTCAAAGCCTTGGATGTGTACCACCATGAGGCTTGACCCTCAAATGTATCGAATAATGTCCAAAAGATCCCCGAAATACCTACAAAACCGACAAAAGCTCGTGTAGACGTCTTTTCTAGAAATATGCACAAAATGAGTGTAAACGTCGTGAACTAATGCCAAACCGTGCATGAATAGCGGGAAAAACTATCTAATTGTATGCATATACTAACGTCATAAATCACGTTATCACTTCCCTCTCCGAATCTGAATTATCTAAACTAATGCATGTCCTGAGGAAGCATCAAAAGGCTTTGGGTTATACTATTGATGATCTTATTGGCATTAAGCCTTCTTTCTGCATGCATAGAATACTAATGGAGGACGATCATAAGACTTCACGGGAACCTCAAAGACGGTTAAATCCGATCATGAAAGAGGTTGTGAAAAAAGAAATTCTTAAGTTGTTGGATGCAGGTATCATATTTCCTATCTCGGACAGCAAGTGGGTGAGCCCGGTGCATGTGGTTCCGAAGAAAGGAGGGATAACCGTTGTGACGAGTAAGAACAACGAGTTAATCCCAACTAGGACCGTCACGGGCTGGAGGGTGTGCATCGATTATAAGAAGCTGAACGTGGCCACTCGGAAGGACCATTTTCCACTTCCCTTCATCGATCAAATGCTCGAACGGTTGGCCCAGCATTCACACTTTTGCTATTTGGATGGCTATAGTGGCTTCTTTCAGATTCCTATCCATCCGGATGATCAGGAGAAGACCACTTTCACTTGTCCATGGGGGACATTCGCTTATAGGAGGATACCATTTGGATTATGTAATGCACCCGCTACCATCCAGCGATGCATGATGGCTATCTTTTCCGAGTATATAGAGGAGATCATGGAGGTATTTATGGATGATTTTTCAATATATGGTTCCTCTTTTGATGATTGCCTATCTAACCTTTCTCTAGTGCTGCAAAGATGTGAAGACACCAATTTGGTTTTGAATTAGAAGAAGTGTCACTTTATGGTTCATGAAGGCATTGTGCTAGGATACCTCGTTTCTAATCGAGGTATTGAGGTCGATCGCGCTAAGATTGAGACTATTAAGAAACTTTCTCCCCCTTGTTCAGTTAAGGGTGGAGGAGTTTTCTCGGGCATGTAGGTTTTTATAGGAGATTCATCAAGGACTTCTCGAAGATTTCTAAACCACTAACTAACCTCTTGAATAAAGATGTTGTTTTTGAGTTTTCGCAGGAGTGTCTTGATGCATTTTACAGGATTAAGGAAGCATTGATCTCCGCTCCCATTATCCAGCCTCCGGATTGGACCTTGCCCTTTGAGATCATGTCGGATGCGAGTGATGTGGCAGTAGGAGTGGTGCTTGGACAAAGGATGGATGGCCGGACCACCGCCATTTATTATGCTAGCAAGACGCTAGACGAGGCACATCGTAACTACGCCACCACCGAAAAGGAACTATTGGCGGTTGTATATGCTTTTGAGAAGTTTCGTTCTTACTTAGTAGGGGCGAAGGTTATTGTCTACACCGACCATGCAGCCATTCGTTACTTGCTTGCTAAGAAAGATGCCAAGCCACGTCTTATTCGATGGATTCTCTTGCTTCAAGAGTTTGACCTAGAGATCCGTGATAAGAAGGGATCCGAAAATTTTGTTGCGGATCACCTCAGCCGGCTACCTTCCTCTTCACGCGAGAAGGACGAACCACCCATAGACGATTCATTCCCCGATGAGCACTTACACTTGTTGGAGCGTTTGATAGACTTCCTTATCTCACCCCATGATGAAGGTGAAGTATGGGGTGAGGACACCTCCCAGTATGTTTAGGGATACCGTACGGTCCAGCTAGCGACCTTAAAACAAGCACTTCTTGGGAGGCAACCCAAGGTATTGCTTTCTTTTCCCCTTTTTTCTAGTCTAGCTTAGATAGTTTGCTTTTGCTGTGCTTTGCTTTGTTTTTGGTGTCCTAGACAGACAACAGGTGACATCTAAGGAAGGAATACAACCCAGGAGCAACACTGGAAGGACAAAAGTTCAAGAATTTGAGAAGACGGAGTTTGAATGAGACACATCTCGGTTGCTGTCACAGTACCTCGACCGAGATGATTCTTGAGCAATTGAGGCGACTAGGGTTACTGAAGATCCACCTCGGTCCGTGCCACCTCGGTCCAGTCGAGACCATCTCGACCGAGGTGACAGCAGTTCCAGAAAAGGGTATAAAAGGGGGCTGAGATTTCTCTCTCTTCCCTCTCTCACCCTCTCGACCGAAACGCCCCAAATCACCTCGTTCGCTAATTTTTGCTCGTTTTTGACGATTTTCGCTTCCAAACTGCAAGTAAAGGGTAGAGGATCGGTTTGCAAGCAACAATCTGCAACAAAAACGCTTCAAACCGGCCAAATCTGGGGTAATTTGAGAAAAAAACCCTAACTCTCCCTTCTTCACTGTTTTTGATCAATTTGGGCTTTGGTTGCCCCTGCATTGTGCTGAAAAAGGATTAAGTACCCCATAGGAACCAGTGGTAGTGATATTGGGGGAAAAGAACTGGATTTTTGAGAGTTTGATCGAACAACACTTTACCTCGGTCCAGTCGGCCTATGCCTCGGCCGAGGTGTTCTTGGGAGTTGTTAGAGCAACCGAGGTGATCTGACAGTGAGAGAAAAAGATGAGTTCTGACAGGCAGCTGGTTTTGAGAGATAGATCCTCTCCTTCTCCTTCTTCTTCTTCACGCCGCTCTATACTGGTGATCCATGAGCGTCACCAAGTAGATTATGACCGCATAGCGGCACGCCCAATGATTGCACCACGGTTTTTGGACATTTCTGCTTTTGACTGCCTCCACGTGGATGATGATTTGAGGCAGATGATTTCTATGGTAGGGCTGGAGCAGTTTACTGAGATTAGAGCTCCAGCCTACCTTGAGCCTACCTTGGAGTTTGTTAGCTCCGTCACTTACTTGCCTACTGAGCGCGCCATCAAGTACCGGTTGATGAACCGGAACTATATAGTACCGATGGACCACTGGAGGGATATCTTCGGCTTCCCGACCCCCACAGTTGCTAACTTTCCTTCTCGAGCTGTAGCTCGAGAGTTTTGGGGACAAATAGCTCATGTAGTTGAGCATGCTGACAGATGGAGACCTGGAGATTCCAGGGAGCGGATTATCTTCCACCTAGCTTTTAGACTTGCTCACAGGATTTTTAGCGAGACTCTTTTGGCGCGTACTGAGACGCCCCAGAAGATTAGACAGGGTGAGCTGCTGAGTCTTTACTGTATGGTGACCGGAGGAGTTCTGGATTTTGGAGTTATGTTGGCGGAGGATTTGCACAAGATCAAGGCGAAGGCAAAGGGAGATATCTGCTGCGGAGGGATAGTGACTCACATTGCGAGTTACATGGACTTGGACTTGAGTGCATGCACTATGGTGGCGGCTGCCAAGCCGCTCGGGCTGCAGGAGATGATCACTAGGAGGATATTGGTTCCTCGCGGACTTACTACGCCGTATGTGGCGATGCCCTGGGAGCAGACTGCACCTCAGGGTATTAGGTGGTCAGCTCAGTTCTCTGTTTATGACCCGCATTACTGGCAGACCGCATGGATTCCGCTTATAGAGGGGTCCAGAGAGACAGCAGCTCAGGGACAGGATGAGGATGATGAGGCTGAGGAGCAGGTGGATGAGGATGGCGGTGCTGCCATGGACACAAGTACAGATACAGTTGGGACTAGTGTGCCGGTCGTCGACCTCGACGAGGAGGAGACAGAGGAGGATGCACCAGCACCACCACGTCCGACTAGGCGTCGACCCCACAGACAGAGAGATCCTCACCGCCGGATCGATGATCTGACGGATCAAATGATAGATTCCTACGCCGCCTTATCCCTGGACATTAGAGAGATGTAGGAGAGACTGCACTACCAGCACACGATGGCTGAGATTCAGTTTGAGCATATCATGGAGTACCCATTCGACCCATCTCAGTAACCGTACGTGCCACCACCACCACCACCACCGGATCGGGACTAGAGGATTAGAGCTTGCAGGATTTTCTTTATTTATTTATTATGCAGCTCAGCTTTATCCGGTGAGTACTCTGTTTTCTTAGACTTATTTGACCCATTGGGACAATGTATCCCAAGTATGGGGTATGCGGATATATTTATATGACTTATGTGTACACTTGCATGACTCTTGGTGGATATTTATTGCTTTATCTTGCTCTATGTGTTTATCTGAGATTACATGCATGAATACAGGTTATTTGATTGAAAAAAACGTCAAAAACAGGTTAAAAGAAAAAAAAAATTTGATCTCGACCGGGGTGGTTCTGACCAAACGAGGTACTTCACCTCGGTTGACTAGAACATCTCGACCGAGGTGCTTTAACTGAAAGAGTTTTCAAAATTATTTTTGTGCTTCTTCTCTGGATATGATCTCAGTGAAGATTTTGTCTGCATATTGGTTTTGAAATCTTTATATGTTTGAAAGGTTTTATAATATATTTAAGTTGCTAAATGCTTTGTTTGAGATTTTGGCATGTTTAATACTTTGTTTTTATCCAAATTATGTTGAATTTGAAGGTTGACACCACGTTATGAGTTCTCTCACTTTCTTCCTGGAAAGACCAAGGCAATTCACTCTCTTCTCTTCTTCTTCTTGATCATGCTTAGACCCTCATATACAAATTTGCCTCCCTTTACCTATCCGGGAATTTGGAAGCAAGTGGTGAAAGCAAGTGAAGTAAAAGTTGAGAAGTTGGCTGAAAGTTTAGAAAGAAATAATAGGTTTGGGGAAGTCAATCATGATGATGAGTAACTCGGCACCATTCACATAGTCGGGTGTTTGTGTCTTGCCAAAGTCGGATTGAGCGATATTCTTAACGGGTCATGGTATGTGCATCAAGGGTTTGATACATCTCAAGAAATTGATGATTGCTAATCTCCCAGGCTTCGGTTATTGTGCACCTCTGTCCATGCATCCCAAAAAGTAAAGTAAAAAAATAAAAGTGTGAAATAAGCAAAGCTTATTAGTCGATGATGTTGAAGTTCAAGTGAAAGTGAAGTGATATCCTTTTCCCGGATTCTAGCACCACATTACCTTCTATACATCCCTACCCTACACGTTTCTTGACCTTTCTTTTGGGAAGCCCTTGAGACCTCGAGCTTGTTGATTGACTTAGTGGTTTAAACTAGATTATACATAATTAATTTCAATAATTATGATTTATTATGCATTCTATGATTTTATGCAAAGATGAACAACTTTCTTATATTTATAAAATGTTTTGATCATATTTTGATTTTTAATTCCATGAAGCATTCTCTTAGAGTGATCTATGAGTGGAGCACATCACCAAAAATGTTTTGAAAGGTTTTCATTGATTTTTGATGACTTATAATCCATTCTATCTTGTATTTTATATTCGGAACTTGCTTGGGGACAAGAAAGGGCTAAGTATGGGGTATTTTGATAGCATGAATTATAGTCTATATTTTGGGACTTGTTTAGACGTTTTATCTTCAATAATCTGCATGTTTGAATGTATATTATGTGATTATATTGCCGTTTCATCTACCTTTACGGGAATCGAGGTCTACGCCAAATTTCGTTGTAAATATAGGTAAAATGGCACGTTTTGGACTAAAATGGAGCTAAAAGAGCTAAGGAGTCATAGGAGCTACATTCAGGAGCTTAAGGAGGAATCCAGGAAGCATGGAAATGGATTAAAGATTCACTTTGGGCCAGATTTGAGAGATTTTACATTCAGTTTAGAGCCACCTCGGTCAGACGAATTCCACCTCGACCGAGGTGATCCAGAAGAACGTCCCGACCGAGGCGAACACCTTGGACGCGGCGGGATATATTTTATTCTTGGCTGAGATCTTTTATTTTTGGAAGGAGAGATCTTATATTTTTAGGCTGGATTTCTGGAAGGAAGATCATATATTTTAGGGATTTATTTATGAGAGATAGATATACTTTATTAGAAAAATATCTTTTCAAGATATTTTATCTTTGGAGGGTAGTTTTCCTATATAAAGGGTTGGATTTTCCACAAGTTCAACCATGCTTAGACATGCTTATACAGGCTGAGAGCATCCAGCAGTTAGGAAGGATTTTTAGAAGGTTGAAGGAAGGAAGTTGGTAGCTTTTATAGCTTTTGTGAAGGGTTTTGTAAGACTTTCTTAGATTCCCTTCTTTGTTGACTTGTCTTGTTGGATTTGTGATCCAAGGAACGCTTGTTTGTTTGATAATTGATGCAGTTATTGAAGCCTTTTTCTTAAGGTTTTTGTGTTCAATTATTCAATTTCTTCCCTTATATTTGATTATTGCTTTCATGATGATGAGTGGCTAATTTCTTTGTGTGATTCTAGGGTGATTGGCTGAAAGTTGTGGGGAAGACGATGATAGAATGATCTTAATCACAGTAGGACCCTGAAAGCTCGAGTCTTTATCCTTAACCCTAGAGTACCTCATTCAATCGATGAACATCTCGGCCGGGGTGGAATTCGTTTGACCGAGGTGACCTTATTATGATCCAAAACTGAGAGTTAAGTGTTAGAGTTTGCCAAATTCCATTCTTATTATACCTTTCCTGGTTCAATGCAAGCCTAGGATGAGACTTACCCGGTAATTTCTTTGTTTGTTTACCCAAGATCATAAGAGTAGATAATAAAGGTTTATCCTTTATTGGGGTTTGAGTGTGCCTTCATCCCATCTTTGTGAGTTAGCCTGAGACTTACCCGGTAAAGGTTGATTCTATTCCCTTAGGTGGTGTGTTGGTTTGAGGTTATAGTTCTTTTCCTTAATTCCTTGAGACTTACCCGGTAATAGGAGTTACGGTTTGGGATTGTGAGTAGTGAGACTTACTCGGTAATCTACTTCACTTTAGTAACACCTTCCCTTTGCAAAATCTCAGCTTTTTCGCTTATCTTTAGATCTTGAGTTGGAACCACAACTAGATGTTTTAACCCCTAGAATTGCATATTTTTCTTTAATTGACTTTTTATCATCTTTGATTGCTTTAATCGCTTTTGTGGTTAGTAGTTACATTGACAACCTACACTTGCTTTGTTTCACTAAGTCCTTGTGATCGACCCCTGGAATTCTTGCTTTTTACTATAATTGACCCGTACACTGCGGGTTCGCATCCTTGTTTTGAGCATACTTCTTGGGTTATAAATTTAAAGCTTGAACACACCATTTGGAGCGAACACTGCTTCTTAAGCTCAAGCATTGCGATAGGCGCCATGCTGCGGGAGCTTTTAAGATCTGTCTTGTCCCGGGTTGTAGATCAATGCTAAAGTCTACACTCCTTTGTGGAGGTAAACCTGATGGCTTTCCAAAAGCATCGGTAAACTTGCAAGCTACCGGAATCTCCTCCAATGTTGGACTCGTACTATCCTTCATGGAATAGCACCAAAAAGCCTCACAACCCTGACCGATAAGTCTCACAGCTCTGACTGCACTAATGACTGTACCGGTCTTTCCGAGATCCCATCCTCGGAAAATCTCCACATGGCCTGACTCCGTAGTCTCCGTCACTATCCTCTTGCCGATGTCCAGAACTGCTCGATGTCGATCCATCCAATCCATCCCCAGAATAACTTCTTCATGTACTAAGTACATGACGAAGAAGTCAGCTAGCCGATCGCAATCTCCCAATCAAATAGTGCAATCGCGAACCTCTTGTGTACCCCTAATCTTACCCCCATCGAGTAATCCTATAAAGAAGTGTCTACCTTCTACGGTTTCTAAGGCTAATCTATCTACACATGCATAAGATATAAAAGAATGCGTAGCACCGGTATCAAAAAGAACCCTGACAGGAAAACCATTAATATGAATGGTACATGTGGTCGTTGGCGCCGTCGGCTCTACAACACTCCTCAGCCCGTAGACTTTGGTTGATGCATCTCTGGTGTCTGCAGAACCACCAACTCGTCCTCTACCTCTCCCTTGTCCCTGAGCGGAACCCTGAGGACCGGTGAAACTAGGAGCTCTCTACTGTTATTGGTACTAAGGTCTTTGTCCACCTCCTGCTACACTAGCAGGTGAAGATCCCTGCTACGATGGCGCCTTGCCCTGTCGGCAAAATGCAGCTTTTTGTCATGGCTTTCCAGAATAAAAGCAAGTCACTGGGGTCTTCTTACAATCAACTCTCATGTGTCTGACACCTCCGCAGTTAAGGCACTATCGTCCTCTATCGGAACTATGTACAGGCTGCTGGAAACTAGAATGTCCCGGCGTCTGACTATGCCCGAATCCTGATGCTCCAGCTCCAGCACTGGCTGGTCCAGTCATTTGCCTCTTCTCATGACCTTTTGTCTTAGAAGCTCTCCTATGACCCGGTCGGCCTCTCTCATAAGCAGATGCTTTATCTTGATAGTCCGTCAAGAAATCACAATAGAAACCAACAAGATAAGAGCGGGTAAACTCTCTCAACCTTTGAGAGAACAAATAAACATGTTCAACTTCAGGTGGTGCAGGTGGACCCAACAAAGATAGCTCCTCTTGGAACTTGCTAATGATCTCAACAATAGGAAGATCCTTGAATCTAGCCTCAAGGAAATCTTGAAGTCGATCTCTCCTCATGGTTGCAGGGCAATAACGATCCCTGATCACCGTCTTCATCTGCTCATAACTGGTGACCTTACTGCGAGCGGTCCTCCACCAGGAATGAGCATAATCCTTCAGCAATGTTTGAGCTATGTCCACTCAACATCTCTCTGGGCAACCAATCGCCTCCATAGCAAAATCTAGCTGTCCTAGCCACAACTCCACCTCTAATTCACTCTTTCCCATGAAAGAAGGAACCCTCAGCTGGTTGAAAGCCTTCAACCAATAGTTGGGTCTCGGCTCTCTCACTTCATCCGGTGCTCTAACAGCCTCAACAACTCTAGCAAGTGCATCAATAACCTATGTAACTCTCTGTGAAACCTCAGTTGTTCTCGCGGAAACTGGAGGTGATGGTGTAGGTCCTCCAATCCTGGTAGCCTCCTCGACTATCTGCACATAGTCACGATATGCAGAAGCTCCTATGGATACACGATCACACTCGGTCGACTATGCTCACTACGCTCCAAATCTAGCAATTGTCCCGGTCTCAACCTCGAGAACAACACTCTTAGTAACTTCTTCAGCGAATGCCTTAGCGATAGGCGGATCGGCAACTAGGGCTTGGCCCGGACCTCTAGCTAGTAGAGGTCTTCCTACACGTCCTCGTCTACGGGCGGCAGGTGGAAGAAGTGGTCAACCCCTTCCTCGCCCCATAGCAGATGTAGCTCTAGTACGCATCATCCGCGATAGGGCTATAGATATAAGGTCACGCTACAGCTAAAGAAAAAATCCAAGAAAAGCACCTAAAGGCCAACATGTAAAAGAAACTATACTATTGAGATTTGCGGAGGTAGTGGTAGTCGCCCGTACATCTATCCCAGACCGACAAGTTTAGAATAAAAACCCCGTTTTGAAAACGTAGACCCCTTGCGGGTTCTATTTATTTATCTATCCGACCTTTAGAAGATTTCGAGTGCCATTGTTTCCAACCTAGAGCTCTGATACCATATTGTAATACCCCAAGTTCTGAGAACTCGAAGCGTTACGGGCTAGGACCTCACATTGGGTCCCGACCCTTAGAGTAGCAACGACACAATGGATCTTACAACAAGGCACAGATAAATGAAAACCAAAACTTATAATAAAACCAAAGGTTTAAACAAAGAAAGCGTAAAAGACTCACACCCGAGTTCAAAACAAAGGGAAAACAACAACCGAAATATAAACCCGATCCCGTCCTACAATATACGGGAACCCCGGCTGACCACACCATCCGGATCACTCAGCAACATCCTGAACATGTGGAACATCTACAACATCGGTATAAACCGTTAGCTAACATTCTAGATATCATAAAGACAATAAAGGCACAAGCACACATAAGGTAAAGTAAACACATAGCATGCTCACACTCAACCGGTTATTATCTTTTATTACGTTATCCAATTACTAATTCAACATATGATTGTTACACGAGAGTCGTTGTGATCTCGCATATGTCCCCTTTCACCAACAGGAATAGAACGTATGCATCCTTCTGTCATTTGTTAGACTAGTCGCATGAGCACCTCCTAGTTTCCCCATTCTGAACTAGACAAGCAGTAACCGCCCGGTTATAATAAACATGGGCCAATTAAGGTACAACAGTCAATCTTATTCCGGTCATTAGTTATAAAGATAAACAACAACACAACAAGCCAAAACAATCAAACGGATATACGGAATGAAGCTAAGAAAGTCCAAGGGACTTACCTCACTCGAAGGTAACTCGAAGCTCAGTAAATAATTCAGATAACCTCAGGAAAGAAGAACGGAAAGCCTATTTACACAAGGCACCATGAATCAGGAACCGAAACGATTTTTAGAAGTCTATAACTTCTACTCTTCATGATCTCTAAGAGCTCTCCACAAGCTAAGGTCTCAACATTAGTCTTACAGATCACTAAGGGTCAACAACAACAACATCAAGAAGCAAGGAAAGGAACAAGGAAAGCAAGGAAGGCATCTCACCAAAGACGGCGAGACTGTAGGATAAACCGCAGGGGCAGCTGGACAGAGGCGTGGGGGTGGTTTTCGGTGCAAAAGCGCGGTCGACTCCTTCGGCAGCAAGGAACACAACAAGGGCCAAAGCTTGCTTCTCTCAACACACACACACATGTCACAACTCAACCAAGAGAGCATGTGAACATCAACGTATCAACAACGGAACACTCCACAAGAATCAAGACTCAAACTTGATTCTTGGAGAAGAAGAAAAGAGAAGAACGAAGGAGGAAAGCAAAACAGAAGGGAAGGCATGCAGCAACTCATAAACGTGATGAAGAACTCAAAGAAGAAGACTTACATGTTCACCAAGGGAAGAATGGAAACGGCTGCAGCTCTCAGGGTTGAAGGAAAACGTATACAAGAAGCGCGAAAAAGAAGAGAAAGAGGGAATTTATAAGAAAGGAGTGAAAAGATAGAAGGAATGACGTTCTAGGGTTAAGAACATGATAGGAAGGCCGGCCCATAAGATAGAAGATCGGATATTCTATCTATGGAAAGAAGATAAAACAAACGAAAACATATCGGGGCGATCTGGGGCAAAACCGCAGGGGCAGTTTGCCCCGCCATAGGGGCGGTTTGCCCCGCCGTAGGGGCGGCCAGCCGCAGGGGCGGCACCCTTCACCACGGGGCTATGAAGGCTAAAAATAGGATCTTACACTCATGAGTGCATGGAGTAAATGTGGAGACATGATCCCCGAATTCTTGTGGAGGCATTTAAGGCCCAACATCAAAACCATTTAAGTTCCGTTACCACATACATTAATACATGATCATCTAATATCGTGGGCACAACTCGACGACACTAATATGGAATGTACGGGATTAAAGATACCGTGTAGAAGGTGTAACGGCATTGTAGATCTAGACAAAAGATAGTATTAGGTGGTCATTCCAAGCAACGTCTAATGCCCAACTCAATTTGTACATGGGCCTGAAGCCTTCATCAAAATACCTCGACCGTGCCCGAGCGCGCCAAGACTCAGCTTGACGTGCATGCGTGTGGTCCATCGGAGCTAAGTCGTCTCTTCATAGACATTGGTAACCATTATACCATATGCCTAGTATATATAAAATATAGTTGTCTTCTTCAAACAATCAACATTGGAAATTTCCTCATTTTTAATCTAAATGTGTTTATTTTCTGCAACCCACTTTGAAAGTCTATTTCTCATTCAACCGGAAATCATTCTTCACGTATGAGTACATTACAAGAATGTGTTTGCGTAGATGAAGCCAATTCCATGTTCCTATATTGATGATGGTCAGATCTCGACAAAATTGGGCCCATAAAGTCACTAACACAGCCCTTATAAAATCGCTACAATTAGGCCGATAACATGTTTCAACCTTGAACCACGCATAGTAAGTAGTTATCGGATTAACTCAACCAGACAATGGATGTGATGTCTTGAACCACCTGGAATTTGATGTAAACTAAAACACCAACTATCACACTGATTCGTCTTCTCACATAATTGTGTTCTTTTGTGGTGTTCATTTTTTATGAGGGACTATCCCCAACACCAAGTATAGAAGAACCAATCACTAGAGGTAGAGCAATAACATAATTGAAGATGATCAAGAGCCAAGAAATGTTACTAATCAAGGTTCAAGCAAGTCTGTACAAATCTCGGCCCTGAGAACCAAATCTCGCCCGAGATTCCTCCCGAAATTTGCTTTTGTCGAGATCCATAAGATTCAATCAAGATCTATTAGTTGTTAGATATTTTATTTCTTTAATACCTTTAAATCTTTAAACGTTCTAAAGGTATTTTGTTTGATCCTATCTTTTAGGATTATCTTTATTTTATCTTTAGATGAATATCTCTTATAAATAGCCTTAGAAAACAAAATTCATAAGTAGATTATTGATTTCCACAATATTGTGAGATACTTGTGACTTTGCTTGTGGAGTTTGCATTTTATACATTTCTATTCAATCGAAAAAAAAGAGAGCATTTTGGTTGCATCGTTGTGAGTCATTGCTAGGTTGTTCTTGTGTGTGTTAATCTTATTAAAGATTGGTGCTACTAGTCAAATTAGCCCCTTCTTGTGCTTGCTTTATTCAAAAGGCTCGTGTAAGGTTAAAAAATGAAGGGTTAAGGTAATTCTTTGTTAATGGTTTTGATTCATTGGTCAAGGTTCTTTGCAAGTCTAACACCAAGTCTTTTCTTCCTATATTATCATATATCGTTCCATATATCATCTTCTTATCCTACCATTATCAATCCATCAAACTCACGTTCTTTGTGTTCGAGTTTCATAAATCTCGGTCTTACCATACAAATCTCGCCCGAGATTTGCACCGAGATTTACTTTTGTCGTTGTCTTTGTGAACTTCAATCTAGATAGGAAAATTGTAGCATCAATTCCACATCAAAGTGGTGTCAGAGCTAATCGATTGAAGTTGAACTCAACCAATACAACAAAGGTTTAAGTATTTTTATTTGAGTCTTCTTTGAGTCACGTAAAAATCGAGTCTTTTTTGTGTTTTCATCTTTTTTGAGAATATTTGAGCTTAATGTGCTTTGTCTTGTGACGATTGGAAAAGAGAGAACAACCATAGCCAAACACAAGCCATCCATAACCCAAAGTGAAACCTCGACTCGAGATTCCATTGCAGAAATGAAATCTCTACCCTAGTGAAGGAATCTCGCCCGAGATATTGTAAGATTTACCCGAGATTTTGTGTTAACAGAAAGATCGAGATTTTCTCTCCAAATCCAATCGGAATCCAGCAGTATATTTGGATCATATCTTCAAAGAGATATATTATCAATTTGCATCAAAGAAGGAAAGAGATTTACGGAGTATCTAATTGTTGAGATCTTATCTAGTAGGCGAGATCTTATCATATCTTCAAATCCTAACTGAATATCTCTTCAAATTCGACCATATCATCCATCCAACAGTTTTATATTCATTCCCAACCTTGGACTCATCTTCATATCATATCAAAGGTCCTCTCTTGACTTCACCTATATTTTATTTCATCGATTATAACCAAGTTTTTTTGTGAAGCCTTTCAAGTGAGAGTTATTGCGATCCAAGTGTATAAATATAAAGAAGGCATCAAGGAAGAAGCTTACACTGAGCCCCAACCAATTTCCATCATGAAAACCTTGCCTTTGGTAAATCCCGGCCCCTTTGACCAAATCTCCCCCGAGATTTTGACTTTTGACCAAGATTTGCTATTGTCGAGACGTAAACCCTAATCGGCTATATCTCTCTGTAGTTGCTCAACTGCAAGGTATGTAAATATTTCTTCTTAGTCTCTTGTGAGTCTATTTCTTTCCTCTTTCTACTCTAAAATCATTGAGTCAATTCTTTAAGTGTGTTATTAGTGTTTATACTTTCTATCCATACTAGTTCTGTCTACTTGCAATATCCTTTCCACTTTGTGTTAATTATGTGAAGAGACTTTGAACAGGTTTTACCTTGACTATCTTCTAACACAAGAACCTTTCTTCCAAACCAAGTCGACTTTCTAAGTCATCCAAGGGGTTTTAGTTGAAGCTAGTCACCAATTTGTAAAGAAACATTAATCCATCTAGGGCAATTACATCAAATTACCTTAAGATTAACAACAGAGTGAGTGTGAAAGAAAACAAGTAAGGAACTTTCATTTTCACTAACTTCGTAAGTTTGTTGTTACTTTGTGTGATTGTGTAGGATGTATAGGTCTAATAGCCCTAGAGGTTCACAAAAGGAGTGGAATGAGTCCAAAAACTAGTGATTGGATTAAAAAACTGATGGCCACAAACCATAACATCTCAACAACGATGGCCACCTTGAACGAAAGGATGGAGAAACTAGAATCTCGTCCCAAAGAACAAATCAGCCCAAAATCTCGCCCCATTACAAGCAAGATTTCACCCGAGATTTGCTACTGTCGTGGGCGAAAGCTCACGTAATCCACATATATCTCCAGCCCTTGATCAATTTCAAAGATCCCCTCAAGGGCCATGTATGAGATATCCGAATCCTAATTTCCATGCAATTAAATACTCCGAATTTTGTTGATGAATTTCAGGAACTAGAAGAAGAGGATGATGAATACATGTGGAGAGACTATCTTAGACGTAACAATTTCCTTAGGAGAGGTCAAGACTTGGAACCTTATAGGCTTCTCCAAGAGCGTGACGGAATTGGCAAAGTGAATATCAAAATTCCAAGCTTTAACGGCAAGTGCGATCCGGACGTTTACATGCAATGAGAGACTAAAATTGAACAAATTTGGTCTTGCCATAACTTCAGTGAGAAAAGGAAGATCCAACTTGCTGCATTGGAATTCCAAGGAAATGCCTTAGTATGGTGGGATCATCTTATCAAAGAAAGGAGAAGAACACTAGATTTGGGCATCAACACTTGGCAGCAAATGAAAGCATTAATGAGAGCAAGATTTGTGCCTCCACATTATGCTGGGGAAGTAAGGCAAAGATTCGAGAACCTCATGCAAGGTTCTAGAAGTGTAGAACAAGTTTACAGAACCATGCAAATGGCAATGACGAAGGCCGATGTTATAGAGGATGAAGAGTATAGTATGGCTCGATTTTTAAAAATTTTGCATCCAAGGGGAAGGCTTGTTAGCATGAAATATTGTGATATTTTAGGCACATTTTCTAAGTGTATTTCACCCCTGTTGATAGTCATTGATAAAGCATTAAAGCATTTGTGAGTTAGTTTATCTATTTTGTCGATATAGAGGTCTACATAAGCTTTGTGTTGATTGTAGGCGATTAAGAGCTAATTCCGAACGGATTGAGAGAGAATGGAGTTTGATTGAGCATGTCCAAGGATTGAGGACATCTCTAGGAGCCAAGGAAGGTGATAACTTGAAGAATAGCACAAGACTAAGGAAATCACGAACTACCTCTAAACCACGCTCTAAAATACGGCCGTACTACATTCCACGTTCAAGTCCACGGCCGTGGAACCTTGGCAAGAGAGGCGTGGTGCATTCCAGCAACTTACACGGCCGTTGAGGGTTAAGACAAACCGTGACCAACTTCCACGCTCTAAATTAAGGGCGTGGAACCCTTCCATGACCGTGATCTTGGCAATATTTTACGCAATATTTTAAGCCACGATCTTCTACGCAATGGGCCGGGCCAATATTTTATCTTACACTATAAAAGGACGGAAGAAGAGAGATTCCGTCACCTTGGCTTACACTTTGCCTACGCTTATTGCATGTGCCTAGGGTTTCAAGATTTCCGTAGAGAGATTGCGCTTTGCCCTATTGTGATTTCCGGATTGACGGAAGAGTTGAAGATTTGGAAGATTGTTCGTGGCGGAAGTTACGCCTTTGATTCTAGGTTTGATTAGAAGACGGATTGACATCCCGTTCTTCGTTCTTATCTAGATAGTTACTTGTTTGTGTTTATTCCGAATCTGAATTGCATTATCATTGATATTTGTGGATTTGAGATTGACTTAAGGTTTATTGAAGGTTTTCGGAAGTTTTCATCTTTCAATATTTTAATTCTTGAATTTGATATCAATATGACTATTGTTGGCTAAAACCCTTTAGCAATTCTAAGGTGAAGGGTTGATAGTTGTGGCTTAGATGATGATAGATCGATCGCAAATAGATTGGATCCTGAGAGTTAGAGAGAATCGCCGACGAACCTAATCCACGGCCTGTTCTTGAGCTTCCACGGCCGTGGAACTCAAGAACTACCCGTAATTTTGTGTTAAGTTACGAACTTGCTTTTACTTTAATCCAAAGTTAAAGATTTGCTTTAACTTAGTCTTGGCTTGCCTTTTCTAGGTGGTAGTGAAGCCTCAACAACCTCTACCTCGATTGTGAGTGTCACAACCTTAATCGGTTTAGTTAGTCTTGATCCTTGGATTACAAGTTTGGGTATTTGACGTTAATTCTTGCCTTAGATCCTTTCTATACTGAAGCCTCAACAACCTTTATAGAGAGTATCTTTTAGGTGAGTCATATAAGGTTTTTGGAACTTCACCGTACGATTACCTTACATTCGTATACCTTTGCATATCTCAACTTTGTCATTATATCTTTAGTATATCTTGAATCGATTGTCACAGCTGGATTCCTGGATCTTTAGGATTGTTGTTTTCCCAATAATTTGAAAAGCTTCATATATTTACTTGCTTGATAATCTATAACTGGATTTAACCCCCCAAATCCCTGTGTTCGATACTTTGGAATTCTTGCTCAACTATATCGATCCGTACACTGCGGGTTCGCTTGCTTGATTTCTAGTTTTATAATTAAAGCTTATTTGCACGCACGCTAAGTGGCGAACAAGTTTTTGGCGCCGTTGCCGGGGATTTAGTCTAGGCCGAATTCGGTTTTCGGTTTTCGGTTGTCGAGCTTGGGAGCTCTTCCCTTGTTATTTGATATCATCTTTAGTGTATGCGCAGGTCTAGGAACACCGAAGACCTCTTACCTCTTGATCAAGAGCTTGAGAGGACTTTGAGGAGAAAGCGTAAGGAGAAGAAAATGGCTGAAGAAGCAGAACGTGATTACCAAACGGACTTAGCGGAAAAGGACGCTCAACTCCAGTGGAGTGAGAAGACTCGTAGAGAGGAAATGGATTTTCATCAATCTAAAGTTGATGATCTAACTGATATGATGTTCCAAATGAGGATGGAAATAAGCGACCTTAAGAGAAAGGATAACAGGAAATCCTCAAGAAGATCATCAAGATCGGCTAGAAGTCATTCATCCGCTGATGATAGTGACTCTTCCATGCCGCCACTAGAGGACATTGATCCGACAATCAATGTCAATCCATTCGTTCCACGGCCAGCTGCCAACCGACGTGTTCCACCTAGGAACGCAAGGGTCGAACATGTGGATGATGAGCCAAGAACTCTTGGCCAAAGGATGGATCCAACACAACAACCACGCCGTTTGGGCGTGAACTTTGATGCTGATGATGCCGGGTTTAGCTTTAACCCGCAGGTTATTACTCTTGTTCGCCAAAACCAATTTGGTGGAACAAGTGCCGAATCTCCACAACAACACCTACAAAATTTTGAGTGTATGATGAAGACAATGAAGCCGAAGAACGCAACTACCAACAACTATAAGCTCAAACCTTTCTTTTTCTCCTTGAAAGGGAAGGCATTATCTTGGTACCAAGCTCTTCCTAGTGGGAAACTAAACACGTGGGAAGACCTTTCCGCGGAGTTCCTCACTAAGTTCTTTCCGCCATCCAAAACGGCGGAACTAAGAGGTAAGATTAATGCATTTTCTATGAGATCTAACGAGAGTTTGTTTCAATCTTAGGAAAGATTTCAGGATTTGCTCTTGGATTGCCCTCATCATGGCATATCCAAACTAGCACTTTTGGAGATATATTATAAAGGGCTGGATGTGGAGACACAATTCAAGCTCCAATCCCTCTCATGTGGTACATTCATGGACATGAGGGAAGATGACGCTTGGGACTTCATTGAGAAGCAAGCTAGGGTCATAGAGAAGTATTCTCACCGGAAAGTGGAGGGAAATCATGTGGAGCAAGGAGCAAAGCTCACACATGAAGCTCAATCTCAAATCTTTTCTCTCAACAACGAGATTAAAGAGTTGAAGGAAGCTATCAAGACCAACTTTCCAAAGCAAAACGGAAAGGATATTGGCTATTTGGGCAACAACAACAACGGTGGTGAGAATACAAACCGCAACAACAACAATAACCGGAACAACAACCGGAATAATTGGAACAACAACAACAACAACCGGAACAACAATTGGAACAACAATAGGGGTTCAAACAACAACAATTGGCGCTCCAATCAACACAACTCCGGTAATTCTTATCCTTCCAATTCAAATTCACTAACTCCACCTTCCTCTTCTTCTACTCCTTTGAAAAGCCAGGGGCAAACATCTAATGGAGGAAGCACTTCGGGGAAGGAGAAGCCCGATCCCATGTTGGAGATGATCTTGGGAAAGCTTCAAGGGTTAGAGACTCGCATCATCAAGGTTGATGATCACATAACTAAGGTTGATAAAGCCCAAAAGGTTTTAGAAAACCAAATGTTTACTCATGCGGAGGAAGTTCCTAGGAATCAAGGGAAACTTCCAAGAAAAACGGAGGACAACCCAAAGGGAAGGGTTATGGCAATCACAACTAGGAGCGGAGTGACAACCACCGATCTGCAACCTAAGTTTGTTGAAGTCTCCGTTGAGAAAGAAAAAGAGAAGGGGAAGGAGAAGGAAGATGTCTACGTTCCTCCTCCGGCTTATAAACCTCCCCTACCATTCCCTCAATCTAGAGCAAGAGCGCGTCTAGATAAACAATTTGGTAAGTTCATAGAACTCATGAGCAAATTGCATATTAACATACCTTTCATTGATGCTATTGTAGGTATGCCGGCTTATGGCAAGTTCTTAAAGGAGCTCCTCTCCAACAAGAGGAAGCTAGAGGATTTCGGTGAGGTTAAGATGAGTTCGAACTCTCCGGATCTCATCAAGACCATGAAAGAGAAGATGCCCCCAAAGCTAAAGGATCCGGGGTCATTTTGTATTCCCATAGGAGTGGGAGATGTCACATATGATGCATTATGTGACTTAGGAGCAAGTGTGAGCATCATACCACTTGCATTATGTAGGAAGATCGGTTTAGGCGACCCTAAACCGGTGAAGATGACGTTGTACATGGCGGATCGATCCATAACTCGTCCCGTCGGTATTGTAGAAGACGTCCCGGTCAAGCTAGGTAAATTCTTTGTACCCATTGATTTTGTTGTGCTTGACATTCCTGCAGATAGTCCGGTCCCGATCATTCTCGGAAGACCGTTTCTTGCAACATCCGGCTGCATAGTCGATTGCAAGAATGCTAGACTCGCCTTTGACATAGGAGAAGAGAAGGTAGAGTTTGTTCTTTCCACTCTAGTGAAGGAACCAATCTTCGATGAGGATATATTCAATATCCAAGATGAAGAAGGGTTGTCTAGAGAGGAGGTAAGTGCTATTCTCTTCAAAGATCCTTTGCAAAAGGTTATTACTATGAGTCTAATGAATGTAGGAGAAGAAGAGGAGTGCAATGAGGCAATTGAAGCCTTAGAAGCACAAGATGAAGTGTGTGAAGAGGAGTTTGAGAAACTCCACGACGAGGCAGAAAACGTACGGATCCACGGCCATACACTATATTCCACGGCCGTGGATTTCACCAACCAAAGCGTGGCTCACTCCAGAGGGTTACACGGTCGTGGAGGAAACAAAGCACCCGTAACTACATTCCACGCCCAAAATCACGGCCGTGGAGCATACAGAGAAACCGTAATTTTGGCCGTGGACGAAGGCAAATGTGCCACTTCTTCAACTTCTTTTGATTCTTCTCCAACACCTTCTACTTCCTTAGACACTTCTAAGGAAGCATCGGAAGCTCCTCAAGAGCCATTGGAAACTCCTGCAGCTATGGAGTTGAAACAACTTCCTGCACATCTAAGGTACGCGTTCCTAGGACCTAACTCTACTTATCCGGTAATTGTTAGTTCCGATCTAACCATAGATGAACATAGTAAGCTTATGGTTGTCCTTAGGAAACATAGGAAAGCTTTAGGCTATACTATAGAGGACTTAGTAGGAATCAAACCTTCCCTATGCATGCACAAGATATTAATGGAAGAGGACTTTAGGACTTCAAGACAACCTCAAAGGCGGTTGAATCCGACCATGAAGGAGGTTGTCAAGAAGGAAATTCTTAAACTTCTTAATGCAGGCATCATCTACCCTATCTCCGATAGTAAGTGGGTGAGTCCAGTTCAAGTAGTTCCGAAGAAGGGAGGAATGACGGTCATCTCCAACAAAAACAACGAACTCATTCCTACTCGAACCGTAACGGGATGGCGGATGTGCATAGACTACCGCAAGCTTAACAATGCGACGAGGAAGGATCACTTCCCATTGCCATTCATCGATCAAATGCTTGAAAGGTTAGCGCAAAATTCTCATTTCTGTTATCTTGATGGATATAGTGGTTTCTTTCAGATTCCGATACACCCGGATGATCAAGAGAAGACCACGTTTACGTGCCCTTGGGGTACGTTTGCTTATAGGAGAATGTCGTTCGGGCTTTGCAATGCCCCAGCCACCTTTCAAAGGTGCATGATGGCCATATTCTCTGAATACATTGAGGAAATCATGGAGGTTTTTATGGATGACTTCTCCGTATATGGTTCCTCTTTTGACAATTGTCTTTCTAACCTTGCTCTTGTATTACAAAGGTGTGAAGACACTAACCTAGTTCTTAATTGGGAGAAGTGTCAATTCATGGTTAAGGAAGGCATTGTATTAGGACACTTAATCTCTAGTAGAGGGATTGAGGTGAATAAAGCGAAAATATAGACTATAGAGAAGCTTCCTCCCCCAACTTCGGTGAAAGGGATAAGAAGTTTCCTAGGACATGCTGGATTTTATAGACGCTTCATAAAGGATTTCTCTAAAATATCAAAGCCGCTAACTAATCTATTGATGAAGGATGCAGTTTTTGAGTTTTCGCAGGAATGCTTGGATGCGTTTAACATGATTCGGGGAGCTCTAATTTCAGCTCCTATTATCCAACCTCCGGATTGGAATCTTCCCTTTGAGGTTATGTGCGATGCAAGTGACGTAGCTATAGGAGATGTTCTTGGGCAAAGGAAAGAAGGGCGAACCCATGCCATATACTACGCTAGCAAGACGCTAGATGAAGCGCAGCTCAACTACGCCACTACGGAAAAGGAATTTTTAGCCATTGTTTATGCAATTGATAAATTTCGCTCTTATCTTGTAGGTGCAAAAGTGATTGTATACACGGATCATGCTGCGATCCGGTACCTCCTTGCAAAGAAGGATGCGAAGCCAAGGCTAATTAGATGGATTCTTCTCCTACAAGAATTCGATCTAGAGATCCGCGACAAGAAGGGTTCGGAAAATTCTATTGCGGATCATTTGAGTCGCCTAACACATCTAGAGGACGACCACCTACCTATAGATGACTCCTTCCCGGACGAACACTTACATATCATAGAGGAGTGCATCGACGTGATCTCCAAAGGTAACGAACCATGGTTTGCTGATTTTGTTAACTATTTGGTTTGTCAGGAGATACCGCCCGGATTATCCTACGCACAAAGAAAGAAGTTCTTTAAGGATGTTTGGGAGTACTTTTGGAATGAACCTCTCCTCTTTAAGAGAGGTCCGGATGGCATTATTCGGCGATGTGTGCCGGAAGATGAGATGCAAAGTGTCATCCGCCATTGTCATTCACTACCATGTGGAGGACACACTAGTTCAAACAAAACTAGCGCTAAGGTATTGCAATCTGGATTCTTTTGGCCTACTTTATTTAGAGATGTGCAAACCTTTATTTCCTGTTGCGATGCTTGTCAAAGAACAGGGAATATCTCTAGGAGGAATGAGATGCCTCTCAATAACATCCAAGAGGTGGAGATTTTCGATGTTTGGGGAGTTGACTTTATGGGACCGTTCCCATCATCTTGTGGAAACCAATACATACTCTTGGCGGTGGATTACGTTTCTAGATGGGTGGAAGCAATTGCCTCTCCCACCAATGATGCCATGGTAGTGGTCAAGTTCTTTAACAAGACCATCTTCCCACGATTTGGGACACCAAGGACTATCATTAGTGATGGAGGTTCTCACTTCATTGCCCGGCGCTTTGAAGCTCTTCTAGCTAAGTATGGGGTTACTCACAAGATCGCCACCCCTTATCATCCACAAACTAGTGGACAAGTTGAGATCTCAAACCGGGAGATCAAAGGAATCCTAGAGAAGACGGTTTCAAGGACAATGAAGGATTGGTCCTTGAAACTTGATGATGCATTGTGGGCGTACCGGACTGCGTACAAGACTCCCATAGGAACCACACCATACCACCTTGTGTATGGGAAGTCTTGTCACTTACCGGTAGAGTTAGAGCACAAGGCGTTTTGGGCAATCAAGTGGCTAAATTTCAGCATGAAGGAAGCGGGAGAGAAGCGTCTCTTGGACCTTAATGAGCTTGAAGAACTCCGCTTGAACGCTTATGAAAACGCTAAGATTTACAAAGAAAGAGCAAAGCGTTGGCATGATAAGCACATCATTCCAAAGGACTTCAAAGAAGGAGATCAAGTTCTCCTCTTTAATTCAAGGCTTCGTCTCTTTCCAGGTAAGCTTAAATCTCGTTGGACCGGACCTTTTCTAATCAAACGTATTTTCCCCCATGGTGCAGTTGAAGTATGGGGTGAAGCGGGCGGAAGCTTTAAGGTGAACGGTCAACGACTAAAGAAGTACACTCCGGAACTCCAAGCTGAAGAGTTCAAAATCAATTGGCAAGAGGTCAACGATTACGTGAATTGCTCAAGCAATCCCAAGCTTCCCCCCTGGGGGTCGAAGAGCAGATAATTACTATTTATACTGGAACAAATGGTTATCTTGATTCATTAGAAATTGGACAGGTAAGCCCGTTTCTTGATGACTTACGTAAGTACTTCAAAACGAATAAACCACAGTTTCAAGAAATTTTATCTTCGACCAAGACATTCACTGAGGAAGCGGAAGCCCTTTTAAAAGAAGGTATTCAAGAGCAGATGGAGCGTTTTACGCCCACCGCACTCGAATAAGTGTGAATATGGTCTAGCTACGGACCTTAAACAAAGCGCTTCTTGGGAGGCAACCCAAGGTATTGCATTTACGTTTTTGTTTTTGATTCATAGATTAGCCTAATTTAGACGTTTTCGCTTTGTTTTGCCTTCGATACCTCCGGTATGTTCGTGTTTTTGGATGTAGGAACAGTGGGAAAAGAAAGGAGAAGAGTAATTTTGAAGAAAAGTGACGAAACTTGGACTTTGGAGCATTACAGAGAGTTCCACGGCCTAAACCACGGTCGTGGAACCCTCTGAGACCGTAATTTACAAAAGCCTTTGAAAAATCACCAAAACCACGGTTCCGTACATTTCCACGGCCGTGGAACCCCTCGACAGACCGTGATTTTCAAAAATTTTGAAGGCCACTACATAAACCACGTTTCTTCACAAAACACAACACCACAACCCATTCCACGCCCAAAAACGCCAAAATCCCTCCCCTCACCTCAAATCTTCGTTCGTTAATCATTTTTAACGATTCTTTGACCTAAACTGAAGCAAATTCGATCACCAACAAGATCCAAGCAACAATTCGAGCGGCAAACCACCGAGGAAAGCAGAATTTGGATTTGAAAATTCGAAAACCTAGGTTTTTCGCTCTTCTCTATCGTTGTCGATTCGGACTTGCATTTGCTAGAATTTTTAGGAATAACTGATTGGAATTGGAAGAGAATTAGTCTAGGACTGCTTCTGTGAATTTTGGTGATTGATTGCTGAGTTTTGAGAAAAGTCGAGAAGAACCACGGTTTCTGGTAGTTCCACGGCCGTGGAAAATCAAGAACAAACCGTGGTTTTTGCCAGAACATGGATTTTGTAAGGAGAGTGTCCGGTAGGAATAAAGACAAGAACAAGGACAAAGATAAGAGTAAAAAGAGGAAGGGCAACCCCTCTTCCTCTTCCTCCTTTAGAGCACCACCACCTTCATCCCCTTCACCTCCATCATCACCTTCATCACCACCTCCACCTAGGATTCCTACCATTCATGAGGATCATCTCGATGCCTTAGAGAGGATCCAAGAGAGGACGGTCATAGGACCTAGATACCTACTGTTGGAGGATTTAGAGCCTCTACATGTCATAGGGGATCTTACTTGGCTCTTGGATAGAGCCGGATTAGTCATCTTCTCGGCTATTCAAGAAGATGCTTATGAGGAGATTACGAGAGAGGTTGTGGTTTCTTTTGAGCACAGCCATGTTGATAGGACAGTTTCTTTCCGGCTGATGGAAAGAAACTATGATTTCTCCATCCGAGAGTTTGGAGCCTTCTTTAGGTTCCATGAGACCTTCAATGGTCGTTTCCCCAGCGGTGTTTACGCCAAGGATTTTTGGGAGGAGGTTGCTATGGTGTATGCCAACGAGGACCACTGGCAACCAGCTGATACCAAGGCTAGATTGATGTACCATCTAGCCTTGAAGATAGCTCACAAGGTACTTTCTGAGTGTCTCTTCCCTAGGACAGAGACACCCCAGAAGATCAAGACAGATGAGCTTTTTCTTCTTTACTGCATGTTATATGGACGGCATGCTGACTGTGCCACCCTCTTAGCTGCTACCATGAGCAAGCTAAAGAACAAGAGGGCCGGCAACATTGGATATGGTGGGATAGTCACCCACCTTGCTAGGGCATTAGGGGTAGATTTTTCTTCTTGCACACGTATCCCCGCTGTACCCCTAGGACTTCAGGCCCTTATGACTAGAGGCCTCATCTTCCCTACCCATAGAGGTCCACCTTATGCTGCCATGCCATGGGAGAGTAGGACGGGGAGAGGTATTGAGTGGCTCCCAGAGTATTCCATTATGGCTGGACGTCATAACTGGAAGGCGACGTTCGCTGCTATGCATGCGAACAGGATTGTAGCCCCTCCCTACGTTCCTCCACCACCAGTTGTAGAGGAGGAGATGAGAGATGAGTATGAGGGAGGAGGAGGAGGAGCAGAGCAGGATTTTGGCACTTTCCCGGATCAGCCGGACGCAGCTCCTGACATGCCTAGACGTTTTCCCTGTCCAGCTAGAGCTTCAGGATCTTCTTCTCGTCGTGCCAGTGTCAGCGAGAGGCCCATTTGGATGGAGGCCCCTCCTGCATGGTATGGAGCTCCACCACCATGGTCTACACAGGCACCGCCGCCACCAGCACCAGCACCTTCAGATGCACCGGGATGGTACAGCCAGCCGCCTGGTTGGTATGAGCAACTGCCAGAGTGGGCTACTGACCTTTCAGATAGAGTGGGAGCTTTGGAGATCCGAGCTGACGCTAGGGACGCACGTATGGACGACCTTGATCACATGATGAGAGACGTCTACCGCCAGCAGTTCGGGCGGTACTATGATCCTAGCTTCTCACCGTTTTCACCTCCACCGGCACCGCAGTGACGACCTTGCATGATCGACAGTTTTAGCCGCTCCACCACCGTTTTGTGAGTTCTTTTTCTTTCTTTCTTTTCTTCTTTTTCTTTTTCTTTGAACATTAGGGACAATGTTTGTTCCAAGTATGGGGTGGGGTGTGACTAATCGTTTGTAATAACTCTTACTCACTTTATTTGCTTCTATTGAGACTATCTTGCATATTTCATTCTATTGTTGCATGTTTCATTATTGCATTGCATGAAAAAGAATTTGAAAAACCCATAAAAATTGAAAAATTTTGAAAATTTTGTGCTTCTAAGGATAGAGATGATTTCTATGATAATCACCACTTGTGAATTGAGTTTTGATGACAATCGCATGCTTAAACAAATAGTGAATTGAAATGAAATTGAATGAGTTGATTATACCTCTTTTGCAAGTTTCATAATGTGATGAATGTTACTTAAATCATGTTGAGAAATCAAGGTTGAAATCACATAATAAGTTCTTATGCTTCTTTTTGAGATGATTAAGGCAATTCGATTTTCTTTCTTCTTTCTTTGATCATTTAGCCCCTCATTGAAATAATGACCTCCTTTACCTATCCGGGAATTTGGAGGAGTTGAATGAAAAAGGCATGTTTGATGTGGGAGGGCCATAAAAGCAATACTTTGCATTCAAAGGAATAGAAAGAAATTATAGGTTTGGGGAAGTCAATCATGATGATGAGTAACTCGGCACCATTCACATAGCCGGGTGTTTGTGTCTTGCCAAAGTCGGATTGAGCGATATTCCTAGTGGATTATGGTATGTACGCTAAGGGTTTGAGGCATCTCATAAAAATTGAGAAACGCCAATCTCCTAGGCTTCGGTTTTTGTGCACCTCTGTCCATAACTCCAAAAGTAAAATCAAAAAATGAAAAGAAGAGAACGAAGCTCTAAGTTGAAAGTGTTGCGGAAACCGCAAGAGAAGAAGAAAAGAGTAGTTGTCCACTTTCCGGATTCATGCACCACATTCCTTAAAGTTTTCCTTCCCTTTCCACATTCTAGACCTTGTTTGAAAGTCCTTAAGATCAAAAGAATGTTATATGGCTTGGTGATCTAAATTGAAGTTTCTTATGATTGATTTTGATAATGTTTGAAGGTTATGATGTTTACATGGAAGTTTGATTGATTCATGAGCTTTCTTTACTCTTTACTCTTTGATCATGTATATGAAAGTCTTATAAACGAATGAAGCAAGATTTGAGAATGATCTATTGATTAGAAGGCACATTCATCCAAAAGAAGTTTTGCTTTGAGAAGGTACACATATTTCATCCTAACTTGAGTTTTAAGGCTTTTGAAAGACCTTGCTTAGGGACAAGCAAGTGGCAAGTATGGGGTTATTTGTTAGCATGAAATATTGTGATATTTTAGGCACGTTTTCTAAGTGTATTTCACCCCTGTTGATAGCTATTGATAAAGCATTAAAGCATTTGTGAGTTAGTTTATCTATTTTGTCGATATAGAGGTCTACATAAGCTTTGTGTTGATTGTAGGCGATTAAGAGCTAATTCCGAACGGATTGAGAGAGAATGGAGTTTGATTGAGCATGTCTAAGGATTGAGGACATCTCTAGGAGCCAAGGAAGGTGCTAACTTGAAGAATAGCATAAGACTAAGGAAATCACGAACTACCTCTAAACCACGCTCTAAAATACGGCCGTACTACATTCCACGTTCAAGTCCACGGCCGTGGAACCTTGGCAAGAGAGGCATGGTGCATTCCAGCAACTTACACGGCCGTGGAGGGTTAAGACAAACCGTGACCAACTTCCACGCTCTAAATTACGGGCGTGGAACCCTTCCACGACCGTGATCTTGGCAATATTTTACGCAATATTTTAAGCCACGATCTTCTACGCAATGGGCCGGGCCAATATTTTATCTTACACTATAAAAGGACGAAAGAAGAGAGATTCCGTCACCTTGGCTTACACTTTGCCTACGCTTATTGCATGTGCCTAGGGTTTCAAGATTTCCGTAGAGAGATTGCGCTTTTCCCTATTGTGATTTCCGGATTGACGGAAGAGTTGAAGATTTGGAAGATTGTTCGTGGCGGAAGTTACGCCTTTGATTCTAGGTTTGATTAGAAGACGGATTGACATCCCGTTCTTCGTTCTTATCTAGATAGTTACTTGTTTGTGTTTATTCCGAATCTGAATTGCATTATCATTGATATTTGTGGATTTGAGATTGACTTAAGGTTTATTGAAGGTTTTCGGAAGTTTTCATCTTTCAATCTTTTAATTCTTGAATTTGATATCAATATGACTACTGTTGGCTAAAACCCTTTAGCAATTCTAAGGTAAAGGGTTGATAGTTGTGACTTAGATGATGATAGATCGATCGCAAATAGATTGGATCCTGAGAGTTAGAGAGAATCACCGACGAACCTAATCCATGGCCTGTTCTTGAGCTTCCCCGGCCGTGGAACTCAAGAATTACCCGTAATTTTGTGTTAAGTTACGAACTTGCTTTTACTTTAATCCAAAGTTAAAGATTTGCTTTAACTTAGTCTTGGCTTGTGTAACACCCCGAATCCGCGGGACCCGGGATGCCACATTGGGCTAGGATCTCACAATGGATCCTGACCCTAGCTTGACAACAAGTTCACTGGACCTTACAACATGGCACTGACAGATATAAAACAAATACATAAAACGACATAAAGAGTATAACATAAAGGTAAAGACAACATAGCCGAGTATGAAACGACATCCTCACATTGGAGGGAAAACAAGACATCATCCTCACGTAGGAGGGAAAACATAAACAACCCCAAAACCAACCACCTAATGTACGAGAGTCCTCGGCCTATCACCCTGCCAGATCACCCAGTAGCGCCTAACCTGTAAACATCTACAACACGGTATGAAACCGTTAGCTAACCATACATATATGAGGTAATGCATAAGCACAAGCACAATCATGAAAGATAAACACATCAGCATGCTATCACACATTTACCCATTTATTATCTTTATATAATAACCATTCACTCAAAAACCGTATATATATATATAGATGAAAGTATGTGACACGAGGACCGATACATCCCCGCCTCTGAGTACAATGTCCAGCTGTACGAGTATCGGTCACACAATCCGTATACCCTATGGGAGTGGATTGCGCCCTTCCTGTAAACCAGTCTGGCCCGACATCAGAGAACCTCCCAGACTCCACGGCGGGATGAAAGGGAAAGGTTATCACAGTCACGCAGTGGGGCAGTCAATAGAACATAGGTCGATAAAAACGACAACTCATGCTATCATAGCAAACATATAAAGCATACACCACTCATGCAAACACCCAATATAGGGATGGTAGCTAAGTAAGTCCTACGGACTTACCTCAACCTTGTACAAACTCAACCACGATCACCTCTACACTAGAGGGACAACACGGCCTATAAACAAGGCATAAAGAGATATATCAACCTCTATTCATCAAAGGGGTCACACCTAGACCCAAAGGGATCCATAAGGATCATACTCAATCTATGAGCCTCACAAACAACTAAACCTCAATATCTCAGCATAACTCACAATTCCTCAAATCTCAAGGTAGTATCTAATCAACATTCCTCAATCTCAATTTTAATCCTAATCTAATTAATTAACCTTTAATTAATTAATTAGCTTTCGCTAGAATAACGTTTTGCCCGCAGGCAATTTCTAAACCCACCTGTCATCAGATTTCATCAAACAAACTATCCATAATCACTAGAATAATATAACGATCATAATGAAATTTCTAATTATCCATTTTGACAAGCCTAAAGTCAATTTATGTCAAATCGCAGTACGGAAAACGAATAAATTCATAACTTATTCGTTACTAACCCGATTGACGATCTGAAAGAAGATTCGGAATCACAGTGACGCAGGCTACGCATGGACAACATCAAAATCACCGGAATTTGAGCGACGGAACCACCCTGGTAACATATATGCTCGACCATACCTCCATATACTCGGAAATGCAAAAACTCGGTACCGTTATGAAGAGAATGAAGAGAGGAATCCAGAAACTCAAACAGAATTGAAATCGGATTAGAAACGGAGAGTAGATCTGAGTTTGAAGGTTGAGAGAAATTAGAGCTTTTACGAGGAAACGTGAAAGGAAATGAATTAATAAAGGATTTTCCGCTATTTATAGTGAAGACGATAATTATCCTTTAGTAAAGTCGATAATTATCCTTTAACCGATCCAAAGGCGGGTCGAACCTCTTTCTCCAAACTTCTCGAGATTGGAACATTAAATCTGGAATATTGTAGGGATAATTATTCAACAACTGCCTCGGAAAACATGTATTCCTAAGCCGTCTTTCTTAGCCGTTAAGAAACGAAATAGCGACTCTTTTGGCCGTTTTGCCTCTCCATGTTATTTCACATCTAGGACATATCCGATGTCCTGATCATTTCTCTCAACTGCATTTTTATTAATTGGAGCTCCCAAATGCTCCAAATAACACCGGAGGGTAAAAATAATTACCCGGGGGAAAAAGTAAAAATTTCCCCAAACGTCCAAAATTACGCTAGGAACATAACGGTGGGACTCATACTCATCACTTGCGAAATCTTCGCGAGTTATATGTCAATTACTATAAACGATTAAGTTAATCAACATTAATTAAAATTCGAAAATCCTAGCTATTACAGCTTGCCTTTTCTAGGTGGTAGTGAAGCCTCAACAACCTCTACCTCGATTGTGAGTGTCACAACCTTAATCGGTTTAGTTAGTCTTGATCCTTGGATTACAAGTTTGGGTATTTGACGTTAATTCTTGCCTTAGATCCTTTCTATACTGAAGCCTCAATAACCTTTATAGAGAGTATCTTTTAGGTGAGTCATATAAGGTTTTTGGAACTTCACCGTACGATTACCTTACATTCGTATACCTTTGCATATCTCAACTCTGTCCTTATATCTTTAGTATATCTTGAATCGATTGCCACAGCTGGATTCCCAGATCTTTAGGATTGTTGTTTTCCCAATAATTAGAAAAGCTTCATATATTTACTTGCTTGATAATCTATAACTGGATTTAACCCCCCAAATCCTTGTGTTCGATACTCTAGAATTCTTGCTCAACTATATCGATCCGTACACTGCGGGTTCGCTTGCTTGATTTCTAGTTTTATAATTAAAGCTTATTTGCACACACGCTAAGTGGCGAACAAGGCTCGTGGAAGGAAGTTCAAAGGACGAAACCAAGGGGAAGGCTCGTGGAAGTCACAAAAATCTTGGCCCAACAATGGTAATCTCGCTCGAGATTTGCACCGAGTTTTCCACAAAGATGAGAACAAAGGCCGAAATAACAAAAAAGGAGCTTCGAAAATCTCGCCTCAACAGTCACCATCGTGTCCTTTGCATGAGCATTCAAAGGATCCTAAAGGGATCACTTCTAAATCTACTTTACGTTCTAGAAAAATTGTATGCTTTAAATGTCAAGGTAGAGGTCATTATAAGAAAGATTGTCCTCATAATAAGGTGTTATTTAATTAATCTGTTGGGGCAATATGAGAGTGAGAAGAGCATGATCATAACACCCACCTTAATACATTGCATAAAAATGAAAGTGATAGTGATGTCGGCACTGAGTTTGAGCATGGAGATCCTTTGATTGCTAGAAGAACCTTGCATGCTAATATACTCCTTTTGGAGATAATCAACGGGAAAATCTCTTTCATACTAGGTGTCATGTTAAAGGGAATATGTGTAACATGATTATTGATGATGGTAGTTGTTGCAATATTGCTAGTATTGAATTGATAAATAAATTGCAACTTACAACATTTTATCATCCTCGACCATACAAATTGCATTGGATGAATGACTGTGGTGAATTGAAAGTGAACAAGAAAGTCAAAATGACTATTACCTTAGGACATTACACCGATGAAATCTTGTGATGTAATACCTATGCAAGCTTGTCGTATTTTACTAGGTCGTCCTTGGCAATATGATCAGAACGTGTAGCACGATGGCTATTCAAATAGGTTTTTTTTTACATTCAATGGGAAAAAGGTTATACTAAAGCCCATGACTCCTTTACAAATCGTTGAGAGCTACAAAAAGCATAAGAAAAAAAGAAAAAGATCAAGCATTGAACAAGAAGAGAATCGAAACTCATTGCAATATAGAATCTCGACCTAGAGAAGGGAAAATCTCGCACAAGATTCTTTGACACCTCGCACGAGATTCAAAAATCTCGTCCCAATGTGCAGACAACTTATCTCAGTGTAATATCTCGTCCTAGCATACCAGAACCTCGTCCTAGTGTACCGGAAAACTCGGTTCAACCATCAAGAACTCTTCTTGCTTCTACGGATGAATTTTGAGTTGAGTGTTCCTCTATCAACATTTTTCCTACGTATTCAACACAAGGGGTGAACATGAACAAGGAATTTATGCCATTCATGTCATTAAGTGATTTTATTAAGCATTGTGTGCTCAAGGACTCTAGGACTTGCCATCCATATCTAGCCTTGAAATGTCATGACTATGTAGTGCAATTGTTTTCCTTAACTTCATTTGATCTTATCCTGTTGCCTTTGGGGGAATGAGTAAATTTATTGCAGGAAAACAGGTGCACGCTTTCAAGAACATGCATGCGAAATCACACATGAAGCTAGAGACAAAGGGAAAGCTAGTTGCGGCCAAGGTTGATCGAATGGGCATAGAATTGCTACTTGATACAAGAGATATCATATCATTGCAGTCAGGAAAGGATAGCTTTCCAAAATACATCCAGTTTTCATCCTTAACGGTGATCTATAGATGTCCAGTAGACATCTCGGCCCCTTCAGTGAGAATCTCGCCCGAGATTTTTAACCGAGATTCTCTAATATCGTGTGTTATGGTGCACATCTTCAAGGCAAGAGTATTATAAACTTCGAGGAATCTTCCAGGAGATTCATGGAAGTTGAAGTTTTTTCCACAAAGCGACTTGATGTAACAATCAAAAAAATCGAAGATGACCTAATCGAGAGTTTTAAGGAATTAAACGGGTTTAACAGAATTTAATCCGTTTTAACAAGAGATACCTCTCGAGGTTACCTGATCCTAGATCATATTACCCCCGGTGTTATTTGGAGCATTTGGGAGATTTATGTTTGGGGGTAAATTTTATGAATTCATATAATTCATCATCTTTTCATAAAATATCCAGAAATTGGTTATATTTACACATGTGATTAATTTCTTAAAATTTTGCATAAAGCCAATTTGAAGTTGGGTTTGTAAAAATGTAAAATCTAATAAATATTAGATAAGCTCAAGATTATTTGGGCTTCTACCCATAACATATTTGGTACAGATGCTAATTATTTAAATAAATTAGCTAAAATACTAAAAAAAAAATTTTAATTAAGAAAAGAAAAGGGTGGTGAAGAACACGTTCAGGTCATAAGTTTAAGAAAACAATAGTTTTCTTTTAAAAAAAATACAAAATGGGGTTTTGTGGAAAGTTAATAAAACTTGCGTTAACTTCCTATAACCTCTCTTCTTTGTTAAATATAAAAGAAAAACATAAGAAGAAAAAAGGGGTTAAAAAAAAAAGAGAGATAATTTTTCTTGTCTTCTTCTTCCCAAACATTTACAGAAGAACGAAGAACAAAAATAAGAGATGAAGAGAATGGAGCCACACAAACAAAGAGATTCAACAAAGAGTGATCTTATTCAGCAAGTGATATCATCACTTTCCTGTTTTTGACTCTCCTAAGTTGATTTGCTTTCAAAATATACATATGCTCAAAAGCACATACATTTCAAATGTTGCTTTTCACTCAACTCGATCAAGCGCGGCTACTAGTCCGATTTTCAAATCATCAATATTGTCAATTTGGATCTATAGAAAGTTTATCAAGTTTGAAGGTCCATTGCGGTGAAATATAAATTTAGGAAGAAATTTTTCCTTTACATTTGAAGGATGCATGACCCATGTCGATCGAAAGTAATGATCTTCTTCATGTCGAAACCGTAGTTGGATGAAACCGTTGGGTTTCTCCGCTACCCAAGATAGCGTAGTTGGATGAAACCGATGGGTTTCTTTACTACACAAGATACCGTAGCTAGTCGAATCGATCGATTCTACAACTACAAAATCGATTTGATCAAAATCAATAACTTTCGTTATTCATAACAAAATTGAGACTTTTGGAATAAAAAAGTTTCAGTTTAAGTTTGCACTTTGGGAATCAACAAGCAAGCTTCTGAGTTGGACATTCCGCCGGTTTGAATAATAGGTGATTGGTTCTGATAGGAATCACTGGCTGATTTATTTGACAAAAAAATAAGGCAAGCCTTGAACGCAAATATTGATCAAGGGAAATCTAGACAAGGAGCTATTGAAAGAAGCCAATGGTACATGTGACCTTGAGCTTCTGCAGTATGGTACTTGTAACCAACAAATCTTCGAATACAACATGCTAGAACATGGTGGTTGATGGAGAGATATACATGTATTGACCTGCAAAAATGAAACACCCAATTATAGGCTTTGATAAAGCAAAGATTAAAAGGGATGATGAGTTTGTCAAAAGTACAAAGAATAGAGGTTGATCATCTCTCAAATATGACCAAACCTTACGGAATGAAATCGACATGTCTGTGATCATCGAGAGACAACTCGATTACCACGTCCGATCTTGGCGGTGGACTGAAGGGCCCGACTGAAGTTAAACCACAAAATTTGTGGGCATAAAAAATGCAGAGAGTCTTCTCAACTTCATTTCTTTGAAAATTCGTTGTGTTGGACTCAAGTGTTGCCATTTCCAAAACTGAAGCTTTGTACCTCCTCCTGCATATAAAAGAATCAATTAAGAAGAAAGAGAAAATAAATTTTAAAAAAAAAGAAAGCATACAAAAAGAAGGGACTAAAAGGAAAATAAAAAATACCTTCCTTTTTTTACTTCTTTCCATTTATAAAGATTCGATCTCCATCTAAATAGGTGGATAGAATTCAACTCCTTTCTAATATAAATTAATTAATCCATTTAATTGATGGTTAATTAATATCCATTTATTATTAAGGTGAGATAGTTGGATTACCTTAAACATCCTCGAACATTTTTATACCTGTAATATAAGAGATCAATGTTTTAAAATGTATCTCATTCAAATTTAGGTTCTAATAAATCCATATGGTTTGATTTTAGAAAATAAATTAAAGGGTTTTAAGCGAAATTTGTAGAACTACGTAAGGACTTGCGCCACTCAAATGGTTACGTAGGTAACTCGACATATTATCGAGTACAGTCGCAAATAAAAAAATCCAAACCATACATCTTTCATGTAGAACTACGTTATGACTTGATGCTCTTTCCGAGCTACGTAGGAAATCCGATATGAAATTAAATTGGATTCAGTCGACCCATCCGAGTAAAGTAAATCAAATATTGGACAGACACCCAATTTTCTAAACTCGATATAATGCATCCGCACATCGAGTTTAACCACAAAAATCCAAACTATATATATATTTTCATCCAGAACTACGTCATGCCTTGATGCTCTTTCCGAGCTACGTAGGAAATCCAAAATTGGATTCAGTCGCACTATCCAAATAAAATCAACTCCAAAATAAATCTTGGAGTTAAACCAAAACTCTGAAATATTCATGAACTCGATATAAAGCATCCGCTCGTCGAGTTTAACCACAAAAAAATCCAATCAATTAAGAACTACGTACGACTTGATTCCTAATAAAGGATACGTAGGAAATTTGGTAAATTATGAACCAGATTCAGTCACAAGCTTTAAAATACGATAAAATAAAATAACCTATCACTTTTCTTGATCATGCGAGTGATAGCGGGATGAATTAAGCAACCCTTCCTAGAAGATGGGTTTAATTTAATCTTATGATGCATGATCGAGATATAAATACCATGCAAATGATAGTTGGATCATCGTCTAGGCAACCCTTCCTAGAAGGTGGGTTTGGACTTTGATTCTCTGATGCATGAAAACACTGCACGGAACTACGTGAGGCTTGATCCTTTTTAACGAGGTACGTAGGCAACTCGTCCAAAAACTGGTGCAGTCCAAATCACCAAAACCAACCAAATATCGGTATTTATATAACTTAGAATCAAAAGGTCAAAAAGAGAAGGTCGAACTCAAATAGAAAAAAATAAATAAAATGTGTTTTGTAAATTTGTATTCGAATAAAACATGAAAGGCGTTTTGTAAATTTGTGTACATTTTTACTCGACAATTTAATTAATAAAAATGCAGTTGAGAAAATGATTAGGACATCGGACATGTCCTAGATATGAAATAACATGGAAAGGCAAAACGGCCAAAAGAGTCGTTATTTCGTTTTTTAGCGGCTAAAAAAGACGGCTTAAGAATACACGTTTTACGAGGAAATTGTGGAATAACTATCCACACAGTATTCCGGATTTTTTATTCCAATTCCGAGAAGCTTGGAGAAAGGGCTCAAACCGCCTTCGGATCGATAAAAGGATAATTATCGGCTTTGCTTAAGGATAACGCTAGAGGATAATTATCAACTTTTCTAAAGGATAATGCTAGAAGATAATTATCGACTTTGCTAAAGGATAATGCTAAAGAAAAATTATCGACTTTGCTAAAGGATAATTCTAAAAGATAATTATCGATTTTGCTAAAAGATAAAGCTAAAGGATAATTATCAACTTCTCTATAAATTACGGAAATTCATTCATTTTCTTTCACAGTTCCTCGTAAAAACTCTGATTTCTTGGAAGCTTCAAATTCAGATATACTCTTCGTTTGTAATATATCCAATTTCGAATCCGTTTGAGTTTTCGGATTCCTTTTTTCGTCCTCTTCATGTTGGTACCGAGTTTCCGCTTTTCCGACAAAGTTAAGGCCAGGTCGAGCATGTCCTTTACTTGTACCGTTCCGTCGCTCAGATTTCAGTGAATTTGATGATGTCCGAGTGTAGCCTGCATCGTTGTGATTCCGAATCTTCTTTTGGATCCTCAATCGGGTTAGTAACAAATAAGTTATGAATTTATTCGTTTTCCGTATTGCGATTTGTTCTAAATGGACCTTAGGCTTGTCAAAAAGGATAATTGGAAATCCCATTATGCTCGTTACATTATTCGGGTGAAATTTAATTAATTAAATTGGTATTCTAGAGAAGACTATAAGTTAATTAAATTCAAAGGAATTATTTAATTGGTGTTTGGATCGAGAAGTTTAATACAAGGAATATGATATTCTCAACAAGTGTTGTTGAAGGTTTCGGTCTAACTATAGCTTAATTGCTTTGTGAGCGTATCCCAATACGAGAAAGGAGGATTGTCCAAGTGGGAAACGGACTCAATAGTTGGTTTGCGAGGTTTTTTAGTTCTTACTTGTGAGGTAAGTGTATATAAATTACATTTCCTTAATATATATTATTTATTTAATATGAGATTAGTTTTATGCATGCATGCGGAAATAAATGAACGTGTTTATGATATGGTATGATTTTATGACTTCTTGCATGCCTTGTGGATTATGTGAATGAATTGTATGCTTAAAATGATGTTATCTTATATATGAATGTGAAGCATGCAAATGTGAGAATGTGATGATATTTATATGAAATGTAATGTATGCATGAGAAGTATGGTTTTGATGAGATGAAAGCATGAACTTGAGTTATGTTATGAAAGTGATAATATATTATGGTAATTGATTAATTAGCCAACCTAGGTCCCGCGCCACCTGGGGACTATATAGAGGCAACGCTCGATCTACGAGGGGCCTTAGAGGCAGCGCTTGATCTACGAGGGGCCTCAGAGACGTCACGCACCACCTGGGGGCATATATAGAGACAACGCTCGATCTACGAGGGGTCTCAAAGATTAGATAGCCAAGGTCAACGCTTGATCTACAAGGGGGCCTATGACGCTATCTGGTTGGCCAACCTAAAGAGAAAATAAATACAAAAGCACATGAGAAAATATATCGTGCGATTAGTTGGAGCTAGTTAGTTAATTATCACCTATGCATCAATGCGATTGAGTCTAGCATGTTATATGTTATGTTATGATTATTCATATGTGATGTGTGATAACATGCTTGAATGTCTATGTGAAATATGATATGAATGGTTGTGGAATTAAATGTGAATGTGGATATGTAGGTATGGACTTTGGAATGTGAGAAAGGGTATAGAGTGTTCATTGGGGACGGGATATTAAATACTTATATATATTGGGTAGCGTGATTTATATACCCTTACTGAGTTTGTGGCTCATTATTGTTATATCCACATTTTTTTCCAGCTACTCAGACTCCGCCTAATCAAGGCAAGGACGTCGGACCCAACACTTGGATTTGAGATCATACTAGGTGGGGGTTGTTATGGGATGCTGCCACCTAGGATGTTTTGTGTGGTTTAACAGTTGTGTTTTGTTAAGTAGGATTTCATAACATGTGTCGGTATGTATATATTGTGTAAGATAAAGTTTTAAAATTTTACGTTTTCCGCTTTTTGCTTTTAGTAGGGTTAATTAACTAGTAATCAACTAGAAATGAATTAGGTGTCACACTTGAGCTCTTATGTGATTAGTAATGAGCATGGTGTGGATTCGAGGACAAATTCTTTTCAAGAAGGGGGTATGATGAAGGATCATCCCAACACCAAGTATACAAGGACCAATCACTAGAGTTCGAGCAAGATCATTAAAAGAGAAGGATGTCACATCATCTTCATACATTGTCATGAAAAGATCTATCACTAGATCAAGAGCCGGAAGAATCGAAGAGGAGAAGCTATACATCATTGAAGAGGATCAAGAGCCAATAAATGTGGCTAAATCGGGGTTCAAGAAAGCTAGTCCAAATCTCGCCCGAGATTCCGATCGAGATTTGCTTTTGACGAGATCCATAAGATCCAATCGAGATCTTATCAGTTGTTAGATATTTTATTTCTTTAATACCTTTAAAGCTCTAAACATTTTGAAGGCATTTTTTTTGTTTTGATCCTATCTTTTAGGATTATCTTTATTTTATCTTTTAGAGGAATCTCTCCTATAAATAGTCTTAGAGGCCGAGATTCATACGTAGATTAGATTGATTATTGATTTTCACATTATTGTGAGATACTTGTGACTTTGCTTGTGGAGTTTTTATTTTTTTCAACAAAAGAGAGTCTTTTGGTTGAAGACTGATGCTACTAATCAAACTAGTCCCTCCTTATGATTGTCTTATTTGGAAAGCTTGTGTAAGGTTAAAGAAGGAAAGATTAAGGTAATTCTTTGTTGATGGTTTTGATCCATTGGTCAAGGTTCTTTGCAAGTCTAACACTAAGTCTTTTCTTCCTATATTATCATATATCGTTCCATATATCATCTTCTTATCCTACCATTATCCATTCATCAAACTCACGTTCTTTGTGTTTGAGTTTCACAAATCTCGGTCTTACCATACAAATCTCGCCCAAGATTTGCACTGAGATTTGCTTCCGTCGTTGTCTTTGTGAACTTCCATCTAGATTGGGAAACAACAGCATCAACCCCGCATCAATTTTGGCCTTGAACATCCCTGGTTATTTATGAGTGAACTCGGAGAAATTTAGCCTTCCTTTATTGATACGGGAGCATCATCACCACGTTCCACTTCCTCTAGACACCAACCATAATTGTGTCATCACTAGGGCTCAAGCTACAGGGCTTCACCAAACCATGACTATTGATGCATCCATGAGGACCTTAGTGACCATCCTAGCCATTTAAGGAAGTGAAGACACCTTGTTAATCCCTAAAAAAGCTAGCTCAAGTGATGGATATCCATACATGCGTAGAAGAGACCCCGTGTAGCCCATGCACACGTGAGGAGTCTTTGCCTAAGCATGCGTTTGAAGATGAATGAAGCTTGTTAAGATGCTTTATTGCATTTTCATATCGACTTGTAAATTTAAGACATTTTAAGTTGTTTGAAGTTGTACAAAACCTTTTGAAGCTTATTTGGCTTTTAAAAGACTTTTAATTAGTTTATTTTTTAAATTAGTTTATTTTAGTTTAGAAAAGGTTTCTAGGACACACATATACCTTTTCAACAATTTTAGCATAGATCATACATTGTTGAATTGAGTTTTCACGTAACATTCAATCTAGAAGGGAACTTTTGGTGAGAAACATATTGTTGTTACATTTCCGGCTTAGTTGTTCTTGATTGTGTCAACTTTTCATGAACAAGACTAAAAGGAATGTGTATAACCACTCAAAGGAATGTGTATATCTCTCAGAGTGTTTAGCCATATATGATGACGCACAAATTCAAAACATGATCAATGATTAATAACTATAAGTTTATCATAACATTCTCAATCTCAATCCTTCGCTATCCTACAATTAAAAATTGAATCAAAATCTCTCTCTTCAACCTTGTCTATGTCGTTGAGTTTTTATGTACATTGATGATTAATTGTGTTCAATTAGATTATTTTAGATTGTGAATAAGACTAAAAAAAACTGGTTGTTTTAAGTTTGAGGATTAGATTAGGGTTTTTAAATATATTTTAAGGGCTTTTAAAATTAGATTTCCGAAGTATTAGAAATGAAGATTTAAGAAGCAATTATCCAATTTGTAAACAAAGGATTGAGCGAGGCTCTTCGTCACATTGAATTCGGTGATGCTCTTCATTAATTTTGATCTAGCGATTCGTTAACGAGGGATTTGTATTGACTATCCTAACTACAAACCACAAATAACGAATCAAAAAAAATCTAATTTGAATTAAACACATATTGTAAACACTATCTTATTAAATCATGCATGAATAAGCACAAGAGTTGCTAATTGTATTATACAATGGACAGTTGGTCTCATGTGAATCGTCCAAGGCGTTGGGGTCGAGGGTCCGGAAAGGGTGACCCGAACCCGGACCCGTGTAAAAGGCCAACCCGCTGGGTTGGTGACCTGTCGGGTCGGCGGATTGACCCTTTTGTTTTAAAATCCGATTTTTTTATAAAAAAAAAGAAGAAAAAAGGGATGACCCGACGGATCGACCCGCCAACGGCTATTTTAGCCGTTGGGTTTTATTTTTTAATTTTTTTTTTCAAAATTGACGCTTGGCGGGTCGATCCACCCGGTCATGACCCGCGGGGTCACGGGTAAGGATCACCTCGACCATTACCCGTACCCGTAACCCGCCGGGTCACGGCTAACCCGTGACCCGGGGACATGCTTAATCAAAAGTAATCAAACTCTACTCCAATTACTTTAAATTACAATGAATGATTTCAAAAACTTTCATGAATAAGGGTATATGTATGGACTAGATTCGTTTCCTTTCCGTTTCCGATTCCGGAGTAAAACCAAACGGGCCCTAAATCTTTTATCAAATTACAAATTAAGCCAATACATCCTTTTTTACTAAACCATAATTATCTTGTAAAATATGGACTTTGCTATCCCACCTCGATTATCAAGAAAACATGACCCTTCGAGAAGTTGTATAAATAAACATAGAAAGTTTGAAGATTAATGTTATATTCTGAGTTTACTATTATTTCGTTTTCTATCAATAATGTCAAACGATCATTACTTTTGAGTTTACACTTATATCAAGTTTATCTTCTTTTTCAGAATCGGGTCAACAATTATGTTGTTATTATTTAATAAGCGTATACTTTATTACATAAACATTCATAATCAAATCAACAAAATATAATAAGAAAAATACATCTACAAAAAATTATTCATACAATAAAATAAAAAATATATATATTTTTATAGTTCGTAAACAAAGGACTAAGCGAGGCTCTTCGTCATATTGAATTCGGTGATGCTCTTCGTTAATTTTGATCTAGCGATTGGTTGACGAGGGATTTGGATGTTGACTACCCTAACTACAAACCGCAAATAACTAATTAAAAAAATCTAATTTGAATTAAATACACATTGTTTGGGAACTATCTTATTAAATCAAGCATGAATAAACACAAGAGTTGCTAATTGTATTGCTAATTATATTATACAATGGACAATTTGTCTAATGTGAATAGTTAGGCGTTGGGGGCAAATTGGTCAGTTCCTCTATGGAGTATTACAAGTATTCAAACCCAAATAGCGAACCCGTCGCAACGCGTTGAATCAAAGAGAAAGGAGAAGAATAAACACACAGGAATAGGTGAATCTCTTTCTCTCCCTCTTCGTTTGTTTCTTTGTCCTTCAATGTTCTTCCGTGACAAGTGAAAACTCAAATTTCCGTTGATTTTAATCATTTTAATTTCTCTGATATGCTTTCGTCTTCGATTGATATCTGATTTTTGTTGTTATTTTCATCTCGTCTCATGATATTTATCTAGAATTCCGGCAACGGAGCTTTCTTGCTGCCTTTTTAATTTTTTGTGAAGAATTCAGTATCTATTTGAAATAGGTTCATATTTGAGCGAATACGCATCATTTGACCAGAAACTGTACCAATCTTAGTTTTAGGTCTTGATATAGCGTCTTCTGCTTTTGAAGTGCTTCGATCCTGCTTCCGATTTCGTTTCTTGATGTATGCGCGTGTTCGTTGCTGGATCTTTTTGAGAAAATAATTGTAATAGCGATTTGCAGAAAATAGATGTTTGTTTCTCCATTCTGAAATTTTCGCTTCTAGTAAGCTTCTTGTGCTTTTTTAGGCCCTTTTATCTTTGCATCTTATTTCCTTTTTAGCTGCTACGTTTTAAGCCTTCTTCCTTGATGTATGTGCGTGTTCATTGCTGGATCTTTTTTAGAGAAACCAAAAAATTGTTATCTGCATGCCTAATTGCGATTCGTAGGAAATAGATTGTGTTTTTCTGTCATGATTTGTTCGGTTTCTTCGTCGAATATCAAAGACGGAGGAGGAGTTGCGGTAGTCTCCAGTTTATGATACTTGTTAAATAGTCGATTTTTATTCTGTTTGTATTGATGTACCTGTTCATCTGAAACTTTTGTTAAATCATCTGAAACTTGTTTAGCTTGCTTTGCTTGGTGAAATAGTGGTTTGATGGTTGTAGGGGGAATATATGCTCTAAATAGGTCAGAATCTAAAGTTTTCATGATTAGCCATGAATGTAATGTTCTTTCTATGGTAGAATTACATCTGTGTCTCTGCGATTGGTGGTTTAGGGATTGCTGTAAGTCTAATACTTCTCTTTGAGCTTCATTATGTCATCAACAATGTCTAAGTAGGTTGATGTCATTGGCCAAAATTTTGTGACAAACTGATGAATATATAAAATTTTGAGGGGTTAGTAACTGTGGATATGTCATGTTTAATTAGATGAAGTTATGGATTTATTAGATAGATGTATCAAGGTGCAATAGCTATTACTAGTACTACTCGTGTTTAGATTTTTCATTTACAATTGAAACTACATTCGAAGGCACAATAAATTCATGGACTCCTATTTGGATATTTCTTGTTGATCTTGAAAAGGCTTCTGCACAGAATATCTAATTGCCTTTTTAGAAAGATGCGGTCTGATAAGGATAGAATGTCTAATTGCCTTTTTAGGATGATAATAGAAGGCATTAACTCCATGGTTAGCTGTTTTGTTTTGGATAATTGGATTCTAGCTTACTGGTGAAAGTGTATAAAAAATAATAGTAGAATGTGGAGAGTTGTATGAAAAGAGAGGAAATAGTGTATTGAAAATACAAATAATAAATGAAAAAAAATAAGTGAAATTCTATTTGTGGAAGGTTTGAGTATGACATATATTACTAACCAAAATTTTATATTTCTAATGACAATTATTGAGAACTAAAATTTTAAATCTCTAATGACAGTTATTGAGAACCCAAGGAGTAAGACAGTTGACTCTAATGACCCTTAATTAGTGCTAGCTTGTTTACATCCTGTATATAGATGAATGGTATTGGTGATTCTCTATATATGGCAAATATTTTTACTTGCAAGCTCTTTCTTATAAGTTATGATTTGCATGTGTTTCTGATGTGGTCGGCATGACTATTGAATTTTGGATGTAAACCTCACCTTATTAATGAACGACAACACTTACAACACTTTTTATTATCAGGAAATTCTGAATATTATGAATAAAGATACTACTGTTAAGGAGGATTCGTCGGAGCGAGCCAGGGAATTGCTGATCGCAATTTCTGAGTCTGAACCAGACAAGATTGAGAACCCAACAGCTGTGCAAGAGAAGTCAGAGAAGCCTAAGGAAACCAATGAAGACAGACTTAGAGAAGAGCTCATATCCATCTCAGACTCACCGTCACCGGACAAGATTGAACTACCTGCAATCCCCGGACTTTGAGTATGTGTCTCGTACGAAAACAATGTGAATAAGGATTGCTTACACTTGTGAAGCTCTTGTGTTTTTGTGGAATTTTGTACTGCTTTCGAATTATGTCATTGCACAGTCGTGGGGTTAGAGAGCAACCAAACCATGTATACAGCTGCCTTTTTAGGCATGGGTTTCAAATGTATCCACTGTCCCGGTATCCCTTACTAAATTATATGGTCGTCTTACGATAAAAAAAAAAAAGAGAGAGTTTTGATTGGGTTTATTTGCTTCTTTCTTTTGCCGTTACTGTATATTTGGACTTATCTTATACATTTTTAATTTCAACTGAAATGGTTTAATACAACTTATCGAGGCATTAAATAAGCTCTTAGATGACACAGCTTGCAATTACGATTGAATCTAATTGGGATCCTACTTGACTCCTACAGAGCATCTCATTAAATAGTTGGACATTAACTCATTACATCACGATGGTCCCTGATTGTTTATTAATTTGATATTTTCCTAATGAGATTTTTGAATTATTTTATAATGGTCAAGTGATTAATCATGTCAGCATGATCATTGATTAGTGTTTTAGCTTATTTTATACATTGCTCCGTCGTTCATTTTGTGTTTCTTCGCTGATATATTAATTTAGATACTCTCAAGATTTTGGAAAAGACACATTAATATAATTTATGGTTGAAAGGTGAGGAGAAGTCTGATTAGGTCAACACAATCTACTCTTGTACTAAGGAAATATATGTAATATCTAGCTGAAAAAACCAGGATCTTATCACGTTGAACAATTTGATGCCTATGATTAAGCTGATTTCAACATGGATCTGCAATCCGATACTTATCCCACAGTTTGAACACATTGAAAACAATATGTTTGATCAACATCCTCCCATTATAAGTATAACCTCCAAATTGCAAATTTACATAAACAATTGAAACTTGAGCATCTCAAAATTCATTAACAAGCTTTCCCTTCAGCTGATCGAATTGAAGCAGGCAGGCAAGAAGTAGCAATGGAGTTGATGGGTTTATCAGTCATTTTGGTGGCTTTGTGGGTGCTTCTAAGGAAAGCAAATGAATGGTTTTATGTGAATGGATCATTGAATAAGGAGACGAAGAAGCTTCTTCCTCCTGGTGACTTGGGCTTCCCTGTCATTGGCACTCAGTTGTCTTTCCTTAAGGCCTTCAAGTCACCTGATCCGGACTCTTTCATCTCCAACTTTTCTTCAAGGTCTTTTATTAATCTATATCTCCTTGTTATCTCTACAATTTGATTTCTTTATATATAGATACTAAAATGATGTGATTCATGTATATAGATATGGTGCAACCGGGATATATAGAGCTTTTATGTTTGGAAGGCCATGTGTTATAGTCACTACTTCTGAAGTCTGCAAGAGAGTGTTATCGGATGAAGTGACATTCGGTCCTGGGTACCCTACATCTATCACTAAGTTGATGGGGAAGAAGGCCTTCCATGGCATCTCGTACGAAGAGCACAAGCGCATGAGGAGGCTCACCACTCCTCCTCTTAGCGGCCAACGAGCTTTGTCTCTCTATATTAACCACATTGAAGACACCGTGGTTGAATCATTGGACAAATGGGCGTCCATGGAGAAGCCTATTGAGTTCTTGACCGAGACAAGAAAGATCGCGTTCAAGGTGATCATGTATGTGATGATGGGCGAGAGGAGTGATTCGATAATGGAAGCATCGGAGAAGGAGTACACCACTTTAAACTATGGATTGAAGTCCATGGCTATTGATCTCCCCGGCTTCGCTTATCATAAGGCACTCAAGGTGACTACATACTTGTAAATTTTATTGATCAAATATTCTTTATATAGATAAATATAAAGAGATAAAAAGATAAACTAGAGATGAAGATAAAATAAAAAGATAAACTAACAAATAAAGGATAAGTCCAACATATGACCCCAGGCTCATACACTAGCAAGGCTGATTAAGAAGTATAAAAGAGTAATAGCTTGTAATTGTGTTGATGTAGGCAAGGGGGAATTTACAAAAGATCTTCCAAAGCGTAGTGGATGAGAGAAGGATGATGAATGTGGATGAAGAGAGAAAGGATATGATGGGCATGTTGATGGATGTGGAGGACGAGAATGGCGGCGGGAAGCTGAGCGATGAGGAGATCATAGACCTCATCATCATGTTCTTGAATGCTGGACATGAGTCTTCAGGGCATGCCATCATGTGGGCGATTCTCCTAATGCATGATCATCCCAATGTCTTACAGAAGGCCAAGGAGGAGCAAGAAGAGATAGTGAGGAGGAGAGAAGCAACACAGAAGGGGTTGAGCCTCAAAGAGACTAAGCAAATGGAGTACTTGTCCAAGGTCATCGACGAAACCCTTCGTGTTGTCAACATCTCATTTACGCTGTTTCGAGAGGCCAACACCGACGTTAACATCAACGGTAAGTCACTTACATTCGAGCTATCTATCTATATAGCTATACATATTCTTAATCTTCAATTAATTTTTGAATTGAAGGATATATTGTCCCAAAGGGATGGAGGATACTGACATGGCTGAGAAGTGCTCATTTGGATGAGGATAAGTTCCTCAATGCCAAAGACTTCAATCCTTCCAGATGGGATGTAAGTATCTTATTATAAAATCATACATTTCAACTATAATATATATATATATTTTATATTTCAATATTTGTATGATAATGTAAAAGGATCCAAAAACAAGGGCAAATTACATTCCATTTGGAGCGGGTAGTAGGTTGTGTCCAGGCAGGGATCTTGCAAGGCTTGAAATCTACATCTTTCTCCATTATTTTCTTCTTAATTACAGGTAATAAATACTTTTTCTCAATATTTTTTTTTATCAATATATAGCATTATTTTAATTGTGTTTTTGTAATGCTGATGGTTACAGGCTTGATAGAGTGAACCCAAGGTGCCCGGTGAGATACTTGCCCATCTCAAGGCCAATTGACCATTGCCTTGCCAATATAAGAAGGATCAACTAAGCTGCATACATATGTAAAATATTATGAGAATAACAACTCCTCTATAACTATTTATGTTTTCTCCTTGCATTTTATTTGAAGCTTCCTATTGTATTATAAATGAATACTCATGATTTAGTGTATAAAGTTTTATATACCCAATTCTATTAACATAGAGATCATAAAAACTCAACCCATATAATATTTGTTTTTGTATACCCATTTTCAATGGAAATCAAGATCTAATTTCTGGATTCGGTTCAAACTCAACTCTAACTCGTTCACTTTCTAAACAAATCAACTAAAAGGTGTGCCTACCTTAGAAAAACGAGATGTCACCTCTTAATTTTTATTGTAAGTATGATATCATTATAATAAGTCTCTTCAAGCTTGATCAACAATTTTGCAGTAAAAGTTGTGATTTTGTAACCATATATATCCTTAATAAGGTGAATTCATGTATTTCTATTCTGAAATTTGTAATTTTGCACAAACCCAAATGTGCATATTAAGAAAGGCAACTCAACCAAATGTGATTATTACAAAAGGAAATTAGTAATGGAAATACAAAGAAACATGTAATCAAAATTAATGATCTTCCTCCTCACAGTGCTTAGTGTACTCCTTTGGGCCCAACAAGGATTCCAATTCTGATGGGTTACTTGGCTTCACTTTTATCATCCATCCATCTTCATATGGGCTTGAGTTTATCTACATTTTTCCAAGCCCAAAACCAAGAGTAAAACATTCACATTACCAACCTTACACGTCCAATTATGGTAAATTGCAAAAACCACTCTTAAAAGTTGTCCATAATTTTCAATTTTCTTTTCACAAAATAAACTACTTCACTTCCGGGCTTAAAAATATATAAATACCTCGAATTACACTCAAAATGAAATTTACGACATAACTTTTTACATAATTATAAAATATATACACCTTTCTAATCATCTGCATTTTATTGAGTATTGATTGTCCCACGTCGACTATACTAAAATATATGAGCTTAATATATGAGTTACTTTTTCAATTTTTAATTGGTTTTATGGTAGAACCTATGTAATTCAAAGGACGTGTGTTCTTCATGTCGTTTGGTTTCCAATATAAAATATGGTATCAGAACAGGTCCTATTCATCTCCACGTCATTATATTCTTAGAATTGAATTTTAGATGTTATAAAGAAATGAAAATAGCCTAAATTATGGGCGGATTAGAAATAAAGGGACGATGTCGTGACCTACCAAGCCGGGAGTGTCGGAGAGCTTGGTGTTAACCTCGACGACCTCGCCGGAGATGGGCGAGTTGATATCACTTGTTGCCTTGACACTCTCGACCGCCCCAAAGCTTGCGCCTTGCGCCACGGAGGTACCACCCTCCGGCAGCTCTACGAACACCACCTCACCCAGATGGTCCTACAAATGCAATCATTATATTTATAGGATTAATACTAAAATAAATAAAAAAAAGTTTAAAATCTAGTAAATAAGAAGTATATGTATACCTGGGCATGGTCAGTGATGCCAATGGTAGCAACTGAACCTTCGTGCTTCACCCATTCGTGGGAAGTTGCGTACTTCAACCCTTCAAGGACTTCCAAACGGAAACACCAAACGACGCGTTTCAGTGGACTAATTAGTTAATACTGTGCGTTTGATGTAATTAGATTGAATAAGATTACCGGAGGAGAAGCAGCGGGAAAGAGCAGGGGCGGCTGGGGCGACGGCGCGTGAGAGCTTAAGCGCATTGGCTGTGGAAGAAGCCCACATTCTCAACGCCATTGGATGATTGTATTTAAGCTCTGTGTATTCTCAGTGAAACTAAGCTGTCTGTGTAAAGCGCTGTAAGCACAAAAAAGGAAGATATGGAAGGAGAAGGAGGTTATTATCTTGTTTGAATGGTGGACAATGGAAGCCTCATCCTCACCCTCCATTTCTCTCTCAGATTTTTATATTTTGGCCTACTATTCACATTTCACCAATATTCTCACATTTTCATATCTCATAATGTCCTATTGTCCTACACATATTAATAATATAATGAGAAAATTGGTACCCTTTTTTGTTGAATAAACTTTAGTATTTTTTCATCTAAACTATTAGAACGGTAACTCATTTATTAAATTCGACGAAAGATTAGTACCTGGATATATTATTACAGATTTTCAACACCGATCAGTTAACTTAACGTGTGAACAGTAATTCAGGTACTAATATTTGGTCGGGCTCAATAGGTGACCGTTCTGATAGTTTAAACGACAGATTATTAGAGTTTCTTCAGGCTAAAAGATGGGGTATTATTTAGGTAATTTTCTCTAATATAATATATCTATATTTAAACTTATATGAATAACCACGCAACTTCCGAAAATTCCGGTCCCATCCCGAGTCGGCGGAATTTCAGCAAAATAGCAATTCCGTCTCGTATATATATATATATATATATATATATATATTAATTTAACTATAACTAAATGGAACTCATAAGTCCAAATCATTAGTTATGTATTTAAATAAGGGAAAAACAAATCCAAAATAATATCAACTATCAACATTCAACCCAAAATAATACCAACTTTGAAAATTATTATGAGCGATACAAACTATCAACATACTTACCAAAAATAATATGACTTACTTTTCCGGCGAAAATACTAACTCCGGCGATGACGTGGCAACCGAAATTTGACATGTCATCAATATAGATTAATTGTATGACGTGGATTATTTTTTTAAAAAAATCAAGTTAATAACACATAATTTTTTTTAAAATATAAATTAAGTTCTAATTTTTTAATAATTATATTTAAAATATAATTTTTGTAACTATTTTCTTATAAAGTTTTACAAACTTTTTGTAAAATCATTTTTTTTAAAAAGAAAAAATTTGTAATATATATTAAAAATAAATCGTTTTTACTTTTGAATTTTTTAAACAATTTTAGATCTTTTATTTATTTTTCATACAATTTAATAAGTTTTAATAAAAAAAGTTTTTTAAAAAAATCTATTTTTATTCAAAAATTAGTTAAAATATATAAAATTGCAAAAAAACATTACAAGAAATTTTTAATTAAAAATCGATTTTTAATGTAAAAATTAGTTAAAATTTTTTTTAAAAAAATAGATTTTTATTTAAAAATTAGTTTTAATAAACTTTTTTTTATATAAAATAGTTACAAATTTATTATTTAAAAAAATAATTTATTATTTTAGCATATTAAATGTTATTAACTTGATTTACAAAAATAAAATCCACGTCACATAATTATTTCTTGATGACATGTCAAATTTCGGTTGCCACGTCATCGTCGGAGTTAATATTTTCGCCGGAAAAGTATGACATATTATTTTTGGTAAATACGTTGATAGTTTGTATCGCTCCTAGTAATTTTCAAAGTTGGTATTATTTTGAGTTGAATACTGAAAGTTTGTATTATTTTGGGTTAGTTTTCCTTATTATTTTGGGTTAGTTTTCCTTAAATAAATTATACTATCACGCCTAAATTCACATATAGAATGGTTCATTTTATTTGTAAATTTACGCCTCATAGTATAATTTATTTAAATACATAACTACTGACCCATTATATTTGTTAATTGAGGAACATTCTACTTGTTAATTTAGGCAAGTTGACAAGTTGTGTTTTTTTGGAGCAAATGAACTCGACTAGAAATTTGAAAAGCGTTGAGAAGTTGGCATTCGTTGTTCACTTGCTCTAGAAAAACACGACTTGTCAACTTGCCCCAAAGTAACATATTTCGATTATTTATTTTTTCAAATCCCTAGTCTTTCAACACGAATGTCAACTTCTCAACTCTTTTCTATAGTTCGCTTGTAGAAAATTAGAACACCGTTTTTAAGCAAAAAAAATTGTTCATATCCGACAAAAGCTAAAGGAAAAGTGACCTCCATTGCTAAGAGAGTGATCGATGTGTAATTTCATTTTGGGCTTTTATTTTGGATGTTTAAACAACATTAATTGTGGTTTGAGGAGACTATGCAACACACTAGTATGTATTATTGAAAAATTTAATGTCTTCCATTTTAACTACGATATACATGAGCATTTTTGTGTGTAAATCATAAAGGGTAAACATTATCAATAAATTATAGGTCAAGCGGGATTTGGCCCGTCCCGATCTCAATCGGGATAGGACCCGACGAGATTCAATCATTAAACACAAGGCCCGTCCCGATCCCTCCCATGTATAACAGCGGGGACATGACTTGAATGACCTCAATCTCGTCTCATCATGTACCCAATCCTATAAATAACCTCGCAAAGAACTCTTATGATAGTCTTAGTAAACAATTTATGATAAAAACTAGTAATATATTGCAAGTATGTAAATTTGTTATTAGATACCAACACTAAAGTTATTCATATTGGTTCTTAAATCATATTATATGTACTATACATTTTTTTTTATAGAGGAAAGGAATTATGAGGGATTAAATACGACATGTAGTCCATCCTAAATTATCATTGTGGATGTGAACCTTAAGCTTGTGATCTGCACTAAAGTCAATCGGTGAAGAAAGGTGCCCCATGTGGATAAGCTTGTCAACAACTCCGTTTATTTTGCTAAAGGTTTGTTTAATTTGAACTAATTTAAATTTATTCAGTTCGATGAGGAGGTCACAATGAACATTTTATTTTTCCAATAGCATTGTCAATATCTTTTGTTGACGTTAATGACACTAGATTATCACCTTAATAATGATGTTTTCAATCTTGAGATTAATTGCTTTGAGAGTACCGTGATAGAGGTCAAGTGCTTTGGCTCCGATGATAGAATTGTTTTTTGATTTTCCAACATCATGGGAGATGTTATTACCGAGGAGACTCAGATTAAAAAGTCAGATGAAAAATCACCCGATTCAAGCAATGATCCATAAAAGTTGAGTTTGAAAAAGAGAGCAACGAGCTTTTCCCATTTGATATTCTTTTTCCTTCTTTGGGGATCTGTATTTATTTATTTTTAATTTTCTTTTGTGTGCATTATCTTGATAACGTCTGTTGAACCATATTTTAAGTTGATATATGATAAATATAGTGGTGCTATTGGCGGTTCCTCTTGTCTCATTTTGAAAGAAAATTTTATTTTTTGAATACCAATACCCCACTAAATTGTTGCAAGCAATGCTATCTTTGGGAGTCCTAGTTTAAGTTTTAGGTTTTGTAGATATATGTTTGGTTTTATATTATCAAAATTTTGTGTGGTAACTATGTGGTAGATATTAGGGTTTATATTATTTATTATTTATTTTGTATACGAGCATTTAAAGAGAATATGGTTGAGGTCTTGTTTATGATGGTTACAGAATTCACAATGCATAGTAACCGTCGTTCTTCTTTCATCTAGTTTTTCTTTTGTTAGTAGGCTGTTAAGAGCAATTATCCAGAGAAATTTTTTTTTTAGACTGGATGTCTAACTTCCAAATCCATTCGCAAAAAGGATCCGAACAAAACCTGTTTTTGTTTTCTTATAGGAGTTTGAAAGTTGGATATCTGAAAAACCGACCATTTTTACTTTTAACCATTTTTAGTATATTATAAATTTATGATAAATAAAGTTTTTATTCAATCTATTAATTTTTTTAACTTGGATTTCTAACAAACACGATGATGGTTCAATCTTTCTATTTTTCACTCAATATGTTCTTACCAATATTTATGGATAATGGACAATTTATACATCGATCATATTTTATAACTATAATTTGTAAACATTATTCTCTTAGTATTTTATATCGGACCAAATTTTCTTTATAACGGAAAGTGGTTAGGTTAGTCTACCTCCTAAAGGTAACCCATCCTAAAGAATTCTTGTAGGTGAGAGAACACGAAGTTCGGGATCATCCGAAAAATTGATGTTGGGTGTCGAGATTCCCAAATTGGTCATTCAGTCAGCAACATAGTTGATTTTTCTAAAAACATGTTTGATATGGACATTGTCAAAGAAACGAAAATCCAATCTGGAGTCGTATATAATCATCTCGACCTCCCATGAACAACTCCACAAACCTTGAAGTGTCTTGATTACACACAAATGATCACCCTTGATTTTGATCTTTTTTTATCTACAATTTGTTAGCTTTTTGCAAGCCAAGTTAAAGAGCAAAAACTTCAGCTTTTATCACCGAGTTAAAGTTATTTTTTTTAGCACCGAGGCTAATTATCTCACCATTGTGATTTCGAACCACAAAGCTAGTGGATGTTACTCCCGAGTCGACTTTAGATACATCAAAGTTAAGTTTATGGAATTCAGATTTTGGTTTAGACTGATTTTTTAATTGTGTTGTGTATTTTTAGTCACATAACAAATATTGCAACCTATATAGAAAACTAAGGAGAGACACTTCTCATGGATATCACCTTCTCAATTGCATTTTTATCATGTAACCATATTGTCTCTCGTGAGAACATTTTGCATATCGTTATTCCTCGTGGACATTTCTGGTCCGTCACTTGATTTTAGCTATGACAATGGAGGCTCGCCAAAAATGGTAAGTAATCTATCTTGATCTATGTTATTGGTATATAATCTATCATTATCTATGTCTTTTAAATTGCAAATTATAGAGCTAGTACATCTACAACGCAATTTGGTTATAGTAGTTCCTGAAGGCATTGTAGTTTTCTTTTCTTTGCCTATTTAGTTTGGAGGTCTTGGTTTATACTCAAATGTGGAGACCTCTTCTTTTATTTTTGTTGCCTCCAGATCTCAGTCTTGAACCCTTCAAGGTCACATAATATTGCGGGATAGTGTAATAGTTGATATGGGTTTTGAGTTATTTGGAGCGTTAGTCAAACTTCAAACATTTATTCCTAGTTTCAATCTTTCTGGTTGTACTGTCAAGAAAACCGTCCTCCCTAAAGGCCAATATGCTTTGGCGAGTGCTCTTTTTGGTAAGACAGTGCAGACGATGGAAGAGACGTTTGATTTGACCCTTCGAGAGAAAGTAGTTTTTAAGTGTCTACAATCAGCGCATAGTCAAGACTTCCTTCTTTCCATACCCATTGATGGACTTGGACAATATATTTCTCTTGTTGAGTATCGCACGATTCTTAAGTATTGTCTTATGGTTCCTTTTGTTCTCGGGTGATGCGGTTTGTCCTATGCCCAATTGTCGGAGGGCGTTGGGTGCTTTTTGGGAGCATGCAGTTCATTGTAAAGAACACCCTAAATTCAAATATATGCATGATCTGGTTCGTGATGTCTTGTGTGACGTGTTTAGGAGAGATGAGGTTTCGGCATAGAAGGAGGCACATGTGGCCTTCTTAATTAATCTGCGTGAAGGAAGTTCTACGTTGAGACCCACAAATGTGTTAGTATTTGGATGGGTGGGTGACAAATATGCTTGTATTGATTTGACGGGGTCTCTCCTCTAGTTTGTTTGGGTAGCGGGCTTTTTGTGGTAGATAAGACGTCCCTCACTACGACCTCTATGAAGGTGGCTATGCATGAAAGAGTTTGCATCGAAAATCAACATGCGTTTCTTCCGTTCGCTTTTGACACATTTAGTTTTCTTGCACTAGAAGCCGTTGAGATTCTCATGAGGGTGAAACAGGTCTTGCATGGTAATGTTGTGTCACCTAGGTCTTCATACGTATTTTTTAGAAGAATCGAGTTTGCTATTCAAAAGGGGTTAGTGGTACTGCTTGTTGCCCGCCTACCTTCTACCTCGATGTAAATATTGTTTTCTTTATTAACATGGGGATAAATTAAGTGAAGGTGAGAAATTTGTTTGACGTGTAGTCCCAAATTATCTTGTTAGCTATCGTATTCTGATTTGTACTTACAGTTGGATATATTGGAATTGTTTATCTCTAAGAATATGTTAGTATAAACAATTTAAGACTAATGGAGATTTGCTCTCAATATGTGTTACAAGCTTGGTTTCCCTTTTATTTGATGGCCATTTGTGTTACATTATAGGACTATGCAAACAACTTTTACTTTATTACGATGCATAGAGAGAAAGTTGATTTTCTACATATATAGTAATTTATTTTATGGTAGTCTTACACTATTGCTATAAGTCTGAACATTGATGGTTTTCGTCCTTCTTCAACCGACACCCTTTTCATGTCTCAAAATAAAATAAAAAATAAAGGACTATTAATTTTTTCTTTTTTATGCATTCATCTAAGCCAGTTTTCTTATTGAATAGAATCATCCTATTCTTCTAGGTTATGACATCCTATTTATATATGATGTTCTTTTTGAATGAATTTCTTGATTTTTTGTTTCTTTTGCTGACTTAACTATCCATTTTGGGATTTAGCCTTCACTTCCGTTTCTCTAAATGTAAGTAATTTCTACTTACCCTCTATCGTGCCTACCTATATTTTAGAGGGGTCGTCCTTGTGATAGGAAAAGAAACATTAATGACTATCATTGTCTAACTGTTGTTGCTTGACATCCACGATGCATATTGCATTTACAACAAGTGCCTTCATAACCAATGTTCTTGCTTTTATATGATTTAGATTTAGATTAGATCAGTGCCACATTTATAGTGGAGAATTATAGTCTATATTGCGTTTTATGGTCTCTATTCATTAGACTGTGTATATTTATTTTTTTATTATTTTTTTTGATAATGGAAAGCGGTTCGATCCTATAGACGGCGCACCGACTATTGGATCGAAAGGCCGAAAAAGATCGGAAGACGGACTCACCGTCATGAATGATCACAACAAAGGAGGAAAAGAAAACACAAAGTTACATCATAAAAAACCCGAAAGCAGAAAGTCTCCAGGGGAAAGCAGAATGATGCAGCCAGCCGGAAGCGACGAGTATGAATGTTCATCTTCAAAGGAAGTACACAGATAGGAAGTTTGGGGAACAACTGTGGACACCTCATATTTGGACTGCAATAGAGCCGTCAGGAGTCGATCACACATCCACACCCCCTTCTCGACAAACACTCGAACCACCACCAAGACAACACAAAATAGAGAAGACGAAGTTGCAACACATGGGTATCGTGATATAAAAATGTGTACAACTTTGATGGTTTGAAGAGTAGCAATTTCTAAGGGGAACATTGCTCGAAAAGATTTGAGATATTTTGTTTTGATTGATCAAAATATGATCGATTTGCAAGGGAACATAAGAAAGTTTTTGTTTTGAATGATCTGATAAGGATCAATTTTGTTTTTAAAATCAAATATTGCCTCGACAATAAGATTTGAAACAAAATTCAATCGAACTTAATTTTTCATTTTCATTTTTTAAGGGTATTTGCTTCGCCAAAAAAGAAGCAGTTCCTCCGAGAAGTATGCTTTGAAAAGCACCGACTCCAATTGAGTAACCAAACGTATTTTGATTGTGTTAATCAATTTAAATGGATATGATCGGTTCCAACAAAAGCTAGCGAAAAGAGAAATAATTTGCTAGTTGTTATAAAATGAGCATGAACAACAACTTCGCAAATAATGCCATAGAACGATCCATTACCACAAAGGGATAAATGTTTAATTGGCAAGGCTTTGGAGCCTTAAGTTGAGTTTTTCAACATTATTAGAGAAACCAACAGATTTGTAGTTAGGTTAAAGTTGTAGAGAATAAATTTTGCATATACATTTGGTACTCAAAATACTTGCTATTAAGCCAGATGATATCAAGAGAAAGTGCTAGGTTATAGCACAAATACTTTAAGTATATTCCCAAAGATTGTGTATATTTATTGATCATCACTTCATCGCATTATGGTCTCCATTTATCATATTGTGTACATTCAATGATCATCCCAATCTTCATTGATCACCGAATTAATCTATGTTGCGCGCACACGCGACGAGCCCAGTATACTCATAGTTCGCAATTTATCATGTTATATACTCTAACATATTAGTGACATGCATGTTACAAGCTCAATCATTCATCATTATTATCACAATTAATTGGAACCCATATCGCTATTAATTTGAACCCATATCGCTGAGTGAAATATTAAATCACTTGAGAGACGATTTTGAGTGGAAAAAACTAAGAGTTATGTTTTTGTGGGGCGTGTTTGGTACTTCAGAAACTATATAATTTTCAATAAAGATGATTTCACCCAAAAAAACATTAAGGAACTTATATTATTCCACATCAGAACATAAATGGAAGCCAAGAAAGAAAAATATAAAGAATCATCCAACTAAGAAAGTACAAGAAAAAGAAAAATATAAAACGGAACAACCAAATAACGACTTTGTGAAACTTAATTTCGATGGTTAGAACAACTAATGGTTCAACCACCTTTGATTTTCTTAGACTAAAACCACCTTTGATTTTATCATACGAGACCACAATGCTTAGGTCATTTCTCTAGGTTACGGAAAACTTCCATAGTTATCACTCTTTGAAACAAAATCACATGCCCTTTAAAGGGACTTTTAAAGTTAAAGAGCTTGACCTGCAAAAAAATAGAAATCGAGGGAGATATTCATCAAATCCATAGGTGGAAAGCCAAATATTCTGATGAAGACGACTTCGACATAAACCAACCACGAAAGAAAGTGAATTCCACTAAAAGAAAAAATATAATATTAAATGGGATAAACCACAACAGGACTTTCATAAACTAAACTTTGATGGCTCAAAATTAGACTCGGGAATAACATCAGTTGTGATTCGGGACCATAATGAAAATGTCGCAAGCCTTGATGCAAAAAAATAACTTTAACTCAGGTATAAAAGCTGAAGCTTTTGCCCTAAAATCAGGCCTTCACGAGACAATTAGATTAAAAATAAAAAAGATCGTAATTGAGGGGATAACCTTTGTGTTATTAAGACACTCCAAGGTTGTTGGAGTTGTCCTTGAGAGATCGAGATGATTATTTCCGACTCCAAACTGGACCTCCGTTTTTTTGACGAAGTCTAGATTATGCATGTCTTTAGAGAAGTAAATTGTGTTGCAGACCGATTAACCTATTTGGGAATTTCGACACCCAGCACCACCTTTTTTGATGATCCCGAACTTTGTGTTCTCATCCGTAAGGATGCTTTAGGGTGAACTACCTCTAGGAGATAGTTCAAACTAACCACTTTCCGTCATAAAAAAATAAAAAATTGTGTCATGAGTATTTGGAAAACCACCATGACAAGTAGAATTACTTATTGGTGACATTATGTATTTGAGAAAATTCAAATCAAGTATATTTTCAAGAAAGTCAACACCGTGACCGACACCCTTGTAATTCTAGGCCAATTACACCCTACAGTCTATGCTAATATTCTTCAAGCGACCGAACAACTCATCGATAATGATACCATTACACGACCGATTTAGAGGACTAGATCCTGACATTTCATCACGTTATAACTTCTCATACCACTAACCTTTCTACCTAGTACCCTGAATTCCTTTCCATATAAAAAAACTCTTATAACATATTTCTACTTCATATATTCATGTCCAAAATATTTAATGTTTAGACTTCTTATGCACTCAATATTTCCAAAATTGTGTAATCACTTTTATAATTTATAGTTGGTTTAAAATATTAATATTTCTCAATTATATATCTTTGAATTAAATCCGTATGTATCTATATACATACTAAAACACAACCCACTTAGTCCACATGTCAATCAATAAGGTATGCCACCTAGGACTTTTTTTCAATATATTTACAGATATGCCTTAAGATATTTACAGATTTGTCATTTTTTTTATAAAATAAATTCTAAAAACGTTAATAAACAATTAGGAATGCCACATCATATTTTAATCATGCCACGTAAAAATATAATTGACTTATTTATAAATTTGTTACAATATACCTATCAAATATTTAAAATAAAAAATTATAAGATATTGATGATAAACGAAATCTTCAAAATTTTAACAAACAAAAATTTGAAATCTTTCTTATATTTTTGGAATTGTGTGTTAATAATATAAAAAAATATAATTTAGGCACATTTTACAATTTCATTTATTTTCTTCTCCTTATTTTTAAATTGAAATAATTTCAATATTTAATTATTAAGTTAGTTATTGAATTTAATTTTACTTTAAATTTTATGTCATATAATTTTTTTTTCTTATTTCTAAATTTAAGTTTTAAAATTAAATTTGTTTTTTAATTTTTAATTTCAACTTTTTTAATAAATCTATATATTATACTAAAACAATCCTTATTTTTAAAATCTATTCAATATTTTCTAGATAATTTTTAATTTCAAATTTGAAATCTTCTTTACACTCCAAATAGTTAAATTTTACCATCTTTCACTTTTTTAAAATTTGTATCATATATATTAAGGGAGAAGCAATTTTTGCCACGTGTCCTCTCAGAAATTAACCTCAGCAAAACTTTTTTATTTTAATCAGCAATATTTTTCAGCAATTTAAATTAAGTTTTTGCTGCAATTTTTTTTGTTACGGAATTCTGTTTGTGATATCTCCATTTAAATAGAAAAGGCTAAATCTCAACTTCTTTTTTTTTAATTACAAAAAAACTATACAGTTGATAATTAAAAATGGTAAAACTATACAGTTGATAATTAAAAATGGTAAAAGCTAAAAAAAAGAAGTTATCTCCATTTAAATAGAAAAGGCTAAATCTCAACTTCTTTTTTTTTAGCTTTTACCATTTTTAATTATCAACTGTATAGTTTTTTTGTAATGTTCATTTTTAAGAAATTATCTCCCTTAATATATATATATATATATATATATATATATATATATATATATATATTTATATATAAATAACTATACTACTTATAAATCAGATAATTAAACTGAGTGCATGAATACTATTACACATTTTAATATTTATTGTATTTGAACCTTATATTTAACATATTATAATATGTATTATAAAATTAAATTTAAAACGCAAACCCGCACAAGGTGCGGGTATTACACTAGTGTTATTTTTAAAATCTATTCAATCTTTTCAAGATAATTTTTTATAATAAATAACTAAGTTTTAAAAAATATTTCACCAAAAAAAAAAAAACTAAGTTTTAAATATTATATTGAGGTATAAATATAATAATAGAAAATTAATTTTTTTGATTTTTAATTATTTTCTTTCATTTTATAATTTTTTTTAATTTAATCCTCAGAACATAGTTGTAGTAGTTAATGTTTAGATAAAATATTTTTTCTTAGTGTTAAAATTTCTTTTGTAGATTAATCTCAAATACATAATGTATAAAATAAAAAATATAATACTTTTTTACTTAAAAAAAACCGGGCTCTAAACTTTTTGTGAATAAAGATCAACAAAAATACTTTTTGTTTTACAGGCGACGTACAAAAATTGAACATAATGTCATTATAACTTTTGGAATCATTTTTGGGGATTTTGTATACGATCCCTAAATATTCTAATATCTGTGAATGTGGCACTAAATTGAACGAAGAACCGGCAAAACAAAGGTCGAAAGGGGGAAGAACAAACTCTCTCACCCGGTGGGAAATTGATAAGAAATTCAGCAGATGGGAGAGATTGAGCACCATAGCCCCCTTGGCGGTGCGGAGGATGACCGAGGCAAAGTCGAGATCATCCTCAAAACAATCGGCCCTCTTCGCCCTTCTCGTCTTAAGCTCCCTCCTCGTCTCAAGGTGAATTCACGATCCTCCTCTTCGATTTCCTATTTCCCTTCTCTGGTACTCCATTTAAGTTGTAATTAGAACTGAAGAAAGGGTTTCTATCTGCTAAGGCTTATAAACTGATGTTATTATTAGACTTCGTTGGAAATCACGATCAATCAGCAAACATTTGCATATTTTGATTTTATTGTTTTGAGGGGTTTTGGTGGCTCTTTATATGGTTCCGTCTTCAGATGCAATTGGACAGATAGCCAGTTCCTTTATGATTAGGGATTAATATATGGATTGCTCGAGTTCAAATATGAAGTAATTTTGAGATTGGATTCCTTGCTTCTGGCAATTGGCATCTACTCCAAACATGTCTATTATTTTTGTGGATTAGGAAGGGTGAAATCCTTGATTTTTAGCCCTAGAACTACAATGCGGCACACGAAGTTGAAAAGTTAGGGCTGGGCATGTTACTGGACTGAATCCGGTCGGGCCCTATCCTGTTCTTGACTCGAGCAATCCTGCTCATAATTGTTGACAGCTTACATTTACAGTTTACAATTTAAAAAAAACATCCGAATTTTAAGCATCCTTAATTACGTGTTACACAATCTTCTCAAAAACACAAATGAACTTTGTCCAAAGATTAACATCACCTGTTACACAAACTCTTGAAAAACACAATTTGTCTTTTGATTTCTAACCTTATTCCTTAGGGGCTCGGGCTACAAAACTAAAGGTTGAGATCGAGTGGAGCCACCAGTTAGGATTAATTATATTTAAAATTAAAATTTTTAATTATATACGGACGGGGCCTAGCGAGAGGAAGAAGTTAAGGCTTGCATCCCGTTCCAATATTTTTTACTGGGATGGGATTGCTATTTTTTGAATGAAATCCACCGTGATCGAGACGGGACCTGGACATGATCGGAATTTGCAGGATTCGTGCCCACCCCAATGAAAAATGCTATTGCATTTACTGGTAAATAGCCAGTCTGGATTGCATTTCAGTTTGTATTTACTCAGAACATTTATCCTGATGAAGAGAGTCTTGGTCTATTTGATTTTTTTTAATCACCTTATGCATCCATGTCTTTTGTCCATTTTGCCTAATAAAACCTTTGCTTCCATTTCTGTTAGCATTATAGAAAGTACATGTTCTTGTCATCCAGATTAGGGCTGTTCAAGAATGATCCGGACCTGAAACCTGGAGTCCCGGACCGGACCGATTTTTTACGGTCTGTTTTTATATATTTTAAAAAAATGTCTGTCTTGGGTACATATTTCATAAAATATATTTTTTTTAGTTTTCGCAAAAATATATATATTTTATTTATTTTATTTTTATTCCGTTCTGAATCGGTCCAGTCCCCGCTCCAGGTTTTTGAAAATTCCGGTCCACCGGTCTGGTCCGGTCCGGTCCGGTTTGGATCGGATGCACAGCCCTAATTCAGATTCTTCCCATGCTGTATCTGAAGAAGTCAAGGGGGATATAAATTACTGTAGTTTGCCTTAATTTCTATGTTACTGTCAATATTAGCTAAACACTTACAAATTTATTTCTGTATAATAGGTATGTGACTTGAGGAAGTTAGTTGGTGAAAACGGGCATTTACCAACAGAAAATTTGAGTCTTATTTTGCGTGGAGATGTATTGAGTGACAAGAAAGATGGAGAGGATGTCTATGCCCAGTTTAAAGATGGTGGTATGCATCTTCCTTTAACAACGTTGAGGCTTATTTGCTCAACTGATGCAGTTTGAACAATGCGCTTTTTTTTGTTCGTGTTGTTTATTCATGTTTCACATGCACCATTAACTGTTCTATAGTAATATAGTAATGGCCTCAGGCTCATTTGAAGGAAAGAAGCAGGGAAAAAATACAGTTGTTCGATAATCTTGTTAGTCACGTGCATATCATGAAAACATTACTACAGCTTAATCAGCTGTAAAAATAGTTGAAGGTGTGTTCATTGGTAGGGAAAGAGGAACAGTAATCTCAAGCTTTTATTTCAGGCAAAATTTCAGCTGTAAGCTTCAATCATAGACATAAACTCATAATTGAATTATAGTTCTTCAATTATATAGAAAACCTCGATTGACCTCTGGCATAGTGAAAACTTGCGACTTTTCCTTAAATTGTCAAAATTGCAAATGTAAGCTCCCTCTTCAAGTCTTCATGATGTATCAATTTTTGGTTTTTATACAAATAAATAAAACAATTTTTTACTTCATGATGAAAAGTTTCAAAATAAGAGCAAAACAAAAAATTTGACATGCAAAACCATCAAGATATGTGAAAAAGGTAAGGAAACAGGTCAAAGCAACAGGGAAAGTTTAGATTAAGGCAAACAAAGTAGCTCAACTTTTTTCACCCAAACAAATGTAGCTTTCGGATTTAATGTTGATTAATCCTGTTAATATTGGGTAGGGGGTGTGTCTTTTGTTAGTTTGATGACCATATAAATGATCATTTCAGACTAGTTCTCCTAACATCAACAGCTCTGAAGATCACCAAGTACATTGGAAGGAAGCGGCTACTGCACTGTTATGTATATGAACTGTGAAAATTAACATGATTCATATGAGAGTAGAAATATTTAGTCTGGAGGTTACAGTTAACATCCATTTAGAGTTGGTTCTTTTATTTGTACACATCTTTCATATTTGTCTTGTTTTCAAGGAGATAGTTCATCAAACTTGATGTAGCAAAATCTCGTCTCACTATAAGATGACATTTCTATACCAACTTTGGATGTCATTGCAGACAGTACAGGAAATTAGGATTATTACGGGTATGGTGGGGCTGTTTCAGAAATGTCAAGTTTTAAGTATATTTTGTAAGAAAATGCTTTCTTGAAATGACATTTATGACTGTATGTGTACTTTTCTTAAGAAAATCTTGAGCATATGTGCCTTCATGTTTAAATATTAACATACGGAACTTTGCTGTAGATTCCCTGATGGTATCTGTTAAACCAAAAGTATTGCGCAAACGCGTTCCAATTAGAGATGACGACGACGACGATGATGAAGATGAACTGGTCAGATTTAGATAGTTAATCAATAGGAAACCTATACACGCTGAAAAACCTTATGTAGTGTGATTATGCATTGTATATTTGCAGAAGTTTCAGCTTCCAGAGACTGCCAGTAAGTGGAAGTGGAAGCTTTACCGCTTTCTACATGAAAAGTTGAAACTTCCTGGTGAGCACCTTTTCCCATCCTTACATCTTTTATTTTAGACGGTATCCTGATGAGGTTTATTTTCTCCCATTGATAGATATGGTTCTGATGGCAATTTTCTCTCTCAGTGTAAAGGCCTGGGCAATCATCATTTTGTGGTTTATCATGGCTCCTGTTGCTCATGAATGGGATCTAGGACCATTATACGTGAGTTTTATTCCTTTCTTCTCTCCCCTCTACATCTATGTTTCAGTTGACCTACATTTTTGCTTCAAAGTCCGTCTATTTTTGCTGGGATGCTTTAAATTTACATCAGATGACAGAGTTCTGATTTTCTATGTTAGGCTTGTATTCTTTTAGATTATTATTGTGTTAGGATTTTTTGAACTTCTATCATGAGGATACATACTAATACATTTTGAACTCGGCTAGACTAGATATCAGGAAACGGAAAGTATGTCTTGATATAAGCTGATCGCTGTAGAGAATGATATGACTTTCTTTGTGCAATACTCAATCAAAAGTATGCTTGTGAATTCTTCAGATACTTGGAACTGGTTTCATTATCATCTTCAGAAATCTTGGACAGCGACAGGCTGGTGATCTCAGGTGCGCGAACCATAAGTGTGTATAAGTGGATATGCTGCAAAATTTCGCTGCCATTTTTCGATTATAAAGTGACATTTCTACTAATATAATGTGTTAAATTACAGTGCTTATTCCATCTTTAACGAAGACTTCAGAGAGCTACCGGGCACCCTCAATGCTGATCGGCTGGATAGAGACATGCGAACCGGTCAGCTTTAACAAGTTGCTTGCAACACTCATGATAGCATTGTGTAAAGTTTCCAAGAGAAAGATATACAACTTGATGTCGTGTTCTAATTTCAGATATAATCCTCCATGTTTGTACTCTAGAAGTGAAAAAAGTAATAGTTTTTGGGCCTGAATAGAATTCTCTCTTGCTAAGCTGAACGTGTTTGAATTATCAGGTTCTTTTACGAACGCGTATCTTAGATTTCACAAAAGGATGGCATGACTAAGTTATGATATATGAGACTTGATCATATGAGTGAAATGGGGATGCAGTTTATGGAAAAGGAAGTTCTTCTTGATAGCACAAGATCACAAACCTTGACTTTTGTGAACATAGTGTACTTGAGAAGTTACAACGTAACAAGTTTTCAAAGAGCATTCACAGGACAAAAGACGCACTTGATTGTGTCTATTCGGATTGTTGGAGTCCGGTTAGCGTTGAGTCTCTAGGAGGTCAAAGATATTTCTTAACTGTCATTGATAATTATTCAAAAATGACTTGGTTGTTTGTCATGAAACACAAAGGAGAAGCTTTAAAGAACTTTAAGGAGTGAAACACGTAAGTAGAGAATCAAATAAGGAAAAAGATCAATAGAATGCGAAGTGATAATGGTCTGGAGTTTTGTTCGTTTAAGTTTTATTAGTTTTGCAAGGATTTTGAAATTGCTCGATATCATACAATCAGACATACACCACAACATAACAACGTAGTTGAGAGGGTGAATGAAACTCTATTAGAGAGAACAAGGTGTGTGCTCTCTAATGCAAAACTGGATATGAGGTTTTGGGGAACAATAGTGACTATAACATGTTACTTGATAAATTGTGGACCTCACACTAGCATGAACTACAAAACACCTTATGAAGTGTGGTCTAGTATTTGCTGACTATTATGATCTTAGGGGTTTTGGATGTACCATTTATTATCATGTCAGTGAGGGTAAACGAATGTACCATTTATTATCATGTCAGTGAGGGTAAACTAGAGCCTCAAGCAAAGAAAAGAGTGTTTGTAGGCTATGAAGATGGTGTCAACGGATCCAGAGTTTGGTCTCATCCGAGAAAAGAGTTACTATGAGTAGAAGTGTCGTCTTTGATGAGAGTTCTATGCTTAACTCGTCAGTAAAGCCGGTGAAATCAAGGGAGAGTAGCAATCTTGATAAACAGGTATAGATCCAGTTTCTTCCTCAAGAAGAAGAACAACTTCCACAACCAAAAGTTGAACTATCCAAATCTGGAACATAAAAAATCAACCATTAGAAGCTTTTCACTAGAGCTTAAGTGAGGGACGCTCAAGAAGAGTTAGAGTAAGACCTTCACAAAGGTACGATTTTGAGGATATTATTGATTATGCTCTATAGGTTGCAGAAGAGATGGATACTCATGAACCATCCACCTATAGAGAAGTTGTATCTAGGTCTAAAGCTACAGATTGGTTTGTAGTTATGGGAGATGAGACGGAGTCACTTCGTAAGAATTGGACTTGGGAGTTAGTCATACCACCTAGAGAGAGAAATGTTATTACTTGCAAATGGGTTTTTAGAAGAATGAAGGATGTCACCTGTTGAAGGGGTCAAGTATAAGGCTCGAGTTGTTGCAAGAAGTTTTCACTTGAGAGAGGGAGTGAATTACAATGACATTTTCTCGCCGGTAGTCAGGCATATCTCCATCAGAGTGTTACTAACAAATAACAATAGTGGCACATCAGGATCTAGAGCTCGAACAACTTGATGTAAAGACAACTTTGTTACATGGAGAGTTATAAGAAGATATATACATGACTAATCCGGATGGTTTCCAAGTTCCAGGGAAAGAAAAATTTGTCTGGAACTTGAAGAAGTCTTTACATGGACTTAAGCACTCTTTGAGGTAGTTGTACAAGAGATCTGACAGTTATATGACATAGATTGGTTACAACAATAGTGATTATAATTATTGTGTATACTATAACAAGTTGAAGAGATTCACTCATCTATATGGTCTTGTATGTAGATGATATGCTAATAGATACAAATAACAAGTATGACATTCAAAAGCTAAAGGGTCTTCCAAGTGTTAAGTTTGAGATGAAGAATTTGGGATCAACTCAGAAAATTCTAGGAATGGAGATTCTTAGAGATAGTGGTCATAAGAAGCTTTTCTTATAACATAAAGGTTACATTGGAAAGGTGTTGTCAAGGTTCGAAATGTCATCGGTCAAACCTATTAATACACCTAGTGTTGCTAACATCCATTTTACCACTTTGTTTTCACCTCATTCGGATGAGGAGGATAAATATTTGTCGCGAGTTTCTTATGTTAGTATAGTAGGGAGTTTGTTGTATACTATGGTATGTATAAGGCTAGATTTGGCACAAGTTGTTAATTTCATCATCAAGTTCATGGGGCAACCAGGAAAAGAACACTTGCAAGTTGTGAAGAGGATATATCGGTACCTTAGAGGTACATCTGACATTGGGCTCGTTTTTGAGAATGATACACAATGTTTGGTTACAAGGTACTCTGATTTTGATTATGTAGGAGATGTTGATACTAGAATATCTACAACCGATTATGTTTTCACTCTTTGGGGTTTTGTTGTGAGTTTGAAAGCAACCTTACAACCCATGGTTACTGATAACACGATTTATAGCATAGTTTTAGGTGCACATTTAGGTAGAATTCTCGCTCAATCATGCATTATCTAGCACTAGTCCAATACGTTTTGCACTCAAAACATGTATTTTGTCGAGATAGACGTCTACACGGACTTGTGTGCGTTTTGTAGGTATTTCGGGAAGTTTCGAGCCAAAACGACACGTTTGAGGGTCGCTCATTTAGAGGACACGTTTCCAAACTCATTAGAACGCAAGGAAAGGGCTGAGAAGGACTCAAGGAACCTTGCCAACACAGGCCATGCACCAAACCACAGCCTAATGATCCAAGGCGAAGTTTCTGCACAGAATCACGGTTCTCTGAAGAACCACGGCCGTGGAAATGACCGTGGATTTTGCCAGATTCTCGTGACAGCTGTGCCACGACTCTCATGGCCAGCTCATGAAGAAATTGGTTATAAAAGTGGTCCTTGATAGTTGTTAGAGGCAGCTGGGATTTTGGGTAGTTTGAGAGCAGCTCACATATTCTCCATTTTTCTTTGACAAAATATATTCCAAGAAGAAGAAGGACTTTTTCTAGGAAGGAAAGTGCAAGAAGAAGAAGAAAGGAGCCATTGCCATTGAAGAGGAGAGGAGAAGACACACTTAGCTCTTGTATTTTCGGATTTATTTCTAGAAGTTTTTGAACTCTTGAACCTTCCTTTGGAAGGGTTGTAAGTCGTTCTAATTTCATCTTCAGATTTAGATTGTGTTTGAAGTTCATTTGTTCATCTTCTTTCTCTCATTTTCTTGCAATGGAGGTTATGAATCTATGCTTGTTTGTTTTGATTTCTAATATGAATGTTGTAGGCTAGATTGATGTGATTCTAGGGTAAGGAAAGGATGGTTATGGCCAGATCTACGATAGGATGAATTTAGATTTACCTTTGGATGATTTTTGTTTATGAACGTAGCTACTGTTAGGAATCACGGGTAGTTCTTGAAGAACCACGGTCGTGGTTTCTGTAGAACAAACCGTGGTTCTTCCTGGTTCGAAGGATCTTATCTTAGGTTCATAAAATTGTTGAAACCCTAAGTTTTTGCTGAGTTTAACCTACCCTAGGGTGTCCTAGTGTAGCGACTAAGTGTTAGGAGAGACTTACCCGGTAATCCTTGCCCTTAGAATCTAAAATAGCAAAACCTTAGGTAATGGTGAGCCTAATAAGCCGCCATTGGATTAAATGTGCTAGGATAGTTGATTAGGACTTCCCTTTCCGAGACTTACCCGGTGAGGATAGGTTAGATCCCTAATTAAACAATCCGGTTTGTGTTAAATTCCTCCCCTTAGGTTCTTAGAGACTTAACCGGTAATGAGACCTTAGGTGTGGATTAGTTGGATCATGAGACTTACCCGGTAATTGATCCCATTTTAGGAACACTTAATCCCAACATATCATAATCAATCCAAAGAATGAATAGATAACTTGAGTTTTATGCCATAACCGGAATTTCCAACCCCTAGAATCCGTTTTCCCTTTCTCTTAATCAACATCTTGTTCGATTTGTTTATTTGTGCCAATTTTCCGACTTAGTTTGATTGATTGTTAGCATGAGTTATGACCCTTGCTTGATGACCATAAAAACCAACAAAAACATTGAGTTTCCATTTTCTTTGTTCCTCATCTTGTCTTAGCCTAGATTTACACTATTTTTGATCATTGCTCGACTCGATTTCACCTTAGTCTTTGAGTTCGACCTCGGAATACTTACCTTTCTACATAACGATCCGTACACTGCGGGTTTCGCTAGGTAGTTTAGGATTTAGTTCGAGTTTATAAATGTAAAGCTTTTTGTGCTATTTCCTAGCGTGACAAGTTTTTGGCGCCGTTGCCGGGGACTAGGTCTAGATTGAGTCTATTTTGTGATTGTTGGTAGTGTAGATCTTTCTTGTTGCTTTTGATCTCTCTTTGGTGTGTGTCTTTGCTTTTCAGGACATCTCTTACTCTTTAGGTGTATGCGAAGATCTCGTGGCAAGGATTTAGCTCAATTCGATCCCGAACCGGAGAAAACCCTTAGATCTAGATCCAAGAGCATTCGAAAAGAGAAAGAGATGGCCGGTAGGAACCTCCAAGCTGAGTTGGATGAAGCCTTAGAGCAAATAAGGCTAAGAGATGAGCTCTTGGAGGAAGAAAGGAGACTTGCCAATGAGAGGCAAGAGGCAACTAGGAGGGAGATTGAGGAGATTAGGCAAGCACTTGTGCAAAGGGAGCTTAACCGTCAACAACCTCCTCCACCTCCACCACAACCGCAGCCGGCGGTGAACGTTAGGGTTGTGCCCATTGCTATGGATGAGCCACAAACATTGGGGCAACGTATGGATCCGGCACAAAGAGCACACCGCCCGGGTGTGAACTTAGGAGATCCCGCAGCCCATGATTACGAGCTCCGCCCTCAAGTTCTACAAATGATCCGGCATAATCAATTTGGAGGGATGGAAGGAGAGTCTCCTCATCAACATTTGATGAACTACGAGATTTTGATGGAGACTCTTAGACCGCCGAGATTGGAGAGCAACAACCATAAGCTAAGGGCTTTCTCCTTCTCTCTTAAGGACAAGGCCTTAGCTTGGTATCAATCTATTCCGCAAGGGCGAGTTGGTACTTGGGAGGAGATGACAACCGAGTTTTTGACTAAGTTCTTCCCACCTTCCAAGACTACCGAATTAAGAGGGAAGATCAATGCCTTCGTGATGAAGGATAGAGAGAGTTTGTTCAAGTCTTGGGAGAGATTCAAAGACCTTCTCCTAGATTGTCCACACCATGGCATACCAAAAATTGAGCTATTGGAGATCTACTTCAAAAGACTTGATGAAGATAGCCAATTCAAGCTTCAATCCCTTTCCGGTGGGACTTTCATGAAGAAGCATGTAGATGATGCTTGGGAGTTTGTGGAGAAGCAAGCTCTAGTGATTGAGAAGTACTCCCATAGGAAGAGTGAAGGGAGAAAGGCGGGAGCATATGAGGTGAGTGAGGTCACCATGAGCAACTTCAAGCTCGACGCCATCAACAATGAGTTGAAATCCTTGAGGGAGTTGTGTGCTACAACCTTGAAGAACCAAGCAACTCCTCAAGTGCCTCCACAAGCCAACCTATCTTCCAAAGAGGAGGATGTGAACTATATGGGAAGGGGCAACTACAACAACTACCAAGGCCCAAGGAACTTCAACAACAACCGGCAATTCAACAATTACCGCCCCAACCATAACCATCCCGGGTTTTCTTACTCTAACCCGGATGGAGCCTTGAACCCTCCCGCTTCTACAAGCACAACTCCACCACCAAGAGCTTCACAAGAACCTCCACCCGGATTCACTCAACCTCCAAAGGATAGAACCGAAATGATGTTTGAGCAATTGCTAGGAAGGTTGAGCGGTCTTGAGAGCACGGTGACTTCCATTTCCAAAGCTCAAAAGGTCTTGGAAGCACAAGTCTTTCAAAAGGCGGGTGAGGCACATAGAGATCCGGGGAAGCTTCCCGGAAGAACCGAAGACAACCCTAGAGGCCAAGTTTTGGCTATCACAACAAGGAGTGGGTTGAGTATGAAGGATCCTTTGCCCAAGGACCAAGCTAGGGGGCGTCAAGTAGTGGTAGAAGAGGGAAGAAAGCAAGATGATGGAGGCAAGAGCAAGGATGTAGAGCCAACTTATGTAGCACCGCCTCCATACAAGCCACCACTACCGTTCCCACAATCAAGAGCAAGAGCTCGTTTGGACAATCACTTTGGTAAGTTCCTTGAACTAATGTCCAAGTTACATATTAACATTCCGTTCATGGATGCCATCTTAGGAATGCCGGCATACGGAAAATTCTTGAAAGAAATACTCTCCAACAAAAGGAAGTTGGAGGAGTATGGGGAGATTAGGATGACCAAGAGATCCTCGGAGTTAATCCAAACAATGAAGGAGGCAATGCCTCCCAAGCTAAGGGATCCGGGCTCTTTTTGTGTTCCGATTGGAGTAGGAGACGCGAAGTACGAAGCCCTTTGTGATCTTGGAGCAAGTGTAAGCATCATACCGCTTGCACTTAGTAACAAGGTCGGGCTAGGAGAGCCAAAACCGGTCAAGATGACCCTCTATATGGCGGACCGTTCTATCACTCATCCAGTTGGGATTCTTGAGGACATTCCGGTGCAATTGGGAGGATTCTATGTGCCTATTGACTTTGTAGTGTTGGACATTCCGGCGGATTACCCGGTTCCCATCATCCTAGGAAGACCTTTCTTAGCTACCTCCGGATGTTTAGTGGATTGCAAGAACGGGACTCTCTCCTTCAACATAGGAGAGGAGAACATCAAGTTCAAGCTGTCCACAATGATGAAAGGGCCAACCCTTGATGAAGATATCTTCAACATAGTCGAGCAAGAAGAATCTAGAGAAATGGTGAGCTCGATCTTGATCAAGGACCCCTTGGAAAAGGTTCTTACCTTGAGTATGATGGAGGAAGACATTGAGGAGAATTGCAATGAAGAAATCAAAGCCTTGGAGGCATTGGAAGAGGAGCCAAGAGTTGGATTTGAGAGCCATGAAGAAATTGTGAACAGCTGCAAGTTCCACGGTCGAGATTTGGGTTCCACGGCCGTCAAACTCTCTGGACAACTCCGAGAAGCAAGCTTGGCAAGAACCACGGTCGTGGAAGTTGAGCCAACCGTGATTCCAACCGTGGTTTCCCCTGAATCAGCTCTTGATGATGATCAAGCTTCTAGGAGCCAAGGAGAGTCTTCATTTGCTTTGGATTCATCTCATCCAACCTTGTTTGGATCGTCTTCAACTGATAAAGGTCCTCCCTCACTTGAACTCAATCCCCTCCCCTCTCATTTAAAGTATGCATTCCTTGGTGATAATTCTACATATCCGGTGATTGTTAATGCATGCTTGAGTGATGATGAACTTGCTAAATTGCTGCATGAACTAAGATTACATAGGAAAGCCATTGGTTATACTATTGATGATTTGGTTGGCATTAAGCCATCTTTGTGCATGCATAAGATAATGATGGAAGATAACCACAAACCCTCTATTGAACATCAAAGGAGATTGAATCCTATAATGAAAGAGGTGGTCAAGAAGGAAATCATTAAGTTGCTAGATGCGGGAATTATCTACCCTATCTCGGATAGTAAGTGGGTTAGCCCCGTTCATGTAGTACCTAAGAAGGGTGGAATGACGGTAGTAACTAATGAGAACAATGAACTAATACCAACTAGGACGGTCACGGGATGGAGAATGTGTATAGATTATAGGAAATTGAACATGACCTCTAGGAAAGATCACTTTCCCCTCCCCTTCATTGACCAAATGCTAGAAAGATTAGCTCAACACTCTCACTTTTGCTATCTAGATGGGTATAGTGGATTCTTCCAAATCCCTATCCACCCCGATGACCAAGAGAAAACAACTTTTACATGTTCATGGGGTACATTTGCATATAGGAGAATGCCATTTGGGTTGTGTAATGCACCCGCCACCTTTCAAAGGTGTATGATGGCTATCTTTTCAGAATACATAGAAAATATCATGGAAGTGTTCATGGATGATTTCTCTGTTTACGGTTCTTCTTTTGATAATTGCTTAGCTAATTTGTCATTGGTGTTGCAAAGATGTGAGGAAACAAATCTTGTCTTAAATTGGGAAAAATGCCACTTCATGGTAAGTGAAGGGATTGTGTTAGGACACTTGGTGTCTAACCGTGGCATTGAGGTTGATAGGGCTAAGATTGAAACAATAGAGAAGTTGCCACCACCTACCTCGGTGAAGGGAGTAAGGAGTTTCTTAGGGCATGCCGGTTTTTACCGGAGGTTTATTCAAGATTTCTCTAAAATTTCTAAGCCTCTCACTAACCTACTAATAAAAGATGTTGATTTTGTGTTTTCCAAAGATTGTCTTGAAGCGTTTTGTAGGTTGAAGAACGCCTTGATCTCCGCACCTATCATGCAACCTCCGGATTGGAGTCTACCATTTGAGATTATGTGCGATGCAAGTGATGTGGCCGTTGGGGCCGTTTTGGGGCAAAGGAAAGAAGGGCGCACTCATGCTATTTACTATGCTAGCAAGACGCTAGATGATGCCCAACTCAATTATGCTACTACCGAGAAGGAGTTGTTAGCGGTAGTGTATGCATTTGAGAAGTTCCGCTCGTACCTTGTTGGAGCGAAGGTCATAGTTTACACGGATCATGCGGCGATCCGTTATCTACTTACAAAGAAGGATGCCAAGCCAAGGTTGATTCGGTGGATCCTTCTTCTTCAAGAGTTTGATTTGGAGATAAGAGATAAGAAGGGATCCGAGAACTCGGTGGCGGATCACCTTAGTAGACTCCCACCATTAGAGCTTGGGAAAGACAACATCCCGATAGATGACTCGTTCCGGGATGAACAATTGCAAATGGTGGAAGAATGCTTATTCCAAGTGGCTAGGGGAAGTGAGCCATGGTATGCCGACATTGTGAATTACTTGGTGTGTGAGGAAGTGCCTCCCGGATTATCATATTCACAAAGGAAGAAGTTCTTCAACGATGTAAGGCATTACTATTGGAGCGAGCCACTTCTATTCAAGAGAGGCCCGGATGGGGTGCTTAGAAGATGCATACCGGAAGATGAAATGGAGAGTGTGATCCGGCATTGTCACTCCCTACCATGTGGAGGCCATGCTAGCTCACACAAAACGTGTGCCAAGGTATTGCAATCCGGTTTTTATTGGCCTAACTTGTTTAGAGATGTGCAAGGTTTTGTAGCGGCATGTGATGCTTGCCAAAGAACGGGGAACATCTCAAGGAGGAATGAAATGCCCTTGAACAACATCCAAGAAGTTGAGATTTTTGATGTGTGGGGTGTAGACTTCATGGGACCATTCCCTTCTTCATGTGGCAATCTATTCATCCTATTGGCGGTGGACTATGTGTCAAGATGGGTAGAGGCAATCGCCTCTCCTACGAATGATGCCAAGGTGGTGGTGCGGTTCTTCAACCGAGTGATCTTCCCTAGGTTTGGAATACCAAGGGTGATCATTAGTGATGGAGGGAAGCACTTCACAAATAGGAATTTTGGAGCACTTTTGACCAAGTATGGGGTGACTCATAAAGTGGCCACACCCTACCACCCCCAAACTAGTGGCCAAGTGGAGACCTCCAACCGAGAAATCAAGGCCATCCTCGAGAAGACGGTGTCTAGAACAAGGAAGGATTGGGCCATGAAGCTCAATGACGCACTATGGGCATATAGAACCGCCTTCAAGACACCTATTGGCACCACTCCCTACAAATTGGTCTATGGCAAGTCTTGCCATCTTCCGGTGGAAATGGAGCATAGAGCTTATTGGGCCATTAAGTGGCTAAATTTTGACCTCAAGGAGGCGGGAGAGAAGAGATTGCTTGATATCAATGCCCTTGAGGAACTCCGGTTGGAAGCTTATGAGAATGCCCGGATTTACAAGGAGAGAACCAAAAGGTGGCATGACAAGAGGATCATTCCAAAAGAGTTGAGTGAAGGAGATCTTGTCCTTCTCTTCAACTCGAGGCTAAGGCTTTTCCCCGGAAAGCTCAAATCAAGATGGACCGGGCCATATGTGGTAAAAAAGATCTTTCCCCATGGAGCTATTGAGATAGGAGGAGAGCATTGTGGAGATTTCAAAGTGAATGGGCATCGCTTGAAGAAGTACATTCCGGGAGCCCCAATAGACATGATCGCCCCGCTTCACCTTGCATAAACGCTCCCGAGCTTGGTCAAGCTAATGACCTTAAAGAAGCGCTTGGTGGGAGGCAACCCATCGGTAACATTTTTTCTTCATTTTAGCTTAGATTTTTCTGTTTTTGTGTGCTTTGTGTGTTTTGTCTATTTTATGTGTGCTAGAACATTAGTAGCATTGGAAACCTTTCTTGGAAATGATGATGATGAAACCCTCACTAATCATGGGTGGAGCGGACGCGGAACTTGGACGGCTAGCGGTGCCTAGCGCGGGTTTCAAAGCTTGAAGGATGCTTAGAGCTCCCTACCATGGTTGAAAGGATCATCCAACATCAATCCTCTTAGGAATTCCCAAATACCGAAGAAAACCATTTTACATTGTGAGAACCTTCTTTCACTCTCTTTACTTGAATACCACATTGGGGACAATGTGTTTCTAAGTATGGGGTGGGGTTTGCATGATCCTTTGCATGATGAGCATCTAGGATAGGTTAATATTTGTACATATCTTGCATTGTATATACTTAAATCGAAAATTCCATAAAAATCAGAAAATTTAAAAAAAATTTTGTGCTTTCTAGGCTTGGATATGATCCTAATGATGAAACTTGTCTTGTGATTGGCTATGAATGGCCTTATGTGTTGAATTGATAAATGCATATGTGGACTTGAACTACTTCTCTTGAATTCCATGAATGACTTGAGATCATGATGATTGCCTAGAATGGATTGAGTATTGAAAATCGAAATTACATGATAGTTCTTGCATACCATCTAGGAATGAATAAGGCACTTCATTTTTCTCTACTTCTCATCTTGATCATGATTGCTTGAGCACCTCAATTGATATAAAATTTGACCTCCTTTTAAAACCCATCCGGGAATAGGAGCATGCTAGTGTGTTTGAATGTGTAAAAAGCAAGTGCGGGGTGAAGATGTAATGAAAAGAATGTCGTAAATGGAATGCTGAAATTATTGTGGAAGTGTAGCCAAAATAGGTTTGGGGGCGTTGGTTTAAATGACAAGTAACTCGGTACACTTCACATAATCGGGTGTTGGTGCCTTGCCAAAGTCAAATGAGCCAATAGCCCTAACGAGCTTTGGTATGTGTGCCCGGTGTGGATGCACCTCGAAAAAGAGAAAAAGCCCGAGGATGGCTAATCACCGAGGTTTCGGCTATTGTACACCAATGCCATTGTCTCAAAAATGAGTTAAAGAAAAAGAAAAGAAAGTAAGATAGGGAAAAATATGCACTTGGGGGAAGTTGATCGAGGACAAGGAAGTGAAGTTAGTTCCATTCCCGGATTAGCATCACATACCTAGAAAATTCCCCTCCCCAATTGAAACGTTTCTTAGCCTTTTATGTCACAAGCCCTTATGACCTACTTGCATGTTTGTAAGACTTGGTAATCTAGATTGGATAGACTCTTGATCTTCTTGACATCTCCGTCCTCCCAACTCATGCATGTTTTTGAGTAAAGTACAATTGTCTTTCCATGACTTTATTGTTTGATACATAATTGCTTATTCAATTGCCATTGACCATGACTATGAAGGTGATCCAATAGTAGAAGCACAAAACCAAAAAGATTTTTGCCATTTTTCTGCATACATAAATCATGTCATCTCTTAGTCTATAGTTGGGAATTTGCTCGGGGACGAGCAAACCTTAAGTATGGGGTATTTTGATAACACGATTTATAGCATAGTTTTAGGTGCACATTTAGGTAGAATTCTCGCTCAATCATGCATTATCTAGCACTAGTCCAATACGTTTTGCACTCAAAATATGTATTTTGTCGAGATAGACGTCTACACGGACTTGTGTGCGTTTTGTAGGTATTTCGGGAAGTTTCGAGCCAAAACGACACGTTTGAGGGTCGCTCATTTAGAGGACACGTTTCCAAACTCATTAGAACGCAAGGCAAGGGCTGAGAAGGACTCAAGGAACCTTGCCAACACAGGCCATGCACCAAACCACAGCCTAATGATCCAAGGCGAAGTTTCTGCACAGAATCACGGTTCTCTGAAGAACCACGGCCGTGGAAATGACCGTGGATTTTGCCAGATTCTCGTGACAGCTGTGCCACGACTCTCATGGCCAGCTCATGAAGAAATTGGTTATAAAAGTGGTCCTTGATAGTTGTTAGAGGCAGCTGGGATTTTGGGTAGTTTGAGAGCAGCTCACATATTCTCCATTTTTCTTTGACAAAATATATTCCAAGAAGAAGAAGGACTTTTTCTAGGAAGGAAAGTGCAAGAAGAAGAAGAAAGGAGCCATTGCCATTGAAGAGGAGAGGAGAAGACACACTTAGCTCTTGTATTTTCGGATTTATTTCTAGAAGTTTTTGAACTCTTGAACCTTCCTTTGGAAGGGTTGTAAGTCGTTCTAATTTCATCTTCAGATTTAGATTGTGTTTGAAGTTCATTTGTTCATCTTCTTTCTCTCATTTTCTTGCAATGGAGGTTATGAATCTATGCTTGTTTGTTTTGATTTCTAATATGAATGTTGTAGGCTAGATTGATGTGATTCTAGGGTAAGGAAAGGATGGTTATGGCCAGATCTACGATAGGATGAACTTAGATTTACCTTTGGATGATTTTTGTTTATGAACGTAGCTACTGTTAGGAATCACGGGTAGTTCTTGAAGAACCACGGTCGTGGTTTCTGTAGAACAAACCGTGGTTCTTCCTGGTTCGAAGGATCTTATCTTAGGTTCATAAAATTGTTGAAACCCTAAGTTTTTGCTGAGTTTAACCTACCCTAGGGTGTCCTAGTGTAGCGACTAAGTGTTAGGAGAGACTTACCCGGTAATCCTTGCCCTTAGAATCTAAAATAGCAAAACCTTAGGTAATGGTGAGCCTAATAAGCCGCCATTGGATTAAATGTGCTAGGATAGTTGATTAGGACTTCCCTTTCCGAGACTTACCCGGTGAGGATAGGTTAGATCCCTAATTAAACAATCCGGTTTGTGTTAAATTCCTCCCCTTAGGTTCTTAGAGACTTAACCGGTAATGAGACCTTAGGTGTGGATTAGTTGGATCATGAGACTTACCCGGTAATTGATCCCATTTTAGGAACACTTAATCCCAACATATCATAATCAATCCAAAGAATGAATAGATAACTTGAGTTTTATGCCATAACCGGAATTTCCAACCCCTAGAATCCGTTTTCCCTTTCTCTTAATCAACATCTTGTTCGATTTGTTTATTTGTGCCAATTTTCCGACTTAGTTTGATTGATTGTTTGCATGAGTTATGACCCTTGCTTGATGACCATAAAAACCAACAAAAACATTGAGTTTTCCATTTTCTTTGTTCCTCATCTTGTCTTAGCCTAGATTTACACTATTTTGATCATTGCTCGACTCGATTTCACCTTAGTCTTTGAGTTCGACCTCGGAATACTTACCTTTCTACATAACGATCCGTACACTGCGGGTTTCGCTAGGTAGTTTAAGATTTAGTTCGAGTTTATAAATGTAAAGCTTTTTGTGCTATTTCCTAGCGTGACAGTTACTTTGTCTACCACAAAGACAAAGTTCATGGCATTGATAAAAGAGGCTAAAGAGGGAATTTGGTTGAAGTGATTGGTTAGTGATCTAGGTATAACTCACGATCAAACTACTATATAGTGTGATAGTTTTAGTGCAATCTGTTTGGCCAAGGATCAGGTTCATCGTGAGATGACTAAGCATATTGATGTAAGATATCATTTCTTGAGAAGTGAGAACAGGAGAGTGAAGGAAGTAGGTACTGCTGATATGTTCACCAAGCTGGTACCTCGCAACAAGTTCTAACATTATTTGGACTTGCTAAATATCATAAACTGTTAAGTGCCTAATGGGAAAATCTAGATAGAGAGAGAGGAGCTAGTTTGGGCATTGAGTAATGCATCTAATATGTCTATGAGGATTCAAGTCAAGGAGGATATTTTTTTGATATGCCTTGAATGAGCCTCATATGTTTGGACCTTAACTGGTTGGCCCAATCTTATACTTGATGTCCAAGTATAATCTAGAGTTTCGTTACTCTATATATTATAGCATTCTCTTTATCTCCAATTATTTATTATCTGTTCATTTGTATTTTGAAACTCCTCAATAAAATCTCTTTGTAAAGTGGGCGTAGCCATTATTGGGTGAACCACTATAAATTTGTGTGTGTCGTCTTTCTTATTTGTTGAATTCTATTCTTTCTCTTAATTTCGCACAACACTTACAAATAATTAAGTCTTCTAATTGAGAGGCTTAAAGATAGAGTGAATCATATCTTCTAGAGATATTTGATGCCTAAGTCTTAGAAGATCTATCTTAGAGATCAATCTTTGTTTCCCTAGAATAAGTTCATATCTTATTATCGATAAGATATAATTCTCCAGCCCGGGCTACAAGAAGCCCGACGAGCTACACCCTATAAATAGGAATCTCAAGCCTCTTGTTTTCTTAACTCAAAATTTGAATAAACACATTGATTATATTTTTGCGGTATTTGCTTGTACAATCCGTGTCTTCGACGTGAGGAAGAGAGCTAGAGAGGTCTTGTTCACAACTCGCTTGGACTTGCTTGTGCAATCTCGTCGATTGGACCGTTGAAGACTTTTTCATCGTACATCTTGATTCTTTCCCCATTCAGTTTGAACACCTTATGGAATTGTGGATCATATAGATGCACAATGTCATATGGGTACACCTTAAAATGACAAATGGACATGTCCACCTTCAGTAGAGTTTCCCTACAAAAAGTTTCAGACGAGATTGGAAGAGAAGTACCTTGTTACCTGGTTGCAACTCCTTTCGGAGGATGTTCCTATCATGCCAAGCCTTTGTTTTCTCCTTATACGTCTTAGCATTTTCATATGCATCAAGGCGTAGTTTTTCCAAATCTTGGAGTTGTAGCTTTCTGAATTCCCCCACTTCATTGATTTGCATGTTGAACTTCTTCACTACCACCAAGTCTTGTGTTCTAGCTCCATAGTTAGATGGAAAGCTTTGCCAAATACGAGCCTGAACGGGGACATGTCGATTTGTGTCTTATAGGTTGTACGGTATGCCCATAGTTCATAATTGTGTCTTAGAACCCAATTTTTCTCCCGGGAGTCATCGTTTTCTTAAGAATGGCCTTGATCTCCCTATTAGAAACTTTCGCTTGTCCATTCGTTTGAGGATGTTACCAAGGAATTAGAAAAATGTCCCATAAAATCAATTCCCCAAACATCAAAGATTTCACAAATAATAAGTGATGATTGTGGTATCTCATTTTTCCTAGCAATATTACCTATGCATTGACATATATCACACACTTTACAAAGTGTAAAGGCATCCCGAAAGATGTGTGGCCAAAATAATCCTGCATCTAATATTTTTCTAGCAGTTTTATTATCTCTAAAATTTCCTCCACATGCTTCAAAATGACAAAACGCTAGGACAGATTGTACCTTATTGTCCGGGATGCAACGACGGATTACCTGATTACTACAATGCTTCCATAAGTATGGATCATCCCAAATGCAGTGTCGAGCTTCAAATTTCACCTTTTCTCTTTGAGCCTTTGTGAAGTCTGGGGGATACTCTCCTCTAACTAAAAAAAATCATGATGTCACCAAACAAGGTTTAAAAGAATGGTGTTTGAGAATAAAGTCACAAGTAACACGATAAAGTATCAACTAATGATAAAAGACTAGGTTTGAGGCTATTACTCTCAAGCCATAGCTAGTAGCATGCTCAAACAAGTTATGTTCAATCAATGAAGGGAAATATGAAGGTATTATGTGTAATTAGGTGAGCTTTGACTCAACATATTGCTTTATGTCAACTAATATGCAGCACATGATGTTTGCTGTTTGCATACTAGTTGATAAATCTTGGTAATAATTGTTATCATAACAACATAAGCATCACACGGTGGTTGCTATTTGCTTACATTATTTAATTTCACCATTATTTAGACAATAACATAACAAGTAGGGAAATAATCCTCTCGGCCACAATCTCTCTACTCTAGCACGATAAGCATCTCAATATTGCACAATCATCCTTATTTACGTATATGTCTAAACATGGATGACTAATCTAAATATTACTCATTCATGCGTGGCAAAATAACATGCTTAGTTTCCCTTCTAATCATAAACACAATACAAGAACAATACTAGTCTAGCATGATTTGGGGGTTTCCACCCCAAAACCTAACAAGAGAACTACTCACACATCGGAAATATGGACATGGTAACAATGTAAAAAATTATGGTTGGAAAGTAGACGAGAAATAGGGAATGTAGGAACAAGAACAGACGAATTTAGACTTACCAATCCAAAGTAATGAGAAAAACAAGTTGGGAATAAGATCTAGCAAGAACAAGATGAGGAACATTAATGCTTTCCTTTGATTGATCTAAAAATCGGCCAATTCCACTTCCAATTGTTGTTTCTACAACCAAACTACTCTAAGAGAGTCTAAGAGAGAGATCTATGTGAATTGGTATGTTTACAATCAACTAATGTCTCTATATATAGACTTAGAAATTGTGGTCCTCCCTTAGGTGCAAGTTGAGCAAGTTGCAAGAGTTAGTTACACAAGTTGTAGCCACTCAGTGCTAGACTACCTTGAGTGAGTTTTCTTCTTTGGCGGAGTTGAGCCTCGAATTATCCCACCGACTTAGTTTCGTACTCTTTGCTTGAGTTTCTTGTCTTCTTCTATCAAGTTTCCGTGTTTGCTTTGCTCAAGTTATGATGCAAACTCGAGAGACGTTGACACATGTGAACTTTGGCTTCCTTTCTAGAGTGTAATTGTGCTCCTTTCTTGAGTGAAATGTCACTTGAGGTTCCACTCAGGCAACGATGAAACTTTGTGCAATTGTGTGTTCTTTTGTCGAGTGAAGTGTCTTCCTTGCTCGAGTTTTTTTGTCTTCTTTGCTCGATTTATGATGTAAACTTGAGCTTTGTTGACAACTTCACTTCAATTGCTTCTTTTCTCGAGTTTCAACCTTTCTTTTTGCTCAAGTTTGGCTTCACTCGATGCTCCAGACTTGGGGTTTCCTTAGCTCCATTGCCTTCTTGTAAACTTTAAGCTTGTCCTTCCACCTTCCTTTGTTCTATGAGGTTGATGATGAGTTGGCATTTGATCCTTAGAATGGTTGGGTGATTGAATGTCTTCATTTAAGCTCCATTTGAGGCCAAAATACATATAAAGAGACAAGACACAGGAAGTAGACATTCTTTTGTTATTTAAAGCTTTAGTTAAGATATGAATGCCCTAAGCATGCAAAATAAAAGTAAAACCACACAAAAATACATCTAGAAACATAGCATGAAAACATGCTATCAAACTCCTCAAGAAAAGATACTATTACTCTCCTTAAGAAATGTTTGTTTTTGTTGCTTAAAGTTTTCGACAAAAGTGACATAAGACTTTTTGGCAAGTTAAACCATGAGTATTTGCGTCCTCTTTTTGGCTTCATGTAAAGAACTTTGATACAATGTCCTGATTGCACACTGTGTGAAACTTTCCTAAGTGTTTGACTAGATCCTCTCCACTTAGTCTAGGTAAGGATGGAAGTAGGTGGATCAATTCCGGCTTGAGTTCAAAGTTGACACCTTCACCGCTTGCAGGAATGGTCACCACAAGTGTTTGTTGGGTCAAGTTCAGTTGCATCAGCTGCCGGAGTGTTGTTTCTGCCAATTCTTGTATTGCGGCGTTATCTTCTTTTTCTAGTTGAATTTCCTTTTGAATTTTGAATCAAAATGAACAACACTTGTGGTGACCATTCCTGAATCAAAATCTCCCCGGCAACGACACCAAAATTTCTTTAATTTGGTACTCATGTTGGTGCCGTTTCCGGGGAGATTTTGCTTTAATTTCCAACACAACCCCCTCTTTCGAATTCTGAATCAAAATCTTCCCACCAACGGCACCAAATTTACCTTTTTCAGTCGTTTATGCTTATCAAAATTATATCCAAATAAAATTCACCAACATGAGTATAATAAATAAGGGTCGAACTCAAGAGAGATTTGATCATTAAAAACACTATGTATTTAGAATTATCAAATAGAATGTAACCAAAGAGGGGGGGGGTTGTGTTGGAAAAGTGAAAACAAGAAAACAGTAAAAGAAAGTTGCAAGTGAAAGTTGATTTCAAAGTTTAGACAAAACACTACACTTAACTGTTTTCACTGTCCAAAGAGATGGTTGATCCTAGTGTCTCCAAAGTTATCTCAACTAATTGTTCCCATCCCGATCATATATAGACAGTGGATCTACCAACCCCAATATCATTTATTGTTAAAGATAATTTGTAAACCTACCAGATTAAGTAAAACAATAGCATGACAATAAAGATTAAGAGACATATATAAAAAAACATGTTACTAGAATATGTGGTTAATTTCCCTTCACGTTATACATTTGCAACCCTCTTATGTATTTCTTGGTTGCTACTAGAACATAAACCCAAATCCGAAATTATCAATATCTAGCTATTTGTAAATGACCAATATACTTAGGTGATCAAGCTAAAGCAAAAGGTTAAATACTAATCAAACACTAGACATAAGGAAATTAAAACAAATATTCATCAGATTCAACTTTAGAAATTAGAAACTTACAACCGAACTCTTTGTATGAGAGCTTCCACTACTAAGTGTAGCTATGGAACTTTGACTCTTAATAAAGAGTTATAAACAAAATAACAAAGAAAGAAAGAGAGTTTGTTGGTGTGTGATGAGATGATCTAACTCACGAATATCACCTCTATTTATACTACTCTACGCATTAAAGATAGGAAAAGAACGACCTCAAACCGTCATCTTAAAATCTCATAGAGTGCAGGTTTGAAACTGTCGACTTTATTGCAGAAACAGTTACCCACGGGCGCGGGAACTGATGGCCGTGGGTGTGGGTCATGAAATCCAAAGGTGGCGTTTCATCTTCAAATGGACCGCGACCGCGGGTTTAAATGGCCGCAGGTGCGGGAAGCATTCAACTTCTTGAAATAAATACAACACTTCACCTTTTATCGTTAGGCACGAGTTTGGTCACTTTGTGCCTCGGGTGCGGGAATATGAAGAGTTGGAGGCGCCATGATTGATGCCGCATGAGCGGAGAGACGAAGAGTCGGCAAGGCTAAAACCAAAGACGCCGCGGCGACTCCTCGCCACGGGCGCATGCCAAAATCGCCGCCGGTGAGGTGACTCGTGGCGCGGGGGGGGGGGGGGTACATATGGCCGCGGGATGCAAACACGGGGGCGCTTACTTTTGGTTGCGGGTGCGTGTAAACAAAAAAAACGTTTCTTCCTTGTTCTTCTCTTTGTTTCCTTCATTTTCTTGAAGTTATTCTTCTGCTACTTTCTTGGATTTCTTCAATGATGGCTTCCTCGTCTAGATTTACATAACTAACACCATATACAAGCAAAACAATACAAATACATGCTAAAACTATGCTACTGTGATAGAGAATCTATCACCTATCACCCATGAAGGCCATTTCGGATCCTTGCCTTGCGTGTAGAAGGCGCAACAAGGGAGGTTTAAACGAGCCTTCTATTTTTATTATTTTATCCCATAAAGACATGCTTAATTATGGGGTATTTTTGCGGACTTTTAATTATATTTTCAGCCAAGTTATCTTATTTATTTTACAAATAATTAAATCTTCTTATAAAGAAGTATAAAGAAGGTTAAAGATAGATTTGAAAATCATATCTTTAGAGATATTTGAGGACCAAGTCTTAGAAGATTTAATCTTTCTAGAAGATAGGTCTTATTTTATTATTTTTTTAGACCTAAACCCTATCTTATTTTTAGATAAGATACAATTCTACGGGCTAGATTATAAGACCCATTTGCCCGCCCATGTAGCCCACATGGCCAAGCCCTCTTCCTATAAATAGGGAGGTCATGCCTCTTTTTTCTCATCTTGAAATATATACATTTTGTTAAACATGTTGTGTTAACTTTTCCATTTCTACCGCCGTTTCCCTGACAAAAAGCAAACCTGAGTATGAGACGTCTTGCTCACAAATCGCTAGGACTTGTTTGAGTGTGTTCTACTTACTAAGGCAGAGCAGAGTGCTTCAACTAGCCACAAGCAAAGCTCCAAGGTGATCTAGGGTTCTAACGAACCCCTATAGTGTTTTGGTTGTGGTAGAAGGGTTCTACAAAATTGTTTTGGTTGTGTATTAGGTACGATCATGTCCTAGTGTGCTTCCAAATAGCTTCTTAGGGTTTGACATTGATCTATCCAACTATCGATCCATTTCACCATTGGATCATCTTCTTTTCCATATCTCTTCTTTAGTTGTCTTTTCTATTGATTCTTTTAGGTGTCGAAAGACCGGGCCTTCTACACGGGCAAATACCCCGTATCAAAGTGTTATCAGAGCTCTTGTTAATCGACGCTGCATCTTATCTTTTATTCAAAAAAATCAAATCTTTCACAAGATTTTCACAAAAAGAGCCAACTGGAGCAACAACTATTACAGTTAGTTTTCTATCATTCTTGTTATTTACTACTTTCAATATCAATTGAAATTGCTTTTTATTGATTTATGTAGCTGTAAAATAATTTCAAAAAAAAATATATTCTTTCACCATCAGAGTGTCACCGAAGAAACCTTGGGATATCCGCAACTCCACCACCACTGCTGCCAACAACTCTTACTGCCACCACCGCCGGCAGTTCCTTGCCAACAGCTCCTCGAGGTCAAGGTCCGCAAAATTATAATTGAAAGAAAACTTACCAATGGTTGCCTCTTGTTAAGCGCCTTGTTTAAGGTCTTAGGCTCGATCAAACTTTTTTTTTTTTTATCTCGGATCTAGGCTTGATGATGCCATCTTGCCTTGATATTTTGGAATCTTTTTCTTGTTTATCCAATTGTTCAAATCCTTGTAGAGCATGATCTTTGAAAGTTCATTCATCTTATCCTTAGCTTTCTTGGTATATCATGATCTTCCTTTAACACTTCAACTCTCACAACTTTCAATTCTTCATATGACTCTTCAACCCATGGTCTAGGTTAGGAGGTACATTCGCGATCAACATGGGTTGAACCTGTTCTACAAGAAAATATGACACTCGGGATTTGAATACGGTTTCTAAAGTAAAAATTCTCGAGTATATTTTCCTATTATGGTTTGAATGGATTTTTGTGTTGGATTTGAGGAAGAGAACACGGTTTACCTTGTTATTCCATTTCGGTCAATTGACCGTTGGTTACATTACATACCAGATTAACACGATGATGAGTTATTCGGAGTATGTTGATTTTGAACTCTTTGAATATTATGAGTATATTGAGACATTGATGATTTTGAAACTCTTTTGTAATGATTATGAGTATATTTGAGATGAGGTTGGTTTGAAACCCTTTTCAAATGATATTGAATTATTGGAGGCATGATTGATTTTGAACTCCTTTTAGTATATGATTCATTATTGTCTCATTCATATATATTATACTTCTTATGTGCCGGCTTAGTCTATGTGGAAGAACAACTCTACCACGGTAGGGATGATTATGTTTTTGACATAATTAGGTACATGATCAATTCAGGAGCATGGAGGTTGGGGACCTAGTAAGAGTCTTTGTGTTTGGGTTGAGCTCAGGTGGCCATATGTTTTCTCTAAGACTTGTTCCTAACTTTCGTTTCATATCTTTTGGATTGATGGTCTGCGCTTCTAAACTCTGATGTTGTTGGCCTCGAGTTTGACCGTTGTAGTTGTATGTTGTTGTGGTTTTGGAACTCTTTGTGGTTGACGTTATGGGACGTCTTTCGGTTTTCATATCTTTTTCGTTGGCAAGCTTTAATACCCTTGTGTTTATATCTCTTAATTTTTTTATATAAGCCTTAGAGAGTCCCCGTCTAGGCTCCTAGTGTTGTAGTGCCTATCCCGCTTTGGGGGCGTTGCATTATTCAATTTAAAATGAGTATTTTTGTCATTATTTTTAAAGTATCTTGTTATGATTTTATTTTAGAAAAATAATTTTGTTAAAAATATTTGTATAAACACCTCATTTTAGTTTTTAATTTTTATAGTATACTTTATTTTCTTCTTTTTAAAAACAATTCTTTGAAAAAACTTTAAATTATATTAAATCACGTTGTATTTAACCGGTTAAGAAGCAAAACGGTTGGAAATGTATTTTCAGTGAGAATGAATAATACTAGTGTAATACTTGTGCCATGCACGGATATATTTAATAAAATTTTAATTTAAAAATAGACATAGCTATATTAAATTTTTTTAAAATATTATTTACAAATAAAATTAATATAAAAATATATGGAACCATTAATGGTTTCTGTAATTATATACTATTATTTATAAAATAAAGATATTTGATGTATAACAAAGATAAAGTGAGTTGAAAGATAATATTATAAGAGAAAGTAAAAGATAATAAAAACAAAAAGAGATATTTTAAATAAAAGATAGTTTACATATTCTTAATAAAAAAAGGTATTAAATGAAATTGAACGTTAAAACGTTATTTGTAAACAAATATCAGCAAATATCGTTGGACATAGATTTTTAAAAAAATAAAAATATAAAACTTTTCGATCCAATCCTTCAGTTTTTTAATCTAACTAATTTAAATAATTTATTAAAAATATTTAATTCTTGGACGGACACGTGACAAAAACACGTCTCCCTTAATTTAGATATTAGTGTAGTTCCCATGCTTTGCATGGATTTTATTTAAAAAATAACATAAAATATATTTTTTAGATGTATTTTTCTAAATATTATTATTGAAAAGTACATTTTTACGTGTTTTATGATAAATGTAATATATTAGAATTTTTGCTAATTTAAAATAAAAGTTTAAAATAAAATTTATCAAATCTATTATATTAGAAACGAAATACATGAGATTTTATTTTATTAGAATTAAAATATATTTAGATTATAAAGATATCAAATAATTATATATTACCTTTTTAAATTAGTATGATTATATTTGATCTTGACTTATAAGATAAAATTAACTACATTGTAGTTAATGAAGTATATATAATTAACTATTAAATAAATATAATAGATAAAATATTAATAGTAAAATATAAATTATAAGAAAAATGTGTTATCCAATGTATAAAAAAATAACACGTGTTATCCATTGTATAAGAAAATGACACGTGGTTTCGAGATATTTTGCTTTAATATAGTATGTAGATGTATAGATATAGATACATATTTTTTTTTGATACAAAGGTAAGCAGGATAGGAGGATCAGGTTCTAGAAACCGATCGACCTAGCGCATCCTTGCGGATGAGGTCTTTCACATCTTCCGGCAACGTGTCGATGTCTAGCGATTGGTTGAAAGCATGTAGCGCAATCTTATCTGCAACTGTGTTGATCTCCCTGAAAATGTGTTGTACAGAAGAATGTGTGAAACCTGAAATCATTTTGGAAATATCCGAGATGATCATGTCCGTATCCCATGGAGGTTGCCATATTCTATTGATTGCATTTATAAGGGTCAAGTTATCTCCTTCAATTTCAATGGATGTGGCACCTATCAAAGTGGTCTTTATGAGACTCTCTCTCAAAGCGATAGCTTCAGCCTCAAGGACAGATTCGGCGTGACACCTTCCATTACCTACAGCAATGGAAATGGCAAGATGATTTCTAATAATGAAACCAAAAGAGCATTGGTTCATGGAGTTTTTGGACGCATCGAAATTCAGTTTAAGATGCCCCACCATTGGTCTCTTCCATTTCAAGTTTTTAGTTTTCCTTCTCGGAGTTGTGTTTGTCTTATTGTTGGACTTTGAACTTTCCTTCGCCTTATTCCACTCAACAATTTGGTTGAGGGCGAGGAGTTTTAGATTATGTGGAATCTTCAATTTGTTGAAAATGATTTGATTTCTAGCCATCCAAATGTTCCACCATATTACAACCAGTTTTCTAAATTCCGAAGAACTGATTTTTTCTCTAAGGTCGGTCAAGATATCGATAATCCTCCATTTTTCTAAGTCGTAGTTTTGTAGTATTGAAGAAATATTCGGGTTGTCAATTGTTTGTATCATGTATGGGCATTTGAAGAAGAGATGTTTGGAACTTTCTGTATGGTGTTGACAAAATTCACAATTCATTACTACCGGAATTTTTTGTTTATCAATTCTGCTTTGTTGGTATTCCGTCAAGTGATACTTTCCATAGAAAGTTTTTGATTTTGGGTATCATATCAAGTTTCCATATCCATGTTTTGTCCGTAGTTACTCCGGTCCTTCGTTTTTGTATCATTTCTATTGCTGATTTAGTCGAGAACCATCCTTCGTCTTTCATTGCCCAATATAGTCTATCTCTGATATCATTTTCCGGAAGGTTATAACCCTTGATTTTCTCAACAATATTGATTGGTAGAATATTGTTTAGTTTATTTAATTGTTGTTGATTCCATTTTTTGTTTGTGATATACGAATCCGCGCATTCGTTCGGATTTATAGAGGCTTTGTTGTTCACTAGATTTTGTAATGGGGTTTCGGTAATCCATCTATCTGTCCAGAATCTAACTGTTTTTCCATCACCCACGCGCCATCTCAGCCCTTTGTCAAAATCTTCTCGCAAGTTCACTAATTTCTTCCATTGCCATGATGTGTTTTTTCCACTTTTATAATTCCAAAGGGATGTGCCTTTTAGGTATTTTTCCTCGATTATTTGACCCATATATTTTCTGGGTCAGCCATAATTTTCCACAGAAGCTTCATCTGTAGAGCTTTATTCATGTCTTCTGCTTTCCTAATTCCCGTTACACCAAGCGTAGTGGGTTTACAAATTTTGTCCCAGCTAATGAGTGGGTGAAAATTAGGTCCCTTATTCCAAAAGAAGTTTCTGTTAATCCGATCTAGTTCTTGATGAATGCTTGTAGGTAACATAAAGGGCTGCATAATATAACTTGGTTTGGCATTGAGATTTGCTTTAATAAGTGTTACTCTCCCTTCTTGAGACAATGATGAAGCTTTCCATTTTGTCAATTGTTGTTTGGACTTCTGGATTATGGAGTTAAAAATATCTTTATTTACTCTACCGTTTATGATAGGACACCCGAGGTATTGTTCAAGGTTATTGACCGCCTTAATGCCTAGAGATTCTTGGATTCTTCTTTTTTTGTTTTGATCCACGTTCGCGGTTGTTTGGAATGAAGATTTGTGGTAGTTTATGACCTGACCAGAGATATCACAATAATCATTCAACGTTGATCGTATTTTATTATTTGCTTCTGTAATTGTCTTGGTGAAGATTATTATGTCATCTGCGAATGCTAGGAAAGGAATGTTTGTTCCATTTTTTGTGATAGGAAAACCTATGCATTTCGGGTTGTCGATTGATATTTTTTGGATATTTCTAGCTAATACTTCAGCACAAAGGTTGAAAAGGAGGGGAGATAGGGGGTCTCCCTGCCGAAGTCCTCTTTGGGGGTTGAATATTATTGTAGGGGAGTCATTTATTAGTATGGAGTATGAAACTGTTGATATACATTCAAAGATCTAGGTTTGAAATTTTTCTCCAAATCCAAATTTTCTTAAGACTGCTTTTAGAAAGTCCCATTCAACTTTATCGTACGCCTTTTCCATGTCTAGCTTAATTGCCATATATCCTTCTTTTCCTTTTTTGTTCTGAATCCATGAAAGATTTCATGAGCAATAAGGATGTTATCATGAATTGCTCTATTTTTTATGAAGGCGCTTTGTAGCGGATGAATCAATTTCGGTAGTACTGAACTTAGTCTTTTAGCCAATATTTTGGCAATTATTTTATGTACGGTTGAGCATAGACTTATAGGTCGGTAATGATTCGTAGTAGTCGGATTGTCGATCTTTGGAAGAAGTGCAATGAAAGTATGGTTGATTTGTTTGAGAATTTTACCGGTTCTATAGAAGCTTTGTACTGCTCTGGTAACTGCTGGTCCTAGGATATGCCAGTATTTTTGGTAAAAACCTGCAGTCATACCATCAGGACCCGGCGATTTGTCACTGCCGATGTCAAAAAGAGCATCTTTTATTTCCTTTGTGGTGAAGGTCATTGACGGATTTTGGTTATCATCCTCAGAAATTTCTGATTGGATGACTTCTAGTTGTCCGTGTAGCTTTTGTTGGTCTAAAGTTGACTTTTGAAATCTCTGCTTAAATTCGTTCAAGAACTCTTCGTTAATCTCATTTTCCTTTGATAACACTGTTCCATTTGTTGTCGTAATTGTTGTGATGATTTTCTTATTTCTTCTTCCTGTTGCTTTTCTGTGGTGAAATTTTGTGTTCTTATCACCTAGTTGTAGATTAGTCGTTTTAGCTCTTTGTATCCAGTATTTATGTTGATAGTCCAACATACATTCTCTTTTCCTAAGTAATCTATTTATTTTATCATTCTTGGTTTGGACGAAGTTTGTGAAATTTTGTTTCTGAAGCGATTATATCTCTCCATCCACCATTTGCATTTGTTTATGAATATTTCCAAATTTTTCTCGACTCCACTGTTTTAACTTTATTTTTAGGAGTTTTGTCTTTTTTACAAGATTAAACATATGTGTGCATGGGAATTGGGTTCTCCATACTTGCTTTACTATATTCTCGCAGTCTTGTCTCTGTAGCCACATTGATTCAAATCTGAATGGTTTATTTTTGATGCATGTTTGCGTATTTTGGAGATATATGGAAATCATGCAATGATCCGAGGTAGTGAATGCATGGTTTCTCGTGTGTATTCCGGGATATTCCTGGATAATTTGTAGTGATGTCATTGCTCTGTCTAGCTTTTCGTAAGTGTTATCTTCTCCTTCTTTTTTCTTTCTTCAAGTGTATTCATTACCTTTGGTGGGGAGATCAATTAGATTACATTCTTGTGAGAATTGTTGTAGCCTTTCATATCTATTGTTTGTAGTTCGGGCCCCTCCCTTTTTGTCGGTCGGTTCCAATAGTTCGTTATAGTTTCCAATCAGTATAATTGGCTTGTTGGTGGCAATTACTTCTCTCGTTAGTAGTGACCAAAAATCATTTTTCAGTTGTTCGTTTGGTGGAGCATAGATAAAGAAAACCATAGTTTCAATCCTGGTATGAGTGTTTGTGTGTTTTGCTATAAGAAACCTATCATGAGTTTTTATAATTTCTATCTTTTCATTCTTTAGTTGATATTCCTTCCATAACAGACATAGGCCACCCTTATACCCTATAGCCGGAATAAAGAAAATATTGTCGAATCCAGCATTTCTCCATATTGCTTCATCGGGTTGCACGCTGGATTTTGTTTCTGCCAGCATAATCATTTGAATATGTTCGTTTTTGCAAGTAATATTGATATCTGTCCAAAAATTCTTTTTCTTCATACCCCTACAGTTCCAAAATGCGATCTTCATTTATGAATTATATTTTGTGGTGGGTGATAGCCGTCCCTTTATTCCTATCCATAATCCATCATTCACTGAATTCTTAATGCTCCCTTCCTTTAGGTGTATTTTAGTTTTCTCTATATTCGAGAAGTGCATCCGATGGTAATCGTAGCAACCTTGGGAATCAAACGATTGAAGATGTCCGTATTTTATCTTTTTTCCTATGTTTCTTGCTCCACTTGGTATGGGTTTTGGCTTTCCAGTTTTTAAATCGTCACGGATTATAAGATACCTTACACTTTTATCTTTGTCGTTTTTCCGTACATTCCCCATCTTATTTTCCTTCTTAGTGGTCTTATTTTTGGTAGTTTTTTCATTCTTAGTAGTGCAATGCAACATTTGGTTGGTCACTATTTCATTAAGTGAATATGTTTTGCACCATTTTAGTTTATTAACTCTTCTGAATTGATTATTTTTGGGCCATTGTTCCAATATCGATCTGGTAATTTGGCTTAGTGTCAGCGGGAGAATCATCGTTAGACTTATCTGTTTTGTTCTCGGATAATGTGCATTCTTTAATCGGGATTCAGCTAATTTTGCATGCCTTCGATCTATACAACCACAAACCTTTGTACGATTGGGATGATTTATATTACAGCCATGAAACAACTGGTTTGTTTTATCAAAAACGCTGCATAGGATCAGGAAATTTTCTTGATAAGAAATCTTATGCAACCACCTAAGTACACATCGTATCTTATTACATCTCTGTATAATCTTTACATAATTATAATCCCTTTTTCTCTCTTGGAACCATGTTCTTTCTTTGCTTCTCTTGTTGGACATAGGGCCTTTATTCTGAGATATCTTCCACTGTTTGTCTATAATACCATTATTCATTTGTCGGTATTTGGTCAAAAGAGCATCCTGTCCACAATCAATACCATGTATTAAGCAAAAATCACGGTTACTCAAATTGCGTAGTAGTATATATAGTAAAACTTTCACAAGGATATTTGCTAAGTCACCCACCATGTCTTAGCTTCTCTTTTCCTCTTTGTATGCAGCTTGTTAGTACTCATTTTTGGGACCATAGTTAATGGCCTAGCTCCACCATCTGTTAAGCATTTTTTCCTCATTTTTGCAACCTGTTTCCAACATTTGCAATCTGTATCATTGTACCTGCACCAGTGAAAACACCGCAGCCAGCAAGGAGAAAATAACAGGACTATACAGCAGTGCAACAAAACTGTCAGCTCTAAGATATTCAAGGGGTTATTGTTATACCATGGTATAAAAGCATACTTTCGATTAGATAGTAGACAATCAGTTGTAAAGCAAGAAAAGCCATATCTTTTTTCCAGAACATTAATCATGTAATCAAATCCACTTGCATAATTATCATTCATGGGGAAAATGAGAACATTAGTCATGTAATAAAATCCACTCACCGAATGTTCATTCAAAAGGAAAATTAGGAGCAAAAGCTCCTTAGTACATTGTGTGAGGATAATATGAAATCTAAGAGCAACAACGGGAAGTAGACAGTACGATAACTTAGGATTTCTACTTGTTCTACGACTAAAAACACATTCATGAAAGGTAAAAACATGTTTTCTAACAAATAGCAACACATTACTAAAGACACTAATACTAATGGATTTCATATATCTAGGTAAATTTTTGTTTTTTTATTCCCTTCAGCTTTGAGGAAGCGGTATCTTCAGATCCCCCTGCCTCTTCCCTAAGCTCGAGTCAGAATTTGCCGATTCTTGATTAACCTCCATGGCATCCATCATCTTGTTAAATGTGCTGTTAGTTTGTGTGGAGTGGTAAGAATTCTCCGAACCCAAGTGTTTCAGCTCCTCGGGAATATTCCCATCTTTAAACAGTAAGGCTGTGAACTCTTCGACTGTTAACTCGTCCTCAGACATGTTGAGATTCTCGTCCTCATCATTGAACTCGTCCTCAGCATTAAGTTTTTTCTCGATTTCTGCAGCTTTGGCTTTGGAATCTTCATCCTCCAGCATAGGGGCGGTAAGGGGTTCCTGGATGACCACTTTATGTTCAACATTCACATCATTAGGGTTTGGACCCTCATGTATTTCATCATCGGGTTTGACTGTGTTATTTGGACCCTCGGTACCCACAGCTGGGGTATCCAGAGGCTTGGTCTCAACTTTACTCTTCTGAGTTATCTCCTTTTCTTTCTCCTCTTTGATCTCACTTGGCTGTTGGGTACTCTCTTTGGAGCTCATGGAAGACCCATCACTCATGAATCCATATTTTTCGGACAAATATGGTCTAATCTCATGTGGGTCCTGATAGTTCTCTTTCTTCTTTTCATTTCTGTTTATCTTTTGCCATTCATTTCCTTCATTATTCTTAGTTTGAGGTTCATGGTTGTTTGTTCTATTTTTATTATACCTAAAGGCTTTTGTTCTAACACCTCTAAGGGGACAGTTTTCATACTTATGATCTTTTTGGGCACAGAACCCGCATTCCCTAGAAAAGTCTTCATACCAAATAGATATAGATACATATATATATATATATATATATATATAGAGAGTATAGATCCTATGAGAACACCCCCTAACGTGAGAACATGAGAACAGATTCGTAATTATTATTAGTTTTGTTACGAAGGTGTCATATCGTTTAATGTATTATTCGTAGTTATTGTTGGTTGAGTGGATTATTCGTAGTTATTGTTGGATTCCTAATTATTATTATTCGTAGTTATTATTAATTATGATATCTACTCTAAATCTCAACCATTAATACTCACCATCCAACGGTGTATGATTGTTCTCATGTTCTCACGTTAGGGGTGTTCTCATGGGAACCACACATATATCATCATTACACACATATTAATTACATCAATAAAATTGTTTATATATAAGATATTATTTTGTGAATTATATGATTTTAACACATAATATAACGTAGAAATTTTAAGAGTAAATTTGGTAAGTATATATATTACGTATTATAGGATGGTTATTATAATAGGTAGGATGTCAACTCTAGATGTATATATTTTTTCCGAAAAATCAAAATTACGAAAAAATGACATGTGGCAACGAAGAGCTTAGGAAGTGACACATAGGATTAAGTGCTTTGACTTTAATTTAGTAATACATATATAGATTAAAAGAAAAGTAGGCGCCCTTAGTATGTACAATTTTAATATACTACTAAAGTACTATATTTAAAAAAATAAGGAAATAAAAACTATTATTTACACATTTTTTATTTAAAAAGATATATTAATTGATAGAAGTTTAATAAAAATAATCTCTTCAATTTTTTAATAAAATTAAAATACATTAGCATCTATACATAAATTAAAAAAGTATGTTTAGTATAGATAAATATATGTATAACTATATATATATAAAGTTATTTTGGCATAATTTTTATCATAGAATAATAAATCTATTAGTATAATTTTAACTATGTTTATGTGTAGATATATAAAAAGATATGTATGGTAAGTAGATAAATATAACTTCTATTATAGGATAATTATACAATTACATTATTGACTAATTTAAATATGGTAAATATATATATATATATAATTTTTTTTAAAAAAAAAAATCAAAATTCTAAGAAAATGACATGTGGCATAATATGAGCTAGGATGAACCACGTTGAATGAAATGCTTTGGCTTTAATATAGTATATAGATTTGACCCATTAACATTTAAAGTAGTGACATTTGACATTTTGACCTAATGAGTGAACTTGCCCAAAAATCTAAATGGGTCAATTCCACGTGCTTTGACAATTTAATGCTTTTCCCCCAAGGAAATTGTTTGGTCCACCACGTCTAAGATACAATATTAACGACACCCATATTTTGTTTTTAAAAGGACAATACTTTTTTTTTTTCATAATGAATCAAAAAGAATTTAGAGCGATGATGGTGGTCCATGGACCAAGGCTTGGTCATAAAATGTCCTTCGGAAGATGAAGCTAGTGAAGACAAGACAATCACTTACCATTTAAAATTATTAGAAGGTTGGTTTACGAGACTGATCTCTTAAAGGACTAAAATCAAATAATAAAAAAACTTATAAAAACACTCCCAAAAATGTCATTAAAATATACGACATTAACACAAACTCGACATATACCAAAAATTCAAAAAAGAATATAAATCCCACACACATCGAAAGCAACACCTTGTAAGAAAAGACCTCATAATTCAAAATTTAAGAAGAAGGAGAAGATTGGTCTAATAAGGCTTTTTTTGTATCGCTGATACAAACTAGGCCCTTATAAATTTAAGATAATTTTTTAGTTTTGAAAACCCTTAATTAAAGGGGGTGAAAAGGGATCTAGTTTGTCTCATAATAAACAAAAAAAGTTTGGTTGATGCTACATTAGACAAAAATGCATACTTAACCAATTCACTCAAATTGAAGGGCCATACAAGAATTTGTTCGATACTTTACTTTTTATCATTTTTATTTCAATTGTTTTCTTTTGTGAAAACATATCGTAAGAAAAAGTTTTTTACAATAGAAAGTAATTCGATAAACTAGACACACGTAGATTAATGAAAATCCACATAAAATGACATATGGAAAGACGGTCAAATGAAAAAAAACAACTAAAAGGAAAAAAAACATGAATAAAAAGCATCAAAGACGTAACATGTGCTCAAACCCCAATATAAATTAGTATAAGAGAGAAAAGAAAGAAAGTCGGGAAAAAAAGGGTAAAAAACGCGTTAGTTGAAAAAAGTATACAAAATACACCTCGTGTTCAAGACTCCCTTTTTATTTTAGGGTCATGTTAGATGAACCCATAAATATTATTTATAAAACTACCCAATTGCTTACTTCGGACGCGGAATCAATTATGTCACTAAAAATGCAGTTTTAATTTTCGGTTTTGGGTCCCAAATGCGGAATTGATTAAAACCATTTTTGCTTTGAGAAAATTGGTGAAATGAGTCATCTTTGGTAACTTGTAGACTAACATATGAGCGAAAATATGGAAATTTGAAGATTCTTCTCTCTCATATTAATAATCAATTAATTTTGTTAAATCGGTAACTAAACATTCTTCTCTCTCTTTTTAATTAGGAAAATATGTAAAATTGTGTCAAATGTAGGATCCGAATTGTGGATGAATTGGCCCTCCATCCCACCTTTATACCAGTTAAACTAATCAAACTTTTTATGTTTTTTGATGATACACAATATTAATACACGATTTCAATTACATAATGTTAATCATAATTTCAATTACACAATGTTCATACACAATTTCAATTAGACAATGTTACGACATAAAAGACTTGTGTAACCAAACCTTGCGTAAATGAAGGACTTGTGTAACCAAACATTGTGTAAATGACAGACTTGTGTAACCAAACTTTGTGTAAATTATAGACTTGCGTACATGGCATAAACAAACGGAACTTGTGTAATTAAAAAACGACCGAACCTTGTGTAAATATGACAGATTTGTGTACATGACATACACAAACGGAAGTGCCTAGTTTGAATTTCTTATTTCCGTAAAAAAATGCTGAGAATATCACAACCCAAAATATCTGGATTAGTTATAGATTACTTCCTTATTTAACGGTTTAGAATATTGATTAGCATCTTTAATAAGTTAGAATATTAAAATTAAATAGGAAAGAATGATGACAAATTATGTAAAACCTTTAATTATTTTTAAATAAATCGTTTTTGTGAAAATAGGAAGTGCTTAATTTATCTACACATAACAAAAAGTGTCTAGTTTATACCACATGTTACATAAACTACCTATTTAACCAACTCATTGGGTCCCATGTGCGGAATTAACTAAACCCAATTATGTACGCTTTCATACCCAAGTGTGAAACAAATGAAAACCAATTTCGCTTCCAGGCCCAAGTGTAATAAGAATTAAACACTAATTTCGCACTTCGGGTGCGGAATTAAAAAAATAATTAAACGAAATATATGGGTTCATTCAAATATCAAAATTCTTATTCTGTATCATTTTTCTTAAATATGAACTTTTTATTATTTAGTATTCCAGTGTCCTTTTCTTTACAATTTCGTGGAGGTCAATTAGTTCTTTTATTTTATGAGATCAATCGTTATAACTATTATCTTAGTAAGACAATCACTTACAACTTATCAGTATCAGAAGGTTGGTTTACAAGACTGATCTCTTGAAGGAGTAAAATAAACTTAATTTTTTTTCATTGATACCCCCGAAAATTCGTCATTAAAATATAAGAGATTAACACAAACCTGACTCAAAACATATACCAAAAATTCACAAAAGAATATGAATCCGGCGGTTACATTGAAAGCAACGCCTTGTAAGAAAAGGCCTCAAAAAATCAATATTGAAGGGCCATACAAAAAATTTGTTCGATTCTTTAGTTTTTATCATTGTTGTTTCAATTGTTTTTTTTTTTTCGAAAACATTTTGTAAGAAAAATAATTTACAACAGAAAACAATTCGATAAACTAGACACACATAGATTAACAAAAGTCCACATAAAACGGCAAAGGAAAGATGGTCAAAGAAAAGAAAAAACAACCAAAAGCAAAATAACATGAATTAAAATTATCAAAGACGTAAACCCCAATATATTAATAAATATAAGAGAGAAAAGAAATTCGGAGAAAAAAGGTAAACACACATTAGTTGAAAAAATTGTACAAAATACACCTCGTGTTCAAGGCTCCCCTTTTGTTTTAGGGTCATATTAGATGAATCCATAAATAGTATTTATAAAACTATCCGGCCAATTACGTATGCTTTCGTACCCAAGTGCGAAGCAAATCAAAACCAATTTCGTTTCCGAGCTCCAAGCGTGATAAGAATTAAACATTAATTTCGCACTTCGAGTGCGAAATTAGATAAATAATCAAACGAAATTTATGGATTCATTTAAGATCGAAATTCTTATTGTATATCATTTTATTAAGTACTAATCACTCGTTATAATTATTATCTTAGTAAGACTATTCATATTCCACAAACTTGTCGCCCAAGCTTCACTTCCTAGTCGTTTATGACAGCTTTCACGGGTCTCTCCACTAATGTTGTCGTGGTGGGGTAATTCTATGTGAAATTTGTTCAAATGTCTTGTTTTGTTCATTAGATAAACATTAAAATAGTCATCACTAAACTACAAAATAGAGTGTTATGATTCAATGAATTATACTGATGTAGCCGTCGATCTTAATGAAAATCAATTAAATAATAATAATAAAAAGTAATTCAATTATTGAGCAAGATAAGTGGTTTTTCTTTGAAATATTAAATGTATGATGTAACATTCGTTGTGACATGAGCAACTTCATCTCTCTTTCTGGTCTGTATAAATTGCCTATAAACTCAAAAATCTTTCCAATGTCACTCTAAGTGGCCAAACGAGGAGAGCGTAGCGCTTCAAATGGCGGAGTTGTTCAATCCCATAAGCCATAACATGGCAGGTTATGGTATCTTCTTCTCCATTTTCAACAACACTTTTCTTAACTTCCTCGTAAATCCTGCCTTATTCAGATGGGTCTCTGTTTCCTTGCATTTGATTTTGCTTTTGGGTCTAATTATTTCATGGATTCGTAAGAAAATCAGAAAAATAGAGCATTCAAAGGGCGCCAGAATTCTATACTATAGAACTACCCGCCTTTGTTGCGTGCTTCTTGCTATATATAATATTGGTCTTTGTGGCTTGAACTTGTTCTTTTGGTACACAAATGCTAGCCTTGATGTACATTTAGCAGCGACCCTTTTAGGGTTTTTTGTTAGATCATCAACTTGGTTGGGGCTTTTCATATACTTGCACACCCAGCTACTTACATCTGGATTCTCAAGGTTCCCAAATTTACTGAGGATTTGGTGGGGCTTTTATTTTATCATCTCCTGTTATTGCCTTGTTATCGACTTGGTTGATTATAGGAACGAACAAGCTACTCCTATTCAATTTCTAGTGTCCGATATAGTATACGCGATCTCGGGGTTTATCTTTTGTTATGCCTGTGTGTTTGGGAAGGTGGTTATGGAACCCATTTCTTTGGAAGAACCACTTCTTAGCAAGTCTAAAGGAGATGAAACTACATCACCATATGCAAGTGCTGGTTTTCTTAGTTTGTTGACATTCTCTTGGATAAATCCTCTAATATCCACTGGTTACAAGAAGATATTGGATCTTGAAGATATTCCTCAACTTCCTTTTAGGGATAGTGTTAAAGGATCATTCCCTATTTTCCGAAACAATCTTGATTCAATTTGTGAGGGGAATACTAATCAGATCACCACTCTACAGATTTTGAAATCTCTAGTGCTTACCACATGGGTGGATATAGCAACCACTGCCTTCCTTGCACTCATATACACATTAGCTACCTATGTCGGTCCCTACCTTATTGATAACTTTGTTCAATACCTTAAAGGAAGACGACAATATAAGCATGAAGGGGTTCTCTTAGTTTCAGCTTTCTTGGGTGCAAAACTCATTGAGTGCTTTTCACTGAGACATTGGTACTTCAGATTGCGGCAAGTTGGGATTAGGCTAAGATCAGCACTTATTACCTCTATCTACAATAAGGCTTTAACCATTTCTGGTCACTCAAAACAAGGTCACACTAGTGGAGAAATGATAAATTTGATGGCTGTTGATGCCGAGAGGATTAGTGCCTCTTGTTCGGTTATACACGATCCTTGGCTAGCCTTTGTCCAAGTTATTCTGGCCTTGCTGATTTTGTATAAGAATCTCGGATTGGCTTCTATTGCTACCTTGGTTGCAACTGCAGTTGTGATGTCGATTAACTATCCAATATCCAGCATTCTTGAGAAGTTTCAAGAAAAGTTGATGGATTCCAAAGATAAAAGGATGAAGGCCACATCTGAAGTCTTAAAAAGTATGAGGATCCTCAAGCTTCAAGCATGGGAAATGAAGTTTTTGTCTAAGATTTCTCAGTTGAGACAGTGTGAAGCTAAATGGCTAAGGAAATATCTCTACACATCTGTTGTGACTTCGTGTGTGTTATGGGTTGCCCCGACATTTGTGTCTGTGGTTAGCTTTGCTACTTGCGTATTTATGGGGATACCTCTTGAATCCGGAAAAGTTATATCCGCACTTGCAACTTTCAGGATACTATCAGAAACCATTTACTTTTTACCAGAAACAATATCTTTATTAATTCAAACTAAAGTTTCTCTTGATAGAGTTGCAACCTTTCTTCGTCTAGAGGACATCAAGATCGATGCAGTAGAGAGACTTCCTAGGGCAACCTCCGAGATTGCATTTGAGATAGTTGAAGGAAACTTTAGTTGGGATACCTCTACTTCACACCATACATTGAAAGATATCAATGTCAAAATTCCTCATGGTATGAGGGTTGCTGTTTGTGGGACTGTTGGATCTGGAAAATCAAGCTTACTTTCTTGTATGTTGGGAGAAATACCAAAGGTTTCTGGAACTATTAGGAGTTGTGGATCAAAGGCATATGTTGCTCAATCTGCTTGGATACAGAGTGGAAAAATAGTTGATAATATACTCTTTGGAAGCGAAATGGACCAAGAAAGATATGAAAGCGTGCTCGAGGCATGCTCTTTGAAAAAAGATCTTCAAGTTCTCCCGTTTGGTGATCAAACCATTATAGGTGAGAGGGGAATCAACTTGAGCGGTGGCCAGAAGCAAAGAATTCAGATTGCTCGGGCTTTGTACCAAGATGTTGATACTTATCTGTTTGATGATCCTTTCAGCGCAGTTGATGCTCACACTGGAACTCATCTCTATAAGGTATGTCAATGTCATCATTTTTGTTTATTAGTTTCTATGTGATTTTCCACAATGGGCCATTTTAAGGAATTTTGTTACCGGTCTATGTAACAGGAATGCTTGCTTGGGCATCTGAAATCCAAGACAGTAGTGTTTGTCACCCACCAGGTGGATTTCTTGCCTACTGCAGATCTTATCTTGGTATGATGCTCTTCTTCTATCTTCATAATTTAGTATGATGATCTTAATATAATCTTTACAATTGCATAAAAAATCTACAAGGTCATGAAAGATGGTCGAATTTCACAAGCGGGCAAGTATGATGATATTCTTGCTTCTGGATCGGACTTCATGGAACTTGTGGGAGCACATGACAAAGCCTTGTCTGCACTTGGAGCAACCATCGAAGAGAATGAAAATGAAAACGTTACACAAGGTTCTCACAAAAACTGTAATTCTAACGTATGTCAGGCTGAAGGTATAGTTGAACAGAACACACAACTTGTCCAAGAAGAAGAGAGGGAGAAAGGAAAAGTTGGTTTTATAGTGTACTGGAAGTACATCACAACAGCTTATGGAGGAGCTCTTGTGCCGTTTATATTACTCGCAAACATTTGTTTCCAAATTCTTCAAGTAGGAAGTAATTACTGGATGGCATGGGCAACTCCTGTCTCTGCTGGTGATAAGCCTATTGTGAACCCAAGTACTCTCATTCTCGTCTTTGTTGCCCTTTCCATTGGATCTTCACTTTGTGTCCTCTTTAGAAAGGCCCTTCTTTCAACAGTTGCATTTAAGACTGGCAATGTACTTTTCAATAAAATGCATTTTTGCATTTTCCGTGCTCCAATGGCATTCTTTGACGCCACCCCAAGTGGGCGAATTCTAAATAGGGTAAGTTTCTTCTTTCATGTCTAAATTTGTTACATTTGTATTTCCATTCATGTCTAATCTTGTTACAGGCTTCCACTGACCAAAATGATGTGGATACGAGGATTCCACAACTAATGGGTGGTGTTGCTTTCACAAGTATACAACTTCTAGCAACTGTTATTGTGATGTCACAAATCGCTTGGCAAGTCTTCGTGATTGTCATCCCCGTCGCTTGTATATGTCTTTATTATCATGTAAGCTGAACTTCTTGCATTTTCTTTTGTTGTTTTTTTACTCATAAACATCCTTGTATTATTATGCCCTTTAGTGTGATTTTGTTTGTTCCCTTTACAGAAATATTATCTGCCAGCAGCTCGTGAGCTAACTAGGTTGATTGGAGTATGCAAGGCTCCGGTGATACAACATTTTGCTGAGACCATCGCTGGTGCAACAACTATTAGGGGTTTCGACCAACAATCCAAATTCCAAGATACATCTACTGAACTAATAGATGTGTTTTCTCGGCCTAGGTTTTATTTTTCGGGTTCAATGGAATGGCTATCTTTTCGGCTTGACCTCTTGTCATCTCTAACATTTGCTTGCTCATTGATCTTCTTGATATCCATTCCTTCTGGATTAATTGACATCGGTAGGCTAATTTATTATACATTGATGCTCACAAAGAATGAATATATTATAACGGAATAATTTTGTGATATTTGTAGGCATTGCTGGATTGGTGGTGACATATGGAGTTAGTCTGAATATGATGCAAATTTATACAATATCGAACATCTGTCAAATAGAAAACAAAATCATATCAGTGGAGAGAATTTTGCAGTATTCCAACATTCCAAGTGAACCTCCACTTTTGGTGGAAGCAAACAAGCTAGCTCCATTATGGCCATCCCATGGTGAAGTCGAATTTTATGATCTTCAGGTCATCTTCTACACAACACTGTTGATATAGTTCCTCTTGAATGTGGAGTTATAAAAGGGTATAATGTTCAACAGGTTCGTTACGCACCACACTTGCCAATTGTCCTACGTGGCATTACTTGCACCTTTCATGGAGGGAAGAAGAATGGAATTGTGGGAAGAACTGGAAGTGGTAAAACAACCTTGATACAGGCACTCTTCCGGATTGTAGACCCTGTATCAGGAACTATAGTCATAGATGGCATTGACATCTCCATGATTGGTTTGCATGACCTTCGATCTAGGCTAAGTATTATACCTCAGGATCCTGTCATGTTTGAGGGAACCATAAGAAACAACTTGGATCCACTTGAAGAGTACATAGATGAACAAATATGGGAAGTAAGTTAATTGATTACTCCTAGCTAGCTTCTTTTCTAAACCCATAAAGTTGTTTTTGACACAAGATAGTATAATTCAAAATTGTTTTCAGGCCCTTGACAAATGCCAACTTGGTGACGAAGTTCGAAAAAAGGAAGGGAAGTTGGATTCTTTAGGTTAGTTTTCTTATATTTTGTTTTTGGTTCTTGAATTCCCTTAATGATGAATCTTATATGACTTTAGTTACCGAGAATGGAGAGAACTGGAGTATGGGACAGAGGCAGTTGGTGTGTCTTGGTCGTGTCCTCCTCAAGAAGAAGAAGATATTGGTTCTGGATGAAGCAACTGCATCAGTTGACACAGCAACTGACAACTTGATTCAACTAACTCTAAGACAACACTTCTCAGATTCGACGGTGTTGATCATTGCTCACCGGATCACCTCTGTTCTTGATAGTGATAATGTGCTCGTCCTTACCCAAGGTATGTTATTAAATTCCAACTATCCAAGTCTAGTGAGATGCATTTTAAAGAACCATTTTTTGTTATATGTAGGTTTGGTTGAAGAATGTGGTTCTCCGACAAGGTTGCTTGAAGATAATTCCTCATCATTTGCTCAGCTTGTTGCAGAGTACACATCCAGATCAAAATCGAGCCATATATAAAGACAAAGGAACAAGAGAGGTTCAATACTTTAAGGATGATGATGAATAGGAAGAATATACGTAGACGGAAAATAACATAAATGCTTCAAGTTAAAACGTAGTATTGATTGATTGTGGCAATAAGTCTTCATTTCTGAAGAATGTTTAACAATAATATACTATGAAGGGAAATTAAGAAGGACATGTTGTTTAGCTTATTGAATCAAATGGATTTAATCATTGCACAATATATAACATATGTATACTTGGTGCGGTTGGGTACAACAAATGAATCAAATAGAAGAACAAATTTGAATACAATCAAACGCAAAGTGGCTCTGAAATATATAAACTAGTTAGGAGTTGGTAGCGGTGCATTCCTTAGCAAGGCCTTGGGGAAACCTTAGAGTATCATAACAACAGTTGTAGATCATGTAGTTATCGTGCAATCACTTCATCTTCTATTGAGCAAAGGTGTCGAGCTCCTACATCAGCCACGAGTTTGAGTTGTCCGTATTGAAGTTCGTGTATGAAGCCTTTGTAGACAGTGACGTGGCTCATTAATAGCCACTCACTTGATATAACAGAATGTAACAGCATGTATATAAACATTGTTCAGTACATGAATGAATATAGATTCCATCTTTTACACTCAACAGATTCGTCTTCTCCTTCTCTCATTCTCTGCTGTATTCTAGCTATGAATTCAGTTACACTCATCCATTGTTATGCAAACTAACATGGTATCAGAGGTTATGGAAACTCAAAACTCTCCTCTCACTCCCAAAACAACAGATTCACACAATTCCAATACTGATGAAGAATCCTCTCGAACTTCATCTGACAGAAATTTTTTTGATCAAACCTTTCTCCATCACTCAGATCCCCCATCTCTTAAGCTTGCCACAACTTTACTTACTGAAACAAACTATACTCGATGGAAGCGCTCAGTCGAAGTATCGCTTCTGGCCAAAAACAAAATCGGATTTGTGAATGGAACTTGCAAACGACCTATCACAGATGCCAAATCGATTGCACGATGGGAACAGTGCAATAATATGGTCATTTCCTGGCTCCTTCATTCTGTAGAAAGAGAGATTGCAGAATCTGTTCTCTATTGCAAGACTGCTGCACAAATCTGGAGCGAACTCGGTACAAGGTATGGAAAAACTACTCGAACAAATCTTTTTCAGATTCAGAAAGAGCTTTCATCTATCTCTCAAGGCAATGCATCAATTACTCTATACTTTACTCGATTGAAAAAGCTTTGGGATGAGTATATGTTGGCAGTTGAAGATAAGATCTGCTCATGTGGTTCTAATGAGGTTGCTGCTTCTTTTCTCAAAGATCAACAAATTATCCAGTTTCTTGTTGGTCTTAATGAATCTTTTGGAATGATGAGGTCCAATATTCTTATGATGCATCCCTCGCCGAATCTTGATGAAGTCTACAAGCTGCTTCTTCAAGATGAAGCACAAAGAAGTCTTCGAAACACCACAGATACATCTGAAGATGCTACTGCTTTGTATTCTCATAATCGACATTTTTCTTCTCAAAATCAGAATTCCAAGAATTCTGTATCATCTTTCAACAAACCAATGTTTTGTGATCATTGCAAAGCCAAGAATCACAACGTTGAGAAATGTTGGAAACTTCATGGTTACCCTACTGCAGCTGCTCCAGGGGTTTCTTTTTGTGATCACTGCAAAATTGCAGGCCATATCATGGCACGATGCTGGAAGTTGAATGGATATCCAGCTGGTCATAAATTGGCAGCCACCAGTCTCTCCCAGGACCAAATGAGCCAACTACTTGCTCTTCTACACAAGACTCCTAATCCAGATTCAAGTAATGATATTCATGGTGCTCTTCTGGCTGGTACACCTCTCTGTCTTTTTTCTCCTTCCTTGAAATCTCAGTGGATAATTGATAGTGGGGCCACAGACCATATAACACCACATATTCACCTATTTTCATCTTACCAACCTGTTACTCGTGATATTTTCATCACTATGCCTAATGGTACTAATGCCAAAGTCCATCATATTGGGACTATCCAATTGAATTCTGATATTCAGCTTCATAATGTGTTACATGTACCTACATTTCATTTTAATTTATTATCCGTTTCCAAGTTGTCATCTGAGATGCTAACACCAATTACCTTCTCTTCTACCCATTGCTATGTCCAGGCCCCTTTGACGAAGCTTCCCTTGGTGATTGGTAAAGTGTGCAGAGGCTTATATGTTGCAGACACAGTACATGAATCTTCCTCTTCTTTGTCCAATAAATCCTGTAATAATTTTGTAGATCATGTTTCTGCAAAGAATTCTGTTTCTCATTCCCCTACCATTTGTATGATGAGTTCAGAACTTTGGCATTGTCGCCTTGGACATATACCATTTGAAAGTTTAGTTCACACTGGTCTTCATTTTACAAACATCAAGAACCATTCTATATGTCAAATTTGTCCCCAAGCTCGTCAACACCGACGTGCTTTCCCCACTTCCACAACTAGGTCATCCCAACCATTTGAGCTAATACATGTCGATACTTGGGGCCCTTACAAGCAACACACTCACAATGGTTTTACATATTTTCTCACCATAGTAGATGATCATACCCGCTGTACTTGGACATACTTAATGTCCAACAAAAGCAATGCCTTATCTCTTCTACAGTCTTTTTCTAACCTTGTCAATACCCAATTTCACACCAAAATCAAAACAATTCGTACCGACAATGCTCTTGAGTTCTTAAGCCACACTGCCTTGTCCTTTTATGCTCAACAAGGCATTATACACCAAACTTCATGCCCCTATACTCCACAACAAAACGGCATTGTCGAAAGAAAACACAAACATATTCTAGAAGTAGCTCGTTCATTGTTTCATCAATCCAAAATACCTATTACCTATTGGGGTGAATGCATTCTTACGGCTACCCACATCATTAACCGCTGCCCTCTCACTATTCTCAATCATAAATCCCCCTTTGAACTCCTATTTCACAAACCTCCAGATTATTCTCGTTTCAAGGTCTTTGGGTGTTTGTGTTTTGTTAGCACCAAAGCTTCCAACCGAGACAAGTTCCAACCTAGAGCTCTACCATGTGTCTTTATAGGCTATCCTTTTGGCAAAAAGGCTTTCAAAGTCCTTACAATTCAGTCTCGAGAAATCATATACTCACGTGATGTAGTATTTCATGAAACTGTTTTCCCATTTCGACATATATCATCATTTACCACTACATTGCCTTCACAATTGAACGACCCTAATTTTGACACCTCTATATTTTTACCACATCATCATTCTACTTCTACTGAGTCCACCTCATCTTCCCCTCCAAACACCACCTCATCTTCCCCTCCACTTATATCATCATCATCTCCTTCACATGACTCGTTATCAAGTCCTTCCTCATCTAGCCCTATTCCTTCACAGCCAATCAGACGTTCTTCTCGTGTCCCTATCACACCTTCATACCTTCATGACTATGTTTGCACATTGGGCTCTTCTACTCTACCATCACCAGGTTTGTTTCATTCCTCTCTTTTTCCCCCCTCACATCATGCTTTCATTTCCTCTTTATCATCTTATACTGAACCTTCATCATACCTTGAAGCATCTACTAACCCACATTGGGTTGATGCAATGACTAAGGAGTACAATGCTCTCCAGGCCAACAGTACATGGAATTTAGTTACCCTTCCCCCCTCTAAGAAAGCTATAGGGTGTAAATGGGTATATAAAGTCAAGCTCAAGGCTGATGGCACCTTAGAGCGATATAAGGCTCGACTTGTTGCCAAAGGATTCACGCAGAAAGCTGGGATAGACTATCATGAAACGTTCTCTCCTGTGGTCAAAATGACGACTATTCGAAGCATCATTGCCATAGCTATGGCTAAATCCTGGATTCTACATCAACTAGACGTAAATAATGCATTTCTGCATGGTGAGTTGCATGAAGAAGTATACATGAAAATGCCTCCAGGAATTCCAAATCCAGATAACCTTGTGTGCAAGCTCCAGAAAAGCTTGTATGGCCTTAAACAAGCGTCTCGTCAGTGGTTTCATAGATTGACACAAGCTTTAGTGACCCAAGGATATATTCAATCAAAGAATGACTACTCTCTTTTCATCAAACGTCGATCTTCTTTCATTACCATCATCGCCATTTATGTCGACGACCTTCTTATTACTGGCTCTGATGTTAATGAGATTGATCAGCTAAAGCACTATCTTGATACTACATTTAGTGTGAAAGATCTTGGCATCTTACACTATTTTCTTGGATTGGAGATAACTTATGTTCACAATGGTGCAGTTTTGTCCCAACGAAAGTTCACTAATGATCTTCTTCAGGAGGCATCTCTTGATGACAGTAACTCCACCAGCACACCTCTCCCTCTTAATGCCAAGTTACTTCAAGATGACAGTGATCCTATACCTGATGCATCTCTATATCGATCACTTGTTGGAAAGCTCAATTTTTTGACTCATACAAGGCCTGATTTATGTTATGCTGTGCAGTACCTTAGCCAATTTATGCAACGTCCATGTGTTTCTCATTCTCATGCCTTAAATCATACACTCAAGTATCTTAAAGGCACTCTTGGTCATGGAATTCTCCTTAATGGATCAGGGTCTCCTTCTCTACTAGCCTACACAGATTCAGATTGGGCTGCATGCCCCACATCTCGACGTTCTGTAGGTGGTTTTGTTATATTACTTGGTCAGTCTCCTGTTAGCTGGAAATCTAAGAAACAAAGCACTGTCTCTAGGAGCTCAGCTGAAGCAGAATATCGTGCCATGGCTAATGTTGCTTCTGAAATCACTTGGTTGGTTCGTCTTCTTACTGACCTTGGTTTCCCTCCTCCACAACCAATTCAACTCTACTGTGACAACAGCTCTGCAATACAAATTGCACAAAACCCTGTATTCCACGAGAGAACCAAACATATTGAGCTTGATTGCCATTTCACCAGGGAAAAGATTATGGAAGGTCTTCTTCAGCTTCGATTTGTTCCATCTTCTGATCAGCTTGCTGATGTATTCACCAAAATTGTTCCATCGTTTCATCAGAATGAAATCTTGTCCAAGCTTGGAATGGCTCGTCATGATTCGCCTTCCAGCTTGCGGGGGGGTGTAGACAGTGACGTGGCTCATTAATAGCCACTCACTTGATATAACAGAATGTAACAGCATGTATATAAACATTGTTCAGTACATGAATGAATATAGATTCCATCTTTTACACTCAACAGATTCGTCTTCTCCTTCTCTCATTCTCTGCTGTATTCTAGCTATGAATTCAGTTACACTCATCCATTGTTATGCAAACTAACAGCCTTGAAGGGCGCTTTTCTCCTATCGGTCTTGACTTGCCCACCTTGCGTAGCCCAGTCTTGAGCATCCCAGAAGCTTACATAGAGCCTCATCGCTTTCTTGTTGGGGAATGGAACTCCCATCGATTCCATGTTCTTGAATTATCTTATCGGTCTCCTGTCCACCAAATATTTGTACGTATAAAACTTATTAGTTAATAAGTCCATCTTATGTAAGTACATATTGCATGAAAAACACTTACATGATTCCTTGTGGGTTCCAATGGATGGAGTAGGTCTAAAAGTCAACAATCGGATCAAACCAAAGACAGAACTGCATTTCGTGGTTGCCTTGGTCATGACCGAACATGTTAGTATGAAGAGTGTAAGGTTGGCCAGTTTGGGTGCCAAGGAATTCGAAGTCTATCTCATTGTGATCCGTTCCTTGTGATGACATTTGCACGTTAGTATGAAGAGTGTAAGGTTGGCTAGTTGAACGCAAAAATTTCTGCTTGAAAGATAGTTTCTGCTCCACATCGACTCATTTTGGTAGCAAGCGTTAAAGAATTATGGTCTCGAATGATGAAGTCAAAGGCACAGTGATCATCAGATTTTTTTAGAAGCATTAAAAATTATTTTGACAGCGTTCAAACTTAGTCTCTTCCATTTAATGTTATTTATTTTCCGTCTTTGTTTTGGAGTAGGGCTGAGTAGGTTGTAGTTCGGTTCACCGAACCGCAACCGAACCGCAATTTGCGGTTTGGACAGCAACCGAACCGTAGCGTTGCGGTTCGGCTTGCGGTTTGTTAAAAATCATGTTGCGGTTTGCGGTTCGGTTTATGGACCGAACCGCAAACCGCAACGTTAGTTTTTAAAAAAAACCTAGCCCTAATTTATGCTTTACATTGTAAAGTAAAGTGTCGCATATCGCAACTCGCAGATCGCAGCCAGGCTCGTAAGCCCCTTCCTCCGGTGTCTCAGCGTCGCTCGCCTCCTCCAGACCTCCGCCTCCTCTGCCTCTCTCACCGTTATGCGCCTCTAAACCTCCACCTCCGCCGACTGCAATCTCACACAGGTTTCTTCTTCTTCTTTAGACTCGTTTTTCACAGCCCTAAACTCGATACTCGACAACCCTAAGTCCCTAACCCCTCTTATTTTATTCTTCTTCTTCAATCTTCTACTTGTTCAGTTCATCAGTTGTTCTATTGTTGTCTTGTTGATATGTCCTTACCGTTTGAATGTTTGATGTATAACTGTGTGATTACTGTCATATGTGATAGGTGATATGTCCTTACCGTTTGTTCAATTCATCAGTTCAGCAGTCATTCAGTTGTTCTATTATTGTCTTGTTCTATTTTCTTTGATTTTCTTCTCAATCTTCTACTTGTTCAGTTCATAAGTTCAGCAAACCAAACCGTCAAACCGCAAACCAAACTGCAAATTTGCGGTTCATTTGCGGTTCGAACCGTAAAACAAACCGCAAATTTGCGGTTCGGTTTGCGGTCCACGTTTTTCAGGTTTGCGGTTCGGTTTGCGGTTTTGAACCGATGCTCAGCCCTATTTTGGAGGCCCTATGTTACAATTTGGTGTTTTTGAATTAGCATCATCCTAGTCTTTAATTTATTTTTGGATCAATTGATTTTAAAAAAAGTGGTATTTTTTGTTAGAAATTGTTTGGTTTCTCGTTAGCCATCACCATGTAAGCACTATTTGTGTTAATTCTGTTGGGTTGCAAGTTTCTTTTATTTCCATGATGATGTTCATTACTTTATGGTATGTTGGATCACAACTTTGTAAGACTGTTTTAACTTTATCATTTTTTATATTATGTATTGTATACAAGCATTTGAAAAAGAGGTGGTTGACACTCTCTATTGGGTATTGATTATGTTCGCATTGCATTAGGACCGGAATATTATTGTTTTTCTAGGTTTTCTTTTGTTGGAATGTCATCAAGGGACAATTTCCACAAAAAGTTTTTAACTTTTGGCATTATATTAATATCCTAAATCCATATTTTGTCACCATGTGTTCCCTCCTTACACTTTTGAATAAGATATATCGCCGATTTGATAGAGAATCATCCTTTTTCACTTGACGTCCAATACAACTTATCTTGTATTTTATTTTGAGGTAGGTTGTACGTGTTTAATTTTCTAATGTTATCAAGTGGTGATAGACTCCTCAGTTGAAGAGTTTCTTATTGGACTCATTGTTTATTTATTATAAAGTTGCTTACAAGAATAGTCGTATTGATCAATGTTTTGTCATTCACCAAGTTTTCTAAAGGTTGGTCGGTAGTAGTTCCATAAGCATGTTCCTTTGGGATATATTCCTTCTACAATTTTTACCCAAATGTTATCTAGGTTTGACATTATTTTCCATAATAGTTTCATCTGTAAAGCCTTGTTTATATCTTCCACTTTCCTTATTCCTATTCCTCCTAGCATTTTTTGTTTACATATTTTATTCCGGTTGATAAGGGGGTGAAAATTCGGTCCCTTGTTCTAGAAGATAGATCTATTTATCTGGTCAAGTTCTTTATAAATGTTTGCAGGAAGCTTGAATGATTGCATTAGATAACTTGGTTTGCATTTCGGATGGCTTTTATCAAGGTCATTCAACCCTCTTAAGAAAGGGATGCGGCCTTCCATTTTGTTAGTTGTTGTTTAGTTTTTAAGATGATACTAATAAAAGTGTCTTTGTTTACTCGTCCGTTTATGATCGGGCATCTTAGGTATTTTTCTAGGTTATTTGTTATGGCAGCACCCATATATGCTTGTATTCTTCTCTTAGTTGTCGGTTTTACATTTATTGTTGTTTGAAATGCTGATTTGTGGTAGTTTATTATCAGCTCTAAAACCGAGCAATAGTCAGTTAAGCGGATCTAATCATATTGCTTGTTGTCATTGTTGCCTTGGTGAAAACTATTATGTCATCAGCAAAAGCCAAAAAAAAGGATAGCGGATCAATTTTTTGAGATTGGAAACTCTATTATCTTCCGATTCTCATTACTAGTTCTTGTATGTTTTAGCCAGTATCTCGGCCCCTAAGTTTAAAAGCAAAGGAGATAACGAATATCCATGGTGTAGGCCTCTCTTTGGGAGGATAATGTTCGTTGGAAGTCATTTATTAGTATGGAGTATGAAACGTCAAGATAAATTCTTTAATCCATCCTCTAAATTTTTCTCCAAATCCAAATTTAGTCAAGACTGCTTTTAGGTACGGTCATTCCACTTTGTCATAGGCCTTTTCCATATCGAGTTTGATTACCATGAACCATTCTTTACCGTTTTGGATCTATATCCATGGAAGATTTCGGGCACAATGAGTACATTTGTAACACCCCAAATTCTCAAAACTCGGGACATTACTGGTTAGGACCTCACAATGGGTCCCGACCTCAGTTTGACAACAATATTACTAGGATCTTGCAACAAGACACAAATAAGAAAAACCGAAATTTATAAAATATTATTTTAAAGAGATGAATGCAACAACATCTAACAGCCCACAGTACTTAAACAACTTAAATGTCTAACTGCCATACTACGAAGAAAGAAACGACAAACAAACACCCAACCCCACTCTAAGGAGTACGGAGAACCGGCTGACCACTACTTCCGGATCACTCAGCTGCTGCTCTAACCTGCGGTAACTCTAAAAACACAACAGAACAACCATTAGCTAGTTATCTAAACATTAGAAGAATAATAATAGCACACACACACATAAAATAATAAACACTCATCATGCTTTCAAACAATCCATTTATTATCTTCATTTAAGTCATTCACTCTAATGATACTTATTTTGTGACACGAGGGATTCCCAAACCTCGCCTCCGTCCCCGTGTACCCATCAGGAGTGGATCCGATGCATCTCACCGTGTACCTGTATGGTCTGGGTATAGAGAACCTCCCAGTCTCCTGGCAGAGCTGGGCAGTGATGTCACGGCCCGTTATACATACACTTGGGCCTTACCACAAAATAACCACGGTCGTCCTAACAAGTTGTTATTCTTATTATAACACACATTGCACACACACAACCATTATCACCCAACTAATATCCAGAAACCAGCTAAGTAAGTCGCAAGGACTTACCTGAATGAAATCACAACTCTCAATTTCTCACTCGGTCCGCAACCGTAGAAACTCCAACGCCTGTCACACAAGGCACGTGGATCAATATTGTATTCCACTTTCTTAGAAGTCTCCAACTTCTAAAATATATAATCGATCATACAGAAATTACCAAAATACTCTTATACGGGTAATTGACCATTTTACCCCTGTTTCTGAAATTCCATAAAATTCTATAACAAAGTTCCAAACTATTCTTTGGAACTCAAAACCACACTCGAAACTCTCAAAGGGAAGTTTGCTAAAGATTTAGAGACGTTAACTACATTCTTCGCTTTCATAAAAGGTCGCTAAGGTCCAACTTTGGCTTAAGATATGAGAACCGAATGAAAATATAATAAATCCGAATAAAATATCTAGGTCTTCTACATGATGCACTCTGCTCATAGAAGCAAGAAAATCTCAAAAATACCCATAGACAACTTCTACACAATTCTCTAAAGTTGGATACAAAATTCCGGAATACTATACTTAGCCAAATTTTGAGTCATTACACAAACTGCACAACAGTAGACTTTGAGCTCCTATAGATCCAGATCCAACCGTTGGATCAGTCTCAAATTTTGATACATTATTCCATGCATTGCACTCTATAACATACTAAAAACTGAACGGTGGATTAATTTTCAAAGGCATCGAAAGATTGATCTAAAGTGGACTGCTTAACAAAATTTCTGGAAATAAGGAAACTGAGATTGCAACAGATCTATGATGTGAGTCTCACCCACTGCTGGCTTGTTCTATGGATCCAGTCCACATGTCTCCTGTTCGATTCCCTTCAACCTCAATTCTTGTCTAACTGGGTATGTCACCGATCTCCACTTCGAGCCCGACTGTCCTGGGTGGCTAGGAAGGCGTCTGGTTCCGCTATCGATCGAGCCACCGGTCTTTGAGCACTGTAGTACATAGGGTTCCAATATACATCTCAAATGTGAGAGCGAGAAGGCAGCAGTTAGTGCACGTGTGTCTAAGCGTGATGAGGGGAGGAGGCGTGTTGCTGTGCACGAAGCAACATATCAGACAGTGCCAAGTCGAAGGTATACAGGAAGATGGATGAGGCTTACCCGGATGTCTACTAGGATGACGACACTAGGGTTGTTCATGTCTCCTAGGGTAGCAGTGGAGGCGTCGAGTGTGCTTCCTTCCAGGTAGTAGGGTGGTGATGCAAATACACTTCCCTGGACCAGCGTGGGCGTGGTGAAGATGGTGTGTCTCCTCGCGTAGGAAACCGAAGCCGGCTAGGTTTAGGACTGCTGCCTCCAATAGATGAGCCAAGAAGGGAGCTGCTGTTGCGGATTGAGGAAGGGATCGGATGGGAGGTGCACCTGGATGGAAGGAGGGAGATGTGTAGTCTGCTCAAGGGGATTCTTCGCAGCAATTAAGGAGAGAAATAAATGCCCGGATATACACTTACCAAACGAGTCCCATGAGGCCGTAATCTTCGCGTACGTGAGGAAAACGAGATGACAGAAGTGTGGACCTGCTGCGTGGGAGGGAAACCCTTGCTGTAGATTGGAATACTGGTAACATGGGATCTCCTCCGGCTGGGCTGAAACAAGCTGCGTCCTGGGCTTGTTGCAAGGGAGCTCTTCCTGTTGGGCTGAGCATAGCTGCGATGTGGGCTTCTCACCAGGCTAGCTGGCATGGCAACGGTGGGCTGGAGCAGTAAAGCCAACACTAGCAAGCTGCTCTTCTTCCCCTTGGGCCGATCCAGCAGGAAATAAAAGCAAGTTTTTGGGCCAGCTGCAAATGGAAGGAATGGGCCTGAAATTTGGGCCGGGTTTGCTCATCTAATTAATATGGAATGATAACTAGATCGTTATTCGCACGAAACCGTTCTTCGGTTTTATTTTAAATGTACGGAATTATTTCCGGTTACATAGCTTATCATTTTATGTGAATCGAGATCACATAAAATGATAGAAATTAAATATCGTTTTATTTTATTTAAAAGAATAAAAGTTGGCGTCTCGGAAACCGGTTGAATTCGGTATTAAATGGAGTTTAAATTTTTTTTTTCGGGTATTACATCAGTGCCCTCTTAAAAGAAGTTTCGTCCCGAAACTTAGAATAATGTACCTAATCAAACGACTTTCTTTGTAACTCTTAGTTCCATAAAATTTCCGTTTCCTACCGTGCAACTACTCAAGCATCATACCCAGACACACATCACATAAAACATAATCACTCAATCCAATATATAAAAAAAACAACACAACATCCGAGTACTAACTCGTCAATACAGAAGTACATCTAACCCCGCAGAGAACTCAAGATAATTACGTCTAACACTCTCCTCTGTCTCCCAAGTGGCCTCATCAGCTCCTCGTCTAGACCACTGGATCCTCCACATCGGTATCTCCTTGGACCGCAGACGTCTAGTACTGCGCTCCAGGACAGCTACTGGGTACTCTACAAATGTATGATCAGGCTCAACTATTAGATCCTCATGGTTGTTGACGTGTCTCGGATCCGGGATGTACTCTCTCAACTGAGAGATACATGGAAGACCGGATGGACACCCTCTAGTCTCGGCAGTAGTGCTAATCTGTATGCAACCTCTCCAACTCTCTCCAAGAATCTCAAAAGGTCCGACATATCGGGGACTCAACTTCCCCTTAATGTCGAAACGCCGGACTCTTCTCGTCGATGATACTCTCAACCACACCTGAGCACCCACCCTAAACTCCAAGGGCAATCCGAGCGATGTTATCCTATATCTGATCTGGAGCTACTCCATCAGCTCTGCTAGGCTCGTCCCAGCATAATGGCGTGCGATATCTCCGCTCGTACAAAGCTGATAGCATGAATTATAGTCTATATTTTGGGGTTTGTTTGGACGTTTTATCTTTCATAATCTGCATGTTTGTGTGAACATTATGTGATTATATTACCATTTCATCTACCTTTGCGGGAATCGAGGTCTACACCTAGTTTTGTTGTAATTGCAGGTAAAATGGTACGTTTTGCATCAAAAAGGAGCAAAAGGAATCATAAGTCATTTGGAGCTACATTGAGAAGCATAAGGAACCATCCAGGAAGCATAGCCATGGATTAAAGATTCACTTTGGACCAGTTTTGAGAGATTTCACATTCAGTTATGACTCACCTCGGTTGACCAGAGATTCATCTCGACCGAGGTGATCCAGAGACGCCGACTCGACCGAGGCAAACACCTAGGACGCGGCGAGAATATTTTATTCTTGGCTGAGATCTTTTATCTTTGGAAGGTGATCTTATATTTTTGGGCTTGGCTCCTGGAAGGAAGAAGATCTTATATTTTACCTATTTTTATGGGAAAAGATCTTTCTAAGATATTTTATCTTTGGAGGGTTATTTTCCTATAAAAAGGGTTGGATTTTCCACAAATCCGGCATCCGCATACAGTTGGAAATCATGCTATACCATCGATCAGGGTTTATAGTACGCAACAGCCATACTCCAGTTGGGGAGATTTGAAGAACCTTTTTGAAGGTTGAAGAAGGAAGATTGTAGCTTTTGATAGCTTTTGAAGGTTTTCTTGTAAGATTACCTTAGATTCTCTTCCTTGTTGTCATTCTTGTTGGATTTCTATCCAAGGAACGCTTTTGTTGTGATATTTGATTCAGTTATTGAAGTCTTTTCATTAAATTCTTCTTGTTCAAATATTCACCTTCTTCCCATATATTTGATTAATACTTTCATAATGATGATGAGTGGCTAATTTCCTTGTGTGATTCTAGGGTGATTGGCTGAAGGTTGTGGGAAAAACAATGATAGAATAATCTTAGATTCCAGTAGGACCCTGAAAGTTCGAGTCTTTAACCTTAACCCTAAGCATCTCGCTCAGTCGATGAACATCTCGGCCGGGGTGGAATTTGGCTGACCGAGGTGACTTATCCAGATCCTAAACTGAGAGTTAAGTGTTAGAGTTTGCCAAATCCTATTCTTATTACACCTTTCCTGATCCAATGCAAGCTTAGGATGAGACTTACCCGGTAATTCCTTAGTTTGTGTACCTAAGATCATAAGTATAGGTAATAAAGGTTTATCCTTTATTGGGGTTTGAGTGTGCTTCCATCCCATCTTTGTGAGTTAGCCTGAGACTTACCCGGTAAAGGTTGATTCTATTCCCTTAGATGGTGTGTTAGTTTGAGGTTATAGTTCTTTATCTTAATTCCTTGAGACTTACCCGGTAATAGGAGTTACGGTTTCGGATTAGTGAATAGTGAGACTTACCCGGTGATCTATTCCACTTTAGTAACACCTTCCCCATGCAAAAATCTCAGCTTTGTCCGCTTATCTTCAGATCTTGAGTTGGAACCACAACTAGATGCTTTAATCCCTAAAATTGCATGTTTGCTTTATTGACTTCTTATTCATCTTTGATTGTTTTAATTGCTCTTGTGGTTAGTAATTACGAAGCTTACCGTTATTGACTTTGTTTCACCGAGTCCCTGTGATCGACCCCTGGAATTTCTTGCTTTTTACTACGATTGACCCGTACACTGCGGGTTTGCATCCTTGTTTTAAGCTTAAGTCTAGGGTTATAAATTTAAAGCTTGCACACACCGTTTGGAGCGAACAAGTTTTTGGCGCCGTTGCCGGGGACTTGGTCTAGACCGAGCCGGTTGCGGTTTGCTTTTGGGGCACTTGCCCCTGTTGCTACTAACTACTCTTTCTATGAGTTTTGTAGTTTTTAGGATTTCCGATGACTACATTTGATCCAGCCTGGATAGCAAGGCAAAGTGCTAGGGCGGACCATTATGAATACTTGGAGGAGAAGTACTCCTTCTATTGGTTCAACAATGAATGGGAAAGAGAAGAGACCATTCAGCGTGAACTTGCGATGTGGGATGAACTGCATATCCCTAAAAAGATTTGTGAGCAACCCCTTGAAGATTCTCTTGAATCAAGATGGGAGAGGTTGATGAAGAAAGTGGAGGAGCTCAAGGAAAGCACCCTATCCTATGCTAGGCCGCAAGAGGAGCATAAGGAAGTGTTGCACGTTCCAAGCATTCCCCCAATCGAACCAAAAATTTCTCTTGAAACTTCTAAGGAAGAGGAGGATATGGAAGGTCTCGATCTGACTGTTGAGACCTCGGTCGAAGTGGAAGAGATCTCGGCCGAGATGGAAGAATTTGCAAAACTGGAAGCAGAAGATGCAGAGAACCTTGGTCAAATTACTGAGATTGTGACCAAGGTGGAAGAAAGATCAATTGAGTTGAGAGGGATTTCATGTGTGGAATATCAACCCAACATGAAACTTGTTTCAAGCTTTGGAGAACTTTACGAGGTACATTCTCCTACTTCATTTGAAATCCCTATTAAAATTTCTGAATTTTTCAGGAATGCACCGGAGAGTTGGAGGTCTCTTCCGAAAGAACCTCCTAAGATCAAGATGAAACCTCCCTTGAAACTGTTGGAAGAAGATACTCCTTGGATTATAAGGAGTGGAGTTTGCAAGCACTACACCGTTAAGGCGATGAAGTGTCTCTTGTTCAAGTATGGGGTCCCTCGCATGCTAAGGACCTTGTACCATGCCCATGATAAATATGGGGAAGCTACTAGGATTCTCGAGAAGTTGTTTTCTCGATCAAGGAAAGGATGGGACGCAAGGCTAGATTATGTCCCATTGAAGTGCAGGAAGGGTAGAAGGATTCCGGTGAGAATCAAACCGTACAAGCTTGTACGTGGGAGATCTTACCATTTGCCGGTAAAATTAGGAACCGGAACCTTTTTGGAAGAATTTTATGATGGATGTGATGAGCACTCCATGGTGTTCAAGGTACATTGAGTAATTCTATGGAGAAGGGTCCAGCTAGCGACCTTAAACCAAGCACTTCTTGGGAGGCAACCCAAGGTATTGCTTTCTTCTCCCTTTTCTAATTTAGTTTAGATAGTTGCTTTGTTTTTGTTTTCCTCTAGACAACAACCAGGTATTCCAAAAGGAAGGATCACAGTTCAAGAGCTACACTGGAAGAACAAAATTTCGAGAAGTTGAGGAAACGAGCTTTACTGAGATACATCTCGGGTATTGTCAGAACACCTCGACCGAGATGTGCTTCGCCAACCGAGATGGTCTTATCTGGGAGCTGTTTCTCACTTCTTCATGCAGTTTAGCTATGTTCGGTGAGTATCCTGTCCTTAGACTTATTTTGACCCACTGGGACAATGTGTCCCAAGTATGGGGTGTTTATGTATTTGATTGACTTATGTGATGTATGACTCGACATTCTTGGATATTTATGCTTATTTTGCTTTCTATGGATTTTATCTGAGACTACATGCATACTTACAGGTTATTTGATTGAGAAAAATGTCGAAACTGAAAGAAAACTGGTTTTAAAAAAAAAAAAATTTTTGGACCTCGACCGGGGCAGTTCTGGCCGAACGTTGTGTTTCACCTCGGTTGACCCAAGAACACCTCGACCGAGGTGGGTTAACTGAGAATTTTCGAAAACGATTTTTGTGTTTCTTATCTGGATATGATCTCAGTGAAGATCTTGTTTACTGAATGGTTTTGAAATTCTTTATGTGTTTGAAAGGTTTTATAATATGTTTAAGTTGCTAAATGCTTTGTATGAAATTATTGGCATGTTTGATACTTTGTTTTTATCTAAATTATGTTGAGTTTGAAGGTTGACACCACGTTATGAGTTCTCTCACTTTCTTCCTGGAAAGACCAAGGCAATTCATTCTTCTCTCTTCTTCTTCTTGATCATGCTTAGCCCCTCATATACATTTTGCCTCCCTTTACCTATCCGGGAATTTGGAAGCAAGCGAAGTGGTGAAAGCAAGTGGAGTTAAAGTTGAGAAGTGGCTGGAAGTGAAAGTGTTAGAAAGCAATAATAGGTTTGGGGAAGTCAATCATGAAGATGAGTAACTCGGCACCATTCACATAGCCGGGTGTTTGTGTCTTGCCAAAGTCGGATTGAGCGATATTCCTAACGGGTCATGGTATGTGCATCAAGGGTTTGATGCATCTCAAGAAATTGATGATTGCTGATTTCCTAGGCTTCGGTTATTGTGCACCTCTGTCCATGCATCCCAAAAAGTAAAGTAAAAAGAAAAAAATGTGAAATAAGCAAAGCTTATTGGTGGAAGATGTTGCAAAGTTGAAGTGAAAGTGAAGTACATCCTTTTCCCGGATTCTAGCACCACATTACCTTACATACATCCCTACCCTACACGTTTCTTGACCTTTTCTTTTGGGAAGCCCTTGAGACCTTGAGCTTGTTGATTGACTTAGTGGTTTAAATCGGATTATACATGATTAATTTTGATAATTATGATTTATTATGCATTCTATGATTCTATGCAAAGATGAACAACTTTCCTATATTTATAAAATGTTTTGAGCATATTGAGTTTTTAAATTCCATGAAGTATTCTCTTAGAGTGATCTATGATTGTAACATACCATAAAATGTTTTTTTTGAAAGACTTTTCATTGATTTTCTTGACTTATAATCCATTCTATCTTGTCTTCTATATGCGGAACTTGCTTGGGGACAAGCAAGGGCTAAGTATGGGGTATTTTGATAGCATGAATTATAGTCTATATTTTGGGATTTGTTTGGACGTTTTATCTTTCATAATCTGCATGTTTGTGTGAACATTATGTGGTTATATTACCATTTCATCTACCTTTGCGGGAATCGAGGTCTACACCTAGTTTTGTTATAATTGCAGGTAAAATGGTACGTTTTGCATCAAAAAGGAGCAAAAGGAATCATAAGTCATTTGGAGCTACATTGAGAAGCATAAGGAACCATCCAGGAAGCATAACCATGGATTAAAGATTCACTTTGGACCAGTTTTGAGAGATTTCACATTCAGTTATGACTCACCTCGGTTGACCAGAGATTCATCTCGACCGAGGTGATCCAGAGACGCCGACTCGACCGAGGCAAACACCTAGGACGCGGCGAGAATATTTTATTCTTGGCTGAGATCTTTTATCTTTGGAAGGTGATCTTATATTTTTGGGCTTGACTCCTGGAAGGAAGAAGATCTTATATTTTACCTATTTTTATGGGAAAAGATCTTTCTAAGATATTTTATCTTTGGAGGGTTATTTTCCTATAAAAAGGGTTGGATTTTCCACAAATCCGGCATCCGCATACAGTTGGAAATCATGCTATACCATCGATCAGGGTTTATAGTACGCAACAGCCATACTCCAGTTGGGGAGATTTGAAGAACCTTTTTGAAGGTTGAAGAAGGAAGATTGTAGCTTTTGATAGCTTTTGAAGGTTTTCTTGTAAGATTACCTTAGATTCTCTTCCTTGTTGTCATTCTTGTTGGATTTCTATCCAAGGAACGCTTTTGTTGTGATATTTGATTCAGTTATTGAAGTCTTTTCATTAAATTCTTCTTGTTCAAATATTCACCTTCTTCCCATATATTTGATTAATACTTTCATAATGATGATGAGTGGCTAATTTCCTTGTGTGATTCTAGGGTGATTGGCTGAAGGTTGTGGGAAAAACAATGATAGAATAATCTTAGATTCCAGTAGGACCCTGAAAGTTCGAGTCTTTAACCTTAACCCTAAGCATCTCGCTCAGTCGATGAACATCTCGGCCGGGGTGGAATTTGGCTGACCGAGGTGACTTATCCAGATCCTAAACTGAGAGTTAAGTGTTAGAGTTTGCCAAATCCTATTCTTATTACACCTTTCCTGATCCAATGCAAGCTTAGGATGAGACTTACCCGGTAATTCCTTAGTTTGTGTACCTAAGATCATAAGTATAGGTAATAAAGGTTTATCCTTTATTGGGGTTTGAGTGTGCTTCCATCCCATCTTTGTGAGTTAGCCTGAGACTTACCCGGTAAAGGTTGATTCTATTCCCTTAGATGGTGTGTTAGTTTGAGGTTATAGTTCTTTATCTTAATTCCTTGAGACTTACCCGGTAATAGGAGTTACGGTTTCGGATTAGTGAATAGTGAGACTTACCCGGTGATCTATTCCACTTTAGTAACACCTTCCCCATGCAAAAATCTCAGCTTTGTCCGCTTATCTTCAGATCTTGAGTTGGAACCACAACTAGATGCTTTAATCCCTAAAATTGCATGTTTGCTTTATTGACTTCTTATTCATCTTTGATTGTTTTAATTGCTCTTGTGGTTAGTAATTACGAAGCTTACCGTTATTGACTTTGTTTCACCGAGTCCCTGTGATCGACCCCTGGAATTTCTTGCTTTTTACTACGATTGACCCGTACACTGCGGGTTCGCATCCTTGTTTTAAGCTTAAGTCTAGGGTTATAAATTTAAAGCTTGCACACACCGTTTGGAGCGAACAAAAGCCTCATAAGGGGTCATCCCAATAGACTTGTGATAGCTGTTGTTATACGAAAACTCTACCAGTGGGAGATGATCTAACCATACATGTCCCCCAATCTAGTACACAAGCCCACAACATGTCCTCAAATGTTTGGATGGTCCTCTTATATTGACCGGTAGTCTGTGGGTAGTAAGCAGTAGTAAAGTGGGGATTCGTCTCTAAAGCAGTGTGTACCTACTACCCAAATCTCGAGGTGAAACGTCCATCATTGTTAGAGACAATAGTCTTCGGTACTCCATGGAGTCTCACAATGTGTCTGGTGAACTCCTCAGCTAGACGGCTTACCGGCCACGTTTCCTTAATCGGAATGAAACGTGCGGTCTTCGTCAGACGGTCTACCACTACCCAAATAGCATCAAAACCTCTATTGGGTCTCAGTCCTGTGACAAAATTCATAGATATATCCTCCCACTTCCACTGTGGTACTGGAAGTGGGTGGAGCTCTCCTCCGTACCTACTGTGCTCAATCTTGACCTATTGGCAGGTCGCACACTGAGCTACATACCGAGTCACGTCGGGCTTCAACTCTTAGATACCGGCATTGTGATTTCTTTCAAATTCATATATCTTTGAGGAGGTCAAAACCTCTCCACACTTGTAAAGTCTACATTTTGCTTATGCACTCCATTGTAGGTACCCCATTCCATGCACCTTAGACCCTCATATCCGGATCGACATTTTATCTCTTTTGGTCTCTCAAGCTTGTCTTGTGAACTCTTCTACTAGGTGACTCGTCTTACAACAATTTCCTCCCCTGAATCGGTCTCAACTTTCAGTTGATCATTACTGCTCATTTCATTTTGGAACCTCAGTTACGTTGTACTCTTGCATAGATTCTGCAAAGGCCTCATCATCTCAACACTTTATTCCAATTTAGCAAGACCCGGCTTTTTATACATGACTTTCCTTCTTACTGGTTAAGTTATTCTTTTGGTTCACACTTTATCCATCCAAGCGCTATCGGTCCGATGCGTATGACTTTTATTAAACACCTATCGGTACCGTTTGCATAAGAAATCTCAGTTGTATATGATTTGATCAAAATCAAAGTCCTCGACTCGCATTTATTATATTGTCCTTATGCTCGTGTCGCTTCATCTTCTATAAATCTTTACCCCCTAGTAGGATAGTTAAATCCCTTTGTGTTTTCTCGTATACGCCTTACGGACCACGTTGGTTGGTCTTATTACTTTTATCAACTCTTATGTTATCAGTCGAGCTTGAATTTTCATCGGAGTACCACCATTTCACATTACTCTTATATAGACACCTTTCGGAAATTATCTTATTGGGGTAATATCGGATCTATTTAGCAACCTTTAGTCATTCAACTTTACTCATTCTCATATCTGTTCTAGCTAACATGCAGATTCCATCTACAATCACCTCACAACTCGATCATACATTTCACCAAGGTTGTAAATCATACTCTTTATGTTTGTGCCCCTTCTACAATTCCAATAATTCTGTGTCACATCTTTAATCACAAGGGCTTCCCCTGTCAATCTAGACAGTTTGACCCCACTTTTTCTCGGAGGAGCACCATCAGTCCTACTTGTGTGGAATGCTAAGACATAGAACATGTTCACAATCATATGCTTCTTCTTACTCTTCTAGTTCTTCTTACAGGGATCTCTTCATACTAACTTTGATATGTATCTTTCCTTAGTCGGTAGTAAGTAACTACCCCCAACAATTCCCATTACACCATACTATCATCAATGGTCGTTACCAACCGTCAAGAGCTTCTCTTTAATTTCTGTATTAGAGTTATCATATTGGACTCATTCAATGTTACCATCAATGCTACTAGTACTTGTATTTATTTAACTTCACCATTGTTGTCGTTGATCTCTGGAAGAAATTCACCACATGTCGGTAAATTCCCTTTATAACCTTGTGGTTATTCTTCTTATCTGTCAACCAACCATCACTAGTTAGCCAGCACGTGTAAATTCTCTATTGTTACCAACTAGTCTGGAGTTGACCTTCTATAGGATCGTAGACTTACTTTTCTTCTATCTCTTTTGAGGTTTGATATACAAGGTGGAAATATATCTCTTCCATTTATTTTCCTTTAGCTCCTTCTACAAATTACACTCCTATAAGAGTACTATACTCTTACGAGTATAGTTGTATCTTCGTCTCCCGTCAATGGACTTATACATTCTTCTGCGATAATTTGTAGGCATTTCTCCATGATTCTTTTTACCCGAGTTATTGTCCACTTGCGGTTATCTGTTATGACCCGCCAGTGTTATTAACTTAAATCCTTCGTGCGTGAGAAGTTATCAGAGACCTCCTTTTTTTTTTTCTTTTTTTTTTCCCAAGACTATTCTCCTACACCCTCCTTACTTGGGGTGCTGCTTGTACTTCTGCCTTTATAGAAATCCGGTCTTTGTTGTATCCCGATCCTTATTGTAATTCTGGTGTTTTCTAGGAGGTCACACCACTTCCATGTTGGTGAAATCGGCCTTCCCCTTTCTAGCAACCTGTAAGCTTTCATTTTGCGGCTCTTTAATTCTTCGTATCGGGATGGACAATGTATCTTATCTTGACTCCTACGCTTATGATTGTCTCGGTTTTCCATCTTGATTGTGGTGGCAAGTGGCTTGTCGAGAGTGATCATATTCCGCTCTGCTTCTAGCTTCAAACTTTCACCTTCTGGTCCGTCAGTAAGCTTCAATTCAATGCCTTTTGTCTGGATTGTTACTATCTTCCACCTTGACCTTCATGCCTATTTGTTTTTCTGAAGGCATCCCTTTTGTTTGTAACGTTGCTTTACACCATCTTGAAAAAACTTATGGGTTGTCTCTTCCAATTGGTATACTTTTCGGTCATCCAACTCGTTGTCAGAACTACACTCATGTACATTCTTCATTTGCTCCTATGGAGTTGACTCGAAATTCCCTTCTTGTCATCGTAGTTGGTGTTGTCTTTTAGTCTTCACTTTCCCGTCTCGACGTTCTTCAACAAGCTCGAAGGAGTTGTCCGCCGTTCGTCTACCCTAATGCACATAAGATGTCCATACTAATCCTCACGTTGACACACATCAAAATCTACTTATATGTGTCAAAGGGGTGAGAAACTCATTATGTTATCTCCGTTAAGGACATAACATAAATACAATTTCTACTAATCTTCGGCATATATTTATTTATACTACATATCTTTATAATCAACCTAATAAGTCCAACTAAAGTAAAACCTAAAGTCCATACTAAGCATATTGAGATCCGCGGTAGTAGTGGTGGTCAGCCGTACTTTTCTATCCCCAACCAGTCTATGCATGCATTTGAAAACCAAAAGTTCTTTTTAAAACTCAGATCCCTTTTTCGGGTTCTGCTTAAGTACTTATTCGGTCTTTCAGAAGATTTCAAGTGCCATTATTGCCAACCTAGAGCTCTGATACCATGTTGTAACACCCCAAATTCTCAGAATTCGGGACATTACTGGTTAGGACCTCACAATGGGTCCCGACCTCAGTTTGACAACAATATTACTAGGATCTTGCAACAAGACACAAATAAGAAAAACCGAAATTTATAAAATATTATCTTAAAGAGATGAATGCAACAACATCTAACAGCCCACAGTACTTAAACAACTTAAATGTCTAACTGCCATACTACGAAGAAAGAAACGACAAACAAACACCCAACCCCACTCTAAGGAGTACGGAGACCCGGCTGACCACTACTTTCAGATCACTCAGCTGCTGCTCTAACCTGCGGTAACTCTAAAAACACAACAGAACAACCATTAGCTAGTTATCTAAACATTAGAAGAATAATAATAGCACACACACACATAAAATAATAAACACTCATCATGCTTTCAAACAATCCATTTATTATCTTCATTTAAGTCATTCACTCTAATGATACTTATTTTGTGACACGAGGGATTCCCAAACCTCGCCTCCGTCCCCGTGTACCCATCAAGAGTGGATCCGATGCATCTCACCGTGTACCTGTATGGTTTGGGTATAGAGAACCTCCCAGTCTCCTGGCAGAGCTGGGCAGTGATGTCACGACCCGTTATACATACACTTGGGCCTTACCACAAAATAACCACGGTCGTCCTAACAAGTTGTTATTCTTATTATAACACACATTGCACACACACAACCATTATCACCAAACTAATATCCAGAAACCAGCTAAGTAAGTCGCAAGGACTTACCTGAATGAAATCACAACTCTCAATTTCTCACTCGGTCCGCAACCGTAGAAACTTCAACGCTTGTCACACAAGGCACGTGGATCAATATTGTATTCCACTTTCTTAGAAGTCTCCAACTTCTAAAATATATAATCGATCATACAGAAATTACCAAAATACTCTTATACGGGTAATTGACCATTTTACCCCTGTTTCCGAAATTCTATAAAATTCTATAACAAAGTTCCAAACTATTCTTTGGAACTCAAAACCACACTCGAAACTCTCAAAGGGAAGTTTGCTAAAGATTTAGAGACGTTAACTACATTCTTCGCTTTCATAAAAGGTCGCTAAGGTCCAACTTTGGCTTAAGATATGAGAACCGAATGAAAATATAATAAATCCGAATAAAATATCTAGGTCTTCTACATGATGCACTTTGCTCATAGAAGCAAGAAAATCTCAAAAATACCCATAGACAACTTCTACACAATTCTCTAAAGTTGGATACAAAATCCAGGAATGCTATACTTAGCCAAATTTTGAGTCATTACACAAACTGCACAACAGTAGACTTTGAGCTCCTATAGATCCAGATCCAACCGTTGGATCAGTCTCAAATTTTGATACATTATTCCATGCATTGCACTCTATAACATACTAAAAACTGAACGGTGGATTAATTTTCAAAGGCATCGAAAGATTGATCTAAAGTGGACTGCTTAACAAAATTTCTGGAAATAAGGAAACTGAGATTGCAATAGATCTATGATGTGAGTCTCACCCACTGCTGGCTTGTTCTATGGATCCAGTCCACATGTCTCCTATTCGATTCCCTTCAACCTCAATTCTTGTCTAACTAGGTATGTCACCGATCTCCACTTCGAGCCCGACTGTCCTGGGTGGCTAAGAAGGCGTCTGGTTCAGCTATCGATCGAGCCACCGGTCTTTGAGCACAGTAGTATATAGGGTTCCAATATACATCTCAAATGTGAGAGCGAGAAGGCAGCAGTTAGTGCACGTGTGTCTAAGCGTGATGAGGGGAGGAGGCGTGTTGTTGTGCACGAAGCAACATATCAGACAGTGCCAAGTCGAAGGTAGACAGGAAGATGGATGAGGCTTACCCGGACGTCTACTGGGATGACGGCACTAGGGTTGTTCATGTCTCCTAGGGTAGAAGTGGAGGCGTCGAGTGTGCTTCCTTCCAGGCAGTAGGGTGGTGATGCAAATACACTTCCCTGGACCAGCGTGGGCGTGGTGAAGATGGTGTGTCTCCTCGCGTAGGAAACCGAAGCCGGCTAGGTTTAGGACTGCTGCCTCCAACAGATGAGCCAAGAAGGGAGCTGCTGTTGCGGATTGAGGAAGGGATCGGATGGGAGGTGCACCTGGATGGAAGGAGGGAGATGTGCAGTCTGCTCAAGGGGATTCTTCGCAGCAATTAAGGAGAGAAATAAATGCCCGGATATACACTTACCAAACGAGTCCCATGAGGCCGTAATCTTCGCGTACGTGAGGAAAACGAGATGACAGAAGTGTGGACCTGCTGCGTGGGAGGGAAACCCTGGCTGTTGATTGGAATACTGGTAACGTGGGATCTCCTCCGGCTGGGCTGAAGCAAGCTGCATCCTGGGCTTGTTGCAAGGGAGCTCTTCCTGTTGGGCTGAGCATAGCTGCGATGTGGGCTTCTCACCAGGCTAGCTGGCATGGCAACGGTGGGCTGGAGCAGTAAAGCCAACACTAGCAAGCTGCTCTTCTTCCCCTTGGGCCGATCCAACAGGAAATAAAAGCAAGTTTTTGGGCCAGCTGCAAATGGAAGGAATGGGCCTGAAATTTGGGTCGGGTCTGCTCATCTAATTAATATGGAATGATAACTAGATCGTTATTCGCACGAAACCGTTCTTCGGTTTTATTTTAAATGTACGGAATTATTTCCGGTTACATAGCTTATCATTTTATGTGAATCGAGATCACATACAATGATAGAAATTAAATATCATTTTATTTTATTTAAAAGAATAAAAGTTGGCGGCTCGGAAACCGGTTGAATTCGGTATTAAATGGAGTTTAAATTTTTTTTTTTTTTTTTTCGGGTATTACAACATTGTCGTGAATTGATCTATTTTGGGTGAAAGCACCTTGTAAAGGGTAAATCAATTTTAGGAGATTGCGCTTAACCTTTTAGCTAATATTTTTTGCAGTGATTTTGTAAATGGTTGAACATATGATAATAGGTCTATAATGGGTAGTTAGTGATGGATTATCTACTTTTGGAACGAGGGTGATAAAAGTATGGCTAATTTGTTTTAGGATTTTTTCAATTCTGTAAAAACTTTTGACTGCTCTTATAACTGCATTTCCAATGATATGTCAATTTTTGTTTATAGCATCCTGCCGACATCCCATCCGGACCAGGTGACTTATCGCTGCCAATGTTGAACATTTCCACTTTAATTTCTCTTAGAATGAAAGATTTTGCTAATTCTATATTCTCATTTTTTGTTATCTCCGATTGTACAACTTCAAGTTGTTTTTCTGGTTTATTTTGGTATAACACCGATGCCTTAAATTTATGCCCATAGTCATCTATAAATTATTGATTTATATCTTCTTCTTTAGAAAGAAAAGATCCGTCGTTTTTAGTAATTGTTGCTATTATCTTTTTGTTTCTACGCCTCGAAGCTTTTCTATGATAGAAGCTTTTATTTTTGTTACTAAGTTGTAAGTTTGTTATTTTTGCTCTTGGTATCCAATATTTATACTGATAGTCCAACAAACATTTTCTTTTTTTATTGAGCCTACATAGTTTATCATTCTAGTGTTGGTGAAAACACCTAATTTGTTTTTGAATATTTTTTAATTTGCTCATCAATTTCTTTAAGTTGTTTGTTTATGTTACCAAATTTCTCTTTACTCCATTGTTTTAATTTGGTTTTAAGTAAGTTGGTTTTTTAAACAGATTGAATATATTAGTTCCCGAAAACTATGTTCTCCATGTTTGTTTTATGATGTTTTTCACAATCTTGATGTTGTATCCTCATTGATTCGAATCCAGCGACTAAAACATGATAGTATGAAATCCCATTTCTTAATAAAAACATCACTTTACCATATGCATGACCATTTTTTATATTAAGAAATGAGAAGTTTTCTAGTTATCACACTCCTTCACATGAAGCCAAAAAAGAAGGTAGCTTTTTTATCCCACCTTTTCTTAACCAATGAGCTTTACTTAACTCATTATAGCTAGGTGAAGCTCCAAGGTCCGCAAATACTCATGATCTCAGCACAAACTAACTAACTCACTAAGTAGCTCACTTGCTAGCTTCTTGCAGCTCAATGGACATTTGTTCTTGTATTCTTCTCAAATTTTAACAAAAATATAAGAGTTAATTCTAAGCTCATTGAAAGCTAGGACTTTGAGAACCGAGATTAGAAAACCGTTTGTTCTGTCGTTCACAAATTACAACCTTAATTGCACTAGGCATGATCTACGATGAGATTTTCCGAGCTACCGGGAGCTAACGCGAGTTGTGTCGAGACACGCCAAGGCTTTGCCTAGGTTGTGTAGAGATAAACCAAGGTCAAACACTCAAGCCCCAACAATAGTGAGTTACTCTAAGATCAAGCGGGGAGCATAAGTTGCGAAAAACTTGGGTAAAGTACATCTTGTGATGGTCAACCATGCCCAACTATGTTAAGCACTGGCATTGCAATTTTCAGGCTTTGCCAAGGCTAAGCCAAGATTTACGGGCCTGGATGAGCTCACACAAGCTACGTTGAGCTTCGTCAACGTAAGCCCGAGTCAAGCCACACTTAACTAGGCCTAGTCACTTGGCTCTATATTTGCTTCTTCCCAATTCCATTTCATTCCCAATTGTCTCGACGCTCCATCATGTCGGTCACTTGTCCTTGCTTCTCGCAACCCAAACCATTATGAAATACATGTGAGCATCGACACGCACTTGGTCTCAACAACTAGCCAAAAACATAGGGAGACATGGTGCCAAATCGTTGTAACAGGATGCCACTCATTCTATTCTTTCTTATCCCCTTTTTTGTGTTTGGATCGAGAGTGAATCCTTAAATCAACCTTTGGAAGATCGGATAAAAGCATCCTTCTTTTAAAAGATTGGTGCTCACCATTGAAATAGAGAAGATGTCAATGGAGGACTTGCTTCTTCACGGTGAGATTGAGTTTTGATCTTTCAAATGCCTTTGTTAGGTTAATATCATGAGTTTCGAAGTCGCAATCAGCTATGGATAAGATGAATTGGAGGTTCAGGGTTTTCAAGGGTCAAGGAATAAAGAGGGGTGCGTGCATAGGTGTCTTCTTTTTTGACGATTCATTGTTCTTTTTCTTTGGCCTTCTAGATGGATGTGGACAATTGTTTTTGTTTAAAGTAGTGTTTTCATGTTGTACGTGCAAGTAAAAAGTAGAAAAGAGTTGAGAATACAAGATACTTGCTATTACATAACAAAAATGTAGAAAACTATAACAAATATAAATAGTTCAATAATCATACATTTCTCGATAGTATAATAAAATTAAATGTTTTTAATGTTGGTACATCGTCATTCTCAACAGCCCCGACAAACTAGAAAGTCTTACTTTTACAAGCCTATTTTACAAATTTTCAGTTTATTATTTTTAAATTTAGGCTTAAAATATTTATTTTATGGTTAAAATTTGAATCTATGCGTGACGGGACGGCCCTAGCGGGATGAAGAATGAAAGAATCATTTCCTGTCCCACAAAGTTTTTAGTGAGATGGGCATGATAAGGCCAGCGTCGGGCATGACAAGGTGAACGTCGGGTATGACAAGGCCATGATCGGGAATGAAAAGGTCAGCATCGAGCATGACAAGGCCAACGTCGGGCATGACAAGGCCAACGTCGGGCATGGCAAGGTCAGTCTCGGGCATGGCAAGGCCAACGTCGGGCATGACAAGGTCAACACCGGTAAGACAAGGTCATTATAAGGCCATTGTCAGGCATGACAAGGCCAGTCTCAGGCATGGTCGGACATGACAAGGATAGTCTCAGGCATGACAAGGCCAACTCTAGTAAGACAAGGCCATTGTCGGGCATGACAAAGCCAACGTCGGGCGTGACAAGGCCAACGCTGGTAAGACAAGGTCATGGTCGGACATGACAAGACCAGCGTCGGGCATGACAAGCCCATGACCGGACATGACAAGAACAGTGTCGGGCATGAAAAGGACAACGCCGGTAAGACAAGGCCATGACAAGCCTAGCGTTGGGCATGTCTTGGCCTTGACAAGGTCAGGGCCGATAAGAACAGGATATGTCAAGGCCGGTAAGACAAGAACATGACAAGGGCACTAGGGCTGGTAAGACAAGGCCAGTGCCGCTTCTAACACGGCCAACACCCATCTTGACAAGGCTAACATCCATCTTGATAAGGCCAACGCCCATCTTAGCCCATCTTGACAAGGCGAACACCCTTCTTGACAAGGCTAACACCCATATTTACAAGGTCAACCCCCATATTCACACATCTTAATAAGGCACCACTCATCTTGACAAGGCCAACCCCCATCTTAACCCAATGTGGCAAGGCGAACACCCATCTTGACAAGGCTAATATCCTTCTTGCTAAGGCCAACACTCAACTTTACAAGGCTAACATCCATCTTGGCAAGGCCAACACCCATTGTGACTAGGCATGATGGGTACATAGGTAGGGTGTGAGATATATATGAAGCACCCAAACGGGCCGAGATAGATAGATATCAAAAAGTAAGTACTTGAGGGAGGTATTCCATTGAGATATGGTTAAGTTAGGAGGTCTCGACACAGTAGTCACATTTTTTGAAAGGGCGTTTTTTTAGGTGGGATTGAAGGGGGGCTTAGTTTGGTAGAGAAGAGAGGGGGAGGGGAAGAATCGAAGCGACATTGGGTAGAATCTCAGTGGATCTTGGCAACAAGGCCACTCTACCACTTACAATACCCAATCATGTATTTAAGCCGTCTACAAAGGATTCAACCCGTTGCTCGGAGAATCTTATGCTTCAAGGCAGCCCGCACGGTGCATCTGACGCTCGGTTTGGGCCTATGGTGCGTGCCCTTGGGGACCTAAGTCCCTACTATAGGTCATTAATCGGGCGGTGGGAGGATCGGGTGAGAATTTGGGTGTTCTACATGTTTCTTGTAAATTGATAATTGCGCTAATACATAACATTGTAATATGAGACAAGCTACTTGGTCTCGGCTCATGTTCAGCTCATTAAATGCTCGGCTCGAGCTCATTCATTTTCTAAACGATCCGAATATGAACACATTTTAAAACTCGTATAAATTTAGGCCCGAACTTGGCTCGGCTCATTCACAATCGAGCTGAGTTTAAGCATGTCAATGTTCGGCTCTTTCGGCTCGTATAACACCCCTATATATATGTAATTGATAATCATTAATAAAAACACATAAATTCAAATGTTTGTATTGTTCCAATAAAAAACATGAGAAACTTGCATCCATCAAAAGTATGATATCAATTACAAGAGAATAACCAAATACAATCCAGATAAAAAAAATATTACAAGCAATTTTCACAAGTTGACAAAAAAACACGAGAAATTTGAGGGGATGCGTTTAAGGTGACCATCTTCAGCATTAAACCATTCTAAACTCCAAAGTCAGGACACCACTACAACCAACAAATAAGCCTACACAAATTTAGCAATCAACAACACAAATCCACTCATAAGTGATATCACTCTATTTAGCGTATTTTATCATCATCATCATTCTATTTTATACCCAACCTCTTTTGGGATAAATAACATATCTTATCTTATTTTCTTCCTATTAGTGTTTTGGAGATCTACTAGTTGATTTATGTAATTGCAGGCAGTGCAAGCATTTACGGAGGAAAAATGATACAATATAGTGGAATGAACTCATACATACTAAGGATCACCATGTGATCAAAGAAGTCAAGGTCAAGACGGAAATGACTTACGTTCGAGAATGAATCGAAGAACATCAAGAAACGTTCATAAGTGCTCGATCATGCTACACATCATTCAACATCCCTTTCTATCTTCCTTCCTTCTACCCGTGAACTCGAAATGACCTCTTGTTAAAGCAATGAAGTCATGGGGCAAATTTTGGACCATGCCCAACACTTTGGCCCATGAGGTCACTCAACCGGCCCGCTCGACTTGCTTGTTTCGACCTTCATTCTTCTTTACCTTATCCTTTTGTTTGGACTAGACTTCACGCCCGTCCAATTGAACATTTTATCTTTTAGTTTTGATATTATCATATTAGAAGATAAGATCCTGGTAGATCTAGGGTTTTGAGTTATACCTTGTCCCTATAAATATAGTAATTTAACCATTAGGTTAGATATTACTTTCTTATGCTTTTTCACGAGTTTCATTGCCGCCAATTTACTGTAAAGGTCACTCGATTAGCCCCTTGTTGGTTGCTCGACTAGCCTCGTTTTTTATCACTAATAAATTTTTAGAGTTTGTTTCAGGTATGTTTAGGGTTTGGTGAGCCAATTGCATTGTCTATGATGTTCGATTTATTCTATATATTGGATGTTTGTATATATGAGTTATGGTGGTATTTGGAATCCTCACTTGCTATATGTTTTTCAAGGCGATTTTTGTAACACCTCGAGTTCTGAGAACTCAAAGCGTTACGGGCTAGGACCTCACAATGGCTCCCGGCCCTCAAAGTAGCAACGACACAATGAATGTTACAACAAGATATAAATACATGAAAACCAAAACTTATAATAAAACCAAAAGTTATAACAAAGGGAAGCGTAAAAGACTCGCAACCGAGTTCAAAACAAAAGGGAAACAACAACTGAAATATAAACCCTATCCCGTCCTATAATGTACGGGAACCCTGGCTGACCACACCATCTGGATCACTCAACAGCACTTATGCCCTGCAAAGCATCTACAACATCGGTATACAACGTTAATTAACATTCTAGATATCAGAAAGAGTGTAAGACACAAACACACATAAGGTAATGTAAACATATAGCATTTTCACACTCAACCGGTTAGTATCTTTCATTCAATTATCCATTACTAATTGTTCGCTCCAAACGGTGTGTGCAAGCTTTAAATTTATAACCCTAGACTTAAGCTTAAAACAAGGATGCGAACCCGCAGTGTACGGGTCAATCGTAGTAAAAGCAAGGAATTCCAGGGGTCGATCACAAGGACTCGGTGAAACAAAATCGATAACGGTAAGCTTCGTAAATACTAACCACAAGAGCAATTAACACAATCAAAGATGAATAAGAAGTCAATAAAGCAAACATGCAATTCTAGGGATTAAAGCGTCTAGTTGTGGTTCCAACTCAAGATCTAAAGATAAGCGGACAAAGCTGAGATTTTGCATAGGGAAGGTGTTACTAAAGTGGAGTAGATCACCGGGTAAGTCTCACTACTCGCTAATCCCAAACCTTAAGTCCTATTACCGGGTAAGTCTCAAGGAATTTAGATAAAGAACTATATCCTCAAACTAACACACCATCTAAGGGGATAGAATCAACCTTTACCGGGTAAGTTTCAGGCTAACTCACAAAGATGGGATGGAAGCACACTCAAACCCCAATAAAGGATAAACCTTTATTACCTACACTTATGATCATTGGTACACAAACTAAGGAATTATCGGGTAAGTCTCATCCTAAGCTTGCATTGAACCAGGAAAGGTGTAATAAGAATAGGGTTTGGCAAACTCTAACACTTAACTCTCAGTTTAGGATCAGATAAGTCACCTCGGTCAGCCAAATTCCACCCCGGCCGAGATGTTCATCGACTGAACGAGATGCTTAGGGTTAAGGTTAAAGACTCGAACTTTCAGGGTCCTACTGGAATCTAAGATTATTCTATCATTGTTTTTCCCACAACCTTCAGCCAATCACCCTAGAATCACACAAGGAAATTAGCCACTCATCATCATTATGAAAGTATTAATCAAATATATGGGAAGAAGGTGAATATTTGAACAAGAAGAATTTAATGAAAAGACTTCAATAACTGAATCAAATATCACAACAAAAGCGTTCCTTGGATAGCAATCCAACAAGACAAGACAACAAGGAAGGGAATTAAAGACAATCTTACAAAACCCTCCAAAAGCTATAAAAGCTATGATCTTCAATCTTCCTTCAACCTTCAAAAAGGTTCTTCAAAACTCCCAACTGGAGTATGTTGCAGCGGTGTAGTAGGTGTAAGTGGGGTGATAGCGGATGTGGTGTATGCGGGGATGTTGGATTTGTGGAAATCCAACCCTTTTTATAGGAAAATAACCCTCCAAAGATAAGATATTTTAGAAAGATCTTTTCCCATAAAAAATAGGTAAAATATAAGATCTTCTTCCTTCCAGGAGCCAAGCCCAAAAATATAAGATCACTTTCCAAAGATAAAAGATCTCAGCCAAGAAAAAAAGTATTCTCGCCGCGTCCTAGGTATTCGCCTCGGTCGAGTCGGCGTCTCTGGAACACCTCGGTCGAGATGAATCTCTGGTCAACCGAGGTGAGTCACAACTGAAAGTGAAATCTCTCAAAACTGGTACAAAGTGAATCTTTAATCCATGGCTATGCTTCCTGGATGGTTCCTTATGTTCCTCAATGTAGCTCCAATGACTCCATAGCTCCTTTTGCTCTTTTTTGATGCAAAACGTACCATTTTACCTACAATTACAACAAAACTAGGTGTAGACCTCGATTCTTGCAAAGGTAGATGAAATGGTAATATAATCACATAATATACATACAAACATGCAGATTATGAAAGATAAAACGTCCAAACAAACCCCAAAATATAGACTATAATTCATGCTATCAAAATACCCCATACTTAGCCCTTGCTTGTCCCCAAGCAAGTTCCGCATATAGAAGACAAGATAGAATGGATTATTAGTCATGAAAATTAATGAAAAGTCTTTCAAAAACATTTTTATGATGTGCAACAATCATAGATCACTCTAAGAGAATACTTCATGGAATTTAAAATCAAAATATGATCAAAACATTTTATAAATATAGAAAAGTTGTTCATCTTTGCATAAAACCATAGAATGCATAATAAGTCATATTTATCAAAATTAATCATGTATAATCCAGTTTAAACCACTAAGTCAATCAACAAGCTCAAGGTCTCAAGGGCTTCCCAAAAGAAAGGTCAAGAAACGTGTAGGGTAGGGATGTATGTAAGGTAATGTGGTGCTAGAATCCGGGAAAAGGATGAACTTCACTTCCACTTTGACTTGCAACATCTTCCACCAATAAGCTTTGCTTATTTCACACTTTTTTTCTTTTTACTTTACTTTTTGGGATGCATGGACAGAGGTGCACAATAACCGAAGCCTAGGAAATCCGCAATCATCAATTTCTTGAGATGCATCAAACCCTTGATGCACATACCATGACCCGTTAGGAATATCGCTCAATCCGACTTTGGCAAGACACAAACACCCGGCTATGTGAATGGTGCCGAGTTACTCATCTTCATGATTGACTTCCCCAAGCCTAAAATTACTTTCTAACACTTTCACTTCCAGCCAACTTCTCAACTTTATCTTCACTTGCCTTCACCACTTTGCTTGCTTCCAAATTCCCGGATAGGTAAAGGGAGGCAAAATGTATATGAGGGGCTAAGCATGATCAAGAAGAAGAAGGGAGAAGAATGAATTGCCTTGGTCTTTCCAGGAAGAAAGTGAGAGAACTCATGATGTGATGTCAACCTTCAAATTCAACATAATTTAGATAAAAACAAAGTATTAAACATGCCAATAATTTCAAACAAAGCATTTAGCAACTTAAGCGTATTATAAAATCTTTCAAACACATAAAGAATTTAAAACCAGTCAGTAAGCAAGATCTTCACTGAGATCATATCCAGATAAGAAGCACAAAAATCGTTTTCGAAAACTCTCAGTTAACCCACCTCGGTCGAGGTGTTCTTAGGTCAACCGAGGTGAAACACCTCGTTCGGCCAGAACTCCACCGGTCGAGGTCAAAAAAAAAAAATTTTAAAACCAGTTTTCTTTCAGTTTCGACATTTTTCTCAATCAAATAACCTGTATGTATGCATGCAATCTCAGATAAACATATAAAAGCAAAAGTGAAGCATAAATATGAATAAATATCCGGTCAAATAGAGTTATACATCAAATAAATGTCAAGTAATACACAAATACCCCATACTTGGGACACACTGTCCCAGTGGGTCAAAATAAGTCTAAGGACAGGATACTCACCGAACATAGCTAAACTGCATGAAGAAGTAAGAAACAGCTCCAAGATAAGACCATCTCGGTTGGCGAAGCACACCTCGGTCGAGGTGTTCTGACAGTACCCGAGATGTATCTCAATAAAGCTCGTTTCCTCAACTTCTCGAAATTTTGTTCTTCCAGTGTAGCTCCTGAACTGTGATCCTTCCTTTTGGAATACCTGGTTGTTGTCTAGAGGAAAACAAAAACAAAGCAACTATCTAAACTAAACTAGAAAAGGGAGAAAAAAGCAATACCTTGGGTTGCCTCCCAAGAAGCGCTTGGTTTAAGGTCGCTAGCTGGACCCTTCTCCATAGAATTACTCAATGTACCTTGAACACCATGGAGTGCTCATCACATCCATCATAAAATTCTTCCAAAAAGGTTCTGGTTCCTAATTTCACCGGTAAATGGTAAGATCTCCCACGTACAAGCTTGTAGGGTTTGATTCTCACCGGAATCCTTCTAGATTTCCTGCACTTCAATGGGACATAATCTAGCCTCGTGTCCCATCCTTTCCTGGATCGAGAAAACAAGTTCTCGAGAATCCTAGCAGCTTCCCCATCTATAGCTTGGGGATGGTACAAGGTCCTTAGCATGTGAGGGACCCCATACTTGAATAAGAGACACTTCATCGCCTTATCGGTGTAGTGTTTGCAAACTCCACTCCTTATAATCCAAGGAGTATCTTCTTCTATCGGTTTCAAGGGAGGTTTCATCTTGATCTTAGGAGGTTCTTTCGGAAGAGACCTCCAACTCTTCGGTGCCTTCCTGAAAAATTCAGAAATATTAATAGGGAATTCAAATGAAGTAGGAGAATGTACCTTGTAAAGTTCTCCAAAGCTTGAGACAAGTTTCGTGTTGGGTTGATAATCCACCCACGAAATCTCTCTCAGTTCTGTTGGTCTTTCTTCCATCTTGACCACAATCTCAGTAATTTGGCCAAGGTTCTCTGCATCTTCCACTTCTGGTTTTACAGATTCTTCCATCTCGGCCGAAATCTCTTCCACCTCGGCCGAGGTCTCAACAGTTGGATCGAGACCTTCCATATCCTCCCCTTCCTCAGAAGTTTCAAGAGAAATCTCTGGTTCGATCGGGGGAGCGCTTGAAACGTGCAACACTTCCTTATGCTCCTCCTTCGGGTCCGCATAGGATAGGGCGCTTTCATTGAGCTCCTCCACCTTCTTCATCAACCTCTCCCATCTTGATTCAAGAGAATCTTAAGGGGTTGCTCATAAATCTTTTTAGGGACATTCAGTTCATCCCACATCGCAAGTTCACGCTGAATGGCTTCTTCTCTTTCCCATTCATTGTTGAACCAATAGAATGAGTACTTCTCCTCCAAGTACTCATAATGGTCCGCCCTAGCTCTTTGTCTTGCTATCCAGGCTGGATCAAATATAGTCATCGGAAATCCTGAAAACTACAAAACTCATAGAAAGAGTAGTTAGTAGCAACAGGGGCAAGTGCCCCGAAAGCAAACCGCAACCGGCTCGGTCTAGACCAAGTCCCTGGCAATGGCGCCAAAAACTTGTTCGCTCCAAACGGTGTGTGCAAGCTTTAAATTTATAACCCTAGACTTAAGCTTAAAACAAGGATGCGAACCCGCTGTGTACGGGTCAATCGTAGTAAAAGCAAGGAATTCCAGGGGTCGATCACAGGGACTCGGTGAAACAAAATCGATAACGGTAAGCTTCGTAAATACTAACCACAAGAGCAATTAACACAATCAAAGATGAATAAGAAGTCAATAAAGCAAACATGCAATTCTAGGGATTAAAGCGTCTAGTTGTGGTTCCAACTCAAGATCTAAAGATAAGCGGACAAAGCTGAGATTTTGCATAGGGAAGGTGTTACTAAAGTGGAGTAGATCACCGGGTAAGTCTCACTACTCGCTAATCCCAAACCTTAAGTCCTATTACCGGGTAAGTCTCAAGGAATTTAGATAAAGAACTATATCCTCAAACTAACACACCATCTAAGGGGATAGAATCAACCTTTACCGGGTAAGTCTCAGGCTAACTCACAAAGATGGGATGGAAGCACACTCAAACCCCAATAAAGGATAAACCTTTATTACCTAAACTTATGATCATTGGTACACAAACTAAGGAATTACCGGGTAAGTCTCATCCTAAGCTTGCATTGAACCAGGAAAGGTGTAATAAGAATAGGGTTTGGCAAACTCTAACACTTAACTCTCAGTTTAGGATCAGATAAGTCACCTCGGTCAGCCAAATTCCACCCCGGCCGAGATGTTCATCGACTGAACGAGATGCTTAGGGTTAAGGTTAAAGACTCGAACTTTCAGGGTCCTACTGGAATCTAAGATTATTCTATCATTGTTTTTCCCACAACCTTCAGCCAATCACCCTAGAATCACACAAGGAAATTAGCCACTCATCATCATTATGAAAGTATTAATCAAATATATGGGAAGAAGGTGAATATTTGAACAAGAAGAATTTAATGAAAAGACTTCAATAACTGAATCAAATATCACAACAAAAGCGTTCCTTGGATAGCAATCCAACAAGACAAGACCACAAGGAAGGGAATTAAAGACAATCTTACAAAACCCTCCAAAAGCTATAAAAGCTATGATCTTCAATCTTCCTTCAACCTTCAAAAAGGTTCTTCAAAACTCCCAACTGGAGTATGCTGCAGCGGTGTAGTAGGTGTAAGTGGGGTGATAGCGGATGTGGTGTATGCGGGGATATTGGATTTGTGGAAATCCAACCCTTTTTATAGGAAAATAACCCTCCAAAGATAAGATATTTTAGAAAGATCTTTTCCCATAAAAAATAGGTAAAATATAAGATCTTCTTCCTTCCAAGAGCCAAGCCCAAAAATATAAGATCACTTTCCAAAGATAAAAGATCTCAGCCAAGAAAAAAAATATTCTCGCCGCGTCCTAGGTATTCGCCTCGGTCGAGTCGGCGTCTCTGGATCACCTCGGTCGAGATGAATCTCTGGTCAACCGAGGTGAGTCACAACTGAAAGTAAAATCTCTCAAAACTGGTACAAAGTGAATCTTTAATCCATGGCTATGCTTCCTGGATGGTTCCTTATGTTCCTCAATGTAGCTCCAATGACTCCATAGCTCCTTTTGCTCCTTTTTGATGCAAAACGTACCATTTTACCTACAATTAAAACAAAACTAGGTGTAGACCTCGATTCTTGCAAAGGTAGATGAAATGGTAATATAATCACATAATATACATACAAACATGCAGATTATGAAAGATAAAACGTCCAAACAAACCCCAAAATATAGACTATAATTCATGCTATCACTAATTCAACTTCTTTTGTCACACGAGAATCTCCCGAAAGTCGCCTCTGCTTCCGTCAACCAACAGGAATAGATCAGTACTATCCGTTACCTACAGGACTGGGTTACAAGAGCACCTCCTAGTATCTTGTAGAACTAGAATAGTGGTCACCGCCCGGTTATCACACACTTGGGTCAACTACGGTTATAAAGGTCAATCCTAGTCCGGTTATCCGTTAACAATAATAACAACACAAACAAGCCAATACACTCAAACCAATATACGGAATGAAGCTAAGTAAGTCCAAGGTACTTACCTCACTCGAAGGTAACTAGCATATCAAACAATAATTCAGTTCCCGCAGGAAAGGAGGAAGGAAAGAATATTCACACAAGGCATCACGAATCGGGAACGAAACGGTTGCTAGAAGTTTATAACTTCTAGTCTCGATGATCTCTAAGAGATCTCCACAAAATAAGGTATCAACCTCAATCTTACAAATCACTAAGGGTCAACAACAACATCATAAGCCAAGGGAAAGAACGAGGAAAGCAAGGAAGGAAGCAGCTCATCAAAGATTGGAGCCACTATAGAAAAACTACAGGGGCGGTATTGGGCAAAACCGCAGGGGCGGTCTGATCAGGCGCAGGGGCGGTTATGGTACAAAAAGGTGCGTTTCTCCTTCGACGGCAAGGAACATAGCAAGGATCCAAGGCTTGCTTCTCTCAACACACACACGTCACAACTCAACCAAGGGACCCTGTGAACATCAACGAATCAACGACGGGGATGCCAATAAGAATCAAGGTTCAAACTTAATTCTTGGAGAAGAAGAAAAGGAAGAAAGAAAGGGGAAAGCGAAATAGAAGGGAACCGGCATGCAGCAACACATGAACGTGAGGAAGAAATAAAGAAAAAGAGGAAACTTACACGTCCAGAAAGAGATCACAAGTAAGCAAGGTAGTAGCTCTCGAGGTTGAAGAAAAACCTATGCAAGACACGCGAAAAAGAAGAGAATGAGGGAATTAAAAGAAAAGGGTAGGAAAGATAGAAGGAAGGACGTTCTAGGGTTAAGAACATGATAGGAAAGCCGGCCATAAGATAGAAGATCGGATTTTCTATCTATGAAAAGAAATAAAAACGAACGAAAAATTGATCAACGTGATCTGAGGCAAAACCGCAGGGGCAGTTTTCCCTGCCGTAGGGGCAGCTCCCTTCACCGCGGGGGCTGTGAAGGTGAAAACTGGATCTTACATCAGATCCCCCTAAAAAGAAGTTTCGTCCCAAAACTTGCAACAACCCAAAAGATCGCACAGCGACAACACAAAAAAGCTGAACTCAACTCATAAATTTCCACTCGGGACACATAACTCAAAACGTCACAAAAGCGTATGGAAAACTCAACCAAGGAAACTGAAACACAAAAACTATGCTAAAGTTTCATCTACCTTAGCATAAAACTCCGGATAGCTCCTCTGGATACTATCCTCTGTCTCCCAAGTCGCCTCATCTGCTCCTCGCATCGACCACTGAAATTTCATCATCGGTATGTCCTTCGATCTCAAGCGTCTCATACTACGCTCTTAGACAACTATCGGGTGCTATACGAACGTATGGTCCGGCTCGACCACTAGCTCCTCATGACTGACGATGTGCCTCGGATCTAGTATGTACTCCAGTAACTGAGACACATTGAAGATGGGGTGAACACCCTCTAGTCTCGGTGGAAATGCAAATCTATATGTTGAATCTCCGACTCGCTCAAGAATCTCAAAAGGTCCAACGAATGTGGGACTCAATTTCCCCTTGATGTTGAAACGTTTGACGCCTCGTGTTGAGGATACTCTCAACCAAACCTGGGCTCCAACTCTGAACTCTAGAGGTTTGCGCCTCTTATCTGCATAAGACTTCTGACGACTTTGTGCTGCTAACATCCGTTCTCGGATCACCGCTACTCGAGCCATATCATCCTGCATCTGCTTAGGTGCTACTCCGCTAGCACTACTCGGCTCATCCCAACACAACATTGTACGGAATCTTTGTGCATATAAAGCCTCGTAAGGAGCCATCCTGATCGATGTGTGCCAATTGTTGTTATACGAAAACTCCACTAAGGGAAGTGATATGGCCACACTTGTCCCCAGTCCAACACGCAGGCTCTTAGCATATCCTCTAGAGTCTGGATGGTCCGATCCGACTGACCATCAGTTTGATGATGATAAGTAGTCATGAACTGCAAACTCGTACCTAGGACGGCATGCACTTTCTGCCAAAACCTCAAAGTGAATCGTCCTTCTCTGTCACATACTATAGTCTTAGGTACTCCATGAAGTCTCACTATCTGTCTCGTGAAATCCTCTTCTAGTCTACTTAGCGGCCACGTTTCCTTGACGGGAATGAAACATTTGGTCTTCGTCAGTCGATCTACTATCACCCAAATGGCATCAAAGCCCGAATCGGTCTCAAACCGGTAACAAAGTCCATCGAGATGTCCTCCCACTTCCACTGAGGGACGGGAAGTGGGTGTAGCTATCCTCCTGGTTCATGATGCTTGATCTTGACCTGTTGACAGGTAGCACACTGAGTTATATATCTCGTCACATATGGTTTCAAACCTCCCCACCAGAAAGATCGTCACATATCCAAATACATCTTAATCGCACTGGGGTGCACTAAGTAAGGTCAAGAGTGAGCCTCGTGTAGAATCTGTTGTCTTAACTCTCGATGTGAGGGTACACATACGCACTCATGGCGTCTCAAAACTCCATCGGCACCGACTGCAAACTATGTCGCCTCTCCACGAGACATCCTCTCTCAGATCCGTATAAAAACTAGGCAACTCTCCTGTTTTTGTCGGATCTCTACCAACAGATCAGGTAACACCTCTAAAGTGGATAAATGGTTGTTGGAATGCGGAAAGTGGATATCAATCTCTACCCGTGCCAAATCTCGTTGTAACTGAGGCTGAGCTGTCAACCGAGCGATCGCCATCTCCCGGGGAGTCTTCCTACTAAGGGAATCTACTACCACGTTAGCCTTCCCCAGGTGGTATAAGATCTCCAAATCAAAGTCCTTGATCAACTCCAACCATCTCCTCTGACGGTTATTCAACTCTCATTGTGTGATATATACTTCAGACTCTTATGGTTTGTGAAAATCTGACACATAGCTCTGTACAAATAATATCCTTCAAAGCGTGAACAATAGCAGCCAACTCAAGTTAACTCACAAAGATGGGATGAAAGCACACTCAAACCCTAATAAAGGATAAACCTTTATTACCTACACTTATGATCTTAAGTAAACAAACAAAGGAATTACCGGGTAAGTCTCATCCTAAGTTTGCATTGAACCAGGAAAGGTGTAATAAGAATAGGATTTGGCAAACTCTAACACTTAACTCTCAGTTACGGATCAGACAAGTCACCTCGGTCAGCTAGGGATGGCAATGGATCGGGTGGTGGGTGGATGACTCAATCCGCCACCCGACCCGTGAGAAAATCTCATCCACCCCACCCGACCCGCCACCCGCTAAATCCACCACCCGCATCCGATCCACCCGCATCCAACGGATGAAGCGGGTGGATCGGGTGATATTCGGGTGTTCTACGCATTTCTTCTAAATCGATATTAAATTCGGATTCGAATGCAAAAAATTAATAATAATAAAATAAATTCAATCTGAAAAAATATTATTAATAAAAAACATGATAAATATAAAGTCAACACAAATCATCCAAGTGGAAATATTACAAGAAATGTTATAAGTTTAAGTTTTTAAAAAATAGAGAAATTTAGCAATATAAAATATACAATAAGATCATACTAGGAACTGAACAAATGTACAAATTTTGCTAAACAATCACGTAAATCACCAATTTATAAATAAAAAGGGAACTAAAGATCAATAAACAAGTAAACAATCAATAAATTTATAACGGGTGTAAGCGGGTGAAACGGGTCGGATGGGTGGATGGATGATGGATCGGTGATGGGTGGATGAAAGGTCCATCCGAATCCGACCCGATCCATCACCCGCTTCATCCGCCATCCGCTTTCACCCGCTTCATGTCGGGTTTTCACCCTTTTAATATGGATCGGATTATCGGGTGTCCGTCGGGTTCGGATGAAATTGCCATCCCTACGGTCAGCCAAATTCCACCCCGGCCGAGATGTTCATCGACTGAGCGAGATGCTTAAGGTTAAGGTAAAGACTCGAGCTTTCAGGATCCTACTGTGATTAAGATTATTCTATCATTGTTTTTCCCACAACCTTCAGCCAATCACCCTAGAATCACACAAAGAGATTAGTCACTCATCATCATGAAAGTATTAATCAAATATATGGGAAGAAAGAGAATAATTGAACAAGAAAACCTTAAGAGAAAGGCGTCAATAACTGAATCAATTATCAAACAACAAACGTTCCTTGGATTAAAATCCAACAAGACAAACAACAATGAAGGGAATCTAAGGGAATCTTGCAAAACCCTTCACAAAGCTATAAAAGCTATAGACTTTCTTCCTTCAACCTTCAAAAAGGTTCTTCAAATCTCCCAACTGGAGTGTGGCTGAGCGGTGTATTCGGATGTATGCAGGATGTTCCGGGTGATAGCGGATGTCTAAGCACGATCGGATTTGTGGAAAATCCGACCCTTTTATAGGAAAATTACTCTCCAAAGATAAGATATCTTAAAAAGATCTCTTCCCATAAAAATAGGTAAAATATATGGTCTAACTTATATTCTTCCTTCCAGGAATCCAGCCCAAAAATATAAGATCCTCTTTCAAAAGATAAAAGATCTCAGCCAAGAATAAAATATTCTCGCCGCGTCCCAGGTGTTCGCCTCGGTCGAGTCGGCTCCTCTGGATCACCTCGGTCGAGGTGACTCTGTAGTCAACCGAGGTGAATCACAACTGAATGTGAAATCTCTCAAATCTGGTCCAAAGTGAATCTTTAATCTAATTCCATGATTCCTGGATTATTCCTTAAGCTCCTGAATGTAGCTTCATTGACTCCTTAGCTCCTTTTGCTCCTTTTTGATGCAAAACGTGCCATTTTACCTACGATTACAACAAAACTAGGTGTAGACCTCGATTCCCCCAAAGGTAGATGAAACGACAATATAATCACACAATATACATACAAACATGCAGATTATTGAAGATAAAACGTCTAAACAAGCCCCGAAATATAGACAATAATTCATGCTATCAAAATACCTCATACTTAGCCCTTGCTTGTCCCCAAGCAAGTTCCGCATATAAGATACAAGATAGAATGGATTATAAGTCATAAAGTTCAATGAAAAAGCCTTTCAAAACATTTTTGATGGTGTGCTACAATCATAGATCACTCTAAGAGAATACTTCATGGAATTTAAAATCAAAATATGATCAAAACATTTTATAAATATAAGAAAGTTGTTCATCTTTGCATAAAATCATAGAATGCATAATAAATCATAATCATCGAAATTAATCATGTATAATCCAGTTTAAACCACAAAGTCAATCAACAAGCTCGAGGTCTCAAGGGCTTCCCAAAAGAAAGTTCAAGAAACGTGTAGGGTAGGGATGTATATAAGGTAATGTGGTGCTAGAATCCGGGAATAGGATCTTTCTTCACTTTACTTGAACTTCAACATCTTCCACCAATAAGCTTTACTTATTTCACACTTTTTTTCTTTTTTACTTTACTTTTTGGGATGCATGGACAGAGGTGCACAATAACCGAAGCCTAGGAAATCAGCAATCTTCAATTTCTTGAGATGCATCAAACCCTTGATGCACATACCATGACCCGTTAGGAATATCGCTCAATCCGACTTTGGCAAGACACAAACACCTGGCTATGTGAATGGTGCCGAGTTACTCATCATCATGATTGACTTCCCCAAACCTATTTATTACTTTCTAACACTTTCACTTCCAGCCAACTTCTCAACTTTTGCTTCACTTGCTTTCACCACTTTGCTTGCTTCCAAATTCTCGGATAGGTAAAAGGAGGCAAAAATGTATATGAGGGGCTAAGCATGATCAAGAAGAAGAAGAGAGAAGAATGAATTGCCTTGGTCTTTCCAGGAAAAAAGTGAGCAAACTCATAATGTGGTGTCAACCTTCAAATTCAACATAATTTGGATAAAAACAAAGTATTAAACATGCCAAAAATTTCAAACAAAGCATTTAGCAACTTAAACATATCATAAAACCTTTCAAGCATATAAAGATTTCAAAACCAGTCAGCAAACAAGATCTTCACTGAGATCATATCCAGATAAGAAGCACAAAACGTTTCGAAAACTCTCAGTTAAACCACCTCGGTTGAGGTGTTCTAAGTCAACCGAGGTGAAGTACCTCGTTTGGCCAAAACCATCCCGGTCGAGGTCAAAAATATTTTTTCTAAACTAGTTTTTTTTTGACGTTTTTCTCAATCAAATAACTTGTATGCATGCATGTAATCTCAGATAAGCACATAAAGCAAAATAAAGCATAAATATCCGATAAAGTCGATTCATACATCCATAAGAGTCGAATAATACATAAACACCCCATACTTGGGACACACTGTCCTAGTGGGTCAAAATAAGTCTAAAGAAAATAAAGTACTCACCGGACATAGCTGAGCTGCATAATAAATAATAAAGAAAATCCTGCAAGCTCTCAATAATCTCGATCCAGTGGTGGTGGTGGTGGCACGTACGGATACTGAGATGGGTGAAATGGATAACCCATAGTCTGCTGAAACTGGATCTCCATCATCCGGCGCTGATAGTGCTGGCCCTCTAGCATCTGATGAGTCCAACGGTCGATCTCTCGGTGTTGGGCGTCAAACCTCTCCTGGATGTCTACAGTCAGGGCAGCATAGGAGTCTATCATCTGATCCGTCAGATCATCAATCCGACGGTGAGCATCTGGATCTCTCTGTCGGCGTACCCTACGCCTAGCAGGACGTACTGGTGATGCAGCCGGTGCAGTCTCAATCTCGTCATCGTCCAAATCAATGACCGGCGCACTAGTCCCAGCAGTATCAGTCCCTGTATCCATAGGAACTCCACCATCCCTATCATCATCATCAGCAGCAGTCTCCTCAACCTCATCCTCCTCAGCTGGTGCAGCTGTTGCCTCTCTCGCATCCTCCATCAATGGGATCCAAGCAGTCTGCCAGTAGTGCGGATCATACACTAAGAACTGGGGTGACCATCTGATCCCCTGTGGTGTAGTAGGCTCCCATAGCATAGCTACGTACGGCGTAGTGAGTCCTCGGGGAACCAGTATCCTCCGAGTAATCATCTCCTGAAGTCCTAGCGGCTTGGCAGCCGCCAACATGGTAAATGCACTGAGATCCATATCTTGGTAACTCGCTATGTGAGTCACAATGTCTCCGCAGCAAATATCGCCCTTTGCCTTGGCCTTGATCTTGTGCAGATCCTCTGCCAGCATCAAGCCAAAGTTTGAAATCCCTCCAGTCACCATGCAGTATAGGCTGAACAGCTCCCCTTGTCTGACCTTCTGGGGCGTCTCAGTACGCGCCAGAAGAGTCTCACTAAAAATCCGGTGAGCTAACCTAAAAGCTAGGTGAAATATAATATGCTCCCTGGAGTCTCCAGGGCGCCATCCATCTGCGTGCTCAACTACGTGAGCAATCTGTCCCCAAAACTCCCTAGCTACAGCTCGGGAGGGAAAATCAACAGCAGTCGGGGCCGGGAAACCAAAGATGTCTCGCCAGTACTCTAAAGGAACTATGAAGTTCCGGTTCATCAACCGGTACTTCACAGCACGCTCTGTGGGAAGGTAAGTGAAAGAGCAGACAAACTCCAGAGTCGGCTCTAAGTAAGCAGGAGCGCAGATCTGAGTGAACTGATCTAGCCCCACCATAGAAATCATACGTCTCAGATCTCCATCCACATGGAGACAATCAAATGCAGAAATGTCCAAAAAGCGCGGTGCAATCACTAGACAGGCCACTATGCGGTCATAATCAACCTGGTGTCTCTCGTGGATCACCGGTCTAGTACGTCTGGAGGAAGAAGAAGGGGAAGGAGAAGATATGTCCCTCAGGACCAGCTGTCTATCTGAACTCATCTTTTCTGAAACCTGTCAGACCACCTCGGTCGGCCTGACAATTCTGTAGAACACCTCGGCCGAGGCATAGACCGACTGGACCGAGGCGAAAAAATGTGCGACTGATTTCTTCAAAAATCCAGTTCTTTTCCCCCAAAATAACTACAACAGATTCCTATGGGGTACTAAATCTGTTTCTCAGCAAATGTAGCGGCAACCAAAGCCCAAATCGAAGGAAAACATCGGAGAAGAGCGAGGTTAGGGTTTTTCTGATTTTACCTCGATTCGATCGATTGACTCGTTTTTCTCGCAGAATCGCACTTGCACTGTGATCCTCTACTCTTTCTTAGCGGTTTGGAAGCAAAAATCGTCGAAAACGAGCGAAGATTGGCGAAGCGAGGCGAAAGGCGTGCCGCGGTCGAGGAGAAGGTAAAGAGAGGAGAGAGAAATTTCAGTCCCCTTTTATACCCTTTTCTGGAACTGCTGTCACCTCGGTCGAGGTGGTCTCGACTGGACCGAGGTGGTACGGACCGAGGTGAATCTTCAAAAACCCTAGTCGCCTCGGTTGCTCAAGAATCATCTCGGTCGAGGTGCTGTGACAACAACCGAGATGTGCCTCAGTCAAACTCCGTCTTCTCAAATTCTCAAACTTCTGTCCTTCCAGTTGTGCTCCTGAGTTGTATTCCTTCCTTAGATGTCACCTGTTGTCTGTCTAGGACGCCAAAAACAAAACAAAGCAAAGCAAAAGCAAACTATCTAAAACTAGACTAGAAAAGGAAAAAGAAAGCAATACCTTGGGTTGCCTCCCAAGAAGCGTTTGGTTTAAGGTCGCTAGCTGGACCATGTGGCGTCTCTTCAAACGAGGTATAGTGGTGCAACCTCCTCAACCGGGACTTCCGGTTTGTATTTCTTAAGTCTATGACCGTTGACCTTGAAGCTTCCACTCGTTTCGCCCCATATCTCAACTGCACCATGAGGAAAAACATGTTTCACAACATAAGGTCCGGTCCATCTAGATTTCAACTTACCTGGAAAGAGGCGGAGGCGGGAGTTGAAGAGTAGAACTAAGTCTCCTTCTTTAAGCTCCTTAGGGATGATACGCTTGTCATGCCATCTCTTCGTCCTTTCTTTATAGATTTTGGCATTCTCATAAGCGTTCAAACGCAGCTCCTCCAGCTCGTTGATGTCCAATAGCCGCTTCTCGCCGGCTTCCTTAATGTCGAAGTTCAACCATTTGATCGCCCAATATGCTTTGTGTTCTAACTCAACGGGCAAATGACAAGACTTCTCATATACCAAATTATAAGGGGTGGTACCAATGGGAGTCTTAAATGCGGTCCTGTAGGCCCAAAGAGCGTCGTCCAATTTCATGGACCAATCCTACCTCGTCCTAGAGACGGTCTTCTCCAAAATTGCTTTAATTTCTCTATTCGAGATCTCGACCTGTCCACTAGTTTGAGGGTGATAAGGGGTTGCTACCTTGTGGGTTACCCCATACTTCGATAGAAGTGCCTTAAACTTTCGGTTGATGAAATGCGTCCCTCCATCGCTGATGATGATACGTGGAGTTCCAAAACATGGAAAGATAGTCCTGTTAAAGAACTTCACAACCACTTTGGCGTCATTAGTGGGAGAAGCAATGGCTTCAACCCATCTAGAGACGTAATCAACTGCTAGAAGAATATAGAGGTTTCCTCCGGAGGATGGGAAAGGTCCCATGAAGTCTATCCCCCATACATCAAAGATTTCCACCTCTTGAATGTTATTAAGTGGAATTTCGTTCCTCCTAGATAAATTCCCTGTTCTTTGGCATGCATCACAAGAGACAACAAACGATTGCACATCTTTAAATAATGTAGGCCAAAAGAAACCGGAACGTAATACCTTAGCGCATGTCTTGTTGGCGCTAGCATGTCCTCCACAAGGAAGTGAGTGACAATGCAGTATGACGCTATTAACTTCATCTTCCGGAATGCACCTTTGAACCATCCCATCGGGCCCGCGCTTGAATAGCAGCGGTTCATCCCAGTAGTAATGGCGTATATCCTTGAAGAATTTCTTTCTTTGAGAGTACGTCAATCCGGGTGGTATTTCCTGGCAAACAAGATAATTAACAATATCAACATACCAAGGTCCTTTATTAACGTAGTCGCGATATGCAGAAGCACCGATGGATACTTGACTGGACTCGGTCGACTGCGCTCTCTGGGATCCGGACCTAGCAGCGGTCCCATTCCCAACCACATGAACAACACTCTTAGCAACTTCTTCAGCAAACGCCTCAGCGATAGGCGGATCAGGAACTAGGGCTTTGTCCCGACCTCTAGCTAGTGGAAGTCTTCTTGTACGTCCTCGTCCAAGGACAACAAGTGGAAGAGGTGGTCATCCCCTTCCTCGCCCCATGGCAGATGTAGCTCTAGTACGCACCATTTGTGATAGGGATATAGATATATAAGGTCACTCTACAGCTACCGCAGAAATCCAGGAAAAGCGCATAAAGGCCAACTTCAAAAAAACTACACTGTTGAGATTTGCGGAGGTGGTGGTGGTCACCCGTACATCTATCCCAGACCGACAAGTTTAAAACAAAAACTCCCTTTTGAAAACGTAGACTCCTTGAGGATTCTTGTTTATTTATCTATTCGACCTTTAGAAGATTTCTATTGTCATTGTTGCCAACCTAGAGCTCTGATACCATATTGTAACACCCCGAGTTCTGGGAACTCGAAGCGTTACGGGTCAGGACCTCACAATGGGTACCGGCCCTTAGATTAGCAATGACACAACGGGTCTTACAAAAAGACACAAATAAATGAAAACCAAAACTTATAATAAAATCAAAGGTTATAACAAAGGGAAGCGTAAAAGACTCGGAGACGAGTTCAAAACAAAAGGAAAACAACAACTAAAATATAAACCCGATCTCGTCCTATAATATACGGGAACCCCGACTGACCACACCTTCCGGATCACTCAGCAGCACCTATGTCCTGCAAGGCATCTACAACATCGGTATAAACCGTTAACTATCATTCTAGATATCAGAAAGAACGTAAGGCACAAGCACACATAAGGTAATGTAAACATATATCATGCTCACACTCAACCAGTTATTATCTTTCATTAAGTTATCCATTACTAATTCAACTTCTTTTGTCACACAAGAATCTCCCGAAACTCGTCTCCACTTCCGTCTACCAACAGGAATAGAACAGTATTATCCGTTACCTGTAGGTATGGGTTGCAAGAGCACCTCCTAGTCTCTTGTAGACCTAGACAAGTGGTCACCACCCGATTATCATACACTTGGGACAACTACGGTTATAAAGGTCAATCCTAGTCCGGTTATCCGTTACAATAATAACAACACAAACAAGCTAATACACTCAAACCAATATATGGAATGAAGCTAAGTAAGTCCAAGGTACTTACCTCACTCGAAGGTACTAGCATATCAAACAACAACTCGGTTTCCCACAGGAAAGGAGGAAGGAAAGCCTGTTCAGACAAGGAATCACGAATCAAGAACGAAACGGTTGCTAGAATTCTATAACATCTAGTCTCGATGATCTCTAAGAGATCTCCACAAGCTAAGGTCTCAAGCTCAATCTTACAGATCACTAAGGGTCAACAACAACATCATAATCCAAGAAAAGAAACAAGGAAAGCAAGGAAGGAAGTACCTCACCAAAGACAGGATCCACTGAAGCAAAAACGCAGGGGCGGCTGGACAGAGGCGCCGGGGCGGTGCTGGGAAAAACCGTAGGGGCGGTCTGATCAGGTGCAGGCGGTTATGGCGCAGAAAGGTGTGTTTCTCCTTCGATAGCGAGGAACTCAGCAAGGATCCAAGGCTTGCTTCTCCCAACACACACGTCACAACTCAACCAAGGGAGCCTGTGAACATCAACGAATCAACAACGGATATTCCCACAAGAATCAAGGTTCAAGCTTGATTCTTGGAGAAGAAGAAAATGAAGAACGAAAGGGGAAAGCGAAACGGCGTGCAACAACACATGAACATGAGGAAGAAACAAAGAATGAAGAAACTTACACGTCCAGCAAGAGATCACAAGGAATCAAGGCTGCAACTCTCAAGGTTAAAGGAAAATGTATGCAAGAAACACGAAAAAGAAGAGAAAGAGGGAATCTATAGAAAAGGGTTAGAAAGATAGAAGGAAGGACGTTCTAGGGTTAAGAACATGATAGGAAAGACGAACCATAAGATAGAAGATCGGATCTTCTATCTATGGAAAAAATTTAAAAAAAAAACAGATCGGCGCGATTTTGGGGCAAAACCGCAAGGGCGGTTTGCCCTTCCGCAGGGGCGGTGAAGGTGAAATACTGGATCTTACAATGTTGCCTCTTAAGGTGAAATTTAACTCTCATATCTCCATGTTAAGTTCGATGTGAAGATAAGGCTCCGTCTTGGGGACGTGACAATTAATGGATGACAAAATTGATGTATGCCAAGTACTGACCATGTGACAATCGAATGAAGTTGTCTTCCGCATAACTATGACTTACACTCGATATTGTGTATATCCGTAGGTTGGGACAATTTTCCAAATTCCCTAGAATCGAATTTGGGGGAGTCAAACCTTTTTTTGTTGAGAAAGACATGATCTATTGAAAAAGGCTTAAATTTTCAAACAAAATCTTTTTACTTCAAAATTTGTTGTTAGTACGACCATATGTTGGGAAATTGTCCAAAAATAAATTTATGGGCATTGTGTCTAATTGAACATATGTGTTTTGAAAAAGGTTTTTAAGACATTCGCCAAAATGTTGCATAGAGCATTGAAACATTTCCTAAACGGTTCTATAGTTAAGGCCTTGAGTCATGGTGTACACAAATATGTCAACCTTCTTGACAGGGATGCATATTTTTTGAACCACACAACCCATACTTGTTTACCAAAATGTTGCATAGATCGTGGAATAATTGTTTCTTCATTCGGAACACATTGAAACATCTTGTCTCCATACTAGAGGTCAGTATTTCACCCATCCACCGTGAACCATTGAACGGTGTATCATACACACAAACCTTGCGAATATGTGTAAAATAATGGCTTGCTATCAGATTGTTCCCGATTTGTAAATCACTAAATTGTTGAATACGTTGCAAATGTTGTCGTAAACAAAAGCGGTATATTTGCAGAAACAACTACATAGTCAGACATATAGTACATAAACACTGAAAATTCAATTAATGGCATGTAATGGAGTCATAAGTTTTAACACACCAACACTAACAAACAAACAAGGTTCAATTCAAACAAAGTCAGACAAAATAACTAAGAAACAAAGTTCACAAACAAACAAGGTTCCCTACAATTACAAAGGAGGCAAGATACCCTTATGAACCTCTTCCTTGTATTCCCACTCAGGTCAGTGAACTCTCTCTTTGTTTTCAGGAATCAACATAAACATTATACAAGCACCTTTAGACATCAAAAGGAGACAACCAAACACCAAACCGGTGAGCCCGTTGATAACAAGCCATCTTTCACCATTTGAGAAAGGGCGTCCATTCACTCACTTGCTCTAGCCCGGGGATTGTTAGATGTTTCTTCTACATTGGACATCGCCGTCTCAACATCACATAAAGCAATCATCGTCATGTTAGCCTCACTTAATAAAGTTAAATGCTCCAAATATTTCGATTTTCCACCGGTCTTCCTCTTAAAATTGCACTTGCTAGCTCCTTGTAAACTTGTACCGTACGCTTTTTACCCTTTCCACGGGACTTGAGGGGACACTGAGTTGGCTGATTTTCTTCATCAAGGTAATTCATATTAACCGTTTCTTGATCGTTAGTAAGATCCGTTGCAACGTTCAAATTATCCTTGTCAATAGGGTCAACATCTTCAAAGTTGGGTTGAACAGGAGTGTTGCACGGTGAAGGGGTCTATTGACAAAGCAACACAATGTGCACCAGCCACCACCATGCCCTCGAACAATATCTACATCATAGATTGAACGTATAGATAAAGACTATTTTCCTAAAAACACGGTACTCGTTGTTCTCCTACACATAGGACATTTGGAAATATTTTTGTTTTAATGACAAGAAGTGGTAAAGGACAACATAAATTAAATATACATAGGTGCAACTTCTTTGTTCACCAATCATCAGTTGCATTAATACAGTTACGTTCGTAGTCTCATCCCAGACCCGTATCACCGTACTTAAGTTTTATCCATAATCTCCACAAACCTTTCAAAGAATTGTACTTGTTCTTCAAAGTATTTTTTTAAACATATTGTAGATGTTTTCAACTCAAACTGTTTCGTCAAAACTATCTAATTAAAACCATTCTTTTGTCCATTTTGTCTTTGAAATTCACATAAAATTTCTAAGAAGGTCCTCAGCAATGTATCATTCCAGGTTTAGTAACCCTTGTCCTTGGTTTGTTGCGTCAATTTCTCATTCTTGTCGGTCATTTCCTAAGTTACAATACCACTCAATGTGTAATGTTCGCTCCAAAAGGTGTGTGCGCAAATAAGCTTTAAATTTATATCCAAGAATTAAGCCTAACGATAGCGAATCCGCAGTGTACGGATTAATCGTAGTATGGGCTGATATTCCAGAGTCGATCTCAGGGAATCGGTGAGAACAAAGCAGTAAAGGTAATCCAACTTGGGTAGCAAGCAATGCAATGATCCCAATAAAGAATAAAGAAGCAAGAATAATGGGGAATGTAGATTCTAAAGATCCAAGTATCCGGTTGCGATCTTTGATTCAAGATGTCTAGGGATGTGTATGGACAGAGTTGGATATAAAAGGTATATGTTCTTCGGTAGGATGTCGTCCGGCGAAGATCCAACTTCCCTTTATCCCAATCAAAGGATTCTACTTAACGGATGTTGATTCTCGTCAAGAAGAGGTCACAAGGATATGATTTAGCTCTCATACCAACCAAACCCCAGGGAAAAGAAAGATAAAGGCAAAGGTTATGACACTACTCACCTAATATAGGGTTTTGAATCCCCTATTACCTAGAACTCGTAAACACTCACAATCAGCAAGGTTAAGGCTAGAAAAGGTTAACAAAGGTAGGATTTAAGCAATCTTTAACTTTGGATAAAGGCAAAAGCGAAACGTGCAAGATAAAGGAAACCATGGGAAAATCTTGGGAAATCACGGTCGTGGTTCCTGAAGAACAGGCCGTGAAAATCCTCGTTCGAGGGTTTCGTCTCACAACTCTCAGGTTCCGATTTGTTAAGACTCAATCTATCATCATCTATACCACAATCATCAACCCTTCACCGTAGAATCGCAGGGGGGTTTAGCCGACAATCATCATCATAATCAAATCAAGATTAAAAAAAGAAATCAAGAAGGATATGCAACCAACAACACAAAGATGAATAAAATCAATCTTCAAAGAATCAATAACTCAATCAAACGATATATAATCCCAGAATGTGTTCTCAAAGACAAAAATCAAAGACTAGAACAATCTCACAAATCTCCAAAGCGGAATCAAGAACTTCTTCAATCTCCTCCAATGGTGAAGCGATCCTTTCCGATGTACGGAAAATGGAATCCCATAACGTTGTCTTTCCGGCCTAAGCGGGATCTCCGTCTCAAGCGTGATCTTCGTCCAAAGTGAGATATCCGAAAAGCAGTCGTCAACCTCCTTTTATAAAATAAAATTAGGTTAAAAGGCTCCTTTATTTCTTACTGATGTGGCAATTAACGTAACGGTCTTTTCCAAAGAAAATCGCGGATGTGGTTCCTCCCGTGGAAACTCTCAACCTTCGTTCTCACGTGTGAAATTAAATTAATTATCAAAACCCCAGCCGTGAAACTTCCTACTTGGTTGTGGTTCTTCTTTTTCGACGTTTTTCACCTTTGCTTCACTTCATACTTCTTCCAATGACGTTCTAATGCTTCCCAATGACATCCTCATCGACCAATGCTCAATAAATGGTCCCTTTTCACTTTATTTCAGCTCCAATTTACCTAAAATCACAACAAATCTTGTGTAGATCTCGATTCCAAGACAATATGTGAATGTAGTCGATAAATGCTATGATAGTGTGTCCTTGTACTCAAAAGAAGGGGAAAAACTACCTATATGAACATCTAAACTACATCTTATTTCATGTCATCATGTAACAACATAAAAAGAAAACTCAACCCAGTATTACGTGATTGGATTAATATAAAACAAATATTTGCAATATTAAAACCAAGTTTTGATCAACAACCAAATAATTCAGCAAGCCTTTTATGGAACGAAAAAATCAGAATTTAAAATTTTCTATTCAATAATAGGCAAAATAAGAACAACAACAAACATAATACTATGGCTTTCATACAACAAACATAACACTTGGATCTTCGAACAACAACCAAATAATTCAACAATGTGTACAAACCAGAATTAAAAATTGAACAACTAACATAACACTTGGATTTTCGAAAAGCAAGCACATAATTCAACAATGTGTACCAACCAAAATTAGCAAATTTGAACAATAAACACAACACTTGGATTTTCCAATAGCACAGATATGTATTAAAAATTAAAGTAACAAGTAGAAGCACCAAAGGAGAACCAATAATCGTTGAAATAACAAGCAAAAGTTACAATACTATCCAAATTCTACAATCGTTAAAGCAACAAGCAGAAGTTACAGCCCTCATCCAAGTTGAAGCAAGAACCAAAAGCACTAATAAAATAGCAAACGAGAAGCAGATTGGAAGAAGGGTTGAGCGACCAACACAAATGAAGAAACGAGAAGTAGAATAGCAGAAGCACCAAACACAAACGAGAAGCACGATTAAGCATCAATTAGAGGGCGTAAATCGATTACAACAGTTGAAGAAAAAAACAAACAAGAAGCATAAACACAAACGAGAAGCAGAATGGATTGAAGGAGAATTGAATGTTACCTTTGTTGTTTGTCACAAACGAGAAGCAGAAGCACTCGGTTTCCGATTAATCGTTGAAACAACGACCAAGGTAACGACAGGGATGATGGAAATGTTGAGATTTTTTGGGGCTGATTGGAATGATATGGTATCACGTGTGGAACACATGTTACTTCAGGGATATTTTTGTAATCTTTTCATAAACAATCTATCTCAATAATCTAATACCAAACATATAAAATTTACAAAATTTAATACTCTATAACAATCTTCATCCCCAACAATCCCCAACAATCTCAACAATCTTCATCCCGAATAATCTAAAAAATTAATCCCCATTAATACCAAGTAGGGCCTAATTTTACCCAACGAGCCTTGAAAATCAATTTTATTTTATATCATGTACAATGCTAATGTTGTTCGGTCCTTAATGTAATCAAATTCCATGAAGTATTTAAACTTTTGATGTATTGTGTATCATTCTTGTCTCATGTTGTATATATTGTAATAGTTTCAGCAATTACCCCCGAAGATTGGAGATTTTGTGTAGTTTTCCCCTTTCCATTCATGAACCCTAGTTATAACACTATATTTTGAATTGAGCACACTCTGTAGAATAGACAGGAAGATTCTGCATAATCGGGGGACATGGAGGGGAGTACTTTATTCAGCAACGCAAAGAATCCTAACCGGTGCGAGGTTATGCAATTTTCTTCAACAGTTCAAAATTGATTATAGAAACTCTTTTAATATCTACAAATTCTCAAATTCCTGATTTCCGACATTGTTTTTTGTAAGAGCGGGTTCTTAACAAGAAGAAGGCGATTGATGGGGTCCTCAAAACAGCCTCTTCTCTCAAAGACCCACTTGCTCCTAGAGTTTATTAAGTTGAATCTAGCTTAGACTTGTCTAAAGTAGATTCAACTAGATGATGATTGAGACTTACCCGATAATATCCTCCCTTAGGTATAGATGATGATGAACTTCATGTAGTAGAGGTGTAAAACCGTCTATTGGATTGAGTGTGCTAGGTTTTCTGCGTAAGTTGAACCGAACTCGAGACTTATCTAGTAAGGGTTGGTTTGAGTCTTAGGTAGAGTAACTGGTTTGGGTTGAATTTTCGTCCTTAGTGCCTTGAGACTTACCCGATAATAGGTAGTTAGGATTGAACTAGTAGAATATAAGACCTCCCCCGTAATTATTCCCATAGAAGAAACATCATTTCCCTTTAGCAACCAAAATAGTGTTCTTTTATGTAGAGAGCTTGAATCAAATGTCATAATCAACAATCTAGAATCCGTTTTTTCCGATATTTGTCATATATCTTGCTTATTACGTTGTTTGTTTCATTGTTAGTTTTTATTTGATCATTGATCAACCCCAAATCAAAACTCAACAAAAATATGGAATTTCTAACCATTTCCCAACTCTCTCCTTTCTTAGTATAGATTTGCACTATTATTTATCATTTTCACAAAACAATATCACCTTAATCATTGTGTTTGACCTTAGAATACTTGTCTTGCTACGGAGCGACTCAAACATTGTGGGTTCGCTAAGTAGTTGTAGGGATCTATTGCAAGTAAATAAATTTAAAACTAAGCGCTCGTTTTTTAGCGAACAATCTCCATGTGGTCAAAGAAGTCAAGTTCAAGACAGAAATGACTGAGGTCTGAGAGTGAATCGAAGAACATCTGGAAACGTGTGTAAGTGCTCGATCATGCTACAAGTCGCTCAACATCCCTTGCTCTCTTCCTTCCTTCTACACGTGACCTCTAAATGACCTATTGTTGAAGCAATGAAGTTATGGAGAAAATTTTGGACCATGCCCAACACTTTGGCATGTGAGGTCACTCGACCAGCCCACTCGACTTGCTTGTTTTGGCGTCCATTCTTCTTTACCTTATCCTTTTGTTTGGACTAGACTTCAAGTCCGTCCAATTGGATGTTTTATCTTTTAGTTTTGATATTATTATATTTGAAGATAAGATCCCGGTAGATCTAGGTTCTTAGGTCTTACATTGTCCCTATAAATAAAGTATTTCAGCCATTATGTTAGATATTTCTTTCTTGAGAAAATTGTCTAAACAGTACCCTATCTTTTGGGATGACTAAACTTTAGTACTCATCATTTAAACTATCAAAACGGTACCTCAACTATTGAGCCCGACCAAAGATTAATACCTAGAATATTGTTCATCTGTTAACTTCACAAATTTGTGTGAAATTTCAGGGGCAAAATTGTACAATCCTACATAAACCCTAAGCCCCAAATTTCCTCTCTCCTTTCTCCCCTTTCTCTCTCAAATCTATGTATTTTTCATGTTTAGATAACACTTAAACAAAACCCTAGGAAAATCGAAGAATCAACAATCGTCAGGAAGATCACGCTGCGTAGTAGAGGATTGAGCATAATGCCATCGGATATTGCTAGGGGACTGACTATGGTTGCGGCGGCAACACATGTGGGGCGTAGGGGTATCAGTCTCAGACCGGCATATATTTATTCCGCTACGAAATCGAGACAGCTGGCGAGACAACAAGAAATCACGCCGGTTTACCAGTCTCAGAGCCGGAGAAAATCGTGTTTCTAGAAGGTTCAAGAAGTGGATGAATTGAAAGTGATTAAAGAAAGGGGAAGAGCATGAGCACAAGTCCCAAATCTCGAAAAACGGCTGGTAAATTGCATGATACTAATCTGAAGCAGGTTGTTACATCACTGGGGTCTGCTAAAAACAAGTCTATCAAGAAGGAAGAGACACTTCTTTCGTCAATTCAACCTAAGAAGCTCTTCAAAGATGGTGATATATCGGTGACTGCTAAGAAACCCCTGAAATTTGAGAGAGAAATGGGAGAAATGAGAGAGGAAATTTGGGGCTTAGGGTTTATGTGGGATTGGACAATTTTACCCCTGAAATTTCACACAGATATGTGAAGTTAACGGATGAATAGTAACCTAGGTATTAATCTTTGGTCGGACTCAATAGTTGATGTATCGTTCTGATAGTTTAAACGACAGGGTACTAAAGTTTAGTCAACCAAAAAGATGGGATACCATTTAGACAATTTTCTCTTTCTTTTTTGTGCTTTTTCACGAGTTTTTCCGCCGCCACTTTATGGTAGAGGTTGCTCGATTGGCCCCTTTTTGCTTGCTCAACTAGCTTCGTTTTCGATCTCTAATAAAGTTTTTAGAGTTTTTTTCAAGTATGTTTGGCAATTTTTATCTTGTATAGGGTTTGGTGAGCTGACTGCATTGTTTATTATGTTGGATTGATTCTATGTATTGGGTGTTTGTATGTATGAGTTATGGTAGTATTTTGAGTCCACACTTGCTATATGTTCAAGGCGATGTTGGCTTAAGGTGACAACATTGATGTTAGTAAGACCATATGTTGGGAAAATTGTCCACAAACAATTTACATCTTGCGCATTGTGTCGAATTAAACATATTCGCTCCGTAAAAGGTTTTTAAGACATCAACGAAAAAAGGAGTTATTGCGCTTCATTCAAGTCTTCAAAGACTTTCTGGAAAGAAAAAAAAAAAAAGAAAGAATGGAAATTATGCTCCTTCTTGATCTTGTATAGACGTTACTCAAGTGTGGTGTGATCGGTTATTTTGGACGAGGGTGCAGTCACTCGTTTGATCATGCTAATTGTGATTGTGTTCGAGGTATCCAAAATCCCTCATCTAGGTGGTGGAACATCGTGTGATCCACTGATCCACATTTCACCGGGTGATGTCTTTTTCCTGGTAGCGATTTATATTGTTCTGCTTCCGACGGCAAGACGCCACGGTAGTCTCGTCTAGCCTTGTTCTCTCCGTAATTTTGTCATATTCGAACTTTCATCACCCGTTCATTTGGTTTGATTGTTCCTTCCTTTTGTATGCATTTGCGACTTTTTTCTTTTTAATTTGTTGGTTCGTGACTTATTTTATCTCGATTTTTGACCTCGCAAAATGTAATCAGTTTTATTTTATATGAGGTACAATGCTAATGTTGTTCGGTTTTTAAGGTAATCAAATTTCATGAAGTATTTGAACTCTTGACGTATTGTGAATCATTCTGTCTCATGTTGTATATTTGGTAGTAGGTTGAGAGCGATTACCCAAAGATTGGATATTTAGTGCAGTTTTCCGCTTTCCATTCATGAGCCCTAGCTATAACACTATATTTCGAATTAAGCACACGCCGTAGAACAGATTGGCAGATTCTGCGTAGTCGGGGGACATGGAGGGGAGTACTTCCTTCAGCAACGTAAAGAGGCCTAACCGGCGCGAGGTTATGCAATTTCTTCAACAGTTCATAGTTGATTTACAGAAACTCTTTTAATATCTGCAAATTTCCAAATTCCTGATTTCCGACATTGTTTTTTGCAAGGGCAGGTTCTTGACAAGAAGAAGGCGATAGATGGGATCCTCAAAACAGCCTCTTCTCTCAAAGACCCACTTGATCCTTTCCCGTCTTTTCTCCATTATAAAGCCAAAGGTAAATTTATAACCTTTTCCTTAATCTTGGCCTGATTTTGTGTGAAATCTGCTAAATATGATCGATGCTGAAGTTGCTATGTTGTGTTTTGCTGTTGAGAACATGTTGATTTAATTGTGAATCAGGTCTTTGGTTCTTATTTGGGACAGGAAATTGTTGAGGTGAATCGGTATATAGATATGTAATTCAATTTAATTTCTTAAAATGTTTCGTCATTAGTTAGCTTACAATAGTGCAATGTTTTGAACTCTTCAAACTGTTTTAGGTTATTACCATCTTATGTTGCCAGTTATCCTTGATAAGGAATATTTAGTTAGTATGCCCTATTACTTCATCATCACTCTTTGTAATGATTTAGAACTTGGACATTGGGAATGAATATGATAAGGTAAGGCTATTTTCCGGGATGATGGATGGTTCTCGATTGTGTTCTAGAAGTCGTCAACAAACAGTTGCAGTACAATGGCTTACATACAACAAGGGATATCTAATAAAAGTCTACATAACCTTGCTGCCTAACTCCCACTGTTATTCCATATGACCTCTGAAGCAAAGCTGCAGATCAAACAATACAAGATCATAAGCACTTGTTTTGCAGCACTATTTAACAAGATGAAAAGAACAATCGAGCAGACTTCAGTTTTTATTTGTAATGTCGTATAATGTAGTAACATAGCATTTACTTCCACTCCACTATATATTTATATATTATTGCTTCAGAAAGTCTTATCTATAGGTTCTCAGTAATTTATCCGCTAGGGCATTATGATGTAGTGAACAAGCAATCGTCTTAAACGTTTGTTTGTGTACTTTTGGACATGGAGATAACAGCTCTTCTGCTGAGCTCTATTCTGCAGCTTTACTTCTTTCTTTTGTCAATATTTTCATGTGTTGGTTATACCTTGCAATTACTGATTAAACTTGTTCTGTATTACTGATGAAAGGTTTTTCAGCATACTTACAATCAGGACGTGGGGACAGGTTATCAACTGCTATAAAGCAATGGATGCAAAATCTCTTGAAAGTAATGGGTTTTTCACCTTCCGGCTTTGATCAATGCTGAAGTTTTGAATATCAATGATGAGACTGAATGTTGCAGAATCATCTAAACATAGTTGAATATGGAAGGACACTATGGACCTGAATGGCCTACTGAAGAGAAGTTGAAACGCAAAGAGATGGTTGCTTCTGAAGCGCGCTACATATTTGTTTATCAGATGTCAGATGGTAGGAAAATTGATACAAGTTCATTGTCAGATCCCAGTGAGTACAAGGGTGTTTTGGCGGGATTTGTGCAATATCGCTTTATTTTAGAGGAGGAACTACCTGTACTCTATGTGTATGAACTGCAGATGGGGCCACATGCACAGGGGAAAGGGCTTGGGAAATTTTTGATGCAGCTTCTTGAGCTTATTGCTCGGAAGGTATCACAGATTCTTCATGTCTTGCTTTCTCTTAAATTAAAATAAATATAAGCAATTTTCAATAGTTAACTAGAAGGACATATGACTAGATTTTATTAATATTGATCAATCACAACTTTTCTGAGCTTCTGCTTGAAAAGACACTTCTAGAATTTAGTACAGCTGTGCAGGCCTTTCTTTTCTCATATCATTTCGTCATGGAGATGTAAACTTGAGTTTAAACTATATATGACATGAAATTTGCTGATTTTCTGAGAGGAAGAGGCAACTGAGTTTGAGCCTTCATCCTACATTTTCTCTAGTCCTTGTTCTAAGGTTCATAATGTTTTTGGTATAATTTTTTCTCAAATTAGTTCTGGGTCAGACATATAAAAGTTCCTATCATTTTGCTATAAATAGTCTTTGCAGCATTCGGGCAATTTTATATCTTGCGTCTTCTGAGTTTGTGTTGTTTTGTTGTGATCATTATATCTGAATTGGATGGCATGCTCATATGTACCATTAGTTTCTACGATGTATCACTAAAAATATCATATGATGGAAATTTGTTACAAATTATTATTCTCATATGTTTCCTTGAATATGGCTTCCCCCCTATGCAGAATTGTATGGCGGCTATCATGCTAACAGTTCAAAAGGCTAATTTGTCTGCCTTGGATTTTTACATCTCAAAGCTCAGGTAAATGTCTAGACTTTTGATTAAAAAAAACATATAGTTTTGAAATTGTTCTTCCTTAGTTGATCAGAAAATACATATTCTCCCTATGTAGGAATAGATGTTGGGCAATTTTCTCTCAGGAAACTTGCTGAAAAGGGCCTTTCTATTTATGAGTGAAACAAGCTGGGCCTCTTCTTTAATTTGAGTGTTAAGTTATAAGTATTAGATTTGATGTATCATAATTCAGATATTACATTTCGGGTGTCATAATATAGATAGAATTTTTATTTCAAAAAGAAGAAAATTCAAAAGATACAACTGGTCCAATTGGTATAATAGCTTAAAGTTGCCTTTAGGAACAAAAGGGCGTCTTGCCGAGTCTTGATATCTCTTATTGCTGTACTAGGTCTGTTTGCATCATGCTCTTATTTCGGTTTGATGCTTATGTTTCAAAAGACATCCTCAATTCCTCTCAGGAGGAATGTACAAAATAAGAAAAGATTACTGCTCTGATTATTCTTGATTAAAAGTTATACTGAGGATACTCTTATAAAGCACTGGGTAAAATGGCTAACTAGGCCTTTGACTACTATTACTCTATTAAGAGGTACCCATAATCATAAACTCATTTAGTAAATATATCCCTATATAACCCAATTCTTTCATCTAGGGGAATCTTATATGGGTAAAATTAAAGGAGTCTAGAAAACAAAAGCCTATAAAAAAAGAGCTTATTTAACCCAATTCTTTCTAAATCTAAAACATTTATATCTTTTATCGTCTTCAGATACTCTATATCGTCAACCTCACCATCAAGAATTCATCCTTTGGTATAACTCTCAACAGTCTGCTATTATCCGTCATTATCATCCATTTCAATTCATTCACTCAAGCATACAAATGCAGGGAATGGAGAAAAACTACGAGATCCTCTTCAAAGCATTGAATGACGACGCCAAATCCAAGCTTCAGGTAAATCTTTCCATCATTGTACAGTCTTCTTCTGCTTATATATGCAAGTATGCAAAACTACTAATCTATGCTTGTAGCGTTAATCAGTGTTATATCTGACAAGTTACCATCTTTGTTACTGCAGTGAATTTGGCTTTGCTGTGGTAACAAGTAAAATTTTGTCTGATATATAATTAAGGTATTTTTGTATATGTTGAGAGTGTGGGAAAGGGTGTAGCACCGTACGCTGTGCTTTGATGTATAAGAATATTCATTTCTTCAAGTTTGAGGTTAGTGTTGTCCCATGCAACCTTATTTTAAATTACTTATATTGGATGATAAATAAAAATAATAAATGTAACGGTAGACTTGAGAACAGCGAATCCTCTACGGCACGTAATTTGCGGACGTTAGTCAGCCCTGTAGGTTTGAAGCTGAAATACATAAGTAAACGGAGAAATTTCTACTTTGACTAATTATGTATCGTAATTTTCAGAATCGAGTTAGTTAGAGTGTCTTATTCAATTGCCTGATCCTCAATTTTACTACTAATTATAGTAGTACTCATTATGGTATGATACAGATGTGTAATATTCATGCATTCAAAACTCATGTTTGGACCGGGTCAAAGAAAAATAGCATAAAATGTGTAATAATGTATTACTTCATTTTTTATTGCACAAACCAAGTTATTAGAGTATTGATAAACAAATTTAACTCATCAAAAAGATAAACAAATTTAGAAAAAAACTAATCATGACAATATACTAAATGATATTTTACAAAAAATCAAAAAAGAAGTGGCTGGCTTTGCGACAATCTTGCGGGGCATACGTAGATCTGGGTTATCCGGACTCGGACTTTTAAAAAGAATCTTGTTGTATCATATACCTAGACTTCTTGATCCGACTTTGGCCAATATAACATATGATATCACAAAAACAAAATAATTTGGAATTTGAAATAATGCGAAAACATAATAGTTTTTTAAAATGATACTTGAGGGATGATGTATCACTTCGTTTGTTAATAAATAGTTGTATAAAAACAAAAACAAGATTCCTAGTTTCCTACAATATATAGATTTAAGATGGGCGGAGACCAGTGACTCTACTTCCTACAAAAAAAAAAAAAACCAATATATAGATTTAGTTCCATACATATAGACTTGTTTTGGAGAATTTTCCCTTAACTATGTTATCTATTTAATTTTCATTATTTATTATTAAAAATTTTAATTAGTATTATTATTCTGCCCAATCATATCAAAATACTTAATCCTTCAAATTTCAACCAACCCACTAGTGAGAGAAAATAATCTATAATAAATAAAATGGTTAAGATTTATCCATATTTTTTTTTGTCACTGTTTCTACTTTCTACTCCTAACTAAGGATTTTGAGAGATATTTAATGAATTTAAAGTAAATAATATATGCATTTGACTTACAAGATTTTATCTGATTTTGCAAAATTTAATATCTTATATCTATTAAAGCAGAAGCCTCTATTGCCACGTGTCAACGCCAGGTTTCTCGAAGCCTAAAAAATTATTTTAAAAAGTGATTTCTAAATGTTAGCATAAATTGAAAATTAATTTCTAAATTTTTAAAAAAATATTTAAATAAATAGTTTTATAAAAATAGTTTTTAAACTTTTACGAATTTTTTTTACCAACAAGCATATCTTAACAAATTAATTTAAAAATACAATTAATTAGAAGAGATAAATACTTAAAAGAGAATTAAAAATCATAATATTTATAATTTCATTTTTCGGATTTTTATTTTACAAAATTATACATATAAAATTTTAAATATTAAATATTTATTAAAAGTGAACCCGCACAGAGTGCGGGTTCTACACTAGTGTTATATTGTTGGAGACTCCCATTATCGATGTCTAATCACATTCCCGTGAGTTGATTCCTTAATAAATGAATATAGAGATGAGATCGTATGAGAACAAATTATATTGTAAGGATTATGAACAAATTATATACACTTTTTATATCTTTTCAAATTTATATGCTCTTTAGGATTGTTATCATTTTCTTCCTACTTCATTGGTTTTTGGAGCCTTTGTCACAATGTTTCCAACCTGTAAAATTGTTTTCATAACTCATATTCACACTAAAAATAATAACTTTAAATCTAGCAAATTTATGGATCTGTACAAAAAAATTTTTTTGAAACAATGTAAAACGAAATCAGTTTCATAGCGTATTGAACATTCAAGCAAGGATGTACAACATACTGTATTTTGAAGCCTAAACCTAGATATCTTCGATCACTTTAAATTACAAGAAATGATTTTAAAACTTTTCATAAATAAGCGTATATATATTTACTAGATTCATTTTATTCCGTTTTTATTTCCGAAGTTACATACTTACGACCAAATGAGATCTATAATTTATCACTTTTATTCAACCAACTAATGTTAGATTATGGGGTTTACGGAGATTAATGGAGAACTTTATATAAATTTGTAGAACGTAACCATAGTTTTTGAAATAATCAATATAATGAATTTTTTACTTAAAAACCTACTATTACATGAGTCGGGGTAGGTTGCGACTTAAGAGTAGGATCATTTTTTAAGAGAATTGGAGAAAATACCTTACTTCACTAATATGAGTCAATAGATGTCCCCTCGTATATTCTACTTAGTAAACATCATATTAAAACATATAAAGACTTATTTCTTTTATATAATTGATTACAAATGAGTATTTTCAGAATCTTTATCCTAATTTGTTACAAAGTGAATATTTTTAGAATCTTTAATTAATTATGAGATTGGTTTGCATTAATGTTATAAAGTGTAATAAATTTTATTAGTTTAAAAATATATACAATATACAATTTTCTTATTAAAACTTATATAATTTAAAATTTTATTTATCGTAAATAGTTTTAACTTATTTTGATATTTTTTTGTAAATGAACAAGTTGGAACTCATGATTTTTTTTTAAAAAAAAATTAAAAGTATATGTTAATTACAATACTCGAATTTTCTCTTGTATACTATTTAATGTAAATATTTTCTTATACAAGAATTAATATTAATAATTTTCTTGTACACGATTTGTGTATCGTATACAAAAAACTTGAAAACTTTTTTGATTATTTTTATAACTAAAACTCATTATATAAGAACTAAATACAAAACATTGGAACAAATTAGCTCATATATTTATATAGATGATATGTACACATTAATTTATCATCGGAGACATCCACTAAGTCATTATTACGAAGTTAAATCACGTAACAAATTCACTCTTACAAAAATTTCACTCTTATATTTATTAATAAAACACATATCATAAGTTCATAATTTTTGTAGGGCATTTATTTAAATTTTAAATGCATTAGAAAATTGAAAGAATTTGGCCAAGTAGACTCTTTTCTATTTCCTTTTGTTTTGTGTATCCTTTAATTTTTACCACTTTCATTAATGACAGGTAAAAGTAATGAACCCCTCTATTTAAAAAAAACAGATATGATTTTTTCTTTGTCACGTGAATTGTTGAATGTGTTTTTATTTTTTTTGTTTATTTTCTTTTTTATTTTCTGGTATGACTTTCTCGTATGACTTTCTCGTATGACTTTCTTACCATAAATTCATACCATAAACTTTATACAATAAAATTCATATAAGAAATTCATACTAGAAAATTCGTACCAGAAAAAACTCATACTAGAAAATTCATATCAGAAATTCATAACAGAAAATTCATACTAGAAAATTCATGCCAGAAAATTCATACCAGGAAATTCATACGAGAAAATTCTGTAAGATCCCAGTTTTTGCCTTCATCGCCCCTGCGGCCGGCCGCACCCACGGCTGTGTGATCGCCCCTGCGGATGACGACAGATCGTGCCCGATCTTTTCGTCCGTTCTTTTATCTTCCTTCCATAGATAGAATGTCCGATATTCTATCTTATGGGCCGATTTCCTTATCTTCTTTCTAACCCTAGACGCTCTTTCCGTCTAGCGTTCCAGCCGTCTCTATATATTCTCTCCTTTTTCTCTTTTTCCCGTTCCTTGCTTACGTCTTCTTCAACCCTAGAGAGCTGCAGCCGTCCCTTGCTTCCGGCAACCTTGTTGAACGTGTAAGTTCACCTCTTCTGGTTTCTTCTTCACGTTCTTACTGTTGCTGCATGCCTTCTCCTTCTATTTCGGTTTCTTCCTTTCGTTCTTCTCTTTTCTTCTTCTCCAAGGATCAAGCTTGAGCCTTGATCCTTGTGGAGCATTCCGTTGTTGATCCTTTGTGGTTCACATGCTCCTTTGATTGAGTTGTGAACGTTGAGAGTGTTGGAAGAACAAGCTTCGGCCTTGTCGTGGTTCTGCTGTCGTCGGGAAGTCGACAGTGCCTCTACACCGTATCCGCCCCTGCGCCTCTGACGCACCGCCCCAGCGGCAAGCCGCCCCTACGCCTTGCTCCACCGCCCCTGCAGTTTTTCCTGTTGTGACTCCCGTCTTTGGTGAGTCGCTTCTTTCCTTCCTTTCCTCGTTCCTTTCCTTGCTTCTTGTGGTTGTTCCTTGTCCCCTGAGTTGTTGTAAGACTAAGGTCGAGCCCTTAGCTTGTGTGGATCTCTTAGAGATCGTTGAGACTAGAAGTTATAGACTTCTAGCAACCGTTTCGTTCATGATCCGTGTTGTTTGTTCCTACAGGCTTTCCTTGCTCACTTCCTGAGGGAAACTGAGCTTTCCTTGAGTGTTCTCTGAGTTGTTGCTGAGCCTTTTGTGTTACCTTCGTGTGAGGTAAGTCTCTTGGACTTACTTAGCTTCATTCCATGTATTAGTTGGATTGTATTGGCTTGTTTGTGTTGTTATCATGTTTATAACGGATAATTGGAAATATGATTCACCCTTTGATACCCTTAACTGACCCAAGTGTATTATAACCGGGCGGTGACCACTTGTCAAGTTCTATAGGAGACTAGAATGTGCTCTTGCAACCCAGACTTGTAGGTAACGGATAGTACTGATCTATTCCTATTGGTAGACGAAAGCGGAGGCGAGTTTTGAGAGATTCTCGTGTGACAAAAGAAGTTGAATTAGTAATGGATAACCTTAATGAAAGATAATATCCGGTGGTTGCAAGCATGCTATCTGTTTTCTTTACCTTATATGTGTTTGTGCCTTTACGCTCATGCTAGTACCTAGAATGTTAGTTAACGGTTTATACCGTCGTTGTACATGTTCCGTAGGTTCATGATGTTGCTGAGTGATCCGGATGGTGTGGTCAGCCGGAGTTCTTGTACATTATAGGACGGGATCGGGTTTTTGTTTCTTTTGTTGTTTCCCTTTTGTTTGAACTCGGTTGTGAAGCTTTTGTGTTTTCTTTTGTTTAAACCTTTGATTTTAGTTTGAGTTTTGTTTTTCATTCGTCTGTGCCTTGTTGTAAGATCCGTTTGTTGTTGCTACTCTGAGGGTCAGGACCCATTGTTCGGTCCTAACCCGTAGCGCTTCGAGATCCTAGAACTTGGGGTGTTACAAATTCATACCAAAAAAATTTCTAGTATAGATTTATACCAGAAAATTCTGAAAATTTCACCCAAGTTGTGCATAAAAAAACCTAGCCATTGTTCCCTCGTCAAACCGCCTAATTTCACCTAACCTCTCGTAATTTCCAACTAGCTCCTCACCAAAACCGACGTCTCTTGCATCCATTGCCGTCGGAAACGCCTTGGCCAAAGAGTATTCGAATCGACGCCGTATCCCGATTGATAGGGTTTTGGAGGGACCAAGAGCTTCACCTTCAAAGCAACACAAAGTAGTTGCTTGGTATTAATAGGATGAGTTGTACCATCCAAGAGCTCTTGCACGAACTCATTTAGGAGCCTCTTAGTACCCTTGCAACTAGGGGAGCTTTGTAACCGGTCAATGTTTTATGAGAAGATTGGCTTATAAGGCCTTTTTTGTATCGCTAATACAAATTAGACCCTTGTTAATTTAAGACTATTTTTTAAGTTTACAAAACACTTGATTAAAGGGGTGAAAGGGGACCTAGTTTGTCCTTAATAAACAAAGAAGCTTGTTTGATGTTACATTAGACAAAAAAGGTATATTTAACCAATTGACTCTTGTGTTTCTCGTATATACTTCAAGTCAGTGTGTGACATTCCAATATGCCTCTTGAAAGGCTGAGTATTCACAACAATGATAGTCTCCATTCCAGAATCAAAGTCCTTGGGAAAGACTGCACACATTGGCAGGAAGCCATTAACTACAGTCTTGCAAGGGCTTCGACGAGCGAAAGCAGGGCCAGGGTAGGCGGTGCGAGGCGGGCGGCGTGGTGCTCCTTCTGGTGATGTGGCAACTCCGATCTCTGGCGAAGAACCCAAAACAAGGCGAGAGAGAAAAATAGAAAGGATGAGGTGGTGTGAGGAGAATAGGTTTGAAAAAACAATTAAAAAAAAGAAAAAAAGATACACTTAATAGATTTATATCACGCGTCTAGTTAATAGAACAAAATATTAAAAAAAAAACTACATAACAAATTTAACAAATTAGACCTTGAAAAATTTAGTTGCATTTGACTTGTTCAATTTCACCGCTTGATACATTAAAATTATACATATTTTCTAATTTCATTTGGTATAAATCATTCCAATATGGAATATTCTATATCAGTAACTATTAAAAGTTGAAACTCAGTCAATTTAAAATAAGATTTAGAAGAATCTAATATCACTTTGCCTCTAAATCAGTTAATAAATTATCGGTTTTAAATGCAATGATTGAATACGATTTGGTATCTGAAAAGGTAATAAGAAAAGTAAAAATAGAAACTCAAATGAAGGGGATGACGTGGACAATCTGTTTCAGAAATTAAGAAAAAAGGAAAAAGTCCAATTTATGGAAAACCCAATAACGTTCCTACCAATTTGTTTGTTTTGATTGCCAGGTGTAACCGTTAAGTAACCCTAACAACTTCATTATTACCAACAAAACCCATAACTCTTAACAAAACCACTTTTTTTTCTCTTTTTTTTTTTAAAAAAAAAATCTCTGTTTGCTAAATAAAGTTCAAATTTCAAAGTGGAATTCCCTTGACTTCTTTTCCCCAGTCTGAAAAAGAGATAAATTAAATAAATAATACAACAAAACCAAATAAATTACAAAAGCAGTTTTTTCAAACATTTTCTCACTGCCCCCAATTACAAATTACAAATTACAAATTACAAATTACAAACCCTCCAAAAAGCAAAGAAAACCCTCACAAATTCATTCTCCCCCCAAAACCCCAATTTGCAGTCTCGTCTTCTCTCTTCTCCTCTGTCTCTGTGTTCTTTTGTGTAGTGTAGATTAGTTGGTGAAGAAGCTGGATACCTGTGAGGAGTAGGAGCAGGATTTTGGGGGTGGGGGAAGAGAGCTGTGGAAGAAGGAATTACGACTCAAATGTGATGGGAAGCAGTTTCTCTCACCTGATTCCATGCCTCAAGCCGGAAGATGCAGCTATGGCAGCTGCTAATGACCATGAGGTCGTCTTCTCTGCTGAACAGCCTCTCGACGAAACCCTAGGTCACTCTTTTTGCTATGTTCGTTCTTCCGCTCGCTTCCTTTCTCCTACTCCTTCCGATCGCTTTGTTTCTCCTTCTCAATCCCTTCGATTTTCTCCTTCTCATGAGAGATCTGACCCCAAACCCCCTGAAACCGGGTTTCGCACCATTTCTGGAGCTTCTGTTAGCGCTAATACTTCCACTCCCAGAACGGTTCTTCAACTTGACGGTGTTTATGATGACGGCACTGATTCCAATGGGAATGCTCGTGGAAGTATCGTTAATGGTTTTGAGAGTACTTCCTTGTTTAGTTCCCTTCCGCTTCAGCCTGTTCCCAGAGGGGAACAGTCTGGTCCGATCGAGCGGGGCGGTTTCTTCCTTTCGGGTCCGATCGAGCGTGGGGCTCTTTCTGGCCCTCTTGATGCGTCGGCCGCCGGTGGGGACATAGCTGGGGTTCCTTTCTCTGCTCCGCTGGGGCCTTATCCCAAGAGTAGTAAGAGGAGGAAGAAGAGCTTTTCAGGGATTAAGAAGGCATTCTATAGAAGTTTATCGGAGAAGAAGCGGCCATGGGTTGTGCCTGTGAGGAACTTTGCCGGTCGGAAGGAGGTTTCTGATGGAGGTAGCGGTAGAGATAATGGTGTGTGTGAGGGTGGCGGTGGAGCAGCTGCTTCCATGGTGGATAATGAGAGTGAGAGGAATGTACAATGGGCGTTGGGGAAAGCTGGCGAGGATAGGGTTCATGTAGTGGTTTCAGAGGAGAACGGGTGGTTGTTTGTTGGCATTTATGATGGGTTCAATGGACCTGATGCGCCCGAGTTTTTGATGAGCCATCTGTACCGAGCGGTTTACAATGAGCTTAAAGGTTTGTTTTGGGACAGTGAGGATAGTAGTAATAGTAGTAGTTCTAGTAAACATCAGACAGTGGATGGACAAACAAGTGTAAATATAGAAGAGTCATGTAGTATGACAGCAGCTGTAGAAGAGCTAAACCCGTCAGTTAGCAGTGAAATTTGTGTTCATGGAGAGTCAAATGGGGGAAATTGTGCTCCTCCTGTGGAATTAAATGGAGGATCTGTCAAGAGAGTGACCTTCAAATCAGATAAGAGGGAAAGTAGGAGGAAACTGTGGGAGTTTCTTGCCGAAGAAGAGGCAGAAGATGGACTTGATCTTTCTGGTTCAGAAAGATTTGCTTTTTCTGTTGATGATGCTGTAAGTGTTAGCAATGGAGGTTCTGCGGTGGGTAGGCGGTCATTGTTGTTGTCAAAGTTGAAACAAGGGTTGTCTAGAAATAAGGATGCACAAGCTAAGGGCTTGTTTCCTTGGAGGTTTGGCGCAGAGGAGAAGGATAGAAATGAATCTGTGAATCAAGTTGAAGAGAAGGTGCCTAAAGGTTGTAGAAGGAGAAAAGCGGGACCAGTTGAGCATGAGTCAGTCTTGAGGGCACTGTCCCTAGCTCTGGAAAAGACAGAGCTGGGTTACCTAGATTTGACAGATAAAGTTATGGATCAATATCCAGAGCTTGCAATGATGGGCTCTTGTTTGTTGGTTGTTCTAATGAGAGATGATGATGTATATGTTATGAATCTGGGTGATAGCCGTGCTATTGTTGCACAGCTTGAGACACTAGAAAGGGCCATTAATGTGAACTTGAAGGATAAGGAGGACAGTGGATCTGGGACAGAAGGTATAGTTGAGGAGTCCTTTGGCCACAACATGTCAAATGATGTTGCTAGAGATGCCTCTAGTCAATCAGCAAAACTCAATGCACTGCAGCTGTCGACTGATCACAGTACAAGTGTTGAAGAAGTAAATTTTATCTCTATCTTTCCGCTGTTCTTCTTTATCCTGCATCTGGCATTTGGTATTGGTAAATGGGGTTGCATTTTATTATACGCGGTTCTCGTGTGACTTCTCTGATAGAATAGGTGCTTGGTTCAAATTTTTATTTATACGGTAATTTGTTACGAAATATTTCTGATGAGATTGCATCCTTTGAGTTCTTTTATGCTAGAAAATTTTGCTGGCGATAATCATCAGATAATGGGCATTAGAACAGGAAAATAAAGCTTCTGTTTTTCATATCTTAAAACTAATTGGTTGGTTCAAGCTCAGGTCATCATAATTATCAATCTATGCTTGCTGACTATATTTTATTATTAACTTTGAATGCCTAGGAGTATATTGTGCCTGTATTTGTGATCATCCATTGGCATTGTTTACTAGATTCGATTTCTTTACCAATCTAGAAGCTTTTGTTGAATCGTGAACATTTCTGATCCAAAATATACTGTTCTTATTTGATCCAACTTTAGTTTGTTGGCTTCTTTAATCTGAAATTATTAATGCATTGCCACACAGCAGCACATCTGTATGCATTTCAAATTACAGTAATCTGACAGCATTCACTGCGTGTATAACTTTATAGAAGTTCTTCCGGGACTATAATTCTTTCAATGTAATTTTTCCTAGGCTTATTTGGACTTCTGGTTGCTATAAGTTAAATTATGGACACAAAACCATCTGCTCTAAGGGTCATGGAAATTTTTATTCTAGTTGTGAAATTGTTTTAATATGAGTGTATAAGATTTTTGCTTTTCTTTACCTGCAGGAAGTAATAAGAATCAAGAGAGAGCATCCAGAAGATAGCCAATGTATTGTTAAGGACAGAGTAAAAGGTCGGCTGAAAGTCACCCGAGCATTTGGTGCTGGATTTCTTAAACAGGTTAGTTAGCTAATCATATCTAGTGGGCTGAGGACTTCATTTTCTGTTATGACTTCTCATGAAAATGCATAAGTATTCTTATAGTGGCTCACTGGTGGATTTAATTTCCTTCATGCTGCCCCCAGGGGATGAGAGTGTCTTGTTTCTTATCTTATTTTATGATTGATCTGCTATGATTTTCCTTTTTGCGTTTTTGAAAATCTCCATCACTCAATTGAATGAATGAGGGTTGTTGCCTCTGAAGTGTCAGGTAGTTCTGGACAGGCAATTTAGGGAACTAGAATTTTTTTTTCTCCCCTTGTATCAAAAATCCTAGTAATGATCAATGAAGCTGAATCTTTATCGGCTTATAGCAAAGCTGCCCTTTTGAGGTTGATATCCATTCTTTAGACATCATTTTGAACTCAAACATTCATTGTTATTTAACCTTGTTTATTAAAACCGTCAATGCAGGCAAAGTTTAATGATTCGCTATTTGAGATGTTCCGCAATGAGTTCCATGGTAGTGCACCCTACGTGTCTTGTACACCTTCTCTTTGCCATTACAGAATTGGTCCAAGGGACCAATTCTTGATTCTCTCGTCCGACGGCCTATATCAGTATTTGAGCAATGAAGAGGTTGTATCATATGTTGCAAACTTCATGGAAAATAATCAAGATGGAGACCCAGCTCAACATTTGATAGAAGAGCTCCTTTCCCGCGCTGCAAAGAAAGCAGGTAACGTTCCATTCATATTTCATCTGGTTAAACCTTCAACTGCAGGTCTAAGGGTTTACTGACTGCCTATAGTATAATATCATGTTCATATTATCGGTTTATTTCATCGGCAGGTATGGATTTCCATGACTTATTGGATATCCCTCAGGGGGACAGGAGAAAGTACCATGATGATGTGACTGTGATGGTGGTCTCATTGGAAGGAAGGATTTGGAAGTCATCTGGGAAATACCCTTAACTAGTATATCTGTTTCAGAATCCTAAATGAGGTGATTAGTCCTTAAATAGTACAACAATTCTACACTTTTAGCCAACAGCTGCATGAAAATTGAAAAGAATGTGGTATAAGAGTTTGGAGATCCAAATTATAGTTAGGTGAGAGAAAATTGGTTGTGGAAAGTTATAGAAAGAGGTTGTGGTGGTTGAAGTTGGTAAGAAACTTGCTACAGAGAGCAAAGGGATCCTTCTGGGTTTCTTGTAATCTCGTTTTCGCGATTTTGAGTAGGGTACAGGCTCTTCTTCTATTCATTTTTGTATCTATATTTCATGTTGGAGCCAAAATTTGATGTCTACTTTGAAGTAAGTATCAGTATCCTTCTTCTGTATGGCTGGATTTGGCGCCATTTCCAGATCAAAAGAAATTTGGTCTAGTAAAGAATCTAGTGAGCAAATGTTAGTTAAGCATAATGATTTGTAGGTCTTTTGCAACTTTAATTGATTCGTGTTTGTCATTTTAATGTGGTGAACATACTCCATGTGCAAATTCAATATGGGAAAGGGAGAATATGGCAGGAAACTGAAATGATTATGAAGAGCATTAATGGCAGTATAGCACGTGTATCTTTTTTGGAGAATACATAAGATTTAACAATGTAGAAACATGTGATGATCCTGCAGGTAGGCAAAGTTTTGGGTTGAGTGACTTTCAATTTAGGTAATCTGTGATGTGGGCCATTCTTGAAAGTTATTTGACCTTTAGACCCGGTCAAGGTTTGATTTAAAGGCGTATTGTACCATAACATTAAAAGTAGGGTAATGTGGATGATAATTATTTAAATCAGATTTGAAATTGGAAAAGTATTTTTTATCAAATTAATTTTGAATAATATCTACAAATGAAAATGCGTCAACTTTTTCTCTCTTTAATTCCGGATTTTTATTTTGTAGGGTTAGAAGAAGGTCCGGTACATTCTGGTTAATTACTTTTTCAACCTTATTGTCGATCCCTCTTGCAGCTTAACATTTCAACACCATCCTCCTCTTCCTCCATAGTATAGTTCCACAATGGAGAAAATTCCATACTTCATTGTTTGAGAAAGTGTAAACACAAACGTAGCTCAACACCCTATAATTAGGGTTTTAGAGGAGAGTCTATCAAAGATTAAGGTTTTGAGGTTCATGATCAACCATCAAAGATTCTTTTAGAAGGAGCTCATTGTCAATGGTTTTAAACACTAGCTAGTTGAACACTCAAATTCATTTTGTTTTTTCATGCGCTATTATGATTTGATTTCTTCTAATATATGATTCCTACCGAATTTGCTTGACAGTTTTGTTAGATGGGTATCCCGCTAAGTTCCTTGATGGAGTTCTCTAACGGGTCGGGACTCAAGACCAAGAGATGAGATAGATAGATCTATATCCGTCTCATCTTTGTTTGAAAAATACATTCCGGTTCTCATAACAGGTAACTTCCACGAATAACGGAAGACCCCTGTCCCATTGACACCCTAGTAGTACAAGAGCATTTCATTACGTGAGCAGTTCCCATGTTAAAAACAAGTCTACCAGAGTTGGAATTGGTTGGGCCCAGCCCAATATAGCATTACTAATTGGGCCACAGCCCAATGATGCAAAATAGTGTTTTGTGTCATTGTCACCTAAATCGTGTCAGGAATGACAAGAAACAAGCCCAATCCATTCTCAAAAAAATGCAAAAATATATACATCGTAATTCAAATTGATTGATGATCCTTTTTCAGGTTTTAATACAAGATTCAAATTAATATAATGGAAACGAATTTAGTCCGTATGTATAAAATTTGATTAGTGTTGAGGGAAACAAAATGGGAAAAACAACTACATCTTCCATGCAACCACAAGAAATAATTTCAAAAAACATTCATGAATAAGGTAAACACATTGACTACATTCATTTTCATTCCGTTTCCGTTTCCGGACTTCTAACCAAACGGGGGTTAATATAGATCATCCCAGTGTCACGGACTCAAACCCGTGCAGCTTTTAGTTTGTCTCGATCGTTGTCGTGCTAAGGTTAATATATCCTCGATGTTGACAACATATCAGACGAGCTTAAAATTAATGGCTAAATAAAATTAGAAGACTTTGTGTGAAAAAAACTTTGTATTACAACATAGTTTTACAAGACTTTGATTGAGATGTTGAAATTTGGATGATGCAAATGAGAGGGTGACGTGACACCACTATGACCATTCACCATAGGAAAGATCCGAAATTACACAAGTTTAGGATTGATCAGATCCTTCGGATAAATATCTACACAACTCTTTCCGAGTTTCTAAACAATTCCCAAGTCAAGACACTATTTGGGCTTCACAATTCAGTGATATTTGAATAAGCTGGTGTTGTGCGATCCGGCTAAGCATAGTGAAGAGGCAGAGATTAGAATAAAGCGTGCAAAACGCTTTGATTGATGAGGCTAAGTGGGAGACATTTGGCGGCCTTGTTTGTTCACAACATCATATTGACCCTACCCTTGTCATTCAAACATTATTACGCATACTAATCTCACGGGCGACAATATAAATATTTATTTGACACTTTAGGATCTTGTCTCATCCATTGTCGCTCAATCATCGCTGAATAATGCCCCACGTACAAACTGTCTCATCCAATGGCTGCGTACTCTATAATCAATAGTTAGTTGTGTTTTGTGATAATTTATGAGTAGATTGAGAATATGAACTTATAAGTGTAAATGCATGGAACCAAAATAGACAGAGGGGGTCCATGATTGATAAAAGCATGCACTACGTGCAGTTGGTATGATTATAGCGCGACGACTCATAATAGGATCACGCCAAAAGTCAAGCTTGATAACACTCCGACGGAGGAGATGAGGTCAACGAGAAAAATCCGTAAGCACACAATTCAAGGCAAAATACAATTTTCAAAGTTCAAACTAGACTCATGATAATTACTGATATTAGTTCTTCAAGATGAACACACAACGCAGCATAACTAGACTTCAATTACTGATCCGAACATCTTCTTATTATCATCCGGTGCAGGTAGAGTCGAATCTGATGGCGTAGTGATTAGGGTTGAGTATAAATAAGTAAATAAGAAGACAGTAAGAGAGATCCATCATTAGGGTTAGCAAAATGGAACATACCTATAGAGTAGAACGATGTGAGTGCATGCGAGATCCAAGCTTAGAGTTTGAAAGAGATACAAACTCGAGAGTAGGGACTCGGGAGAACGAGAGTTTGAGAGAAGCGGGAGTTTGAGAGTCGGGACTTGGAAAAACTGAGAACGAGAGTTTGAGAGTCGAAGACACCAAGTGAGAGTCGGAGAACATAAACCACAAACGGGTATATTACACTCCGGACCAGACCTTAACCCGTTAGAAGTGAACCATTTGGACCGTGGTGATGCAAGATCCGGTCCGGTCCAAGCTAAGAGCCCGTTTGGTTCCAAGACCGGAAACGGAAACGGAATGAAAACGAATATATTCCGTATGTGTACGATTATACGAAGTTTTATGGAATCATTCCTAATGGTTTAAAGTAATTATAGTAGAATTTGATTACTTTTGATACCCTAACAAAATGAGGGAAACAAATACATTTTACATGCTATCAAAAGGAATGGTTCCAAAAAATATTCATGAATTAAGGTAAACATATAAACTATATGCATTTCCATTCCGTTTTCGTCTCCGGAATTATAGCCAAACGGGGGGTTAAATGTGAACAATCCTAACATAAACCACAAACGGGTGTATTATGATCTGGACCGTAACCCGTCAGAAGTGGACCGTCAAGACCATGGTGATGTAAGATACGGTCCGGCCTAAATGTAAATAGTCCTAGTTCAAACTATACCCCACTCCTAAAGTGTCCCCCTTTTTTTTTGGTGAAAAGTGTCTCTCTTTAATTTTGTTCTTCAAACTTGATCCTTGCTTGTCCAAGTTAATTTGCAAATATTTTTCATTTTTTGGTGGAAAAAAGTAAGTGGTTTTCACACATCTAATCGCACTTTTTATATTAAAAAAGGCTTAGTGTTCCGCGTCCAGGGAATATCCGACCCCTTACATCATCAAATAAAATATCGTTTATACCCTCACGAGGGTCAAATAATAGACTTAAGCCAAAAGTAAAAGATAAAGTTATGCTAGCTAAATAGTCCTTAACTTTATTTGCCTCACAAAAGGCACGACGAAAATGGATAATCCAGTCTCTTTTATGACATTTACTTACAAGCTAAAGCGAGGATGGTGACGAGAAAGATTGTGTTTAAGGAGAGTAAGAACTAATTGCGAATCAGTTTACAGGATTATCCTACGGTACCCTCCCTCGCAAACTAGTTGTAACCCATGTAAAATGCCCATAGCTCAACACAAGCATGGTACATAAGCAAAGGTTAACACCAAATCCTTGCAACCAATCCCCCATGTGATTCCTAAGAAGACTAGCAACAAATGCTAAACCATTTTGACGCTCGACCCATATGTGTTAACTTTGATGAAATCCGTTAGAGGAGGAAACCAACTAATGTACTCAACACGTCGAGCAACAAAAGAAGTATGGTCATGTGAATCATGCCGCAACCGAGACAACTCCAAAGTCCTTCGGCGAACAACTTCCGCCATACAGACTGGAAAATGACTCTCCGTGGTTAGAATCCGGTGAGTAACGCTACAATCCGGGAAGAGATGAATGTGTCTTGGTTGCCGCCATACAGACTGGACAACGACTCTCCGTGGTTAGATGATGGCACATCCTTTCTTGAATAGTCATCAATCCACCCCGAAGGATCTTCCAATGAAGCAACAAACTCTCTCTTGCGCACGGAGTCACCAAAGCTTACCGAATAGGGAACCCTCCGCGGGCAAAATAGACGACTCAAGATACAACAATGTATACACATCATCAACACTCAACGAGGGCTGCACCCAAGATCGCAGCGGCTCTTCCATCGTTTCATAAATCAATATCTCGTCCATCACCTATATAACATAGTTTATCAATTGGTCTTACCCACTCTTTTGATCGAGTTTTCCGATCCCTTCATGTCAACCATAATTTTCAATATGGATCATGATGATTTGTATTGGAATCTTCAAAACACCTTATTTCCCGCCGCAGGTCCAAGTGGCTACCGAATCTTATCGCCATTATAGATGAACATCAATTGTTCCTCCGTTTCTTGCTTTCTGGATGAGCCTTTGATAATCCCTTTTACCACAAGTTTTCAAATCTAATTTCTTCAGTTATGATCTGTTTTATTCTTTGTTGACAATTCTTCATCAAGTTCAAGCCCATTGTTATACCAAGTTTATTTGAAAATTGATAATAATAAAAAATATTAATAAAATAAAAAGAAGAAAAATCAAAAAAAAAAAAAACAAGAAGCGTTTAGCATTTATTTAGCATTCTTTTATCAAGTTTGTTTTAACAACTTTCGAGAGGAAGCAAGAATTTTTTTTTCGAGAGTCGTAAACGCACGGCGATAATTCACAAACGCACGGCGTAACTTCTTTGTGAATTATGACAAAAAAAAGAGAAGATTAAGCTAATAAGGTAATTTTTTTTTTCTAAAAAACAAACCAGGCCCCAAACATTTAACAATTAAAAAAAAACTAAATTAGTAATTAAGGGAATCTTGAAACAATTTGGTTTACTAGGCTTTTTCTAGTTTTGTATTTAGTAAATATACCCCTTGAGAAAAGAGTGTGTAGAGTTTGAGAATAAATACAAAAGGTTGGGGTATATTTACTTAATTGAAACATTAAAAAGTCTAGTTACTTTTCTAGTTTCTCAAAAAAGCCTAGTTATCAAAATTGCCCGGGAATCTTTATCAAACAGTTATAAACTTAATGGAAGATAATTAATGGGTAAAATATATTTTTAACAAGCTAATAAATAGGAAACCGGTTAACGTAAAAGAGGCAACCATGTTTGAGATCTCAAAATATCAAATATGCGTCATTTTTGTCATTCAAGCGGTAACCAAAATCAAAGCAAAAAAAACACTCTCTACAGTCAAAAGTAGTTTCGCCATCTCCATTCATCTCGAGGTCTCTTCTTCAACTCTTTCTTCATCGTCAACATCCACCTTCAATCGAGTATTCAACGGCCGTCTTCAAAAAGTATAATTAGTTACCAATTGCTTCAAAGGATTCTCGAAATTTCGAATCGTCTATCTTCAATCGCCATTTCCAGGTATGCTATCTTCGTCGATTGTACACCGGTTTGCGAAGTAGACGACTCTACCTTACACAAACATATTTGTTCAGCACTTCTAGTTATGTACATATTCCAACATGCACAAGCAATACATAATGCACAAATTTGATTCTTAGTTCAACACTTCCAGTTATGTACATCTTTCAACATACACTAGCATGTCTATAAGATATTGAAAGTAATGACGTACATAATTTGTAACAGTTTTGACATATTGAAGACACATTTAACATATGAAACATATCGGGTACACAAACTGAATCGTCTGAATGCAATTATGTTCCACAAATCCGTAATGGCGTACATATTTTGTAACAGAACGCAAGGATGAACAACCGTTGTTAGAAGACTAAGACATGGCGTTTAGACTGTATTTACTTACCTGTTTATGGAGATATTTACGGCTTATTGAGATATTTACATACCCATTTTATAATAATTAAATGTTTATTAAATGGAGTGAGAAAGATATTTACTTACCCGTGTTATAACAACTAATTGCTTATTAAATGGAGAGATAAAAATTTTCTGATTTACTTAATATTCTTTTTTATTTTAATATATCTTTTTTATATAATTTAGAGAAGCCTAGTTTGTACACATTTTAACTTGGGGCCCTTTGTACGCTCATGATTACAAAACCTACCTACTCTTCCATTTTACCCAAAAAATTAAAAAGTGAAGAAAATCAACACGGTTAAAGAACCCGTAATGATCCTTGAAACGGATTCTCTGACGGCCACTAACCTCCTTGGAAAGACAATCCTTCGGTACCACCCCTTCTCGAGTCTAGTCGGCAAGTATATACCATGACTAGGAGTGTCAATGAGGTGGGGAATCCTTGATACCTTATGGGTATCACCATCACGGGGACGAGAATGAGAAAAATAACTAAGGATGAAAACAAGGATGAGATAAACTTTATTCCTTGCATGGGAAAGGGGGTGATGATGAGGTTAGAGGTCCCGAGACTCCCAACCCCGATCACTGTCCCGATCTAGATTAAAATGAGAATTCCCAATAAGTAGATTCAATGGACAATTTAATAGTGATTTATAGGTTTAATATATATATATATATATATATATATATATATATATATATATATATATATATATATATATATATATATATATATATATATATATATAGTATAGATCCTATGAGAACACCCCTTAACGTGAGAATATGAGAACAGATTCGTAATTATTATCAGTTTTGTTACGAATGTGTCATATCGTTTAATGTATTATTCGTAGTTATTGTTGGTTGAGTGGATTATTCGTAGTTATTGTTGAATTCCTAATTATTATTATTCGTAGTTATTATTATTTTTGAAATCTACTCTAAATCTCAACCCTTAATACTCACATCTAACGGTGTACGATTGTTCTCACGTTAGGGGTGTTCTCATGGGAACCACACCCTATATATATATATATATATATATATATATATATATATATAAAAGTTGTTTTTTAATTGTATTTTATTAAATCGTGTTAATATTATTTTAATTTTACGTTAAATATACTATTTATATAAATGAGTTCTTATATTTAACTCGTGTGAATTTATAAATGAAAATATTAACAAGAAAACAAAAAAACTCTGATGGGAACAATTAGATAAACATGGGGATTCCCTGACGGGGACGGATACCCGACGTGAATGGGGATGAGACAACTTTTAATCCCGAAACGGCTATAGGGATAAGGACATTATGCTAAATGAGGATGGGGACGGGTATGTCACTTCCCGAACCAAACCCGACCCGTTAACACCCCTAACCATGACTACCAGAAAAGAAATTAGAACATTCAATTATGTCTACCACGTGACGAATTTTGTGACAGATTACCTTGATAGTTTTTCTTTATCTTTTAAACTTGATGCTAATATATTGATTCAACCCTCTAATGGGTGTTAACTATCTTTTATTACAAGATGTAAAAGATTGAGTTATTCTCGTATGAACACTACTGAATCTACTTTTAATGATAGTAAAAAAACACGACTAAATTTATAGAGTACTCATAAAAAGAAAGCAAGTGATGAAGTTATATATCCTCAATATGATTTGGTACTTTTAATTTGTATGAAGTTATATATCCTCATGTGAACAAGAAAAAAGAGAAAAGATAGGTTGGTAATGATGTGTTTATCTAAGAGGAAGAGGGATGAGTGTTTGCAAGGTAAGAAGAGAAGACTGCATTTGCAATTGCATTGGCGTGCTATGTGCAACTCCCTAAAAGATCAAAAGTTGCAAACCAAAAACAAAACACTTAGGGCCCTCAATTTGTCATGGATGATGTGACTTCTTAGATTCATTTCTATTACCTTCAAATAAATCCAAATATTTTACCACTAATTTCAACATTTTATATTAACATAAATTTTCAACTAATTTCAAGATTTATTTCGGATATATCTCAAACATAATTCATTATTCAAACACAATCTCTTCTTATTCATATCTAACTACCTTAGTACCCGTGTCTAGCGGTCTAGGACATACACTTATAATATTGGTAAATTTTATTTTTCAATAATATTTAGTTAGAGGTTAGCAAATTTATATAGTTTTTTATAAAATAAATAACTATATATAAATCGGTGAAATTCTACGCATTGATTTAAGTTTTTCAGTGTAAGAAAATGAATTACAAGCTTTTGAATGCACAAACACCTTAGTTGAGCTCACATCACTAGGACAAGTACATATGACATTGCTCCATTGATTTTAGATGACATCTTGGGATCTTCAAAATATAATTTTTTTAAAAAAACTTAATGGGTACGGTGAAATCCTACGCATTGATTTACGTTTTCAGTGTAAAAGAAGTTATAAATTTGTCATCATTTTTATTAAAAAATGGGACTAATCATGTCATTGGTCCATTGATTTTTAATGGCATCTAGGGATCATAATATATAAAAACTTTTTCTTAAAAAAATGCATAAAACAATAAAATTCTACACATTGATTTACATTTTTCTGTATTAGTAAGTCTCAATCTATTAGATTTTAAAATTTTTTTAAAAATTATATACAGTACGGTGAAATCCTACGCATTGATTTACGGTTTTATGTATCAGTTAGTCTCAATCTATTACATTTATAATTAAAAAAAAACTATATACAGGGACGGTTAAATCCTACGCATTGATTTAAATTTTTTCTGTAAAAAATGATTTCCAAACTTATGAATGCACAAACACCAAAACTTATCCCCGAATCACTAGGACAATTACCCATCCTACTGCTCCATTGATCTTTTCAATGCTATCGAACTTGTGATCATTACATATAAATTTATTATTTATTAAAAAACAGGGTACAAAATACGGTTAAATCCTACGCATTGATTAATTAAGGGTTTTTTTGAGTTAGTAACTTTCAAACTAAATGGACAAGCAAACACCTTTATACACTACAAGACTTTAACCTTTATATTTTACAATTCACCAATAAAGCCATTAATATCTTTTATTATACATATTTAGAGGGAAGTAATATTCAAAAATGTGAAAAGTGAAAAGCAAGCAACGGTTAGAACTTAGGAGAAAGAAGTTCAGTTGGAGAGTGCTGAGAAAGGTAAGAAGTGTGAATGGAGCTTCAGATTTGTAAGCCCTTTGGAATTTTTGTAGGGTCTCTGCAGACAAGCAAACTCATCTCTTTCGGTGTTCTTTTCTGACTTCACTTTTGTCTCCCTCCAAATTTTCAGAGCCTATTTATATGACCATTTTGAGCTCTTCTTCACTCCCCTTCTCCTCTTCTCCTACACTAAACAACACTCCAAATCAATTACACCATTTTTGTATTATAACATCAAAATTGGGGGAATTATTGGCTGAACAAGAAGCATTTGTTTTGTTTTTCTTTTAGAAAATGATCATAGTGTTATACAGGGGATACATTAAAAGGAATTGCAGCTTGATTCTTGAAGCCAAGCTTTGTGTTGAGAAGAGTTTTTACTTTTGGATCTTTCAAATCTTTAATACTTATACACAGTTTGTAGCATAATGGGATCATTGCCACCCGGTTTTCGGTTTCACCCGACTGATGAGGAGCTTTTAGGGTATTACCTTAAGAGGAAGGTAGAAGGACAAAAGATTGAGCTTGAAGTAATCCCTGTCATAGATTTTTACAAGTATGATCCTTGGGAGTTACCAGGTAATTAGTAATATATTAACTTTATTTTCATTATCTTAATCACAATTTTAATTGCTTACAAATTTGATTGCAATTATAATGCAGATAAGTCATTTCTTCCTACAAAAGACATGGAATGGTTCTTCTTCACTCCAAGGGACAAGAAGTATCCAAATGGCTCAAGAACAAATAGAGCCACCAGAGCTGGCTACTGGAAAGCCACCGGTAAGGACCGGAAAGTCGTCTCCGGTTCCTCTATTATTGGTTATCGGAAAACCCTTGTCTTCTATCAAGGCCGCGCTCCTTTAGGGGATCGAACAAGCTGGGTCATGCACGAATATCGCCTTTGTGATGATGCCTCACCAAATTTCAAGGTATTTTACTACATAATGATTCTGAATTAATCAAAAATACATTTGTTTAGAAGTCTTTTAACACGTGAAAATAATACAATCATTTTCATTTTATTTCCTTTCCCTTAACGGAATGTAATTTGTTTTGCCAGGGAGTGTTCGTGCTTTGTCGAGTTCTTAAAAAGACTGAAGCAAAACCGAACTCGACTAGCTCCAAAGTTGGAAATGGCTCAAGCAATGAAGAGTTGGCCCCTAGAGAATCTGTTAATGAGCCTCTCAGCAATTCTAATGAATCTGCATTTAACAGTCAGGTTAATCAGAGTACCAATTCCACACCAATCTCTTCACCATTTGATATAACCCGTATCAGCGAGTCGGATAACATGTGGGTTTCTCCTGAGCTAATACTAGATTCCTCCAAGGTATGAAATCTGTTTCCTGTGAACTATTTCAAGAATATAAAAGAAAGTTCAGCAAATTGAAACATATTTTTGTAGCCGAGTACACATAGCATAAATTCATTTAGTAAATATATTCCTATTTAACCCAATTTCATTCGTATAAAAAAATTATATATAAAATAAAATTAAAAGGGTCTACAAAACAAAAGGCCATTAAAAAAACCTATTTAACCCAATTCTTTCGTCTTGCAGGGATGTTCGGTAGGCAAAGACAGTGTTCTAAACTACTTGCCACAGTTTGATGAATTCCAAAACTCAATGGTTTCATGGCAACTTTACAATCAACAGGAAATTGCTCCAAGTTCACCATACTCAAACTTCCGTGGAGAGATTGATCAAGTTATGCCGGCGTATTCAGGAAACATGGACTATCTAGGATATTATGTGAATGAAGAAATACAATATGAATGTTATAACCAGAACAATACCTATACAGGGCTGTTCTAATTAAATAGGTAGAGATTCCTCTTAGTTGCGATCACTATTATCGACTGCACTAAGAGATGCTTGATTGTGTTTCTGTATCTTTGTTCTATTGTAACCTAAGAATCCATGGAATTGTTTCACTGTTTTACTGAACTTACATGTAATGGAAAATGCAACTTGTTATCAACACATGCATTGTTTGTTCTAACTTCTAAGGGTGACAATCTCTCCTTGTTACAAAAGAAACAGAGAACAAAGAGACAAAATAACTTATAAAGTTAGTGATTTTGCTTTTCTAAGCACATATATGAGCCAACTACAAAAAAAATCTTTCTCTAACATTTAATATATGTAGTTTCCTTTTAGCTTTTATGGTGTGAAACAAACACAAGTTGCTCCAAGTAAGCAAAAGATTTGTAATCTATGAAAAGAGTTAAATAATGGTCAAGAAAGGGTGTCTTCAGGCCCTGAAACTGTCATATTCATTCAGCATTGGGTATCACAATGTTTGCTTTCATGTTTTGCATTTTTGACAAATCTACTTCCACCTAGAAAAGAAAATACCCTAAATAGGAACCCAGCTGCCAAATCTAACCTTTCTCTCCTCACAGCTTCAATTATAATAATGGTCGACACAACTCGTTTAAAAAGTGAATAAGCTCCAACTTTTTCAAAACTGAGCCTGAATCTTTTCCGGGTCAAGTCCATAGCTTGTCTTATGTAACGAACCCTAGTTGTATTATAGTAAAACTGACAATTGGAAGCCCTAAACATGTCTATGTCTGCGGTGGGTCTTTTAGAACAGTGGTTTGGTGCAACAGATCATACTTCCTCAGTTTGGATCATAAAACATGATCCAGCAACTTGTAAACAATTTTTTTGTATGAATGTACAAATCAGGTAAACTGAGTGCCCTTTTGGTTGGAGCGGTGGAATAGAAATGGAATGAAATCAGATAAGGATAAGAGAAACAATGAAAATGACAGGATTAGTTTCATGTGTTAAAAGACCTCTAAACAACCATAGTTCTTATTGATTCAGAATCATTCTGTTACCGGAAATGATTCTTAGCGTTTCCAAACGAGCTCTGAAAGTCTATCGTCAGTAAGAATCTCAGTAGAAGAGAATGAAACTCAAAGTTTCAGCAAAAGCCTCTAAGAAAGCCCAAGCATTAACAAGGTTCTTTGTCAATGCAGCAGCATGCTCAGATTCCATCTTCAACAGTGGAAGCTAATAAAAACTGTTACTTTGAATGGATTATGCCCTCTTACTTTGCTTCTTCGGATCATAAAGAGAACCATTGGTGGATTATGATCATACATATGGATGCAACTGCTTTAAATAATACATTAAACTATGATTAAGACTAAAAAAGAAACCACAAACAAAGTTATGTTCAGTTTATGTTTCACACTACAGAGGAGGATATGTATGTATCCAGATTCTCAGTCCAGTGGAACCAAGAAAAAGCTAAAAGGAAGTACCACCCCCTAATCACCTATGCCACAAAAAGCAGAGTAGACTAGTGTAACTATACATTTTTAAAAAGTACTTACAAGTCGTATAAAGAAGATCATCCAATGAAGAGTGTCTAAAGACGACACTTTAATCAATAATAATCTCTATGTTGAATATGACGCTTACATTGGGATTTACAGGAGTTCTACCTTAAGCTGCAATCCAAATTTCTCAATCTCCTCAACAAAACGTAACTCTTCTTCGCCTGTGAACGTTACCTAACCAAGAATATGTGCATTCTCTCTTATTAGTTATTATTGTTTCTATTATCTTTCTCACATCTACTTAGAGCCGTCAAACGGACGGGTCGGTTGAGTTCGGATTGGCTCAATTTTGTTTCAAACCAATTTGAGTCTGGTCAAATTTGACTATAATGTCATGAGGTTTGCTCGGGTCCAGCCGGGTTGAGTGCACTTGAGCAACAGATAATTGGGTTGTCGGGCTATTTTGGATCGTTTTAATCAGTTATCATATAAATTTGGGTTGGGGTCGGGTCGGGATCATATGCACAAGTGAAATTTGGGTTCCTGGTCTATTTTGAGTCGGGTGGCTTCAATTATTAGGTTATTCTCGATCGGTCTAGTTTATGTATTGGAAATTCGGGTTGAACTACTTTCGGTATAATCAAGTTAGGTTGTTTCGGATCGACAATTTTTATATTTGATTGTTTTCAGGCTTGGTTGTTTTAAGTCGGGCTATTTTCTTGTGACGGGTTGATTCCAACTTGCTCAGTTTTTTTTTAATATTTAGATCGGTCTCCATTCGTTAAACCAACTTGACATATTTATATTCCAATCAAAATTGTGACGGGTTGATTCCGACTTGCTCAATTTTTTTATATTTTTTAATATTTAGACGGGTCTCCATTCGTTAAACCAACTTGATGTATTTATATATATTTCAATCAAAAAATACAACTTCAAACAAGAGAGATAAAAATGCAAGTCCGACCGTAAGCATGTGCAAAATGAACACATGCTTAGGACGTCCAATTAAACATGTATTTCATATTTAGACAATATATATTATGTTTGTGTTTGATAATTGTAGTGCAAAGACTACATATATCTCAAAAAGGGAAAACCCTAGTCTCTGACGGCGATTATGGCGATTCTCGAGGCGTCTGTACATCCCCCACCCAAAGCTCTTTACCCCATGCTTCTTTGTCCCCCAACTGCTTCCGGCTCCCATATAGACAGAAGAGCCCTTGATTCAAAACCCTAATCACAATAATGAGGCCCCCAGGGCACAGTTACCTTCTCAAGCCCCATCTTGGAGTGAGATGCTCTTTGGTAAGGATGCTTGGAAAAAGATGCCGATCCTACCCGAGAATCTAGTCGAGACAGGGAAGATTCGTATTAAGTTTAAGAAGGGCAAGGATGCAACGCCCGTAATGAACATGGATCCTGAAATCATTAGGGTTTTAAATACACCCTGGAGATACTCGATTGTGGTCAAACTGCTAGGCATAATGATTTCCTATTCAGCAATAGAGAAATATATACGTCAAATATGGAAGGTAGGAGGGGGGTGGTCGATACTAGACCTACCCAATGATTTTTTCCTTGTTTGCTTTGAAAAGGAATCGGATATGCTGAACGCCTGAACATACTTACGGGTGGTCCGTGGAAGATCTTTGGACACTATCTCATGATGCAACAGTGGGAGGAATCCTTTGATCCTATGTTCTCAGCTTTGACGTCAACTGGGGTTTGGGTCAGAATTTCTGATCTTCCATTTGCATTGTATAACCTTAATGTTTTGAGAGCAATAGCATCGGCCATTGGTACACCGCTCAGGATGGATGCGAATACACTGGGCATATCAAGGGACAGGCATGCGAGAATCTGTGTTAATGTGGATCTCACACGGCCACTGAAAGGAGACGTTATCCTTAACGAGAAAAGACTGTTGCTAGAGTACGAGAATCTTCATACCCTCTCTTTTGGTTGTGGCTGCTATGGTCATGTACAAGAAAACTGTGTGTATTCAGTGGGCAAAGGGATGGAGCCTGCTCAGGAGCCTCACTCTAGTCCAATGGCTAAACCAACAGAGAAGGGAACAAATGAGCCTCATAAGGTACTGCTAGAAAGGGAGACTCATGTGCCAAAGCAGGAGGAGCATGGTCCTTGGATGGTTGTGCCTCGTCGAAGACATAATAGCAATAGAAAAGCGGGGTTTACAGGTGCAGGACGACAGGAAGAGCAACCGCTCAAACATGGGCCAACAGTCAATAAGAATGCTCAGATGGGAGCAACAAGTCCACATCCAGAAAAGGGAAAACAGATTGCTCGGGTTAGTATCAACCATGAGAGAGAGGACTTGACAAAGACTCATCCAAGAAATAGAGGTCGTATGCAGAATGATTTGTGCGGATCGAAGGACCTCATGTAAGGTCTGTTAAGGAAAGGGGTCAAGTCACAATTCTTGTGGTCGAGGGGAGGAGTGCTAGCAAGAGTATGGATGTTGATACACAACAAGTCTGAGTCCTGAATTGAGCACTGCTAGAGGATGTAGTGTTTATAGCAACCTTAACCAATGGGTTGGAGGGATCTAGTGGGACTCAAATGGACCAGACCGTTGAGATGATGGAAGAGTGTAGAGTCTCTCAGGTTTTTGTGGTGCCAGATTCCCAACAATAAGCACCTTGGGTAGTAGCAGCCCCTCCTTAAGGTCTCATGATAGGTCTTATATGGAATTGTTTTGGTACGGTAAAGAAGAGCTTTAGTCGCTCGATATGGTATATGAAACAGAAACACAAGGCTAACTTTGTTGCCCTCTTCGAAACCCATTGCATTGGTGGGTTAGCTGACAAGATTTGTGAAAACATTGGGTATGATTCTATGGATAGAGTTGAGGCAATAGGGCAAAGTGGGCGTATATGGCTCTTGTGGGATTCGAATAGTTGTCCTCTTCGAGTGATGTATAAGGAGAGACAATTTATTCATGCAATGATAGGTCAAGGTGATGCAGCCTTTGGGTTTTTCGCCACATATATTGACCCCGGCCGAAGCATGAGAGGGGAGGTATGGGACAAGATTTCGGAGATTATAGCTGCATCGACCATTCCTGTGTTTGTCGGGGGTGACCTAAATGTCACCAGAAGCCTTGATGAATGCCAAGGAGGCTCTACTCGACTCGCGCAAACCTCAGTAAGGTTCGGGAATTGGATGGATGGGAACCAACTTATTGACTTGGGTTTTATCGGATCACCTTTCACATGGACTAGAGGCCGGTCTATAGGCATGAAAATTTCGAAAAGACTTGACAGGGTCCTTGTGTGTCCAACAGGGAGAATTAAATGGCCCCATGCTTCGGTGAGACACCTTCCCTGCCTTTCGTCGGACCATAATCCGCTGCTCTTTTGCCTTGAAGCATTGAACGATGCTAACCCCAAGAGAAGGCCGTTCCGTTTCCAGACGGCGTGGCTTACCCACCCTGACTTTGAGAAGCTTATTTCTGACGCATGGGAGAGGCTCAACAATCTTCCGCTAGCTCTTAAGAGACTTCAGACTGTTCTGCAACGTTGGAATAAGGACACGTTTGGGAGATAAGCCAGCAAAATGAAGCCTTTATAAAGAGACTGGAGGAGATTAACGTGGAACTTGCTATCCAACCCAGGGAGAGTCTGATTTTAGAAGAGCAAACTGTGGGGATGGAGATAGACAAGGTTATGGAGCAGGAATAGATTTTATAATACCAAAAATCGAGGCAACAATGGCTAGATTGTGGAAAACGGAATACTTCTTTTTTTCACCTCTCGACTATTATCCGAAGGCAACACAACAAGATTGAGGCGCTCAAGAATGAGGACGGGGAATGGTGCCTGGACCAGGAACGTTTGGAGAGGTTAGCCACTGCCTATTACAAAGATCTGTATGGTTTGAGTGAGTTTTCAACCCCTGATTTCTCTCTCCAGAGGGGGCTTCCTCGCTTGTCTAGAAACCAATTGGAGAAGCTCTCGTCCCCTTTCAATGACCTCGAGATTGAAGGGGCGGTTAAGAACATGGGGCGCTAAAAGCCCCAGGACCGGATGGTTATCAACCCATCTTTTATCAGAAGCTATGGAACGGTGAGGAGCGCTTTGATCAGATTCATTAGGGACTTCCTTGCGTCTGGATCCCTCCCGACCACAGTTAATGAGACCATAATTGTTCTCATAGGGAAGGTTGTTAAACCTGAGATGATGAAGCACTTTCGACTCATCAATCTATGTAATGTTTCGTATAAAGTGATCACAAAAATGTTTGCTAATCGGATTAAACCGATTATGAGTTATATGGTTAGCCCCCTCCAAGCCAGCTTCATACCCGATAGATTGATCTCGGATAATATTGTTTTAGCACAAGAAGTCATCCATTCTATGAAGAGAAAGAGAGGAAGGAAGTGTTGGATGGTGTTGAAGCTCGATTTGGAGAAGGCATATGACAAGGTCCGTTGGGAATTCGTGATTGATACCTTACAGGATATGCAATTGCCGGACAGTTGGGTGAATCGAATCAAAGAATGTATTGTTTTAGCTCTATGAGGATTCTTTGGAATGGGGAAAGGTCTGAAGAATTCTGTATGACGAGGGGATTACGTCAAGGCGGCCCGCTCTCACCATACCTTATCGTCCTTTGCCTCGAGAGATGGCCCCCACCTTTCCCATCTTTTCTTTGTGGACGACATCCTTTTGTTCGCGGAAGCTTCGGTTGCTCGGATTAGAATTTTGAAGCAAATTCGAAAAGTTTTGTGGTGCGTCAGACCAATGAGTCAGCCTAACGAAATCTTGTATTTTTGTTTCTCATAATATGAGAAGATCTTTGGAAGAGTTGTTGAGTGCAGAATGTGGCATCCCCACACTAGGAACTTGGTGGCTTATATGGGCATTACCGATAATTCACGATTCGGTATCTAGAGCGGCGTTTAATCCCCCGATTGAACGTGTTTCTACAAGACTGGTTGGATGGAAGGCTAACAAGCTCAGTTTAGCGGGGATAACTACTCTCGTGAGATCGGTCCTGTCAACAATGCCTCTATATTTTATGAATACACTCCAGCTTCCTGTAAGTGTTACAAATAAACTGGATATGCTCTGTCGTAATTTTATATGGGGTAGTACTGCAGGTAGACGGAAGATTCATTTGCTGAGTTGGAGTAATATCTGCCAGCCTAAGTCCCAAGGTGGGTTGGGAATTAGAAGAGCTGCAGACTCGAATATAGTGATTACAAGCAAACTTGGGTGGAGGATGTTCATGTTTAAGGAGCAGACATGGGCGAAGATCATCTTGAGGAAGTATACGGTTGGGTCTGTGGAATGGTCGAAACGGCTTTCTTGCCCTGGGGGGTCATCACTAGTCTAGAAAGGTATTGTAAAAGCGTACAACCAAGTAATTGCTCCAAATATTGGATAGAGTATAAAGGTCCCGTTTTTTTAGTGATCCTTGGGTGCTAGATGAACCTCTACATCTATCATGCCAATTCCCGCTTATGGAAACAGATAAGGAGCTTAAGGTGAGGGATGTATGGAGAGAAGAAATGGGCTGGAACATCGGGTACCTTTCATGTCGGCTTAATAACATGAGTCTTCTTAGGGTCCTTGCAGTGGGATTGTGGGAGCATGGGGGGCCTGATACTATCAGATGCTTGCCGACAAAGGATGGTCAATTCTCGGTGGCTTCTACATATGGGAAAGTTAGGGAGTCGAGACAAATGGCTCTGGTACGTGAGACTCTCTTCACACGAATCTAGAAACTGAATGTACATGAGAGAATCAGGTTTTTCATGCGGCAACTAGCATGGAATATCCCTTTAACGAATTTGGAGCAAAACCGGAGGCATATGGCCGAATCTCCTCACTGCGGGGCATGCCTAGACACTGACGAGAGCCTGCTACATCTGCTACGCGACTGTCCCTTTGCAAAGGAAGTTTGGGAGTGTTTTGTTCCGATGGAAGTGAGTCAAGACTTCTACAACCTAGGGTGGGAGGATTGGCTCTTCCTGAATCTCAGTACTAACATACTCACAGTACTTCAAAAGAAGTGGAGTACGTTGTTTGCTATTTCGGTCTGGTGGTTGTGGAGATGGCGGAATGCAAGGGTTTTTGAAGAAGGCCATATTGCACTGAATAAGGGGGATTTCATTCTGCGTTGTTATGAAGAATTCATGCAAGCCAGGAACAGAGGGGGCATTGTCCATGCAAAGCGGAAACAGGAGGTACTAGTTGCTTGGCGTAAGCTGAAGGTGGATTGGATAAAAGTGAGAGGTACTAGTTGCTTGGCATAAGCCGAAGGTGGATTGGATAAAAGTGAACTCGGATGGAGCATCAAAGGGTCCCCATAATTAGCAACCGTTGGAGCTCTGTTGAGGGATGAGTACGGAAAATGGGTAAGTGGAGTTGTTTTGAATTTGGGTGCTACGACTGCCCCAACTGCGAAGTTGTGGGGCGTTATACATGGACTCGATCTTGCTTGGAACTTGGGGTTCAGGAAGGTGGAAGTCGAGCTCGACTCCCTTCTGATGGTCCAGTTCATTGAAAAAGGGGTGAGTAGTGCACACCCTCTTTATAGCCTAATAGCTCACTGTCAAGACTGGAGCATAAATTCCAATCATGTGTTCGGGGTGGGCAATTGAGTTGCGGATGCCTTTACTAATCTAGCTCTTTCTTACAACTTTGATGTTCATCACCTTAGTTCTCCCCCTCATGTGTTAGAGTGTTAATTATGGATGATTTCGAGGTGCTGCTCTTCCTCGCGTCACACGCTTGTAATTCCCCTCTTTTATCATAAGCCTTACGGCAGGGAGCTCAGCTCCACCTTACCCAAAAAAAAAAAAGACTACATATCGCAATGAACACTTTTGTTTCTTTCAACAGGTGTTAGTCGGGTCAGTCGGGTTTTAACGGGTCAGGCCAGATTTTGACAACTCTACATCTACTGTAGCACTTTATTAAAACAGATTCACTCCGCATCCAAACATGTCAAAATGTATATGCAATCTAAAATACTTCACTATCAGAAGTGTCTAATGACAAGAATTACTAGGACTGAATGAATTATGTTCTAATCACAAAAAAGATGGAAATAAAACAAGCTGCAAATGGAACTTTTCTATAGCAAACCTGGGCACTGAAATAAGCTGTTTCCTCCAAACAACACTTCTAATAAAAGCTTAAACATGTTTGGCATATATGTGTATATTGTATGTATGTATCATCACTGACCTTCAAATCTTGTATTTCAGTTCTAAACCGAAAGGACTGGAAAATGATCTCAGAAGAGAGCGTACCAGTCGGTTTATTTTTATCCAACGACAGCAAAAAGAAACAGATAATCGTTGGCTTGTGTATTTTCTCCACTTTTATTCAAATAGTAAGATTTCCTTTGAGCATCACTTGCAGCTTCAGAATTCCCACACATAATCACGAACTTGCACCGAAAACCCTAATTCTCTGCTCAATCGGTGTGCGGCAGCACGGACAGTTAGCTTTCCCCTTCTTTCCATAATCCTTACTACAACTTGCGCAAACCACCTGGTGTGCACAAGGGAGGAATACAACAGAAACTTCTTCTTTCAAACAGAGCAAGCATTCTCTGTCTCCGCTTAGTTCTGTATCTGAAAGGTTTTTCTGATCCTGTTCAGCAAGTTCACTGAATAGCCTTGCAACTGTCGATCCATGTGTTGGTCTAGTAGCCTGAGACTTGCCAGTGGGTAGAGCACCTGGTGCATCATTTTGATCAATAGTTGATTGTGCAGTTGATTTCAAACGTAAGAGCTCTTGCTCAAGCCTCTGGAGATCATCCCTGTGCCTCTGGAAGTCTATTTCTAGCTTTAATCGTAATGCCTCTAGCTTTCTTTTATTGTTGACTTCAGTTGCTTCTTTGGAACGTCTTTCTTCCTCCACTTGAGTTACAGCTTGCTCTTTTGCTACTACCTCATCTCTCCATTTTGCCTATATTTATATAACATATAGCAACATTCATGTATAGAAGTCTCTAACCAGTATTCGAGACCATGACAACATATGAATGGGATTAAGCAATACATGAAGATGCACAGCAGGAACATATAAATATATAATAAAGCAACAAAAAAGAGGGATCAAGATAAAAATTGCATAGAGTCAGATGTAGATCACAAAAAAAGAACGTGCATAATCCAAAAACCACAAAAAATTCCACACCTGAAGGCATCCTTTAACCCTATATGTATTGAGAAAAAAAAATATGATCCAGCGTGCAACACTATGATGAGTATATTAATACACAGAATATATCTATCTATATGAAGAAGCAATTCAATAAGATGTCATGGATTGGGATTGAGGTGAATTAGAGAGAAAGAGGGTAAATTAAAGATTGAAGAAGACGAGGAGGAGGAGGAGGAGGAGGAGAAGGAGTAGATAAGGGAGATTGAGAAAAGAAGAGATGCAGAGAAGGGATTTGTCGAGAGAGATAGGTCAGGGAAGGAAGAGTGACTATCATTATTTCAAAATTATAACACTTGATTAGAAATTTAGAATCATCTCTCCGTTCATACCCAATATAACACTAAAGGACTAACCACGAATTAACAAATAACAACCTACAATAACCATATATTACAGGATAAACTCCAAAAGTTCCTTTCCCAATGGTCACTATAAAAAAAGAAATACATAAAGTCCATTCAGAAGTGTGAATGAAAGACATAGCATTTGAGAAATTCCAAACAAGAACAAACAACAAACACAATTAAGATGAGCAAATGTTCTTATTAAGATAGCAAGATAATAACACTCAAGAGCACTTAGTGCAGGCAAAGGTATCTTCTGAAATTCTTGTAAACTCTTAGTAACCACATGTTTTCCAATTTTAAGATTTCATGTTTCAATTTTTTCACATGTCTTTGTATTGAGAAGAGCTATTATTTTGTCATAAAAGCGATAAATGGGGGCATTTTCAGAATCAAAGAGAGGAAGCCCGTAACTGCACTGCAGCTAAAATTAAGACAGCTGTCTGCGCCCAATCAAGTATCCTTATTTTGAACCATTAAGGAAGAAAAAGAGCAATAGGCGGTTGTTAACTTTATTTTCTTTCTTTCACTTGGAGAACCCAATTCACTAGTCTTCCCCTCTTGTTGTGTTCCTACCATGTCTCTCACGAAAGTGTAAATAAATACAAAAATGTAGGTAACGTATCTAGTCACCAGTGTGACCAAATTTCGTTGGAAGAATTGTCAATGAATTACGACATGTATTTCTCATCTATGCTAAGTATAAAATCAGCATGGAATTGTAAGTATCAATGCTTTGCATTGGTAATACCTTCTCACATCCGATGAAGATGTAATAAGAAACCATAAAATTGTAAACAACAAACATCAACCAAACGATGATGAATTGACAAGAGGCCCAATTCATTAAAGAGTAAAGCAGAAAAACAAGAAGTGCAAAACAAATAAAAAAGCAGCATAGGAATACCTCAGTGTCCTTCTGAGATGCCTTGATCTGTACCAACTGCTGTTGCTGGTCAGCAATCTTCTGCTTTTCAGCAGCAATCTCCTGCTGCATTTTTGCTTTCTGTTTCTCCCAATTCAAAAGCCTCTTTAGGTACTTCTTTTCTCTCTTTGCAACCTCTAGGCAAGTAGTAATTGACTCTGAAGCACTCAACTTGGAAGCCTCCATCTCCGCTCTGATTTCTGCATTCTCAATCTCAAGCTGTCTCACAGCTGCATTTGCACGGTCTACTTGACTGCTTGCTTTCCTAAGAGCATTTTCCATCTCAGATAGCCTCTTCATAGTTGTGTCCTCCAGAGTCTGCTTCCCTTTTTTCAGTCTTTGCGTCTCTTCTCTTTCCATTCTCAGTATCTTTAACTGTGTTAGATCACTACTCAATTTTTTAGCTGCTTGCATTGCCTTCTGTTGAGCCCATTCCTTGCGCTCCTTCAGTTGTTTCTCCAGGTCCTTTATCTGATTTGCCAAAGTATCCAGGATCTCATTCTTATGCTCATCGGGAACTTGCTCCAAGTTCTCATCTAAATTTAGATCTCTGAATTTACTCAAGATTGAATTCACTGCTTCTTGGTTCTTCAATTTCTTAGCCTCCTCTCCATGCCCGGAAGGTGCATCAACCGCTGGTGTATTTCCTTTAGATACATCACCACTTGGTACAGAACTTGGCCAAGCCTGAGATTGTGTTGGAAACTGCTTAGTGTTTGCCCGAAATCCAGCTGCAAATGCGGCAACATTTCTCTTCAATAGGGATTTCATAGAAGGACTGAGATTAAACCTTTTCGGGCAATCAACATCCCCATGTTGAGCTGACTGAGAAGGATAGGGGAACAGCCCATTAAACGCATTAACAGGAAGCTCTGAAGTCCCGGCAAATCTGAAACCCCAACCCCCATGGAACCTACAGAGTCCAGGTGCAGCACTATCCATGCCTGGACTGTTCGTGCTACTCACACCTTCCACATTGCTTCTCGCAGCATTGGAACAACCATTAGTATTCGGAGCAGGAAGAACTGGAACATCTATAGTGCTCGCCCTTCCAACATGGAGATCACTCATAACAAGACACCACATAGCATCGCCTTTGCTCAAATGAGGGCGAACTTGTTGCAACAAGCAAATCATGCCTGCTAGAGAGTACTCCACCAACTGGCTCAAATCAGTAAAAACAAGCTCAGAATCCTCAGCCATATTCTTGTGATTAGCGCAACAACCCCCACCATTAAGATAAGCCAGTGCATTATGCAATATATTCGTGAGAACATCCATCCCACCATAGCAATGACCATTCCGCAAAATCGACCTCAAAGCAGCCTCGTCATCATATCCCAAGGCCACAAGCTTGGCAATGGCCTCATTATACAAAAACTCGAGATTCTTAAACAGAACCTCCTCCAACTGCTCCTCAGTACAGTAACCCCACCCGCAGTTGTCGAAATTGGTATTATGGGTATCGGAATTAGGGTTAGGGTTAAACGTAGTGGGGAGAAAGTGCGAGCAACCAATCGGATAACCTAACGGCTTAGTTCCGGATTGAAGCATGGATTTAGAGAGCGGCGATACCTTTTCGAGTGGATTGGCATGATCGGATTCAAGCTTTACCGATCGGACTCTGCGATTGGTGCGGATATGCTTCTCTCTAACAGTGCAGCCCATTTTTGAGATCGTTTCTGAGCTTGGATTACAGAGGAAGCGAAAAAACCCTACCTACCCGTAAGGGATGAAAGATTGAAGTGAGGAAGGAAGAAGAAGACGAAGAATCAGAATGAAATTGGGAAAATGAAGACTTACAGATTGGAGTCGATAAAGATCGATACGTAATCGCCCTTGGAAGGGAGAGAGTAGAGAGTGGTGACGATGACGAAGGAGCTGTGCGGAAGGGAAAGGGCACTGGAAATGGCAAATGAAGCGTGGTGACGCGTGCAAGTTCTGAGTGCAGGTGGATTCTGGAAACGATGCTAGCGGGCGCGGGGCCCATGCAATGCTCGGGGTAGTCGTGGCCTCGTAGGAATCGTAGGGGTTTATGGAAGTTGGGCCTATGGGCCGGGTTTATGAGTTCGGCCCAACTGTACCCAAGTTAAGCTTTTCTGGTCCAGTCCTGGCCGCTCAAACCCGCATTGTCATGATGGCCGGGTATGGCAATGTTAAAAGCCCGTTCCGACCAGAGCCTGCATGGTCAATCTTTCGATTTTCAGCATTTGGTATGTAGGATTGGTTTGTCTTATAAAAAAATATGGATCTAGTGAGATTGATTTGTCTCAATCCCTATTGGTTAGAGTCCGACAATATTTTGGAATTTTTAAGCCCACAGAGAGGATCATGCCACTAGATCAAACACATTTCCTCTTAATTTTTCGCTAAATTTGAAAAACAGTCACTGAGAGAAAAATTCAAACCACTAGAACAAATTGCGTCTTACTTTGCTTGCTCATATTTTTTATTTCCAACAAAAATGCAATTTTAAAGTACGGTTTTCATTGAAAAACCGTAGTTTAAAACTATGGGTTTACTTCAACCCTAATTGTCTTCCTATTGTGGGAAAGAGTTTCCCACCGATCCTATATGAGAAATATTTTTTGTTTTTTTAATTATTTTGGAAAAAAATTCTAATATTTTAGGTTATATCACCCTAGGGAGTTGTGCCTTGGACAAAGGACAAATACTCTTGTCATTGGTCACTTCAAAATTTTAGTTTAAATTAGTTTGAGATCATGTATTTTTAAAAAAATACTTATACAGTACGGTGAAATCCTACGCATTGATTTAAATTTTTTATGTCAAAAAAATACCCTAAACTTATGGATGCACAAACACCTAAATCTCACCGCATCATTTGGACAAGTACTCATGAAATTGATCCATTGAACCATTCAATCGCATCCTCTTGAGATCATATATGTTCTTTTTTAAAATAGAGTAATGTAATTCGGTTAGACGGAAAATTATGAAATAAGTAGTACATAAGTAATACGAGTGCAGGGAGTACGTACTAAAATTGGGCAAATGGGGCGCACTTGCAATGGGATTGCGCAACCCGAGACACAATAATAGTGCGGGACACATACCCAGCGCACCTGAGAGGTACACCCTCGCCAGGTGAGTGCAATGTCTCCTTCCTTCGGACCGAATAGCAATCCCGAGAAAATAACATCATATAACATATGACTATCATTTATAAAAAACACAGCTCAGTTTTCCTCGCCTATAGTTCAAAACAAAACAACTCACCTCGACAGTATCCCAACAAATATCTCACTTTTCATTCACAAAAAACATCATCATTTCGATCCAAAGTCGAATATTTCACAATAATAAATTCCATCTATATCTTAATTCCAACTAAATAGTTAAACCCGTGCTATGCACGACACTTAAAATTTTACGTCATCATTTGTTTTTTGGTTAGTGGTGTTTGACATAATAAAATTTGTTCTACAATTGATAAAAAAAATGTACTGGATGGTACTGGTTTTATAATTTTTTTTCTCCATAACTTACGTCTTTTTCTATAGTATAGAATTTTTTGAATACATATTAAAGGATAAGATATTAAGCCATTTTTTGTTCAATATAAGAATATATGTCTAATGATATCCAATGTAGAATTATAACTATTAGATTTTGAAAATTAAGTTAATAATTAAAAGGTTTTGAAATAGTTAAAGGTCAGTGTTGTTAGTCATTTATTGCTCAAATATCTATTATGTAGATATATAAATGAATATAAGAATTTAATATTTATAATGTTTTTATAATGTTTATTTAGATGCAATTTTTATTGATTCAATTTTGGAGTTGTTTCTCTTTGCTTTACTTTAAACGGTACTTTTTAAAAATATAAGAGGTATACAAATTATTACAATGCAAATTAAATTTCATAAATGGAATGAGACATGTTTTGTAACTTGTATACTAACTAGACACTTATAATAAATAAAAAATTGTGTCAAATATAGGATTTGAACTCTGAGTTGACCCTCCCTCTCATCCTTATACTAACTGAACTAATCAAACTTTGTGTATTTTTTTTTATGATACGCAATACTAATAAACAATTTCAATTACACAATGTTAATACATAATTTCAATTACGCAATGTTCATTTACAATTTCAATTACACACTGTTAATACATAAAAGACTTGTGTAACCAAACCTTGCGTAAATGACGGACTTGTGTAATCAAACATTGTGTAAATGACAAACTTCTACAACCAAACTGTGTGTAAATGACAGACTTATGCACATGACATAAACAAAATGGAACTTGTGTAATTAAAAAACGATCGAAACTTGCGTAAATGACAGGCTTGTGTATATGCCATAAAGAAACAAAAGTGCCTAGTTTGAATTTCTTATTTCCGTAAAAAAAAATGTTGAGAATATCACGGCCCAAACTATTCGGATTAGTTATAGATTACTTCCTTATTTAACGGTTTAGGATATTGATCATCATCTTTAATTAGACATAATATTAAAATTAAATAGCAAAGAGAATGATGACAAATTATGCATGATCTTTAATTATTTTCACATAATTTTTTTGTGAAAATAGGAACTGTCTAGTTTGTCTACACATAACAAAAAGTGTCTAGTTTATGCTACATGTTACATAAACTACCTACTTAGTCAACTCATTCATTTCGGTTTCGGGACCTAAGTGCGGAATTAATTAAAATTAAATTCGCTTTCGGGCTCCAAGTACGGAATTAAAAAAACTCAATTTCTCTTTCGCATCCCAAGTGCGAAAGTAATTGAACATTAATTCCACGCTTCTGGTGCGAAATTAGGAAGATAATTAAAGGAAATACATGAGTTCGTATAAGATTGAAGATTAAAAACAAAACTACCAATAATAAATTATATCTATATCTACCTTAAATTATTGCTAAAATAATTTATTAGTAGAAAAAAAGTGTTTTATCATATGAGTTTTTATTTTAAAATGTTAGATAATAATAACTTAATAATCAGTGTTGAAACCTTTATACTGGAAATTTTGTTCGAAGAAAAAGTTATATCTCGCCACGGGGTTTCCATGGGATGCCTACGGCATCTGGCCATGGGCCATGCGGTGGTCCACCAACATTCTTATGCCTTCGCAATTGACAATTCCTTGTCAAGTTAGACTTCGAGCCTCTCCCTTTCATTCGTAGGTACGAGTTCTTGAACCCCAAATCTCCCTATCTTGTGAATGTTAGTGCTTCTCTTTCCACCATTAATAACTCAAAGAAAACTAGAGCTTTCAAGTTCAATAAGCTATATTTGAAGCCCCATTATAGGAAGTTCCACTAGAGTGATAGTTTCAAAGTCACTTCTGCCTCCCCGTCTTGATCCCACTCAGATTGAGCTAATGACCTTAAACAAGCGCTTCACGAGAGGCAACTCATGAATTTTAATTTTCTTTTCTTTTATGCTTCCACACTATCCACCCTTGTACATTTGCATCGCTTTATGAGTATTCATTTCCTTTACTTTTTGCCACATTGAGGACAATGTGGAATTTAAGTTTGAAATGTTTGTACTCACATATTCATGTTTATTTTTCCTTATCACATGTTTCTTTTCATTGTACTTTTCCATTTTTTTTTCTTGAGTCTTTTCTGCATGTCTATACGCATAAAAAAAACATACAAAAACAAACATTTTAGTGTAGAATGAGTTAAATGATGCCTGTAACCTTCAAAAAATAATAAATGTAATACTATCGATATGATGCTTTAGAAACTACTTTTTGCTATTGTTTATGCACATGAGTTCTTTTATGATTTGTGATGAGTTATTTGATCAAACATGATTGTGAGTGCTCTTGGCCTTTGGTCATGCATTTTATGTCTCTTCTGATGTTGTTTTGCATTCAATTAACATAAAAAAAATTCATATTGCATATTATGGTGTCTATTTCGGGTTATATTTGTGTTTCAGGCATTCAAGGCTAACTATGGTACATTTCGGTCAAAATATCTAAAGATGCACCAAATCACGAGAGTTCAATCATCTCTGGGGCCAGAAGCTACACAAAAGCAACATACATGACTGAATATCGAAAAATCAAGTGAAGGATCATAAAAGTGAATCAAAAAATGGACATCTGAGTGCAAATTCAACAAAAATATTTGCTATCAATACCCCACGGCATCGTGCGCCCATGGTTGCCCACACTTGTGGCCATGTCGAGGAGTACCCCTCATGTGTTCACTTATCATATGAAAGTCAGGTGCCCAAGGCTTGTCCCACTACATGCCCCGTGGCCACGTCATGGTCGTGTCGTGGCCAAAATTGTCACCACACTGCTAAAAATTTGAAGAAATCTGACGTGAACTAATTTGCACCGTGGAACAGGTCAAAAACACTTAAAAACGCTCTATTATATCATGCCACAACGAGTCACCTGAACCTTGACCAAAGTAAGATAAGAAAACAAATTATGGTTGAGAGAACCGACTAAATTCCCAAAATGAGAGAAACTCATCTAAACTTAGGATTTAAATTATGTGAAATCAAATGAAGGTTTCTATGGACTATATAACCCACGGTACAATACTCACAAATATCATCATATATTCATACCCATGATCATATGGTATTATACAATATTATAATGTCATAATATATATTTTTGAGTTTAACTATTATATAATAATGTTGCACTTAAATTTTAAACCTCCGACTCAAATTTTTTTTTTATCATTCATTGTATTACAAGACCATCACATGGATGATGTGTAAAAACATATGCCGTGGCGAAGTATATGATAAAATTATATTCCAACCATGAGATCATAATAACACATAACCCATACCAGTTAAGTCTGATCCATTTTGAACCTACAATCTGAAATAACGATAAACCTAGTTTGACGCGAACATACGCAAAAGACTGAGTTAACCTTAAACAACCCGATCCAACTAACCCGACCCTGTCCAATTTGAATGACCCAATTAACACCTCTGGTAGACCTGTATAAATTCGGGTCAGCCTGTCCAGCTCGTCCCGAATAAAAGAGCATAGGTATGGACTAGTTTGACCCGTTTAGGTCCGATCAGTATATGGTTTTATACATATAATTTTTTTATATATATATGTATATATGATTTAATTGTTTTGAGTGTCACGTACTCTCATTTTTTTTCATTTAGTTTGAATTATTTTGACGAGTTAGATTGAGAGTTTGTATTAAATACATTATATTACTTGTTTTGCACGATAAATCCCGGAAAAAACTTATAATCAAGTACATATAGGTCATCCGAACCGACAACCCGACCACTTTTTACGTGGGTGGACATGGGCAACGTTTATGGCTCGGTCCGAGCCCGCTTTTGTACCTATCTAACCTCCGTGTAGGGAAGATACGGTTCAAACAATCACATTCAAAGAGGGAAAAGAACAATACTCTACAACGCTCTATTTTGATTTCAAATTGTTAATATACAGGCGCGAAATAGGTTACAACTTGCCAGAAATAACTAACGCAGTATGAGTCCGAAGTTTGTAAGGCCTTATTCCACAACTTCCAAAGCTTACTCATCACCCATGGCTAGCTCCAATGCATAGTCATCCCTTTCCTGCAGAGCACGAGATAGATCATAACTTGTAAACTCAATCACAATTAGTTGGTCAGCTTCATAACTGTTCAGATACTAAATGAGTTGATCATATCAATTAAGAACTTACAATTGGTCCACGGGCAAAATATCTCCCAAACTGAAGCCAATATACCTGCAGAGATATTCTCAGTCAGATCTCCGGTCTTCACAGAGAACTTGTCAACACAAACTAAGTCAATGGATTCATATTTGAATCATAAAGAAGCTCCTGATGAACAGAACAGTGACACCAGGCAGTAATACCCAGAAGACATCTGGGTCTAGTCATATGGTCAAGGTGAAAACCCACACGAATAGTAGATGCATAAGCTCGGCCAATGAAAGACTTATTTAAAAGATTATGAGATACCACCTCGGTTAGCAATGATCAAGACCCACGGAAATGCAGTTCTCACCTCATCTTCATCTTGGGTTTCTACTTCAATATCAGAAGACGGGAAGCCAACACAAAGAAGTGCATACCCCTGCATTGTAAGAGGAAAAAAAAAACTAAACCGAGTTAAACATGGATATCTTAATATAATCATGATGATTGAAACGCTTAGATCATATCCATTGATGATGAGCAATATGCACAAGCAAAGTAAAAGGTATATACCAAGAAAGCAGGTTCAAATGATTGCTTTGTTAACCAGGATCCCGAAAGACCCAATGACCAGTTACTTTGATGTATTATTAGGAAACAATATAGAAGCTATTTCATTTGTATCATCACCAATAAATAATAAACAAAAACTGATGGCTTCTTGCAACAAAATTAACATATTGCTATATTGGGCAATTTTCTAACCCAGCTGCTCGTAAACAAATCATTCCTTAGCAATGGATCTTTAGTAATAATGTAAACTGCCTTTAATTTAAACAACTTAATGTATGCCTTATCCTTCAGCTCCGTAGATATCCCCAGAGCTTCAGGCTGTCTGAGCTCACCAGATTTGATGCGCACTGCACAGCTAGTACAACAACCTGTAACATGAAGCCACTAGTAATCTAAGTTGCAGTCACCAAAGCAATATTACATAGGATGAGACATATTCTCTACTTAATGCACAAACCCCACATTCCATTTCTTCACATGTCTAAAACTAACCAAGGATGATGATCTTGATAAAGTGGTGTTTGATTTTTCCAGTATGCCATTGGCAATAATCCTGATGTTGCAATCATTTGCTAGTCTATGGTAGAGATAGGAAAAAAACTATCTACCAAAATCTAGTAGTCCAATTATGACTCAGGTGGAGAGCAGCAACAATAAAAGTCCTTTAAAATCCCTAATTTTCCCTTTCCCAAATGACGAATCTTCAACTTATCACTATTCCAACTGAAACTTTAGCTGCAAACCAATCAATTTTGCATAATGCAATCTCTAAGGTAACAAGCAAAAAAGCTGTAATTACCATGCCTGCAGGCAAATGGAAGCCTAATGTCTTGATCTTCTGCGGTATGCAATATATACTGATCCTGCAAAGTTCAACCAGTTAGCTGAATTTCAGGAATCTATGAGATTTCATCATCATTTCCCGTAGCAAATTATCAATTTCTTCCATGTTGGCAGCAATTTAGACAGTGTAAGGTGACAAGCAAAAAAGCTGTAATTACCTCGGGTACGAAGAACTCGTGCGTGACCCCTCTCTGGCGGTCGTGGACGGTGACCTTATGAGTTGGTACCGGCGACTGTGAGATGCCGCCGTTGCCATTGGAGAGCTCCACCGCCTTGAGCTGCGAAGTTATCTGGCGCCGGAGTGGAGTAGAGATCGTCCCTCCGGATAAACGCAACGGCCTGAATAATTGGCGGAGAAGCGGTGGTTTCCGGTGCAGTGGACTGCAGACGCTAAATGGGGCTTGAAGCTCCATTGCTCCCTCTCTGGATGACGGGGTTCGGAGCAATACCAGTGAATAGATAACGGAGGAGGTAGATAACGGGTCCCACTACCAAATGGCTCTGTCTTATTGGTTCTTGTGGGAGGGACATCTTATTAGGAAATTTTAGAACGAATTTCCTTTTTTTTTTTCCGGACCAACTCATATAAATAATTTTAAAATTATCTAACTCTTTGGGTACTATTTTTTTGATTAAGTTTCGTGGATGGGCTTCGAAGTGAAAGTCATTCAGAGACGAGTAATTTTATCATGCGTATGGTATTTGAAATAAAAACCAGTCAGTTTCGCGTTTGAACTGCAGATTTGAAGTCGAGTAGGCTTTTAGAATGCAGAATAAAAATGCAACGGTCTTATTTTTTTATGATTGTGGCAGCTGAAACTCAAGATTTAGCTTTCAATCCATATTTCACAATTTAAGTTTTGGATTCCGGTTGTGGAATTTTTTCGGTTTCGTGAACCATATGCAAAATTGATGAGCATTGAAACGGCTTCTATTACACAGGTAAAACGCATAATCAACTTCCATTACGTGAGACCAAATGTGAGATTAATATTTATGCTAATTATGCAATTTGGGTGTGTAATTAAAATCCAAATAAAGATTTTATATGAGTTTGTTTAAAACTCATATAAAATCTTGTAACCCTAGCTCTTTCAAGAAGTTAACTATTCCAATGTTTCAAATCGACAAGTTAACGCTTCATTATATACATTTACAAACCGAACTATCTTAAGAATAACAAAGAGGGGATAGGGAATCATATCAACAAGACATACTTACAAAACTAGAATGAATGGTGCGTAAATATAAGTAAAGTTAGGGTGTTTTCTCTGAACTTCACAAACGAAAGATTCAAGAGGCCGGACAACATCGTAATATCTAGGAAAACCGTTTGATCCCTGGGTGTCATATAAATGACAGCAAATATATAATAGAAATATAGAATTGGATTATCTTCAAGATTGACTAAGAAATGTTTCGCTGCAAATCATGAGCAAAATAATTTGGGATTCTAAAAAGCTTTGCTTGTGAGGACAAGGTTTGAATTAACGACAAAATAAGCTGGATTCAATATACAGTCTATCCACCAAAAAGAATGCAGCATTTCAATGAGTCATACACCGATTAACATGGAATATCCAAGGTTCCTTAACAGTCACCTAGACTGCTAACATTAGTAATACAGAATTGACCTTGCCTACCTCATAATCCCCTACAACTAGGAGGTGTGAGAAACCCTGCAGCAATGCCCAACATCTCAAAACCCTATCACAACCATACATGTGAAATTCACCATACTTCTCTACCATGCATGCCAAGCGTGTATTCAAATTGATGCATGTACATACACAAGCACATCTATTTGAGTTAATGACGTGCATGCCCTTATCTTGACGGACTGTTTTACCAGACACCTTGCTCACACCCACATCAATTTCCCCCTAGAATCTATACTGTGTTGTAGTTTTCCTTCAAGGGACATGGCTTGATTCTTTACCTTAATAGGCCAGGAGTTGTACTTCACTTGGAACTTTGGTAGCGGCTTTGGCTGCCCCTCTACGATGTGTGCTGCATTGTCTGAGACTTCATCAATGAATTCATCAGCCACATCTCCATCTTCATCAATTCTGAGACGCTTTGCGTACCATTTTAAGCCCTGATTTTGATGTAGCAACACAGCAGTTATTACAAAAAAGAAATCACAGCAGACAAAAATAAAGATGGCACAAAACTGAACGGGGCAAAACTGAAAGAGTATAACAGTGGATCTTGGAGAAGATCATATTTAATGCAACATGAACCTTTCAACAGTTCAGCATGACAGCTAATAGTATCCTCCACATATCAAATAATCCCAGTCTATAACTACTTAATGGCCATATTTTCAAACGCTGTATTTAAAAAACATTTGATGTCCTACTTAGTCAATAAATCCGAGAAGGAGAAGAAATATCTCTACCAGCTATAAGCTGAGTACGCATGCCCCCATGGCACTCAACACTCACCACAGTTCATCCTGGGTCAACCCCAAAAGGAATTCTCTCATCCCAAGAACAAGTTTACATTATATATTTTTAGGATAAATGTCTTTAAAAATAGTAATAATAAACCAATGCATGAACAAAGCACACCTTGCTTTAGCAATATTCACCGCTGCCTTGTGGTGTTATTTTATTTACAGAAGTCAGAAGCTCAAAGGTTTCAGAATTTTGACAATTTTTTTTAAGTCTATATTTATATATAAAACCTACTTTAACCTTTCGTAGCTAATATAAGATTCAACACAGAAACAGAAGGGAAATTTAACCCTGGAAACCAACAGGCCAGTTAGAGTTAGAGGCCCTGACTGCAAGTGATAACAAGGGGCCGATTTTCGCATGCAAGTACTAATTATTGGGACCTTTCTTGTGCATCCTAGTATTCTCACGTTGATTCAATTATTAAGAAGTTAGCGGATTTCAGAAGCAGATTGCTACACTATCCTGGCAAGTACATCACAGAAAACGTCGGTTGGGAGAGGAAAGCAATAATGGGAGAACACCGCGTTCATTGTTGGCTATGGTTTTCCTTGGAAATCGGAATATCTAAATGCAAGATATAGAAGGAAGATTTGTAATATGGGGGGAGTTTCATTTAGAAACCCGAACCAGCTAGCTACCTAAAACATGTCTAAAAGACTCTTGAAAGTCCAATACCATGTCCTACCTAAACATCGAACACATCATTACAACAACAGCAAAAAAAATCTCTTCATAGTGGCTGTTGTCATTTGCCTATCATTATAATATACGAGATCCTTCATAAATATACACAAGTGAAAACATGGGAAGTTACTACTGAGCATTATTCACAGAAATCTTGAAAACAAATAGCATTCCATCTTTCACTTTGACTGCTCTAGTTGGAATCGTGCTAAAATCCAAATCCAGAAAACTTCATCAAATAATTTAAAGACCAATGGAACTTACTAAGTTACTACTGGGCATTAGCCACAGAAATCTTAAAAGAAAACATCATTCAACATTCAACTTCGACTATACTTGTATCATGCTAAAAGTCCAAGTTCATAACACTTCATCAAATAATTTGAAGAGACAGTTCCTAGTTTTTTAGAGCATTACAAATGATTGACAACAAATATCAGATAATAACGGGCCAAATCTACAAATAAAAGGGCATCTGAAACTATTTCCAAGCAACAAAAAAAATCATTTATCCTAAATGCTAAAGGTTATCATCATAAAAAGAGCCCCAATCAGAAAATATTAAATGGTGCCATGTCAGAGGTTCCTCCCTCAAAAAAAGGGACACAGAATGGACGACAAATATAGAATCGTCAAACTGTTATCCAATAAATCACGAAAATTACTATCAATTTATGATTTTGGAGGCCAAGGGTTCAACATCGATTTATAATTTCAAGAAGAAACACAAAATCCATAAATAGTGGTTAATCATGGAATCTGAAGTCATTGACACAAAGCCGAATCATTCTTGTATTTCAAGATTCACACATACTAATGAATATATATTTATAAAAGAGAAGATGCTGTGACCCTTTCTCTCTGTATATAATAATCTCAAGTACCAGTACTCGGTGACCGGACCATAAACTAATCATTTGTTATCTTCTTTGGAGATAACAACAGAGTATGTGTCCCCTATATATTCATTCACAACATTTCACAGAACCAGTAAAAGTACTAGGGTGAAAATTACGTACAGGCATACAATTTATACGAATCTTGTATGGAAATTGGAATACATAACCATACAATGCAGAACCAGCTTCACTCAAATGAAAGATTGATCTCCCATCCAACATCAGTTTTTCCACTTCACTAGGGCAAATTGGGATCAAGAATCTTAAAAAGCCTCAAATCAAGAATAGATAATCAATATTCATACAAGGGCATCAGTCCATAATAGAGAACATTGGAGTTAGTTTTGCGAAACAGGCCCCATTGTCACATCACATCTATAATTCAATAATCATCAAGCAGAAATCAAACAATTTTACACACACATCCTACAATTACTATCATCCACGTCCCAGTTTCACGTCCAAATTTAACATACAGCAGTAATATATTAAGAATGTCACAGCACCCCTTCAACTATTATCATTCTATTCCATGAAAGTTACATTATGACAAGCTCTCTGTTTTCCTCCACTAAAGAAGCAGAACTGTAAATCAAGAAGCAACCCTTATAGGCGACATATCTTTAGTATCTTTTAGCTCAGTACGGACGGGCTAACAAGGAATTAACAGTACATAAAGCCATAATTTTTAGCTAAAGCAACCCCATGATTAGTTAAGAAAATCACATCGTTGATCACGATACAACATTCCCGAAAACTCGAAAAGAAATCAAGCAAACCTGTTTCAGATTCCTAAACTAAATGCATCCCATCAATTTCATCACAGATCAACGCACTAGAATTAATTACAATACAAACAACATCGGAACAACAATAGAAGAAACGGAAGAAAAGTTACCTGAACTCCACCATCGCCGTTGCAAGGAACGATGAGGGGTCCCAAATTAGGTTTCTCGACGGCGACCTGAACCGGGACGCTGAATCCCTTGCGAGGGGCACCAGGAATGGGCTCCACGGTCGGTCGATCGCCACGGCCAATGGGATTGCCTTCACCAATATCCATATCATCGTCTTCTTCGTGATCCCTCGGTTCATGGGGATCGTGTTTCGCAAGCCCTAGAGCTCCGAAGAACCTCTTGAACAACCCCATTCGTTTGTCAGAGTAAATAACAATTGAGGGAGGGAAATTGAAGGCGGCAGTGGCGGTGAAAGGATACAGCAGCCGGCAAGAATTTCACGGCTGCCGGTGGATGTGAACAGAGAGGTCCGATTATCGGGCCCGAGAGGGGGTGAGAGAGTTTGGTGAAATGACTGAATCTGGTTTGCGGGATTGAAATTGCAGAGTTGGGTCGATTATTTGGGTTATTTTTGCCCTTTCGTGTAATATTTTGCTTCTCCAATTTTTCGTCTACAGGCGCTGATCCCAAGAATATGCTTATCTCTTGTGGTGTTGCGGGTGTTAAACTATTGAGGCAAAATTGGCTTAGACGTATTTTTTATCGCTATTATTCTATTAAATTTATTAAAAATATTCATATATTCGTACCATAAATTTATTAATTTTTAATAGAATAATAGTAGTAAGTTAAAATAAAAGTCACATTATTTTATAGTGACTACTTAGATATTTTCACCGATACGTTTAGAAATCACGTTATTTTATAAAAATGTTAATACCAAGTTTATTACGACTGTGCATCAGAGCTCAAATTGTGGCAATGCGTTTCAAAGTAAGGACACGACACATAGTCAAAATACGCTTCAAATGTGTCAGTAAATATAACGTCATGCATGTGGTAAAATTGTCATTAATAGTTGAAAGAATTGGGTGAAGTAGACTCTTTTTTTATAAACTTTTGTTTTGTAGACCCCTCTAATTTTTACCACTTTCATTAATGTTAGGTAAAAGTTATTGGTCCGATTTTAACCCATTCTATAAAAAAAAAAAGAAACAGACATATATGGAGATTGATTATAGGAAGATAGTACAAATTAGTGTTTTCAAGATATTTTGTTGTCATTTGTAATCGCAACTGTCATGAGAGAAGAAATAGACAAATATGGAGAAATAGTAGAAATTTGAGTTTTTGGTAATGTGTTTCTGTTATGAGTTTCTGATATAGTTTCTGTTATGAGTTTCTAGTATAGTTTTTTGTATGAGTTTCTAGTATGGTTTCTAGTATGAGTTTCTAGTATGAGTCTGGTATGATTTCTAGTATAAATCTGATATAGTTTTTGTTATGAGTTTGATATGGGTTCTTGGTATGATTTATTGATGCGTTTCTGTTATGAGTTTGTAGGATGGTTTCTGGCATGATTTTTTGGTATGGTTTCTGGTTGAATTTCCGGTATGAGTCTAGTATGATTTTTGGACCTTCTCCCGAGACATGTTTACCAATGACTACAATGGTTGAGGACCAAGACCCCCCGACGGAGATCCGTACAATTGCACATGTTAGTGGCAATTGTAGCTGTAAGTTCTCTCACTTTCTAACTCTTTCATTAACCTACTAGAATGACATCGTGTAACGACTTAGTATAATGTGACATTCATTTCTTCTCAGGTTTGGACCCAACTTGATTCACCCTTACCGCATTTGACAAATTCCGTAGAAACACCTTCATGATTTTAGTGTGGATGGATGAGATGCACCTTTTCATGATAGGTTGAAACTCTTTGATGACCTCCGGTGCATGGAGTGTCCTAGAAAAGTAACAATCAATGTCGATTCAATAGACAATTGATGGATATTAGTGATGTTTAATGAATGTATGTTGTCTCATGACTAAGTGTTGTTTTATGAATGTATGTTGTGTCATGTATGCTAGCATGAATTATAGTCTATATTTTGGGAATTGTTTAGACATTTTATCTTCAATAATCTGCATGTTTGAATGTATATTATGTGATTATATTGTCGTTTCATCTACCTTTGCGGGAATCGAGGTCTACGCCAAGTTTTATTGTAATTGTAGGTAAAATGGCACGTTTTGCATCGAAATGGAGCTAAAGGAGCTAAGGAGTCATTGGAGCTACATTCAGGAGCTTAAGGAAGAATCCAGGAAGCATGGAAATGGATTAGAAATTTACTTTGTACCAGATTTGAGAGATTTCACATTCAGTTTAGAGTCATCTCGGTTGACTACAGATCATCTCGACCGAGGTGATCTTGAGGAGCGTCTCGACTGAGGCGCATGCCCTGACGCGGCGAGATCGTTTATTCTTGGCTGAGATCTTTTATTTTTGGAAGGAGATATCTTATATTTTTGTACTGGATTTCTGGAAGGAAGATTATATATTTTGGAGATCTATTTTAGAGATTAAGATATATTTTATTAGGATAATATCTTTTTAAGATATTTTATCTTTGGAAGATAGTTTTCCTATATAAAGGGTTAGATCTTCCACAAGTTCGACCATGATTATACATGCTTAGAGGGCTGATAGCATCCATCAATTAAGAGATTTTCTCTAGAGTTTTGAAGGAAGAAAGATTGAAGATCAATCTAGGAAGGATTGATAGCTTCACTAGTACAAATCATAAGTTTCTCGGGACTTTTTATGCATTACGATAGGGAGTTTTTGAAGTCCTGTAAAACCTTTGGCCGAGAGCTTTTTCTCGGGAGTTTTTCTGCAAGTCCCGAGAACAAAAATACTCTAGGGAGTTTTTAAAAAAAAGTCCCTAGAGATATCTCTCGGGACTTCTTTTAAAAACTCCCTACAGATATCTTTCGGGAGTTTTATCAAAAAGTCTTGAGAGATATCTTTAGGGTGTTTTTTTTTAAAAAACTCCCTAGAGACATCTTGTTTTAATAAAAACTCCCGAAGGATGTCTCTAGGGACTTTTTTAAAAAATACCTGAGAGATATTCTTACGAAATTTTTTTTGGGGCTTTATTTTATAAAAATGTCGTAAGCTATTTTTTATCACATATTTACAATGGCTTGTTTCCTGCCAACACTTAGAAACAAAGAAAAGTTCTCCACACTTGTTGATTGTTGCATGATTCAACAACACATTCACTTATGATAACAATTAAATGCACTATTTCGATTGTTTCAACATTCAACAACATATACACTTAAATATTGTCTCATTATGGTTAATACGTACAAAATATCTAAAATTTAGCAACAAAAGACTCATGTTTTTTCGACCTTCTAACTTCTTGGTTGGGTGAAACGCTACTGTTGTATGTCCAACTTCATCTTGCAGTTGCTTTTGAATTAGTACATAGAACAGAACTTCAGGTATCTTCATACCTTGATCTTGTTGCCATTTTCGAGTAATTTAAGCTGCTATAGATCTTCTTCTAGTTGAAGCAATGTAGGTGGCAGCTCCGCATATACTTTCAAGAAGCTTGAATCATAACTCTGTTCATATGTAGAAAAATATTAGTTCCAAAATGATCACATTATAGGGGGTGGGGTTGAAAATGAATAAATAATTTAAAATTTATACCCGGATGCCAAGATGAAGCATGCATGAGAACTTTGGATTAACATTTCCCAACCTGAACCACACATTACAGGGGGTGGGGTTGAAAATGAATAAATAATTTAAAATTTATACCTGGATGCCAAGATGAAGCAGGTATGGGAACTTTGGATTAACATTTCTAAACCTGAACCATGGGGAAAGGATAAACTTAAATATGCCAGATAGTTGTGTGAATTTGCAAAAGTCATAAATAACCCCTCATAAAGACTAATTTGTTGAAAGGGATAAGTCCCCTTGAGAAATAGACGGCGTAACCCTGGTTATTAACAATGCACTTGACGCGATTTGGATCAAATGCATCCTCAGGCTTTAGCAGACCTGCAGTGCTGAAAACAACATCAAGAGAACTCTTCAATCGTCCAAGAATAACACAAATCAACTTGATGTAATATAAAGTTAAAGAGGGTCATTGCCACAGTTAACTAGTAATATTATTTTCTATTGTTTCTCACTGAAATAGAATCTAGTACATCAATTAGGAAACTGGTGCATCAATTGACACGAACAATATTCCATCTCTTAGCAGGTAAGGGGCTTCCTACCAGGATTCTTTCTTGACGCTTCAGTTTCGACAAAGAAAAAACATGTCAAGATAACACAGTTTAGCTATTGATACTGCAAATTTACCAAAGGATTGTATTCCAAAAACTAAAGACCTCCCTGCTGGAAATTGTACAGTATAGAAAACAATTTCTTGTTTCCCGCATTCATACACCATTGTATAATGCATACAACAACATAAAATCTCAAAAATGTAAGATAAAATTTGGACTGCAATTTTTGAATACAAGTGCACTCACCACATCCCAACCAAATTGCAATTTCGCACCAGTTCCAACAAATTTAGCACACAATTGCATTTTCCTCTCCCTTAATCCTACAAATTTGGGTTGACAACTAACCTGAATATAAAAAAATAGTGGATGAACATGCCTCCAATTTCGATTACCAAAAAATGCCAATATCTGTAATAGGTTATCTGCATCAATTTCGATTACCAAAAAATGTCAGTATCTGTAATAGGTGCACTGAATTGTAAAAAGGGATGAAAGTGTTAATTCAATAAGGATTGGGTTAGATATATGGTCATTGTATGTTAGTAAATTCTAACTATGCGAGGGTTGTCTTTTGATGACTAAGTGACCTTTGTGTAATTCTGAGCAGATGGACTGCTAGAATTGCTATTGTTCTAGTGTTAAGCACTCATATCTAAATACAGATTACCAAAAAACAGTCAAAGCTTAGAAAGCAAATGTCAGTATCTGTAATCTCCATGTCTCCTCTTTGTATGCACTTTTGTCTCTCAACTCAAAAGGGCTTCTAAGGTTATCTTCATACTGCCATAAGATTCTATCAAACAAACATATCTAGCTATCAACATAAGCTCATAATTTAACCAAATTAAGCATTACTCGCTCAGTTATAGAACCAAGATCATTTCAGTTTAGTTTACTGTCCTATAGTCCTACTGTTGACTAGCATACTCAAATCATTGTTAGTACACAGTTATTTGCTCAACAAATGATTTTAAAAGAGATCATTGGCCTAAAGTGTCAGATATTGCAAAGGATCTAGTGAGTATAATGCTTAATTGTATCATTACGCAAAAAGTATTGGATAATCTTTCAAGTTGCTTTCAAACAGATCATTACACAAAAACCAATCTGCATTCTATATTGGTTATTATTGTAGACTAATTCCGTGATAAACAGAACAATAGAAAATCAACAGCTTAGCATATGCATTATGCAAGTGCAGGTAAAAAAAATCACGTATATTATTAATGGGAAGTCAATCCAAAGGTGGCTTTCAAATTCATCCTAAGCATTACAAAGGATACAAGTGTTGTTCTGAACAATATTCTAGGATAAGAGTTTGGAGAGGGTGTGGAGTATTTGGTGACTAATAACAGCTGCAACAAAATCAAAACTTCAAGTAACAAAGATTCATCTCTAATAACAGCAACAAAATCGATACTCAAAACCAAAAGGCTCAAGATAAAGTACAGAACCAAAATGCCAAATAACAAATCAGCGTCTCTATTAATAGTGAATCTCTAAATAACAACAACAAAATTTAATCACAAGGTTTATATATACTAGCATATTCGTTCTTCTGATAAGTACACAACCAAAAGGCTAAAGAGAAAGTAGTGTCATGCTAAGTAGCAACATTGGACAGAGAAAACTAATCGACCAAGGGTTGTTAGTGAAAGTTCTCAGTAATCCTGCAACTTTAGATCAATTGGTAAAGCTGCAAAGAAATCCCCTCTATTGTCAAAATATGACGCCATTGTCATGCCAACTCACTCAAATTAATGATAGTAATAAACCCTTAACTTACCCTAATCATCCAAAGTAGCAAGAGGTGATTCTCGTAATAAAGGACATGAACTATTATAAGAGTTTGATCCAACAACATGAAAGCAAAAATCTGACACAGTTTATAACTCATCATGGTGAATCAAATACAAATCTGACTACAGTGGGTAATCAAACGCAAACCAAATTCTAAAAGCATACCAGGCTAATTAAGGAGGATAGTACAAGCCAAACCTCAACTCGACGGTGGCGATGGACTGGATGGAGAGGCGTGCAGGGAAGAGTCTTCGATCGAGATGAACTGGAGGATGATGGACTGGATGGAGAGGCGCACAAGAAGAGTCTTCGATCGATGATGGACTGGATGGAAATCCGGCGCGCAGGATCCTCACTGCTCAGCAAGAGAAATTAGGTTAGGGTTCTTCTAGTGAGTTAAAAAAATGTCCGGAGATGTAGCATTGTAGGGCGTTTTAGATATAACTCCCGACAAACATCAAATTTATTATATGTATTTCTCGAGACTTTTTAAATAAAAACCCTAGAGCATGTTAACGGTTCTAGTGTGCTAAAAAAAAAGTCCCGAGAGATTAGTTTATTTTTTTAATAAATATATTAATAATTCTTTTACGGGAGTTATTGTATTAAGTCCCGAGAGTTTAAAATTTTTACAGGATTTTTTTTAACACCCGAGAAAATTGTCCCGAGAAACTATGAATTTGTACTAGTGCTTGTTATAACTTTTGTGAAGGGTTTTGTAAGACTTTCTTAGATTCCCTTCTTGTTGATTGTCTTGTTGGATTTGTGATCCAAGGAAAGCTTATTTGTTTGATATTTGATTCAGTTATTGAAGCCTTGTTCTTAAGGTTTTTGTGTTCAAATATTCATTCCCTTCCTATATATTTGATTATTGCTTTCATGATGATGAGTGGCTAATTTCTTTGTGTGATTCTAGGGTGATTGGCCGAAGGTTGTGGGAAAGACGATGATAGAATAATCTTAAATTCCAGTAGGACCCTGAATGCTCGAGTCTTTATCCTTAACCTTAGAACATCTCGCTCAGTCGATGAACATCTCGGCCGGGGTGGAATTCGTTTGACCGAGGTAACCTTTCTTATCCGAAACTGAGAGTTAAGTGTTAGAGTTTGCCAAATCCTATTCTTATTACACCTTTCCTGGTTCAATGCAAGCTTAGGATGAGACTTACCCGGTAATTCCTTTGTTTGTTTACCCATGATCATAAGTGTAGGTAATAAAGATTTATCCTTTATTGGGGTTTGAGTGTGCCTTCATCCCATCTTTGTGAGTTAGCCTGAGACTTACCCGGTAAAGGTTGATTCTATTCCCTTAGTTGGTGTGTTGGTTTGAGATTATAATTCTTTTCCTTAGTACCTTGAGACTTACCCGGTGATAGGTTCTTTGGTTTGGAGTTAGTGAGTAGTGAGACTTACCCGGTGATCTATTCTACTTTAGTAACACCTTCCCCTTGCAAAATCTCACCTTTGTCCGCTTATCTTGAGATCTTGAGTTGGAACCACAACTAGATGCTTTAATCCCTAGAATTTGCATATTTCCTTTAATTGACTATATTATCATCTTTGATTGCTTTAATCGCTTTTGTGGTTATTAGTTGCATTGACAACTTATACTTGCTTTTTTTCACCTAAGTCCCTGAGATCGACCCCTGGAATTCTTGCTTTTACTATAATTGATCCGTACACTGCGGGTTCGCATCTTTCTTTAAGCATATTTCCTCGGTTATAAATTTAAAGCTTGCACACACCGTTTGGAACGAACAATGACTAAGTGCTTTTGGTTTATGTCTAAGTGTTGTTTTGGTTTATGTCTAAGTGTTGTTCTTATTTTGAAAATGTTGTTGTTGGTTTATGTCTAAACGATGTATATTTGTTTTGTTGTTGATTTATGTCTAAGTGCTGAGGATTATAGAAGAGAGTGACTAAAACCGAAATAAATAAATCATACCAATAAACCAAGTGATACTATTACACAAGGTAACACCTATACAAAAAGTCAAAACAAAATAAAATGTGACACCAAATACATAATCGGCTCAATCTCGTCAAGGTTGCGACGCCTTAACCTAAGACGACGCTATATGAACTTGGTGTGCAACCGATTCGTCATAAATTGCATGTATATCCTGTAGTAGCTCCTCCATAGTCGGTGCACCGTGGCCAATAAAATCCCGGATTCGGGCTGCATGATGTGCAAACTCTGTAATAAGATAACATTTGTTAGTAACTATTTATATATATAAGTTGCAAAATAAACAAAGAACTACAAAACACGTCCCGAGTATCTGAAACAAGAACTAGAAGAGGACGATCTGGTGGTGGAGTCTGTACAGCCGAGACGGGTGATACGAATGGATGACATCGCTTACTGAACCATGACATGTAATCTTGAGATATAGTTCATGGATCAAGAGCCCAAATATGACCTTGTAGCGCAACTCGGCTGATATCGTCGTTTTTGGTAGCCCACCGGTCATCTAATAACGTAAATATGACTCTGTATCCCTTGCTGCCAGTAGGGGTTGGACCTGGAGAAACGGGATGATCCTATCCAACGGTATGGTCTGCACATAAACAAACTGTCGGAGGACCCGTTCCGACATGTACGGCTCGATAATATATCCAACTTGTTTTGTCCCTTTATAGGTGGAAACCGCAAACTCGTCCTCAAAATCTAAAACTCTTTCTCCGTAGGGCATGAACTTGATGTCCTCCGCCCATATCTGGTCCAACTGCGAGTGAAGTGATCTCAAGCTCTCCAATGTCTATGGTGGGGTCTTCGGGATAGAAAGTCTTGAAGCCCACCTAGCTAAACCGTCTCGTCTAAAATCCTCTGCCGCTGAAAAACCCAATGACGGGAAGTGGGCGTTAATCCAAGACTGCAACCATTTAATTATGAAAAATCAATATTAATATTAGGTACATATTTTTGAAGTGACTGAATGTATAACAAATGTTACTTGCAACAGTGATGTACAACCCCGACCGTCTTCACTTTCATCCGTGAAATGTCGCCCATCATCTTGTACGACAATTTTTTAGTTGAAGATTGATAATATTAATAAAAAATAAAAATATAAAATAGATAACGAAAGTGATAGTAATACATACTAGTATAAGTAGGCCAAGACACCGACGCCCCATGCATACCCTCCTGTATGCCGATGATCTCGTACTAGATCTATCAACCAAAGGCAAATCTTGTTCGTCGATTTATCGAAAAACAAGGATGACCCCAAGAAGAAAAGGAGGAACACCGAAGTGACATCCCAAACTTGGGTGGCTCGTTCGCGACATATGGTATCGAATGTCGTCGTCAAGGCATTTATAGACAATTATGCCAAGAACATAACGGTGAGACTCATACTCATGACTTACGCATCAGGTTCCATTGCTCCGCTTCTAATCTGATTTCAATTCCGTTTGAGTTTCTAGATTTATCTCTTCATTCATATCAGTACCGAGTTTATGCGTTTCTGAGCAAACGGAGGTCTGGTCGAGCATATATGATATGTATCTGGTTCCATCGCTCCGCTTCCGGTGAATTTGATAGTGTCCAAACGTAGCCTGTGTTGTTGTGATTCCGAATCTTCTTTTGGACCGTCAATCGGGTTAGTAACGAATAAGTTATGAATTTATTCATTTTTCGTATTGCGATTTGACCTATATTGACCTTAGGCTTGAAAAAATGGATGATTGGAATTTCCATTATGCTAGTTATATTATTCTGGTGATTATGGGTTGTTTGTTTGATGAAATGTGATGACAGGTGGTTCAGAAATTGCCTGTGGGGAAAACGTTATTCTGATGAAAGTTAATTAATTAATTAAAAGTTAATTAATTAAATTGGGATTAGAATTGAGATTGTGGAATGTTGATTAGATGATACCTTGAAAGGTTTGAGGAATTGTGAGATGCTGAGTTTATGGGTTGATAGTTATAATCTTTGAGGATTTATAAGACTAGAAGTAGAGTCTTCTAGCATGTGTTCCGATAATTGATGTTTATGCCTTGTTTATCAGTCGTGGTGACTATTCCTACGGGAATTCGAGGTTGATCGATTGTTGTGGATATTTGGATTCAGGTAAGTACGTAGGACTTACTTAGCTGCATTCTTATATTGGATGTATGCATGAGTGGTGATTGTTATATGCTTTATAGCATGCGATATTGATTATTACAGACATGATTGGCCCCCTTGAAGCGGACGGTGATAACCTTTCTCTTTCATCTTGTAAGGAGTCTGAGAGGTTCTTTGAGGGCAGGCCATACCTAGTATACGGGCAGGGTACGTCACCTCCCCATACACATATGACCTACGGGGGCATGCACCTGATTCCACTCTAGATGGATATGGTACCGAGAGGCGAGAATGATATACTTCTCGTGTCACAACCATAAATATGGTTTTTGAGTGTATAACGTTATAAAGATAATTAAATGGATAAATGTGTGATAACATGCTAGGTGTTATTGTTATTTAGATGTGTGTATATGCTTATGCATGATCTTATATATGAATTGTTAGCTAACGGTTTCATACCGTGTTGTAGATCCTTTGTAGGTTAGGAAGACTTCAGAGTGATCTGAAGGAGTGATCAGCCGAGAACTTCCGTACATCTAGGATGATTATGGGTTTTTGGGTTATGTATATATACATTGATGATGTTTTATAGTCGATTGTGGGGTTTTGTATGTATTATGATACTTAATATTTTTGTTTTATAAAGGTTGTTTTTATATTTATTTGTGCCTTGTTGTAAGATCTAGTGAACTTGTTGTCAGACTAGGGTCAGGACCTATTGTAAGGTCCTAGCCCCGTAGCACTCCGAGTCCTACGGATTTGGGGTGTTACATCAATGATGCCATCTATTCAAGCATCATTTTAGTTATTAGATTCATGCATTTCATGTCTCTTTTGGCATGCTTTGCAATCATATAGTGTAAGAAGCATTCATATTGCAGTTTATGGTGTTTACTTCGGTTTATTTCGTGTTTTAGGCATTCAAGACCCATTTTAAAGCATTTTTCTAATCAAAAGTTGTGCCAAAAAGCGATATTTTAATTTTCCCCGAGGTCAGGAGCTACATTAGAGTATCATACATGATTGAGGATAGTGGAACCAAGTAGCATATCATCGGGTTTGACACTTAGTTGCACTTCACATTCGAAGATCTGAATTTACACTTGAAACGGTGATGAGACGGGTAGCAAAACAGGGCAAAACATGCAACTTGCCTGTGATCTGCCCGTGACCTCCCCGTTTTTGCCCGTTTCCCTTACATCTTTCAACTTCTCTTGAGACGACTTGAGATGATCTAGCCATGGTCTAGTTGCCCGTGTCATGTCGTGTCATGGCCGTTCCAATTTACGTAACAACTTTCGGAAATAGTTTGAAATTTTCATTAGCTATTGGGCTTTTCCTAATATTTTGAGGCCCCAATTTTTAGAGTATATATTGCTAGTTGTCAAATGTTAGAAGGGGTTCCATTGTGGCCCCACAACCCTAGTTAGACGACAATATTCCCTTTCTACTCGGATTCGCCAAGAACACTTTTGCTGGCTAATTCCTTGATGTTTGCTTTTGAATTATTGATTATTAATTCCATATGTTATTTTTTATTGCTTTATTTCTTTCTTTATGCATGACTAGTTTTCTTATGATCTAAGGATTGTTTAAACACTATGATACATTGATTTGTAATTATTTTATATAAATTGGTGAATAAAAATCAATTGGTTTTGTTTGCGTAGTGACCTTATTCATACTCCTTTGTTGGCATATGTTGAGATACAATGTTTTCCTTGAGAATAGAGATTGATTAGTTTTCTACGAGAGTGTGCCGATTCTATAGGACCTACTAGGATTTAACTTGGTTTTGGGAAGAGAGATTTATCTTTACCTCGAGGAATCCTAATTGTCATAGTTTTATTGGTTTTTGTTATCTTTTTGGATCTTTTACGAGAGTGTAGTCTTTTGGGTCTTCTACTTGTTTTCTATATACTTAATGGCTTTAGCTTTTACCCTCTACAACTGCGAGAACGTCTTTGGTTTGAGTTGAGTACGGTTTTTATACACAAAGATGTGGTAAACACTATCTTTGACAATTACCTACATATCTGTTGATTGATGTTCATTATGTTCATATACTTGGTTATATCTTAATTTATTTTTGTGGTGATACTTATTCCTTGATCGCTTTCTTTTATATATTTTCTTGATCATTTTTTGCTTGTTACCTTGTCTTTTGACAACGCCAAAAACCATTTGCAAACCAAATATTTCTTCATGTACTTTTTCTTTTCTCCCTTATCTTAACACAATTGTCTATTCTTACATTTATTTCAGACACTGTCCATGTGAATTTGACACTCGCTACTACGATCAATGCCGTTATACTTGCGAGTAGATTTTAGCCTATCAAGTTTTTGGCGTTATTGTCAAAGATTGCCGATAGTATTAGTTGTTTCTTATATTTGGTTATTCTAAGTTTTCTTGTTAGTTTAATTTTTTTCGTCTTTGTCTTGCTGGTTTAGATAGTTGAATGCGAAGGGTGCATATCTAGTGACCTTGTCCCATTGTCTAACGTACACTCTGCATGGAACAAGCTGACCAAAGTGATTCCAAAAGACAAGAGATAGACAAAGATTTAATTGGTGGCGAGGGAGCAATTAGTGGTTTGTTACGAAACGCCAACCGTATTCCTCCATTAAATCCTATTCTAGGAGAACTTGATTAGCCGGCGGAGATTGCTAGACTTTAGGCAATGATTAGTGTTATGCAAGCTCGTCAACCTCAAACTTTGGATGTTAGGATGAATCTAGATAAACCATTCCTAACTATGCATTGGAATTTCCTAAAATTGTTGATAGAGATTTGAATTTGAGAAATGATGCAATGAAGCTAATGTAAAATGATCGATTTGGAACTCTACAACATGAAAGTCCACATCAAATTTTGTAGAACATTGAAATATCATGAATACATTGAAGTATCAGAATCTCTATGCCTTGAATATGCGAGCATTCATGTTTTTCTAGACGGGACAAACTAATACCTGGTTACAGAGATTACTAGCAGGTTAGATCACTACTTAGGATCAATTTACCAATGTCTTTCTAAGGAAGTACTTTCCTCCCATAACACTATTGGGATTAGGGATCGTATTTCTCGTTTTGATATGGAGGATAACAAGAACATTCATTTTGCTTGGGGAAATTTTAAGTAATTGTTGCATTCTTGCCCTCACCGTGGATTTGAAAAAGGTGTTTTTCTTGATTATAATACTTAGAATATTCTTGCCATTGCTAATGCCCATGGATGTACTCGAATGAATGATTTCCTGACATTGCTAATGTCCATGAATGTACTCGAATGAATGAGGATGATGCTTGTGATTATTATTTTTACCACTGCTAAACATACAAGGAAATGATCCAAGAGGCTGAATAAGAACAAATACATATACAACATCAAGGAGGATAATATTACTAATACCTTTACTGAAGATGTCAAATACCTTATAAAGTTGGTCAAGAGTAACCAAGTGAAGCCCCTTACTATTGATGCAGAGGTTGATTTTGATATTCAGTGTCAATTTTGCAGGAGTCTAGAACATGAAATTAAAGACTGTGCCGCATTTGATTCTCATATGACTCATCATGAACCTATGAAACAAGTGGATTTTATGGGAAACCAGAATCAAATGGAGTATTCTAAGCATTATTTGATTGTTACCTTGTCTTTTGACAACGCCAAAAACGATCTACAAATCAGATTTTCTTCCTTTACTCTTTTTATTCTCCCTTAGCTTAGCACAATTGTCTATTGCTACATCCAATTCACACGCAATATTTATGAATTTGACAATCGATACTACGATCGATCCCGTAATACTTGTTTTTTCTCGTAAAATATAGTTTCTAAAGTTAATGAAAGTCTTATTATATTTTTAGGATAAATGTAAAGTTTTGAACTTTATTTATAAGTATTTAAAATTAGATTAGTTGGTGGTGTATGCGAGTTTGTTTAGACCTTTTGCTTGTTTGGTCTGCTGAATTTGACCGACGTTGCATTCTCCTAATTGGTAACAATAGGCCTGTACAAATTTAGGTCGGCCCGTTCAGCCCGCCCGTTCGTCCGGAAAAAAACACAGGTATGGACAACTAGTTTAATCTGCTCGGGTCTGGTCCGGTCTGGTCCGTATTTTAATGGGACGGGTATGGGTAAGCATTTTGGCCCGCGGGCCAACCCGGCCCGGCCCGTATATAGTTTATATATATATATATATATATATAATTTATAGTGTTTTGAGTTTCACATACTCTGATTTTTCATTTATTTTGTTTGGATTATTTTAACTAGTTATACTCGTTTGTAATATAAGATTGTAGGTTTAACTTGACTGTAATGATACTTGTTGTTTATGTATTTGGATTTATTCATTTTTGTGTGTTGATTGTTTTTAGAATTTGTTGGTAGTGCACTATGTAAGTATAATTGGATTGAAAATATGTGTTAAATACATTATATTACTTATTTTGAACGATAAATTTCGGGGGGAAAAGACACATACGGGCCATCCGGGCCAGCCCGACAGCCAGCCCACTTTTTACATGGTGGACATAGACAGCGTTTGTGGCCCGGGCAAGCCGGGCCGGGCCAACCCAACCCGCACCTTACGGGTAGAGTTTTAGATATGGTCCGGCCCGAACCCGCTTTTGTACATGTCTAGGTAATATCTATTTTGTAGCCTTACAATTAATTTGGCCCTTTACTTTGTGAAGTTTATGTATTTCTCTCTTTTATTAATATATTTACTCTTCCATAAAATGAAAATAACTCATGAATATTATATTTGCTTATCCATATCTACCAACCAATGCATTTTATATAAAAGAGCAAGGTAGTGATCTATGACAGATAGCCAAAACACGATCGATCGAGGCTCATTCTAGACTTCCTATTCGACACTTGTATATGTTTGCTTCGTAGTTGGGTCCAACACCAACTAAAAGCTAGTTTTGTGTCTCTATGCATCATATGATCGCTTAATTAAATGAAATGAATGCATCTATACATTTACATAATCCAATTTTGGCCCCACCTACCCTTTCCAAACTAACTTTCGATCTCACTAAATCGGCATTATATTTATAATAGTTTTTATACCATCTTCTCAAATCTTGTGTATTTTAACAAACTATTTTCTAAATAAAATTATTTTAGGGCTATGTTAGATATACTCATATATTTATTTATAAATATCACCCATTCTGCGGAATTAAATTGATCATGAAAATTTGTTTTCATTTTTAATTTTAGTTTTGGTCCAAGTGCATAATTGATTAAACACAATTTCAATTTCGGGTCTAATTGCGAAATTGATTAAATATAACTCCATTTTCGAGTCCCAAATGCGAAACTATTTAAATTCAATTTTGTTTTCACACCCAATGCGGAACCAATTTCGCTTTCTGACCTCAAGGGCGGAATTAATTAAACTCCAATTTTACACTTCGGTTTGGGTGTCGATTAACGTAATTTTATTTGTTATGTTTCACTAAATTGAATTATCAATACTCTTTTGTAAACTTTTTTTTATATTAAATGGCTAGAATGATTTTGATTAATTAAGTTATTGATCTTACTTATTTACTTGAATTCATTATTAATTTTTAATTGAAATATTTCATAAATACCTATCATTTAAGTTATATATATATATATATATATAAAATAGTTTTGATTATTTTCTTAATAAAGCACCTTATATTATATTTTACGTACTCTTGTACATGAAAAATGATGCGGAGATTATACCGCAATGACTTGATCTAGACAAAGAGTCCATTAACACCTTGGAGTATCGGTTTTCTCATACAAAGTTAATCCAACAATGAAGATGAAATGGAATAAACTAAAATGTTGAAAGAAAGAGATGATGATGAACAACTGGTAGAAGGTTAAAGAAGAAAGAATTAAGGAGATCAAATGTGAGAACATTGATCTAGATGATCAAAATCCAAACAATGTCTTACCTCAACCTTTACCCACTACAACCTTACACAAGTTACAATGAAGGCAAGCACAAAAAGGGACTAGTGATGAACTAGGAGCACTAAAATTTAAGGAGATTAATACACATAAGATAAACCTAGAAAGAACAACACAACAATTCAATCAAGCTCTCCTTGAAGTTTTCAGCAATGGCCAAAGGAAAACACATAGTTTTTGTTCAATAAAATTGATGTGAGACCATATCCAACAACTCGTAAAGGACCTATCTCTAGAGCTAGAGCAAATACATTGAAGGAGAAGGATTTGTCATCTTCAAAAGTCATCCAAGAAGAGGATGCTAGCTTGTTGACAACATGTACACCTAAAGGGACTTCATTCACGACTAAGTCTTCTTTAGTGACATTGATCTCTATTGTGGAGGAACCATATATGTGTGAAGATGATCAAGGAAGGAAGGAAAGTGGCTAGAACGAGATTTGTGGAAACCAATAGAAATCTCGGCCCTGAGAACCAAATCTCGCTCGACATTCCAGTCGAGATTTGCTTTTGTCGAGATCAATAAAGATCAAGTCGAGATCTTGTTAGTTGATAGATATTTTATCATGAATACCTTGAAAGCTTTAAACATTCTAAAGGTATATATTTTGGTATTGATCTTGTCTTTTAGGATTATATTTTATCTTTTCAAAGGAATCTCTCATATAAATATCCATAGAAGGACGAGATTTATGGGTAGATTTGATTGATTATTATTTTCACAATATTGTGACTCGTTGCTTCGCTTAAAAAGTTTGTATTTTTATTCATTCACATTCAATCAAAAGAGAAAGCCTTTGATTGAATCGTTGTGAGTCCTGCTAGGTTGTGCTTGTGTGTGTTAATCTTCTTAAAGGTTGGTGCTTTTAGTCAATTTTGGTCCATCCCTGTGCTTGTCTTATTTAGAAGGTTTGTGTAAGGTTGAAGAAGGGAGGGTTAAAGTAAGCTCTTTCTTAAGGAATTTTGATCTAGTTGGTCAACGTTCTTTGCAAGAATACTTTCATTCGTATATTCCTATATTTCCATCAACTTCAATCCATATTATCATCTTCTTATCTATCCATTGCCATTCCATCAATTCACGTTATTTTGTTTATAGTTTTGTAAATCTCGGTCTATCAATAGGAATCTCGGTCAAGATTATAACCAAGATTTGCCCCAGTTATTAATTTCGTGGACTTCTAATCTAGATCGGGAACAATGGTTTTAACTCCGCATCAAAATTTTGATCTACCTAAAAATGAAATCTAGAAAGCCTTTAATATGTTTTAAACGCCTTTTACCTAAAAAGGAAAATACTTAACAAAATAAGTAATCAAACTAATTACAATTCAAAACACAAAACATTTATTATGTTCAAGATCTTAAAGGTTGATAAAATGTCTTAGATGACATTAAATGTCCTAAAATGATATAAATGTCAAAAATGATCTTCTTCACTCCAACTTCCTTAAGGACTCTTCATCACGGACTCTTCCGGCTGCATGGACTCATCCTTGTGTGTGCATGGCTCAATCTCCACGTGTATATATGGGATGGAATGCTCACCATTGTGGCTAAAAATAACTTGCACATGTTGGTTTCCGTCATAGGCTTCTTAGAAATTAAGGATATAAGCATTGTTGTCACTTCTGGTTGGAGGTCTTTAGCCCTTGCTGTAGTGATGTGTCCTTCAGTTGTAGGACCTTGAGGACTTGTAGAGTATGTCAAGGAGGACCCACATCATACTCCTCTTCTTGAAAAAGATTCATCCTCGAATCTCCATTATATTCAAATCTAGACATGTAAGGACTAACATCAATATAGTCATCCGGTAGCTCTATCACATAAGCTTTGTGCTTCCTTTTCTCCTTGATGATCCAAACATAAAATTCTACATGAAATTTCACTCGCTTCTTCACATGGAATGGTGTAAGGTCAAAAGAATTTAGATAATTCAAAACATCAACACACTCATAAGAATGCAGTGATATAGATGAAAGTAAAATCCTAATGTAAGCAAGTTTGACATATGGTAATATAAGCTCAAAGATAGGATCTCTCCCCTTCTTAGCTCTAGGTAAACCCATAAGTACGACCATATTAATACCTTCCCAATGGGCTGCATAAACCGTGGTGTATAAACCTAAATATGCTCATGAGACTCTCCAAACATCTCTTAGTCATGTGAACTACTTTTCCAAAAAATTGTGCCAATAAAAATAATTGTGCAACTCATAATAAGGTTTATCCCTCTCCACAAGACCTATTAAACTTTCCTTCAAGGTCTCTTCCACAACTAAAGGCCTAAAAGGACACCTAAGGATGCACATACTATTAATTTTTAACAAGAATCCTTCCAACAAGTAAAACTCATTCATAGATTCTTTTATCACACATTGCACTTTAGTTACACCAAAATCAACATTAAGAACACATGACTCCTTAATATTCACAATCCTTATCACACCAAAGCCTAAGACGATGACTAAAATAAGCTTCCTTAAAAAAGAAACAATAATTCTCATCCTCAAATCATGATCTTAGGGACCTTAACAAGCATCTCCCAAGTGATATATGAATCTTCCAAGTCATATCTACCTATAACAAACTCCTTAATAAATATATCTTCTAAAATGCTCAAGTCTAAGGTAGTTAATAAAATAAGAAATATCAAATTTGCATGCTCAACTTCATCCTTAATGTCTTTCCTATAAGAATCCACCAATGCTAGAACTCGAGATTACACTTCATAAGTCTCTTTCGGTTTGATCCTAGGGGTTCTAGGATACTCTAAGTTTTGATCTAATGGCAAAACAGAGGGTATGTCCTCGTGGAGAAGTTTTTAGAGAACAATCTAAAGATGGATGCAACAAATCAGAGGCAATATCACAATCAAGATCATTAGCACACTCTAACTCAATTATATACACATTTAGCTCTAGACCATTGATATCATGCTTATGCACATCACACTCAATAATATCATCCAATGAAGATTCATGCGCAAATAACTCATTATCATCTATGTCATGCTCATCACATTCAACATCATCTACAAACTCAAATTCATGCTTAGTTGACTCATTACTAGTTATAGCATGTGATACAATTTTATATTCTAATTGTTGCATGTCTAAGTTATTAAGAAATAAATTAGAAGATTTAGAATCACTCCACTTTGGGATTGCGGTACCCCCACTGGATATCATCGTTGATGATGATGAAGGTGGACTAGGGGTGGGTGGTGTGTTGCGTGAATCATGGTGCTCATGGGGTGGATTCTCCCTTCCTTGCACTTGTATATCCTTATTCTAAGGTTGGTGAACTCGTGGTTCCAATGATTTTAACATGTTGCGGATCTTGTCCTTTTTGGTAAGCGGTGGTGGAGCGTATTGAGCCTCTAGAGTTTTCATACGCTTAGACAAACTTGTCAAGGAATCTACCATTTGCTTCAAAAAGCTCATCATTTCCGGATACCTTGGCTCACTACCCTTGGATTTAGTTGGACTTGGTGACCTAGCCTAGACATGATTAAAACACAAACAAAACAAGCAACCTAGTGAAAGTTAGCAAAAATTAACAACACTCCTCACAAGTGTTATCACAATCTAGTTGTGGTTGTTGTAAGCTTCTTTGATGCAATTGTCTTATATGGATTATAACAATTACTAAATCAATGTCTGAGCTCAAAAAATCAACACACTCCGTGGATGGATATGTTGAGGTACACGGCTGGACAAGTTTAACTCACACAAATGTCACAAAAAATTAACAAAGGAAGAAAATAAAGACTCAACAAGTGTGATTGCAATTAAGTATGACAAACAAAGGGTTAGAAAAGAAAAGAAAAGAAGAGAGGTGCACAAATAAAGGGTTAGAAATGGCCAATGTTTGGACGTTGGAATGGAAAAGGTAAAGGATGCTTTTACTTGTAGTCTTGAAGGTATCTTCACATTCGAAATGATGAAACCTTTGCTCTTCTAGATTCTACAAGATTTAGGATAGTATAAAATGTAAGTATAAAATGTATCTAACAAATATTTTCTATTCTATGATGGCGACGCAGCCGCATCCCCCTCTTTCAACCGTGACCCTGCAACCTTCTCATGCCAATCCCTCGCAACCACCGCCTACGCCACCACCGCCGGATCCTTCAAACACTCCCCCGCCCCCTGGGGATCATCAACAAAATCCTCCGGACCCAAGCGAAACACACCCACAGTCGGCTCTGAACCGACCTCCTGCTACTTATGCCCACGCTGTATCTGGGCCGAAAACTCCAAAAACTGCCCCGCTCGCAAGGAACATTCTCATTGAATCTCGCCGAATGAGAGTGGAGGTGTCAGAAGAGGAAAAGGGCATTACTTTCATTGATATCGATGAGGATATAATGACAGAGCTTAATAATAGATGGAAGTTAGCATTGATTATAAAAGTTCTAGGGAAAACCATTCCTTTCATGACACTGGAGAGACGCTTATACCAAATTTGGGGTCCAAAGGGGAAGATGACAATTATTGATTTGCCAAATAAAAATTACTGTATCCGATTCGAGTTGGAAGCAGATTACTTGAGAGCTTCAATAGAAGGACCTTGGGAGATTTTTGGATACTACATTACGGTAAGACCATGGTTCCCGGACTTCGATCCATATGTGGACAATGTGCAGTCACTTTTGGTCTGGGCAAGACTTTTGAATCTACCGTTACAACTCTATGACGAAGTTGTGCTTTATGGATTGGCCTCACCACTTGGCAGACCCTTGAAGGTAGACCTCAATACCTTATATGCAACTAGGGGAAAGTTTGCGAGAGTATGTGTAGAAATCGACTTGGAGAAGCCCCTAATGGGCACCATAATGATTCGAGGAAGACGTATTCATGTTGAATACAAGGGCTTAAATGCAATCTGTTACAAATGTGGAAAATATGGGCATACGGTTGATAGGTGTCAGGTACAAAGCTCCCCTCCGAAAGATTCTTTACCGGCACAACCTATTGTTCCCTCAAGGGACCCCAGACAGGAGACAAATGAGGAACAAACGCATATGACCACTACAACTCAGGAAAACACTGAACCTAATCTAGGGCCTTGGATGACAGTAACTAGGCAACGCCGGCATAGTCGTGCTCAAGGAAAACAAAGTATGCAGCAAGAAATTCAGGTCAGAATAAAAAACAAGTTTGAAAATCTGGCAAAGAATAGGGGAAACAAAGAGCCAACTGAAGTCTACAGTAAGCATGCAAACCCTAATCCCCCTACCCATGCAACCTCTGTTAAAGGCTCCAACATCAGCCAATCTAGAGACGCAGATTCTCATCTACAATCCAAGGAACCTACATTGTCAAGCCAAAGACCAGATGTTATGGTCCCCTTATCCAGCACTGTACCCCCAAATACCACCCTGCTCAAAAAAAGAGGCCGTCCAGATGATCAATATAACATAAGAAGGGAAGCTGCACATATCCAAGCATTACATGGTAATGAACTGATAGTAGAAAATCGTGATAATAATGCAACAATGGAGGTGGATGCGACACCATCAAGAGACTATATAGATAGTGACAATAGTACAAAAGCAGCAAACCAAGAGCATGGTGAGCCCGTTAATGGAGTACCCAGAGGGTTAGCCAGTGATTATGAAGATGTAATGGAGGTTGGTGAGAGCTCTTCCCCCCAACCATCCAATTCCAACTAATGCCCACACTTCCCTCCTCAACACGATTAATATGAATCTATTATTCTGGAATTGTAGAGGAGCAGCTAACCGACGCTTTCGTAAAGCAGTTCGGTATATGATCAATCGACATCAAGTGGACATTCTGGCTCTTTTTGAAACAAAAATATCGGGACCTGCAGCACAAGAGGTATGTTCAAAAATAGGCTTCACGAAGAACACCAGAATTGAAGCTAGCGGATTTGAAGGGGGTATATGGCTGTGCTGGAATGAATCTAATTTTACAGTCACACTCGAGCACTCCACTGAGAGTTTCATTCAAGCAACTATTATGAAAGACTCTAATGCTTTTAATTTGTTTGCTGTCTATAACCCACCCACCCCAGAGAGACGCAGGGAAGCATGGGTCGCTCTTCAGGAACGCATACGGAACTGTAATGGGCCTATACTCGTGGGAGGGGATTTTAATTCAACCACACAACATGAGGAGCACTCAAGAGGGTTGTTGTCACATGACTCTTCAAGGTTTCGGTTATGGATTGATGAAACAAACCTAATTGACATGGGATTCTCTAGACCTAAGTTCACTTGGTCACGAGGAAAAGAATCAAGAACATACGTTGCAAAAAGATTGGATAGAGTGCTTACCAACTGTGAGGGAAGGGTATTTTGGCCTGAGGCAACTATTAGGCATCTTCCAGCCTTGTCTTCGGACCACTGTCCTATTCTTTGCGCCCTACAACCCAAGCGAGCCTTTAACAAAGCAAGGAGGCCTTTTCGATTTGAATCTGCTTGGCTTACACATCCGGGTTTCTTGGATCTTATAAGAAAGGAGTGGGATCATAGTAAGACTTTTACTTTGGCTTTAAAGCAACTGCAAAGTAGCATTCTTAAATGGAACAAAAAGGTATTTGGCTTTGTCTCGACAAGGAAAGAAGCCATAATCATGAGACTGGATGCTATCCAGCGTAATCTTGAGGCAGGAGTGAATCAAGAGAGTCTTGATCTTCTGCAACAAGTGCAGGAGGAGTTCGAACTAGCTCTCACTCAGGAGGAATTAATATGATTCCAAAAATCTAGAGAAAACTGGATTTGCTATGGGGATAGAAATACAAGTTTCTTTCACTTGTCAACTGTTGTTAGGAGGCGCAGAAATCGCATTGAGAGACTGAAAAATGGTGAGGGAGTCTGGATATCGGACCAAATTCAAATTGAACAACAAGCTCAAGAGTTCTTCATTCAACTTTATGCTCCCAGTAATCAAGACTCAATAACTGTAAGCTCATTTATATCCTCTTTCCCACCCATTGATAATGCTGATTTAACTAACCTTGAAGTTAGAATCAATGAAGAGGAGGTCCTCAGCGCTGTTAGATCAATGGGCCCTTGGAAAGCTCCTGGGCCGGATGGCTTCCAACCGGGTGTATATCTGCAATGTTGGATGCAACTGGGCCCTTCAATCACAAAATGCATTACGGAATTCTGGGAGACTGGGATAATGCAGGAAGGCTTCAATGATACTCTCTTGGCCCTTATCCCGAAAGTATCAAAGCCGGAGACCCTTTCACAACTCAGGCCTATAAGCTTATGTAATGTGTCTTATAAGCTAGTGACAAAAATAATGGTGCGTAGGCTACAAGGTATAATCAGTAAACTGATTGGCCCGACTCAGAGCAGCTTTATACCTAGAAGACTTATTGAGGATAATGTTGTCATTGTCCAAGAGATAGTTGATTCAATGGCAAGAAAGAGATCAGGGAAAAGATGGATGACAATAAAATTGGATCTCGAGAAGGCGTATAACAGACTAAGCTGGGAGTTCATAGAGGAAACGCTTCGTCTGGCTGGTTTCCCTAACCGTTGGGTGGACCGCATTATGTGTTGTGTCTCCTCTTCTAAGTTGAGAGTCCTGTGGAATGGGGAAATGCTATCTGAATTCAAACCGTCAAGAGGAATCCGACAGGGAGATCCAATATCGCCCTACATTTTTGTTCTATGTATCCAAAGACTCTCACATTACATCTTGCAAGCTGTAAATGAAGGCCGATGGAAACCCATCAAATTATCCAGGGATGCACCACCAATCTCGCACATCTTCTTCGCTGATGATATTGTTTTATTTGCGGAAGCTTCGACGTCCCAAATGAAAATCATTAAAGAATGCATATAACATTTTTGTGGAGTCTCTGGGCAGCGAATCAGCTTAAGCAAGTCCAGTCTACTTGTCACACCAAATGTTGATGTCCGTCTTAGAGCAAGACTGGAGAACATCAGTGGCCTATCTACGAGAGAAGACTTTGGTAAATACCTGGGCATACCAATTCTAAGCAAGAGGTCAGTGGGTACATATTACGATTTTCTACTGCAAAATGCTCATAACAAGCTTGCAAGCTGGAAAGGAAAAACTCTCAGTTTAGCGGGCAGACTAACTCTTACTAAGTCAGTCATTCTCTCTATCCCAAGTTATGCTATGAAAACTATCAAGCTACCTGCATCCTTCATCAAAAAATTTGAAATGCTCTGCCGTAGTTTTATCTAGAATGGTGCTGATGGTGAGAGGAAGATGTCCCTTGTGGCGTGGGACACCCTTTGTACTCCGAAAGCACTTGGAGGAGCAGGACTCAGGTCCCTGAAAGATAGCAACACTGCGGCGCTGGGGAAATTGAGCTGGAGAGTTATCACAGAGAGAGAAACATTATGGGCGGCAACCATAATCGCAAAGTACAATCTGGGAGATCAAAGGGAGATCATAAACATTGCAAGATCAAAAAAAGGCTCGATTATCCTTAAGAGTATTGTTTGGGGAATTGTGGAGGTTGTTCGTTCGGGTTTTGCCTGGAGGTTAGGAGACGGACGTACCACTGCGTTCTGGACGGACCGCTGGATAACGGATACTCCCCTGAGGGAGTTTCTCTTTGTCCAATTGATGATAGCACAGTTACTTCAAAGGTAAGAGAATTTTGGGTCGAGGGCCAGGGATGGGACTGGTCTACCCTGTCATCGACTCTTCCTGCATCTATCTCCCTGAAACTGGCATCCTGTAGGATTTTCGAGGACCTTGAAGTGGAAGATTCAATTTATTGGCCATATGAGGGCAATGGTAACTTCTCAATCAAATCTGCTTATCACTTTCTCAGATTTAGAAATGCTGCACTCCCCAGAGACTCCATCTATACAGTGATATGGAGATTGCAGGTCCCTGAAAGAATTAAGGTATTCTTATGGACTGCGGCCTTTGGTAAGACTCTCACCAACGCTGAGAGGCACAGAAGACACATCGCCAATTCTCCTAATTGCAATAGATGCCCAAATCAGCCTGAAACCCTATTGCACATATGCAGAGATTGCCTGGAGGCAAACAGGAATTGGATGCATTATAATCAAGACTATCTTCCGGAGGGTTTCTATTCTCTCCAGACTGAAGAATGGTTCACTTTGAATCTCAGGAGTTCAACCCTAACGGAGGATGGATTACTATGGAGTACGATTTTTGCATACACTGTGTGGTGGCTCTGGAAATAGCGCTGTAATTACATTTTCAGGCAAACCATCCCCCTCCCTCAACAAAGCAGTTTTATCATGGCCCAAGCTAAAGAGTACTTAGTCACAGTGCGAAGAGTAAAGAGCATGGGTAAGGTTACAGCTAAGCAGGAATTATGCATCTCCTGGGAAAGACCTCCTACGGGATGGTATAAATGGAACTCGGATGGGTCTGTGAGACAAACAAATGGGAAAGCTACTGCTGGGGGCATTCTAAGGAATGAAGATGGTCAATGGGTCCAAGGGGGGAGTTCACAACATTGGAAGTTGTTCAGTATTAGCTGTTGAGCTGTAGGGATTGATGCTTGGTCTTGAAACCTGCTGGAATCTGGGACTTCGAAAAGTTATCTTTGAGACTGATTCCCTTCTCACTGTTAATCTCGTTAAAACGAAGATTACTGATCGACATCCACTTTTTAGCCTGGTAGCACGTTGCCAAGGCTTCATTCCTAAAAGTTGGACTATCCAACTCCGACATATTTACCGCGAAGCTAATAGCGCTGCGGATTTCCTTGCTAACTACGCTTATCATTTCCCTTTAGGGGTACACCTCCTGGACAGTCCTCCAGAAGGAGTTATGCATTTCATCACAAACGACTTTAGGGGCCTCGCTCTCCCCCGGATTTTGCCTATGTAAGATTTGGATGTTTGATTGCGCTTTGGCGCGGGAGTTTTTCACACTCCTACTTACCAAAAAAAAAAAAAAAATTTCTATTCTATCTTTTCTTTTATTTTCTTTTTCTTTCTTTTCCTTTCTTTTCGTTTTTCTTTATTTTCTTGGCATGGGTGACATTCTAAATAGAAATAAATAAAGAAAAATGGGATTAAAAATACAAAATAAAGAAAGTAAAACTAATAAGAAAGTCTACTAGTAGTTGTTACAAACAAGGAATTTTGTGGACCTCTTTTACTCTCTTCACATGGCTGATGCGATTGGGAGAGTGCGTCAATTTTTTTGTATTTGGATGTTACAATGGAAAAAAACATATTGGAGTTTGATGTTGAAGAAAGATAGAGGATGTTGGTGCTAAGGTGGTTAAAATGGTGGTTATGAAGCGGTTTTGGGTAGCTCTTCTCCAATCAACACAAACACAAGTAAGTTAGACTCAAATGGAGTTGTTTTGTAAGACTCTAAGAAGAAAAGAAAGCCAGAAATGACGTGAACCAAAGAGAAGACACCAAACATCAATGGTGATAGGCACACAATCACTCTATGTCATCTAGCTCTGATACCACTTTGATGCGGAGTTAAGACTACAATAGACTTGATCCAGATAAGAGTCCTACAAGTACCTTGATGAGACGGTTTCCCCTTCAAACAAGCACAAAAATCAGAAATGAAGCAAGATGGAAACCGGTAATGGAAGAGAAGAAATGGAATTGAGTTGGACGAAATATAGATGGACTAGAACAAGAAAGAACCAAGGGGATCAATTTACAAGGACCTTGATCAAAGATGATCAAAACTCAAGCAACTGTCTTACCTTAACCCTTACCCTTTACAACCTTACACAAACCTTCAATGGAGACAAATATAAGAAGGGACTAATGAAGAACTAATAGCACGTGTCTCTAAAATCAATTATTAACATATAGTAGTAGAACTTGATTAGTTTTGATACTATATACGGAAACAAAATGAAGGAAAGCAAGTGCATTTTGCATGAAACCAAAAGAAATGATTCCAAAAAATTTCATGAAGAAGGTACGTATATGGACTAGATTCGTTTTTATTCCGTTTTCGTTTTCGGAATTACAACCAAACGGGAATTAATGTAATAAAAGTTTTAAACCTTAGAATTCATAGTTGTGATCATTATGTAGGACGAACTCTAGCTAAAGGTATTTTGATCAACTAAATCAATATATCACTAGAAAAATTTATATATTTTAATTTTTATAATTTATGGTATATAAGGTGAATTTATCTTAAAAACTATGCATATTCTTTTTAAGAAAAAAAAAAAAAAAAACCTGTTTACAGCTGCTGATCACATGAAGCGTTTTGATTTTAACTTTGCAACGTGTTTGCTGATAAGATTTATCTACACATTTCGTGACTTCATGTCGATCGCCAGCTTGGCTCAATTTGCAGTTTTGCACCCACGTCGGTCACATACACCTAACCCTGACTTATACAACCATCATTATTCATTACGCGCTTTCCTTCGGCCTCAACGGCTATAAGACTCATCTCCTGACCAAGTCAATAGCAAACCGCCTTCCTATATAACTAATCATTCCATTCAATTCCCACACAGAACTCCAGGTTACAGTTCCATTCCGAATTCTCGGGTTCTTAGAACTCCGATATTTGATAATGGACTGCCTGGTGGCTCCGGTTCAAGTCATCAAGCGACGCTTCTCCGGCCGATTTGCGTACCGGGTATTGGAAGAGGAAGAAGATGATCAGTCTGGATTCGGATCCGATTACGTGACGGTGGTTGTTGGGAAAGAGAAGAGAGAATTCCGGGTCGACCCGTTTGTGCTCCAGGAAAACCCTTTCCGGGTTTTGATTGACTTGGTCAACGGGAACACCGGTCAAAGCTGCCGGGGACATAGGGTGGTTCTGGTGGACCTGGATGCGATTCTGTTTGAGCACTTGTTGTGGTTGATGACTAATGATTCTTCTTCCTTTTTCAATCTCAATCTCAAGGAAATCGTCGACTTTTATGCCCTGGAAAATTAGAATTGCTCGCTCATCTTGATCGAGTTCTATATTAATTTTGTTTTACTTAATTTTATATGTGATATGATTTGTATGACAAATGTGTACATGAATATATAGTAGTATGATGATGACACGAAAGGACGTTTTGTACAAGCGTTTAGATTAATTAATTTGTAACATGCTATATCTCTATTTACACAGATATTTGAATTTTAATCAATAAATATTATAAGAGGAGTTTAATTACACAAAAATAAATTTACTAGATATCATTCTAACGCCACCTTATAAAAAATTTTTTTGACAAAATCTGACGTGATGACGTAAAGTGAGATTGTGTGTCACTTCATTAATTATAAATTTTTTTTTTGAGCACTGGAAGCTCACTACAAAGGGCAACCCTATGTTTGCCTCTTCAAGAAACTCAAGGCCCTCAAGCCTAAACTCAAGAGGTTCCCTAGCTCTAAACTTGAGCACATTTCCATGAGATTGCTACTCACAAGTCTCTCCTCCAAAGCACCCAAATTGCACTTCAAACCAATCCCCACTACATAATCCTTCAGGAAACGAGAAAGACCATACTCACAACTTACTTCCTCCATGAACCTTCACCGCACCATCCTTAGCCAACTTGCCAAGACCAAATGGACCATCCATGGCGACCAGTGTGACTCTTACTTCTTCAGGTCTATCCAAGCTAGAAGAAGTGCAAACTCCATCAAATTCATCAAAGACTCTTCAAACACTACCTACCATGACCCATCCAAAATAGCCTTGACCATCACCGATCACTTCTTCTCCATCTTGAACCCTCCATCCATCCAAACCTCTCCCCCACCAACAACCTATGAACTCCCCACCCTAAAACCCAATGACTTTGATTTCCTTTCCATACAGGTTACACCCGATGATGTCAAGAAGACCTTATTCAGCATTGGTGACAACAAGGCCCCAGGTCCGGACGGCTTCAATGCTTATTTCTTCAAGAGATCCTGGAGCACTATCAGGGATGATTTCACAGCTGCCATTCTCGACTTCTTCTCCACCGACAAGCTCCTGAAGCTCATTAACCACACCTCCATCTCTTTTATACCCAAATGTGACAACCCCTCATCCCCCGCTGACTATAGACCCATATTCTATTGCAACACAACATACAAAACCATAACCAAAATCATTGCCTCCCGAATCAACTCTATCCTCCCCAACCTCATAGGCAACTACCAAAGCGCCTTTGTAAGCAAAAGGAACATCAAGCACAACATACTCCTCTGCCAAGAGTTGCTCCACAAATACTCCAGGAAACACATCTGCCCGAGAGCAACTTTAATTATTGATATCACCAAGGCTTTTGACACTATTGATCATAGCTTCATCATCCACTGCCTCCGCATGATGGGCTTCCCAAACCACCTTATCCTCTTGATTCAGGAGTGCATCTCTTCGGCTTCTTACTCAATCAACATCAATGGTTGCCTCTCTGGTCACGTCAAGGGCTCCAGGGGCCTCAGACAAGGATGCCCCCTCTCCCCTCCCCTCTTTGCTATCGCCCTTGAATACCTCTCTGCCAAAAAATTAAATCCCACACTGCTACCCCCAATTTCAACTACCATCCCAAGTGCCACCATCCCAATATCACCCACATCTGCTTCGTTGATGACATCCTTATCTTCTCCAAGGGCGATGCCATCTCCATCCTAATCCTTAAAGCTTCCCTTGCTGAGTTTGGGTTGTACTCCGGGCTTAAGATCAATATCCTAAAATCAGCCTTATACCTTGGAGGTATTCCCTCCCACTCTACTCTCTCCATTGCTCGTGATATCGGGTTCTCTATTGGCTCTCTTCCCTTCCTCTATCTTGGTGTCTTTGTCGGTAGCAAATAGCTCAAACTTCGGGACTACCAGCCTCTCATCCACAAGATCACCAAACGTATCCATTCCTGGAGTGCAAAACTCCTTTCTTACGCCGGCAGGATCCAAATCATCAACTCCATCCTTCAATCCATGTACCACTACTGGTGCATTGTTTACTTGATCCCATCCACCATCATCAACAAGATCCAAGGGCTTCTTATATCCTTTCTTTGGTTTGGAAAGGAGGCTAGCCACCATTCTCTTGTCGCTTGGAACTCTACATGTATGCCTAAGCATTGTGGTGGCCTGGGCTTCAAAGACATCCTTGCCCGGAATAAGGTCTGCTTCACTCACCTCCTTTATGATATTGCCACTAACCCCAACTCTATCTGGAGCACCTGGATAACCCACAACATTCTCAAAGGCCAGTCCATCTGGCACACTTTTGCTCGTACCAACCACAACTACTCCTGGAGAAGCATCATCAGGATCAGAGATGAAATCATCAAACTAACCCATTGTCATCACAACCTGAACTGCCTAACCTCCATTACCTATCCTAATGGGAAATTCTCCTCTAAAGGTACCTACGACATATTCAGAAGAACCTCCCTCCCCACCTCCAACACCAACTTCAAACCTATCTGGCTCAACTTTAACATTCTCAAATGCAGTGTCATCACGTGGATTGCTTGGCTCAACCATCTTCCCACTCTTGACAGACTCCGATAGTGGAACATCATCACCAATGACATGTGTAGGCTCTGTCAAACCTTCACCGAAGATTCCAACCACCTTTGGAACCGCTGCATCTATACTTCCCTTGTCCTCGATATAGTCTCAAGATGGACTAGGACCCCCTACCCACCACCATACCTCAATAACCCTTGGCATTGGCTTGCTTATATCCCTAACCCTAAGGGTAAACTTGAAGACTGCGTCCGGATATGCTCCTTCACCTCCTACATCTACTTCACTTGGAGAGCCCATAACCTCCTAATCCACAACAACACTTTCACCCGTGCCTTGGACTGCGCCAACCTGATCATCACTACTACAAAGAACCACCTTGCTCACATTTGGAAAGACAAATCCCCTGAGTCCACCGCCTATGCTTCAAGAATCGGCATTCATCTAGTTTAATTCTCTCCCCCCCTCTCCTCTCTTTTCTTTAGTCATTCAGATGTTGTACCCTAATAACGAAGACGTTATAACACCCCCCCTTTTTTGCTTCTAATATACGTACATTTTCAAAAATAAAAATAAAAATTTGAGTTGAATTTATAAAGAAAATATATGCCGTTGAAGCGCAGTCAATGCTCGTGAATGACGCAGTGAGTCTCTGGTACATAAACACATACACATACATATATGTGTACGTGTGGTCTCATTCGGGTGAGGAGCCTCCATGTAGAGAGGAGGTGAGGATAAAATTTGCTCATTTTTTGTCGTGATTACTTTAATTTAATTTAATTCACTAAACGTTTATTTTTCTAATTTTTCAGAAATGAATGCATTATTTTGTTCATAATTGTGAGGACTTCTCACCATATATATATATATATATATAGATAGATAGATAGATAGATAGATAGATAGATAGATAGATAGATAGATAGATAGATAGATAGATAGATAGATAGATCGATCGATAGATAGATAGATAGATAGAGAGAGAGAGAGAACAACCTCTATCGTGTATACATGAAAACAAATTGTAACCATCCAATTTTTAAAATTCAATGGACTAGATTAATGATTGAAAATGATAAATAAAAAATCAATTAATGAATAATACTTACTCACTCTCATTAAAGGAGAGTGCACACACTCTCTATTAATTGTTTTTTAAAAATATTCATGAAGTATTGTATTATAGGAAACCGTTCGTTAAAAAAGATTAACCAGATATCTCCTTCCTCCTCTCTATTATTCGTTCAACTCCATTAACAGATCTTCCCCATTCGATCCAATGAAAAACGAAACAAAGGGAAATCCAGATTGATTGTCCATTTGCAAATTTATTCAATTCGTTCCCTGTACAACTTTTGTTCAAGTCCACTACAACTGAATTCAACAAGCTTTCATATCCCGTCAAAAAAATCAGTTTGATTGTCCATCTGCAAATCTGAGCAAGGGTATGTATTCAAATGTACTCTTTGTTTTTTAAATCGTTTTGGCATAACTCGTGTGAAGAACCGATAGAATGGTAGTGTTACATTATTGTAACTCGTATGAAGAACCGATAGAATCACCAAATTCGATGTTGATAATAAATAAATAAATAAAAGATTAACTACGAATAACAAATTTGTATCATTTTAGTTTTAGTTGAAAAGGTCATTATAATTACGAATAAAATACATTGACGCCTAATAGTGTATTGATTTTTTCAGGCACAACCAAACAATGGGAGGTTTATAAGTCTAATGCAATTCAAGAAGCTTACAGATAGAATGGTAGTGTTGCATTGTTGTAACTCGTATGAAGAACCGATAAAAATAAAAAATTCAATGTTGATTATAAATGAAATAAACAGATTAACTACGAATAAAAAATTTGTATCATTTTAGTTTCAGTTGAAAAGATCATTATAATTACGAATAAAATTACATTGACGCCTAATAGTGTATTCGTTTTTCAGGCAAAACCAAACAATGAGAGGTTTATAAGTCTAATGCAGTTCAAGAAGCCGAAGATATGATTTTCATTTTTCAAAATTTAGAATGTGATGAGGATATACCGGTTGGTTTTGCCAAGACAAAAACGCCAGATGGATCAGTGTATTGGATACCAATGTGCGATGAAATGTTGGTACTCGTATGAAGGGTTCCTTGGAAAATGCAACAAGCAAGGTTGTAAAACCTTTAAGGAAGTGTGCTCGGTGTAAGAAGCTTACAGATCATGACAAACGGAACTACAAGGAAGTTATGTAGAATATAGTTAGTGTTATCTGACATTATTTGAATTCGTAATTATTCAAACCTTTCAGTCCATTTAAGAGTTAAGGATTTTGACTAATAACTGTTGTTTTATCTTTAAAAATTAATGTTTATCAACAATGTTATATTTCACTTAAAACGTTTGTAATTACGAAATTACTACCTATCTACAATGTTATATCTCACTTAAAAAACGTTTGTAATTACGAATAATTGCTATTATATCAAACACAAGTAAATAGATAATATATTATTGGCATTTTAGTTTTTAAACCGCATAGTGAAAATTATACAAATCATACATAGCATTGACCAAATTACAATCACTTATAATAACTACGATTAATATATTAATCGATATGACAACTTTATAACAAAACTAATATTAACTATGAATAAACATTCATCAAACATCCACGACACATCGATTAATATCCAGTCAAATCAAAGTAGACATAAACAAAATAAATCCAACAATATTCCTAAAAAACCATAAACACAACTAAATTTGAAGATGTCAGATTGCTACTAGTAGAGGAGATTAAGTCAAGGAAGTTTATCCAAACAATCATCACTATCATCCATTTTTTATGTCCACACGTCAATCTGTTTAGCACCCATCACCAAAGTTGTCAAAAGGTTCTCCTTAACCTCATTAAGCTCACTGGTAAGGATTCGGTGCAGCTATTGAACCCTTAATGTCCTTAGACTCTGTACTCTCTGATACTTGAAGCCACATTCCCACTTAGCACGACCTTTGTAGGTTTCCATATGCCTCATAGCATATATTCCATAGTCGTCGGATACCTTGTTATCTTTCCACGCCATCTTCAAAACCTTAGCTTCATCTACCCCTCGTATCCTACCACCAATCAAGTCTAATCCAACCTCACAAAGGTATAGACCATAGAGCAACGCCTGAAATTAATGTAACATACAATGAATAATTACGAATCCAACGATTAAATTGATGTTTCAAACTAAACCGTACCAGCCGAGTGACGAAGTAATTGTAATCAGTTTCGGAATCTCTACGATTATCAAGTATCTCAGCCATAATTATTCATAGTTAGTTCCGGATATATATACATACTGTATTAACATACATGATTAGTAAATTCCATAATTATTCATAGTTAGTTCCAGATTTTCAAATATAATATGCACCATATATACACATTATTCATATTTATCATCATACCAAAACATATATTTCATCAACAATAATAACAACTGCACCATCAAATATTGTTATTCAAACCAAATGGAAAACAATCGCAACATCAACATTATTCGTAATTATAAAATATACTTTCTCAACAAATACCAACAACGTTAGTTTAAGGTTACACTTTTTATTCATAATTATTAAAGCAAAAACTGTATTTGGAACAAGGGCAAAGCAACCACAAATCGCAAGATGTTGAACAAGATATATTATATCAGACAATAACCTCAAATTCATTTATTCCCACAAACCTTTCTACAACTATGTTGGGTAAAACTTAACAAAAAGGGGATAGATTTCACCATACTAATAAAAAAACAACCACCAATATTCAACCAAAACAATCAATCAATATATACCTATAGAAGATTCTGCCATTACTCCCTATACTGTCCTCTTTCAATCAAGAAAATTTCACAAAAGATGACTGTTGTCACGCAACCAGCTGCAACAGAACAAACCCTGTACACACACTCAAACTTCTTTATACTTGACTTGTCATATATAAATGAGAAAACACGGACAAATACTGTTAATGGAATTAAGTAAGTACAATATAATATCCAAACCACACTTGAACATGCATGCACTAGACTTGTAAGAATAAAACCATCTTCAAACTAATTTTGCCTTATTTCTTATGAGGAAATAAACCCAACCTAAACTGGACTAATTAATGGATCGTCAATTGCCAACAACAATCATACCTAAAGTCACTAATTAATTATGAATAATGACAATAATATTGTTTCTTATGAGTTCAACAAACATACCTAAAGTCTACCAATTGCAGTTATATGTTCATAAATCTAATACAACACTAGACGGTGGCTATCAATTGCCGGCAACAATCAAAAGAGTAGGGCGAGAATCGTCAAAATCATTAACCAAAAAATTAGGGTTTAATATGAACCATACCTGATGTCGACTGGATTCCTGGAGCCGCACCAATTTCGCACTTTCGAACCAGGTTGGGTTGGGCAACAGACGAAGAAAGCCAGTCTGGTTCCCGCCATCGACTTTGCGCCCAATACGAAGGAAGGTGACTGTGAGCGCCGTCGACCTTGCGATGCCTACGAAGAAACTTGGGCTGGTGCGCGCCGTCGTTCTTGCGCCGACAACGGAGGAATCGAGACTGGAGCGCGCCGTAAACCTAGCGCCTCCAAACGTCGGAGCCCTTCCTTCTGGTTGCGCGAATCCGATTTCCAAAATCTGCCACAAAAATCGCCCCTCTTTTGGAATGTGAACAGTTACGGTGTTAAATGAAAAGAGAGTTACGAGTATTGGAGTAATGGGAGGCGCGTGAAGGAGTAAAAAATTTCACAATAATTACAATATATACTCTAAATCTCAACCTTTAATACTAACAATCTGACGGTCTACGATTGTTCTCATGTATACAAGATAAGGTTGTTCTCATGGGAACCACAACCTATATATATATATATATATATATATATATATATATATATATATATATATATATATATATATATATATATATGGGGTTGAGTTCAAGTGGAAAGGGGTCTTAATATCTAGAGAGGATCCGCAATCGTTGGATCAAATAACAATTGTTTAAACATAAAATGTATTTGTTCAAATATATTCGAAATTGTTCAAATATATCAAGTGGCCAACTATATACCTAATTGTTCACATGTTAATTTATATGTTCCATTCTTAAACTAAACCTTTGTTCAAGTACATGATAGTGTTAATTAATTTGGACAAATCACAATCCTTGATTATTTTTGAACCAAGGGTTGTGAGTCCTTCCAACTTTTGACTCTAATTAAAACCCCTTTCTATATCATCTAAATCCTATATATATTTTGTGAAAGAGAGATGTACTAGATAATATAATCTATCTTGTCATTCATTACTAAAACAGTGTGAGATACATGGACTAGAATACACGGTGTTAGGTTAAAGCTACCATTGGACGGCTAATATATGGGCCGAAGTCCATGGGTCATGTATTAGTCATGGTAAGCTCCCTCGAGCCAAAGTCTGATAGTTAGAGTTTTTTTCACAATAAAATAAACCTTGATGTGGACAGAGGCTTAGTGAGTGCATCAACAGTCTAATCTTGAGAGAAAATGAAGCTATTTGTAGGGTCTTCCTTGTCATTTGTTCTCGGACAAATTGATCGTCGAGTTCAATGTGTTTAGTCCGTTGGTGGAAGATTGGATTCGCTGCTAGATACGCTGTGTCCATATTGTCACATCAAAGAAGTGGTGGTTTTTTCAATACAATGTCAAGTTCAAAGAGAAGACTTTGCATCAATATCAGTTCACAAGTTGTTTGAGCAAGAGCACGGAATTCTACCTTAGTGGGCGACCAAGATACTTTAGGTTGCTTCTTAGATGACTAAGATGCAAGTGAATTTCTAAGGTAAGCATAATAGGTTGCGGTGAAGCGTCGGTCGGTAGGATCACTTGCCCATCTGCTTCATAAAAGGCGGTTGATAGCATGAATTATAGTCTATATTTTGAGGTTTGTTTGGACGTTTTATCTTTCATAATCTGCATGTTTGTATGTACATTATGTGATTTTACTACCATTTCATCTACCTTTGCGAGAATCGAGGTCTACACCTAGTTTCGTTGTAATTGCAGGTAATATGGTACGTTTTGCATCAAAAAGGAGCAAAAGGAGTCATGAGTCATTTGGAGCTACATCCAGGAAGCATAGCCATGGATTAAAGATTTACTTTGGACCAATTTTGAGAGATTTCACATTCAGTTGTGAGTCACCTCGGTTGACCACAGATTCGCCTCGACCGAGGTGATCCAGAGAGGCCGACTCGACCGAGGCGAACACCTAGGACGCGGCGAGAATATTTTATTCTTGGAGGAGATCTTTTAAATTTGGAAAGTGATCTTATATTTTTGGGCTTGACTCCTGGAAGGAAGGAGATATGCAGAATCATATATTTTACCTATATTTATGGGAGAATATCTTTCTAAGATTTATTATCTTTGGAGGGTTATTTTCCTATAAAAAGGGTTGGATTTCCACAAATCCGGAGATCCGCTATCAGCGCAAGAGAGTTATTTACGCAGCAGCAGCCTACTCCAAGTTGGGAGATTTGAAGAACCTTTTTGAAGGTTGAAGGAACATTGAAGTCCATAGCTTTTATAGCTTTATTGAAGGGTTTTGTAAGATTGTCTTCAATTCCCTCCATTGTTGTCTTATCTTTTTGGATTGTTATCCAAGGAACGCTTTGTTGTGATATTTGATTCAGTAATTGAAGTCTTTTCATTAAATTCTTCTTTGTCCAAATATTCACTTTCTTCCCATATATTTTAATACTTTCATTATGATGATGAGTGGCTAATTTCCTTGTGTGATTCTAGGGTGATTGGCTGAAGGTTGTGGGAAAAACAATGATAGAATAATCTTAGATTCCAGTAGGATCCTGAAAGTTCGAGTCTTTAGCCTTAACCCTAAGCATCTCGTTCAGTCGATGAACACCTCGGCCGGGGTGGAATTCTTCTGACCGAGGTGACTTATCTGATCCATAACTGAGAGTTAAGTGTTAGAGTTTGCCAAATCCTATTCTTATTACACCTTTCCTGGTTCAAAGCAAGCTTAGGATGAGACTTACCCGGTAATTCCTTAGTTTGTGTATTAACGATCATAAGTGTAGGTAATAAAGGTTTATCCTTTATTGGGGTTTGAGTGTGCTTCCATCCCATCTTTGTGAGTTAGCCTGAGATTTACCCGGTAAAGGTTGATTATATTCCCTTAGATGGTGTGTTAGTTTGAGGTTATAGTTCTTTATCTTAATTCTTTGAGACTTACCCGGTAATAGGAGTTACGGTTTTGGATTAGTGAGTAGTGAGACTTACCCGGTGATCTACTCCACATTAGTAACACCTTCCCTTTGCAAAAATCTCAGCTTTGTCCGCTTATCTTTAGATCTTGAGTTGGAACCACAACTAGATGCTTTAATCCCTAGAATTGCATGTTTGCTTTATTGACTTCTTATTCATCTTTGATTGTGTTAATCGCTCTTGTGGTTAGTATTGACATAAGCACACCGTATTGACTTTGTTTCACCGAGTCCCTGTGATCGACCCCTGGAATTTTCTTGCTTTTACTACGATTGACCCGTACACTGCGGGTTCGCATCCTTGTTTTAAGCTTAAGTCTAGGGTTATAAATTTAAAGCTTGCACACACCGTTTGGAGCGAACAAGTTTTTGGCGCCGTTGCCGGGGACTTGGTCTAGACCGAGCCGGTACGGGTTGCTCTTGGGGCGCTTGCCCCGTTTCATCTAACCACTCTACTTGAGTGACTTTTGCAGGTTCTTTCTTAGGTATATGCGAAGAACCCGCGCTGGGAAGGAAATCGTTCCCTACGATCCCGAACCAGAAAAGACATACAAGAGACGCTTAAGAGAAGCGAAGATGGCCCAACAAGACGATCGTGATCTTGCGGCCCAATTGAAAGAGGCGCTAGAGCTGCTACGCCTCAGCAAGGAAGAACTCAGACAAGAGAAAGAAGAGAATAGCACCAGGACTGCAGCAATCGAAGCTGAGATAACAGTCATACGAGAACAGGTTCTACCTCGACCGAGGGAAGATCCTCCTGTTGATCCGCGACCGAGGCAGATTCCAGTACCTGACGCCCCGGCCGATGTACTTCCACCTCGGATGCCCGTCCGAGATGTTCTTCTTGCAGGAATCCCACAAACCCTAGGTTAAAGGATGGACCCTAATCAACAACTGAGGCGTCCAGGAGTGAACCTAGGAGATCCAGCAGATCATGACTACGAACTTCGACCGCAAGTTCTAGCCATGATTCGCCAATGCCAATTCGGAGGGCTAGAGAAAGAGTCGCCGCATCAACATCTCCAAAACTACGAGATCTTGATGGAAACCTTGCGACCCCCCAGAATTGAGAATAACAACTACAAGCTAAGACCTTTTTACTTTTCTTTAAAAGATAGAGCTCTTACTTGGTATCAATCTCTTCCTCCAGGAAAGATTAGCACATGGGAGGAGATGACTACGGAATTCTTGACCAAATTCTTTCCCCCCTCAAAGACCGCTGAAATGAGAGGAAAGATCAATGCTTTCATCATGAAGGACAAGGAGAGCTTGTCCAAATCTTGGGAGCGGTTCAAGGATATCCTCTTGGATTGCCCACATCATGGGATTCCAAAGATCGAGCTGTTGGAGATCTACTTCAAAGGGCTGGACGGAAGCACCCAGTTCAATCTCCAACTACTTTCCGCCGGTACCTTCATGGACATGGCGATTGATGAGGCTTGGGACTTCATTGAGAAGCAAGCCTTGCACATGGAGAAATATACCCACCAAGGAGCTGAAGGTGGAGTTAAAAGAGTCAACTTTCAAGAGACCCAATCCAACAACAATCAACTCGCGTCTTTGACGAATGACGTGAAGCAATTGAAGGAGCTCTTGATGGCTCAAACTAAGAAGGAAGAGCAAGGGCAAAGGAACAACAACAATAACGGGTATCGTAACAACAACGGTCCCCGAAACAACAACTACAACAACAACAATAGAGGATCCAATAGCAACAACTGGAGGGAGAATAACCAAAATCACGGTAACAATCATTCAAACTCCAATTCTAATGATTCCTCTAACCCTTTCCTCTCTCCCCCTTCTTCTTCTTCTTCTACTCCATTGAAAAGCCAAGGGCAAGGATCAAGTTCGTCTCAGCCAGAAAAGAAAGATGCAGTTCTGGAGGCAATCTTGATCAAGCTTAGCGCTATGGAGAATTCTATGACTTCATTTTCGAGGGCCCAAAAGTCCTTCGAACAACAACTTGCTAATAGGGCGAATGAAGCGCCAAGAGATCCAGGGAAGCTTCCAGCAAAGACGGAAACTAACCCTAAGGGCCAGTGCATGGCCATAACGACGAGGAGTGGACTCAAAACTGCAGATCCAGTACCTCGCTCGACGCAGACCACCTCGGTCCAGATCCAGTCGAAGAACACCTCGACCGAGATGCCAACCGAGGCAGAGCAACAGAAAGCAGGAGGAACGACAGAAACTTATGTTCCACCTCCTGCATATAAGCCACCACTTCCATTCCCTCAGTCCAGAGCCAGAGCACATCTAGACAAGCACTTCGGTAAGTTTCTTGACTTGATGAATAAGCTACATATTAACATTCCCTTCCTTGATGCTATTTTAGGTATGCCCGCCTATGGGAAGTTCTTAAAAGAAATCTTATCAAGGAAGAGGAAGCTGAAGGATATTGGTGAAGTTAGGATGACATCTAAGTCTTCGGAGCTTATCAAGATCATGAAGGAAAAGATGCCACCTAAGTTGAGAGATCCCGGCTCATTTTGCATTCCCATTCAAGTTGGGGATGTCACTTGTGAAGCCCTTTGTGATCTAGGAGCCAGCGTGAGCATCATCCCGCTGGAGCTATGCACGAAGATCGGTCTTGGAGAGCCCAAGCCGGTCAAGATTCGACTTTACATGGCGGATCGCTCCATTACCCATCCCGTGGGCATTTTGGAAGACGTTCCGGTCAAGTTAGGTAACTTCTATCTACCTATAGATTTTGTTGTACTTGACATTCCCGCAGATTATCCTGTTCCTATTATTCTCGGGAGGCCATTTCTAGCAACTTCGGGTTGCAATGTGGATTGCAAGAACGCCAAGTTGAAATTCAACGTTGGTGGCGATGAGGTGGAGTTCGCACTACTTGCAGCAATGAAAGGAGAGCAACTAACTGATGATATCTTCAACATCTACGATGAAGAAGAATCAAGAGAATTGGTGAGCTCTATCCTTATTAACGACCCACTCGAAAGAGTTATAAGCTTCAGTTTAATGGAGGAAGGTATAGATGCTTCTTGTGATGCAGATATACGGAGCTTGAAGGCACTGGAAGAGGATCCAGGAGCTAAGACTGAGAAGCTAATCCAGGAGACGAAGATCTCCAGTCTCGGACCCAGTAGCAGTACCTCGACCGAGGCACCTTCTGGACTGAGCGAGGTGATCGAAGAAAATCTCGGTCAACGCCTATGCGCCTCGACCGAGGTCGAAGGCGAGATGATTCAAACTGAGACTTCATTAAGTCCAGTTTCTGATACCACTCCACTGGAAAGAGGAAGCATGGATTCCCCCCAGAAAGCACCCCCAGTCGTGGAGCTTAAACAACTCCCCAATCACTTGAGGTATATCTTTCTTGGACCGGATTCTACATATCCCGTTATTGTTAGTGCTTCCCTTTCCGAATCTGAATTGTCTAAGTTAATGCATGTCCTGAGAAAGCATCGAAGGGCTATAGGTTACACTACGGATGATCTTATTGGCATTAAACCTTCTTTCTGCATGCATAGAATTCTAATGGAAGATAATCATAAGACTTCACGGGAACCTCAAAGACGGTTAAATCCGATCATGAAAGAGGTTGTGAAGAAGGAAGTTCTTAAGTTGTTGGATGCAGGTATTATTTATCCTATCTCGGACAGCAAGTGGGTTAGCCCGGTGCATGTTGTTCCGAAGAAAGGAGGGATGACCGTTGTGACGAATAAGAACAACGAGTTGATCCCAACAAGGACCGTTACGGGCTGGAGATTTTGCATCGATTATAGGAAGCTGAACACGGCGATTCGGAAGGATCATTTTCCGCTTCCCTTCATTGATCAAATGCTCGAACGGTTGGCCCAGCATTCACACTTTTGCTACTTGGACGGCTATAGTGGATTCTTCCAGATTCCTATCCATCCGGATGATCAGGAGAAGACCACTTTCACTTGTCCTTGGGGGACGTTTGCCTATCGGAGGATGCCATTTGGATTGTGCAATGCACCCGCCACCTTCCAGCGATGCATGATGGCTATCTTTTCCGAGTACATAGAGGAGATCATGGAGGTATTCATGGATGATTTTTCTGTATATGGTTCCTCTTTTGATGATTGCCTATCTAACCTTTCTCTAGTGCTTAAAAGATGTGAAGACACTAACCTTATTTTAAATTGGGAGAAGTGTCATTTTATGGTTAATGAAGGCATTGTGCTAGGACACCTCATTTCTAATCGAGGTATTGAGGTCGATCGAGCTAAGATCGAGACTATTGAGAAACTCCCTCCTCCTTGTTCTGTTAAAGGTATGAGGAGTTTTCTCGGGCATGCAGGTTTCTACAGGAGATTCATCAAGGACTTCTCTAAGATTTCTAAACCTCTAACTAACCTCTTGAATAAAGATGTTGTTTTTGAGTTTTCGCAGGAGTGTCTTGATGCTTTTTACAGGATTAAGGAAGCGTTGATCTCCGCTCCCATTATCCAGCCTCCTGATTGGACCTTGCCCTTTGAGGTTATGTGTGACGCTAGTGATGTAGCCGTAGGAGCGGTGCTTGGACAGAAGAAAGATGGACGGACCACCGCCATTTATTATGCTAGCAAAACGCTAGATGAAGCACAACGCAACTACGCTACCACCGAGAAGGAGTTATTGGCGGTTGTATATGCTTTCGAGAAGTTTCGTTCCTATCTAGTAGGAGCGAAAGTCATTGTCTACACCGACCATGCAGCCATTCGTTACTTGTTGGCTAAGAAAGATGCCAAGCCGCGCCTTATTCGATGGATTCTCTTGCTCCAAGAGTTTGACCTAGAGATCCGCGATAAGAAGGGATCCGAGAACTCCGTTGCGGATCACCTCAGCCGGCTACCGGAATCCTCCCGCGAGGCGGATAACCCACCCATAGACGATTCATTCCCCGATGAGCACTTACACTTGTTGGAGCGGTTGATGGATCTACTTACTTCACCCCACGATGGAGGTGAAGTATGGGGTGAGGGCACCTCCTACCTCGTTTGAGACGCATCATGGTCCAGCTAGCGACCTTAAATCAAGCGCTTCTTGGGAGGCAACCCAAGGTATTGCTTTCTTTTCCCGTTTTCTAGTCTAGTTTAGATAGTTTTTGTTTTTGCTTTGCTTTGCTTTGTTTTTTTTTGCGTTCTGGACAGACAACAGGGAATATCTAAGGAGGAGCACAACTGGAAGGACAGAAGTTCGAGATTCTGAGAAGACAGAAGCACCTCGGTTACTGTCAGAGCACCTCGACCGAGTTGATTCTTGAGCAACCGAGGCGACTAGGGTTTCTGTAGAACCACCTCGGTCCGTACCACCTCGGTCCAGTCGAGACCATCTCGACCGAGGTGACAGCAGATCCAGGAATAGTATAAAAAGGAAAATTTTATTTTTCACTTTTCACTTTTACCTACCTCGACCGCGGCGACAGATCCACTTCGCCTCCTTCGTTTCTCGCTCGTTTTCGAAGATTTCCGCTTCCAAACTGCAATTAAAGGGTAGAGGAATCGATTGCAACTACAGATCTGCAAGAAATTCGAGTGAATCGGCCGGAACGAGGTAAAAACGATCGAAACCCTAACTCGTTCGTTTACTTCGATTTGGGCTTTGGTTGCCCTTGATTTTGCTGAGAAAGGATTTAAGTACCCCTTAGGAAGCAATTGTAGTGATTTTAGGGGGAAAAGAACTGAATTTCTGAGAGTTGGAATCGCGACTGTCTTCGCCTCGGTCCAGTCGACCTGCACCTCGACCGAGGTGTTCTTGGAGATTGTCAGTCGACCGAGGTAGCCTGACAGTGTTGATTGAAGATGAGTTCTGACAGGTTATTAGCCCTTAGAGATAGATCCTCTCCTTCCCCTTCTTCTTCTGCACCCAGACCTTCTATCCCGGTGATCCACGAGAGGCACCTGGTAGATTATGAGCGTATTGCTAGCCGTCCAGTGATCGCACCTAGATTTCTGGACATTTCTGCTTTTGACTGTCTCCACGTTGATGGAGAGCTTAGGAGGATGATCACCACAGTGGGGCTGGATCAGTTTACTGAGATCCGAGCCCCAGCTTACTTAGAGCCGACCCTTGAGTTTGTCAGCTCCTTCACTTACCTCCCCACAGAGAGGGCTGTGAAGTACCGGTTGATGAACCGGAACTTCTTAGTACCCCTGGACCACTGGAGAGATATTTTTGGCTTCCCTGCCCCCACTGCTGTAGACTTCCCGACCCGAGCCGTAGCTAGAGAGTTCTGGGGTCAGATTGCTCATGTTGTGGAGCATGCAGATAGGTGGCGCCCTGGTGATTCCAGGGAGAAGCTTATCTTCCATCTTGCTTTTCGATTAGCCCACAAGATCTTCAGCGAGACACTTCTGGCGCGTACTGAGACACCCCAAAAGGTCCGACAGGGGGAGCTCTTTGCTTTATACTGCATGGTTACAGGTGGATTCCCCGACTTTGGATTGATGCTGGCAGATGATCTGCACAGGATCAAGGCCAAAGGGAAGGGAGATATATGCTGTGGTGGGATAGTGACCCATATCGCTACTTATCAGGATATGGATCTGAGTAGGTGTACTATGGTGGCGGCTGCCAAGCCGCTCGGACTACAGGAGATGATCACACGGAGGATTCTAGTTCCCCGTGGACTGACTACACCCTACGTCGCTATGCCATGGGAGCTGACTGCGCCACAGGGGATCCGCTGGTCTGCACAGTTCACAGTCTTTGATCCGCATTACTGGCAGACAGCATGGGCTCCACTGATGGAGGATTACAAAGAGGCAGCAGCTGCCCCTGCTGCAGCTGAGGAGGAGGAGGAGGCTGAGGACGACGACGACGATGAGGATACAGTAGATGAGAGAGGAGGTGGCGTCCCGATGGACACAGGGACAGATACAGCTGGGACGAGCGCGCCACCTATCATAGATTTGGATGACGAGGAGGATACAGAGCCGGCACCAGCTGAGACTTCTCCAGTCAGACCTACTAGACGCAGGAGGTGTGGAGTGAGGGATAGAGCTGCTCACCGACGGATCGATGACCTGACGGATCAGGTTATCGACTCATATGCTGCATTATCGCTGGATATCCGCGAGATGCAGGAGCGGCAGCATCATCAGCACATCATGGCTCAGCTGCAGTTCGAGCGTATCATGGGCCATCCTTACGATCCGACTCAGTATCCATATGCACCACCACCGGATCGAGACTACTGAGGAGCTGCAGGATTTTATTATTATTTTATTTTATGCAGTTCGGCTTTTATCCGGTGAGTACTCTCATGTTTAGACCTTTTATTATACCCACTGGGACAGTGTGTCTCAAGTATGGGGTATTTGTTGTTATTTGACTACGTGATGTATGTTATTTGACCACCTTTGATGTATTTTATTTATCGGATATTTTCGTATTTATGCTTCATTGCCTTTATATGATTATCTGATATTACATGCATACCTACAGGTTATTTGATTGAGAAAAACGTCGAAACCGAAAAAAAAAATGGTTTTTAAAAAAATTTTGACCTCGACCGGGGAGAGTCTTGGCCAAACGAGGCATTTCACCTCGGTTGAACCAAGAACACCTCGACCGAGGTGTGTTAACTGAGAGTTTTCGAAAACGAATTTTGTGTTACTTATCTGGATATGACCTCAGTGAAGATCTTGTTTACTGACTGGTTTTAAATTCTTTATGTGTTTGAAAGGTTTTATAATATGTTTAAGTTGCTAAATGCTTTGTTTGAAATTATTAGCATGTTTAATACTTTGTTTTTATCCAAATTATGTTGAATTTGAAGGTTGACACCGCAGGTTAAGTTCTCTCACTTTCTTCTTGGAAAGACCAAGGCAATTCATTCTCTTCCTCTTCTTCTTCTTGATCATGCTTAGCCCCTCATATACATTTTGCCTCCCTTTACCTATCCGGGAATTTGGAAGCAAGCGAAGTGGTGAAAGCAAGTTAAAGTTGAGAAGTGGCTGGAAGTGAAAGTGCTAGAAAGTAATAATAGGTTTGGGGAAGTCAATCATGAAGATAAGTAACTCGGCACCATTCACATAGCCGGGTGTTTGTGTCTTGCCAAAGTCAGATTGAGCGATATTCCTAACGGGTCATGGTATGTGCATCAAGGGTTTGATGCATCTCAAGAAATTGATGATTGCTGACTTCCTAGGCTTCGGTTATTGTGCACCTCTGTCCATGCATCCCAAAAAGTAAAGTAAAAGAAAAAAAGAAAAAGTGTGAGATAAGCAAAGCTTATTGGTGGAAGATGTTGCAAGTCAAAGTGAAAGTGAAGTTCATCCTTTTCCCGGATTCTAGCACCACATTACCTTACATACATCCCTACCCTACACGTTTCTTGACCTTTTCTTTTGGGAAGCCCTTGAGACCTTGAGCTTGTTGATTGACTTAACGGTTTAAACTGGATTATACATGATTAATTTTGATAATTATGATTTATTATGCATTCTATGATTTTATGCAAAGATGAACAACTTTCCTATATTTATAAAATGTTTTGATCATATTGAGTTTTTAATTCCAGGAAGTATTCTCTTAGAGTGATCTATGATAGTTGCACACCATAAAATGTTTTTGAAAGACTTTTTCATTGATTTTCTTGACTTATAATCCATTCTATCTTGTCTTCTATATGCGGAACTTGCTTGGGGACAAGCAAGGGCTAAGTATGGGGTATTTTGATAGCATGAATTATAGTCTATATTTTGAGGTTTGTTTGGACGTTTTATCTTTCATAATCTGCATGTTTGTATGTACATTATGTGATTTTACTACCATTTCATCTACCTTTGTGAGAATCGAGGTCTACACCTAGTTTCGTTGTAATTGCAGGTAATATGGTACGTTTTGCATCAAAAAGGAGCAAAAGGAGTCATGAGTCATTTGGAGCTACATCCAGGAAGCATAGCCATGGATTAAAGATTTACTTTGGACCAGTTTTGAGAGATTTCACATTCAGTTGTGAGTCACCTCGGTTGACCACAGATTCGCCTCGACCGAGGTGATCCAGAGAGGCCGACTCGACCGAGGCGAACACCTAGGACGCGGCGAGAATATTTTATTCTTGGAGGAGATCTTTTAAATTTGGAAAGTGATCTTATATTTTTGGGCTTGACTCTTGGAAGGAAGGAGATATGCAGAATCATATATTTTACCTATATTTATGGGAGAATATCTTTCTAAGATTTATTATCTTTGGAGGGTTATTTTCCTATAAAAAGGGTTGGATTTCCACAAATCCGGAGATCCGCTATCAGCGCAAGAGAGTTATTTACGCAGCAGCAGCCTACTCCAAGTTGGGAGATTTGAAGAACCTTTTTGAAGGTTGAAGGAAGATTGAAGTCCATAGCTTTTATAGCTTTATTGAAGGGTTTTGTAAGATTGTCTTCAATTCCCTCAATTGTTGTCTTATCTTTTTGGATTGTTATCCAAGGAACGCTTTGTTGTGATATTTGATTCAGTAATTGAAGTCTTTTCATTAAATTCTTCTTTGTCCAAATATTCACTTTCTTCCCATATATTTTAATACTTTCATTATGATGATGAGTGGCTAATTTCCTTGTGTGATTCTAGGGTGATTGACTGAAGGTTGTGGGAAAAACAATGATAGAATAATCTTAGATTCCAGTAGGATCCTGAAAGTTCGAGTCTTTAGCCTTAACCCTAAGCATCTCGTTCAGTCGATGAACACCTCGGCCGGGGTGGAATTCTTCTGACCGAGGTGACTTATCTGATCCATAACTGAGAGTTAAGTGTTAGAGTTTGCCAAATCCTATTCTTATTACACCTTTCCTGGTTCAAAGCAAGCTTAGGATGAGACTTACCCGGTAATTCCTTAGTTTGTGTATTAACGATCATAAGTGTAGGTAATAAAGGTTTATCCTTTATTGGGGTTTGAGTGTGCTTCCATCCCATCTTTGTGAGTTAGCCTGAGACTTACCCGGTAAAGGTTGATTATATTCCCTTAGATGGTGTGTTAGTTTGAGGTTATAGTTCTTTATCTTAATTCCTTGAGACTTACCCGGTAATAGGAGTTACGGTTTTGGATTAGTGAGTAGTGAGACTTACCCGGTGATCTACTCCACATTAGTAACACCTTCCCTTTGCAAAAATCTCAGCTTTGTCCGCTTATCTTTAGATCTTGAGTTGGAACCACAACTAGATGCTTTAATCCCTAGAATTGCATGTTTGCTTTATTGACTTCTTATTCATCTTTGATTGTGTTAATCGCTCTTGTGGTTAGTATTGACATAAGCACACCGTATTGACTTTGTTTCACCGAGTCCCTGTGATCGACCCCTGGAATTTTCTTGCTTTTACTACGATTGACCCGTACACTGCGGGTTCGCATCCTTGTTTTAAGCTTAAGTCTAGGGTTATAAATTTAAAACTTGCACACACCGTTTGGAGCGAACAGCGGTAAGGAAGATTGGACTCGCTGCTAGATACACTGTGTCCAGATTGTCACATCAAAGAAGTGATTGTTTTTGCAATACAACGCCAAATTCAAAGAGAAGACTTTGCATCCATATTAGTTCGCAAGTTGTTTGAGCAAGAGCACGGAATTCTATCTTAGTGTCCGACCAGGATACTTTAGGTTGCTTCTTAGATGACCAAGAGACAAGTGAATTTCCAAGGTAAGCATAACAGGTTGTGGTGGAGCGTCGGTCGGTAGGATCACTTGCCCAATCTACTTCATAAAAGACGGTAAGGAAGATTGGATTACTGCAAGATACGTTGTGTCCAGATTGTCACATCAAAGAAGTGGTGGTTTTTGCAATACAATGTCAAGTTCAAAGAGAAGACTTTGCATCCATATCAGTTCGCAAGTTGTTTGAGCAAGAGCACGGAATTCTACCTTAGTGGCTGACTAGGATACTTTAGGTTGCTTCTTAGAAGACCAAGAGACAAGTGAATTTCCAAGGTATGCATAATAGGTTACGGTGGAGCGTCGGTCGGTAGGATCACTTGCCCAATCTGCTTCATAAAAGGCGGTAAGGGAGAGTGTGTTGGAAGCAATACTTTAATAAGTATTGCGCCAAGTTTTCTGGGTAAATTAATTTCCGGTGGGCTCCGGTCGTCATCAACACCAGAAAAGAGAAGAATTTGCTTTGTATTAGTGAGCACTGAATCGTAGTATACTTATTTGCTTAAATACCGGGTGAATGAGATAATGATGCTCGAAGTTATGTGTACGCAGTGCAAAACTTGGGAAAAAAGGACAAAAATGTGGGTATCCCACACCCTATAAAAGAAGTAGAACCCTTATAGTATAAAAGGAGCAAACATACTTAAAGACCGTAGCCTTTGAGTCACTACCCATTTTCAATGGAGGCGAGGGTAGGTAACTGACAACACACGCGTGTGCCGAGCTAACCCGAGTCATGCAAGGCCGAGCCGGGCTTAGGTATCTAGGTCGTGACGAGAATGGACTGGATTGGTGGCGTTGGGTTTGCCACTCAAGGCTATCATTTTGGGCCCAATCTCGTAACGGACTATAGAATCAAGCCCAAGATTTCTTGTATTAATAAATCCGGAGTTACGATTCGGATTTAAATTCAAAATCCATATTCAATGTGCGGATCTGGGAGTTACCATCTCAGAATCAATGGTCAAATCTCAGACGTCTTTGAGCTTGCATATATAAAGGCGTCCGGTCCTCTAATTCAAAGACACAACAATCTCCTCCTCCCTCATTCCCAATTTTGTAAACGAGAGTATAATGTAGAAGAGGTTCGTTAGATTTCTAAAGTCGCTACGAAAATTTAATATACTGCGTTTTATCTTGGGATTTGGAACGACATTCAACTGTTGTAATCTAGGGCATTTTCAAAATTAAGGACAAAGTCCCCGAAAAGTCATCCCTACAACCTTAATTTTGAAAAAAAAAAAAAAATTCTTTTGTAAAACTGCATCATACTAATGTGTGTTTGAGCTTTGCAGTTTTATCATAATTTGGATAGTAATATTGTCAAAGCACAACTTTTCTAACTACTAAAAATTTCCATGTAGGAACATATGCGTACAAAATTAAAAATATATTGTTTGTAATAAAATTCTTTTATTGCAGGACACGAATATTATAATCTGTCTTTCGAATTAGTTGAATTAAATTTGATGTATCAATTTAATTAACTAATTCGATATTAATTTGGCATATGATTGGGAAATTTTTTTTAAAAAAAAATCGTTCTTGTACAGATTTTTCATCAAGCTTTTATTAATCGTTTTATTTTTGTAAATTTAATCTGACTTAAATAAATTACAATGTTTCACCACTAATTCTTGCGTTAAAAATTTGTTTAGTAGAATTGTGAAAATGGCTGAGCTGGTTGAAAATGACAATGCCTTCGTCCGTGAGCCACTTGCTGAGATTGGTGTAGGTCTCGAACTTTGACTTGAACACGACGTTGGTACGAGTGGTGGTAATCGTTGTGAATCGACGCCCCAAATCCAATTTGAAAGTGGTCTACCACAGGCTAATTTGGAACGTTCGGGTCTCGGGGGAAATAACGACCTCATTCGTGCCCCTTAGACCATAACGATGCATGACTCACTGAGCGCATAAATTAAACCTGAGAAGTTCGAGGAAACGGGCTTCAAACATGAGAATAAAAGATGTTGTTCTTCCTAATCACAATGAAGTTGGACAAGTACCTAGAGGAGGATAAACCCGTATTCTCTCCTATAGGTGCATGGACCAAAGCTACCTTTGATGCTTGGGTGCAAGGAGACTACCTTTCCAAAGGATGGATTATGAACGGTTTAGTTGATCCTCCGTACCAAGTGTACGAGAAGGTTGGTACTGCTAAGGAGTTTTGTACTACCTTAGAGAAAACAAACAAGTTTGAGGATGCCGGCACTAAGAAGTACAACTTTTCACAGTTTCATGAACTATCGAGTAGTGGACTCAAGGTTAATCGTGGATCAAGATGAAGATATGCAACTCTTAACTCATGAGATACTAGCTGAAGAGATGCAAATTTGTGAGACAATATTCTAAGTGGTCGCCTTCATAGAAAAGCCCTTCCATCTTAGAAAGAATTCAAGAATTACCTTATGCACAAGACTAATGAAATGGCCGTAGAAGACTTCATGTTCAAGATACGGGTCGAGTCAAGCAACCGCAAGGCTTATAGGTATCTATCTATAAAATCCAACGTCGTTAAGCATATGACAAAGGCACGAAATGCAAGTTCCAAACCCAAGGCAACACCTCAAACAAGCCACAAGCAAAAACGTTTAGTGGAAAATGTGATAAATATGCTAAGATGGGTCATAAAGATGACGAGTGTCGTAGCAAGGGTGATCTGCGCACGAGCAAATACAAGAGCAAGAATCAAGTCCACATGACTAAAGGCGGCCTAACAGAAGATGATATGTGTGTTGTGATGTCCGAAGTCAATATGGTTGGTAGCAACCCGATGAAGTGGTGGTATGACATGGGTGCTACATGCCACATCTGTCTTGACAACGGTATGTTCACCACGTATGTCTAGAACAAGAGCGGTGAGTTTCTACTTATGGGGAGCTCAACCACCTCCAAGGTAGAAAGTCACAACAAGATAGTGTTAAAGATGACATCCGAGAAAGAGATAAACCTCACCAATGTCATTCACGTTCCAAACATCCAAAAGAACCTGATTTCCGGAACTCTACTAAGAAAGAATGGGTTTAATGTAAACATCGGTTCTGACAAGATGACACTCACTAAGAAAGTGATCTACATAGGCAAATGCTATATAAAGGATGGACTGATTAAGGGGTTTATTGAACCCTATGATGGATCAATGGTGATTGTATATGTGAATTTCTAAATTATATCAGCGGGCTTTATTTTTCTTTTCAAAGTGCATTATTCTACCTTTTAATTACCTTTAAAAGAAGTGGTGTTTATAATTGATTTAGCAAAAATAAATGATGGGCCAAAAGCAAAGTTTATTTTATTGGATTTATTGAAAAGAACTTGATTTTTGAGTGTAGCGCTTTATCAAAACTTTGAGAATTTCTATTCATCGTAGAAAATTCTGGCCTTTCTAGCTTTTTAAACTGAAGGATCACAAGCGAAGATTTTTCTTGGTCTTTTCCGGATTTTCGAATGCTTTATGTGTTTTTATGTACTCGTTGAACTGTTGGATTGAGTGCTACTCGAGTTGGAAAGCGCGGTCTTTGTTTGTTTACGCCAAAGGCTAATTTAGATGCGTACGTGCATAGTTGCTTATTGAGGTTCATGTCATTCACATATGTGGTTACTATTTGATTATCATAGCGGGGATACATATTTTCTTAGATCATTCACCCATAGCATATCACTTCTCATTTTGTTAATAATTATTTTATGCTTGTTGTTTTCTGATACTACAAACATGTTTGTCTCTATTTTCTTCCCCTTAGCTTGTAAATATGTTTATTTGTTCCTACCAATATAGACGTTGTCCCTGAGAATTTGATAACTGATTATACTACATATGATCCCGTATCCTTGTGGAGGAGGTTGTTTATACTTTGGTAAAACTTTCTAGGGACTACATATAGTTTGGTTGTTTCCAATAAACTTATATCCTAAGTTTTCTTGTTACTTTGATTTGTGGTTTCCTTTTTGTCTTTGTTCCACAGCTTGGAATCCTAAAAGACAAAAGATGGACGACGCTATTCTACAACGTACTCTGGAGGCAAGGTTAGATTCTAAAAAATACACCCTAACAAGGGTTTGGATAATTCCAAATGATGATGCTAAAGAATTTCCCCTGAAGGCTTCTACTATAGTACTGATTCAACAAAACATTTTTAGCGTAAAGCAAACAAATGTCCTCATCAATACTTGAGACTTTTCGAAGACATTACGAACACCATTAAGTTCCTTAATGTATCTGTTGATTCCGTAAAGATGTGAGCATTCATATTCTCTCTAGCTGGCAAGGCTAGCATTTGGTTCTACAAATAACTAGCATGTAAGTACGCGCGTTACTTGGGAAGATTTCACTGCTAAATTTCTAAATACTTTGTTTCCTCCAAGAAGGACTTAAAAATGCTGAGAAGATCTTCTCCACTATATAATAGAAGAAGATGAAAATATTCATGAAGCTTGGGAAAGATTTACACGGTCGACAAATATATGTCCACATCATGACAACTCAAAAGAGACATTAGTAGAATTCTTCTATAATGGCTTGAATGATAGCACTAAAGACATGGTGGACGTTGTTAATCATCACATATTTCCTATGTTTACCATTGATAAAGATTGAAACTACTTACTAGAGGCAGCTTACTATGTGGAAAAATACCCCTCGCAACGGAAAATCGAAAAAATGAGAGGTAATCCCGATAATCTCAACCTTGTTGCAGTTACACTAACTATCTTGAGTCAGATGTGCGGATAAGAAGGGCATTCGGGCCCTCAATGCCCCGCAATCACAAATCTAAATAGTATATCTCAACCCACTATTAGCATGAAATATTGTGATATTTTAGGCATGTTTTCTAAGTGTATTTCATCCATATTGATAGTCATTGATTAAGCATTGATGCATTTGTGAGCTAGTTTGTCTATAATATCGATATAGAGATCTACACAAGCTTTATGTTGATTGTAGGCAATTAAGAGCTATTTCCGAATGGAATTGAGCAAGGATGGAGTTTGATGGAGCATGTCCATGAATTGAGGACATTCCTAGGAGCTAAGGAAGTGCCAACTTGAAGAATGGCACGAGACTAAGGAAGAATCACGTTCTAGCCCTAAACTACGCTCTAAAATACGGCCGTAGTACATTCCACGTTTAAATCCACGGCCGTGGAACCTTGGCAAGGGAAGCGTTGTTCATTCCAGCAACTTCTACGGCCGTGGAAGAGTTGTGTCAAACCGTGACAGTTTCCACGATCTAAATTACGGCCGTAGAACACTTCCACGACCGTGATCTTGGCGATTTTTCGTCATACTTTAAGCCACGATCTTCTACGCAATTGGGCCGGGCTTATATTTTATCTTACACTATAAAAGGACGGACGAAGAGAGATTCCGTCACCTCTGCTTAGACGCACATTCGCTTACGCTTAGACGCATTTCCGCTTACACCTTGGAATTGCCCTAATTTCACATCTTGCGGAGATTGTGATTGAGAGATTTGCGTTCTACCATTGAGATTTCCGGATTGACGGAAGAGTTGAAGATTTGGAAGATTGTTCATGAGAAGATTTCGCTTCTCATTTAGGTTTGATTTAGGAGACGGATTGACATCCCGTTCTTCCTTCTTATCTAAGATTCGTGATTGTTTGCATTATTCCAAATCTATTGATGTTATTGTTCTTGATTTGTGGATTTGAGATTGACTTTAAAGTTATTAAAAGTTTTCGGAAGTTTTCATCTTTCATTCTTTTAAACCTTGAATTTGATATCAATATGACTATTGTTGGCTAAAACCCTTTAACAATTCTAAGGTGAAGGGTTGATAGTTGTGGCTTAGATGATGATAGATCGATCGTAAACAGATTGGACCCTGAGAGTTAGAGAGAATCGCCGACAACCTTAAACCACGGTCTGTTCTTGAGCTTCCACGGCCGTGGAACTCAAGAACCACCCGTAATTTTGTGTTAGTTTACGAACTTGCTTTTACTTTAATTCAAAGTTAAAGATTTGCTTTAACTTAGTCTTGGCTTACCCTTTTCTAGGTGGTAGTGAAGCCTCAACAACTCTACCTCGATTGTGAGTGTCACAACCTTAATCGGTTTAGTTAGTCTTGATCCTTGGATTACAAGTTTGGGTATTTGACATTAATTCTTACCTTTAGAACCTTTCTATATTGAAGCCTCAACAACCTTTATAGAGAGTGTCTTGTAGGTGAGTCATATAAGGTCTTTGGAACTTCACCGTACGATTACCTTACATCCGTATACCTTTGCATGCCTTAACTCTATCTTTATATCTTTAGTATATCTTGAATCGATTGCCACAGCTGGATTCCTGGATCTTTAGGATTGTTGTTTTCCCAATAATTCGAAAAGCTCTTACATTTACTCGCTTGATAATCTATAATTGGATTTAACCCCCCAAATCCCTGTGTTCGATACTCTAGAATTCTTGCTCAACTATATCGATCCGTACACTGCGGGTTCGCTTGCTTGATTTCTAGTTTTATAACAAAAGCTTATTTACACGCACGCTAAGTGGCGAACAAGTTTTTGTCGCCGTTGCCGGGGATTTGGTCTAGGCCGAATTCGGTTATCGGTTGTCAAGCTTGGGAGCTTCTCCCTTGTTATTTGATATCTCTTTGAGTGCATACGCAGGTCTAGGAACACCGAGGACCTCTTACCTCTTGATCAAGAGCTTGAGAGGAATTTAAGGCAAAAGCGTAAGGAAAAGAAAATGGCTGAAGAAAACGAACGTGATCTTCAATCGCAGTTAGCGGAGAAAGAAGCTCAACTCCAATGGAGTGAGAAGACACGAAGGGAAGAAACGGATCGTCATCAAATGAAAGTTGACGATCTAACGGACATGATGTTCCAAATGAGGTTGGAGATAAACAACCTTAATGAGAAAAAGAAAAGGAGGAGACCGGGAAGATCGGTTAGAGCCAACTCATCCAATGAGGATAGCGACTCCTCCATGCCACCGCTAGAGGAAATTAATCCAACGATCAATGTGAATCCATTCCATCCACGGGCAGCTGCAAATCGCCGTGTTCCACCTAGGAATGCAAGGATCGAACGTGTGGATGAGGAGCCAAGAACTCTTGGCCAAAAGATGGATCCAACGCAGCAACCACGCCGTCTAGGTGTGAACTTTGATGCTGATGATGTACAAGGGTTTAGTTTCAACCCTCAAGTTATTACTCTTGTTCGCCAAAACCAATTTGGCGGGACAAGCGCTGAATCTCCACACCAACACTTACAAAACTTTGAGTGTATGATGGAGACAATGAGGCCGAAGAACGCAACCACCAACAACTATAAGCTCAAGCCTTTCTTCTTCTCCTTGAAGGGGAAAGCATTGTCTTGGTACCAAGCTCTTCCTAGTGGGAAACTAGACACGTGGGAAGACCTTTCCGCGGAGTTCCTCACTAAGTTCTTTCCGCCATCCAAAACGGCGGAACTTAGAGGTAAGATTAATGCATTTTTCATGAGATCTAACGAAAGTTTGTTTCAATCTTGGGAAAGGTTTCAGGATTTGCTCTTGGATTGCCCTCATCATGGCATATCCAAACTCGCACTTTTGGAGATATACTATAAGGGGCTGGATATGGAGACACAATTCAATCTCCAATCCCTCTCATGTGGTACATTCATGGACATGAGGGAAGATGACGCTTGGGATTTCATTGAGAAGCAAGCAAGGGTCATAGAGAAGTATTCTCACCGGAAAGTGGAGGGAAATCGTGTGGAGCAAGGAGCGAAGCTCACACATGAAGCTCAAAATCAAATTTTCTCCCTCAACAATGAGATTAAAGAGTTGAAGGAAGCTATCAAGACCAACTTTCCAAAGCAACAAGGAAAAGATATTGGCTACTTGGGCAACAACAACAACGGTGGTGAGAATAAAAACCGCAACAACAAGAATAACCGGAACAACAACCGGAATAATTGGAATGGCAACAACAACAACCGGAACAATAATTGGAACAACAATAGGGGTTCAAACAACAATAATTGGCGCTCCAATCAACAATACTCCGGTAACTCTTATCCTTCCAATTCAAATTCACTAACCCTACCTTCTTCTTCCTCTACTCCTTTGAAAAGCCAGGGGCAAACATCTAATGGAGGAAGCACTTCGGGGAAGGAGAAGCCCGATCCCATATTGGAGACGATCTTGGGAAAGCTTCAAGGGTTAGAGACTCGCATCATCAAAGTAGATGATCACATAACTAAGGTTAATAAAGCCCAAAAGATTTTAGAAAACCAGATGTTTACTCATGCGGAGGAAGTTCCTAGGAATCAAGGGAAACTTCCCGGAAAAATGGAGGACAACCCAAAGGGAAGGGTGATGGCAATCACAACTAGGAGCGGAGTGACTACCACCGATCTGCAACCTAAGTTTGTTGAAGTCTCCGTTGAGAAAGACAAAGAGAAGGGGAAGGAGAAGGAAGATGTCTACGTTCCTCCTCCGGCTTACAAACCTCCCCTACCATTCCCTCAATCTAGAGCGAGAGCGCGCTTAGATAAACAATTTGGTAAGTTTATAGAACTCATGAGCAAGCTGCATATTAATATACCTTTCATTGATGCTATTGTAGGTATGACGGCTTATGGCAAGTTCTTAAAGGAGATCCTCTCTAACAAGAGAAAGTTAGAGGATTTTGGAGAGGTTAAGATGAGTTCGGATTCTTCGGATCTCATCAAGACCATGAAGGAGAAAATGCCCCCAAAGCTAAAGGATCCGGGGTCATTTTGTATTCCCATAGGAGTGAGAGATGTCACATATGATGCATTATGTGACTTGGGAGCAAGTGTGAGCATCATACCACTTGCATTATGTAGGAAGATCGGTTTAGGCGACCCTAAACTGGTGAAGATGACGTTGTACTTGGCAGATCGATCCATCACTCGTCCCGTCGGTATTGTAGAAGACGTCCCAGTCAAGCTAGGTAAATTCTTTGTTCCCATTGATTTTGTCGTGCTTGACATTCCTGTAGATAGTCCGGTCCCGATCATTCTCGGAAGACCGTTTCTTGCAACTTCCGGCTGCATAGTCGATTGCAAGAATGCTAGACTCGCCTTTGACATAGGAGAAGAGAAGGTAGAGTTCGTTCTTTCCACTCTAGTAAAGGAGCCAATCTTTGATGAGGATATATTCAATATCCAAGATGAAGAGGGGTTGTCTAGAGAGGAGGTAAGTGCTATTCTCTTCAAAGATCTTTTGCAAAAGGTTATTACTATGAGACTAATGAATGTAGGGGAAGAAGAGGAGTGCAATGAGGCAATTGAAGCCTTAGAAGCACAAGAGGAAGTATATGAAGAGGAGTTTGAGAAACTCCACGACGAAGCAGAAAACGTGAGGATCCACGGCCATACACTATATTCCACGGCCGTGGATTTCACCAACCAAAGCGTGGCTCACTCCAGAGGGTTACACGGTCGTGGAGGAAACAGAGCAACCATATTCCCTTTCCACGCCCTAAACCACGGCCGTGGAGGATGCAGAGAACCCGTGATTCTGGCCGTGGAAGAGGGTGATCGTGCCACTTCTTCAACTTCTTTTGATTCTTCTCCCACACCTTCTACACCCTTAGACACTTCTAAGGAGGCATCGGATGCTCCTCAAGAGCCATTGGAAGCTCCGAAAGCGATGGAACTAAAGCCACTTCCTACTCATCTAAGGTACGCTTTTCTAGGACCTAATTCTACCTTTCCCGTTATTGTTAGTTCCGATCTAAGCATAGATGAACATAATAAGCTCATATTTGTCCTTAGGAAACATAGAAAAGCTTTAGGATATACTATTGAGGACTTAGTAGGAATAAAATCTTCCCTATGCATGCATAAAATATTAATGGAAGAGGACTTTAGGACTTCAAGACAACCTCAAAGGCGGTTAAATCCGACCATGAAGGAGGTTGTCAAGAAGGAAATACTTAAACTTCTTGATGCATGTATCATCTACCCTGTCTCCGATAGCAAGTGGGTGAGTCCGGTTCAAGTGGTTCCGAAGAAGGGAGGAATGACGGTCATCACCAAAAAGAATCACGAACTCATTCCTACCCGAACCGTAACAGGATGGCGGATGTGCATAGACTACCGCAAGCTTAACAACGCAACGAGGAAAGATCACTTCCCACTACCCTTCATCGATCAAATGCTTGAAAGGTTAACGCAACATTCGCACTTTTGCTATCTTGACGGTTATAGTGGTTTCTTTCAGATTCCGATATACCCGGATGATCAAGAGAATACCACGTTTACGTGCCCGTGGGGAACATTTGCTTATAGGAGGATGCCGTTCGGGCTTTGCAACGCCCCAGCCACCTTTCAAAGGTGCATGATAGCCATCTTCTCCGAATATATAGAGGAAATCATGGAGGTCTTCATGGATGACTTCTCCGTATACGGTTCCTCTTTTGACAATTGTCTTTCTAACCTTGCTCTTGTATTACAAAGGTGTGAAGACACTAACCTAGTTCTTAATTGGGAGAAGTGTCAATTTATGGTAAAGGAAGGCATTGTTTTAGGACACTTAATCTCTAGTAGAGGGATAGAGGTAGATAAAGCTAAAATAGAGACTATAGAGAAACTTCCTCCCCCAACTTCGGTGAAAGGGATAAGAAGTTTCCTAGGACATGCTGGGTTCTATAGGCGCTTCATAAAGGATTTCTCAAAAATATCAAAACCGCTAATAATCTATTGATGAAGGATGCAGTTTTTGAGTTTTCGCAAGAATGCTTGGATGCGTTTAACATGATCCGGGAAGCTCTAATTTCAGCACCTATTATCCAACCTCCGGATTGGAACTTTCCCTTTGAGGTTATGTGCGATGCTAGTGACGTAGCTGTAGGAGCTGTTCTTGGACAAAGAAAGGAAGGGTGAACCCATGCCATATACTACGCTAGCAAGACGCTAGATGAAGCGCAACTCAACTACGCCACTACGGAAAAGGAATTTTTAGCCATTGTTTATGCTATTGACAAATTTCGCTCTTATCTTGTAGGTGCAAAGGTGATTGTCTACACGGATCATGCTGCAATCCGGTATCTCCTTGCAAAGAAGGATGCGAAGCCAAGGCTAATTAGATGGATTCTTCTCCTACAAGAATTCGATCTAGAGATCCGCGACAAGAAGGGTTCGGAAAATTCTGTTGCGGATCATTTGAGTCGCCTAACACATCTAGAGGACGACCACTTACCTATAGATGACTCCTTCCCAGACGAACACCTACACATTATAGAGGAGTGCATCGATGTGATCTCCAAAGGTAACGAACCATGGTTTGCTGATTTTGTTAACTATTTGGTTTGTCAGGAGATACCGTCTGGATTATCCTGCGCACAAAGAAAGAAGTTCTTTAAGGATGTCCGGGAATACTTTTGGAACGAATCTCTCCTCTTTAAGAGAGGTCCGGATGGCATCATTCGGCGATGTGTGCCGGAAGATGAGATGCAAAGTGTCATCCGCCATTGTCATTCACTACCTTGTGGAGGACACGCTAGTTCGAACAAGACTAGCGCTAAGGTATTGCAATCTGGATTCTTTTGGCCTACTTTATTTAGAGATGTGCAAACCTTTGTTTCCTGCTGCGATGCTTGTCAAAGAACAGGAAATATCTCTAGGAGGAATGAGATGCCTCTCAATAACATCCAAGAGGTGGAGATTTTCGACGTTTGGGGAGTTGACTTTATGGGACCGTTTCCATCATCTTGTGGAAACCAATACATACTCTTGGCGGTGGATTACGTTTCTAGATGGGTGGAAGCAATTGCCTCTCCCACAAATGATGCCATGGTGGTGGTTAAGTTCTTTAACAAGACCATCTTCCCACGATTTGGGACACCAAGGACTTTCATTAGTGATGGAGGTTCTCACTTCATTGCCCGGCGCTTTGAAGCTCTTCTAGCTAAGTATGGGGTTACTCACAAGATCGCCACCCCTTATCATCCACAAACTAGTGGACAAGTTGAGATTTCAAACCGGGAGATTAAAGGAATCCTAGAGAAGACGGTTTCAAGGACTAGGAAGGATTGGTCCTTGAAGCTTGATGATGCATTGTGGGCGTACCGGACTGCGTACAAGACTCCCATAGGAACCACACCATACAACCTTATGTATGGGAAGTCTTGCCACTTACTGGTAGAGTTGAAGTACAAGGCGTTTTGGGCCATCAAGTGGTTGAATTTCAGCATGAAGGAAGCGGGAGAGAAGCGTCTCTTGAACCTTAATGAGCTTGAAGAACTCCGCTTGAACGCCTATGAAAACGCCAAGATTTATAAGGAGAGAGCAAAGCGTTGGCATGATAAGCATATCATTCCAAAGGACTTCAAAGAAGGAGATCAAGTTCTCCTCTTCAATTCAAGGCTTCGTATCTTTCCAGGTAAGCTTAAATCTCGTTGGACCGGACCTTTTCTAATCAAACGTATTTTCCCCCATGGTGCAGTTGAAGTATGGGGTGAAGCGGGCGGAAGCTTTAAGGTGAACGGTCAACGACTCAAGAAGTATACGCCAGAACTCCAAACTGAAGAGTTCGCGCCCACCGCACTCGAATAAGTGCGAAACTGGTCTAGCTACAGACCTTAAACAAAGCGCTTCTTGGGAGGCAACCCAAGGTATTGCATTTACGTTTTTGTTTTTTATTCATAGTTTAGCTTAGTTTAGACGTTTTTGCCTTGTTTTGCCTTCGATTCCTTCCGATATGTTCGTGTTTTTGGATGTAGGAACAGTGGGAAAGGAAAGGGGAGAAAAAGTTTGAAGAAAAGTGACGAAACTTGGACTTTGGAGCATTACAGAGAGTTCCACGGCCTAAACCACGGTCGTGACAGCTACAGTGACCGTAATTTCCAAAAGCCTTTGAAAAATCACAAAAACCATGTTTCCGTACAATTCCACAGCCGTGGAACCCCCCGATAGACCGTGGTTTTCAAAAATTTTGCCGGCCACTATATAAACCACGTTCTTCACAAAACACAACATCACAAAGCTTTTCCACGCCCTATTTCGCCGAAATCACGCCCCTCACCTCAATTCTTCGTTCGTTAATCGTTTTCAACGATTCTTCGACCCAAAGTGAAGCAAATCCGATCACCAACGAGATCCAAGCAACAAATCGAGCGGCAAACCACCAGAGAAAGCACAATTCGGATTCTAAAATCCGAAAACCTAGGTTTTTGGTTCTTTCTCTATCTTTGTCAATTCGGCTTCGTTTTTGCTAGCATTTGTAGGAGAACTGATTGAAATTGGAAGAAATTAGCATAGGACTGATTGACTGCTGAGTTTGATGATTATCTGCTGAGTTTTGAGAAAAGTCTAAACGAACCACGGTCTCTGTCACTTCCACGGCCGTGGAAATTGAAGAACAAACCGTGGTTTTGAATAGAGAATGGATTTTGTGAGGAGAGTGTCCAGGAGAATTAAGGATAAGAACAACGAGAAGGATAAGAATAAAAAGAGGAAGGGTAACCCCTCTTCCTCTTCATCCTCTAGAGCACCACCACCTTCATCCCCTTCACCTCCATCATCACCTTCATCACCATCACCTCCTAGCCCTAGGGTACCTACCATTCACGAGGATCATCTCGACGCCTTAGAGAGGATCCATAAGAGGGCTGTTATAGGACCTAGGTACCTACTGTTGGAGGATTTAGCTCCTCTACACATCATAGGAGACCTTACTTGGCTCTTGGATAGAGCCGGCCTTATCATCTTCTCGGCTATCCGAGAAGACGCCTACGAGGAGATCACTAGAGAGGTTGTGACGTCTTTTGAGCACAGCCATGTTGATAGGACAGTTTCTTTCCGTCTGATCGAAAGAAACTATGATTTCTCCATCCGGGAGTTTGGAACCTTCTTTGGGTTCCAGGAGACCTTCAATGGTCATTTTCCCAGCGGCGTTTACGCCAAGGATTTCTGGGAGGAGGTAGCCATGATCTATGCCAGCGAGGACCGTTGGCAACCATCTGATACCAAGGCTAAGTTGATGTATCACTTAGCCTTGAAGATTGCTCACCGGGTGCTTTCTGAGTGTCTCTTCCCTAAGACGGAGACGCCTCAGAAGATCAAGACGGATGAGATCTTCCTTCTGTACTCCATGCTATATGGACGACCTGCTGACTGCGCCACCCTCTTAGCTGCTACCATGAGCAAGCTAAAGAACAAGAGGGTTGGCAATATTGGATATGGTGGGATAGTCACCCACCTTGCTAGGACATTAGGGGTTGATTTCTCCGCCTACACACGCATTCCTGCCGTACCCCTAGGACTCCAGGCCTTCATGACTAGAGGTCTCATCTTCCCTACCCATAGAGGTCCACCTTATGCAGCTATGCCATGGGAGAGCAGGACGGGGAGAGGTATTGAGTGGCTCCCAGAGTATTCCATTATGGCTGGACGCCATAATTGGAAGGAGACGTTCGCTGCTATGCATGCGAACAGGATTGCATCCCCTCTATATGTCCCACCACCACCTGTAGTAGAGGAGGAGGAGATGAGAGATCAGTATGAGGGAGGAGGAGGAGCCGAGAAGGATTTTGGCACGTTTCCGGATCAGCCGGACATAGCTTCTGATATGCCTAGACGTTCTCCACGCCCCGCCAGAGCTTCAGGATCATCTTCTCGCCGCGCCAGCGTGAGCGAGAGACCCACTTGGATGGAGACCCCTCCTGCGTGGTACGGAGCTCCACCACCATGGTCTACTCAGGCACCACCAGCACCAGCACCAGCACCGTCAGATGCACCGGGGTGGTACAGCCAGGCTCCAGGTTGGTATGAGTAGATGCCAAAGTGGGCTACCAGCCTTTCTGATAGGGTGGGAGCTTTGGAGATCCGAGCTAACGCTAGAGATGGACGTATGGATGACCTCGACCATATGATGAGAGACGTCTACCGCCTGCAGTTCGGGCGGTACTACGATCCTAGCTTCTCTCCATTCCCGCCTCCACCGCAGTGATGACTTGCAGGACCGACAGTTTAGCCGCTCCACCGCCATTTTGTGAGTTCTTTTTCTTTCTTTCTTTTCTTCTTTTCTTTCTTTTATTTGAACATTAGGGACAATGTTTGTTCCAAGTATGGGGTGGGGTGTGACTAAAAGTTTGTAATAACTCTTACTCACTTTGATTGCTTCTATTGAGACTATCTTACATGTTTCATTATGTTGTTACACGTTTCATTATTGCATTGCATGAAAAAGAGTTTGAAAAACCCATAAAAATTGAAAAATTTTGAAAATTTTGTGCTTCTAAGGATAGAGAGGATTTCTATGATAATCACCACTTGTGAATTGAGTTTTGATGACAATTGCATGCTTAAACGAGTAGTGAATTGAAAAGAAATTGAATGAGTTGATTACACCTCTTTTGCAAATTTCATAATGTGATGAATGTTACTTAAATCATGTTGAGAAATTAAAGTTGAAATCACACTATAAGTTCTTATGCTTCTTGTTGAGATGATTAAGGCAAATTCGATTTTCTTTCTTCTTTCTTTGTTTATTTAGCCCCTCATTGAAATAATGGCCTCCTTTACCTATCCGGGAATTTGGAGGAGTTGATTGATATTGGCATGTTTGATGTGGGAGGGCCTTGAAAGCACTTATTTGCAATCAAAAGAATAGAAAGAAAGTATAGGTTTGGGGAAGTCAATCAAGATGATGAGTAACTCGGCACCATTCACATAGCCGGGTGTTTGTGTCTTGCCAAAGTCGGATTGAGCGATATTCCTAGCGGATTATGGTATGTGCGCTAAGGGTTTGAGGCATCTCATAAAAATAGAGAAACGCCAATCTCCTAGGCTTCGGTTTTTGTGCACCTCTATCCATAACTCCAAAAGTAAAGTCGAAAAATGAAAAGAAGAGAGCGAAGCTCTAAGTTGAAAGTGTTGCGGAAACCGCAAGAGAAGAAGAAAAGAGTAGTTATCCACTTTCCCGGATTCATGCACCACATTCCTTAAAGTTTTCCTTCCCTTTCCACATTCTAGACCTTTTTGAAAGTCCTTAAGATCAAAAGGATGTTATATGACTTGGTGATCTAAATTGAAGTTTCTTATGATTGATTTTGATAATGTTTGAAGGTTATGATGTTTGTATGGAAGTTTAATTGATTCATGAGCTTTCTTCACTCTTTACTCTTTGATTAAGTGTATGAAAGTCTTGTAAACGCATGAAGCAAGATTTGAGAATGATCTATTGATTAGAAGGCACATTCATCCAAAAGAAGTTTGCTTTGAGAAGGTACACATATTTCATCCTAACTTGTGTTTTAAAAGCTTTTGAAAGACCTTGCTTAGGGACAAGCAAGTGGCAAGTATGGGGTTATTTGTTAGCATGAAATATTGTGATATTTTAGGCACGTTTTCTAAGTGTATTTCATCCATATTGATAGTCATTGATTAAGCATTGATGCATTTGTGAGCTAGTTTGTCTATAATATCGATATAGAGATCTACACAAGCTTTATGTTGATTGTAGGCAATTAAGAGCTATTTCCGAATGGAATTGAGCAAGGATGGAGTTTGATGGAGCATGTCCATGAATTGAGGACATTCCTAGGAGCTAAGGAAGTGCCAACTTGAAGAATGGCACGAGACTAAGGAAGAATCACGTTCTAGCCCTAAACCACGCTCTAAAATACGGCCGTAGTACATTCCACGTTCAAGTCCACGGCCGTGGAACCTTGGCAAGGGAAGCGTTGTTCATTCCAGCAACTTCTACGGCCGTGGAAGAGTTGTGTCAAACCGTGACAGTTTCCACGCTCTAAATTACGGCCGTGGAACACTTCCACGACCGTGATCTTGGCGATTTTTTCGCCATACTTTAAGCCACGATCTCCTACGCAATTGGGCCGGGCTTATATTTTATCTTACACTATAAAAGGACGGACGAAGAGAGATTCCGTCACCTCTGCTTAGACGCACATTCGCTTACGCTTAGACGCATTTCCGCTTACACCTTGGAATTGCCCTAATTTCACATCTTGCGGAGATTGTGATTGAGAGATTTGCGTTCTACCATTGAGATTTCCGGATTGACGGAAGAGTTGAAGATTTGGAAGATTGTTCATGAGAAGATTTCGCTTCTCATTTAGGTTTGATTTAGGAGACGGATTGACATCCCGTTCTTCCTTCTTATCTAAGATTCGTGATTGTTTGCATTATTCCAAATCTATTGACGTTATTGTTCTTGATTTGTGGATTTGAGATTGACTTTAAAGTTATTGAAAGTTTTTGGAAGTTTTCATCTTTCATTCTTTTAAACCTTGAATTTGATATCAATATGACTATTGTTGGCTAAAACCCTTTAACAATTCTAAGGTGAAGGGTTGATAGTTGTGGCTTAGATGATGATAGATCGATCGTAAACAGATTGGACCCTGAGAGTTAGAGAGAATCGCCGACAACCTTAAACCACGGTCTGTTCTTGAGCTTCCACGGCCGTGGAACTCAAGAACCACCCGTAATTTTGTGTTAGTTTACGAACTTGCTTTTACTTTAATCCAAAGTTAAAGATTTGCTTTAACTTAGTCTTGGCTTACCCTTTTCTAGGTGGTAGTGAAGCCTCAACAACCTCTACCTCGATTGTGAGTGTCACAACCTTAATCGGTTTAGTTAGTCTTGATCCTTGGATTACAAGTTTGGGTATTTGACATTAATTCTTACCTTTAGAACCTTTCTATATTGAAGCCTCAACAACCTTTATAGAGAGTGTCTTGTAGGTGAGTCATATAAGGTCTTTGGAACTTCACCGTACGATTACCTTACATCCGTATACCTTTGCATGCCTTAACTTTGTCCTTATATCTTTAGTATATCTTGAATCGATTGCCACAGCTGGATTCCTAGATCTTTAGGATTGTTGTTTTCCCAATAATTCGAAAAGCTCTTACATTTACTAGCTTGATAATCTATAATTGGATTTACCCCCCAAATCCCTGTGTTTGATACTCTGGAATTCTTGCTCAACTATATCGATCCGTACACTGCGGGTTCGCTTGCTTGATTTCTAATTTTATAATTAAAGCTTATTTGCACGCACGCTAAGTGGCGAACACCCACCAAGACCCCCACGGAGATAATAGTAGAAACCTTTTAGATGGAGATGAAAGAAATAAGGGAGATAATGCAAGCACAAAGTGCTCACGTCAAATCCTTGGAAGCTAATGCAGTCACCTTGTGGAGCGGGATGATAATCGAGGATCCAGTGGTTGTTGCTCATATCCTTGCTTTAATTAGACAAAAACTAGAAGAGGAGCAAGCAGAAAAGGAACCACCCTATGTTCCTCCTCCACCATATAAACCTCATATCCCTTTTTCACAAAGGAGGAACAAAGCCATCTTGGATGAAGATTTGGGGAAATTTATAGAATTAATGAATAAACGCTATGTGAACATTACCCTAACCGATGCGATTAAGCAGATGCAGACATATGCAAAATTCATGAAAGACATTTTGTCAAACAAAAAACTTGTCAAAAGCAAACAAGTGCTAACCCTCAACAAGGAGTGTGGTGCTTTACTCATGGATAAGATGTCAACCAAAAGAGAAGATACCGGAAGTTTCTATGTTCCCCTCGATATTGAAGGACAACCTCAAAATTGTCTAAGCGATCTCAGAGAAAGCGTAAGTATAATTCCGTTTGATTTGTTCAACAAACTTAATCTTAAAGATATTCAACCCGTAAAATTCACTCTTGTCATGGAAAATAGAGTTACTGTTAGACCTGTAGGAATGATCACAGATGTTCAAGTAAAACTTTACGGGTTTGATGTTCCTATTGATTCTTTTGTCATTGATATTAGTATTGTTTTTGTCTTTATTACCCTTGGTAGACCATTCTCTATAACTGCATGTGCTCTTATCGATGTGTAAGACGGGATCATGATATTCCATCTAGGAGATCAGACATTGGAGTACAACCTCTCCGCGGTTCTTAAACATATGTCGATTGAGAACGCTGTGAATTTCTCCGATAATGTTGACCTCATTGTGCATGAATGTATACATACTATGATATTTTATGATCCTTTGAAAATTTGTTTGTCTAAAGATGCATAGGATCCAGAAGCCGATACTTTGATTGCATTCATTATATACTCTCTCAAGCAAGCCAAGGAGGACCCAACATCAACCTTTGAGTCTCTACACAGAATGAGATTCGATGATAGATTAGCTCTTGCAAATTCTATCGCAAAACATGCCCAAACGGCCTCCATATGGCCATTCTATAGGCAGCCAAATGGCCACCTTAGTCGTCCAGTAGCCACTTCGCATGCTTCTTTGGTCAGTTCTCCTCTAAAGCAATTTGGCTAGACTTATAAGGTCATGGACCTCAAAGAACCACCAGGTATACCTTTCTCTCCAACCAAGCTTGAACTCATGCCTCTCCCTGCAAAACTCATGTACGAACTTCTCGGTCCCAAATCAACTTTTCGTGTAATTATTAGTTCTTCATTATCTAAAACCGAGACTTCACGTCTCTTAAAAGTAATAAATTCCCCCCGAAAAGCATTGAGATATTCCATTGATGATCTTACAAGTATAAGTCTTTCACTATGCATGCATACAATTCCTTGGGAAGAGTAAACTCGACCCTCTAGAGAAGCACGACGAGGACTCACTCCACCTATGAAATAAGTCGTTAAGAAAGAGATCCTCAAACTGCTAGATGCTAGGATAATATATCCCATATCTGACAGTTTATGGATTAGCCTAGTGCATTTCATGCCCAAGAAAGGAGGAATGAAAATTGTAAATAACAACAAAGATGAACTGATCCGGCCCGCAACAAACAATCACGGGATGGAAGATGTGTATTGATTATCAATTCTTGAATAAAACGTTGCGGAAAGACCACTTCCCACTACCATTCATTGAGCAGATGTGGAAAAGGTTAGCCAATCATTCTCGCTTTTGTTGTCTTGACGGTTACAGTGATTTCATTCAGATCCCCATCCACCCGGAAAATCAAAAGACGACTATCTTCACATACCCATACGGTACGTTCTTTGACAAGAGAATGTCCTTCGGTTTGTGCAATGCCCCTGCTACCTTCCAAAGGTGCATGATTCCAATCTTCTCAAATCTTCTTGAGGAAATTATGGAAGTATTTATGGACGATTTCTTCGACTATGAAGAATCCTTCGATGAGTGCTTAGCTAATGTCACCAAAGTACTTGAGCGATGCGTTGAATAAAATCTTGTTCTTAATTAGGAGAAATGCTATTGTATGGTCAACAAAGGAATTGTGCTTGGACATCTAGTCTCACAAAGAGGGATTGAATTCAATAAAGCAAAGTTGAAGCTTATCGAAAAATGTCACCACCCTCTAGGAAAGGAATAAGAAATTTGCTTGGTCATGTAGGTTTATGTTGACACTTCATTTAAGATTTTTCTAAAATAACCATACCATTTACTAAATTAAATCTTTAAGATGCTACTTTTGAGTTCACACATGAACGTCATGAAGCTTTCGAAAAGTTGAAGGAAACACTAGTGATTGCCCTCATCATACAAGTGCTCGATTGGAATCATCCTTTCAAAATCATGTGCGATGCCACTGACTATGCAATTGGTGATTATGACAAAGGAAAGACAAGAAGTGTCATGCCATATACTATGCCAGCAAAACATTGGATCCTGAGCAAATGAACTACGGCACAATTGAATAAGAGCTCGTCATCGTCTATTGATGTCCACTTGTCAAGAGGGTTTGACTACCGCTCTAGTCACATATTGCCACAAGTATACGGCCGTGCCAATGTAAGTATATGTTGTAACACCAAGGTCAAAATCTCAAGAGACTATGTATATCCTGGCTTTGCCTCGAATTCAACTTGCAAAGAAAGAGTGTATAAAATGAAATGAAAGGGGTGATCAATTGATCCAGATGCTTGAGGTTTTGGGTATCTAACAAGTATCAACTATCAAATTTAATGGGAGAAAACACTAGGAATTGGGATATTCCTCCAAACCATAACTAGATATATAATTGATCATGTTGTGCTTGATAAAATAGGAGAGTTTAAGTCACAAATACTAATAACATGAATTATGGCCTTAGTTTAGACTTGCATTTAGGTAGTTTTCTCTTTGTTTTGCATGCATAGACATGAATCCATGACATTTAGACTCACTTTGCATATTATACTAGAATAGATGTCTACACGGATTCTTATCTTATTTTCAGGCAATTCGGCAAGCTTTGGAGCGAAATGGCACATATGAGGATGGAGCTTCGAGGCGGAGCGTGATGGAGAACCAAAGGAAGCTACGGAACCCACCTAAGGAGCAAGCAAAAGAGCTAAGGAGAAGGCAACCACTCAAGAATCTCGGTACCAACTTGTGAAGGATCTCGGCCGAGATTTTTGCCCAGAGTGACCGAGATTTCTCTTCTCAACGGCCCATGACACATTCTAGGAGAAGCCCGATATTTTCACGATTCTTAGGAGGTGGCCGAATGAGTTGGCATGCTTGTCTAGCCCTAAACATGATCCCTATTAATCTCTAACAATCTGCAACATTGAACGAACTGCATTCTTCTAGCTTTGATTCCTAAATTAAGAAATATTTGAGTTGAGAGCATTTTGGAGAAGAAAACCTAGGGTTCTTGAATTATATTGGTTTTGGATTAAAGATTACATTTTTACTGTTGGATTGCAATTTCTATTGGAGTTTGAAGACATCTTGGTTAGTATTTCTTTCTTCTCTTTGTCATTGCTTATGGTTCGCTTGATATCTTGTTTCATCTTTCTTGATTTAAACATGTGTGTTTTTGGTTAAGCCTATACGAATCTAGGGAGAATGGTTGATGGTTGTGATTTAGATGATGATAGACTGAGCGTGTATGTGAGTTTTGGATGATTTGTGTTGGATAAACCCTTGCTCTCTAGAATCTCGGCCTGTTCTTCAAGAATATCGGCCGAGATTTATCTTAGAATGACCTGAGATTTCTTATGTTGATCCATAGATGATATATTGGTATGCTTGGGTGTTAGATTGTCCAAATCCTAATCTTTATTGAGTGTTTTCTATCCTTAGATCTCTCTAAGGCTTGCATCTAAGTTTGGGAAGAGAATTACCCGGTAATTCCCGTTCTTATGTACCGTTGATTATGAACTCTAGGTAATAGAGGAATCAAATCCCTCGATTGGATTGAATGATCTAGACTTCTTACTTAAGTGAGCTTAATCCGAGATTTACCCAGTGAAGGTTAATTCAATTCCCTTAGGTATATAGGTTGGTTTCACTATATGTCCTATCCTTAGAGCCTTGAGACCTACTCGGTAATAGGTGATGTGGTTGGGATAGTGGAATGTGAGACCTCCCCCAGGATCATTCCCATAAGAGAAACAACATTCCTTATACATCCCAACCTTTTCCTAGTTTGTAGAAGTCTTCAATCTAAAACCGTAACCAAATACCTTGATCTCTAGAATCCGCATTCCCTCCTTATCTTATTTCTTATCCTGATTTGTGTTTTGCTTGATTCATTTTGTTGGATTTAAAGTTGATCTCTGATCACTAAAACTACCTAAAAATATTTTGATATTCATTTCTTACCATTCCATCTTTCTTCTTAGTCTAAGTTTGTTCTATTTTCGATCATTGCATAATTCGATTTCACCTCAGTCCTTGTGTTTGACCTTGGAATACTTGCTTTTTCTATCTAACGATCCGTACACTGTGGGTTCGCGTAGTTGTTTAAGATTTTATTACGAGTATAAATATAAGACTTTGTCGTGCATCATTATCACACCTTTCGAAGCAAACAAATACTAATGTAGCATGATATAGGTATGCTTTGTCAACACATTTGGCTTGTTTCAACTAATAAGTATCACATGGTGTTTTCTATTTGCTATTAGTTGATAAACTTCTCTACAACTTATGATTATATTGAATTATGCAAGCATCACGTGGTGTTTACTATATGCCTACAAAATTCGACAAAGCCATAGCTTGGACATTCACATGACAAATCTTATCCATCCTCACGGCCCTAGCTATCATCATATGCATTTCACAATCATCATTGAATTACTTAGGTCTCATCTAAGATGATTAATTATATAAACACTCATTCATGCTCGAAAATATACAATGTGCTAAGGGAACAATCTAGATTATAAAATAATCTAGCATCCAACATTCAAAATAAGATCAAACATGGATGGAAATTTAAAAAGATTTAGAAACCTCCTATATGCTAATAAACATGCATTTGATTCTCCATATTTTTATAAATACAACATAGATCAAGACTATCCTAGCATGACTTGGAGTTTTTTTTACCGAAAATCCAAGTAAGGTGACTACTCACTCATGACCGAAAAATCAATAACACAAACAACTAAAATGAATACCATGCTGACAAGCTTAAGGAATGTAGAGAAAAAACGAACTAAAAGGGACTTACCGATCCAAAGTTATGGCCAAAACAAGATTGAGAATGGATCTAGAAAAGAGGTTTGGAAGAACTTCAAGAACCCCTTGAAACTTTCTTCAAATCGGCCAATTGCTTACAAAGAGAGATTTTTAGAGAATTATTTTGTGCCTTGGATGGGATATCTATTACAAGCAGCCATGCCCTCTATTTATAAGGTAGAACTTGTACCCCCTACCCCCCCCCTCTAGAATCATCCTAACAAACTCACACATCAAGTGTGAGTTAGTTACAAAAGTGGTCTACATCGGGTAGCTTGGGTCGAGTTTTGCATGGTCTTAGGTTGGGTTGAAGAGCTTCTACTTTGAGGCTTTCCACCTTCATTGAAGAATTACAATTAGTACTAGTTTTGGTGCTTCCTTGGTCGAGTTCTAGCTCTTCCAAGGTCGAGATGCCTCTTTTATCCAGAGTAACTGTAATCTCCTACTAGAAGGTGTTTTTTGCTCGAGTTTTCCCTTCAACTTAGGTCTCGGGAGCTGTCATACCGTCTCGACCGATACCCATCTAGGTCAACCGGGATGAGAGTAAGAGGGAGTCATCTCGGTCAGCCATCTCGGATGCTGTCAATCATCTCGACCGAGATCCAGTTGAATTTTCCGACGGGTATAAAAGGAGAAGAACACTCTCTCTCCTCACTTTCCCCTCTTCTTCCTTAGGCCACCTCGACCGAAACATGCCCTACATCCAAACTCCCTCGTCTCTTGCTCATTTTCAACGATTCTTGGATCTAAATCGACGGGAAAGACGCCACAACAACTTCTCCAGCATCAATCGAGACTTCAATCCATCACATTCTGCAAAAATCGGGTAATCTCGTTCAAAAACCCTTTTTCTAGGTTTTGGCTGATTTCACTTGTTTTTGGAGTTTGTTGTTGTTGTGTTGTGTAGGAAATAACTAGAGAACCCCCTAGGAAGCAATTGGTAGTGATTTGGAGGCAGAAACTTACAGATTTAGGATTTTGATGAAAGTGTTGTCTGTATCGATCAAGCCTAGGTATCTCGACCTAGGTGAACTCAAGAACACCCTGAGATAGGATACTGAATTGTGAAAAGATGCGTCGTTCAAACAGACAGTTAGCATTCTGTGAGCGTCCCGATGCTGGATATCACTCCTCTTCACCTCTCCCCCCCACCACAGGTACTCATTATCCTAGAGCACTTTCAGGAAGACTACGAGCGGATTTGCTCCTGCCCGGTCATTGCTCCCCGTTACATGAACATCGATGACTTTGCCTGCCTCCACGTAGTTAAGGATCTAGAGAGATTGATCTCCATGGTTGGTCTAGAGGTGTTTATGACCATCCGCGTGCCGGTTTATCGGGAGCCAACTTACGAGTTCATCAGTTCCGTCACTCACGTGCCGGAGCACAAAGGAGTTAAGTTCCGACTCATGAACAAGGGATATTCCTTCATTGTGGCAAACTTTGGGGATTTGTTCGGATTCTCACAGCCCACCGCCACCGACTTTTCTTCCCGGTGTGATGCACGCATTTTCTGGGACAGCATTGCTCACACCCCCACTAGTGCAAACAATTGGCAACCGGGCGACTCCAAAGAAAAGAACATCTACCACGTCGCATTCCAGATCGCTCACCGGATCTTGAGTGAGATGCTGCTGGCCCGCACTGAGACGCCACAGAAGATCCGCCAGGGTGAGTCGTTTACTCTCTTTTGTACTACATGAGGGATACCGGATTTCTCCACCATGTTGGTGGAAGAGTTGCACAGAGTAAAGTACAAGAGGAAAGGAGATATTTGTTTTGGAGGGCTGGTGACTTACATCGCCAACATTTTAGAGGTCGACCTTTCAGCATGCACATTGGCCGCTGGCGCCAAACCCCTTTGACTGCAGGAATTCATTACGCACCGGATTCTAGTTCCCCGAGGTCATGGTCCACCATAAGTAGCCATGCCTTCGGAGACTAGAGCTCCACAGGGTATTCCTTGGTCTTTGCAGTTCGCGGTTTCCGACCCGAACAATTGGTCGGAGATTTGGCAGTCTTTTGTGCAAGATGTAGAGATAGCAGCAGAGTTCGGCACGGAGAGCGATGATGAGGATGGAGGAGTTCTTATGGACACCGGGACGGACACTGCTGGTCCGAGGGTTCCGGTGATTGATCTTGTGGATGATGAGGCGACTGATGACGATCAACCGCAGCAAATGCAACCACAGGAGATCCCGTAACAGCGGGAGCGCCACCAGCACCGCCACCGCCGCGACCCCAAGGCTCATAGGAGGATTGACGATCCACCCGTCAGAAGGAGGATTCATTCCGTACTCTATGTACGGATTTGGGAGAGCGCCTTGACACTTATTGGCCCGAAAGTGTGCGTGCAAATAAGCTTTAAATTATTAAAACTAAAATTAAGCAAGCGAACCCGCAGTGTACAGATCGACGTAGTAGAGCAAGAATTTCAGAGTATCGAACTCAGGGATTTGGGGGATCAAATTCAGTTCACAAATTATCGGGCAAGCAAAGTATAAGCTTTGCAAATATATTGGCAAAAGCAGCAATCCTAAAGATCCAGGTATTCAAATGTGGAAATCGATTCAAGATATTCTAAAGATATAAAGACAGAGTTGAGATTCCAAAGGTATAACTAATGTAAGGTTGAGTACGGTGAAGTTCCAAAACCCTATATAACTCACCCAAGGACACTCTCTATAAAGGTTGTTGAGGCTGCAGTATAGAAAGGATCTAAGGACAAGAATTAATCTCAAATACCCATGCCCAAACCCAAGGAATCAAAGATGAACTAAAACGGTTAAGGTTGTGACACTCGAAACCGAAATAGAGGATGTTGAGTCTCACTATTACCTGGGAAAGGCAAGCCAAGGCTAGGTTAAACCTAATCTTTAACATTGGATTAAAGCAAAAGCGAAGGTCGTAAAACAGAGGAAATCACGGTTGGATCTTGAAGAACCACGGCCGTGGAACTCAAGAACATGTCGTGGTTTAGGCTGTCGACGAGGTTTCTCAAACTCTCAGGGTCCAATCTGTTTACGATCGATCTATCATTAACTAAGCCAAAACTATCAACCATTCACCTTAGAATTGCTAAAGGGTTTTAGCCAATAATCATAGTCATTGAATCAAATATCAAATTAAGAAGAGAAAAGTATAAACCCTCGAAAACTCTATAAAAACCAAACAATCAATCTCAAATCCGAACAACAAAGTATTGTATTTAATGAATGCAGAATATAGAACAAGAATCCTCACAGCAATCTTAAGGAACAACGAAGAACGGAGTGTCAATCCGTCTCCAAAGCAAACCCTAAGAAAATCTCGAAGTGCACAATCTTCAATATTGCGTCTTTCTTAAGCCACGATCCGGAATCTCCAATCCTTCGTCTCAACCCTCAGCGCGGAATCGCAAGTGAAGGTAAAATGAAACCCTAAGCGACCGTCCTCGAAACTCCCTTCTCAAGCCTTCTTATAGAGCGAAATAGGGTTACGAGAAAATCCCAAAAACTGTCGATGACGTGGCAAATATGACACGTCACTTCGTCATGGAAATCACGGTCTAGTACAAGTTTCCACGGCCGTGGTTTAGGGCATGGAACTTTCTGTTGTGTTCCAAAATCACTCTCCACGATCTCAATCCATAATTAACCACGGTCGTGGTTTAGGGCGTGGAACTCCCTAGCCTTCGTTTTGCCTTTGTTTTGTAAACTTCTTCACTCATGCTCCTTCCTTAGCTTCTCCAAAGCATCTCCTTGACATCTAGCATGATCAAATACTCCTATCCTTCCACATTATGCTCCATTTCAAGCTTTTATTTACCTATAAACATAACAAAGCTTGTGTAGATCTCTATATCGATAAAATAGGTGAAAGTGCTCATAAATGCTTCAAACTCATATCCATGTACACATCTAAGAGGGAAAAACAATCAAAACAAGTGCCTAAAATATAGTCATATTTCATGCTAACAACATACCCCATACTTGTCGCTTGCTTGTCCCCAAGCAAGATTTTCAAAAACTTAGAACATAAGGTAGAATGAAATATGAATGCAAAACAAAATAAAACAATCTTTTTGGTAATGTGGTTCTAATCAATAGATCATCCTCAAATCTCGTCATTCATCCTTAAAAACGTTCATACACATAAACCAAACTACACAAAGTAAAGCAACATCATAAATTACCTAAACTTTAAGACAAACATCATAACCTTCAAGCCTTGTCAAAATCAAACATGTGAAATTTTATTTTAGATCACCAAGTCAAATAGCATTCTTATGATCTCAAGGACTTTCAAGTAAGGTCAAGAATACGGAAAAGGGTGGGAAACTTGTAAAGGAATGTGGTGTGTGAATATGGGAAGAAGGAACAACACAAACTCTTTTCTTTTCACCAATTGAACTAACCACCAACTTAGAGCTTTGCTCTAGACTTTTTGCACATAATTTCTCGAGTTTACTTTTGGAGTTATGGACAGCGGTGCACAAAAACCGAAGCCTAGGAGATTGGCGTTTTTCAATTTCGAGATGCCTCAAACCCTTGATGCACATGCCATAATCCGTTAGGAATATCACTCAATCCGACTTTGGCAAGACATAAACACCCGGCCAGATGAATGGTGTCGAGTTACTCATCATCATGATTGACTTTCCCAAACCTATTTTCTATACTTTGAATTCAAACAATTGTTTACATGGCCCTCCCACATCAAACATGCCAAAATCAACTCTTCCTAAATCCCGGATAGGTAAAAGAAGCAAATATTTTTTATCGAGGGGCTAAATGATCAAAGAAAGAAGTAAGAAAATCGAGGTGCCTTAATCATTTCATAAAGAAGTATAAGAACTTATATTGTGATTTCAACCTTCATTTCTCAATATGATTTAGATAAAACTTTTACACTATGAAACTTGCAAGAAAGGATAAACAACATACTCAATCTCTTCATAATCATAACTCAATTCAAGCATACAATTGTCATCAAAAACTCATTCCACAAGTAGATTCATCATAGAAATCATCTCTAATCTTAGAAGCACAAAAATTTTCAAAATTTTCAAATTTTTATGAGTTTTTCAAAGCTTTTCAATGCAATGTAATAATGAAACGTGTGACAAATAAATGAAAGATGCAACTGTTCATGGAATTGAAAGCAAGCAAGTGTATTGAGTTATTACAAACGAGAGTTACACCGTTCGGTTAACGGCGCTATGCTCAAAGAAAGTTACAAACTTTCTTGTTATCTCCTCATAAGCATCTTCCCTAATGGCGGAGAAGATGATCAATCCGGCTCTATCCAAAAGCCAAGTCAAGTCATTCACTACATTGAGCTCTTCAAGCTCCTCTAGGACAAGGTACCGAGGTCCTATTATCGGTCTCTTTGAAATCCTTTCCATGGCTCCTTCATAATCCTCATGGATTCTAGGGATTCTAGTAGGTGGTGGTGATGGTGGTTCACTAGGAGGGGGTTGGGAAGAAGAGGAACTATCACCTTTCTACTTCTTGTTTCTACTGGACTTTCTCCTAAACATTTTTACTCAAAACAGAAAAAACCCACCGTCTGTTCTTGAAATTCCACGGCCGTGGAAATGTACGGACCCGTGGAATTGGTCTGTCTCTCTCAACCTTCAGCAAATTCACACCAAATTCAACAATCACAGCCCTAGACTACTTCTAATTCCAATTTCGTTCAGTTCTCCTATAATCTTGCAAGAAAATTGAACCAAATTGACCAAGAAGAGAATAGAGAATAAAACCTAGGTTTGGATTTGAAAAATCCAAATTCCTTCCCCAATGTGGATTGTTCACTCAGTTTGTTGCTTGGATCTTGTAGAGGATTGAAAATGCTCCAGTTTTGGTTGAAGAATCGCTTGAATCGGATTCCATGTGAAGAATTACGGGAGAGGGGAAGTGGTCGGTGATTTTGGGCGTGGTTGGTGAAGGTGAGTATGTTTTTGAGAAGGAAAGAAGGTTATATAGTGCCCGTAAATTTTTGGAAAACCACGGTCACTCGAGGTGTTCCACGGCCGTGGTTTTGTACGGACACCGTGGAATTTTCTGATTTGTGTCAGAATTTGGAAAATTACGGCCATCTGTTACTTCCACGGCCGTGGTTTTGGGCGTGGAAGTCTCTGTTGTGCGCCAAAAATCCAAGTTTCGTCAATTATTTCCAACTTTTTCTTCCTTCCTTTGCAAATTCCTTATTCTTGACATCCAAAAACACAACATACCGGAAGGTATCGCGGGGAAAACAAACAAAAACTACATCTAACCTAAACTAATCTAAGAAAGAAAGAAAAATAGAAAAACGATAATGCAATACCTTGGGTTGCCTCCCAAAAAGCGCTTTGTTTTGGGTCCGTAGCTAGACCGTTCCAATGTTCAATTGAGGACAATCGGAGCGATTTCCTCAACTTGGAGCTCCGGTGAGTATTTCTTAAGTCGTTGGCCATTCACCTTGAAACTTCCGCACTTCTCACCCCATACTTCAACTGCACCATGGGGAAAAACACGTTTAATCAAATAAGGTCCAGTCCAACGAGATTTAAGCTTACCTGGGAACAGTCAAAGTCGAGAATTGAAGAGGAGAGCTTGATCTCCTTCTTTAAGGTCTTTTGGAATGATATGCTTATCATGCCAACGCTTTGCCCTTTCTTTGTAAATCTTGGCGTTCTCATAGGCGTTCAAGCGGAGTTCTTCTAGCTCGTTAAGGTCTAAGAGGCGCTTCTCGCCCGCTTCCTTCATGCTAAAGTTCAACCGCTTCACAACCCAATACACCTTGTGTTCCAACTCTACCGGGAGATGACAAGACTTCCCATACACAAGGTTGTATGGCGTCGTGCCTATAATGCGTCATCTAACTTCAAAGACCAATCCTTCCTTGTCTTTGATACCGTCTTCTCAAGGATGCCCTTGATCTCTCTATTCGAAATCTCTATTTGACCACTTGTTTGTGGATGGTAGGGAGTGGCGATCTTGTGAGTCACCCCATACTTAGCTAGTAGAGCTTCGAATCGTCGGGCTAAGAAGTGTGAACCTCCGTCACTAATGATGGTCCGTGGTATCCCAAACCTTTGGAAGATAGTTCTATTTGAGAACTTGATAACAACCATGGCATCATTAGTTGGAGAGGCAATAGCTTCAACCTATCTCGAAACATAATCTACAGCTAGAAGTATGTATTGGTTTCCGCAAGATGATGGGAATGGTCCCATGAAATCAACTCCTCAAACGTCAAAGATTTCCACCTCTTGAATGTTGTTGAGAGGCATCTCGTTCTCCTAGAGATATTTCCTCTTCTTTGACAAGAATCGCAAGAAGAAAACAAAGGTTTGCACATCCTTAAATAAAGTAGGCCAAAAGAATCCGGATTGCAATACCTTAGCGCTAGTTTTATTGGAACTAGTGTGTCCTCCACAAGGAAGTGACTGACAATGAAGAATGACACTTTGCATTTCGTCTTCCGGCACACATCACCTAATGATGCCGTCGGGACCTCTCTTGAAGAGTAGAGATTCATTCCAAAAGTATTGCCGGGCATCCCTAAAGAACTTCTTTCTTTGTGCATAGGATAGTTCGGGAGGTATTTCCTTGCAAACCAAATAATTTACAAAATCAGCAAACCAAGGTTCGTTACCTCTAGAAATCTTGTCGATGCACTCTTCCATGATGTGTAAGTGCTCATCCGGGAAGGAGTCATCAATGGGTAGGTCGTCGCCGTCGGTGTGTGGTAGACGACTTAGATGATCCGCTATAGAATTTTCGAAACCTTTCTTGTCCCGAATCTCTAGATCGAATTCTTGAAGAAGAAGAATCCATCTAATCAGCCTTGGTATTGCATCCTTCTTGGCGAGCAAATACCGTATTGCTGAGTGTTCCGTGTATACAATCATCTTCGCTCCTACAAGATAAAAACAAAACTTTTCAAAAGCATATACAACGGCTAATAATTCCTTTTTAGTTGTGGCGTAGTTGAGTTGTGCTTCGTCTAGCGTCTTGCTAGCATAGTAAATGGCATGAGTGCGGCCTTCCTTCTTTTGTCCCAGCACCGCTCCAACAACTACGTCACTTGCATCACACATAACCGCGAAAGGAAGACTCCAATCCAGAGGTTGGATTATCGGGGCTGAGATGAGAGCTTCTCTAATCTTATAGAAAGCATCTAAACATTCCTGCAAAAATTTAAAAACTGCATCCTTCATCAATAGATTAGTTAGCGGTTTCGAAATATTCGAGAAGTCTTTGATAAATCTCCTATAAAATCCTGCATGTCCTAGGAAACTTCTTATCCCTTTTACCGAAGATGGAGGAGGAAGTTTCTCTATAGTCTCTATCTTAGCCTTATCAACTTCGATCCCTCTAATAGAGATCAAATGTCCTAGAACAATGCCTTCCTTAACCATGAATTGATACTTCTCCCAATTAAGAACTAGGTTAGTGTCTTCACACCTTTGCAGCACAAGAGAAAGGTTAGCAAGACAATGATCAAATGAGGAGCCATAAACTGAAAAGTCATCCATAAAAACCTCCATGATTTCCTCAATATACTCCGAGAAGATGGCCATCATACACCTTTGAAAGGTGGCTGGAGCGTTGCAAAGTCCGAATGGCATCCTCCTATAAGCAAACGTACCCCATGGGCACGTAAATGTGGTCTTCTCTTGATCGTCCGGGTGAATCGGAATCTGAAAGAAACCACTATAACCGTCAAGGTAACAAAAATAGGAGTGTTGTGCTAACCTTTCAAGCATTTGATCTATGAATGATAGTGGGAAGTGGTCCTTCTTAGTTGCATGGTTCAGCTTGCGGTAGTCAATGCACATCCTCCATCCCGTCACGGTTCTTGTTGGAATGAGCTCGTTGTTTTTGTTGGTCACAACGGTCATCCCTCCCTTCTTGGGAATGACTTGAACGGGGCTCACCCACTTGCTATCGGAGATAGGATAGATGATACCTGCGTCAAGTAACTTAAGGATTTCTTTCTTCACGACCTCCTTCATGACCGGGTTTAACCGTCTTTGAGGTTGTCGTGAAGGTTTGTAATCCTCCTCATTTAGAATCTTGTGCATACATAAAGATGGTTTAATTCCTACAAGATCCTCTACAGTATAGCCTAAAGCTTTCCTATGTTTCCTCAACACAATCATTAGTTTCTCATGTTCATCTTCCTTTAAATCGGAACTAACAATAACGGGAAAAGTAGAATTAGTTCCAAGAAAAGCATACCGAAGATGTGTGTGAAGCGGCTTCAATTCCAAAGAAATTGGTTCCATTGATATGTCATGAGGTGTGCTTGATGCTTCCTTAGAAGTCTCTAAGGATGTGGGAGTGGTGGAAGAAGACTCAAGAGTGATTGTGGAAAAGACGGAATTGTTCTCTGATTTTCCCAAAATTACGGCACACCTATTACTTCCACGGCCGTGGTTTTAGGCGTGGAACTCTCTGTTGTGCTCAAAATAACACTCTACGGACTGTTTTGGTGAAACCACGGCCGTGGAATAGCACGACTGACTATGGTTTCTTCTGTTTTCCAAGCCATCATAGAATTTCTCGAACTCTTCATCGTGTACTTCTTTTAGCTCATCCAAAGCTTCAATATTAGCATTGCAATCCTCTTCTTCTCCCTTTTCCATGATACTCATGGTTATAACCTTTTGCATTGGATCCTTGAGCAGGACCGAACTTACTTCTTTTCTAGACAGTTCTTCGTCATAGATGTTGAACATATCCCTCTCCAAGTGCAGGCTCTTTCACCAAAGTTGAGAGAATAAATTCAACCTTCTCTTCTCCTACATCAAAGGCTAGTCTAGCATTCTTGCAATCTACCATACAACCGGAGGTTGCAAGAAATGGTCTCCCGAGTATGATCGGGACTATACAATCTGCAGGAATGTCAAGCACAACAAAATCTATTGGAATGTAAAACTTACCAAGCTTGACTGGGACGTCTTCAATGATACCGACGGGTCCAGTTATGGATTGATCTGCCATGTACAACGTCATCTTCACCGGTTTAGGTTCACCTAAACCGATCTTCCTACACAAATCAAGCGGGATGATGCTTACGATTGCTCCTAAGTCACAAAGAGCGTCACATGTGACTTCTCCAACTCCTATTGGGATGAAAAATGACCCCGGATCTCTCAGCTTTGGGGGCATCTTCTATGTCATCGTTTTGATGAGCTCCGAAGATTCCGAACTCATCTTGACTTCTCCAAAGTCTTCTAGCTTTCTCTTGTTAGAGAGGAGCTCTTTCAAGAACTTCCAGTAAGCGGCCATACCAACAATTGCATCAATAAAAGGTATGTTAATATGCAGTTTGCTAATTAGTTCAATAAACTTACCGAATTGCTTGTCTAGACGCGCTCTTGCTCTAGATTGCGGGAATGGTAGAGGATGTTTGTAAGCTGGAGGAGGAACATAGACATATTCCTTCTCCTTTTCCTTTTATTTTCCTTTCTCAGCTAGGACTTTTACAAACTTGGGTTGTGGATCGGTAGTTGTTACACCACTCCTAGTAGTGATTGCCATCACCCTTCCTTTCGGGTTGTCCTCCGTCTTTCCGGGAAGCTTTCCTCGATCTCTAGGAACTTCTCCAACCTTGCTGAACACTTGGTTTTCTAAGGCTTTTGTGCCTTATCAACTGAAGTGATGTGATTCTCCAATCCTTGGAGCTTTCCTAGAATTGTCTCCATCATAGCATCGTGTTTGTCCTTCTCCAGCTTGCCCGAGCCATTCGATGTTTGATCTTGGCTTTTCAAAGGAGTAGAAGAAGATGGGGGTGTTAAAGCATTTTTAGCATGTGAATAGGGATTACTTGGACTTTGTTGGTTGGATCTCCAATTGTTGTTGTTGGAGTTCCTATTGTTATTGTTTCAGTTGTTCCGGTTGTTGTTCCGGTAATCATTCCTATTGCCTTGGTGGTTGTCTCTCCCTAGGTAGTTGGCCTCTTGCTCATTCGCCTTTTGAAAGCTAGTTTCTATGACTTCCTTCAACTCCTTGATCTCATTGTTGAGGGAGAATATTTGAGTTTGTGCAGCTTGATTCAACTTAGCTCCCGGATCCCCTTGATTCCGGTTGTTAGGATCCACCTTCCGGTGGGAATACTTCTCAATCACTTGGGCTTGCTTCTCAATGAAGTCCCAAGCGTCATCTTCTCTCATGTCCATAAATGTACCACAAGAAAGAGATTGGAGCTTGAATTGTGTTTCCACATCCAGCCCCTTGTAGTAGATCTCTAATAATTCAAGCTTTGAAATGCCATGGTGTGGGCAATCCAATAAGAGATCCTGAAACCTTTCCCAAGATTGAAACAAACTTTCATTAGGTTTCATAGAAAATGCATTAATCTTACCTCTCAACTCCGCCGTCTTGGATGGCAGAAAGAATTACTTGGTGAGGAACTCCGAAGATAAATCCTCCCAAGGGTTAAGTCTTCCAGCTGGAAGAGCTTGATACCAAGACAAAGCCTTGTCCTTCAAAGAGAAGAAGAACGGCTTGATCTTGAAGTGGTTGTTGACAGCCCTCTTCGGCTTCAATGTCTCCATGAAAATCTCGAAATTCTGCAAATGTTGGTGTGGAGATTCAGCACTCGTTCCACCAAACTGACTTTGGCGAACTATGGTGATAACTTGCGGGCTAAACCCGAAAGCCTGGACGTCTTTACTTCTGAAATTCACACCTAGACGGCGTGGTTGCTGAATTGGATCCATCCTTTGTCCAAAGGTTCGTGGTTCATCCTCTCCATCAGCAACTCTCACATCTCCAACGGGAGCGGGAGGGTTAACGTGTGGTTTAGGATTATCACGAAATGCACCAACTAGTGGTGTAATACCCTCTAGGTCTGGCATCTCATCATCGTCGGACGATTCAGCTCTAATGGACTTAGGTTTCTTGACCTTCTTCTTCTTAGCATCATTCATCTCCAACTTCATGTCTAGCATCATAGCCTTGAGCTCATCTATTTGGAATTGATGACGCTCCAATTCTTCCATAAGATCTTTCTCACTCAATTTGAGTTGAGCTTGAGCTTCATCCAACTCCGCTTGGATGTTTCTCTCATTATTTTCAGCCATTTTTTTCTCTTTCAACTTTCTTCTCAAAGTTTTCTCATGTTCTGGATCAAAAGGAACTAGATCTTTGGTAGATCTAGTCTTTCGCATATACCTAAAGAATCTGCAAAAATAACTCAAAAAAACTAATCAAATCACAAGAGCAAAAGCTCCCAAGCTCGACAACCGAAAACCGAAATTGGTCTAGACCAAATCCCCGGCAACGGCGCCAAAAATTTGTTCGCCCGAAAGTGTGCGTGCAAATAAGCTTTAAATTATTAAAACTGAAATTAAGCAAGTGAACCCGCAGTCTACGGATCGGCGTAGTAGAGCAAGAATTCTAGAGTATCGAACTCAGGGATTTGGGGGATCAAATTCAGTTCACAAATTATCGAGCAAGTAAAGTATAAGCTTTGCAAATATATTGGGGAAAACAGCAATCCTAAAGATCCAGGTATTCAACTGTGGCAATCGATTCAAGATATTCTAAAGATATAAAGACAGAGTTGAGATTGCAAAGGTATAACTAATGTAAGGTTGAGAACGGTGAAGTTCCAAAACCCTATATAACTCACCCAAGGACACTCTCTATAAAGGTTGTTGAGGCTGCAGTATAGAAAGGATCTAAGGACAAGAATTAATCTCAAATACCCATGCCCAAACCCAAGGAATCAAAGATAAACTAAAACGGTAAGGTTGTGACACTCGAAACCGAAATAGAGGATGTTGAGTCTCACTACTACCTAGGAAAGGCAAGCCAAGGTTAGGTTAAAGCTAATCTTTAACTTTGGATTAAAGCAAAAGGAAAGGTCGTAAAACAGAGGAAATCACGGTTGGATCTTGAAGAACCACGGCCGTGGAACTCAAGAACAGGTTGTGGTTTAGGCTGTCGACGAGGCTTCTCACACTCTCAGGGTCCAATCTGTTTACGATCGATCTATCATTATCTATGATACAACTATCAACCCTTCACCTTAGAATTGCTAAAGGGTTTTAGCCAATAATCATAGTCATTGAATCAAATATCAAATTAAGAAGAGAAAAGTGTAAACCCTCGAAAACTCTATAAAAACCAAACAATCAATCTCAAATCCGAACAACAAAGTATTGTGTTTAATGAATGCAGAATATAGAACAAGAATCCTCACAGCAATCTTAAGGAACAACGAAGAACGGAGTGTCAATCCGTCTCCAAAGCAAACCCTAAGAAAATCTCGAAGTGCACAATCTTCAATATTGCGTCTTTCTTAAGCCACGATTCGGAATCTATAATCCTTCATCTCAACCCTCAGCGCGGAATTGCAAGTGAAGGTAAAATGAAACCCTAAGAGACCGTCCTCGAAACTCCCTTCTCAAGCCTTCTTATAGAGCAAAATAGGGTTGTGAGAAAAGCCCAATAAATGTCGCTGACGTGGCAAATATGACACGTCACTTCGTCATGGAAATCACGGCCTAGTACAAGTTTCCACGGCCGTGGTTTAGGGCGTGGAACTTTCTGTTGTGCTCCAAAATCACTCTCCACGATCTCAATCCATAACTACGGTCGTGGTTTAGGGCGTGGAACTCCCTAGCCTTCGTTTTGCCTTTGTTCTGTAAACTTCTTCACTCATGCTCCTTCCTTAGCTTCTCCAAAGCATCTCCTTGACATCTAGCATGATCAAATACTCCTATCCTTCCACATTATGCTCCAATTCAAGCCTTTATTTACCTATAAACATAACAAAGCTTGTGTAGATCTTTATATCGATAAAATAGGTGAAAGTGCTCATAAATGCTTCAAACTCATATCCATGTACAAATCTAAGAGGGAAAAACAATCAAAACAAGTGCCTAAAATATAGTCATATTTCATGCTAACAACACACAGACTAGCGAGATCGGCGTTAAGAGGTGTGAGATGTAGGAGAGCCATCACTACCAGCGCCAGATGATGGAGCTGTAGTTTCAGCGATAGATGGGCTATGCCTTCGGCCCCTCACTATATCCGTATCATCCTCCACCACCTCCAGATGCATGATTCTTCTCCGGAGTTGCAGCTATTTTTCTCTTCTTATTATGTTGTTTGCACTTGACATTGGAAGTTTTTTTTCTTGGCCTTATTATACCCATCAGAGCGATGTGTCCTAAGTATGGGGTGTTTGTGATACTTCGGTTTGTAATAACTGATATTCTGCACCTTATGACTTCGTTGGTAACTTCCATTATGTGCTTCATAGTTGTATGGTATATTACATGCATTGCATTATGATTTTGATCAAAAAAACATACAAAACTGGTTTGAAAAAAAAAATTGTCTCAAACGAAATGCATATGGCCAAACGAGATGACCACAACAGGAGCTTACCTCGGTCTAGCATCTCGGTTGTTCGTACGCATCTCGACCGAAATGGGTTTGAACAACATGACTTTTCGAAAGCTTTTGTGCTTCTAGGCTGGATATGACCCCAATGATGATACATGTTTGCTGAATGGCTTTTATGATCTTTATGTGTTTAAAATAATTTATGATATATTTAAGGTTTGAATGCTTTGTTTGAAATTTGAGCATGCTTAGTGAGTTGTTTTATCCAAATCATGTTGAATTTGAAAGTTGAAACTACGTTATAAGTCCTTTCACATTCTTATTGGAATGATTAAGGCGATTCGTTTTCTTTCTTCCTCTTTTTGATCATGCTTTTTAGCCCCTCGTGTTTATATATTGGCCTTCTTTTACCTATCCGGGAATTTGGAAGCGAGAAAGTGAAAAAGCAAGTGAAAGATAATGTTGAAAGTGGAGAAGTGTTAGAAAACAATAGGTTTAGGGACGTTAGTCATGAGGATGAGTAACTCGGCACCATTCACATAGTTGGGTGTTTGTGTCTTGCCAAAGTCCGATTGATTGACAGTCCTAATGAGTAATGGTATGTGCATCAAGGTTTGAGGCATCTCGAAAAACTGAGATTAGCTTATCTCCAAGGCTTCGGTTATTGTGCACCTCTGTCCATGTTCTCAAAAAGTGAAAAGTAAGGAAATGTGCAGAAAGAAGTAAGAAAAGCTTATCGATGGATGCGGAGTTGAATTTGAAGTTGTGAAGTTCTTATCCTTTTCCAGAATTTTAGCACCACAATATCCTTTATACATTCCATCCCTAACACGTTTATTGACCTTTATTTGAAAACCCTTGAGACCAAGAGTATGTTGTTTGACTTTGTGGTTTAAACTGGAATATCCATGATTGATTTTGATGAGTATGATCTGCTACACATTTTATGATTTCATGTGAAGTATGATTAACTTTCTTATACCTATAACTTGTTTTGTTCATATATTGATTCAAACTATGAGTAGAAGCACGCAACCAAAAGTTTTTGAAAGTTTTCATTGACCTTAACTGATTTGTGATTCATACTATCTTGTATCTAGGATTTGAACCTTGCTTGGGGACAAGCAAGAGACAAGTATGGGGTATTTTGGTAGCATGAATTATTGTCTATATTTCAGATATGGTTTTGGAGTTTTCTCATCATTATTCTGTGTGCATGGATATATATTCTTGATGATTATGTCATTATTCGTCTACTTTGCCATAATCGAGGTCTACACCACGTTTGATTGTAACTGTAAGGAATAAGGCGTATTTTGGATCAAAACGGAGCATTGAAGTCTAAGGAGGCCATGGAGCTACATTATAGAGCACTTGGAAGGACAAGAAGGAATGCAAGGATCATAGGAAAATGATGGAAGAAGGAATCCGTTGAAAATACGAAGAAAAGTACGTGATTCACTATTGATCTCGGACCACACGAACATCACCTCGACCGAGATGGATAGCTGGGCCTAGCTCGAGAACGAAGGCCCACAACCCAAGAGAAATAAGATATTATTTTGAACTAAAATTCTTCTATAAGAATGAAGGGTGATTATTGAGTTAAGGACGGCTTTTCACGCTCGGATACGGCTGAGACATCACGGCGATTGGAAGGATTCACGGAAGGAAGAGATCTAAGGAAGAGATCTAAGAGAAGAGATTTTGTAAGATTTTCTTGGGAAATAATTAGTGAGTCGTTATCATTCTTTTGGAACACATTGTTGACATTTTGTTGCAATGTTTACTTATGATAATTGAGCTACCTTTGTTGAGTGTTTTATTCTCTTTTCTTGATTTCTTGATATAATATTTGATTTCTTTAAACATGATGATTGTTGGCTAAAACACCTGCGATTTTAGGATGATTAGTTGAAGGTTGTCGTATAGACGAAGAAAGAATAGACATTTATCTTCACTGGACCTTGAAAGCTTGAGTTTACCCAAAACCGAAACTCGTCTCGGGCTATTCTTGGAGTGATCTCGACCGAGATCGATAAGAACTGCACGAGATTGCCCACTACATTACCCGATCTTGGGTTTAGGTATAGTTTGACAATCCTATCCTTGTTGCACCTTTCCTGGTTTATAAAGCCTAGGAAGAGACTTACCCTGTGATTCATTTGCTTGTTTACCGATGATGATGAGTGTTAGGTAACAAAGGTTAATCCTTTGTGAGGGTTTGAGTGTGTCTTCATCCTACCTTTGAGAGTTAACTTGAGACTTACCCGGTGATGGTTAGTTCTCTTCCTTTAGGTTGATTTGTTGGTTTGAGTGATATTAAATTTCCCTAGTTCCTTGAGACTTACCCGGTGATAGGATCTTTGGTTTGGGATAATGTATGGTGAGACTTATCCGGTGATCTATCCCATCGTAGAAATACCTTCCCTTTGCAACCTCAGCTTTGTCCACGTTTATCCTTAACAAATCTTGAGTCGAAACCACAACTGGATGCTTTGATCTCTAGAATTTGCGTTCCCTTATGTGATTATCTTATATCATTGTTCTTTGTTGCTTGATTTTGCATTTACAGCCTAAAGTTATATACCGTTTCTTGATTTCACCATAGTCCTTGTGATCGACCCTAGAATATTTGCTAATACTGTGATTGATCCGTACACTGCGGGTTCGCTTTTGTTTTATTCTTGGTTATAACTTTAAGACTTATTATGCACACACTTTGGAGCAAACAGGGTTCCCGTACATTATAGGGCGGGATCTGGTTTATATTTCAGTTATCGTTCTTTTAGTTGTTTAGAACTCGGATGCGAGTCTTTTACGCTTCCCTTTGTCATAACGTTTGGTTTTTATAATAGTTTTGGTTTTCTTTTATATGTGTCTTGTTGCATGATCCGATGTTATTGTTGTTACTCAGAGGATCGGAATCCATTGTGAGATCCTAGCCCGTAACGCTTCGAGTTCCCAAAACTTGGGGTTTTACATCTACTTCCGGTTATTTCATATTTCACGCTTTCAACGCTCGTTATGAAGTATTTACCACCCAAATTCACTTAAGGATGCTTAAGAGTTCAATCTTCCCTGAATTCATAAGTCACAAGGACAAAATCCCATATGAATGAGGATCGATTGCTTAAGAAGCTCAAAACTACTCTAGATTGGAGCCAAGAACTTCCCTACTATGGAGCATAAAAACACACATGATGGTCTTTCCAAACGAGGTGGAACAACAAGTGAAATGTTCACCGTACAAGCATCCACACGGCCACAATGGCCGTTTGCTTGGTCGTTCTAGATGATGTTTGGATGAGCCCAACTACTTTGAAGTTCATCCCAAGAAAATGAAGAACCAAGTCCCAAGCGGCCACCCTACAGGCACCAAACGGCCATATATTGACCGTTTCTTTTGGCCGTTTGCACCGCAGCGACAACTTTGTTGCGTGACCTAACTTTTTAGGTTTATGTTAGGATTTTCTATATTAGTTTAGCCTGAGTCTTATCCTATATATACACTTAAACCTCTAGGGTTAGATCATCAACTATCATACTTCTCGAATACTTTCAGATACGGTTTCCATGTTTTTTTACGTTTGTGCTAGAGGTTAGACTCATTTTTCTATTCTTTTGCTTTGAGTTTTTTATATGCAAAGATTCTTCTTTTCATCTGATTTCTCTCCCTGGTCTATGTCTGGTTAAGTTTCCTTCGATCTAAGGGGTTTGTTGACTTGTATGATTGATTGATGGTGATTGTATATTTCAATTTCTGAATCAATGTCAGCAGGTATTACATTTCTTTTCAAAGTGTTTTATTCCACCTTTTATCTACCTTCAAAAGAAATGGTGCTTTTAATTGATTTAGATAAAACAAGTGAATGGAAAAAAGTGAAGTTTGTATTATTGGATTACTGAAACGAACTTGGTTTTGAGAGTAGCATATTATCAAATCATCAAATCATCGTAGAAAATTCTGGTATTTGCACCTTTTTAAATTAAAGGGCCACAAGCGAAGGTTTTTCTTGGTATTTTCCGGATTTCTAAATGCTTCATGGTTTTTCTTGTTCTCGTCGGACCGTTTGATTAAGAGCTTGGTGAGTTGGAAAGCACGGTTTTGTTTATTTATGTCAAAGACTATTTTGGATGTTTACCTACATAATTGCTGATTTAAGTTCATGTCATTCACATATGTGGTTACCATTTGATTTATCATTGCAAGGATACATATATGCTCAAATCATTCACCCATATCATATAACCTCATATTTTGTTATCAATCGTTCTATGCTTGTTGTTTTTGATACTACAAACTTGTTTGCCTCTATTTCCTTCCCCTTAACTTAGTATATATGTTTATTTGTTCCAACCAATACATACGTGTTCTCTAAGAATTTGATGCCCGAATATACTACATTTGATCTCGTATTCTTGCGGGGGAGGTGGTTTAGACTTTATTAAAACTTCTACAATCAATTACCTTGCTCCGTGAAGTCCGATTCTAGAGCTGAAGATATGGGATCGTTGTTGGCCTGCTAGGGAAGAAAAGGCCTTGATGTTAGGCCTTGTCCGAGAAGCCCATTGAGCCGACTGTGATTCTATTAAATAGACTAAATCGGGATTTAATGAGGAAAAAAAGATATGAGACGGTTTCATTTTATCATTCAATTAATGAGACGACACCGTATTGCCTTTTTGTGAGATATATAAGGTTAGCTCTTCCGAGCTCCTAAGCCTAATCTCATTATGTCACTCCACTTCGTCTTTGCTTCTCCTCTTCTCTTGGAGAGTTCTCCACTCTAATAGTCTTTGACATAAACAAACAAAGACCGTGCTTTTATGGATGAAGAGATTAAGTGAAGTTTATTATTGCATTAACTCCTAACTAATACAATCAACACAATATCACTTTTAATATACTAGCTTGTCAACCATCAATAATTTTATTTGACAATTTATTTATAAAACACAACTTTAAAATTAATGTACAAAACAAACCTTCTTGTTGTAGATTTTCATTTAATATATTTATATATATATATATATATATATATATATATATATATATATATATAGATAGAGATTAAGTGAAGTTTATTATTAAATTCAATTTTAATTAATCTTATGTATTCAATACAATATAATTTCAAATACAATAATTCATCAACCACTACCTAATTTATTTGACAATTTAATTATAAAACAAACTATATATATATATATATATATTAATTTAACTATCCTATAAATAAAAAATATATACAACGAAAGCTCTATTTTATAGTATGGAAACTCTAGTATATTTTTTAATTTAATTTATAGATTTTAGTGTTTAATTTTTTACTTAATATGCAAAATGTCTTATACAAAAATCTTTTGACCCCCCCTACCCCCCTAAAAATTTCTTTGCAACCCCCACTTCACGATCATGCACCCGCAGTTGTTCATTCAACTAGTTGAACTATCAAGCAATACAATGTGAACAAATGTTGAATAACATAACAAACCCTTTTGGACAACTATATTCTTATAATGAATAAAATAATAAAAATATTAAACTTGTCCAATTGGTAATAGGATGGGAGGACCTTTTAAATAGGTTTAGAAACATGTAGTGCTTTGCTTTTATTCTTCAATTTTAAATAGGTGCACTGTTGTGCTCTTTAAGGTTAGAAACTCACCAGGATACAGCCGGAACAACAACAGTAGCTGATATTCCTACTTGTTTTTAAGAGTTGGTATTCCTACTGAACCTATGACCCTTTATAAAAACAAAGCACGCGATCAATGATCTAATTAAGAATCACACTTTGAATATGTGATAAAATTGAGACCTTTAATTTATTTAGATTGACATATTTCTAGAGATTATCTCTCCTTACTGTAAGAAAGATTCTTATGTGATATATATATAGAGAGAGAGAACCCCATCTTTTAAGCTGACTAAACTTTAGATACTCGTCATTTAAACTATCAGAACGGTACCTCATCTATTGACCCCAACCAAAGAGTAGTATCTCGGTCACTATTCACACGTTAAACTGTTTGAACGGTGTTAAATATCAGGAGCAAAATTGTCCACAACGTAAATTTGCAACCCTAAGCCCCAAATTGATGATGAGATGTTGCTAGGTTTTGAACATGAAAAGCCATGAATGCCCAAGGGAGGAAAATTAACATCTTTTGAGTTGTTTTTGGTGAAATTAGGTCCTAAACTCTTCACAGTTGTGGGTAGGTAAATCGAATCTCGATCATTTTTGGGTCAAATGTGAAGACTAACAGTTTTCACAAATCCTAATGAGATGTCAAATCTAAAATTTAGGGGCTTCTCCGGCGACAGTGGTGGCAACCATGGTACTGGCTTCCGGCGAAGCAAAGGCCTCCAAGCGGCGGTGGGTTTGAGCTCTGAATTTTGTAGGTTAAAAATGGGTCGATAGAGGGGGATGTTGGTGTTGGTGTTGGTGTTGGCGGAGAGATAGAGGGAGAGGGGCTGCTGGTGGCTTGGGGAAGAAGACGGCAAAAGAGGGAAAGGAAATTTGGGGCTTAGGGTTCTTAAGAACACCCTTCGATTTTTCATGGTGAGAAAATTCGTAACTTTCCACTGGTTTTTCATCTTCCGCTTACGGTTCGTCTTCTTCATCTTCAAAATCACAAGGAAGAATTTTGGACAACTTTGCCCCTAATATTTAACACCGTTCAGACAGTTTAACGTGTGAATATTGATTGAGGTACTACTCTTTGGTCGGGGTCAATAGATGAGGTACCGTTATGATAGTTTAAATGACGGGTACTAAGTTATATATATATATATATATATATGAAGATGATGATTACTAATAATAATAATAATAATAATAATAATAATAATAATAATAATAATAATTCTCATTTTGCCGGGAGGTCGCTATTTGTTAATCAATTATTAACTAACATAACATATTCATTGCATATATATGGTGACAATGATTGTTACGCCAACATCATTATCACGGAAGACAACTAAATTATTAATAAATACATTTGGTGTTAGAAGTTGAGCATGATTAATTGGGTAATCATTCTGTTACATTTGTATTACGAAGTATATTATAAATTTGGTATTCATGTGTTGGTAAATAGAAGTTGAGCATGATTAATTGGGGAACCACTCTGTTACATTAGTATTATATATATTATAGATATGGTATTCATGTGTTGGTAAGGTGAACATAAAACAATCCAAATCATAGTTTTCTTCTCTAGTATCAATATCACACTCAAAGGTTGTTAATGATTTGAACTCAATGAACAAGTTCATAAATCTGACTATAATTTCAAACTTTTTCCACATCTATATTAGTTTTTGGTTTCATATGTAGTCTTTTTTCCTTGAGAGAAAAAATATTGTTCATCACCTAAAAGTTCCTATTGAATTGGACTGGTTCGACCAAATTTTTTATAAATATTGTTAGGTTTAAAATTGAGACCTTTAAAATTAAGGTATTGTTAATTTATTTTTTTATATCTGACAAGAGGATGCACGTAAAGTGAATCTATACACGCAAGATTTCGGGGTGTCGTGAAAACCAATTGACAATAAAAGGAGGGTTAGGTCCACAATATCATATTGCTTCTACACATCTCAACACTCCCACTCAAGTGCAACTATCTTGTTCTAGTTGACCTTTGACACAAAGCATTAAGGTCTGCTTAGCCAAACGTGTGGATAACATACATCGCTAATTACAACTCAAACACAAGATAATGAGATCCGTACGAATCATAACTCTGATACCATGATAATTTATCTTTTTATATCCGGCAGATCTAATACGTGGAAGGGATGCATGTCAAAGTGAACCTACACACAAGTATCCGGGGTTTCATCCAAAAACCAATTGAAAATAGGAAGAGTAGACATAAGACTTATATGTTACGTGGGACATTCTACACATCTCAACACGGACCAAACCCAAATACCCAAAATTGGTGAAATTGAGGGTTGAACCCTCACTTTCGCTCTGATACCATATAAAAAAAACTGGTATTTCATGTAATTGTTGAACAACCTAACTATCTTGTTGATTTCTCTAACAATGTGTTTTCAAACTTTACAATATTAGAATTGTGTATTTGTGTAGGTAGCAGAGTTTGTATGAATAAATATTAGAATTGTGTATTTGTGTAGGTAGTAGGGTTTGTATGAATAAATGATATTTTTTTAAAAAGAATTCCAAATCAAAGTTATTAGAGTCTATTAAGTGTTAAGATGACCGAGTTAGCATATTCCGAAGCTATTTAATCAACAAAGATGCTCCAATACAGATTGTTGGAATATGAATCTTTTTGTTAGAACCATTCTAATACGGTTTTAACCCCAAAAACACATATGCTTTTCGAATTAAACAACAACGATATGAGTGTTCCATGCCCATTTCTCCACTACACTACACTTGTACTTTTCTTTTCACTTATGTGCTGCTATTAAATCCTTTATAATTTTGTCATTTACAGTTTGCCCTACCCACAACCTATTCAGACATGACTGAATTGTTAGCTGAACCCGGTTTGCTGCCTTTGTATAGCTTAACCTAACCCGAAAATGCAAGATTTAAAGACGACAGGAATATGATCTAACTTAAACTGGCTTTATATTGTATGGACAAAACTATTTAGCCCACACAAAACATTGATTAGATGTCTAGTTGTCTACTAACGGATTGTTATAAAGTAGATATGATCCCTAATTTGCAAATATCAATCAAAGTGTGCCCTAGTATGGACTACCATTCCATCTCCTATTATAAACCAATGATTAATTTAATCCTCTATCTGATCATGCAATTAAGATGGTAATGTAAGGATTGAAAAGAAAATGGGTGCTTATAGTTTGGCTAATACATCATTGAATAATTTGAATGTATGCTAGAGTATGAGTCTAAATTGTCTAATATATTGGGTCGTATATTGAGTTTATCCTTAATGTTGGTTATCTCTTAATATAAGCATTATTTGATCAATTAAATAAACATGTCTTTAGTTTACAAATGTCTTCGATGTAGGTTCTTGAATATATGCATACCGGCTTAAATGAGTCATGCTACTTGAACTTGGTCACCCCTTCTCTTCAATAAATAAATATGACACATTTTGAACTTCCGTTCAAAACTATGTCCGACATTTACTTGATTCTAAATAATTAAACAATAACATCTCAAAACTTTACTCTTGATACTCAAATAACTTCCCTGAATATGACTACATACATCAATCTTCACTGAACAAATCGAGGTACTTGACTCGAGTTTGCCTACTTCACTCGAGTTTAGCTATTCAACTAGATAAGCCAAGTATAAACACCTCTATGTCTTGATTTTAAGCTAAATTTGACTCGTTCGACTCAAATAACCCTAAAACTCGATTACTCAACTAGATAAATTGAGTATAAACAATATGATTTTAAGTTAACCTTGGCTCGTTCGACTTAAATAACCCTAATTTTGAAAGGAGGAAGATAATATGATATGAGAAGTAAACTAAGGAGGTGTAGTGCAGAACATTAATGGAACTTGTGTGTTTTGGTGGCCTAGGAAGCCACAAATTTAAACACACGTACAACAAGAATCCCCTCAAAACTTGTCTAACCCCATTGCTTTATAGTTTGTGCTGAAACAACAGCTTTTAATTTCCATATCTGAAACCAATGCAAGAAATAACACTTTGATGACTCAATTTGGATATATAGTTCATAATTCCTTTGGTGGGAGTACAACAAAATGTCTTGTCTCTAACAAATTAACACTCACACACCCATTATTTTGTCACAAATCTAATTAGACTATAGTTTCCATAACATGACAGTGAGAACAAGGCAAACTACACTAACAATCATAAAATAAACACAGTCAAGAGAGATGGATCTAATCAAAAACCCAAAATTAAAGAACACAGACAATTAAGGTTAAAAATCACATGTCATCAAACAAGCATTCATAATTCTCTTTAGATCATCACCTCTTGCATGTTCATCTTCTTCTGCACAAGATTCAATCTTTCATCTCATCCAAACGGAGCTGATCTCCCGCCCCAATTCGCACCACCGTCAACATGTCCCATATTCTGCATATTTATAGGCAAATTAAACAACGGAAGACCTGGATTTGAATCCGTATAATTCGGACCACTGGTCGCTGGCGTTTGCATCTGTAGACCCGCCGCCGGGGTCTCTTCCTCCTCAAGCGGTAGTCTTTCGTAAGCTACATTAGTAAAGGACGATGCAATCACAATCACCGGCCCAGCCGCCACAAGCTCCCCCACCACAGTACCTCCGACAACCTGCCCTTGCCCTCCGGCAAGGAAAACCGACAAGCTGGTAGCTCCTGGAGGCGCCGGAGGAGGAAGAAACGAGCCGGAGAGAGATAAGATTTCAAATCTACCATGGAGAGTAACAACGGAACCCCCTCCGGCAGCTGCTGGTTGTCGGAGATTAACGTTGGTTACGGCTCCGGTACCTGATAAGATACAGATCCCGCGTTGTCGGCGGCGAGCATAAGTTGCTACGCAGTCAAAGACATCGCATCCGTTACCGACTTCTAAGATGTGTGCTCGGAGTGTATTGGCGCTTTCCCGGGTAATAATCACCGGTGGTTTCGGCTTGTTCTTGGATCCCGGCGGCCTCCCCCGTGGCCGACGAGCTACAATATCGGAACCTGAAACATGTCCGCCGTTGGTGTTGACGTCGTCTTCTTCTTCATCATCATGGTGAAGTTGAAGTTGTTGGTGGTGGTGGTTGTTGGTGTTGTGGTGATTGACGTAACCTAAATCCAAACCCGCCATATTTGATATTACTGCAACATTCACATCAAAAGGGGAAATTGAAAATAGAATTTTTTAAGGAAAAATTGGGAAATTTTTATTATATGGAACAGAAAATGAGTTTTGTGTTTATAATTTTAAAAAGATTTATGAGGAGGTTATGATTATTTTAAGGATGGGGAAAAGGAGATGGAACTGTGGAGCTTAGAGTAGAGAGAAAGGGAAGTTTTGAGGAAGAAGAAGGTTTTAATTTGAGAAGGTGGGGAAGACAAAGAAACCTGAAGAACCACTATAAACAAATTATAAAGTCTCCTTCTTTCTCTCTCATACACCCTTTTTTATATTATTTTATATTCATTTCATCCATTATCTTATACACATCTTATATTCTAATATATATTAAGAATCTGTAATCTAATAACAAAATTCATTCTAACAACTTACTATTTAACAATAATTAATAAAATTGCTTATTCCCACCAATCTCGCACTTTTATCTTTTTTCCTTCAGAGTTCTATTAACAAAATATAAATTACTTTTTTGGTAAGAAAAAAAATATAAATTACTTTAAAACAAATAAAATGGTGATAATCGTTTATCTATCTGTTTACTTGTAGATTGATTTATTTTCGGGTTTATAAATTAAACGAGTTTATATGAGTTTATAGTTTATTTACAGGTTTATTTCTTGATGGGTTTATATAAATAAACCAGATAAAGTTGATTACTGGAAGTTTATTTTTTAGGTTTGTTTTACTTCAAAAGACTCTCATGTCCCAACAAAACCGAACAATAACATTGAATACCTAGGGATGAACAAATAATATCAAGATGGGAAACCACGAGATCGAAATCGAATTTTAAACAAAAATAAACTTATACAAGCAAAAATAACCTTGAAAATTTTATTTTTGAATAGTTTATAAACTCAAATAAACCCATAGAGAAATAAATCAATTCCTAAACACCTACAAAAATTATACTCATCGTTTATAAACTAAATAAAAAACAAATAAAATACAAATAAACAGGCCCTAATTAACGGTTTATACTAATTATCAGTTTATATTTCCTAATATTAGAGGGCGAAATTTAAGCGGGAATGTACCTAGTACGTACATAAAACTGAGATCCGTACACAGACATCATATAAAACGGGAATTTTCAGATCAAAATCAAACAAAAAAAAATCTACGAGAAAATAAACATTTTTACCTCTTGATTGTTTATAATCTTGATCCGATTAAACAAATAAAATGATTAAAATTTTTAACATTTAATTTAAAATTTAAATAATTTATAGTTGATAAACAAATTCTTATGATGAGGGAAGTTAATCGTTAGCCGACTTTTTCCATATTAGGAAAAAAAAATATTTGACGATGGATAGAATAAATAAGTTGGTATGGTGTTTAATCGGAAAAATAGTAAAATGACATGAAGTTTAAGATTATAAATAATTTATAATAAAGATGATAAAACTAATTATAGAAAGCATAAGTAGTAATAATTAAGGGGAGAGGCTAAGCATGATTAAGGGAAGAGATCGAGGTTGACCAACTCCAGTTTTTGGCCAAAACGTGAAGGGAGAATAAATTGAATTGAATTATTTGATAAAGAAAAAGACAAAAGAAATAGAGGAAGGGGAAATGGGCAAGTGGGAGATGGTGCTGCGGCGGATGGGGCCTTTGTAAATTGTTTGCCGGTACGTCTAACCTAACCATATCTACCATGTTAAGCTTCATCTCGCTTAGGTTGATTGTTTGTTACCGGATTCTCTTATCAACGTCTTTGCAGTACCTCTAAGGCGTATGTCGACTACGTATCAGACTCGGATTGATATATACGGTATAGTGTCGGTAACGATACGTTCTCAATATTTATACCGTGTTATAAATGGTAAATCGATATCCTGAAAACTAACAATCCCGTAAAAATGTAAGTTTCTTTATCAACATATTTTGTATAATTTAACTCATTTTGTATTTATAATAATGCTATAGACTTTTTTTATAAAAAAAAGTTTATAATTATCTATGTATAAGTTAGAATAAATTTTAAATTATTACTATTATTTTAATTTATAAAACTGAATATTAAACTCTTTTCATATATTATAAAGTCGAAATCAAAATGTTACTCCTAACATCTTAATGGAAGTATGTTCATTAATTTCTTAATATTTTATAACATCTCTGAAAAACCCCATTAATAAATGGGGCCTTATTAAATTACCCCAACATTTTGTAATGCGTTTATCGCAGACAAAAGGATTCAAAACAATTAATTTTGTTGGTGACTTAAATGTACTATGGATTATATAGATCACAATATTATGGAAACACATTAGTACGAATATATATTTCAAAGTCCGATACAGACGGACCGATTGAGCGGGGGTCGTGTGCATACGAGCGCATATGTGCATTAGGCTCAAGCCCAGCACATAAACCCGGAACCAATTAGACTAATTGCACTTGACACAAAGTCTTAAGGCCGGCTTAGTCAAACGGGTCGGTTGAACGGGGTCGTGTACATACGAACGCACATGTGCATTAGGCCCAAGCCCAGCACATAAACTCGGCGAGGTTCCATCCTAAAACCAATTGGCAATAGGAGGAGTAACCCTAGTGCTTATATATTAACTTCGGTTATCATTATATTGTCGATGTGGGACAATACATCTTAACAATATATATGAGAAATTAAACTCAAATGTTGTGACTTTTGGACTTTTTATCTTTGCATATTCTCCATAGTTGATGCACAAAGGTCAATTTGAATAGATTGAGTGCTGATTAAGTGCATCTTTTATCAGTTTGCAAATTTCTTCTTCTCAACAGTTTGTGCATCACCTTTGTCGTCAACTTGCATGTCATCTATTATGTGACCTCCTTGAGTAAGTTTTAACCAAAATTTACTATTTTAAAAGTTAAAGGGTTTGTTTTGTTTGGTTAGGGATGAAATTAAAAATAATAATAATAAATAAGTGAAAAAAATTTAATTCGATAATATTTTATTTCCAAAGCATATTCTTACCAATTTCAAAGGAACCCTAGATTACCAAGTTTGATCACATACAATTTTATAGATAAAAAGGTCTATTCTTTCCGAAACATATTCTTACCAAAAGTCGCTTGATAATTTATATTAAATTTTCAAATGTAGTATATGATACTAAAACAAAAGTGATTATCACGGCACTACTTTCATCATGTGTTATCTTTACATTAAGTCACATCACAATTTTTACGGGTCTTGAGGTTATGCCACCTCATTTTTTTATTTTCAAAATATTATTTATATTTCTGAAGATATTAATATGTATTATGCTCTAATTTAAAATATTGCATATTATATTTAGAGACTAAATACAAAAAAAAATAATAATAATTAATACGATAGAGAATTTTTTTACAAAAGATGGAAATTAAATAATAATATTATTGGATGCCATATTAAAGCCATATTTACCACTTTTAATATTTATATAAAGTACTAAAATTAATTTTAATATATTTTTTTATAAACGTCTAATATTTATATATAAGGATGGATGTACAAATATTATTCATTTTATTTTGCTAAATTAATATTTTTATATTTATAATTAATTTTTTTTATATTTCAATCTCAATAAATTAGATCATAAATATAATATATTAATTTAAATCAAATTACACAAAAACTACGCTAGTTAGTTTCTACTTTCTTAGGTCATGCTTTAGATACGTTAGACAGATAGATCTATGTAGAAGTTGATCAATTTGATTTAATGGATTGTTTTTATTCAAAAATAAAGATAATACATTCAAATATGGTGTACTTTAGGGGACAATAGAAATATACACACATGAAATCTTATTTGTTTGGTTCAATATTTACAAAACTTGAAAACTAGTTCTACAAACACAAAATTCTAAAAATTCGGTCCACAACTCAAATTTTATCATGATAATAAACTTTCTTTTAAAAGGAAAATCGAATTAAGTTGGGTCATTGTTTATCGTATTGGATTTTTACAAATAAAAAGTTATAGTTTTTCTTAAAAAATAGTTTGGGAAGGATGAGATATGCAAGGGCAATAAGTTGATAACAACCTTACGATCGAAAATAATAAGATTTCACATTTTAATTGAAATATTTTAAACTTAGTATAAGGTCGGTAAACTATTCTTTATATCATCAATTTATTATAAGATAGAACCTCACTGGATTTATGTATTGGACTTGGGCCTACGTGCATGTGCGCTCATTGGCACCGACCACCACTCTACAGCTCGTCTGTATTGAACTTTAACATGGAATCAGAGCGATTATCCTCTATTTGGCTCACGATCTTAACATGTGGGCAAGTGGAAGATAATAAGTCATCTTCTTTTGTCTTGCTCTGAAGTGTAGTGTGGTGCTCAAGGAGTGGTCAATTTAGGACAAAGCCGAAATTAACCCGGTTTATATCTTAGGTTTGGGCCTACATGCATATACCCTCATATGTACACGACTCTTATTCTACGGTTTGTATGTATCAGACTTTAACAAGGGATTTCAAAAACCATTAATGGATTTAGATGTTAGAAAAAGTTAACAACCTCATATTTTCAAATACTAGTGTTGATACCCTAGTTATCCCTCACTTTAAGTGCACCTAGAATGATTATCATTATGACCAAACAAGGACCAACCTAAAACCATGAGATAGACCAAACTTCGCCCAAAGCACTGCGCAATTGGTGACCTCATTAGGATAGAAAGAATTCCCATGGGTTGTTCCGAGCACCCTTCACCTTTGACTTGCAAAACTCAACACCTTTAGTGATGCGGGGTTGAGGCCGCGGTTGTCTAATCTAGATTGAAGGCCACGAAAGTTTCGGCTGAGGGAAATCTCGGTGGTAATCTCGGACGAGATTATCATTGGTAATGCCGAGATTTTACAAAACTCAAAGAATATGAATGTGAGTTGTATGCAATTGAATGGTAAGATATGGAAGATGATTATAGAATTAATTTGATGGAAAATATATGAAGATAAGAACCAAGATAGATACTTGCAATAAACCTTGATCAATTGGTTCAAAACCTTCAACAAAGAATTGCATTAACCCTTCCTTCTTCAACCTTACACAAGCCTTTAAATTGAGACAAGCACAAGGAGGGACTAGTTTGACTAGTAACACCAATCTTTAAGAAGATTAACACACACAAGAACAACCTAGCAAGGACTCACAACTATTCAATCAAATACTCTCTTTTTGATTGAATTGGAATGAATAAAACGCAAACTTCATAAACGAAACAACAAGTATCTACAATATATGTGGAAATCAATAATCAATCAAATTTAAATATGATCTCGGCCTCCTATGTGTTAATATAGGCGAGTTCCTACGAATTTGCTTATAATGATTTGATTGGTTGATCCTAGCAAAATAAATTCTTTTTAATTTCAATTATGTCTAGCTAACTTTTCTTGATCTAAGGATTGGTTGATCCTTATAATGATTTGATTCGTACTTGTGTATATGAATTGTTGAATTGAGATCATACGAATTTGCTTCTTGTTGATGTGTTGAATTTCTACCTCTATTTACCTTCGAAAAAAGTGGCGTTTATTAAAGGTTTTAAATAAAAACGGTCTTCTGCCAAAAGCGTGTTGGTTATACTAAAAAGAGTAAGCATAACTTGGTTTAAAGGATGCTTTAAGGGTTTTTCATACTTGTTGTGATTGCGAAAGCATCTTTAGGATAGCTAAACACATTCTTTGTTTGTTTGTAGCAAAAACAATATTAGATAGTTAGCTACAATATTCATTGATCAACATTCATATACATGGTTTTATTTTAATTCATTATAACGGTGATTCATGTTTCCTTATATCGCTTTCCCTTTATATTTTACAACACAATCATTTCCTTTTTTGTCTTTTAATACTTACAAAACAAAACAATTAAAAAAAACAGATTTTTCTATCCCCTTCTCTTTCTCTTCTCCCTTTACTTAACATAATTTTCTATTAGTCATATCCAAATCTGACACAATTCCGTAAATTTGACACTCGATATACTACTATTGACCCGACCATACTTGGGGTAGATTTTAGGACCATCAACCAAGCATCGAGAATGAAAGGGGTCTCGTGTTGATCAAATTCCACAAACTCCTTGATGACCAAAACGCTTCCTAACACAAGGAAAAACTTACTTGAAAGTATAGAGGTGTAGTTTAGGTGATTTTCATATGGTTAAATGTCGGTGTTGGGTTGTCATCTCCTTCATCCTTAATGATGCTATCACCATTATCTTATTCGCTGCAATCGTCATACAATGGATTGGAAAAATGACATAGGAGTGCCGAAATGCAATCCAATTGATCATCATATGACTCCATGCTAGGGTTGGATTTAATGTATTCTTCATCCTTAATGGTGATATCGTCGTCGACTGCTTCTTTGCACTCGTCATACAATGGGTTGACAATCTTGGTTAGAATTGTTAGGATACAATCCAATTGATCGCCGCATGCCTCCAATTCATTGTTGGGGTCAGGGTAGGATGTTCCGGGACAACATCACCATGGTTTGGAACTCTCTCATTAGCCGTTTGACGGGTGAGTTGGGCCTTAAATTGGCCTCCTTTGTCGGGACCTAAATCTTGAAAGGTAGACACAATTTACAAACATGTATTAGAAGCATAAGCATATTGACTAGGGTAAGAGTGAATATACATTGAATGCTTCGAATCTTCTAGTGGTGACATGTAGAGTTGCATTGCCTTTACTTCCCGACAAGCATGGTAAGGGTTTGAATGGTGAGGGTGCAACAATGCCATCTTTGGGTAGGATCGATGTAGGGGCACAATGCATTCATCTTCAAGATAGTTTTGACGTTGGCCGCTTTGATGTCGTCGGTGCCCATACTTCTTGGTCATGATGTAAATTAATTGATCAAACGTCATCACTGGGGTATCCTCGGTTTTCATGGTGGTTTTTATACCGATTCCACTAAGATTTGGCCTCGCCATCAAAATAGAAGGTTTCCGTATCAATTTTCTCATGCTCCTTGTCATGGAATTACTTTGGCTCTTGTTCGCTCCAAACGGTGTGTGCAAGCTTTAAATTTATAACCCTAGACTTAAGCTTAAAACAAGGATGCGAACCCGCAGTGTACGGGTCAATCGTAGTAAAAGCAAGGAATTCCAGGGGTCGATCACAGGGACTCGGTGAAACAAAGTCAATAACGGTAAGCTTCGTAATTACTAACCACAAGAGCAATTAAAACAATCAAAGATGAATAAGAAGTCAATAAAGCAAGAATGCAATTCTAGGGATTAAAGCATCTAGTTGTGGTTCCAACTCAAGACCTAAAGATAAGCGGACAAAGCTGAGGTTTTTGCATGGGGAAGGTGTTACTAAAGTGGAATAGATCACCGGGTAAGTCTCACTACTCACTAATCCAAAACCGTAACTCCTATTACCGGGTAAGTCTCAAGGAATTAAAATAAAGAACTATAACCTCAAACTAACACACCGTCTAAGGGGATAGAATCAACCTTTAACGGGCAAGTCTCAGGCTAACTCACAAAGATGGGATGAAAGCACACTCAAACCCCAATAAAGGATAAACCTTTATTACCTACACTTATGATCGTTGGTACACAAACTAAGGAATTACCGGGTAAGTCTCATCCTAAGCTTGCTTTGAACCAGGAAAGGTGTAATAAGGATAGGATTTGGCAAACTCTAACACTTAACTCTCAGTTTTAGGATCAGATAAGTCACCTCGGTCAACTAAATTCCACCCCGGCCGAGATGTTCATCGACTGAGCGAGATGCTTAGGGTTAAGGTTAAAGACTCGAACTTTCAGGGTCTACTGGAATCTAAGATTATTCTATCATTGTTTTTCCCACAACCTTCAGCCAATCACCCTAGAATCACACAAGGAAATTAGCCACTCATCATCTTTATGAAAGTATTAATCAAATATATGGGAAGAAGGTGAATATTTGAACAAGAAGAATTTAACGAAAAGACTTCAATAACTGAATCAAATATCACAACAAAAGCGTTCCTTGGATATAAATCCAACAAGCAAGACAACAAGGAAGGGAATCTAAGATAATCTTACAAAACCCTCCAAAAAGCTATAAAAGCTATGATCTTCAATCTTCCTTCAACCTTCAAAAAGGTTCTTCGAATCTCCCAACTGGAGTATGGCTGCTGCGTGTGGTAGGTGTAAGCGGGATTGTATGCAGGATCTTGGATTTGTGGAAATCCAACCCTTTTTATAGGAAAATAACTCTCCAAAGATAAGATATCTTAGAAAGATCTCTTCCCATAAAAAATAGGTAAAATATAAGATCTTCTTCCTTCTAGGAGCCAAGCCCAAAAATATAAGATCACTTTCCAAAGATAAAAGATCTCAGCCAAGAATAAAATATTCTCGCCGCGTCCTAGGTATTCGCCTCGGTCGAGTCGGCGTCTCTGGATCACCTCGGTCGAGATGAATCTCTGGTCAACCGAGGTGAGTCTCAACTGAATGTGAAATCTCTCCAAACTGGTCCAAAGTGAATCTTTAACCCCTGACTATGCTTCCTGGATGGTTCCTTATGCTCCTTAATGTAGCTCCAATGACTTCATAGCTCCTTTTGCTCCTTTTTGATGCAAAACGTGCCATTTAACCTACAATTACAACAAAACTAGGTGTAGACCTCGATTCTTACAAAGGTAGATGAAATGGTAATATAATCACATAATATACATACAAACATGCAGGTTATGAAAGATAAAACGTCAAAACAAACCCCAAAATATAGACTATAATTCATGCTATCAAAATACCCCATACTTAGCCCTTGCTTGTCCCCAAGCAAGTTTCGCATATAGAAGACAAGATAGAATGAATTATTAGTCATGAAAATCAATGAAAAGTCCTTCAAAAACATTTTAATGATGTGCAACAATCATAGATCACTCTAAGAGAATACTTCATGGAATTTAACATCAATATATGATCAAAACATTTTATAAATATAAGAAAGTTGTTCATCTTTGCGTAAAATCATAGAATGCATAATAAGTCATAATTATCAAAATTAATCATGTATAATCCAGTTTAAACCACTAAGTCAATCAACAAGCTCAAGGTCTCAAGGGCTTCCCAAAAGAAAAGGTCAAGAAACGTGTAGGGTAGGGATGTATGTAAGGTAATGTGGTGCTAGAATCCGGGAAAAGGATGAACTTTACTTCCACTTTGACTTGCAACACCTTTCACCAATAAGCTTTGCTTATTTCACACTTTTTCTTTTTTACTTTACTTTTTGGGATGCATGGACAGAGGTGCACAATAACCGAAGCCTAGGAAATCCGCAATCATCAATTTCTCGAGATGCATCAAACCCTTGATGCACATACCATGACCCGTTAGGAATATCGCTCAATCCGACTTTGGCAAGACACAAACACCCGGCTATGTGAATGGTGCCGAGTTACTCATCTTCATGATTGACTTCCCCAAACCTAAAATTACTTTCTAGCACTTTCACTTCCAGCCAACTTCTCAACTTTAACTTCGCTTGCTTTCACCACTTCGCTTGCTTCCAAATTCCCGGATAGGTAAAGGGAGGCAAAATGTATATGAGGGGCTAAGCATGATTAAGAAGAAGAAGGTAGAAGAATGAATTGCCTTGGTCTTTCCAGGAAGAAAGTGAGAGAACTCATAATGTGGTGTCAACCTTCAAATTCAACATAATTTAGATAAAAACAAAGTATTAAACATGCCAATAATTTCAAACAAAGCATTTAGCAACTTAAACATATTATAAAACCTTTCAAACACATAAAGAATTTAAAATCAATCAGTAAGCAAGATCTTCACTGAGATCATATCCACATAAGAAGCACAAAAATCGTTTTCGAAAACTCTCAGTTAACCCACCTCGGTCGAGGTGTTCTTGGGTCAACCGAGGTGAAACGCCTCGTTTGGCCAAGACTGACTCGGTCGAGGTAAAAAAAATTTTTTTTAAAACCATTTTTTTTTCAGTTTCGACGTTTTTCTCAATCAAATAACTTGTAAATATGCATGCAATCTCAGATAAACATATAAATGCAGAAGTGGAGCATAAACATGAAATATCCGATAAAGTAATCATCGAAGTCATCGAATAAGTACATCAAATCGTCATCAAATAAGTACATCGAATACCCCATACTTGGGACACACTGTCCCAGTGGGTCAATATAAGTCTAGAAATAAGAGTACTCACCGGATAAATAGCTGAACTGCATAAAAATAGAATAAAGAAAATCCTGCAGCTCATCAATAGTTGCGATCCGGTGGTGGTGGTGGTGGCACGTATGGATACTGGGTCGGGTCGAATGGATAACCCATGATACGCTCGAACTGGAGCTGGGCCATAACGTGCTGATAATGCTGCCGCTCCTGCATCTCTTGGATATCCAGCGACAAAGCAGCGTATGAATCAATAACCTGATCAGTCAGGTCATCGATCCGTCTGTGAGCATCTGGATCCCTCACTTTGTGTCTCCTGCGTCTAGCAGGTCTAACTGGAGAAGTGGCAGGTGCAGACTCAGTCTTATCATCATCATCTAGATCTATAATCGGCGGTGCGCTCGTCCCTGCAGTATCTGTCCCTGTATCCATCGGGACTCCACCATCTCTCTCATCCACTGTATCCTCGTCATCAGCCTCCTCCTCCTCCTCAGCTGGGGCAGCTGTTGCCTCCCTATAATCCTCCATCAGTGGAGCCCAAGCTGTCTGCCAATAATGCGGGTCATAAACGGTGAACTAGGCAGACCATCGGATCCCCTGTGGCGCAGTCAGCTCCCACGGCATAGCCACATATGGAGTAGTCAAACCTCGGGGGACGAGAATCCGCCGAGTGATCATCTCCTGCAATCCAAGCGGCTTCGGAGCCGCCACCATCGTACAAGCACTGAGGTCCATGTCATGAAAAGCAGCTATGCGGGTGACAAGCCCTCCGCAGCAGATGTCTCCCTTCGCTTTGGCCTTGATCTTGTGCAGGTCCTCTGCCAAGATCAAGCCAAAGTCTGGGAAACCCCCCGTAACCATACAGTATAGACTGAAAAGCTCGCCCTGTTGGATCTTCTGGGGCGTCTCAGTACGCGCCAGAAGTGTCTCGCTGAATATCCTATGGGCTAACCTAAAGGCTAGGTGGAAGATGACCTTCTCCCTGGAATCTCCAGGGCGCCATCTGTCTGCATGCTCAACAATATGGGCTATCTGCCCCCAGAACTCCCTAGCTACTGATCGGGAAGGGAAGTCAATGGCGGTGGGCTCAGGAAAGCCGAAGATGTCTCTGTGGGAAGGTAGGTGAAGGAGCTAACGAACTCTAGGGTCGGCTCCAAGTAGGCTGGGGCTCGGATCTCAGTAAATTGATCCAGCCCAACTGTGGTAATCATCCTCCTAAGGTCTCCATCTACCCCTAGGCAATCAAAAGCGGACACGTCCAGGAAACGTGGTGCAATCACTGAACGTCCCGAAATACGCTCATAATCCACCCGGTGTCGCTCATGGATCACCGGGCGGTAAGGTCGGGAAGAAGAGGAAGGAGAAGGGGAAGGTGAGGATCTATCTCTGAGGGCAAGGCGACGTTCAGAACTCATTTTCACTTAGCTACTGTCAGATCACCTCGGTCACTGACAACTCTCAGGAATCACCTCGGCCGAGGTGCAGTTCGACTGGACCGAGGCGGAAGCAGTTCGTGATTCAACTCTCAGAAATTCCAGTTCTTTTCCTCCAAAATTCACTACAATTGTTTCCTATGGGATACTTAAGCCTTTTCTCAACAGATGCAAGGGCAACCAAAGCCCAAATCGAAGCGAATAAACGAGTTAGGGTTTCGACTGTTATTACCTCGTTCCGGCCGATTCGTTCGATTTCTTCGCAGATCTGTACTTGCAATGGGATCCTCTACCCTTCAATCGTAGTTTGGAAGAGGAAATCTTCGAAAACGAGCAAGATTCGAGGAAGCGAGGTGGAAAGGCGCCGCGGTCGAGTCGATGTGGGTAAAAAAAAGTGAAAAAGAAAATTTTCCCCCTTTTATACTGTTCCTGGAACTGCTGTCACCTCAGTCGAGATGGTCTCGACTGGACCGAGGTGGTTCTGCAGAAACCCTAGTCGCCTCGGTTGCTCAAGGATCAACTCGGTCGAGATGGCCTCGACTGGACCGAGGTGTCTCAGTCAAACTTCGTCTTCTCGAATTCTCGAACTTCTGTTCTTCCAGTTATGCTCCTTCCTTAGATGTCTCCTGTCATCTGTCTAGGACGCCAAAAACAAGCAAAACAAAGCAAAAGCAAACTATCTAAGCTAAACTAGAAAAAGGAAAAAAGAAAGCAATACCTTGAGTTGCCTCCCAAGAAGCGCTTGGTTTAAGGTCGCTAGCTGGACCATACGGCATGGGATTACTCAATGCACTTCGAATGTCGTGGAGTGCTCATCACATCCGTAAAAATCTTCAAAGAAGGTTCCGGTTCCTAACTTCACCGGCAAATGGTAAGATCTCCCACGTACAAGCTTGTACAGTTTGATTCTCACCGGAATTCGTCTAGACTTCCTGCACTTCAATGGGACATTCCTCGTGTCCCATCCTTTCCTTGATCGAGAAAACAGTTTCTCGAGAATTATAGCAGCTTCCCCATCTATAGCTTGGGGATGGTACAGGGTTCTGAGCATGCGAGGGACCCCATACTTGAACAAGAGACTCTTCATCGCCTTAGCGGTGTAGTGCTTGCCAACTCCACTCCTCATGATCCGATGAGCTTCTTCTTCCAACAATTTCAAGGAAGACTTCATCTTGATCTTTGGAGGTTCTTTCGGAAGAGACCTCCAACTCTCCGGTGATTTCCTGAAGAATTCAGAAATTTTAATAGGGAATTCAAATGGAGTAAGAGAACTTACCTTGTAAAGTTCTCCAAAGCTCGGATCAGGTTTCATGTTAGGTTGATAACCAACACATGAAATCTCTCTCAACTCAGTTGATCTTTCTTCCACCTTGGTCACAATCTCAGTAATTTGACCAAGGTTCTTTGCATCTTCTGCTTCCAGTTTGGCAGATTCTTCCATCTCGGCCGACATCTCTTCCACTTCGACCGAGGTCTCAACAGTCAGATCGAGACCTTCCATATCCTCCTCTTCCTCAGAAGTTTCAGGAGAAATTTTTGGTTCGACTGGGGGAGTGCTTGGAACGTGCAACACTTCCTTATGCTCCTCTTGCGGTCTAGCATAGGATAGGGTGCTTTCCTTGAGTTCCGCCACCCTCTTCATTATCTTCTCCAATCGTGATTCGAGAGAATCTTCAAGAGGCTCCTCATAAGTGTTTCTAGGGATATTCTTCTCATCCCATATCGCAAGTTCACGTTGAATGGTCTCTTCTCTTTCCCATTCATTGTTGAACCAATAGAAGGAGTACTTCTCCTTCAAGTACTCATAATGGTCCGCCCTACCACTTTGTCTTGCTATCTAGGCCGGATCAAACGTAGCCATCAGAAATCCTGAAAACTACAAAACTCATAGAAAGAGTAGTTAGTAGCAACAGGGGCAAGCGCCCCGAAAGCAAACCGCAACCGGCTCGGTCTAGACCGATCCCCGGCAACGGCGCCAAAAACTTGTTCGCTCCAAACGGTGTGTGCAAGCTTTAAATTTATAACCCTAGACTTAAGCTTAAAACAAGGATGCGAACCCGCAGTGTACGGGTCAATCGTAGTAAAAGCAAGGAATTCCAGGGGTCGATCACAGGGACTCGGTGAAACAAAGTCAATAACGGTAAGCTTCGTAATTACTAACCACAAGAGCAATTAAAACAATCAAAGATGAATAAGAAGTCAATAAAGCAAACATGCAATTCTAGGGATTAAAGCATCTAGTTGTGGTTCCAACTCAAGACCTAAAGATAAGCGGACAAAGCTGAGGTTTTTGCATGGGGAGGTGTTACTAAAGTGGAATAGATCACCGGGTAAGTCTCACTACTCACTAATCCAAAACCGTAACTCCTATTACCGGGTAAGTCTCAAGGAATTAAGATAAAGAACTATAACCTCAAACTAACACACCATCTAAGGGGATAGAATCAACCTTTACCGGGTAAGTCTCAGGCTAACTCACAAAGATGGGATGAAAGCACACTCAAACCCCAATAAAGGATAAACCTTTATTACCTACACTTATGATCGTTGGTACACAAACTAAGGAATTACCGGGTAAGTCTCATCCTAAGCTTGCTTTGAACCAGGAAAGGTGTAATAAGGATAGGATTTGGCAAACTCTAACACTTAACTCTCAGTTTTAGGATCAGATAAGTCACCTCGGTCAACCAAATTCCACCCCGGCCGAGATGTTCATCGACTGAGCGAGATGCTTAGGGTTAAGGTTAAAGACTCGAACTTTCAGGGTCTACTGGAATCTAAGATTATTCTATCATTGTTTTTCCCACAACCTTCAGCCAATCACCCTAGAATCACACAAGGAAATTAGCCACTCATCATCTTTATGAAAGTATTAATCAAATATATGGGAAGAAGGTGAATATTTGAACAAGAAGAATTTAACGAAAAGACTTCAATAACTGAATCAAATATCACAACAAAAGCGTTCCTTGGATATAAATCCAACAAGCAAGACAACAAGGAAGGAAATCTAAGATAATCTTACAAAACCCTCCAAAAAGCTATAAAAGCTATGATCTTCAATCTTCCTTCAACCTTCAAAAAGGTTCTTCGAATCTCCCAACTGGAGTATGGCTGCTGTGTGTGGTAGGTGTAAGCGGGATTGTATGCAGGATCTTGGATTTGTGGAAATCCAACCCTTTTTATAGGAAAATAACTCTCCAAAGATAAGATATCTTAGAAAGATCTCTTCCCATAAAAAATAGGTAAAATATAAGATCTTCTTCCTTCCAGGAGCCAAGCCCAAAAATATAAGATCACTTTCCAAAGATAAAAGATCTCAGCCAAGAATAAAATATTCTCGCCGCGTCCTAGGTATTCGCCTCGGTCGAGTCTCAACTGAATGTGAAATCTCTGGTCAACCGAGGTGAGTCTCAACTGAATGTGAAATCTCTCCAAACTGGTCCAAAGTGAATCTTTAACCCTTGACTATGCTTCCTGGATGGTTCCTTATGCTCCTTAATGTAGCTCCAATGACTCCATAGCTCCTTTTGCTCCTTTTTGATGCAAAACGTGCCATTTAACCTACAATTACAACAAAACTAGGTGTAGACCTCGATTCTCGCAAAGGTAGATGAAATGGTAATATAATCACATAATATACATACAAATATGCAGGTTATGAAAGATAAAACGTCAAAACAAACCCCAAAATATAGACTATAATTCATGCTATCAGCTCTCTTCACATTTTGTACCCATTTAAGAAAAGAACACGGATCATATTCACCATAAAAGGTAAGGAAATTAATTTTACCTTCCCTAAGTATAGTGTAGTGGTTGGGACATCAGGGTTTAACATAGCCATCTTCAATATGGCTTCAATGTCGGCCTTTGTGAGGTCATTGGTGTCCATGAGCGGGTTGTCTAGGCTTTGATTGGTTTGGAGGAGGAAACCATTCATCACCCCCGAACATGGAAATTCCTCATCAAACTCCTCATACTCTCGGAATGTGTCTCAGTGTCTGGCACTTTGGCGGTGGTGCCCGGAATGGCCACGCTAGAGACCATAAGGTATGGTACTAGTGGGGTAATAGTGTCGACGAGCTTTGAGAATGGTGGTATTTGTACTAATTGGTGCTTTGCGTTTGGATGACACGTGGACATTTAAGCAAGTAAGACTAATCCAACAAAAGTGAACCAAATGCATACAAATAAACAACGTAATAGTTTGCAAACGTATGAAAGAAAAAGGAAGGACAAAAGATGGACAAATTGTTTAAACGGAAAATACTACTTGCTTTGGTATTTTGGCCTTTTAAAAACCTGATTTTTTTGGATGGCCCAGAGTCTTACCGGACATCTTATCACTTTTTGTGTTTTGTTTCTTTTAGAAACATAGAATGCAAGTTTTCGAGGGTGAAAATATAACACGCTTTGAAAAACAAATTCGTTGAGATAGAGAGCTTTTTTCGAATATCCAAGATATGATATCTGATTTTATAAAAAAAAAATATACCCCAATTGAAATTTGGTACAATTAATTAACAAATATTTCGGATTTGAGTGATTTGATGATGAAAGATTTGGTTGATATATGACTTGATGGCAAACCAAAGTATCTTCTAAAATTTCCACCAAAAAAAAAAAGTATCTTCTAAATTGTTTGGCAAAATACATCAAGAAAAAAATTTCAAGAAAAGTGAGATGAAAGATAAAGAACACGGTGAAGAATATGATGACAAAAGGCTAAAAGGATAACAATTATAACACACAAAAACAAGAGTAAAGAGAAATTAAATTTGATCCCTTTGCTCTAAAAGAAATTGAGGTGTCCATAGATGCGTTCAAGGACAAACCCATGATCTAAACCGAGCTTGAACTTTAACTACTCTATTTGTTATGAGCGGAAGGTTTCAAAAGATTGAAATGATTTGGTGGAAGCTATGAAATGAATGTGGAAACGATTGGTTGATTCAATATAGTTAGATTGAGAAATTTGTTAAGTAGAATGAATAGGTGATTCTTGAAGAATTCTCGAATGTGGAGGCTTGGACCGAAGATCCAAAGAAGAACTTTGAGAGAGGAAGATTGTGATGCCGAAAATCAAGGGGAAGGAAATACTTCTCAACTAAACTTGATTAAAATTATACATATTTTACAAATGAGGTCAAACACCCTTTATATATGGGGGATGAAGGCAATTCCTAAGATCTAAATGCTGAATTGCAAGCAAATATTGTAGAAATTGAAGAAGGAATTTGATGGGTTTATTCCAAGAATTATCTCATGCAATCAATGTATTTTTAAAGGGTAGATTCACAAGGATATCCCTTTAGTTGTAAATTAAATAAAAGATGGAAAATGTAATAGAAATAAATATAATGCAAAAGTCTTATGTCGACACCGTGGGCAACCCTCAATTATATGTCGATGGAACCATGGTGTCACAAAGGCAAGGTGTGCAACTGGAAGTGTCGGGATAGTTGGACACACAAGTAGTAGTGTTAGCCAAGGGCGTATCAGTTGACCTTTTAACCTATCCACTTGGACGCTTTTTAGCTTATAGAATCTATTAGGCATAAATTTGTCTTTTACCTAAGACATGATTTGTTAGTTTAAATAGATCTTATCTTATAAGATCTTAGGGAAATATGTTAGTTTCTTTTCCTATAAATAAGGCATTTTGCCTTAGGTTTTAATTATCTCTTCTTTTGGAATTTACAAATTCCCGATGTTATATTTTGCCCAAAGGCTAATCGGCCCTATTTCCCTTGGACGATCTACTGACTTGATTTCGAGTCCTTAATAAAGCATTTGAGTATTATTCATGTATGTTTGGCTAATTCTCATCTTTTCTAGGGTTTGGAGAGCTCGATTGCATTGATCAATGATGTAGAAGTGGTTTAGTGAATGTTGAATGTATGTCTATATGACTTATGGTATCATTTGGATTGTTCTTTACAAAATGTGAGAGCGGAGTTTAGAATCTTCATTTTCTATATGTTCTTCAAGCTGTTGATGGAAAAATGTAAGAGACGGGTTCAACCATGCATACAAATTTCGATTTGAAGAACAGACGTCGTCTTGGGTACGTTATAATCAACAAGGGTGATGATAGCCTACGAGCCACCTCACAAGTATGATGGGCTTCATTGCAGTACATCGAGAGTTGAATTCACATGGATTGCGTTTGAATTAACAATCACTAACAATTAATTATTCTAAGTAACAAAGGGAAGATAAAGAGTAACGGAAGAGAAAAACTATTTTGTGGGTTTTATTTTATAAACATCAAAAGGTAAAAGGAAGCGATGGTTATGCTATAAAATATATAAAAGAAAGTGATATAAGGAAACAAGTTAAGTTGGCACAAGCAAGAGAGCAGGTGATGGCACGGTTCATGACACGACATATGTGCCCGTATGGGTGGTGGTTTGGCTCTAGTCTGCGTGGCGAGCTCAAATCCTATCTTTTGAACTTTAATAGGACTTCCAGAGGGTTGTATGTTACTGGATTCTCCAATCGTCAGTTACTTATGATGATTCTATGTTGTTCTTGACATCCGGGAGGATGAAATTTTTGAATTTTACTCAAAACATGTCGGCGACCTTGAATACCTAAAGAACGAAATAAATCAAGATAGAGATCAAAATATGAAAACTGAAAGCTTTCTATACTTAAGTTCTGTATGAAAGAGCATAAGAGGGATGAAAATGCATGAATGTAGCATCACCTTAATATAATTTGCTTCTTTCCAAAACATCCGACCAACTGACGCTTGGTCGCTCGGATTGTCACCATTCATTCTTCAATTTGATTCTTTTCAATTTCTATATATATTTAGTTTATTTATTTCTTAATATAATTTGTGAAATCAAGACATCGTCTTTTCTGAGTTCAATTCTCTCTCTTTATTATAATAAGTATTTTGAAATATTTACGAGATTTGAGGCTTACGTATCTATGACGAGCAAATCAACGGATCAATGGGAAACCGATATGTGAATGAAACTAGGTAGAAGAAGAAATGTGTTAACCAAAGATATATAAAGAAATGACTATTCAATCTTGATAGGGTAGCCCAACATTAGAGTAAAAGATAATAAATAAAGAAAAAATTGCAGAGCACGAGGTGCCGAATATGGTCACTTTCTTTATAAAAAGAAATCCTTTTTGTTCCCCTCATAGTCCAAATTGGGGCACACCACACAAATTTGATTGTGGTTTTGAATTGATGAAAATTGGTGCAGACCATAAACTGGTGGCTAGGGTTCTATGTGTTTTACTCATCCTATGTACGTCTTACGTGGGGTCGTATCAACACTTCATTTTCACCATAAACATAACTTTATTTCTATGTTGTTTTGGTGGCGATGAATTCATGACCACAATATACTATTTTAATATTACGTACCTTATAAATAATTGCTCTAACAAAATAATCGTACATGCTTTGTCTTTATTCTAAACCTACTTCCATGTTTAAAGAACATGTGCGCCACAAAATGCCAATTTCTATTCAACCACACTCATACTTTCATACTACGCTAACCTATACGATGCACGTATTGGACTAGACAATTTGATCAGGGTCAAGGATAATTTATTTTTAAAACTCGAATTATAATATATAACAATAAAATTATATTTTGATCCAAGATGCAATTGTATGTAAATGTTTCATGTGATCGATGAGGGAAGAGTAGATGAAATTTAATTTACGAGTAAAAAACATCATAACATCATAACGGGCCTTATAGTTGTCACCCACGACGCTTTTCCGCAAATTTTAAAACTTCGCAATTGCTCAATCTCGCTATTACCATTTTTCCCTCCTTCAAAGGAAATGCTCAAATTCTTTACAAATGAAAAGAAAAAGAAATGACATAATTTTTTTTATAAATTTAAAAAAAAAAAAAATTCTCGAGTTCGGTTTTTCTGTAGAAATAAAGTTAAAATCATTAATCGAATTGGATAAATCTTTCTAATACGTGGTGTATGAATATATATGTGAAGAATTTATAGAATATGTTTGCGTGAATTATGAATGAGGTGAAGAATTATGTCACTTGTTAAGGTGTAATTACTGATTAATATTGTTATAGATAGAAACATAGAGATATATAATTTAATAATATTAGATAATTATAGCGTTTTGCTAGAAGTCATATATATTTTATATCATAAAATATGTTGTTGGTATTATCGAATTTTACGAAGTTACAGTCATTGAGTTGAAGAACTAGATCATTTAATAAGAGATATAAATATATAAGAATATGTGTTATGTTTGATATAACATGGGAATATGCATTTATTAAATAATAGGGTGTTATTTGGTAATAAAAATTAATATTAAAAGATAAGATTTTTAATAAATATATTTATCTGAAAATATTATAAAAGGCAGTGTTTCATATAAAAATCTTTGTGTCAGTCTAACACATAAATATAGGTTTATCCTAAAATCTTAAGAGAATATGTTAAAATTCGAATTAAGAGTTGATAGTAATGTTTTAGGGCCTAAAATACGGCTCAGCCTGAGTCGGGGAAGTTACTTCCAGCCGAGCCGAGCCGACCTAACAAAATGCAAGACAAAAAAAGATTAAAATAAAGAGGGTTGATTAATTGGATATGAATAATGATGGGTCCACTAAGTAAAGGTTAATGTAAATATAATAATGATGAATTGTTCATCGTGATTCCTCCTCGACCGCTCTTAGGGGCGTTTTCACGGATGGCTTTGTCGTATTACAATATAATATTAGCCTTAATCTATTCGGTAAACATCATCGCTAATCACGTCACCTTGTCGACGGACCTCACATTTCTCATTCAAATCTTTTAATCCTGCCGCTCAAATCCGACCTCCTTTTTCTAATCTTTCACTTTCTACTTTCATCCCTAATAACTTGCTTGTGTTTGAATGTTGATATCGTATTATACGTTGAAATGAACTTGTTTGTACTAATATGTGATAATGTTTATACATTTTTAGATTTATAAAAATATTTTGAGCAGACTTGTAATAGTATAAGGCGTGACAGAGGAATTCATCTCAACTCTATTATTGCTTTTTGGACGGTCACGCCGAATGTTGACGAGCCTAAGTGCTTATTACTAAAATGGTTGATGTATCACAGGAGCATGGATCCGTGGTCCGAGAGGAGAAGATACCCAAGGAAGACGTTAGGATGAGAGCAGTGGCGAAGTTAGAAGGTTTTATTAGGATGGGCGGTACATATAATAAATTAGGATATTAATAAAAAAAAATGAATAAAATGCTAGTTTTACTTCTCCTAGGAATCAAACTTGCATTTTTCGGGTTTAACTTCAACTTCCTCCGTCAACTTAACAACTGAAGTACTATGAATAATACTTCATAAATATCTATATTAATTTTAATAAATATCAATAGGGGTCATGACCCCCTTTAAACCCCCTAGCTATGCAACTGGATGGAAGAGGTCCTAGAAAACAAGTACATTTTGAGGGAGGAGGTCCTAGAGGACAAAAATATTTTAGAGGAGGAGATCCGGGACGAGGAGGTTGAACTCCCAGTTAAGGAGGTCCGAGGCTCCGGCCCGTCAATCGTCGACATGATAAAACACTATGGCACACACGTGGTTGGCGACATTTGGGAGGGCATTGAGAGAGGTGTTTTGTGTGTTCATCGACATCTTCCGATAGTTGGTTGCTCCAATGTTGGTAAGCTTTAGTCGGATGAGCCAAGGACATGGCTAAGGTATGCTCGCTGTAGTGGACTCATCAACTTGCAAGGCCTCAACTTCAAGAGTGTAGCCTGATATTTGTTTTGTGGCATGTTGGTATCCGGAGACCAACAACTTTCACTTTCCTTGAGGTGAGATCACGTTTCACAATGTTGTTAAGATATTAGGATTGCATATAGACGGGGATATGGTCACTAGTCGTAGTATAGTTATTTTTTTTATATATTGTTTTTAAACATAACTACAGCTACACAATCCACAAACATAGTTGAGCGACCTCTATCGACTTGAAATCGGCATCAAATACGCGCACCATACACATAATTATAATCATTATATGATAATCAAAGTTACGCACATGAATTTCATAGTTAAATGATGAATAAAATTTTTGGTTGCACATGTAATAACCCCTTTATTTTATCTACTTTAGAGTAAAACAAAATTTTATTCATATCGTTAAATAACCTTATATTTTATTGCGAGTGAATTGGATGACTACCTCCCTGTGATTAAAATATGTAGTGTTTGTACTCTTTTTATAATTTTTTTTTAAAAGTTTACCCCTTCCTTTTCACTAAGGGCCCGTTTGGTTTTAACTCTGAAATCGAAAACGGAATGAAAACGAATCTTAGTCCATACGTATGTATACCATTGCTCATGAAAAATTGTGGAATCATTTTTTGCGGTTTGAAGGAATTGGAGTAGAGTTTGATTACTTTTGATACCCTATAGGGAAATAAAATGTGGGAAAACAAGTGCATTTTTGTATTAATCCACAAGAAATGATTCCATAAAATTTCATGAATAAGGATATATATATGAATTAAATTCATTTTCATTTCGTTTTCGTTTTCGGAGTTGGAACGAAACTAGCCCTAACTTTCAACTCCCCCAGGCCCCCAAGTACATTAGAAAGAGGATAAATGCTTAGAAAAATTACCAAGGACGGAAAAAAAAATTTTAAATTATTAGGATGGGCACTCAAAATTTTATCTTAAACATTTAAAATGGTTGAAGATATAATATATCATTTCATCGTTACTTATCAATTCACTTATTAATCGCTCTTCATATACTATAAATTTTTCTTCAAGATTTAATGATATTACATGAGTTTTAGTTACGTTCCTAAGTCTTATTTTAAAAGGGCTGTTGTGCGGTAAAAATATCTCATTTTAGTTTTGAGATTAAAAATTTAACCACCACTTTTTTTTTTTTTTAATCTTTCGGAGAACCATTTAATTAACAAAGAAGAATAAAAATATTGATTTTTTTCCGGGTTATGACGTGTTTACTATGCAAATATAAAATGGTCGGTCAACAAATGAACAATGTACTATCAACACATGTAAAATAGTTTGTCAATAAATTTACCATCGACAAGAGACTTGTCAACAAACTTATTTATTTTCAGAATTTGTTTGTTACTATCAACACATATAAAATGGGTTGTCAACGAGTGAAAAATAGACCGTCAAAGATCAATTAGAGTTGTCATCAAATGTATATTTTCATTGAATCATTTTATCAAACAGCTTACGTACATTACAAATCAAATCCTTCATCAAGTCATTCTCTAAATGCAAATAGTAAAGCCAAAATTCAAACCCAATACACTCCAGAAAACAACAAGATCTACATAATTAAACTTGATAATGATGATGAAATTGACAACAAAGATGAATTACACAGGCTACGAATTTAGAATTAAATGAGAAGTGTCGGAGTCCATCAACCAAAGAGAATTTTCAAACAAATCAACACTCAACCAAAGAGAATAGAATGCTTGATCAGAGAACGGAAACACTTAAACATAAACCATTGTATTGACCTACTACGAGGAATCGAAGTAAGCAAAAACAAGTTCTCCATTAAGTGAAAGAAGAGAACATGTGAGAGGAGAGAAGAACAACGAGAAAGACACTATATATATATATATAGAGAGAGTAAATCATACAAGAACAAGCCTTGTAATCATGAAAACAGTTCGTAGTTATTATTAATTTTGTTACGAATGTGTCATATTGTTTAATGCATTATTTGTAGTTATTGTTGGTTGAATTGATTATTTATAATTTTATATATTCTGTTTTGTCCCTTGTTTGTGCTTATTTTGCAATATTCTTATGTAACTTCTTATTTTGCAGTATTCTTAATTATGTATGTTTTCTATACACAACTACAAATACAAATAATCTTCTTCTGTTTTTGTTTTATATAAATTGTTGTCATGCAATTATATTTAGGGTTAGTGATATTATGATGCAAGGGGTAAAAAAAAAAGAAAGAAAGATAGTATGATAACGTAGAAGAAAAAACGCTAATATTAGGTATTATATAATACAATTGAAAAGGCTGAACCTCAGATGAACATTTCTTTTTAATAATGATTTATATTAAATTAAGAGATCGAAATAACTATATTTTACATAACAGTAAAATATGCTTTTCTCCTCCTTTTCGTATCGTTTACTATATAATATAAATCATATTAATGGTTCGTTATAACCAAAGAAAAGTATTAAAAAAAATGGAACGTGTAGATCGTTGTATATATTTTCCAGTTTCCAAGTCAAATATTAGGATATGGGGAAAAAGAAATAGATTAATGATTGAATATGTGATGCTCCACAATTAAATTAACTAGATTTGTTTGAAAATGTACGTTATAAATAATTTAATCGTACTCTTTTTATTTGATTAAATTGTGCTTTAGGAAGTACCAGCATTCATGATCCATGGACGAACAGTAAGCTTATTTAATTACATGAATAGAGGTAACTAATTTAAACTAGAGGTACGTTACATATACAACGACGCGTAATTTATTATTGTTATGTCGACACGCGTTGAGTCTTCACGTCAAAGTTTTGATATGCCGCATTGTCTTGTAATAAGACAATAAATCTAGGTATATTGATACGATGGACAAGGATCGAGTGTGATGAGCTCTTCCTGGACCTTCGACCCAAGAAGAATAGCGAGCGAGCGGGGAAACTGTAAGATCCCAGTTTTTTACCTTCACCGCCCCCACAGTGACAATGGGCCGCCCCTGCGGCTGAGGTGATCCGCCCCTGCGGATGCGCTGCAGATCGCGCCCGATCTGTTTTTGTTCATTTTATCTTCCTTCCATGGAAAGAATATCTGATCTTCTATATATGGGCCGAGTTTCTTATCTTTTTCCTAACCCTTGACGTCCTTCCTTTTTATCTTGTCCGCCTCTCCTATATATTCCCGTCTTTTCTTCTTTTCCCCGTGTCTTGCTTACGTTTCTTCAACCCTTGAGAGCTGCAGCTGACACCTTGCTTCCTGCGACCTTGTTGAACGTGTACGTTCATCTCTTTTGGTTATACATCACGTTCATGTAGTTGCTGCATGCCGTTCTCTTCTGCTTCGCTTCTTCTTCGTTTTCCTCTTTTCTTCTTCATCAAGAATCAAGTTTGATCCTTGATTCTTGTGGAGCGTTCCGTTGATGACCCTTTGATGATCACAAGCTCCCTTGGTTGAGTTGTGACGTGGTTGTGTGTTGCGAAGAGCAAGCTTTGACCTTTGTTGCGTTCCTTGTTGTCGAAGGAGTCGACAACGCTTCTGCACGGAAAACCGCCCCCGCTTCTGTCCAGCCGCCCCTACGGTTTCCTCTGCAATAACTCCCATTCTTGTGAGTTGCTTCCTTCCTTACTTTCCTCGTTACTTTCCTAGTTTCTTATGGTTGTTCCTTGACCCTTGAGTATGCTGCAAGGCTAGGGTTGAGCCCTTAGCTTGTCGAGATCTCTTAAAGATCATTGAGACTAGAAGTTATAGACTTCTAGCAACCTTTTCATTCCTGATTCGTGATGCTTGTGTGAACAGACTTTCCTTACTCCTTTCCTGAGGGAAACTGAGCCGTCTGAGTTGTTTGTTGAGCTTTGAGTTACCTTCGAGTGAGTTAAGTCCCTTGGACTTACTTAGCTTCATTCCGCATATTGGTTTGAGTGTTTTGGCTTGTTTGTGTTGTTTATCATGTTATAACGGATAACCGGAATAGGATTCACCCTTTATTACCCTTAGTTGGCCCAAGTGTATGATAACCGGGCGGTGACCACTTGCCTAGTTCTACAGGAGACTAGAATGTGCTCTTGCAACCTAGACCCGTAGGTAACGGATAATACTGATCTATTCCTATTGGTAGACGGAAGCGGAGACGAGTTTCGGGAGATTCTCGTGTGACAAAATAAGTTGAATTAGTAATGGATAATTTAATGAAAGATGATAACCGGTTCTGTGCAAGCATGTTGTGGGTTTTCTTTACCTTATGTGTGTTTGTGCTTTTACGCTATTGCTAGTATTTAGAATGTTAGCTAATGGTTTATACCGTCGTTGCAGATGTTCCGCAGGTTCAGGATGCTGTTGAGTGATCCGGATGGGTGTGGTCAATCAGGGTTCCCGTACATTATAGGACGGGATCGGGTTTATATTTTCGTTGTTGTTTCCCTTTTCGTTTTGAACTCGGTTGCAAAGCCTGCGAGTCTTTTTACACTTTCCTTTGTTTAAACCTTTGGTTTTATATTGAGTTTTGGTTTTCATTCGTTTGTGTCTTGTTGTAAGATCCGTTGTGTTGTTGCTACTCTGAGGGTCTGTACACATTGTGTGGTCCTAACCCGTAACGCTTCGAGTTCCCAAAACTTGGGGTGTTACAGAAACATATTTTGGGCCCATGGATTAATGGGCCGGGGGCGACAGGGGGTGTGGGGCCGGAGCCCCCACGGTACGAATTCTATCTATTTTTTTATAAATAGATAGGTTTAGGGTTATATTCCTTGATCCACGAAAGTATATTGAAAGCCCTAATTGCAAGGCTTGTGCAGCAAAACCACAAACGTTTTGTCTTTTCTCTCTGTTTACTGATTAACTCGTTGAAAAGTGCAACACATTGCGTTAGGGTTGTGACGTGCACTGTGAATACACGACAGGATTGATAGGACCGTTGGTCAAACGTTGGAATTTGGCCGTTGAAATTTCCGGGTATATATATATATATTATATGTATGTATGTCGTTAGACATGGTAAATGTTCTGACAAAGAAACGAGTTCAAGAATGTCATCATGCAAAGATAAAGACATGATCTCGTTCGATAGTATATAATATAAAGATCCTGACAAATTTCTTCCTCACATCAGACCCATCTGGGTAAGAATTTGAATAAAAGTTTGTATCTCGATTATGATTATTAGTATTGCTAGTATTTTATGGCGAAAAAAAATTCATCCAAATTATTTTTGAAGATAGATTATTTCGATTATCTGCACGATGAGAGTACGGACTGCTCCTCCGTGTTTCATCTTCGTGGGTATTTTACGATAGAGAGACACAATGGCAGATTGGACTCGTTTCATGGGAGCGACGAAAAATATGGTGTTAATAATGCAACATTAATGGAAAAATAAGGAATGATTCATTACGTTTCTCTTGAAATGTGAACGTTTCGGTCACCTTAAGAGAAAGAAAGGTGTTGATCCTAATGTGGAGGTGTAGGCTAAAAAAGTTCGAAAATAAAAGAAGGATGGATGCCCATTTGAAATTGAAGGGGTGCAAAGTGGAAAATAGAATGAACGTTAACGTCAATTTGTGGGTGCACAACCACACACTTCCAAAGACCTTCAAGAGACATTCAAATGTGCATCGTTTGACGCCCGTACAATATCGGAGGGTGGGGTGTGAACTCGGGACTGACTTGAAGCCGATATATAGTTTGAAGTCATTACAACTAGATGACCCGCACAATGCCACCACCATAAGACAAATATACAATTTCTCTTTAAAAATTCGGATGGAGCAAGCCGAAGGAAGATATTATCTCTAACAAGCCCTCTACATTCTAGATCAATGTGGTTACTATGTACACGTGAGGAGATGTCCTGACTTGGATGAAATTTCTGACATATTCTTAATGCATCCAGATTCAAGGCATTTGCTCAACTTATTTCAATACGTAATCATCACGGGCACGACATATAAGACCAAAGAGTAAGCAATATTTTTCTCAATCCAATCTTCATTATTTATTTATTTTCCCTCTTTATTTATTTATTTATTTATCGGCATAGTTGTTTGTATTGTTTGGGATACAGAGATTGTCGGATTCAATAATGTCCGCAATTGCGTTTGTTTTCATGACGAAGGAAACCACAGATCACTATGAGTGGGTATTAAGGAAGATCTGAAATGCATGCAACAACCGAATCCGGTGGGTAATTGTTACCGATAGAGAGCTTGGTCTTAACGAAGATCTAGGTTTTGTGTTATCGGATTTCAAGCACGTGTTTTGCATATTTCATATCAAGTGCATCATACTCCAACGATCATGGTTGGTGACACGCTCAAAGAAAACACAAGCGGTGTTCGATTCACATTATAATGTGTTGTTTGAGGGTAGATCTACCGAGATAATGAGAGGCGTTTGAATGAGATAAGGGTATATTGGTAACAATATCTGAGGTTGATGGAGTACTTAAATGATACCTGGCTAACATCATTTGAGGAGGAAATTTTTCGAGCATGGTGCGACTTGTACCTTCATTTTGGCACGAGAACATCTAACGTGTAAGAACTACTTATTTTCATGTTCATTTCATATTTTTGTCCAATTTATTTTCATGTTTATTTTGTATTTATTTCTCATAATTTCCTTATTTTTTGTGACCCTTAGTTGCGAGCGTGTAGTTTTTTGAAATCCACACTTGGATCTAGCATACAAGGATATCAGTTGGTATAAGAGAATATCAACTTAATGGTGATTGATCAAATTTAGAAGATTCAAGCATCATTCGAGACTTCTAAACAGAGGATGCAGTTGGCCATTCAAATCCCGATTTTCGATAGGCTACAAAACAACATCAACAATGAGTGTTTCACGCAATTGTTGGAGATTTATAAGAAGGCAAAGAAGCTTAAGAAGATTCAAATTACATGTCAAGGATTCATACGGGAGGGAAGCTCACGGTGTTGTCTTGTGCTCATGAGTTTTCCATTGATATTAGGGATCGAATGCCAATAACATTGGATTATATACATCCATTGTGGGGGCAAGTTCATTAGCCGGGGGTGAATGGTGCTAGTGAGGATGATGGTGGTTACTTAGATTCATACATGGTGTCCCTCAAACAACTTCAAGAGCTTAATGACTTCGAATTCACTAACTTCATATCAAACTGAGCGGATTGCTACATACGATATTATGCTTCCTAGGAGTACAATGATGACATAACCGTCAGTTGTAAGAACAAAAGACGGAGCTTTTGTATCTCGTTCAAGAAAAATAGTATCAAGCTCGTTCTAGCATGCTACTCAGAAACCACGTGGGCGGCCCCTTAAAGAAAAAGAGGTAAAGGTCAAGGTTGAACTTAAGGAGGATCGAAATAAGAAGAGAAACTAACTCCATGTAGTAACCAACATGGAAATAAAAATATTTTCGGGACGTGGATGTCCAAAGGTGTATCTGTTTTGCCCACGTCAGGTCTATTTCTTGTATATATTCATCTTATACAACACAATATGTTGTGATGTTATGCTTCTTTTGGTTTTTTGTATATTTATTTCTTTTAGGTGACATCAATAAGTTCATGAACCCTCATATAGTTTTGGTTGTGGAAGTATTGGCGGATGACCATTGTGGATATAAATCCTTCATTGTGATAAGCATTAGGCTATTCGTCAGATAATTATTTGTTCATACGAAAGGAGATGACTTTTGAGTTGTACTTAAGGAAGGAGTTGTATGCAAGGGTCTGTCTATTTTAACTTGTTTTTTTTTTCATGTCAAATTAGTTCTTACGCCGCTTTCTTCCTGCTCCACATTGACGTCTTTTTTCAAGCCAGTTGAAAATGTCATCTTCAATGTATGTTGAAAAAGTATTACACCGTGTTCGGATCAACATTGGATGAACGTCCCTATCTTTAGTCTCACAACGTCCCTATCCTCATAACTGTCTTTTTTCAAGCCCTCTACATTCTAGATCAACGTGGTACTATGTACACGTGAGGAGATGTCTTGACTTGGATGAAATTTCCGACATGTTCTTAATGCATTCTGATTCAAGACATTTGCTCAACTTATTTCCTTATGTAATCATCAAAAACACGACATTCTAGACCGATGAGTAAGCAATAATTTTCTCAATCCACTCTTCATTATTTATTTATTTTCCCTCTTTTGTAGAATTTATCGACATAGTTGTTTTTATTGTTTGAGTTCAATATATCGTTGCTAGATATTATCGGATTCACTAGTACTTAGTTGATGTTCGCAAATCCGTTTGTTTTCATGACAAAGGAGCCCACACATTACTATGAGTGGATATTAAGTAAGATCCGAAATGCATGCAACAACCGAATCCCGTGGGTATTTTTTACCGATAGAGAGCTTGGTCTTAACGAAGCTCTAGGTTTTGTGTTCTCGGATGTCAAGCACGTGCTTTCACATTTCATATCAAGTGCAACATACAACAATGATAATGGTCGGTGGACACGCTCCAAGGAAACACAAGCGGTGTTCGCTTCACATTATAATGCGTTGTTTGAGGCTAGATTTTCCGAGATAATGAGAGGTGTTTGAATGAGATGAGGGTAATATCCGAGGTTGATGAAGTGCTTGGAAGATATCTGACTATCATCATTCAAGGAGGAACATTTTCGAGCATGGTGCGACTTGTACCTTCATTTTGACACGTGAACAAATAACGCGTAAGAACTACTTATTTTCGTGTTTATTCTATATTTTTCCTATTTATTTTCATGTTTATTTTATATTTAAAGCTATTTTTTTACTTTTAAATTTTACAAAAATATAGTAGTTTTTTTTTTTAATTTTGAATTAAAATAAAAATATAAAAAATTAAATTTAATAATAATTTGAAAATAAATAAAACTGTACTATATTTTTTATTTTTAAATAAGGATACATAGTTAAATATACTTTACTAGAATTTTAAAATAAAAAAATTTAAAATTTAAAACATAAGAAAAAACTTATCTACTATTACTTAGTATTTTATAATATTAATAAGTTTAAATTTAGTGTGCTCATACAAATTGTTTCTTTAATAATTTTGTACCCTTATTTAAAATAAAAAATATAGTAAAATTTTGTTTCTTATTGAATTAGTATTAAATTTAATTTTTTTATTTTATTTTAATTCTGAAATAAATAAAAAAAATTTAATCAAAAATAGCTTTAAGTTTATTTTTCAAGATTTTAAAATAAAAATAATTCTATATAAAATTAATTAATTTAAAATTTAATGAGATCATAATTAAGTTAATATTATTTTGTAATTTTTTTTTATATTTTTTGATTAAAATTTTAACTTAATATATTAAGAATGAGAATAAGGAAAACGATTTGAATCATGAGGTTAATAAGAAAAATTTTAAAATTTTGTGAATATAAAGAGAAAAAAATTCAAGCTTGGGAAAAAAAAACAACTAAATTTAGAAAAAAAAATCTTTATAAAAATAACTGAAAACTTTGAAGAAAGTGCAAACAACTAGTTTGTATTACTCTTGTATTGGAAGTCATCAAAGCATCACTAAAATGGAGAATCATATAGCCGACTTTGCACATAATAATATAATAAACAAAGCCAACTTGTGAATATAAAAACCTTAATTTGCAACACTTGATTTCATAATATATTTTTCAGTCCAACCAACCAAAACCAATGGTAGTTAGCTAGTCAAGCATCGGAGGTGGGGTGCTAAATACTTTCTATACACAAGTTTAACATGTACAATTTTATTATAATATACTTTTATTAAAAATCAATAATATTTTAATATTTTTAAGTTAAGTAACTATTAGAATTACTTATAGAACAATATATATTTGTTAGAGTATTTTACAAAAAAAAAATGAATCTAGTTTATTTATTTCATAAAAAATAATTAATGAAAATAAAAATATATTAGTTTGATACATTAATATTAAAAAATTGAATTAAATCACAATATAAATAAAATAAATTTCATTTTTAAAAGGATATTTTGTGAAATTGATAATCACGTAAATTATTTGATATTAATTTGGATGAAAAATAACGTTAAATATAGATTGTTTCATTAATAAATAATTGACACAAAAACCTTATATGGAATGTAACTAGCACAGTATTACATAATTTACACAAATATATCATTAGTTACAAAAAATATATTGATATTTAAAATCTCTCTCGAGAAAAAATTTAAATGATACACTAATCTGTATTCTTACAATACATTTAAATAGATACTAATGTTTTTTACAAAAAAACTTACAAACACAAAATTAAAACAAGCTAATTAAACTCAAATTCTTAAATCTACATAAATTTGAAAAATAGACAACTTTTGCTCATACAACTTCGTTCCTGTGCACTAACTCATTCAATTAATTAAAAAACATTCGATTGTAATGACACAAGTTCATTAAAATCAAATTATTCTCAATTTTAAATGAACAAAAATAGATAAAATGAAGATTGAAATTTATTTAGTGATATTTTTGGAACACTATTTAGTGATATTCTATATCTATTCATAGTATTATGTTAGGGAAAAATAGATAAAATGTATATATTCTTTCTGTTTAAGAGACAACGTCCACCACAAATATGATTATATTTGTACTTCTAAATACATATATGTAAATGAATAAAATAAATAAGGTCAAGAATGTTCTAGTCATCAAGTTAATTGTGCAATCTGGGCGCTATGGATAAGAAAATTCCAAATAATAAAAGATATTAAGATTTGCTTCTTTTTAGTTTATTTTAGGAATAATATGAACATTTAACAATAATGTCAAGTTTGACTTGAATCAGTTCAATTATTTCTATACAAGGAACCATTTTTATAATTTTGTGACTTTTTTTACAAAAACTGTACTGTGCGTCTGTGAGTATATATAAAAATGTCCTTCCTTCATCCCAAGCAAACGTAATTAAATATTTAGCAGTTTAGGACCAAATAGTTAACAATTTATTATAAAAAAATATTTAACAGTTTTTTAAACTAAATAAAATATTGTTATAAATATTTTATTTCTTTTAAAATATAAATTGAGTGTTAAAAATAATACAGTATTTTTGACGATGAGAGAGAGTAGAGAAATAAAATGCATTTATAGGGGCGACAATTTCATGAATTACGACCCCATCTTCTCCATTCTCTTTTCTCTTTGTTTCATAACTTTCAATAAAGTTTGAGCATGTGACCACGTGCGCTTCGCTCACCCGGCGTCAAATTTCATGCTACTGCACGTGCACTGCTTTTAATTCATTTTCCTTTTTCTTTCTTTCCAATTCCAACCTGTTATTTAATTATATATGGTACTTTACGCACACTATTGATGTTTCATTGTTACGTTCTTTCAAAGGTAGCCCATTATGTTTAGAAGGCCCATTATAACAGCCCATTAATTTAGAAGGCCCATTATCACGGCCCATTAAGTTAGAAGGCCCATTAGTAGTTTGAAATAATGGGCCGGTTGTTATCATTAATCCATTCAAGTTGACAAGCTTTGTGATTACTTCCGAAATATCATTTTTATTGTTTTTCCTGTTCCGTTTTCGGATATCATTTTAATCTTTGTGATTCCAAAACTTACCCTTCTAGGATGAAAGATTCGGTCAATACTGATGTATGTTATGCCTACTTTTGTCGTCGGTTCGGTTATGCACGGATGTAAAACAACTTATGAGTAACTTTTGGTCCGAAGGGAGGGTGATGGTGTTATAAGAGATGCATTGGTTGAGCTTAAAGGGGGTGTATATTCCCGAGTTTACTAAACGGGGTGTGTTTTCGGGATATAGAGTGCTTTAACCATGCATTATTGGCAAGACAGAGTTGAACGGCTTGTTAAGGAGCTGGGGTCGTTGTTGCAACAATTACTACGGGTCATGTATTATGATGATGTCTAAAATGTGAGCCTTAAATTTTACAAATAATTACAAGACTCGGTCGTAGTATAAAGTCTGGATCGAATACAAGGAGATTGTTACAATGATTTGAATCATTAAATGCACGCCAAAAATAAGAAATATAAACAAAATAACAGACTTGAGGACACAAGGTAGAATAAAGACACACATATGATCGATCAATCCAATGGCCTGATCTAGTCGTCTTGGTCGAAGGAGGATTTTGGAGAGGAATATATTCTTAAAGGTTGATCTAGTCACATACAACCAGGAACCGTAACACTAACATAAGTGATTGATAAAGTAATTCCAAAACCTACATCACCACAACAATACATAATAACAAACTCATTGTATTATCAAACATGTCCAAAGTCATACATTCATGCTACGAAGAAAGCATTTCTATGTAGCTCTCTCATCTTGCATGAAATTAAGTTATCAATTCACGTAGCTCTCGCGTCCTGCGAACAAATACCCCGAAGTACAAATAGACCTAAGAATCATCCATGAACAACCCTTGCATCTTGCATTGGATTGATCGTTAAACTATCATAACATATATGAAGACATATAATCAAAGGATAAAGATTAAACATCATATAATCATCATACAAGTCGTACTCTTAGACCCTAAAATAATGATAAATCAACATGACATACTTACAAAACTTCCATCTCTATTAATCGATAAAAACTCAGTCCAATCGAGTCAACTAGGACACAGATCGGGCCAATCAACATGCATGACACTGGTCGAGCTGATCTAGAAGAGAGATGGAGTTGACCGGTGCAATAGCTTAACTCATAAGAAGGATCTTAAATTTGAATTAAAGTAAAATATAAATGATAAAACTAATGGATGTTAAGTCTTATTTACAAGGAGAAAACTTAAAAATCTAATCCTTTTACGGTTCGAGGTTAATCCTACTAAACCTAATCTCTAAGAAAATAAAATAATAAAAGTCTAACCCTATCTTCTAAGTGACGTTATCTCTATGAGGGAAGGTAAGGGGACTGAACAAAAAGATAAATCTTCCAATCCGACGCGGACACTGAAGTAATCGACCCGATCTAGTTCAATGCTTCGACTCAATTTAGTGCAAAATGCAACATCTCGAAGACGTGGTCACAAGCTCATAAAAATGGAACCAAACGCCTTGACCGGTGTGTCAATCAAGCCAATCGGGAGTAAAGTCTCGATCAGATTTTCATTTCTTTACTCTCCAATCTCAATCAATTCAGTCTTGATCTGAACTTCCTTGACCACAAGGAGAACCTTAGTGTATTGTAGATATTTTTCCGAGAATAACTCCATTTGAGATCTTGGAAGGAATATGATCTAGATTTCCTTTAATTTCATAAAAGCAGGAGTACATCAATGATTGTCACCTGAATTGATTGTCACGTGCCCAAAACGACGCCTATTCTTTTCATTGAACTCAACATAGAGGCATGAGTGACTCAGTTCTTGCATTTTTCCATCAACATCTTGAAGAACATATAGTAAAGGAAGATTTCAAACTTGGCTATCGCATTTTGCAAGGAATAATCCAATAGCTATCGTAACTAATGCATACATGCATCCAATACTATAAAGATAACTCAACGTCATAGATCGATGTAGTTAGACTCTCCAAACCTAGAAAATATAAGAATTAGCCAGACATACTTGGACAAAGTTCAATTGTTATAGTAACGATCAAAAAATGTGCTAGTCGATTAGTAGGTCCAATCGGATTAGAGAATAACGCCAACGATAAAAACCCAAAAATTGCAGGAAAGATGATAATAAAACATAATGGTTGAAAGCATTATTTATAGGGAAAGAAATTTTCCTAACTCTCAAAATCTATCTTCAAATAAGATAAGATCTTATCTAACTACCAAATTATGTCTTAACTAAAGTCTGATTTGTCCCCATTTGATAATTACAAAATGAAAACGTCAAAGTGGATGGGTTGAAAGTCCAACCCAAAATAAAAAGGGATAAAGGGAAAATAATATGTCGTCGAAGAGGGCTTGCCACTGTAGTAAGGACAATTGTACTTACTAGGCCAAGTTGGTGGGCCTAGTCCAAAACGTGGTCCTTAATGTTAACTCTTCAACTGAAGATCAGCTTTAGGTCACGTGTATGGAGGATCATCTCAAGGACAATCGGCATTACTGCTTGTCGATCAATCATGCACACTTTTCGATGTGTTCTTCACTTCACTCTCGGATCTCAACCATTTTCGTCTTGACCTTGACTTTTTTGACCGCAGAGAGATCCTTAATGTGTATGAGGTTATTCCATTGTAGATAGCTCCTTTAAGCTGCGCAATCACTGGAATACCTACAATTACATAAACTAACCGGTAGATCTCCGAAATACTAATAGGAAGGAAATAAACTGATATATTATTATAACCCCAAAGAAGAATGGAATAGTGATGATGGAAAAAGACGCTAATTTGGGTGCTATCACATAAGATATGAATCCGTAATTCCACATCCAAACACACCCTAACCTCATTTCGGACACGTAACTGTAAATAAAAAACCCCGAGTTCCATGTTGTTGAGCTAATACAGGTGTAATTGGCAAACTCATCTTTAATTCTTCAAAGCTTAATTGCGCAATTGTCAGTCATACAAACTTTAGCTTTTCCTAGAACATGTTGGTCATTGGCCCAGCTATGATGAATAAACCTTCCACAAAAGTCTATAATATCCTATCATTCCCATAAAACTATGTATCTCCTTTATGTTTTTGGGTGGTTTCCATGCTATAACATGCTTGATCTTCGATGGGTCAACTCTAACTCCTTCCACCGTTATGACATGTCCCAAGAATATTACTTATGTCGTCCAAAAGTCACACTTGGACAACTTTACATACGACTTCTCCTTTCCTAGCACTTGTAACACTACTTTCAGATGGTCTACATGCTCCTCATTACCTTGGGCATAAGAAAAATATCATCTATAAAGACCACTACATATATGTCCAAGTATCCATCGAAAATCCAATGTATCAGCTCCTTGAATGCAACAAGTGCGTTAGTTAATTCGAATGGCATATCCACTATGTCGTACTATCCACACAGATTTCGGAATGCCTATGTATGGATACACTCTACTTGAGTATTTAGTTGATGATAGCTTGGCCGCGGATCTATCTTGTAGAACATTATTTCTCCTTGCTATTTATCTAAAAGTCTTCAATTCGTGGTAGGGGATACTTATCAATAGTCAATACAATCACCTTAATCAATTCTCTATAATTAATACAATATCTCAATGTACCACCCTTCTTCCTCATGAACAAAATTGGAGCTCCCATGATGATACACTTGGCCGAAAAAATCCTATATATACCAATTCTTCTAGTTGCTTCTTCAACCTAACCATTTCCACCGATTTTGTAAGACGCTTTAAAATTGGTAGAGTTCCAAGCTCTAAATCAATTTAAAAGTCAACATGCCTCGTATGTGGCAATCCAATTACTTTATCTTGAAAGACATCCTTAAACTCACAAACAACTAGGATATCTTCCAACTGAATCTTTTCTTCTTTTTCCAGGACATAACACCAATATGCCTCACATTTTTTAGTTGTTAACTTGTCAGCCTTCATAGTAGATAAAACTGTTAATGGTTATTTGAAATCACCTCTTTTGAACACATGGCAAATACTTCAGCTAATATCATTACCGTTAGTATTTCCACATCCATCTTATATTTATACTTTATCATCCAATCCATGCCTAGGATCACATCATCATTGTTCCATCCGGTTACCCGTTGGTCAAACTACCTTGCCTAACCTCAAAGGGTATTGATGAGTTCCTTTAGATCTCGGTTCTATATTATTATTAACTAATGTTATTGAGTACTTAATACCCTCAACAATATGTAATTTGAGTCTCTACACATTCATCAAATTTAGAGGGATGTTTTTAGATATGTTTTTGTTTGTTTTCACCTTTGTTTTGCATGGCTTAGATATACATATCTTAGATAGAGCTTAAATTGAATGTCTACTTTCCTTGTTTCATGTCTTTGTAGGTACTTTTTCCAATAATGGAGTTTAAATGAAGATATCTAATGACTCAAGTCATCCAAGCACCATTTATACATCAACTCATCATCCACCTAAAGAGCAAAGGGAGGAGGAAAAGCAAGCAAGAATACAAGCATGAAGCCAATAGAGCTAAGGAAACTCCAAGGAAGGAGCATCAAGTGGTTCCAAATTCGGACAAAGAGAAAGATGATCGTTGAACTTTTACCGAAAAGTAACAACAACCTGCCCCGCAAGGATACGAGTTCTTATTCGCTCAAAAGTGTGCGTGACAGAGGCTTAAATTTATAATCCAAAATTTAAGCAAAAGCGAACCCGCAGTGTACGGATCAACTGTAGTAAGACAAGAAATTCCAGAGTCGAACTCAGGGATTTGGTGAGAATAAATTCAGTTCGAATAACGTCTGGCAAAAAGTAAAAGCTTTTGTAAAAGATGTTAAGACACAAATGATTCCATGGATTCAAATATCCGACCGTGGCTTTCAATTCAAGACATTCTAAAGATCATAAGACAAAGTTGATGTCGCCAAGTCTATGTGTTTCGAAGGAAGGAATAATGTACGACGAAGTTCCACTACTCACTTATCCCAACTTAAAAGCTCTCAACTTGAAGGATGTTGAGTCTCATCAAGAAGATTACTCAAAGAAAGGTTTAACACTCAAACCACTCACTAAAACCCAAGGATGTGACTCTCGAAGGTAAAGGTGAAGGGCACACTCAAACCTTAATAGAGGATGTTGAGTCTCTCTATTACCCGATTCTTGTAAACTTTTGTAACCAAGCGAAGAATCAATGATGAAGTCTCTCCTCACACTTGGATAAGGGTTAAAAAGGTTAAGAAAGGTTAGGATTTAGGCAAGGTTTAACTTTGGTTAAAGAATAAAGCATAAAGGTACATCACCTAAGAAAAATCGACCTGTTCTTGATAGAAAACCGGTCGATTTTTCTGTAGAACAACCTGATTTTTCGCAAATGCAAAGGTTAAATCTCAACTCTCAGGGTCCTAAAGGTTAAATGAGTTTAGCCTATCATCATCTATGCCTCAATCATCAACTATTCTCCCTAGAATCACAAGGTTTTTAGCCAATCATTTTCATTTTTGAATCAAAATCAAGATTGAATAAAGAAAATCAAGAAAGAACCAAAATTTGCATAAAACATGACAAATCTTTAAAACGTGAAATCAATCCAACAAAACTTCAACAAAATCTCTCAAAGCACTCAATAGAATGTGTTCATAAACCACAATAACGAACAATAATAAAAGATTTCACAACTTTTTTGAATCTTTGAACTCTATCTTCTTTCCGCAACTTCCTTTCTCTCCAAGAATTGATCTCCAATCCTCTTCCGTATGCTGTCAATCTCCGATCTGTTCCAACGTGCCCTTTCCGTCTCCTAGGGTTCCAAGATAACCCCAAATTTCCTAATGGGCTGCAAGACATGTGCCCCTTATGGCCCAATGCTTTGGGCTTTTGAACTTTATATTTTTTAGACGGTTGAAGAGAAAAATCGGTCGATCTGGGAATAAATTACCCAATTTTTCTACAGGAAAATCGGTTTATCCAGAATAAATCAGCCGATTTTCCTTAATTGAGAGTGCTCGTTGTTCGCTCAAAAGTGTGTGCGTCAAAGTCTTAAATTTATATCTAGAACTCAAAGCAAAGCGAACCCGCAGTGTACGGATCAACTGTAGCATGGTAAGAAATTCCAGAGTCGAGCTCAGGGATTTTATGAGAATACAATCGAGTTCAATTATCTAGAAAAGTGCAAATACTTTTGTGATTAATAAAGGGGGAAATGATTCCAAGGATTCAAGTATTCGACTGTGGCTTTCGATTCAAGACACTTCTAAGGATCAAAGGACAGAGTTTATATTTCCAAGGCTATGTGTTTCAAAGGTAGATATCATACGATGAAGTTCCGAAACCTATTTATCTGATCCAAAGGTCCTCTCTATAAGGGTTGTTGAGGCTACAATATAGAAAGATCTAAGGAAAAGAATTACACTCAAACTAACTATCTAAAACCCTAGGATATGACTCTCCAAGGTAAAGTTAGAAAGCACACTTAAAACCTTAATAAAGGATGTTGAGTCTCTCTATTACCCAAATCTTGTAATCTTAATCTATTAAATGTACAATCAAGGTTGAAGTCTCTTCATACACTCAAATAGAGGTTAAAAAGGTTAAGCAAGGTTGAGATTTAGGCAAGGATTAATTTTGGTTAAAGATTAAATCAATTAAAGATCGTCAGAGGAATAAATTGTGCTGTTCATGAGAAAATCGTCCAATTTTCCTAAAGAACAATCCGATTTTCCTGTTGTCACAAAGTTAAAATCTAAACTCTCAGGGTCCAAATGTTTGAATGAGTTCAGTCTATCATCATCTAAGCCTCAATCATCAACTATTCTCCCCAGAATCACAATGGTTTTAGCCAACCATTTTCAAAATCAAATCAAAATTTAGATTGAGTGAATAAATCAAATAAACCCGAATCTCGAATAAAAACTCAATAACTTTCAAATCTGTAAACCAATCTCAAAACTAATCAAAGTATCTCTCAATCAACTCAGTATTGTATTCAAAAACCACAAAGATCGCAATGGAAACAAGGAATCTCACAAATATAATCAAGATTGACTTCCCGGCAATATCGCTTCAATCCTTCTCCAAGAATCTTCAATCTCTCTCAAACGTGTAAAGATTTCCCGCTACGGACGTCCCGTTTTCGTTCCTAGGGTTCCAACCTATAGTTCCTTGCTAATGGGCCGCTTGGAAAAACACTTCTCTAGCCTAAAAGTGATGGGCTTTGAGTTGTCTTTACCATTGGGCCGAAAAACAAAGAAAATCGTGCTAGCCGATTTTCAAGCAAAACCGTTCGATTTTTAATGATAAAAATCGTCCGATTTATGTTGTAAATGGCATGATTTTCTTCAACAGAGAATGCTCGTCTTTTGGCTTGTTTCCTTCCTCCCTTTTATGCTTCTTTTACGCAACTCCTTTGCTCTTTGTGATTCCTCTAAGACTCCTTTAGCTTCCCTAATGACCTTAGATGCTCCTTGCTCCACTTTTGCTTCCAAATCCACTTAATTTACCTACAATTCAACCGAAACTCGTGTAGACCTCTATTTCCGAAATATATATGAATAAAACACAAAAGGTACACAAGTTCTCTCTAAATGCAAGGTAAATCGAGGTAAACCTCTACAATATGCATGATTATATTGGTATATAATTCATGTCATCACTCGTCTTTTGGCTTGTTTTCCACTTTCTTGTGTGACTCTTCTAGGCACTTTCCTTGCTCCTCATGACTCCTCAATGGTCGTTTATGCTTCCTTAGCATCTCGAGCTACTCCTTGCTCTATTATTTCCTCCAAATTCATCGTTTTCACCTACAATTCAACCAAAACTCGTGTAAACCTCTATTTCCGAAATATATATGAAAGAAAGCTTAAAGGCACACAAATCTCTTCAAATGCTAGTGAAACTGAGGTAAAACATTCACAATATGCATGATTATAATGGTACATAATTCATGTCATCTAACCCAATCTGGAAAGCCCGATATTTTAGTACCTATTTTAATCCGGTCCGAATCCGATCTGGTCCGGGAGTGTATTACACGGTTTTTGGCTTCACCGCCCCCACGGTGAAGGAAGCCGCCCCTGCAGCCAACCGCGGTTGCCGCCGGGTCAGTCCGCTGCGGTTGACTCCAGATCGCGCCCGATCTGTTTTTTGTCTTTTTATTCTTTCCTTTATTAGAAGATCCAATCTTCTCTCTTTTGGCCGGCTTTCCTTCTATCTTCTAACTCTAATCTCACCTTCCTTTGTTCTTTCCCAACCGTTCCCTATATATTCCCGCCGTCTCTTCCTTTTTTTCTCTTCTTGCTTACGTTTTCTTCAACCTCGAGCAAAGCTGCGGCCTTTCCTTGTGATCTTCTACAAAACGTGTAAGTTCTTCATCCCTTGATCCTTCTGACATTCATGTATAGTTGCTGCATACTTCTTCCTTCTTTTTTCTTTTTTTTTCTTCTTCTTCTTCTTCTTCTTCACATGAATCAAGATCGAGCCTTGATTCTTGTTTATCCTTCGTTGTTGACGAGTATGTATGCGAGGTTTATTTGGTTGAAGAGTTGTTATGTGTGGATTGAAGAAGTTGAGCTTTGATCCCTTGTTGTGTTATTGCTGTCAAAGGAGAATGTGCAACCTTTGTTGCAAAACCGCCCCTACGCCTCTGTCTGCCGCCCCTGCGGTTTCCTCTACAGTAACTCCCGTCTTTGGTGAGTTGCTCTTTCCTTGTTTCCTCGTTCCTTCCCTTGTGTTGTGTTGTTGATGTTATTCCTTGGGATACCTGTGAGACTAGGGATTGTGTCCCTAGCTTGTTAGAGATCTCTTAGAGATCATTGAGACTAGAAGTTGTAGACTTCTAGCTTTCGGTTCGTTTCTGATTTGCTATGCCTTGTCTGAACATACATTCATTCTTTCCTTCGAGAAACTGAGCAGTAGATGACTCTTGTGTTTACCTATGAGTGAGATAAGTCCCTTGGACTTATTTTGTTGCGTTCCATATATTGGTTCGACCGTACTGGATATGTTTCTTGTTTATCGTTATAACGGAAAACCGGCCTAGGATGACCTTATACCTTAATTGGACCAAGTGTATTATAACCGGGCGGTGACCGCTTGTCCAGTTCAAAATGGGGAAACTGGAAAGTGATCTTGCGACCAGTCCAGTAGGTAACAGAGGGATGTATCGCCTTTATTCATGTTGGTGAAAGGGGACAGAGGCAAGATCACGGTGATTCTCGTGTGACAACATAAGTTGAATTAGTAGTGAGATTAATGTAATGAAAGGTAATAACCGGTTGTGTGCGAACATGCTATATGTTTATGTTCTTACATGTGTTTGTTCATATACTGTTTTTTTGATATCTAGAATGTTAGCTAAGAGTTTATACCGATGTTGTAGATGCCATGCAGGTTAGAGATGTTGCTGAGTGATCCGGGCGGTCTGGTCAGCCGGGGTTCCATACATTATAGGACGAGGTCGGGTTTATATTTCTATTGTTGTCTTTTCAGGTTGTTGTTGAACTCGGCGGGCTCACGAATGCGCCGCCGTGTTTATGGAGTTGATGAATAACATCTTCATCGACTTCCTAGACCAGTTCGTGGTGGTCTTCATTGATGATATTCCGGTATACACTCGTAGCAGAGAGGAGCACGCTGGACACTTAAGGATCGTACTCCATGTCCTGTAGGATAGAGAGCTTTACGCTAAGCTCTCTAAGTATGAGTTTTGGATGTCCGAGGTGACCTTCCTTGGTCACATTGTTTCCGCCGAAGGGATCAATGTAGATTCGGTGAAGATTGAATCTGTTGCTACCTGGCCGCCTCCTGGGAACTTAAGGAGGTATGTAACTTTCTAGGATTGGTTGGCATATACCGTAGGTTTGTGGAAGACTTTTTTGTTATCGCCCGACCACTTACTTTCTTGCTGAGTAAATCTACGAGATTCGTGTGGTCCGAGATGTGCCTGCAGAGTTTTAAGGAGTTGAAGAGGAGGTTAACTGCTGCTCCTATCCTAGCCCAGCCTGAGGCATTGAGGATTTTGTGGTTTAAAGCGACGCATCCAAGCTAGGTTTATGATGTGTTCCGATGCAGAGGGGTAAGGTCATTGCATACGCGTCGAGAGAATTAAAGACGTACGAGGAGAATTACCCTACCCACGATCTCGAGTTAGCTGCTGTTGTTCACGCTTTGAAGATCTGGAGGCATTATTTGTACGGAGCCACGTGTCAGATATTCTTTGACCATAAGAGTGTGAAGTACATATTCACGCAACGAGAGTTGAATGACCGCCAACGCATATGGTTGGAGTTGATTAAGGATTTTGATCTGAAGATCTTATACCACCCGGGGAAGGCAGATGTTGTTGCTGACGCCCTCAGTAGGAAGACCCCCCAGAATATGGTGATCGCTCGCCTGACAGCTCAACCTCAGTTACAACGAGACTTGGTATGGCTGGAGATGGATATCCACTTTCCGGATTCCGACAGCCACTTGTCCACCTTAGAGATGTTACTTGATATGTTGGTAGAAATCTGACAGAAGTAGGAGAGTTGCCTGGCTTTGACACGGATCTGAGACAAGATGTCTCGAGGAGAGGTGACATAGTTTTCCATCGGTGCCGATGGAGTTTTGAGACGGCAGAAGCGCGTATGTGTGCCCTCAGATCGAGAGTTGAGACAACGGATCTTATTGGAGGCTCACGCTAAACCTTACTCAGTGCATCCTGGGGCTAGTAATATGTATCAAGATATTAGACGCTCTTTCTGGTGGGGAGATCTGAAGCCAGACGTGACGAGATATGTAGCTCAGTGAGCGACTTGTCAGCAGGTCCAGATCGAGCATCACCAACTAGGAGGAGAGCTACACCCACTTCCTGTCCCCAAGTGAAAGTGGGAGGACATCTCGATGGATTTTGTTACCGGCTTGAGACCGAGTCGGAGTTATGACGCCATCTGGGTCATAGTGGATCCACTGACAAAGACCACACTCTTCATTCCTATCAAGGAAACGTGACCGGTAAGTCGACTAGCGGAGGAGTTCACTAGGCAAATAGTGAGACTTCATGGAGTACCTAGGACTATAGCCTCTGACAGAGATGGATGGTTCACTTTGAGATTTTGGCAGCAAGTGCATGCCGCCCTAGGTACGAGCACTAGTACAAAGACCCCCTACACCTCGCTTATGTTGGAGCGGTTTAAAAGAACCGTGATCAAGAGTATTTTCGGACCACAGTTATACGTAAAACCGCAGAAATTTGTTTTTTTTAAAAAAAATTTGGACCCCGGTTATTTAGAATAACCGGGATATAATATTGATTTTGGTCTTAGACCACGATTAATCTTAAAAAACCGGGATAAAACAATATTCTCAGCCCTAGTTATTATCAATAACCGGGGTATTTTTTATAAAAAAACAGCTTTATCAAAACACGTCGTTTTAAAATAAAAAGAAAACCCTATCCTAACGATTCAATTTGATCGATCGTTCGACTGCTAGTGCATCAGGTACCCCCGGCGGTGAGATCAAAAATCCCTATCCATTCCTAACGATTCAATCGATCGATCGATCGATCGACCTGCTAGAGCATCAGATACCTTTGGCGATGGGATCAATCAACTCTCATACTCAAGTACAAGTCCGAAGGGCCGAAACCCCCAGCGGTGAGATCGATCGATTTGCGCTATATGCGTCAGCAACGCTCCTCAACCTATTCATTCGAATGGTAAGTATTCACCACCACCTTCTTCATTCTCTTCTCTTTACTCTACTATCTCGTTAGGTTTTCGCTTTCTAAACCTGGTCAGTTCTTTCTATCTCGCTCTATTTCTTTTCCATTTTTTGTATCTAACCTGTGCTTCCTATCTTCTTTTTTGTTTCGATCATTCTTCAATTTCTGTATGTTTAGTGGGTGATAGATGAATAGGCATGAATGTCCTTTTGCAAATTTTCTTGTTTATGCCACGTAGTACAGTGAAACGCCACAAAGCTTCAAGGGAAGAAATATGTGACACAGAAGGAGACGGAGAAGGCAAGTGCGGGCGTGCGAGATTCTCTCTCATTAATTGGTAACCCTTTTGCATTAGATCTCATTTTCATTTGATCGAATCATTGTCTCTATGTCAAAAATTTAGGTGCCTATCCTTGGAGAATTTGTAAGTTACTGAACAAGAAATAAATAGATTTTGAAGGAACTTCACAAATCTATTCAAAAGGAAGATGGTACAGATGATTAAAAGAAAGGAACACTGTTGTTGAAAGTCTATGCAATTGAGATTCAAATGTACACTGAAACTAAGAACAACAAAAAACTGAAGGTTGGAATACTGACATTGATTTCTTGTTAATCTCTTGTAATATGAAATAGATATCGAAATCTGATTTGATTGATGCTTATTTATTGCTAATATTTATCTTCCCGTGTCTTCTTAAACGTATTTGTATGTGCTATGATGTAGCTCTTGAGTTTATTGTTAATAACAACAACAACTATACCAAAAGGCATTAACGATTAAATCAGCAATACCACATCCATTGATCATGTGAATAATTCATGAATGTGGTGGGAAAATGCATACGGCAGAGCAACAATGGGCTAAAGCAGCTACTGACTTCTTTGAAGCTTTCAAGAACTACGATGAAGCTGACAACCAATCATTGTATCCAGTGTTTGAAGTATGCTTTCTTTCTTCTTATCTTATTTTATCGTTACAATAAGCATTATTCTTAATAGGATTTGTGAACGTTATTTGTGATGGAGAATGCTCTCTTTCACCTGTTCTGCAGAAAGTTTCTTGACAATGTAATTTCTTCATGTTGAAGCCTATGTCCGAAAATTTTTAACTAAGGTTCCCTTCCTTATTCAGACATAAGCCATATTTTCTTTTGTTGTCATTGTGTTTGCCTTTGTGTTAGAGGGTGCTTTTGAATGTGTGTTGTTGTGGTTTAATGTTGGGAGTTTTGTTGCATTTAATTTAAACCCCTGCCTTCTGGTGCACACCTCTAGACCACTACAATTATTGAACTTCAATAAAGCCTGTGGTAGTAATATGTTTTCACAATCAAAGTAGTGATTAGTGATAGTAATTAGTGTTGTGTACTCAAAAAGTATTTTTCTGACATACAACACTTGGTTCTTGCCAACATGTTGATGGAGTCAACGGTTAATCCATTTGATGGTCAAGAGGCAAAACCATATGCTTTTCATTCTTTACATATATCATGCTTGCTAAAACTTTCTGCTATACATTAAACTAAGTTCGAAAATCTGAATCACACGTACAAAAATGATCCTGAAATTTTGGCCATGACAAATCTTGTAGTAGCTTATCAACGAAATTAGATATTGGAGTTTGAAAAGATTCTCAAGGTTAGCATGCGCATGTTTTCGTACATCGGAGTTCACACTGAATAAATGATTTCTACTTACTGCATTATTTCTCATACAATCATATGTATTATCTAGAGTATTAGGAGAACCATTATGGATGATCCCTTCATCCGAAACTATATTGAGGATCTTTTGAAGAATAATAGAACTCAAGTACTGCTCAAGCTCATCAAACCCTACACAAGTATCAAAATTCCTTTTTATATCAAAGCTACTTTACTTCTGCTGGCTATTTTCTTGCGCTTTTGATCATAATTGCTTTAATTTTGTTAGCTAGCAATAAGCCATTTCAACCCCTCGTTACTCTAGGTTTGTGTGAGATATCAAATTACTGTAGGTCTGTTCGACTCAAGGACTTGGTTTGCGTGGTTTAATAATTTATGTAGGAACTGAATGTGCCAGAAGCAAATGTCGAACAACTTCTGTTTTCACTTAATTTTGGACAACAAGATCCAAGGGTACATAGATCAAGTGAACAGATTGTTGGAGCCCAGTGACAGGTCAATCTCTCTATATTTGTTTGACCATACGAGTTACGGCTTGTTGGGATACATATCTGATATGGTAATTCTAATCTTGCAGGTCCAAGGGAATGAAGAAGTATGCTGTGGTAGACAAATGAAACACTCAGTTCAAATCCCTTTATCAAGCCATAAGCAACCGAGCTGGATGATAGTGCCTTGTTCATTCGCCTATATAACTTTCAAATTGTTTAAATATACACTTTAGAAAGAGAAATGATAAGGGACCATGAAGTACCTTGTTCATTCGCCCATATAACTTTCAAATTGTCCAAATATACACTTTAGAAAGATGTTTACTTCTAAAGATTGAATTGTAAATATACACTTTAGAAAGATGTTTACTTCTAAAGATTGAATTGTATATTCATCATGTATATTTTGACAATTATGGTTATTCTTGCTATTAGATACTTCATTGGTCTATTGTCACCCTAGCAAGACATTCTTTTATTTGACCCTCTTGGAACAGGAATATATGTAGCATTTAGTTTAATTAGTGTGAACTATTATTATGGTCAATTGGACATTGGAATACATCATTTATAGCAACTGTTCAACTTTCTCATTTGCTTTTAATTTATATGACATTGCAGACTATGCTTGCAAAGGTTGTTGCAACTGAGTGTAATACATCATTTTTTTGAATATCTCAGCTTCGTCTATTGTCAGCAAATGGCGTGGTATGTCTATTTACACCATATGTTCTGGCTAACAAAGCCGTATGATGAAGTCCATCTTCATGAACTGCACAAGGAGTGGATCGAGTTTGTGGATCCTCTCATTCAAGAATGCATCGATATTGACTGATTGACTTATCTAGCATAGTTTTCCTTGTAGAGACAGATACACAAAAAGTGTTATGTTATCTTTTGGCAAGATATATAAGTTACTTTCGGAACGAAGAATGATAGAAACTTGATTGTTTTTTATGTTACTTCCGGATTTTATAATTGGAATGATAATTACCTGATAATTTTGCTTAATCACTTCAGCTCAACATTAGTTATTTACTAATGAATAATTTCAGTTACAATGCATACTATTGTGTAATTTAAGCAGGTGCAAAATTACCTATTTTCATATTAAAAATAATAAATTAGGGTTAAAAATTACCACGGTTTTTTGTAAAAATCGGGGAAGATTTTGAAATTTTAAAAACCGGTAGAAAAATATCCCGGTTATTATAAAAACTGAGTTCTGAAAAATACCACAGTTATTTTATAATGACCGGGTTCCGAAACATACCCCGGTTATTATAAAATAACCGTGGTAATTTTCGGACCGCGGTTATTTTATAATAACCGGGGTTTGAAAATTACCCCATTATTAAAAAACCGGGGTCCGAAAAAAAATAACCCGATGACGTTTAACGTGGTCCGAACGTCCGGACCTTGCTCCCATTAACCACACTTCTTTAATCGGGTTCCCATGTTAAAAATAACCGTGGTCTAGGGGGGGATATTTGTACTAGTAGAGTCTATAGTTCACGACCGCTTATCATTCTCAGACTGATGGTCAATCCGAGAGGACCATCCAGACTCTGGAGGATATGCTGAGAGCATGGGTGCTAGACTGGGGACAGGTGTGGCCAGATCACCTTCCCTTAGTGGAGTTTTCATACAACAACAGTTGGCACGCATCGATCAGGATGACTCCTTACAAGGCTTTATACGGACAGAGATGTCGTACACCGCTATGTTGGGAAGAGACGAGTAGTGCTAGCAGTGTAACACCTGAGCAGATACAGGATGATATGGCTCAAGTAGCGATGATCCGAGAGTGGATGCTGGCAGCGTAGAGTTGCCAAAAGTCCTACGTGGATAAGAGGCGCAGACCTCTGAAGTTCAGAGTTGGAGCTCATGTATGGTTGAGAGTATCCCCAACACAAGGTGTTAGACGTTTCGGCGTCAAGGGAAAGCTGAGTCCCAAATACGTCGGACCCTTTGAGATCCGTGAGCGAGTTGGAGAGGAAACATACAAACTTGCTTTGCCACCGAGACTAGAGGGTGTTCACCAGTCTTCCATGTGTCTCAGTTATGGGAGTACATACTAGACCTGACACACATCGTCAACCATGAGGATTTAGTGGTCAAACCAGAACTTATGTTCGTAGAGCACCAGGTAGTTGTCTTAGAGTGTAGTGCGAGACGCTTGTGATCGAAGGACATACCGATGATGAAGGTTCAATGGTCGATGCGAAGAGTAGACGAGGCGACTAGGGAAACAAACGATAGTATTCGGAGGAACTATCTGGAGTTTTATGCTGAGCTGGACGTACCTATATCATAGACATTGGCGTTTTAGTTTCCTTTTTGTTGAGTTGTGTATACGCTTATGTGACGTTTTGAATTATGTGCCCCATCCGGGAATATGAGTTGAGATCAGTGTTTTTGCTTCATCCTTGGGTTGGTCATGTGGGGTGGCTTCAAGTTTCGGGACGAAACTACTTTTTAGGGGGATCTAATGTAACACACGGTTTTTGGCTTCATCGCCTCCGCGGTGAAGGGAGCCGCCCCTGCGGCCAGCCGCGGTCGCGTCCGGGTCAGTCCGCCCTGCGGCTAACTCCAGATCGCGCCCGATCTGTTTTCTGTCGTTTTTATTTCTTTCTTTTCTTAAAAGATCCGATCTTCTATCTTTTGGGCCGGCTTTCCTTCTATCTTCTAAACCTAATTTGACCTTCCTTTGTTCTTTCCCAACCGTTCCGTATATATTCCCGCCGTCTCTTCCTTTTTCCTCTTCTTGCTTACGTTTTCTTCAACCTCGAGCAAAGTTGTGGCCTTTCCTTGTGATTTTTTGCAAAACGTGTAAGTTCTTCATCCCTTGATCCTTTTGACGTTCATGTATAGTTGCTGCATGCCTCTTCCTTCTTCTTCTTCTTTTCCTTCTTCTTCTTCTTCACATGAATCAAGATCGAGTCTTGATTCTTGTTTATCCTTCGTTGTTGATGAGTATGTGTTCCAGGCTTCCTTGAAGAGTTTTTGTATGTGGATTGAAGAAGTTGAGCTATGATCCCTTTTTGTGTTACTGTTTTCAAAGGAGAAGACGCAACCTTTGTCAAAAATCCGCCCCGCGCCTGGATCGTCCCGCCCTTGCAGCTGCAAGCCCTGCCGCCCCCGCGCCTCTTTCTGCCGACCCTGCTCCTCTACAATAACTCCCGTGTTTGGTGAGTTGCTTCCTTCCTTGTTTCCTCGTTCCTTCTCTTGTGTTGTGTTGTTGATGTTATTCTTTGGGATTACTTTGAGACTAGAGATCGTGTCCCTACCTTGTTAGAGATCTCTTATAGATCATTGAGACTAGAAGTTGTAGACTCCTAGCTTTCGGTTCATTTCTTATTCGATATGCCTTGTCTGGGCAGACATTCATTCTTTCCTTCTAGAAACTAAGCAGTAACTGACCCTTGTGTTTACCTACGAGTGAGGTAAGTCCCTTGGACTTACTTAGTTGCGTTCTGTATATTGGTTTGACCGTATTGTTTAAGTTTGTTGTTTATCGTTTATAACTGAAAACCGGACTAGGATGACCTTATACCTTAATTGACCCAAGTGTATTATATCCGGGCGGTGACCGCTTGTCCAGTCAAAATGGGGAAACCGGGAAGTGATCTTGCGACCAGTCCAGTAGGTAACGGAGGGATGCATCGCCTCTATTTATATTGGTAAAAGGGGACAGAGGCGAGATCACGGTGATTCTCGTTTGACAACATAATTTGAATTAGCAATGAGATTAACGTAATGAAAGATAATAACCGGTTGTGTGTGGGCATACTATATGTTTATGCTCTTACATGTGTTTGTGCCTTACTATCTTTCTGATGTCTAATATGTTAGCTAACGGTTTATACCGATGTTGTAGATGTCCTGCAGGTTAGAGATGCCGCTGAGTGATCCGGACGGTGTGGTCAGTTGGAGTTCCCGTACATTATAGGATGGGATTGAGTTTATATTTCTATTGTTGTCTTTTCAGGTTGTTGTTGAACTCGTCTGCAAGTCTTTTGCTTTTCTCCTTTGTTAAACCTTTGTTTTTTATATAAGTTTTGGTTTTCATTTATTGTGCCTTGTTGCAAGATCCGATGTTATTGTTGTTACTCTGAGGGGCGGGACCCATTGTGAGGTCCTAGCCCGTAACACTTCGAGTTCCCAAAACTTGGGGTGTTACAATATGGTATCAGAGCTCTAGGTTTACAACAATATATGGCACTCGAAGTTTATTGAATAGATAAATAAACAAAACCCGCAAGGGGTCTACAATTTTTAAAAGGGGGTTTTTGTTTTAATTTGTTGGTCTAAGATAGATGTACGGGAGACCACCACCATCTTTGCGGACCTCATCATGTTAGTATTTCTTTTATGTTGGCCTTTTATGTGCTTTTTTTTGGATTTTTTTTGCAGTAGTTGATAGTATGGCCTTATATATTTATCTATCCATATCGCAGATGACACGTACTAGAACTACATTTGTTGTAGGGCGAGGAAGGGGTCGACCACCTCTTCCACTTACTGTCCATGGACGAGGACGTGCAGGTAGACCTCCAGTAGCTTGAGGTCGGGGCCAAGCCTCTATCGTTGATCCACCCGTTGCTGACCCGGCTATTGCTGAGGTGTTCGTTGAAGAAGTTGCTTAGAGTGTTGATCCCGAAGCGGGGAACGGGACCGCTGCTTGTTCCAGAGCACAGAGAGCAACATGGACGAGTCCGGTCGAGTGTCCATCGGAGTATCTACATACCGTGACTACTGCAGAGAGTCAAGGAGGCTTTCAGGACTGGAGGACCTGCACCAGCACCGTCAGTACCCGCTAGATTAACTGAGGTTTCGTAAAGAATGATGCAGGTGATTGCTGCATCTATCAAAGAAGCTGAGGTTTCCAAAGTACCAAATGAGGTGAGAGAGCCAAGACCCGTATGTTGGATGAAGTCTTTCAACCAGTTGAAAGTTCCTCCTTTCGAAGGAAAGACGGGATTGAAGGTAGAGCTTTGGATAGGTCACATGAGTTCTACTATGGAAGCGATCCGTTGCCTAGAGGGTCGTCGAGTCGATATAGTACAAACTTTACGGCGAGATCAGGCACATCATTGGTGGAGGACCATCCGCAGTATGTTACGAGTTATGAGTAGATGAAGACTATGATCAGATATTGCTACTTCCCCACAATAATGAGGAGAGATCGACTATTGGATTTCCTCGAGGCTGGTTTCGAGGATATTTCTATTGTTGAGATTGTCAGCAAGTTCCAGGAGGATTTGTCATTGTTGGGTCCGTTTGCACCACCCAAGGATCAGCATGTTCTTCTGTTCTCTTGGAGGTTGAGAGAGTCTACTCGCTCTTATCTTGCTGGTTTCCGTTGTTACACCTTGACGGACTATCAGGATAGAGCATCTGCTTACGAGAGAGACCGACCGGGTCACAAGAGAGCTTCTCAAACAGGAGGTCCTGAGAAGAGGAAGAGGACTGGACCAACCAGTACTGGAGCTAGAGCTTCTAGATTTGGACATAGTCAAACATCGGGACGCTCTGGTTTCTAGCAGACAATGTAGAGTTCTGACAGAGGACGACAATGTTATAACTGCGTAGGTGTCGGACCTATGAGAGCTGATTGTAAGAAGACTGCAGTGACTTGCTTTTCTTGTGGCAAGCCCGGACACAAAGTTGCGTTTTGCCGTCAGGGCTAGACGCCATCACAGTAGGTTTCTTCACCTTCTAGCGTTGCAGGAGGTGGGCGAAGCCGCCTCAATATCACTCTCAACAGCAGCAGAGAGCTCCTGGTTATACCGCTCATCAAGGTTCCGCTCAAGGACATGGTAGAGGACGAGGTGGTGATACTACCGACACCAGAGGTGCTTCAACCAGAGTTTACGAGCTGAGGAGTGTAGTGGAGCCGGAAACTCTAGATGCCACATGTACCATTCATATTAATGATTTTGTTGTTAGAGTTCTTTTCGATACCAGTGCTACACATTCTTTTATATTTGATACATGTGTAGATAAATTGACCTTAGTTACCATAGAGGGGATACCTTTCTTTATAGGGTTACATGATGAAGGTAAGATTAAAGGAACATGAGAGGTCTGCGATTGCCCTATTAGATTGGGAGGTTGTGATTGGTCAGGTTAGTTCTTCGTCATGTACCTAGTACATGAAAAAGTCATTTTGGGCATGGATTGGATGGATTGACATCAGACAGTTTTGGACATCAGCAAGAGCACATTGACGGTGACTACAGAGTCAATCCATGTAGAGATTTTCCGAGGATGGGATCTCGGAAAGACCGGTACAGTCATCAACGCAGTCTGAGTTGCGAGACTTATCCGTCAGGGTTGCGAAGCTTTTTGGTGCTATGCCATGAAGGATAGTACGTTTCCAACGCTAGAGGAGATTCCAGTAGTGTAATACCCGGAAAATTTAATTTCCGTTTAATGCCCGATCAAACCGGGTTCCGATCCGCCATCCTTAATTCTTTAAATAAAATAAAAACAATATTAAATTATATCATTTTATATGACCTTGACTCACATAAAATGATCACTTATATAAGTCTGTAAAATAATTCCGTAATTTAATTCCGTACATTTTAACAATTCCGTACGAGTTTTTTTTAGTTCACTCCAACCTTTGTTTAATGGGTGAGAAGACCCCATTTAATTGGCCCATTTAACCTCAGCCACCGGCCCAAGAACAACTACAACCCATCATCTCCCTAATCTTAAACCTCATTAACCCTTAATCTAAGCCTAAACCTAATTAAGTCTAAACCTAGCTGCTACGAAGACATGCCGTCTCCTTTGTATACCGTTTTACCTCACACCCCTAAAGAAGACAAAGCCCCGCCGCACGTCTGGCCAACCACCGTCACTGCCGCCGGAGACGTCGCCCTTCAGCTCCACCAAGCGCCGAGAAACCTCACCTCTAGTTCTGCAGCCCACGAACAACCGGACTGCCTTCTGCTCGCGAGTTGGACCCTCTTCCCGGACGACAGAGACTGCGCAGACCGGCGGAAGAACCCTCACTCGGCCTCCTGTGGTCGGACCTCCGGACACCGCATCGACTAGCACCGCTTTCCGACGTTTCGAGCTATTCGCCGAAGGTGAGCGTACTTGTGTTTTCTTCGTCTATTATCTTCACACGGACTCGATCGGGATATGATCGTTGATCCTCATGTTGACTGGTGCTACACAGATTTTGCTTCGATCGATTCGGCCTCAGTTCTTCCCTGCGAAGACGGGACTATGTTGTACGGGTGAGCCTCCTTCGTCCCTGTAGATTTATATCTATACAATTGTAAAATTGTAATCTATATATAAGTATATATAGTGGGTATATATCAGTGTGTATATGTATAAGTGTAAGTGTAGGCAGTATACATATGTATAACTGTAGGTTAGTGCTATTCGGTAAAATTTGGGAATTTGAGTACGGGAGTGAGACTTCGTATATATAAGTATATATATAAATGTAAATAGGTATCCTTAACACTAGAATGTGTGTATAAATATAAATATATATATATATATAAAAGTATATATAGGTACGTATAAGAGGAGAGTGGTGAAGACAAGAGCCCGGAGAAGGGTAGTTACTCGGATAGGACCGGGTAGTGTCCACTAGATGAAGGTTGCGGTGGTTCCGAGGAGGGGTCAAGGGTTATCGTTGTTAACGAGTTCCACTTACGAAAAATATTATAGAAGATTAGTGTTATAACTTAAGCTAAGTTTGTTTAGGATTTGATCTCAGACCTAGTATCTAAGTGTAAGATCGGACCTTAGCCACCCCTTGGAATTTTTTAAACCTTGTTAACTTTAGAATCTTTATTAAACTATTCTTGGGAACCAGATTCTAGAAATAAGTTCTAAAAGAAAATACGAAAATTTAATGATCAACTTTTAGAGAGTTCCGGAATCGAGGGCAAAATAATCTTTTACCTTAAGAGAGTGTATTTTCGTAATTCTCCTTATGAGATTTCACCTCTTAGAAGCTTATAACTTCTAAGAGCACGGGATGTGATTTTGATCCACGTGCCTTGTATGACAGGCGTTTGAGTTCCTACGGTTGCAGACCGAGTTGAGATTGTGAGAGTTGTGGTTTGATTCAGGTAAGTCCTTGCGACTTACTTAGCCAGTTTTTGGATATTAGTTGGGTGATAATGGTTGTGTGTGTGCAATGTATGTGATTATAATAATAACAACTTGTTAGGACGACCGTTGTTATTATGTGTTAAGGCCCAAGTGTATTATAACGGGCCGTGACATCACTGCCCAGCTCTGCCAGGAGACTGGGAGGTTCTCTATACCCAGACCATACAGGTACACGGTGAGATGCATCGGATCCACTCCTGATGGATACACGGGGCGGAGGCGAGGTTTGGGAATCCCTCGTGTCACAAAATAAGTATCATTAGAGTGAATGACTTAAATGAAGATAATAAATGGATTGTTTGAAAGCATGATGAGTGTTTATTATTTTATGTCTGTGTGTGCTATTATTATTCTCCTAATGTTTAGATAACTAGCTAACGGTTGTTCTGTTGTGTTTTTAGATTTACCACAGGTTAGAACAACAGCTGAGTGATCCGGAAGTAGTGGTCAGCCGGGTCTCCGTACTCCTTAGAGTGGGGTTGATTGTTATCTTGTTGTTTCTTTCTTCTTGTTGAAGACAGATAAACTTTTCCGTTGTTTAAGTACATTAGGCTGTTAGACGTTGTTGCATTCATTCTTATAAAAATACATTTCTTATGACTTTCGGTTTTTCTTATTTGTGTCTTGTTGCAAGATCCTAGTAATATTGTTGTCAAACTGAGGTCGGGACCCATTGTGAGGTTCTAACCAGTAATGTCCCGAGTTCTGAGAATTCAGGGTGTTACAGGTAGCGAGCGAGTTTACCGACGTTTTTGGAGAGCCATCAGGTTTGCCTCTCAGAGGAGTGTATACTTTGGCATTGAGCTAGAGCCCAGGACGAGACCGATCTCAAAGGCTCCCTACTGCATGACGCCTATCGAGATGCTTGAGCTTAAGAAGAAGCTTGAGGGGTTAACTGTGAAGGGATTCATCCACCCTAGTGTATCTCCTTGGGACGCACCAGTACTTTTTGACAGAAACAAGAGAGTTGTCCGACTTTGACACAAATCCGAGACAGGATGTCTCGAGGTGAGGCACCACAGTTCGCCGTCGGTGTCGACAAAGTTTTGAGATGCCAGGAACGCATATGCGTACCGTCAGACTGAGAGCTGAGACAACGAATCCTTCATGAGGCTTACGTGACACCTTACTCGGTACATCCTAGTGCGAGTAAGATGTACCAGAACAATAGACGTTCCTTTTGGTGGGGCGGTCTGAAGCCAGATGTGGCAAGATATGTAGCTCACTGTGCGATCTTTCAACATGTCAACATTGAGCATCACCGACCAGGTGGAGAGCTACACCCACTTCTAGTTCCCCAATGAAAGTGGGAAGATATAACTATGAATTTTGTTACCGGTTTGAGACCGAACCGGAGTTTTAACGCCATAAGGGTTATAGTGGATCGACTAATTTCATTCCTATAAAAGAGACGTGTCCGGTAAGTTGATTAGCAGAGGAATTCACTAGGCAGATAGTGAGGCTCCATGGAGTACCTAAGACCATAGTCTTTGAAAAATTCGGACGGTTTACTTCGAGGTTTTGGCAGCAGGTGCATGCCGCCTTAGGCACGAGTCTACAGTTTACGACCGCTTATCATCCTCAGACAAATGGTCAGTTTGAGAGGACCAAACAGACTCAGGAGGATATGTTTAGAGCCTGCGTGCTAGACTGGGACAGGTGTGGCTAGATCACCTCCCTTTAGTGGAGTTCTCGTACAATAACAATTGGCACGCATCGATCAGGATGAATCCTTATGAGGCGCTATACGTACACAGATGTTGGACCCCGCTATGTTAGAATAAGCTGAGTATTGCTAGTGGTCTAGCACCCGAGCAAATACAAGATGATATGACCCGAGTGACGATGATCAAAGAGCGGATGCTGGCAAGTCCTACGTTGATAAGAGGCACAAACCTCTAGCGTTAAAGTGGGAGCTCATGTATGGTTGAGGGTATCCCCGACATGCGGTGTCAGACGCTTTGGCGTCAAGGGGAAGCTTAGTCCCAGATATCTCGGACCCTTTGAGATCCTTGAGCGAGTTGGAGAGGAAACATACCGACTTGCTTTGCCACCGAGACTAGAGGGTGTTCACCCGGTCTTCCATATGTCATAGTTACGGGAGTACATGCCAAACCCTAGACACATCGTCATCCATGATGATTTAGTGGTTGAGCCAGAACATACATTCGTCGAGCATTGGTAGTTGTCCTAGAGCGTAGTACGAGACACTTCCGATCGAAGGACATACCGATGATGAGGGTTCAGTGGTGTATTCAAGGAATTGATGAGGCTACATGGGAGACAAAGGATGGTATCCGGATGAACTACCCGGTGTTTTATGTTGAGCTTGATATACCTATAGCATTGACGGGTGAGTTCCTGTCTTCTTCTTGTTGAGTTTCGTGTTCATATGTGTGATGACTTGATTTATGTGCCCCGTGAAGGAATATCACTTATGATCGGTATTTCTGCTACGTTGTTGAGTTGGTCATGTGTGGTTTGCTCCAAGTTTTGGGACGGAACTTCTTTCTATAGAGATCTGATGTAACATCCGATTTTTTCTATATCACCGCCCCCGCGGTGATGATGACATGCGGTCGCAGCCAACCGCTCTTGCCGCAGTTGCGGCAGGGTCAAGCCGCGGGTGCAGCTGACCCTAGATCGCGTACAATCTGTTTTAATCGTTTCATCTTTCCTTCCTTTCTTAGAAGATCCGATCTTCTATCTTTTGGGCCGTCTTTCCTCTACCGTTTAACCTAGTTTTGACCTTCCTTTCAGTCCCCAGCCGTACCCTTTATATTCCCGTCTTTTCTTTCGTTTTCTTCTTCTTGCTACCTTGTCTTCTTCAACCTCGAGCCAAGCTGTAGCCTTTTCGTGCGAATTCCTGCAGAAACTTTGTAAGTTCATCACCCCTTCGTTCTCCTTTTTTTTCCTGAATATCCTGCTCCATGCTTCTTCTCTTCCTTCTTCTTCTTTTCTTCTTTCTTCTTCTTAGCATAAATCAAGATTGAGTCTTGATTCTTTGGTTTCTACTATGTGTTCCAGGCTCCGTTGATTGAGTGTTGTCATGTGTAGTGCGAAGAAGAAGCAAAGCCAGTCTTGTTAAAGTTCTGCAGTCGAAGGAATACCCAACATTTGCTTTTGGCAGTTCACCGCCCCCGCAACTACAAGCTCTTGCCCTCGCGGCCTCAACTTTCTATCATCCGCGGCCGCACCTTTTGTCACCCGCGCCCGCGCCTTCTCTACAATGACTACCGTCTTTGGTAAGTCGCTTCCATCCTACTTCCTTTTCCTTTCCTGGAGTTAGATCATGTTAGGTTGGACTTAGATGAAATGGGATGAATGCCAATTAGTGGTTTGTGGTTTCTTATGAGTTGGTTATGGTTTAAGGAGTGGTGATGATGTTATTCCTTGAGAACCATGAGACTAGGAATCGTACTTCCTAGCATGTTGAAGATCTGTTAAAGATCATCGAAACTAGAAGTATGAACCTTCTAGCACGCTACTATAGACCTTGTAGAGGTCAATGAGACTAGAAGTACTGTATAGACTTCTAGCATTCAGATAGTTCCTGATACGTGATGCCTTGTCTGAGCAGACGTAGATCTTTCCCTAAGGGAAGCCGAGTGCTTTAGGTGAGTTTGGGTTATCTTTGGTTTAGGTAAGTCCCTTGGACTTACTTAGTTGCATTCCGTGTATTAGTTTGACCATATTGGTGGTGATTGTTTACTTTATCCTTATAACGGAAAATTGGACTAGGACGACCTTATACCGTGATTGGCCTAAGTGTATTATAACCGGGCGGTGACCACTTGTCCAGTTCTACAGGAGACTGGGAGGTGCTCTTGTGACCAGACCCACAGGTAACGGATAGATGCATCTGATCTATTCCTGTCGGTAACGGAAACAAGGGCGAGTTTGGGGAGATTATCGTGTCACAACCTAAGTTGAATTAGTAACGAATGACTTAATAAAAGATAATAACGGGATTGTGTGTGAATATGTTTATGTTTTATGTGTGTTTGTGCTTCTACTGTTATTCTAATATCTAGAATGTTAGCTAGCAGTTTATACCTTCGTTGTAGATGCCCTGCAGGTTAGAGATGTTGTTGAGTGATCCGGAGAGAGTGGTCAGCCGGCGTTCCCATACATTATCGGAAGGGATTGGGGTTTATTATTTCTATTTTTGTCTTTTCAGTTTGTTGTTGAACTCGGCTGAGAGTCTTTCGCTTTTTCTTTGTTATATCTTTTGATATTTTATCTATTTTTGGTTTTCATTTATTTTTGCCTAGCTTGTTGCAAGATCCAATGTTATTGTTGTTACTCAGAGGGTCGGGACCCATTGTGAGGTCCTAACCCGTAATACTCTGAGTTCCTAAAATTTGGAGTGTTACACAAAGTTAGAGCCGAAGCATAAGAAATATATCAAACATGTACGCATCTTATGAGGAACATCAAAACAAAATACTAAAAATATACTCTCAAATTCACCTCGTAAAACTTTCACAAGTAATCCTAACCCAACAAGAAAAACATAGGATATATGTTTTATCAAGTCAAACTATAGAACTTCCTAACATTAGCATCTTATGACAGAACCACCGAAAACGCCAACAAATAGTCTAAGCACAACAACCGTTAAACAAGAGTATGTAAACTAAATCACTAAACTTGTAAGCGCATAAACTATATAGAAGTAGTGGAACCAATATAATAGAATTCCTCAAAACATATGAGTACATTCGTAACGGTAACCATATATCATAATATATACTCTAATGCACAAAAACAATCATAATGTTCTCATGATTAATTTAATGCAACAAATGTGTCATCTCTCAACTCTTGGCAACGCAAGGTAACACAACGTTGTCTCAAATCCACATGTGCCTCTCTGACTTACTAATGGTTACGTAGATCTGTGATCACGTCTCCCATTTTATCTATCCACCTTCTTTCCCCGGCTCAATCTCTACTAGGGGCTTGTTTGGTATGTCGCGACTGAAACTGAAACCGAAAATTAATGGAACTGAAATTGAAACTGAAACTGAAAAATGTGACTGAAACTTAATGGAATGAATCAAACTAATTTGTTTTTATGTTCGTTTAAGATGAGAATGAATGGGTTGAATGATGTGTTAATTGACCAAAAATCCCTTACAAAAGCCATCAGCTTCTCATTCAACCAATTCAACCTCACCCCCCTGGTTGAATGAATCAACCGATTCAACTCCTTATTCAACCCATTCAATCCCTCGTCTTAATGATGGAAATGGCGTACCCAAGGGGCTTTTACCACATCACACAGTCATACTCGAGACATCATTCCCTCATCGAGATCACCCTCATTCCCTCGTCGAGATCACCGTGCCTATGACCGTATCGGTGGTTATCAAAATATTTATATGTTGAATTATAAAATATTATGATAAGATAATATGAAATTTGATATATATTTAAGTGTATAAAATTATAGGTAATAGTATAAATTCAAAAATGCTATAATATGATAATTTAACAATTTTTTATAATTAAAATTTATTTATTTTGTTTATATATATAGGAGTTTGAGTTGATCAATATTACTCGTCTCTATTTCCTCTTCCTTTTGTCATCTTCTCTCTTTCTCTGGATCCCCAAAACCCTCAAACGTCATATCTTACATGGCTGCATAGCTAAAAATCATGACACAACCTCCTCCTCCACAACCACCTTCCTCATCAAACCCTAATTTCTACCCTATCTACCCTTGGATGTGGAATCCTTCATCAACCTCTTCAATTCCGCGGCAACCCGAGAAAGACGAAGATGAAGACTCGTGGGAAGTTCGAGCTTTTGCAGAGGACACGGGCAGCGTCACGGGCACCACATGGCCACCTCGGTCATACACTTGCACCTTCTGTAGGAGGGAGTTCCGGTCTGCCCAGGCCCTTGGTGGTCACATGAACGTCCATAGACGTGACCGAGTTCGCCTTCAACACCAACTGCACCAGCAACTAGCCCCACCTAATGTGGGTCAAGTGTTAATCTCGCCTCACTCCTGTGGTTACAATAGTAACCCTAATTCTGCAATCGAATTCTTCCCAAGTGATGCTGGATTTTGTGTTTGTCAACAATTGGCAAACCCTTGTAATTGTGTTTTAGTTGGTTCTGAGCTCCCGATCCATGGTGTTGAGCCTTATCTTGATAAGGAGGAAGTATACGATAACGAAAAGTCCGGGGAAGGAGATGAAGTGAGTGAAGTTGAGCTTGATCTTGAGCTTCGCTTGGGGATTTAAGACTCACCAAGGGAAATTAAGTGTGTACTTAAATAGCTTAATTACTGCATATTAATTGTATGCTTTGTTATGTAGATTAATAATATAAGTACCACAATCAAATAAGTAAAATGTTCAAATATATTGAGAATTTGTTCAAAATATAAATAGTTTATAGTTGAACAAAGACATAATATATTTGATCGATTTAACTTTTCACCATAACAAATCTTGTTTGAGTATTGAACAATGGTGGATTACTTAGGGTTTGAGAAGTCATGCATGTACAGGTTACTAGTTTCTGAACAAGTCATTAAAATCACATTAAATCATTAATAGAGATATTACTACCTACATATTATAGTTAGCTATTGATATAAAGTCCATTAAATTGATAGATGAACTTGTAATTCTGAAACTCTTGAGCTTAAGTTCGAGACATAACATTTATTAAGTTTGTACTATAAACATGCAATTCTACAAATTGCACCCTCCATATTGTGCAATGATGTTTGACATTGTCTTTATCTTGTCATGCTAACCCTTCTTTTGTACTTTCATGGCTATGTATCTATGAATACCAACACTCCTTTTGTCTTCATGTGTACCTACATTTAATGTTAATTTAAATTTGCATCGAAATGCGGACTATAACGTGTAACTTTATTATCCTGACAAACTGTCATGGCTCGAAATTTTAAAACCGACAGTGGTACTGAAAAATAAGTGTGAGTCGATAAAGTATTTAAATCCGTTTTAATTATGACTAATTAAGTAAATTAAAATCTTATATAGAATTTTATGTAACTAGGTAGATTTAGAGTTGTAAATAAAGTTTACATGCAACTCAATTAGGGTTATACCTTGAGAAAATTCCATTGTCCAAAAAGGTGAATTTACTTTGGGGTGAAATTCTCTTTATTACATACAATTTTTTTTTAATATTAAAATTTAAAAAGACATGCAACGGAGTGTCATTTTCTCACTGAAATAGTCTGCATGAACCGTAGGTAGGAATTTCCGTGGGCTTTATTTGGTTTCACAATTTGCCCCTCAAAATTCCAAATATTGCACAAGTGCCACTCTAACATAGATTTTGTGACAGCTTTAAGAAAATGTCAGTAATCCGTTGCGTTTCAATGTGGATCAAATTATCGTGCGAATTTTGCCCTATAATTGTTTGGATTTTAATTATTAAAAAATATATAAACGACAATTTCATAAATTAGCTACAAAATTTATGTTACTTTATGGAATGTGTAAACAAAAAGTTTATAAATTAGCAAAACTAGCTACAAGTACGGTATGAGTAATGTGTAGGTGTACGATTACGAAAGTACTTGTTGAAATCCGTAGCTTGGAAGAGTATATCATTTCAATTAATGTTGAAAGAGTTAAAGTCAAAATTTGTTAAGACATTTTTTTTTTTTTTTTTTTTTTACAAATGAGTCAATCGGTCAGAAAAACGTGTTGAGGTTCGATATTCACAGATGAGTCAGTCGGTCAGCAACACAATTAGTTTATCTGAAAATATGTCTGATATGGACTTCGTCAAAGAAATGCTGATCCAACTGGAGTCGGAAATATGTTGAGATATGTTTTGAATAGAAAGATTATTGAATATTATTTTATATAGTTATGATTATATATATGTTATGATATTTGATTTGAAATTTTATTTAGTCGCATGCTAAGTTGCACAGAAACATAAACGGGTAAGAAAAACGGACGCGATGAGAATTGGGAAAGCGAGAATCCTATAAATCATAACGACAAAAAAAATATAGATAATACATTATTTTAAAGCTCTTGTGAACAAAAAGTAATAAATGATAATAAGAAATGTATATATGGCATAACCAATAATACATGAATGTGTCATTAGTTGTGAAAGTATTAAGAAACAATGATACATGAATGTGTCATTAGTTGTAAAAGTATTGAGAAATAAGTAGATTGCTTGTAGGGGTGGACATAAATTCCGGTTAATTCTGTTCCGGTCCCATTTCGATTCCGGCGGGATTTGAAAAAAAAAAGTGTATTCCGTCCCGTGAATTGTGGGATGGGATGCGGGACAAAAACTTCTTATCCCAGTTAATCCTGTCTCGTCCCGTATTTATATAAATAATATTTTTATATATAAAAAATATTATATATATAAATTATAATTTTACATTTAAGAATGATACATGTGATAAAATACTAAAAGAGTAGTAAATTATCATTAGGGATCACAATATGTAAAAGAATATTATCTTTTGTAAACCATCATTAATGTAGTGCAGTGATATGTTTTTTGAATGTAAATCGGTAAGACACACTTTGGTGTAACTTGTACTCGTTTTGAATGTACTAACTACTAATGTAGGCCTCTTCAATCTGTAATTCGGTATCAAGTTTTTTTTTTTTTTTTTTTTATCATACGTGTCTTTAAACGTGAGAGAAAACAAGCACAAATGTTGAATATAATCAATGCATAATTCCTACTGGATTAGCCTATTAAGTCCGTCCCGTCCCGTTCCGTCCCACGTGGAACAAGGCCTGAACGGAATGAAACAATAAAAGGTGTGAATCCCTTCCCTTCCCGTCCCACTTATAATTTGCGGGATGGGATGCGGGACGACCTCAATCTTCTCACGTCCTGTCCCATGCCCAACTCTAGTTGGTTGTGTTAAGAGAAATTGAGTAGTTGTTATGAAGGGCTAGTTCATTTGAAATTTCAAGAAAGAAAACTGAACGTAGTAGTCATGGATATGCCTTGTTCGTCTTGTATTTCTCTTGAACCTACATTGAGCCGCCACATGTGATTATGGTTTAACTGTGTCCGACCCGTTCCCCATCCTCAAAAAGTATCTTGACGCGTTCTCTATTTTGACCGTGTCCGATGAGTTTTCGAAAGTTTTGTAAAGCTTCTAGAAATCTGTGTGTTTGGTTGCTTTGTCATCCTTCTCATATCCGCAATATCAAGGTAATTATGGTAACCCTAGTTATATACTTGATTGTGAAGGGAGTATATATACGTATAACAATGTAGGTTGGGGACCGGATGAAAGTGGCAGGAAAATCTATGAGAGAAGGATCCGAGCTTGATAGCGAGATGATTACACAGACAAGTTAAAGCAAGGAATACATATGTACATACAGATTTTGGCTGTGAAGAAAGACAGAAGGATATTGGAAGCACTTGGCAGTATAGAACAATGTTGGTTTTTGGGCCCCCATGGGTTTATGTCTATCCACAAAGTCAATTAACTTTACATGTGCAGTTTCATCTTTTCTTTCGGTCCGGTGGGGTTTAACTCTACTGTCTTAGGGTTTTTGTCTCTCTGCTCCCCCCATACAGAGCGACATGGGCGCGCAGCTTGGATGCTGTGGGGGCAAACTTCGTCATTACTAAGACCTGCATTCCCACCCAAACAGGCTCCATTACCTAGGCAGATATCGATCCCGATCCGAGAACAAGGTCAATGCTCATCATGCACTTAGAGCTATAAATCAGAGTTGAGTAGCTCGTTTAGGATGAATTTTACAAAAATGCCCCTAGTTATAGATGAGTTCGTCAAAAAGACCTTTGGTAGAACGCTTTTTTAAGCTCGGTCAAAATGTTAGTTTTAACTTCAATTCTGATCGAGCTTAACGTAAACATATCAAAATTCGACTATGTAATAACCCTAATACCCTATACATCATGCAATGTGGATAATTGTATCAATTAAGAATGGAAGACTTGTCCCAAAAGATGCACTTAGGGCTATAGCTTTTACTTTCATTTATCTAGGCAAATTGTAGAGAGTTATCCAAAACATGAGGATAATTGCATCTCTAGATTAAAATATGCTAGAGCAAAATGCAAGGGATTAAAACGAATTAAGCTCGATCAAAATGTTAGTTTTAACTTCAATTCTAAACGAGCTTAACATAAACATATCAAAAACTGTTTTAGCTTCAATTGTGAAAAGTTATCCAATTCATGGGGATAGTTGCACTTAGGGAATATACTACGTGATCCACAAAAGCTCGATTCAGACTTGTTCAAACTACGAGACAAAATCAGTATGAACACATTGAGCTAAATCCGAGTTAGAAGCTCGTTTAGGATGTATTTTACGAAAAGGCCCCTAGCTATAGATGAGTTTGTCAACAAGACCTTTGGTAGAAGGCTCGTGAGTCTCATAAACATGTCAAATTGGACTCATATACAATACCCTCATATCTATACATGCAATATCTAGATATACTGCAAGATCTTGCTACATTATTAGAAATAATTTTTACTGGCTCTGCTACTGTCTGTAATAATTCCACACCCAAGTTATAAATGAAAGCAGACATGGGAGTTTGGATATGTTTGAAACCGGCTACAATTTTGGTCCCAACTCCAAATTGCTAACTGAACTGGTTCGATCTCGACTAGATATCCAAAATGAGTTTACCATTAAAGTAATTAACTCATCCATGGATGTTACTGCAAAAGGTAAAAGTACGGCCATGCACGGCCAATGAAGCATCAGACACGCAGCCTTTGTTTCGACACTTTGCGTTGAGAGATGCATGTCTTCCATGTTTTCCTTATTAATTTGCTCATTAAAGTAATTAACTTATCCATGTTTGATAAAGGATCACAAAATTTGTTTATTGCTGCTCTTAATCTTCCATGTTTGTTGTTTTTGCTGCAGAAACTTGTTCATCGTTTCACTATGGACAAGAAGCCATTGTCTATCGCCAATTTGAGCAATATTTTCTTACAAATTCGATGATAAATTCGTTATTTGATGTCCCAACAACTAAATATGTTTGCATAACTTGTATATGTACATATGACCTATAATTTATACTCCAATCAAAATTGGTGATGAATGTTCTTCATGTAAACTCTTCTTCATCCTAACCATTCTCACTAATGCTAACTCCTTGCTTCATCAAGTATTTTGATGTTTCTACCCAAAAGACAATCAAAATTGGTGAGATAAGTTATTTTATTTTTCAGAATTATCGGATCGATTTTTTCTCTTCTTTATAATAAAAAGGAGTATGACACACAAGACAAGCCAATCTATATTACTTACTAAAACTAAGGACGCTAGCGCCACGTGTCGTTCAACGAGTAATGCCACGTAGGATTTTTTGTGAAATATTTACTAAACTGCCATTCAAATTTTTATACTCAAAATAAATCTACAAAAAATATTTATTAACTTTAAGTTGTAACAGAGATTAGCGGAATCCAAACTATTCAATTTTTTTTTACTCAAAATAAATCTATAAAAAATATTTATTAACTTTAAGTTGTAACAGTAATTAGCGGAATCCAAACAAAATAAATACTGTAAATTCTATTCAATCCTGAAACTAACTTCAAATAAAATTCAATTCAATCCTATGATCAATGACTCCTTCTCCTGTATCTCCTTTGAACATTCAGGTATCACATTAATTCCCCGTAAAGATCTCTTGAATTCAATTCAATCCTGAAACTAAATTCAAACAAAAGCAAGTAAAATTTTACATTCACACAATAACATGACAATTTGAGTACAGAAAACCATTGTCACTTTAAATTTCAACAAAAACCCTACAACAAATTCAACAAAAAGTCCTCAACATTTTCATATACCATTAACCATACTATAATTTCATTCGAAAACCTTTTATTTATCTCTTTCAACCACGATAAAAATACATAATTACCATATTTATTCCACATTTTCACCTTGAATCTTCACATTAAACTTGTTATCAACAACAAATAAAAGCAATTATATATAATAGTATCTAATATGTCATTTATTATAAAAGAAATATATATCATTATATAAAAGATTAAAAAAATGTATTAGTTACGTTTCTTTAAATCAAAACCGTCCTATCACACCATATCTTTTGAACGAAGAAATCTTCACACAAAAGTTTTCAGAAAAGAAAGAATTCAGATTCATTATCTTCAGGTTGTAACAAAATATAAGATTTTCTATCAATCTCATCCATTTTGCAGTTATCATACTCAAGTATACATTGGATATGACCAGATCACACAAATAACTATGAACAGAATATCTACCAAACAAATCTTTTAAATTTTGATATCCAAGATATTTACAATCGTTTTGCGTATAAATATATGATAAACAAACTCATTTCAACGTACAAATCAGCATTCCCTTCGTAGCTACAGAAGAATCACATTTTCTGAGGTTCGATCAAGGTAATTGTGAGAACAAACATTTTCTTTTGCCTACATTGTGCTACTTTCTTTTGTCTACTGTCAATTTATCCTAATTTCTCTTGGGTTCAATTCTACAGTTCTCATGGCGAAGCAGTACCATTTTTTGCAAGATTTGAAATTGAACAACTCAATCCATTGGAAAATTCAAGTTCGTGTAACTCACATGTGGACAGTACCAATTTATGAAAGTCCCAATGAATTTTACTCAAAGGACATGATTCTTCTCGATGAAAAGGTACCTTACATTACTTTGTAATATTTTCCAATCAATATATTTAATAACTATGTTGTTTTTGTTTTTCACAGGGAAATAGAATTCATGCTACAATCAAGAAGGAATTTGTTCATCAATTCCATTCAATTTCTGCTGGTTCTACATATACGATTTCCAACTTTGGATTATCAAAATACTTGTCTAAGCTTTTATATAGTCATTTGCCATATAAGGTTATCTTTAACAAGTCTACTTCTGTCAAAGCTATTCATTTACCTCTTATTCAGATGTATGGTTTCAACTTTATGAATTTCAATGAAATTCATAACACCGATGTTGACCCTAGGTATTTGATTGGTAAGTTTAAATAAATATCGTATATTAGTTATTGTTTATATAAGTTATATATAAATATAAGTTTCTACTAAATTTTTAGATTAACACTATTTTATGATTATATTATTGTAGATGTTATTGGCAATTTGGTTGCTGTTGGTCCAATTGATAACCATTATGAAAGGAGGAACATCTACTTAAGGAGTTCCAGGTTATACCAATTCTCTAATATTATTCATCTTCGAATATTATACTATTATTTTAACCTTTCATGTATTTCATATTTAGGAAAAACAAATTGATTTCTTTTTTACCTATTTAGGAACGAAGTCCTAAAATGTACTCTATGGAACGAATATGCTCATCAATTTGATGAGTATTCTCTGCATTTTGAGGCTACAGACAATGTTGTTGTCCTTATACATCTTGCTGCTATCAAAGAATTTGGAGGTATAAATTCTTTCATTACACAGATTCAATCAACTTATATAAATTTTTTATTTTTTCTAATATTTAGTTTACATGTTGCAGGTGAACATTACATTTCTAATGCTAAAGGAGCCACAATGGTTTTTGTTGGTGAATGTGGGATTGCAGAAATGCTGAAATTCAAAAACAAGTTAGTATTTTTAACTTAACTTTAGTCTTCTTTCTATTAGTCCTTACTAATGTATACTAACATATGTTTATATACTTTCATTTGTTATTTTATAGTTATCCTATGACAAGAGAAATAATGGATGAATTGAACATCCCTATGGAGTCAAATCAACCTTCTTTATCTGTGTCAGAAATATTCTTGTCTCAAACTGTTAGGAAAACAGTTTCAGAAATACTCACAACAACCGAGGTAATTTCATAAACTAATAATAGTTACCTTTCTTTTTCGTTTGCCACTTATTAACTTATAATAATTTGTTTGTTTCTATTCAGAAATGCACATGTATTACCATGGCAACAATTGAGTCTATTGATGATACCTTTGGTTGGTTCTACAATTCTTGCAAATCATGCAAGTCCAAAGTTGAGGTTGATGGTACTAAATATAAGTGCAAGAAATGTGTTTCAACCATCAAATTTGTTGTTCCTAGGTATGTAAAATTTCATCATTTTCATTGTTAGTAGTTGATGTACTGTTATATTTGTTTTTAACCATAACTTATTAAATATCATTTTTTTCAGATTCAAACTCCATTTGAAGGTGACAGATGAGACAAGGAGTACTGATTTCATTATGTTTGAAAAACAGGTTAAGCAACTTGTATCGAGAGCAGTTACTGCAATACAAGATTCACTTGATAAGGTTTTTTTATAAATCTCTATTTTATAACATACATTTAATTAAGTTTACCAATCTGTGATGTCATTTGTATACAATATATACATACACTAATCTCTCACGATGTTTTATGTAGGATGTTGACATTAACTCCATTCCTCTAGAACTGAATGATATCTTAAACAAGACCTATTTGTTTAAGATTTTCATATCAGAATACAATTTGGGTCAGACAAACAATTCAGCAGCTGGTTTCACTGTGAACAACATTACTAATGATCCTGATATTATCAATGAGTTCAAAAACCTGGAAGCTCAAAGACCGGTACATTCCTAATCTTTATATCAATTAAAATGTTTATGGAGTTTGAACTAACTTATTTCTATTAATAAAATTTTGTTCATAGGTTGACATATCAACAACATCTCTCCCAAACACCAAAAAGAATGGAAAAGATTTAATGGTGATCCCCGATGATGAAGGCACTGAAGATGATGAAGTTAATCCTTTGAAACGAAGGAAATACGAAGGTGATTGTGAGAGAACAATCAAAGTATCTGATGGAAAGAGTTTGAACACAGAAGGATCTACCCACAAACATCTCATCACTGTGAAACAAGAGAAATATTAAGAATTATATTTTTCACCAATTCATACTGTTATGTTTTGATTTACCAGACTTATTTGAGTTGAATTATTTGAATTTTATTTGAATTTATTTCGTCCTACAATTCAGTTTCAATATGCCAATTATCAAATCTAAAACCAAATAATAATTATAATGAATTTTCCGATTTTGTTAATAACTCTTATCTTCATAAAACCTTTTAATAATCAGTCTGATCATCTAATAAACACTTCCCTCAAATATAGTTTTTTTAAAAAAAATTTTGAAGTTTTAAAAACCAAAAAGAAACACACAGATATGTAATCACTTTTCACCATATTTCTTATATTCAATGTCTAAATTAAACCATCTTATACACATACACAATAATGAATAACATACTCCCCTAAAATAAATATATAAATAGTACTTAGTGTTAATATATAAAATGTTGTTTAAACTTGATTATTATTTTTATGATGATCATATGAATCATTGTAAACTCTAACAATCACATTAACTGATGAGTGGGAGTGTGGTGCAAATTAGGAGAAGTGTCTTATTCAATAATGAATCATTTATATTAATGGTAGCTACGCATAAATACTAAATTGTATTAGCTTAGTGATACATTAACTGATGAGTGGGAATGTGAAGCAACTTAGGAGAAGCATAAGAAAGAATGAAGTTGATGAAATAATGCCAAGAAAACTATATATGGCATACACTTCATTGTAATCGTATATATATGGCACTCAACTATATGTTTGATGGCTATAGCAGTGAGTCTTAATATCCTCAATCAACTAACCTCGAAGTGATAAGTGTTTAATCACTAGGAAAAATATATAAGAATGACCTTGAATAAAAGTGATACATAAAGTTAAGAATTTGTTCTGTTTAATTTATAATTTATTCTATAAATTGTTACATGGTGAAACTCAAATGAAACAACTCAATCAGATAGACACAACGGCTGATGATGTAAAACTTAATTGAAAAAATATTTTGGAGGCGTGGAATTTTGGAAACGAGTAAAAAGGGTTAAATCAAATCTTAAATGGTCTATCTATGTCTATCATCTACTAACCTAATTAATCACATTTATGGTTAGGATATTCTCTACGATTTGTTACATAAGATATGATACAAAATCAAATCTCATAACAAATTCTAAATGTATCTGTTAAGAAAATCCTAACATCCATAATAATTCAGTTCCATTAATCTATAAAAGGTGTTTCTTCTATCTTATTTCTAACTTCCTGGTATACGTCTCATATAGTATCATCAGAAGCACGAATAACACATCTATGTCGGCTGTTTGCTCTATAACAAGTAAGTATTGTTGATTTTCAATCATATTTTATGTATCTACCATGTTTCTATGTTTATTTTCACAACCCAACAACTTTGATTTGTTGCTTTTCTGTTTGGTTATTGATAGGCATGGACGAGTATCTTCAGGCCGGTACCATGGTTGAAGTTATAGGAACTGAATCTGACTTTATGGGATCATTTTATGAAGCAAGAATTGTGGATGTTGTCCCACACTATCACTACAATGTTGAGCACACTCATTTGTTTGATCTAGAGACTATGGTTCATTTTAGGGAAATTGTACCACAATGTAGGATAAGGCCACTACCTCCTAAATCTGTTCAAGTTGAATATTTCTCCAAAGACATAGTCGATGTCATAAGAGAAGATGGATGGTGGACATCAACAATCATAAGAAGATGGGTCGGACTCAACAAGTACTTGGTTCGGCTTGAACCATTTGGTGAAAACGTTTATGTATATCCACATATGATGAGGATACATTATCGTTGGGTCAACAATCGTTGGATTATGATCTAAAGAGAAAATTTTCTCATATTGCTTTCTTTTGAATTTATAGTCATTATTGTCTAAATAATATTTTTAATATTAAGTAATTATTTTTTAGTTATTAATATAGTTTTTTACGGTATTTGTAATTCATTCATTTGATTCTATTCAATCTCATCACTCAGTCATTTATATGTAGTAAATTTTTCTAAATTAATATTATGTAGTACTTTTTTCTAAATCAATATTATGTCAGTTTATTGAATCATCCATAAAAAAACTATATCAGCGATATGAAGACAAATTTGCTTAATATAACTAAAATAATTTGATGAATTTTGAACCCTACAGACATACTTAAATAAAAAACTTCTATTTTAAAATGTAGCTATACAATATATTAATAAGTCGACAATGCCACCACATATGCATTATTGTTTTATGTATGCTACATTAGTTAACAACCTCAATTATTCCGTTAAGAAAAAGGTCTAAGTGAAAATATCAATTCATCTGAAATATGTTTATATAATGCTATAAGATACTTTATAAAACAGCTTTTTCCAATGGCCTTAATGTCAAGTTCCATATATATATATATATATATATATTCTATAATGATTTAATAATTTCTTACATTCTTAGATAAGTACCATTTATCAAGTAAGCTTTATAAGTTATGTATTTTAATTTTTTCTTTATATTGATCGTGAGTTAAATTTAAATAAGCCTTATCTACTGATTAAGGAAATCTTTTCTTCTTATCTCTTTTAGAATAAACCCTCACCTTATCCACCAAAACAAAACATCTCGGATTGATTGCCAAGAAAACTATTCTATTCTACCTTATTTTAATTAATAATAAGGATAGACCAAATCTGTTTAACAAGATATCAATCTAAAAACAGATTAATATTGAACTGACTCATATTATTTAAATAATATATCATAACAGTATTTTTGTGGTTTATACATGTTTATATTGCAGGTTCAATATCGTTTTAGTTGACGAGCCATTTGAAAACAGGTTTAGATGTTCACCACTGTTTATGAGCACAAAATATGTCAAACTATCACAATCATCATCAGCCATTGGTTCGACACTATCCTAGCAAAGTAAGTTAGTCATTCACTCTATTGTTGTGCAAATTTTCTTTAAAGTTTTACACCTAATTTCCTTTGTTTTTACTGCAGATTTATATGCCTGAATCAACTGACAAATACCTAGGACATATAGATGAGCCAAAGTATTATGATTTTCCTATTAAAGTAAGAATCGTTAGAGTTTGGTTCAATCAAACTCTGAAGAGAGTTGGTCAACACTATGTGGACGACATATGTCTTGTCTTACTTGATGAAATAGTAAGAAATTCTCAGATTATTGGTATACATAAATTCCTTATAATTAGTTACTTATTAATAGTTTTGATTTTATTTATCACAGGGACAAAGAATTCAAGCTACTGCAAAGGCTCCTCATGTATCTAGAAAGTTTAGAGCCCTTTTTAAAGAGGGTGAAGTTATAGTAATATCTAACTTTCTTTCAGTTAGACCAACTTATTACTATAGGATTGGCTACCATAAGTTTTGTATTGAATTTCAATACAACTCTATTGTATCCAAATATGATGGTTCTACTAACATTCCTACACTTGGATTGGATTTACATTGTTTTTGTGAAATTATTCACAAGTCAGTTGCTGCACACTACATAGTTGGTAAGTGAACCATTTATTTTTAGAGGTTTTGCCTAACCTTCTTTAATCTATATATTTATGTTTTTTTAACACAGATGTAATTGGTGTAATTACCAATCAATCAGCAGTTGATGATTTCAATTTCTTAATAAAAAATGGTCATTTATTTGACGGTGAAAAGCATATAGTTGTTCGTCTTAAAGACTGCAAGTATGTCTTGAATATCTTATGATCCATTTTAGTCATTACATTTTGTTGAATGCAATTGTTATAAACTAATGTTTTTGTTTCTCCTTTAATAAATATACAGCGACGATTATATAAAGGTTATTATATTAGGCGACGAGTTTGTTGATCAAGTCCTATCATATATGAAAGATTTAAAAAACAATGATGAAGGTTATCTTATAATACAGTTCGTCGGAATAGTTCATCTTCCTTCTGGTTAGTATTTATAGTAATTTTTACTTTAAAAAAATAAATTGCTATTACACTGCCAATTTAATGATTCCATTTTATCTTAATTTTAGGTGATGTTTATTTGAGGACCATATCATCAAAAACAAAGGTTATAGTTGGTATTGACAGTCCTCATATTGACGATTATGTAATGTGGTTAGTGACCTGTAATATTTTATCATAATTATTGAGTATTTTTTATTATTAATTTATAATTATTGTTTGTAGGTACCTACCCATGGAAATTGATGAAAATTCAGAAGCTACCAGCAATTTAGTAGAATGAGTTCAGAAAAAATTCAAGAATTCTATGCCTGATTTCACAGAGTCGCATATGTTTGTTCCAATTTTTATACAATTTGTACTCATTTCTATAATTTTAGTAATGCATTCAGTTTCATACAAGATTTATTTACTTTTTTATTTTGGTTGAATATAATTATATTATGTACTGTTTTCCAATAACATTTAGAATAGTGGTGGTATGTATTTTTTTTTCCAATAAGCTTTTCCAAAATCAATTCCAAATATAAAGCAAGAACAAAAAAGGAATGTTTCTAATACCACTAAAATATTGATGTATTTCACATTACAATATTACCATTATATAAAACGGTTTGCAAAATGAAAATATATCACCGAGTATATTAGCCATTAATGAATTAGTAGAGCTAATGATCACATATATTATGCATATATTCTAACCGATTTGTTCAACTTGAAAAATTGTTCGTCTAAACAAAACTATAATCGGAAGAAAAAAAATCAATCGACATCATGCATGCAATCCATAATTAAACTCCAAAATATAAAGTGAGAAAGATAAGCTCACATTGGGTACTCTATGATTTGAACCATCAATTGAAGTATGTACTCAAGTGAACATACATTTGATAAATGTTGATGGATGTCACGTCATATTAGTAGTGCTGCAAGTTAGAGAATTAGAGAAAACAAGTTAGATTAAACTTCATATATATATATATAAATAAAATCAATGTAGAGTTTAAATTTTGCACAAAAATAAAATACTTTGTAACTATATTTTAAACGAAGTAAACTCAAAAGAAAATTAGTTATTTAATTCGTCTACTATTTCATATCAATTTGAATAATTTGTTGATCATATATTTTTTTCAAACATATATGATAAAACCTAAACATTTAAAAACAGAGTCATGAAATATTTGCAATAATTTCTGTTAACAAATATCTTAACTATATCAGTCGATGATCTTTATAGATATCCAAAATATCTTCATATCAAAGTAAAATATTAAAAACACAGCATATTCCAGCGAGTACAATAAGCTCTATTGAGATTCATTCGAGTGTAGTGCATCAATCCTCAATTTGTAGAAGCAATAAGAGATTCCTTAAAGGTTAATCGGATGCTTTGTTCTTTAGTAGCAGTTTCTCGAGGTTGAAGTTTATCAATCTTTGTTCTCTGTTGATTGGATCTACAGGTATATTAGACATCTATATTGTTTGTTGAATTCCTTTTCATCGTCAGTCCTCTCTTTAACATATGAAATCATGAGTGCTTCCAATTTTTTTTTTTTAAATAATCCCATTACAGAAAAATATATTAACACTGCTATTCTTATTTAAAGTTTTATTTAATCTTTGAAGGGGTGAACAAGATGTTTCCAAGTCCCAAACTGAATCGTCTTAAGAGGAAGATGATTATGAGAGATAAGTCTAATAGAAACACATCTCCAAAAATTGGTAATATTCTTTGTGGCTCTTATGTTTTGTACATATGTATCTAAGTCATAAATTGATTATTCTTATTTTTCAGGATCATCGGTCAACCAAGCTGCAAACAGAATGCCCTTTGTAGACATTACAAATGGTTATTTCTTATAGTTTACACAATATATCATTCTATAAGGATTATATTACTATACAATTACCTAAAAATTATCTTTCTTTAACCAACAATTTACCAAGGAATCTCTCCATCACCCTTACAACCTATTCCTTCACGAGTCTCTAATCTAAGTGGTAATACACCTTTCACAAGTCTATTAAACTCTTATTGTTTAGCAATGTTACCTACAACACATCGTTGATGTTTTTTTTATTAAATAAATCGATGTTAATTAGAATTTGTATGAAGAATCTTAGTTTATTATATGGTTATCTAATTTATTTTATTTGTAGTTCAAAATCATATTTCTTTATCCTCTCAATATCACGGTTATACACAAATTTCTGAGCAAGCAAGCTCATCTCATCCTACCAATAGAATAAGTGATCAGACACTTCATTCACAATATTCTAATAATACATCGTCGAGGACCAATCCCCAGCCTACTCTATCATCCGGAGCTAATTCCTTCATGACCAACTATAGCAGTGAGTATAATATTTATAATTTTTTCACTTTTCATCTTGAAATGTTTAACATACCATATAAATTGTCTTTTATTTTGACATCATAATTATGTAGGTCGGGTTGAATTTAACTATCAGCATGCAGATGATGTGTGTGAGGATAACGTCAGTGATGGTAAATTTTGTTTATATTATTTATAAACACTAAGTCTCGGTTATTAAATAGCCTCAATCATCTTTGTTGATCTTAAACATTTTGTTGTCATTTCCAAGATAATGTTGATGAGGATCTTACTGAAGAACCAATCTACAACCAACAGCAACCATTTTCAACTGACATATCATCAAATGGTATAGAAATATGTAATTTATTTTACTGTTAGTCTATTAATTTCTTCCTATTTTACATATACTAATATTCTAACTTTGAAATTTTTATGTTTTGGTAATTTTAGAATACTTGGATTGCGGAGATCCAACATTTGAGTGTCAATCATGTGGTGCACTCATGTGGTATGGTGAGAGACTCAACAACCGAAGAAAACAAAAGATTCCTAAATTTTCTTTGTGTTGCATGCAAGGAAAAGTGGAATTGCCTCTTTTAAAGGAACCTCCTGCTTTGCTCAGTTCATTGTTATTGAATAATGATCCAAGATCAGTTCATTTTAAAAAGCATATTCGAATTTACAACATGATGTTTGCTTTTACTTCTATGGGAGGCAAAGTCTGTAATGTTCAAGAAGGTTGGGGGCCATCTGCCTTTCGAATTCAAGGTCAAAATAACCATTTGATTGGAAGTTTGTTACCAAACGAAGGATGTCAACCAGCTTATTGTCAAATGTATATCATTGATACTGGGGATGAAGAATCAAATCGACTTAGACCATTCAGGTATGTGTAATGTTTTTAAGTTTGCAATATATGATCATATAAAATAGTGAAGGCAAATTTTATTATATAACATATTATAAACCTATTTGATATTGTAATTATAATGCTTTGCAGTAAAACAGGAAATTTTGACCGAACATTAGTGTCAGATTTGAAAATCATGATTGATCAACACAATCCCCTTGCAAAGGTTTTCCGAATTGCTAAAGATCAGTTAAAAGCCAACCCTAATGCAGATATGAAGATAACGTTGAAAGCTACAAGAGAAACCGATGCTAGAAGATACAATCTTCCTACAACATCAGAAGTGGCTGCTATATTAGTTGGTGACCAAGAAAGTACAATGAATCCTCGAGATATTGTATTAGAGAAGCATGATGGAAAATTGTGTAGGATTACTGAGTTACACCCCTCCTTTCTCCCTCTTCAATATCCACTCTTATTTCCCTACGGTGAAGATGGTTATAGAGTTGATATTTTGTTAAGAGATGATGGGAACGGAGATCCTAGAAAAAGGGTTCGTTTGAGTTTGCGTGAGTTCGCATCATTTCGGCTGCAAGATAGGAAAGGAGAAGCTCAAACTCTGTTGTTATCAAAAAGATTGTTCCAACAATTTTTGGTTGATATGTATACCATGATTGAGTCCCAAAGGTTAAACTATTTAAGGAACAATCAGTCCAAGCTGAGATCTGACTTATATAGCAACTTGACTGATGCAGTTGGTCGGGGCAACACTCAAGGGTCTTCTAATGGTAAAAGAATGGTTTTACCTTCTACATTTACAGGTGGTGCAAGATATATGATTCAGAATTACCAAGATGCAATGGCAATATGCAAAAGTCTTGGTTATCCAGATCTATTCATTACTTTCACATGTAACTCCAAATGGCCGGAAATTGTTAGATATGTTCAAAATAAGAGTCTTACTCCAGATGACCGGCCTGATATTATTAGTCGTGTTTTTAAAATGAAGTTGGATGAAATGATCCACGACATTAAAGTTAACAACATCTTTGGCAAAGTTGTGTCCGGTATGTTAATAATTTTTTTTGTATTTAGTTTCTTTTTTTTTTTTTGACATTTATATAGTTATAAGATTGTTATTATTTTTAAGACACTAATCTTAAAACTGTTTTTGCAGTCATATATACTATTGAATTCCAGAAAAGGGGACTTCCACATGCTCACATCCTTGTCTTTCTTCATCGAGACAACAAATGCAAAACTGCTGAGGATATTGATCGTATTATTTGTGCAGAAATTCCAGATGAAGATGTTGATCCAAAACTACATGAAGTTGTTAAACAATTTATGATGCACGGCCCGTGTGGAACCATGAATCCAAAATGTGCTTGTATGAAAGGGTCAAAGTGCAGCAAATATTTCCCCATGAAATTTAACAATGATACAATCATTGCGGAAGATGGGTTTCCACATTACAGAAGAAGAATGGATGGAAGGTCTGTAAACAAAGGTGGTTTTGATTTAGACAACAGGTTTGTAGTTCCCCATAACCCATATCTTCTTCTCAGATATAATGCCCATATAAATGTTGAATGGTGTAATCAATCTGAATCTATCAAGTATTTGTTCAAATATATCAACAAGGGAAGTGATCGTGTATCAGTTATATTTGATGATGGAAATTCAACAGTTGGCCAAGATAACGCCAGAAATGAGATAAATGATTACGAGAATTGCCGATATATATCAGCAAGTGAAGCATCATGGCGTGTTTTTAAGTTTGGTATTCACTATCGGTTTCCTTCTATGACGAGGTTAAGTTTTCATCTTCCAAATGAGCAAAACGTCGTGTATGATGAGGACGACCATATAGAGGCAGTTGTCAGCAAGGACAAGGCTAAAATTTCTATGTTTTTAGCTTGGATGGAAACCAACAAGAAAAATCCAAATGCTAGACAATTGACATATTCTGATTTTCCGTCGAGGTATGTTTGGAAGAAGTCAAATAAAAAGTGGTCCGAAAGAAAGGTACGCAGAAATTGCAAAGTAGTTCAACTAACAACAGTTGGAAGAATTTACTATGTTAGTCCAAGTGGTGGAGAAAGATACTACTTGCGAATTTTGTTAAACCATGTCAAAGGGGCAACTTGCTTCGAAGATATACGTACAGTCGATGGTAAGGTTTATCCAACATTCAGAGAAGCATGTTATGCTCTAGGTCTCCTAGAGGATGAAACAGAATATGTAGATTGCATTCGAGAAGCAAGCCAATGGGGAACAGCACGCTTCTTAAGAAGATTGTTTGTCATGTTATTGTTGTCAGGAAGTATGTCCAGGCCATATTTTGTATGGACTGAAACATGGAAGTTGTTATCGGATGACATACTTGCTTCTCAAAGAAGGAGGCATTGTAATAAGGGTTAGTTGAATTTATATAATTCATACAACTTTAATTAATCAACCTTGAGTACTTTACATCATATTAAATTTCTATTTTTTTTCATACAGATTTAATTCTCTCGGACGATGTTCTGCAACAGTACGCCCTTGCTGAATTAGAGAAGTTGATGCAGAAAAACGGTGCAACCTTATGTAACACCCCAAATTCTCGGAACTCGGGGAGCTACTGGTTAGGACCTCACAATGGGTCCCGACCTTGGTTTAACAACAACATTACTCGGATCTTACAACAAGGCACAAATGTATTTAAAACAGTTTCTAAAAACATAATATTTTTAATGGTATAAACGTACACATGTGACAGCCTTACAAACATATATAAAGATACATAACATGCATGACGTATGGAAGACTCCCCCGTCCCCATCTAATGAGTACGTGGACCCGGCTGACCATCCGTTCCGGATCTCTCTGCAACTGTCTATCTCTACAGGTCTACAACACGGATAAACCGTTAGCTAACTATCCAAATATAAGCAAAAATGATAACAGCACAAACACAAGCAGAAACAAAATAAACAAACATCATGCTGGCACTCAACCGTTTATTATCTATTATTTAAGTGATTCACATTATTCAATTTAAGTTGTGGTACGAGAATTATTATTAGTTCTCGCCTCCGTTCCTTATCCAACTGGTGTAGGTCTAGCTGACTTCCATTGGTAGCATCACTACAAACCACGTATGGACTAGTCCCGAAAGAAACCCCCAGCGCCCCACGAGCTACTGAGCAGAATGCCACCGCCCGTTACTCTTAGGCCAAAATATAGGTCGGTAATTATATATCACAACCTATCTCTCTAACATTTCAATCACACACCACCATCATCATTTATACTCATATTTAGCAGTCAGCTAAGTAAGCCCAAAGGACTTACCTGATATACAGCTCGACTCTTTGTAAACCACTCGTTCTGCAAACTGTAGCAACTCAGTTGCCTGTCAAAGGCGATAAGTGTATTAGCACACTCTCACGTAGTTAGAAGTCTAAAACTTCTAAGATCGAATGATGTATTAAGACATAACTAGTTACAGTGTTAATTTAGGGTAAAATGACCATTTTACCCTTGGTCCCAAAATTCTCGAAAATCTAGAATTCATGTCTAATCTCTTATTTGAGGTTCTAAATTTATTTTCTAACTCCTAAAATTTTATTTGGTTCCAAACTGACATTTTTCCTATGTTTCTATTTTCCGGAAGAATTGTAAAGGTCTAACTTCGGTTCTAAATATAAAATTCTTAACGGCTTATAATAATTCCGAATTAAATCCCTAAATCATCTATGAGGTTCTATCTAACTTTAGGAGAAAGAATTTCTCCAAACTGTTCATTCAACAGTTTTATAAAAATTCCTAAAGTTGACTACTCCCTTTACAAATTCTATACTTAGCCCAAATCTGAGTAGACTTTGAAAAATCATAACTCCTAAACCACTCACTGGATTTATCCCAAATTTTAATATGTTCTACTATAAAATCTTATCTATAATATATCCAAAATTTAGCTGCAAAGGAGATCAAAATCCTATTTAAAACTATCTCCCAAAACCGAATTTCAGCACAACAGAAAAACTGCTTACGACTCAATCTTGGAAAAATCGTAAATCCCAAACCACTCGCTGGATGCCTCTCAAATTTTTATATGTTCTACAACAGTATGTAAACTATATCATATCCAAAATTCAAGTCCAACGGATATCAAGAGCTTATTCAAAATCATCTCACAAAACAGCATCACTTGCTGTTTTCCCCAATACTCAGCACGTATATAAAAACGTCAACTTTGAAACACAATAACTCTCAACCCGTAACTCCGATTCTTCCCAAATTTTAATATGATCTCCAGAAAGATATCAACTATATCATATCAAAAATTCAAGCCTAACAGAGGTCAAAAGCCTATTCAAAACTATCTCACAAAACAGCATCCCATGCTGTTTTTCTCAACTCAGCACATTTATAAAGCTGAACTTTGAAATCCCATATCTCTCAAACCGTAACATGGATTCCTCTGAAATTTTAGTATGATCTACTATACTATATCAACTATAACGTGTCCGAAATTCAAGTCTAACAGAAGTCAATAACCCCTCCAAATTTATTCTACAAAACTGCATCGCAAGCAAATTTCCTCAAACTCAGCACACTTAGAAAACTGCATGAGAAGCCAACTTGATAAACTCATATCTCCTAAACTATAACTCAGAATTGGCTCAAATTTCAGTATGTTCTACACTGCAATACCGACAATAACATATCCAAAATTCAACGGTAGATCTTTATCCAAACGTTTAATAATTGTCCGACAAGATAGGCAGTTTATAGGTCCAAAGCTGAATGAATAAATGAATTTACAGCAGCCCCCTTATTTCTATCATTTTATGTATACATTCAGCAGCTACCTATCTATGTTAACTATGCTCAAGGCCGACTACAGCAGCTCACATACATATTTATGACAGTGAAATTGAAAAGTGGAGGAGCCAGCTTACGGAACTGCAGTCCGGCGGTAAGGGGTTGGCGTTCCGGCGGCAAAGGGCTAGCGTTCCGGCGGCAAAGGGGCTGGCTGCGCAGGAAGACAGTTACTGCCTCGGAATCGAACCAGAAAGCGGAAGGAAAGGAGGGAGGCGGAAGGAAGGAGGCACAACCTTACCGGCGTCACTGCGGCGGGCGTCTGAAGCGGCGCGGCTCGGTGGCTCCAGCGGTCGCACGGTGGTCCACGGCGAGGGAAAGACGGCTGCGTCTTCGGTACTGCAGTGGTCGACGGAAGGTAAGAGGCGGAACCGCAAAGAGTGCGGAGAAGAACGGAAAGAGGAGAAGGGCGGTAGACTTACCGGAGCCGGCAGAAGGTGGCGCAGGACCCGGCGGCGATGGCTCCGGCTGAAGGAGGGCGGCGCCGAGGCTGTTGTCGTCCGTATCGCAAGGGAGCAGAAGCGGGGCTGCAGTTCGATTGTTTGCGAGAGGGAAAAGGCAGGAGCGGCAATCACGTGAGATAGGTTAGAATTAGGGTTAAATTAGATTAGTTTAATTAGGTTAATTTTAATTAGTTTAGGGTTAATGATGGGCTTAGGAAGTGGGCTGATGGCTTGGGCCTAGGGTTGACCCAATTGAGCGGTGATCTCATAAAATCGAAAGCGGAACTCGTAACTCGTTAAATTTTTTTTTTGTGCGAGAGTTTAAATAATACGGAATTAAATTCCGTATTTATAAATTATTATTAAAAACGTAATTTATTTCCGGTCATTTAGTTTATCATTTTATGTGAATCTGGGTCACATAAAATGATAGAACTCACTCGTTTTATTTATTTATTTGTTTATTTACGATTATTTCATCGGACTTTGGTTAATTTCAATTTACCGGAACTTAAAATTTTCGGTTATTACATCAGTGCCCCCTTAAAAGAAGTTTCGTCCCGAAACTTAGAATAATTCTCTAAATCGCGCATTTCCTTTTGTATATTTAATTTTCTAGACATTTTCGTTGGCTACAAGCAACTTCTCAATCATCAACAGCAGACATGTGTCACATAAGACGTAATCACTCAATCAGTATAAAAATCTGAAAGGTCAAACAACACAACATCCGAGTACTAACTCGTCAAAACAGGAGTAACCTCTAACCCCGCAAAGAACTCGGGATAGTTACGTCTAATACTCTCCTCAGTCTCCCAAGTGGCCTCATCAGCTCCCCTCCTAGACCACTGGATCCTCAACATAGGTATCTCCTTGGATCGCAGACGTCTAGTACTGCGCTCCAAGGCAGCTACGGGGCACTCTACAAATGTATGGTCAGGCTCAACTGTCAGATCCTCATGGCTGATGACGTGTCTCGGATCCAGGATGTACTCTCTCAACTGAGATACATGAAAGACCGGATGAACACCCTCTAATCTCGGCGGTAATGCTAGTCTGTAGGCCACCTCTCCAACTCTCTCCAAGATCTCAAAAGGTCCGACATATCGGGGACTCAACTTCCCCTTAATGCCGAAATGCCTGACTCCTCTCGTAGGTGACACTCTCAGCCACACCTGAACACCCACTCTAAACTCCAAAGGTCGACGCCTTTTGTCGGCGTGGGGCTTCTGACGACTCTGAGCTGCTAACATCTGCTCTCGGACTAGGGCAATCCGAGCGATGCAATCCTGTACTTGATCTTGAGCTACTCCATCAACTCTGCTGGGCTCTTCCCAACCTAATGGTGTACGACATCTCCGCCCGTACAAAGCCTCATAAGGAGCCATGCTAATAGACGCGTACCAACTATTATTATATGAAACTCTACAAGGGGAAGGTGATCAGGCCATACATGTCCCCAATCCAGTACACAGGCTCGCAACATGTCCTCTAATACCTGGATGGTCCTCCCAGACTGACCGTCGGTTTATGGGTGATAAGCAATGGTAAAGTGGAGACTCGTCCCCACTGTAGTGTGTACCTGCTGCCAAAATCTCGCGGTGAAACATCCATCCCTGTCGGAGACGATAGTCCTGTATACTCCATGGAGTCTCACAATATGTCTGGTAACTCCTCAGCTAGACGGCTTACCGGCCACGTTTCCTTAATCAGAATGAAGCGTGCGGTCTTCGTGAGACAATCGACTACCACCCCATTTACAGGGTCAAGCCCTAACTCGTCCTTCTTGAGGTTGAGATTATCTTGGCATAGATCTTTAAAAGGTTACGTCTCATACTATACGCCATATCCCATGTAGCCTCGTTGGCTTTTCATAAGCCACCGACTCTCAAATCTTTTCATGTAATCAGGTTACAAGCGTCTGCTACCATGTTCTAGAGTGGTTACCGGATATTTCACCAGTATCATTCGGCTCAACAGTCTGATCTTCCAATTTGGTGACCTAAATCGTGTATGGTAGGTACCTCTCCACAGAATCCGTGTAAGAATTGGTTATACTTCTAAACCGCTTTAAAGTCTCACATGGTTGTCCTACACCATTCACCTCCAAGTTCCATGTATCCGATCCAGGATATCAGCCTTATACATCTCCCAACACTTTACTAGTGCTTAAAGCTAGTTGTATCACAACTCACTTGGTCTTGTCTCTTAATATGACTCAGTCATATGGTTCCTCTAATGAAGAATCATCATCTGCTCCCCTTTTTTTTTTTTTTTTTTTTTTTTTGGTCTTAAACTTGATATAACTTAATAATCAATATCCGGTTGTCTATCTTTGTGTTCTATCGACGTCATCATATTATTTATAAATCTTAATCTTAACCCAAACTGCTTACGCCCTATCCAAGATCTTACGTGACATGGAGTGTGTCCGGAATGACAGCGCTCCACACAAGGTGATCTCACCTCACCATCCTTTGATCATAACTACTCGAGAAATGCTAACACACCATCAACATTGTACTCCTATATCCCCACGTTTACTGGACCTAGAATATTCCTCGGATGCCAAACGCAACTCGGCTCTATTCCGATACTAAATTCTTCCTTCCAACTAAATGTATTCCCATAACCACTATCATCTTAACTCGACACATTATTTTTCTATACCAATGAACTTCTTACTTCGTGGGTTAGGACCCACCACGCTTCTGCTGCGCTACTCCAATTTATGTTGTTGCCACCCATTTGTCATACAGGCCTTTCCTACGACTCCAAACTGACTAACCTCAAACTTTTCTCCCAATTACACCATAAGTCCTGACCGGGTGAAGTATCAAATACCTTCCTTACTTGGCTTGAGGGAATAATATAACGGTTGAAAGACGGAATTTTCTGTCTACTTTCTTAATTCTTTTAACCCGTATCCAAACTCCCTGACTCGAGCGGAGTTTGATCTTAACCAGCCAGCAAGAATCTCTAACACGATTCTCTTATTCCTTTAGTTCACGCAAGAAGGTTTCCGGTACCTATTTGAGAAAATCTTCTAAGGGGTCAGTAAAGCTACTCCATAGGTCCACAGTCACAATTATCTCTTCTTGGCGTCACACAACTCGTCAATACCAAACGATGCTTGCACGTCCTCGGTTGATGTCGTTTAGTCTATAATGGACTTGTCTCAATTTCCCGGATTACTTTTCACATACCCATGTTGTCATTGATTTTCCTGATGAGCACTACTTACTCGAGCTCATCTCTTTATACTCCTTTGGCTCGCTCTACATTACAAACTTCCAGTTCTCCCGTGAACTAACTCCATTTCTCGAGTCCAACTGTGTCATCCATCTGATATCAATGGTCCTTTCTAGATCTTCTACTATAGCTTGTCAGCACGTCTACGCGACTCTCATGACCTTAACTTGCCTCTACTGGCGGTTTATCTAGTAGGGAATGCTACACACACCCTGTCTTGATTGACATAGAACTTTATCAAAATCATATACTCCTTACCCCTCTAGTTCTTCTTTTATAATCCATCGGTACTAACTGTGATTTGCACCCTTTTCCTAGCCAGTAGGTAGTAATCCCGTCACACGCTTCCCTTGGTCTTCAATGACATAAAGGGGGTCCTTTCTGGCCGTCTAGTCTTTCTTCTTAAGTTCTTAATTAGGGTTCCTTGCTCGAACTCACTCCATGTTATTATTAAGATACTAGCATGCGGATCGATTTAGCTTCCCATTTGTCGTTGTTGATCTCTTGAAGGGTCCTCTAGACGTCTATAAAATTCTTTCATTAGTTTGGTGTTGTGTTGTAATGCCACATTTATAGAATTCCGTTGTCTTAATTTCAGACTTCTACTGTATTTGATACTTACGTCATGATTTCTTGCAACTCTTGCATCTCTGAGTAGGTCAAACCGTCTCTATGATGATGAAATTTATTTCACGTCTTTTAAACTCATTTGTCAATGGTTGTTTTGTACTCCTTTAATTCTTCGCCTCAGGTCAGCACCTTATCTTCTTTGTACTCTCATGCCCATGCTTACATGTGGCGGCGTTTGCTTTGATTGTAACATCTTTTATTCTGCAAATCTTGGTTGTACTCCGTTCTGTATGATTCTTGTTCCCTTATCGTTATCTCTAATCCGACCTTTCGTCGTCTCTTACATGATTCTTCTAATTCATCTCTCAGCCTCATACGACCAAGTCCCTTGTATGACTTCCTGTTCCTTCTGCCTGAGTTGACTCGGGGATTCCTTTCCCATCGGACGGTACTTGTGGTGAAAATTGTCTCCACATCTGTACTTCTTTGCCCACTCGTTCTTCGGATGATTTATAAGGTCACCAAGACGTCCATCAGAGTATCATACTCAATCTTGGTCTGAATCCCTTATCTCGTGTGGAAAACTCTTCAAACTCGTTACCGATTTATCATGAGGCGCTAATCGCTTCATGATATCACAACTAAAGAATACAAGATATCCTTTAGGATACTAGCATACTATACACACAATTATATAATTTACACTAAAACCTATCAATATAAGTCTCTATACTAACTCACCTATCATTCCAAGCTGCAGAGATCCACGGAGAACGATGGTGGTCCGACGTACTACTAACCCACAACCCGACTATGCACGTGTGTAAAAACAGAAATCCGTTTTGAAAATCTTAGACCCCTTTCGGGTTCTAGTTATTTTATACATTCGGTCTTTCAGAAGATTTCAAGTGTCATTGTTGCCAACCCAGAGCTCTGATACCATGTTGTAACACCCCAAATTCTCGGAACTCGGGGAGCTACTGGTTAGGACCTCACAATGGGTCCCGACCTTGGTTTAACAACAACATTACTCGGATCTTACAACAAGGCACAAATGTATTTAAAACAGTTTCTAAAAACATAATATTTTTAATGGTATAAACGTACACATGTGACAGCCTTACAAACATATATAAAGATACATAACATGCATGACGTATGGAAGACTCCCCCGTCCCCATCTAATGAGTACGTGGACCCGGCTGACCATCCGTTCCGGATCTCTCTGCAACTGTCTATCTCTACTGGTCTACAACACGGATAAACCGTTAGCTAACTATCCAAATATAAGCAAAAATGATAACAGCACAAACACAAGCAGAAACAAAATAAACAAACATCATGCTGGCACTCAACCGTTTATTATCTATTATTTAAGTGATTCACATTATTCAATTTAAGTTGTGGCACGAGAATTATTATTAGTTCTCGCCTCCGTTCCTTATCCAACTGGTGTAGGTCTAGCTGACTTCCATTGGTAGCATCACTACAAACCACGTATGGACTAGTCCCGAAAGAAACCCCCAGCGCCCCACGAGCTACTGAGCAGAATGCCACCGCCCGTTACTCTTAGGCCAAAATATAGGTCGGTAATTATATATCACAACCTATCTCTCTAACATTTCAATCACACACCACCATCATCATTTATACTCATATTTAGCAGTCAGCTAAGTAAGCCCAAAGGACTTACCTGATATACAGCTCGACTCTTTGTAAACCACTCGTTCTGCAAACTGTAGCAACTCAGTTGCCTGTCAAAGGCGATAAGTGTATTAGCACACTCTCACGTAGTTAGAAGTCTAAAACTTCTAAGATCGAATGATGTATTAAGACATAACTAGTTACAGTGTTAATTTAGGGTAAAATGACCATTTTACCCTTGGTCCCAAAATTCTCGAAAATCTAGAATTCATGTCTAATCTCTTATTTGAGGTTCTAAATTTATTTTCTAACTCCTAAAATTTTATTTGGTTCCAAACTAACATTTTTCCTATGTTTCTATTTTCCGGAAGAATTGTAAAGGTCTAACTTCGGTTCTAAATATAAAATTCTTAACGGCTTATAATAATTCCGAATTAAATCCCTAAATCATCTATGAGGTTCTATCTAACTTTAGGAGAAAGAATTTCTCCAAACTGTTCATTCAACAGTTTTATAAAAATTCCTAAAGTTGACTACTCCCTTTACAAATTCTATACTTAGCCCAAATCTGAGTAGACTTTGAAAAATCATAACTCCTAAACCACTCACTGGATTTATCCCAAATTTTAATATGTTCTACTATAAAATCTTATCTATAATATATCCAAAATTTAGCTGCAAAGGAGATCAAAATCCTATTTAAAACTATCTCCCAAAACCGAATTTCAGCACAACAGAAAAACTGCTTACGACTCAATCTTGGAAAAATCGTAAATCCCAAACCACTCGCTGGATGCCTCTCAAATTTTTATATGTTCTACAACAGTATGTAAACTATATCATATCCAAAATTCAAGTCCAACGGATATCAAGAGCTTATTCAAAATCATCTCACAAAACAGCATCACTTGCTGTTTTCCCCAATACTCAGCACGTATATAAAAACGTCAACTTTGAAACACAATAACTCTCAACCCGTAACTCCGATTCTTCCCAAATTTTAATATGATCTCCAGAAAGATATCAACTATATCATATCAAAAATTCAAGCCTAACAGAGGTCAAAAGCCTATTCAAAACTATCTCACAAAACAGCATCCCATGCTGTTTTTCTCAACTCAGCACATTTATAAAGCTGAACTTTGAAATCCCATATCTCTCAAACCGTAACATGGATTCCTCTGAAATTTTAGTATGATCTACTATACTATATCAACTATAACGTGTCCGAAATTCAAGTCTAACAGAAGTCAATAACCCCTCCAAATTTATTCTACAAAACTGCATCGCAAGCAAATTTCCTCAAACTCAGCACACTTAGAAAACTGCATGAGAAGCCAACTTGATAAACTCATATCTCCTAAACTATAACTCAGAATTGGCTCAAATTTCAGTATGTTCTACACTGCAATACCGACAATAACATATCCAAAATTCAACGGTAGATCTTTATCCAAACGTTTAATAATTGTCCGACAAGATAGGCAGTTTATAGGTCCAAAGCTGAATGAATAAATGAATTTACAGCAGCCCCCTTATTTCTATCATTTTATGTATACATTCAGCAGCTACCTATCTATGTTAACTATGCTCAAGGCCGACTACAGCAGCTCACATACATATTTATGACAGTGAAATTGAAAAGTGGAGGAGCCAGCTTACGGAACTGCAGTCCGGCGGTAAGGGGTTGGCGTTCCGGCGGCAAAGGGCTAGCGTTCCGGCGGCAAAGGGGCTGGCTGCGCAGGAAGACAGTTACTGCCTCGGAATCGAACCAGAAAGCGGAAGGAAAGGAGGGAGGCGGAAGGAAGGAGGCACAACCTTACCGGCGTCACTGCGGCGGGCGTCTGAAGCGGCGCGGCTCGGTGGCTCCAGCGGTCGCACGGTGGTCCACAGCGAGGGAAAGACGGCTGCGTCTTCGGTACTGCAGTGGTCGACGGAAGGTAAGAGGCGGAACCGCAAAGAGTGCGGAGAAGAACGGAAAGAGGAGAAGGGCGGTAGACTTACCGGAGCCGGCAGAAGGTGGCGCAGGACCCGGCGGCGATGGCTCCGGCTGAAGGAGGGCGGCGCCGAGGCTGTTGTCGTCCGTATCGCAAGGGAGCAGAAGCGGGGCTGCAGTTCGATTGTTTGCGAGAGGGAAAAGGCAGGAGCGGCAATCACGTGAGATAGGTTAGAATTAGGGTTAAATTAGATTAGTTTAATTAGGTTAATTTTAATTAGTTTAGGGTTAATGATGGGCTTAGGAAGTGGGCTGATGGCTTGGGCCTAGGGTTGACCCAATTGAGCGGTGATCTCATAAAATCGAAAGCGGAACTCGTAACTCGTTAAATTTTTTTTTTGTGCGAGAGTTTAAATAATACGGAATTAAATTCCGTATTTATAAATTATTATTAAAAACGTAATTTATTTCCGGTCATTTAGTTTATCATTTTATGTGAATCTGGGTCACATAAAATGATAGAACTCACTCGTTTTATTTATTTATTTGTTTATTTACGATTATTTCATCGGACTTTGGTTAATTTCAATTTACCGGAACTTAAAATTTTCGGTTATTACACCTTAAAGAGTTATCGATCGATGCCATTGCCAGACGAAGCTTTGATTTCAAGAAATCAAAACAAGCTCATTGAAGATGAACTTGATTATGATAGAGAAGAACTTTCAAGACAACATGAGTCCCTAATCGACAAATTTACTGATGAACAAAGAGGAGTTTATAACGAAATTATAAACTCTGTCTCAAGCGACACTGGTGGTGTATTCTTCTTATATGGATATGGGGGGACTGGAAAGACATATATTTGGAGAGCTCTATCTGCTGGAATAAGATCAAAGGGGGACATTGTCATCACAGTTGCATCCAGTGGGAATGCAGCTTTATTGCTTCCAGGTGGTAGAACTGCACACTCGAGGTTTGCTATACCTATTAATGTGGATGAGAATTCTTTATGCAATATCCGTGCAGGAACAGATTTGGCTGAGTTGTTAGCTATGACTAAGCTAATAATATGGGATGAAGCTCCTATGGTCAATAAGCATTGCTTCGAAGCCTTGGACAAAAGCCTTAGAGACGTTATGCGTTGCTATTCACCGTCTAAGTCTTATCTACCTTTTGGAGGTAAAGTTATTGTGTTTGGTGGTGATTTTAGGCAGATTTTACCCGTGGTTCCAGGTGGCACTAGAGAAGAGATTTTGTTTGCAGCAATAAATGCTTCTTATTTGTGGAAGTATTGTAAGGTCCTTAAGCTCACAAAAAATATGAGGATATTGCCTGGTTGTAATGAATTAGAAGCAAAAAGAACTAAGGAATTTTCAGAATGGATTCTAAGGATTGGGGATGGAGAAGAAGGTAGTGTTGTCAATTTTGATTCAATCGTGGATATTCCTTCAGATTTATTAGTCAAAGATGTAGACGATCCACTTAGTTCTATTATTCACTCCACCTACCCCATGTTGTCTACTGGTCTACCTCCACCAAGCTACTTTCAAAATAGAGCAATTCTAGCACCAACAAATGATATTGTTGACAAGGTTAATGCTCACATTTTGGCTTCTATCCCAGGAGAGGAAACTGTGTACTTCAGTTCTGACACTATTTGTCCAACAGAAGGTGGCTCATCATTTGATGAATCGATATTTTCACTAGACTTTCTGAATGGCATCAAATGCTCTGGATTTCCAAACCATGTTCTGACTTTGAAAGTCGGTGTTCCTGTTATGCTAATGCGCAATATTGATCAATCTGCCGGACTGTGCAATGGGACTAGATTGATAGTCACTAAACTTGGTCAACATATTATTGAGGCAGATATCATCACCGGCATTAGTATTGGTAAAAAAGTGTTTATTCCTCGCACTCTCCTCTCCCCTTCAGACTCTAAATTCCCTTTTAAATTCCAAAGGAGGCAATTTCCCTTAATGGTATGTTTTGCAATGACAATCAATAAAAGCAGGGACAATCTCTCTCGCATGTTGGTTTATACCTACCAAGACCAGTTTTTAGTCATGGACAACTTTATGTTGCAATTTCTAGAGTGACAAGTAGAGATGGTTTGAAGATTTTGATATGTGATGATAAAGGTGAAGCCCAAGATACTACCACAAATGTAGTATACAGAGAGGTTTTCAAGAATGTCAATTAAGGTATTCTAAAACCTTTTATATTATTTGTTTATATAGATTAATTCTATTTTAAATTATACTTATATATACTGTAGAAATCACTAACTTATTTTTTTATGGCGTATTATCTATTGTAAGTTGGCTAACCTTACATTTTTATAGTTGACATAATGATGTTACAAAACATAGTAAAGTTTAATAATTATTGTTAAACCTTTTAGCATGTTAAAAAACATGTATATATGTTATTTACAATTTAGTGTATATATTATTGTAAAACTAACAAAGAAATTTCATTCGCAGATTTTTTTAATTCAGCCACTGGATTATTTTAAAGTTGAACATTATACACTGCTGGTACCCGATAAAGGTGATATATTCATTAGAATTTGTTTATATAATGCTTATAATTACATTGTTTTAATTTATCCAATGTACTTGAGATATATATAAGACAATCAAACTATCAGGTTGCACACTATCAAAAAGATACAAATAATGTATGATTGTTTATGTGTAAATTAAAAAATTATATTAATTTGTTATAGTAATATTCCATAATTCAGGTTAAGTATGTTAAGTTAGAACATTATTAAGTGCAGACAATGTATAATATTATATTCATATATCACATAACTTATTCTGATATTATTTTACATGTTACATGATTGAATAATTGATAATATTAAATTATTATTAAGAATGATACCAGCATATATATCGTTTCTCATAAAATTTTATAGCAATGTTGTAAATGTGTTTCACATTTCATTAATCACTATATTTGGAAATTATGCAGTTATGTTACCTTGTGGTGCGTGCATTACTATCCATAGATTGATCTCCATTGCAGTGCTAGCAACCTTCCTCTATTAGTCTTATGTCCAGACTTCCGCTCCCATTACACATGCAAGGGTTGCAGTTCCTGAAATGAAGATGAAAACATTCAGTGATAGCATTCAAGGGCTCCACATGCTTTTTAGACATTCTTGATCATCTTATTGTGTTGCTTCAATTTTCAATTTCATATTTAGTGTTATGGTGAATGGACGTTATGAAATAAGTGAAAACTAAACTACTTAATGTTATTAAGTTTATCAAATGGAAATAAATTGCCTTTAGTCTATCTAAATGAAGACATATTAAACCCAATTCATTGGTTCACATGGGGTTCTGTTTAGATAACTATGAAATATAGTACAGTAAGGGTGTAAAAAACGTTCACACTATAGGTAGGAAGATTCTCTGACTAATATGACAAGCCAATAAGACATAAAATTGGTTCACATGTTACACAGTTGAGTTATTATCTAGAAATTTACAATATTTTGTAGAAGAAATAACCATTATAATGATCCTCAATAAAGAAACAACTTGTACTATTTATACCTCTTTTTTAAAAACAACAGAAATACAAAATATTGTGGCAGATATTGAGTCAAAAATATGGTTCCAAGGGATTTTTTTTTGGAAATATAAATGAGGTTTATGATAATAAAAAAAACAAAAAAGGCTAACATTAGGTTCCCATAGGGTTACAAGCATAAAATTAAAATATGTGATAGAATAATGGAAACAAACAAAACCACTCACATGCTAAACAGGAAAAGCAAAGTTATATAAAAAAAGAAATAAATAATCAGTGGTTCACGTGACCAAAAAATAGGGGGGAAATTTGTAGAGTAGATACATTGTCTAATACAGGACAAAACATTCAATCAGAAAGTAAAAAAAGTTGTAAACCACACAAAAAGGTTCACATGTTGAATAGTATAAAGTATAAAAAATTTTATTTACTTTTTTATTAATGATGGTATATCATATCAAAAAGACACTATAAAATCCACCATACTAGATGTATTCATTCATCTAAAAATTCAATCTCTTCGAAATGGACTACTATCGTCCATATCATACTGAGCTCCCTCCAAACTTTTCATGGAATAAGGAGAAATTCATTGTTTTGTTGCAATTATGTGCTCATTGCAACGAAACAAAGAACTTGCCTCGTGGTGAATATGATTGGAAGGAAATTTCAACTCAATTTCACAGTAGAACCGGCTTCATGCTTAGTGAAAACAAGCTCCATAATAAGCTTCTTGCATTGAGAGCTGAACTAAGGAGGTGGAGGAACATTGTGCATTCATCTGGTTCTAAGCCTGATCCTATTACAGGTGAAATAAAGGTTCCTGATGCTTGGTTCGATGAAAATGTCAAGGTTAGTAAGTTTCAACTAAAAGTTTTTATAATTCTTAAACTATATGACCTAATATGTTCTGTGTTTACCTCTTCTTTATGTAGAAAAATTTCTTTTGGGCCCCCTATCGTAAGAATCCAATGGACAAGGATGTTCAATATTGGTGTGAAAGAGTGTTCTACTTCTGTCGGGAATCTACATCCTAATGGTGTATTTAAATTATCTTGATTATGTTGTTGTATTGTGTTTAATGTCCCTACTGATCATGCAGGTAATGTTATGTACTTTTCATTTTATGTATCGTTTATGAACCGTATTGTGTACCAAGTAAGAGTTTTATGTTGTGTATTTTGCTGTCAATTCATTTTGTTTTAACTATATCACTTAAAATATTACCATTAGTTTATAAGTTGAGACTACCATGTGAATTGATCTAATTAGCTTAAGAAAAGAATTCCAAACTAAGGATATGTGCAAACATGATAAATGATTTATCTATATGATATCTCCTATGAAAAAACATATATAATGCACAATTGATCGTTCAAAGACAAATTGAACAACAACAACATTTATATCTTATATTTAAATATAAGCAGGATCATAACCTATATTCCATATTAGACAATTTTCATCCACTATTAAAATCTATGTAAACTGTGTGTATTGGTAGTAATTTGCTCCAATCTAAGTAGGCCACAAACCAAGTATAACACTAAGTCCTATCATTCACTAGGAATATTTCAGAAAAATAAGTCTTATTCTACAATGGTGCATATAAGTGACCATGCTGCAATTTTATACAGCTAACATACACAGATCATTCATTAATATTCCAGAAAAAGAAACATTATCTTTTATTGTAGAAATTAAAAGTCGAATATCCATTGAATCAGCTCGAAGGTTCTCCACAACTTTGAACTATTTTTAAAAAATTAGGTATGATGTATACAGAAAAAATTAGTCAATTGGTACCCAAAATGACCTAATCAAGAAATCAATTTAATACAGATGCATTACCTTATACTGTAGAAATTGTAATCGAAGCTCCACTCGATCAGTATCAATTCGCTCCATAGATGTGTACTATACGTAAAAAAATTTGACTGAGTTTTGGAGGAATAACTAATCAATTTGCAGTAGAAATTGACACAATCGATAAATGAATCAGAGATAGAAACTTAGCTTTAACTGGATAAATGGCTATCGAAGCTCCATTGAATCTGCTTAAATACTCTGCACGGCCTTCGACTATCAATTGGATATCAGCCAAAATCTCATACATTAGAAATGGACACAATCGATAAATGAATTAGGGATAGAAACTTAGCTTTAACTGGATAAATGATTTTCGAAGCTCCATTGAATCAGCTTAAACACTCTGCACAGCCTTCTACTGTCAATTGGATATCGGCGAATAATCTTGCAGACGAGTAATCGATTCATAAAACACCAATTGTAGATTGATGAATGAGGTTCGGTGGTTTAACATTCTCATTTCCTAAAGGTTGCTGAGTTACCTAAAGGTTGCTGAGTTAGGGTTGCCGTACTTCCAGCTTGAAGACAACAAACTATCTTACCACACATTTGGTGTAATAATTTCAAAATTTTTAAAGCCCAATTTCACGCCCAATAATAAAGTTTCTCACTCAAGTTTTAAAATGCTGTTAAGGCCCAGTACTTATATGAACACTAATTTTGACAAAGTGCTTTGTTTAATTATAATAAATAAAACTTAAAAAATATAATTAAAATAAAATTGTGAAAATCTTAATCTAAAATTAAGTCTAATATATACATAATAAGAATTAAGGCATTTAAAAGAAAAACTATTTAACATTATTTGAATATTAATTAAGGTTTCATGATGATCTATAACTATTTGTATCATTATTATTCCCAAAGAAAGTGTATGATAGTTAATATTGATTTAAAAAAAACTTTAATAATTGGTCAATAAATTATAGTTGATAAATTTCAATTTAGTTTCGTTAATAATAATTATTTTATAATTAGTTATTGTGTATATATTATCATTAGTTATAAGTTATTCATACGAAAAGTTGATCGATATGTATTTTTAAAACATATAAATAACAACGTAAATATTATTATTTTATATAAAAAAAAACCCGTGCTTGGCACGGGCACTGAACTAGTTGTATTAAAAGACCATAAAAAAAAATCTTCTTTATAATAAAAAGGAGTATGACACGCAAGACAAGCCAATTGTATAAAAAGACCACAAAAAATAACAGGCAAATAGGGTAGTCACTTGATGTTATCTATTCATGCATCATTTTAGATAGCAGATTGATGCATTTCACGTTTCATTTAATATGTATTGCATTCATATAATGTCGATATTCTTCAGATTGTATATTATGGTATCTACTTCGGTTTATTTTGTGTCAAGAGTTTAAGGCCAATTATGGTGCATTTCTAACAAAATATCAAAAGAAGAACAAGAACACGAGATTTCAATCTTCCTTGATGTCAGGAGTTGCATTGAAGCATCATAGATTACTAAAGATTGAGGAATCAAGTAGTATATCATTTCCTTGGACACCTAGATGGAGGCCAATACTTCAAGATATAGTTTACGCTTGAGACGGGTAGAGACGACTTATGGCACAAGATCGAGACGGCTTGTCAAGCATGTCTACCTTGTCTTTACCCGTGCACCTTACAACCTCTATTATTCATTTGAGATAACATCCACACGGGGTTGGCACGGTATGTTAAGGCGTACCCTACATGTGGGTGCTCATGTTCTACACGTGTCATTTGTGCAGTAGTTTCCTAATCGTGGAAGTCTGATTAAATAGTTCACAACAACCTCCCCTACAAGGATACGAGATCGGATGTAACATATTTTGGTACGAATTAGCAGGGCACATCTTATTTGATGAATACAAATAATTAATTATTCTAAGTAAAGAAGGAAGAAAGCAACAACGATAGCAAGCGAAATCAATAGTGATTTATACGCAACAATGGATGAAGGTGATCTAAGGAAACATGAATCCCACTATAATGAATTAAAGTAGTATTACATATATGAGACTCATGAACATTGATATATGAATATTGCAAGTGACTATCTAAAAAATAGCTTTTGACATAGGCAAACAAAGATCGTTCTTTCCAATTCAGGTAGCCCTCACAAGTATAGGACAACTCTTTAAGAACTTAAAAATATTGGAAAAGACCAAGAAAAACCTTCGTTTTTGGTCCATTGGTTAGAAAATGTACAAAGACTGGAAATTTTTACGACAGTTAGAAATCCTCGAGATATTGATAAATTAATACTCTCAAAACCAAGTGTTTTTCAATAAATCCAATAAAATGCCCTTTGCGGGTGGCCCTTCGGTTGTTTTATCTAAACCAATTATAAACACCACTTCTTTCGAAGGTAAATAAAAGGTAGGAGTGAAGTATTTTGAAAAGAAGTGATATCACTATCTCAATACATAAACATATATGCAACAATAAATCAAATCATTATAGGGATCGTCAAATCCTTATATCATGAGGGATATCAGTCAACCATGATTGAATATAAAGCAAAGTCTATATATAAAATTAGAAAGGACATAAACTCACAAGTGTTTGGTTCCAATAAGGGAAACCTTATTCTAAAAGTTACTTGACGGCTATGGACTTAGGACAAGATGATGGATGTCGAGTGTTACGCTAAAAAGTGTGCACGCAATAAGCCTTAAATTTATACTCGTTATAATTATCCTAACTTCTAGCGCACCCGCAGTGTACGGGACGTTTGTAGTATGGATAGTATTCCGAGGTCGAACACAAAGACTAAGGTGAAATTGATTCGGTTTTTGTGATTAAGTTTAGTGAAGGTCTAAGGTTAGAAAAGAGGGAAACAAAGAAATGAAAATCTAAATTGTTTTTGGTTGGTTTTTGGTGATCAATCAAGAATCACAATTCATGCAAAGTAAACAATCAAACTAGACTAAAAATCAGCACAAATGAACAAACCAAACAAGATAATAATCAAGGAAAGAAAAGACGGATTCTAGGGGTCGGAAATTCCGGTTATGGCAGAACTCAAGTTATCTATTCATTCTTCGGATTAACTATGATATGTTGGGATCAAGTGTATCTAATTTGGGATCAATTACCGGGTAGGTCTCATGGTCCAACTAGTCCACACCTAAGGTCTTATTACCGGGTAAGTCTCTAAGAGCCTAAGGATAGGAATTCTACACAAACCGGATTGTAAACTAGGGGTCTAACCTATTCCTTACCGGGTAAGTCTCGGAAAGGGAAGTCCCAAGCAACTTTCCTAGCACACCTAATCCAATGGCGGCTTATTAGGCTCACCACTACCTAAGGGTTGCTATTTTAGATTCTAAGGGCAAGGATTACCGGATAAGTCTCTCCTAACACTTAGTCACTACAGTAGGTAGGTTAAACTCAGCATACATTTAGGGTTTCAACATTTTATAGGTCTAAGGCAAGATCCTTCAAACCAGGGAAAATCACGGGATGTTCTTCCTAAACCACGGTCGTGGTTCTTCAAGAACTACCCGTGATTTCTAACAGCATCTACGTTCATAAGCAAAAGTCATCCAAAGGTGATTCTAAGTCCATCCTATCATAGTTCTAGCCATACCCATCCTTTCCTTACCCTAGAACCACATCAATTTAGCCTACAACATTCATAATGGAAATCGAAGCAAACAAACATAAAATCGAAACATCCATTGCAAGATAATGAAAGAAGAGAAGTGAACAAGTGAACTTAATTCAAAACAAAGCTGAAGTTAGAATAGAGCCACTTACAACCCTTCCAAAAGAAGGTTCAAAGGTTCATACAATCTCTAGAAAACGAAATCCGAAATACAAGAAAGCTATGGTGTGTGTTCTTCTCCTCCTCTTCAATGGAAATCTCCTCCTTCTCTTTGACACTTTCCTTCCTAGAAAATCTTCTTGTTTTTGAGAATATATTTGTTAGAGAGAAATGGATAATGGATGAGCTGCTCCCAAACTACCCCCGCTGCCTCAAACAACCCATGAAGGACCACTTTTATAACAAATCCTTCATGAGCTGGCCATGAGAGTCGTGGCACAGCTGTCACGAAAATCTGGCAAAATCCACGGTCATTTCCACGGCCGTGGTTCGTCAGAGAACCGTGATTTTATGCAGAAACTCCGCCTTGAATCATTAAGCTGTGATTTGGTGCATGGCTTGTGTTGGCAAGGTTCCATGAGTCCTTCTCAGCCCTTGGCTTGCGTCCTAATGAGTCCGAGGGCGTGTCATCTAAATGAACAATCCTCAAACGCATCGTTTAAGCTCCTAAACTTCCCGTAATACCTACAAAACGCGCACAAGTCCGTGTAGACGTCTATCTAGACAAAATATGTGAATTGGGTGCAAAACGTCCTGAACTAATGCTAGATCATGCATGAATGAGCGAGAATTTTATCTAAATGTACACCTAAAACTATGTTATAAATCGTGTTATCATCGAGATTAGATGAGATTATGTGTTTGTGGAAGATATCTAAACCTAAAAATGATACATGCTTATATAGAGGAAAATCTTGGAGTCTAAGGTTACACAAAAATATATCATTCCAAAGGTAAACCGAAAGATTTGATTTCCTTAATCTGCATACCTGAGATGACATAAAAACGGCCACCAAATGACATAGAGATGACATACAAGCCGTCTCCAATCCATCTGGAATAGTCTTCTCGTTGAGTCTGGGTTGGACTTTTAATTGGGCTTCGACAGAGTCTTCTACAACTGATTATGAAGTCTAAACGGCTTCGAGACAACATAAAAGCCGTCAAGAATAGTCGTCTTGTTGTTCCTCAGTCATGTAAGGTATCCACTTCTTCTCTCTCCTACAAGGAGGATGTACTTTTGGCACAATTGATGCCAGAAATGACTAAAACACAAAAACAAAAAGGTCAAGGTAGGTACCAAAATATGAAAAGTGAATGCGTTCTATACAAACAGTGGTGTATGAGAGAGAAATAGATATATGAAATGCATGATTCTAAAGTCTATATGATGTTACACTTGACACTTATCAAAATGCATCACACTTAAGCCTTTCTTGTCCTTGATTAAGATTAAATCATATGTATAATATGTGTAAGAACATGATAAGTGTCTCAACTAAGACGGAAAAAAAAAATAATACAAACCATATCATCATAACATCAATCATTGTAAGAGGATAAATAAAGAATCATAGCTATCCAAAACACTCAAGGGTAATGTGTTTGCTTCCAATCTCAAATGAAACTAAAATGCAAGATAAATATCATGAGATCTTTTTCATGAACCATAACACTTTAATTTTTGTAGCTCTTGAAATCTCTTTCAAAGATAAGCTTTTTTGAAGTTTTGAACGAATCATTATTTATTTGTTGTTGCATACTTGACAAGAACTTTATATCCTCTCCATCAAACAAGAAAATATCTTCAATAAGGAAAATATGCATTCAAACTCGCACATTTAATTCTTGAATTCACTTTCACACTTTATACTTGATTTTCTTCACTCTTTTCTGCCATCACAACCACAAATAGGGTCAAATGAGGTTATACACGGTTTTGAGGCATTTTTAGGGGCACAAAAGTAGCAAAAATAAAGGCAAAGAAGTGACCAATAGAAGGAAAACATATCTAAGGGTAGAAAAGATCACAAAGGCTATCAAAGAGGGTCTCAATTATTTAAATATCATAGCATATAAAATCAAATGGGCATGTAGTTTTGAAAGAGAGTTAATCGCAAATTCTAGAAGAAACTAAATATGTTGGAGATCTTACAAATCATATAAAGAAAGGACACATAAACGCATGTCCATGGACTATGACACTTACAAGGGTTATGTTTGGGCAGGCTATTCATCAATAATCATCCAATAACTCATGCTCATAAACAATAACAAGAAGTAGTAATTTAAAGCATTGTTGGCAAGTCAAGTGTAATTGCATACGTGGTAGAATGGTGGAATGTGGTGGAGGCATTTGAAGTCCACTACTTGTAACCTTTTGAATCTTTGAATATTCCAACATAAACCATAATCAATAGTCGTCATCCTAAAAAAGAGGAAAACAAAAACAAAAAATAAATAAGAGAAAAAGGGAAAGAAAGTTCAAAATTCATGGGTTGTCTCTCATGTAGCGCTTGGTTTTTTTCATTCGCTCGACCCATATGAAATAGGTTTGCTCATGGCTATTTTGGTCGATTTATCTTTTTGAAGAGCTTTGACAGCCGGGATGGCTTCATGATAGCATGAATTATTGTCTATATTTCAGATATGGTTTTGTCGTTTTTTCATCATAATTTTGCATGCATGTACATGTATTTATAGTGTTTATGTCGTTAATCAGTTAGTTTGTAAGAACCGAGGTCTACACCACGTTTTATTGTAATTGTAGGGAATATGACACGTTTTGGGTGAATATGGAGCATAAGGAGATAAGGAAGCTATGGAGCTACATTTAGGAGCACTAGGAAGGTCAAGAAGAAAGGTAAGAACTATGCTGGAAGGAAAAAAGAAAGATCCACATGAAGATATGATGGTTGGATCGAGGTCGACGGCTCATAGCCCAAGGAAATAAGATATAATTTGACCTAAAATTCTTCTATAAGAATAGAAGGTGAACATTGAGTTAGACACGCTAAGACGTCAAGGAACCTTAGATTGTGAAGATTTTCTCAGGGAGTATTTGTGGATTGTTATCATTCTCTTTTGGAACACATCATTGATACTATTGATTCGTTGTTTGCTTTGATAATTGGAATATCTTTGTTGATTGATTATTCACCTTTTCTTGATATTCTTTACATATTTGATATTGCATTGATAATGATGATTGTTGGCTAAACACCCTTGCGATTCTAGGGTGATTAGTTGAAGGTTGTGGTATAGACGATGAAAGAATGAATCTTTATCTGAGTGGACCCTGAAATCTCGAGTTAACCCTAATCCGAAACCCGTCTCGGGCTGTTCGTTGAGCATCTCGACTGAGATCGATATAGAATAGCACGAGATCGCCCACTACTTTGCAGATTCCGAGTTTAGGTTATAGTTTGCCAAATCCTATCCTTGTTGCACCTTTCCTGGTTTATACGCAAGCCTAGGATGAGACTTACCCGGTGATTTCTTTGCTTCTTGTTCGCTCGAAAGTGTGCATCACTAGTTTTTAAATTTATAAAAACTGAAATCAAGCAAAGCGAACCCGCAGTGTACGGATCGGTATAGTAAATCAAGAATCCAGAGTATCGAACTCAGGGATTTGGGGGATCAAATTCAGTTCATAAATTGTCCGGCAAGATAAAAAACTTTTGTAAAGATAATTGGGAAAACAACATTTCTAAAGATTCAGGTATCCAATTGTGGCAATCAATTCAAGATATTTTAAAGATATAAGGATAGAGTTAGGATTGCAAAGGTATAGATCTAAGGTAGGGTGTTGTATAGTGAAGTTACAAACCCATGAGTCTCACCCAAAGGCTCTCTCAATAAAGGATGTTAACTCTCGTTATAAAGAGGATCGAAGGATAAGATTAAACTCTCAAATACCCATGCCCAAACCCAAGGGAATCAAAGATAAGCCAAAAAGGTTAAGGTTGTGACACTCAAAACCAAAGTAGAGGGTGTTGAGTCTCACTACTACCTAGAAAAGGTAAGACATGGCTAGGTTAGGGCCAATCTTTAACTTTGGATCAAAGCAAAAGCAAAGAACGTACGACAAAGGAAAACCACGGAAGATCTTGAAGAACCACGGCCGTGGAACTCAAGAATAGACCGTGGAAAGCCTCAACGACGAGGTTTCTCGCAACTCTCAGGGTTCAATCTGGTTTGGTTCAATCTATCATCATCTATGCCACAACTATCAACCCTTCAACTTAGAATCGCTTAAGAGTTTTAGCCAACAATCATTGTCATTGAACCAATAATCAAATATAAAATAAAGAAAAGATAGAACCTTGAAATCTCAATAGCAAAGACAAAACCAATCTCAATCAAACTTAAAATCCGTACTTGCGTTCAATGGATGTAGAATAGAGTAAGAATTCTCTCACAATCTGAAGAACAAAGAAGAACGGGATGTCAATCCACCTTCAAAGTGAAACGCTAAGGTCTTCCAACTTTGCAATCTCAAAGTGCGTACTTCTCCAAATCTTTCTTCCGAAATCTTCTCACAATGTAATCTTGCAAAGAATCTCCACTTCTCTAGCGCCGGCTGCGAAAATGTAGCAAGGGATCCCTTTTCTCTCTTCTTTCAGTCTTCTTATAGGAGAAAATAGGGTTACGAAAAGCCCATAACCGCTGCTGACGTGGCAAATATGACACGTGGCAGCCGTTAGAAGAATCACGAATCACGGCCAAGAGTAAATTTCCACGCCCGTAGAACCCACCGTGGAATGGTATATTTGCTCTCAACATACATTCCAACGGTCTTAATTAATTTAATTCCCAAAACCACGGCCGTGGTTCCTTGTACTTGACCGTGGAATGCCTAAAACGTGCATGAAATCTCTTGTTTCTCAAAGCTTTCTACTCATACTCCTTCCTTGGCTTCTCCAATGCATCTCCTTGATGTCTAGCATGGTCAATCACTCCCACATACTCCATCTATGCTCCAATCCAAACCTTTATTCACCTAAAATATCAACAAAGCTTGTGTAGATCTCTATACCAACATAATAGGTGAATGTGCTCATAAATGCTTCAAATTCGTATCCATATACACAAAAGAAGGGGAAAACAACCAAAACATGTGCCTAAAATATCGTCATATTTCATGCTATCAAAATACCCCATACCTATCTTTTACTTGTCCCCAAGCAAGATTTTCAAAAGCTAGAACATAAAGGTAGAATGAAATATGAATGCAAAACAAGGGAAAACAAAACTTTTTGGTATTGTGCTTCTAATCAATAGATCACTCTCAAATCTTGCTTCATGTATCCTTAAAAACTTCTATATACACAAAACGAATCATGTCATGAAAAAGAAACATCATACATTGCAAAAGCTCCAAAACAAACATCATAACCTAAAGTAATGTCAAAATCTATCATGTGGAAACCAATTTAGATCACTAAGCCAAACAACAATCCAAAGATCTTAAGGACTTTCAAGTAAAGGCCAAGAAACGTGAATGGGTAGGACTTTTCATAAGGTAATGTAGTGCAAAAATCCGGGAAAAAGGAACAAAACACCACAAACTTGAAGAACATTGCTTCCCAACCATGCTTTGCATGCGAACTTTTCTTTTACTTTACTTTTTGGAAGTATGGATAGCGGTGCACAAAAACCGAAGCCTAGGAGATCGGCGATTCTCAACTTCGAGATGCCTCAAACCCTTGATGCACATACCGTATTCCGTTAGGACTATCGTTCATTCAGACTTTGGCAAGACACAAACACCCCGCTATGTGAATGGTGCCGAGTTACTCATCCTCATGTTCAACGTCCCCAAACCTATTTTTCTATAATTTGAATGCACAATAAATTCTTTTGACTTTCTTTCATGGCCCTCCCACATCAATCATGCCAAAAATTACACTCTTCCTAATTCCCGGATAGGTAAAGGTGGCAATAATTTCATTGAGGAGCTAAATGAATAAAGAAGAAGCGAGAAAAATCGAGGTGCCTTAATCATTTCAAAAAGAAGCGCAAGAACTTATAATGCAATTTCAACTTTCATTCCTCAACATAATTTAGACAAGAATTTTTACATTATGAAATTTGCAAGAAGATCAAACAATATACTCAATTCCTTCACAATTCATAACTCAAATCAAGCACATAAACGTCATCAAAAATTCAATCCACAAATAAATTCATCATTGAGGTCTTTTCCAATCCTAGAAGCACAAAATTTTTCAAATTTTTATGGGTTTTTCAAAGCTTAAAAATGCAATGCAAAAAGGAAACATGTGACAAGAAAATAAAGATGCAAGTGTTCATGGATAAAACGAAGCAATATGTCAAGTTATTACATGACATGAAAATCATACACCACCCCATAATTAAGATACACATTGTCCCTAATGTGCTATATAAGGAAAAAGAACAAAGAAACTCACAAAGGCGGTGGAGCAACTCGAACCAAGCAAATCAAGCTCATCCCATAGGAGGTGGCGGTGGTGGGAACGGGAAGAAGTTTGGGTTGAACGAACGCCCAAACTACTGCCGGTAAACGTCTCGGAGGATCCTTGCATTTTCACGGCACTCATCCTAACGTTCATCGAAGCGAGTCTCAAGAGCCTACATCCTCTCCGTAAGTCCGGTGACCCATGCCGGCTGCTCGTTCATCCATGTTGGGCGTTGCGACATCCACTCCGGTGGTGCTCCTATCCAAGCTAGTGGAGCATCCATCCATGCCGGCGGTGCATCCATCCAAGTAGGTCGCTCACTCATGCTAGCACGCCGGGAAGAGGAAGAAGCGGAAGGCTGCTGCTGCTAGGTAGATCTCCTATGCGGCTCTTGGAAATCCCCCGGCTGATCCGGAAAATCTCCAAAAGCCTCCTCAGCACCTCCATCATCCTGGACATCATCACCATACATCTCCTCATCAACAGCAGTTGGTGTTAGCATGAAATATTGTGATATTTTAGGCACGTTTTCTAAACGTATTTGATTCATATTGATAGTCTTTGATTGAACTTTGTGCATATGAGAGCTAGTATTACCTATATTGTCGATATGGATGTCTACACTAGTTCTATGTTGATTATAGGTGATTTGGAGCTATTTCCGAACGGAAACGAGCAAAGGAGAGTTGAGTTGATATGTCCATAGATTGAGGACACTCTTTGGAAGCAATTTGGAGTCTTAGTTTGAGGAATGCACGAGTTTAGGGAAGAATCACGTTCTTCCCCTAAATTACGCCCTAAAATACGGCCGTATCACAAACCACGTTCAGAATTACGGCCGTGGATTTGGAGTCAGAAATCCATGTTCATTCCAGGGGATTACACGGCCGTGGAACATATGTTGCAAACCGTAATTGTTTCCACGCCCTAAATTACGGTCGTGGAACACTTCCACGACCGTGATCTTGGCGAATCTTTTCGCCACACTTTGAAGCCACGATCTTTTAAAGATTGGGCCGGGCCGACATTTTGCCCTACACTATAAAAAGACGGACGAAGCAAGATTCCGTCACCTTGGCTACGACCTTGGCTACGACCTTGGCTACGACCTTGGCTACGAACTTGGCTACGACCTTGGCTACGACCTTGGCTACGACTTTGGCTACGACCTTGGCTACGATCTTGGCACACCTTCGCTACCCGTTTGCCCTCATTCTTCGCCGCTTAGACACGAAGACGTTTTGCTTAGCTTGCTTGGAAGCAATTGACATCTCTTTGAAGAGATCGAAGTTCGTTTTTGGAATTCCTCTAATCTCGCACTTTTGGTGGAGATTGCTGTTAAGATCTCCGGATTTGCGGAAGATCGTAGTTCTTGGAAGATTTTGCAAGAAGATCTCTCTTCTTGATTAGGTTCGATTTGGAAAACAGATTGACATCCCGTTTTCTTTTCTTTCCTAGGGTTACGATTATTTGTTCTATTGTGAATCTTTTGACATTGCTTATTCTCTTTGTGACTTTGAGATTGAATTGAAGATTATTGAAAGTTCTTGAAAGTTTTCATCTTTTTATCTTTTAATTCTTGAATTGATATCAATATGACTGTTATTGGCTAAAAGCTCTAAACAATTCTAAGGTGAAGGGTTGATAGTTGTGGCTTAGATGATGATAGATCGATCGCAAATAGATTAGACCCTGAGAGTTAGAGAATTGTCGCCGACATCCCTAAATTACGGTCTGTTCTTGAGTCCACGGCCGTGGAACCTCAAGAACTAACCGTGATTTCCCTTAAGTCTACGAATCTGCTTTTACTTTAATCTAAAGTTAAAGATTTGCTTTAGCTTAGTTTAGACTTGTCTTTTCTAGGTGGTAGTGAAGCCTCAACAACCTCTACCTCGATTGTGAGCCTCAACAACCTCAATCGGTTAAGTTAGTCTTGATCCTTGGATTATAAGTTTGGGTATTTGACACTAATTCTCGCCTCTAGAACCCTTCTATATTGAGCCTCAACAACCTGTATAGAGAGTGTCTTGTAGGTGAGTTATATAAGGTTTTTGGAACTTCACCGTACGATTACCTTACATTAGTATACCTTTGCATATCTCAACTCTGTCTTTATATCATTTAGTATATCTTGAATCGATTGCCACAATTAGATACCTGGATCTTTAGGATTGTTGTTTTCCCAATAATTTGCAAAACTCTCACATTTACTTGCTTGATAATCTGCAATCGAGTTCGTTTCCCCCAAATCCCTGTGTTCGATACTCTGGAATTCTTGCTTAACTATATCGATCCGTACACTGCGGGTTCGCTGCTTGATTCTAGTTTTATAAATTTAAAACTTATTTGCACACACCTCTAGGGGCGAACAAGTTTTTGGCGCCGTTGCCGGGGATTTGGTTTAGACCGAATCCGGTAGCCGGTTGTCAAGCTTGGGAGCTTGCTCTCGTTATTTGATATCTCTTTGAGTGCATGCGCAGGTCTAGGAACACCGAAGATCTCTTACCTCTTGACCAAGAGCTAGAGAAAACCTTGAGGCAAAAGCGCAAGGAAAAGAAGATGGCCGAAGAACACGAACGTGATCTTCAAACGGAGTTGGCGGAGAAGGAATCTCAACTCCGATGGAATGAAACTCTCCGCCAAGATGAGATGGATCGTCATCAATCTCAAGTTAACGGTCTACAAGACATGATCGTCCAAATGAGGATAAAGATGAGCGACCTTGAGAATAAGGTAGGCAAGAAGTCCTCAAAAAGGAGATCAAGGTCTAGAAGAAAAAGCCACTCATCCGCTGATGATAGTGACTCTTCCATGCCGCCGTTAGAAGAGATTGATCCCACGATCAATATGAATCCTTTCCATCCACAAGGAGCTACTAATCGCCGCATTCCACCTAGGAATGTGAGAGTCGAACGTGTGGATAATGAGCCAAGAACTCTTGGCCAGCGGATGGATCCAACACAACAACCACGCCGCTTGGGTGTGAAATTTGATGCTGAAGATGTGCAAGGGTTCAGCTTTAACCCTCAAGTTATCACTCTTGTTCGCCAAAGCCAATTTGGCGGTACAAGTGCCGAATCTCCACACCAACACTTGCAAAACTTTGAGTGTATGATGGAGACAATGAGACCGAAGAACGCTACTACCAATAGCTATAAGCTCAAACCTTTCTTTTTCTCTTTGAAAGGGAAAGCGTTGTCATGGTATCAAGCTCTTCCCAATGGGAAACTAGACACGTGGGAAGACCTTTCCGCGGAGTTTCTCACCAAATTCTTTCCGCCATCCAAAACGGCGGAACTTAGAGGTAAGATTAATACTTTTTCCATGAGACCTAACGAAAGTTTGTTTCAATCTTGGGAAAGGTTTTAGGATTTACTCTTGGATTGCCCTCATCATGGCATATCCAAACTTGCCTTGTTGGAAATCTACTACAAAGGGCTGGATGCGGGAACGCAATTCAACCTCCAATCCCTCTCATGCGGAACGTTCATGGACATGAGAGAAGATGACGCTTGGGACTTCATTGAGAAGCAAGCAAGAGTCATAGAGAAGTATTCCCACCGGAAAGCGGAGGGAAATCGTGTGGAGCAAGGAGCGAAGCTCACACATGAAGCTCAAAATCAGATTTTCTCCCTCAACAATGAGATCAAAGAGTTGAAGGAGACTATCAAGACCAACTTCCCAAAGCAACAAGAGAAGGATGTTGGCTATTTGGGCAACAACAATGGCGGTGATAACTCCAACCGCAACAACAATAACCGGAACAATAACCGGAATAACAACTGGAATGGAAACAACAACAACCGGAACAACAACAATTGGCGCTCCAATCAACAAAATTCCGGTAGCTCCTATCCTTCCAATTCTAATTCACTAACTCCACCCTCCTCTTCCTCTACTCCTTTGAAAAGCCAGGGGCAATCATCAAATGGAGGAAACAATGCGGGAAAGGAGAAGTCCGATCCCATGTTGGAGACAATCTTGGGAAAGCTTCAAGGGTTGGAGAACCGCCTCATCAAGGTTGATGATCAAGTCTCTAAGGTTGACAAAGCTCAAAAAGTTTTGGAAAACCAATTGTTCAACCACGCGGAGGAAGTCCCTAGAAATCAAGGGAAACTTCTAGGAAAGACGGAGGACAACCCTAAGGGAAGGGTAATGGCGATTACAACTAGGAGCGGAGTGACCACCACTGATCCGCAGCCTACGTTCGTTGAAGTCCCCGTAGAGAAGGACAAAGGAAAGGGGAAGGAGAAGGAAGATGTCTATGTTCCTCCTCCAGCTTACAAACCTCCCCTACCATTTCCTCAATCTAGAGCGCGAGCGCGCCTAGATAAACAATTCGGTAAGTTCATAGAACTCATGAGCAAGCTGCATATTAATATACCCTTCATTGATGCTATTGTAGGTATGCCGGCTTATGGCAAGTTCTTGAAGGAGCTCCTCTCTAACAAGAGGAAGCTAGAAGATTTCGGTGAGGTCAAGATGAGTTCGGATTCTTCGGATCTCATCAAGACTATGAAGGAGAAAATGCCCCCAAAGTTGAAAGATCCGGGGTCATTTTGCATTCCCATTGGAGTGGGAGAAGTCACATATGACGCTTTATGTGACTTGGGAGCAAGTGTGAGCATCATACCGCTTGCATTGTGTAGGAAGATCGGTTTAGGCGATCCTAAACCGGTCAAGATGACGTTATACATGGCGGATCGATCCATCACTCGCCCCGTCGGTATTGTAGAAGACGTCCCGGTCAAGCTAGGTAAATTTTTTGTCCCTATTGATTTCGTCGTGCTTGACATTCCTGCAGATAGTCCGGTCCCGATCATACTCGGAAGACCGTTTCTTGCAACTTCCGGCTGCATGGTTGATTGCAAGAATGGGAGACTCGCTTTTGATATTGGAGAAGAGAAAGTAGAGTTCGTTCTTTCCACTCTAGTAAAGGAGCCAATCTTCGATGAGGATATTTACGATATCCAAGATGAAGAAGGTTTGTCTAGGGAGGATGTAAGTGCGATTCTCTTCAACGATCCTTTACAAAAAGTTATCACTATGAGTCTAACCAATGTAGGGGAAGAAGAAGAGTGCAAAGAGGAAATTGAAGCCTTAGAAGCACAAGAAGAGATGCATGAACTGGAATTTGAAAAACTCCACGATGAGGCTGAGAATGTAAGAATCCACGGTCATACCCTGTATTCCACGACCGTGGATTTCACAACCAAAATCGATCTCCATTCCAGAGGATTACACGGCCGTGGAATACATGGAGAGGCCGTAATTCTGACCGTGGAAGAGGGTGATCGGCTTACATCTTCAACTTCTTCTGATTCTTCTCCAAACCACTCCACAACCGTAGAAACTTCTAAGGAAACGTCGGATGCTCCTCAAGGACCATTGGAAGCTCCGAAAGCGATGGATCTCAAACCACTTCCTACTCATCTAAGGTACGCTTTTCTTGGATCTAATTCTACCTTTCCGGTCATTGTTAGTTCCGAACTAAGCATAGATGAACATGAACAACTCATGACAGTCCTTAGGAAACATAGAAAAGCCATAGGTTACACTATCGAGGACTTAGTAGGAATTAAACCCTCCCTATGTATGCATAAGATACTAATGGAGGAGGATTTTAGAACTTCAAGACAACCTCAAAGGCGGTTGAATCCGACCATGAAGGAGGTTGTCAAGAAGGAAATCCTTAAACTTCTTGATGCAGGTATCATCTATCCTATCTCCGATAGCAAATGGGTGAGTCCAGTTCAAGTAGTTCCGAAGAAGGGAGGAATGACGGTCATCACCAACAAGAACAACGAACTCATTCCTACCCGAACCGTGACTGGATGGCGAATGTGTATAGACTACCGCAAGCTCAACAACGCGACGCGGAAGGACCACTTTCCATTGCCATTCATCGATCAAATGCTTGAAAGGTTAGCACAACATTCACATTTTTGCTACCTTGACGGTTATAGTGGTTTCTTTCAGATTCCGATACACCCAGACGATCAGGAGAAGACCACGTTCACGTGCCCTTGGGGTACGTTCGCTTATAGGAGAATGCCGTTCGGGCTTTGCAACGCCCCAGCCACCTTTCAACGGTGCATGATGGCCATATTCTCCGAGTACGTAGAGGAAATTATGGAAGTCTTCATGGACGACTTCTCCGTATACGGTTCCTCTTTTAACGATTGTCTTTCTAACCTTTCTCTTGTTTTACAACGTTGTAAAGACACTAACCTAGTTCTTAATTGGGAGAAGTGTCAATTCATGGTTAAGGAAGGAATCGTATTAGGTCACTTAATCTCTAGTAGAGGGATAGAGGTAGACAAAGCTAAGATAGAGACCATAGAGAAACTTCCTCCCCCAATTTCGGTGAAAGGGATAAGAAGTTTCCTAGGACATGCTGGATTTTATAGACGTTTCATTAAAGATTTTTCTAAGATATCAAAACCTCTCACTAATCTATTGATGAAGGATGCGGTTTTCGAGTTTTCGCAGGAATGTTTAGATGCGTTCAACACCATTCGGCAAGCTCTAATTTCAGCACCTATTATCCAACCCCCGGATTGGACTCTCCCCTTCGAGATTATGTGCGATGCTAGTGACGTAGCTATTGGAGCTGTTCTTGGGCAACGAAAGGAAGGGCGAACCCATGCCATATACTACGCTAGCAAGACGCTAGACGAAGCTCAGCTCAACTACGCCACTACAGAAAAAGAGTTTCTAGCCATTGTCTACGCTATTGACAAGTTTCGCTCTTATCTTGTAGGTGCAAAGGTGATTGTCTACACGGATCATGCTGCGATCCGGTACCTCCTTGCAAAGAAAGACGCGAAGCCAAGGCTAATTAGATGGATTCTTCTCCTACAAGAATTCGATCTTGAGATCCGCGACAAGAAAGGTTCAGAAAATTCTGTTGCGGATCATTTGAGTCGCCTCACACATCTAGAGGATGACCATCTACCCATTGATGACTCCTTTCCAGACGAACATCTACACATCATAGAGGAGTGCATCAACGAGATCTCCAAAGGTAACGAACCATGGTTTGCTGACTTTGTTAACTATTTGGTTTGCCAGGAGATACCGCCCGGACTATCCTACGCACAAAGGAAGAAGTTCTTTAAGGACGTCCGGGAATACTATTGGAACGAGCCTCTCCTCTTCAAGAGAGGTCCGGATGGCATCATTCGGCGATGTGTGCCGGAAGATGAGATGCAAAGTGTCATCCGCCATTGTCATTCACTACCTTGTGGAGGACACGCTAGTTCGAACAAGACTAGCGCAAAGGTATTGCAATCTGGATTCTATTGGCCTACTTTATTTAGAGATGTGCAATCCTTTGTTTCTTGCTGCGATGCTTGTCAAAGAACAGGCAATATTTCTAGAAGGAACGAGATGCCCCTCAACAACATCCAAGAGGTGGAGATTTTCGACGTTTGGGGAGTCGATTTCATGGGACCATTCCCATCTTCTTGTGGAAACCAATACATACTATTGGCGGTGGACTACGTTTCTAGATGGGTGGAAGCAATTGCCTCTCCCACAAATGATGCCATGGTGGTGGTTAAGTTCTTCAACAAGACCATCTTTCCGCGATTTGGAACGCCAAGGACAATCATTAGTGATGGAGGTTCTCACTTAATAGCCCGTCGCTTTGAAGCTCTTCTAGCTAAGTATGGGGTTACTCACAAGATCGCCACCCCTTACCATCCACAAACGAGTGGACAAGTTGAGATCTCAAATAGGGAGATCAAGGGAATTCTAGAGAAGACGGTTTCAAGGACTAGGAAGGATTGGTCCTTGAAGCTAGATGATGCATTATGGGCGTACCGGACTGCATACAAGACTCCCATAGGAACCACACCATACAACCTTGTGTATGGGAAGTCTTGTCATTTGCCGGTAGAGCTGGAGCACAAAGCGTTTTGGGCTATCAAGTGGCTGAATTTCGGCATGAAAGAAGCGGGAGAGAAGCGTCTCCTAGACATCAACAAGCTGGATGAACTTCGCTTGAACGCCTATGAGAACGCTAAGATCTATAAGGAAAGGGCAAAGCGTTGGCATGATAAGCATATCATTCCAAAGGACTTCAAAGAAGGAGATCAAGTTCTCCTCTTCAATTCAAGACTTCGCCTCTTTCCAGGTAAGCTTAAATCCCGTTGGACCGGACCTTTTCTAATTAAGCGCATTTTCCCCCATGGTGCAGTTGAAGTATGGGGTGAATCTAGCGGAAGTTTTAAGGTGAACGGCCAACGACTTAAGAAGTACACGCCGGAACTCCAAGCTGAGGAGTTTGCGCCTACCGCACTCGAATAAGTGCGAGATTGGTCTAGCTACGGACCTTAAACAAAGCGCTTCTTGGGAGGCAACCCAAGGTATTGCATTTTTATTTTTGTCTTCAATTCATAGACTAGTTTAGAGTAGACGTTTTTGCTTTATTTTGCCTCGATTTCTTCCGGTATGTTCGTGTTTTTGGTTCTAGGATCGATGGAAAAGGAGAAAGGGAAGATAATGTCGAAGAAAAGTGACGAAATTCGGACTTTGAAGCTTTACAGAAGGTTCCACGGTCTAAATTACGGTCGTCATAGCTACAGTGGCCGTAATTCTCAAAAGCCTTTGAAAAATCACCAAAACCACGGGTCCGTACACTTCCACGGCCGTGGAACACCCCGACAGACCGTAATTTTTGGAAATTTTGCCGGCCACTATAAAACCCACATCCTTCACAAACTTAACCAAAATTTTCCCCATTTCCACGACCTAGAAACCGAAAACCCTCCACCTCTCTCAATTCCTCGTTTTCTAATCGTTTTCAACGATTCTTCGTCCTAAACTGCAGCAAATCCAACCACGAACAGAATCCAAGCAACAAATCGAGTGGAAATCGATCAACAAACACGCATTTTGGATTTTTCAATCCGAAAAAGAGGTTATTTCTTTCTTCTTGATTTTCGCGGATTTGGTTCGTTTTTGCTATAGTTTTTTAGGAAGAACTGATAAAAACCGGAAGGAATTAGATTAGGACTGCTTGTTGTGGTGATTGTTGGTGAATTTGCTGAGATTCACGAGTTTCTGAGACGAACCACGGTCTCTGGGTAAACCACGGCCGTAATTTCCCAAGAACAGACCGTAATTTTTCTGAAAAATGGACTTTGTGAGGAGAATGTCGGGAAGGATAAAAGAGAAAAAGGGAGAGCAAAACAAGAAAAGAAAGGGCAATCCCTCCACCTCTAGGGCACCACCACCCTCATCTCCCTCACTACCATCCTCACCTTCACCTCCATCTTCACCCCCTCACCCTAGCATCCCTACCATACATGAGAACCACCTTGATGCATTTGAGAGGATCACGAAGAGGACAGTGATAGGTCCTAGGTACTTGTTGTTGGAGGATCTACATCCTCTCAACATAGTAGATGAACTTACATGGCTCTTGGATAGAGCCGGGTTGCTTGTCTTCACGAACATTCGTGAAGACGCCTACGAGGAGATTACCCGGGAGGTTGTGACGTCCTTCGAGCACAGCCACGTAGATAGGACCGTCTCCTTCCGTCTCATGGAGCGAGACTATCATTTGAGCATTGTCGAGTTTGGGACCATTTTCGGGTTCCATGAGACCTATAACGGTCGATTTCCGAGCGGAGTTTACCCCAAGGATTTTTGGGAGGAAGTAGCCATGATTTACGCCGACGAGGACCGTTGGCAACCCGCCGATACCAAGGCTAGATTGATGTACCATCTAGCCTTGAAGATAGCTCACCGTGTTCTTTCGGAGTGTCTCTTTCCTAGGACGGAGACGCCCCAAAAGATCAAGACGGATGAGCTATTCTTGCTCTATTGTATGCTTTACGGTCGCCGTGCAGATTGTGCCACTCTTTTGGCGGCTACGATGAGTAAACTGAAGAACAAGAAGAAGGGGAACATTGGCTATGGTGGGATAGTGACCCACATTGCTAGGACGTTCGGTGTTGATTTTTCTGCTTGCACCCGTATACCGGCGGTTCCCTTAGGGCTACATGCTTTTATGGTTAGGGGACTCATCTTCCCCACACATGGAGGTCCGCCTTATGCGGGCATGCCTTGGGAGACTAGGACGGGTAGAGGGATTGAGTGGCTGCCGGAGTATTCCATTGTGGCGGGACGCCACAATTGGAAGGAGACGTTCGCTGCGATGCATGCGAACAGGCTAGTGGCTCCCCCTTACGTTCCACCACCGGCTGTGGATGAGGAGGACATGGGAGATCAGTACGAGAGTGGTGGAGGAGCGGAGCAGGAGTTCGGCACGTTTCCGGATCAGCCGGAGGCGGCCCCGGATGTACCTAGGCGCTCTCCACGTCCAGCTAGAGCTTCAGGCTCGTCATCTCGCCGCGCCAGCATGAGTGAGAGGCCCACGTGGATGACTACACCTCCCACTTGGTACGACACCCCCCCTCCTTGGTCCACGGCGCAGCCAGCAGCACCACCACCGCCACCAGCACCAGCACCATCTGATGCTCCATCATGGTACAGTCACGCCCCGGGATGGTACGAGCAGATGCCGGATTGGGCTACCGGACTTTCGGAGAGAGTCGGAGCGCTAGAGATCCGGGCAGATGCTAGAGATGGACGCTTGGACGACCTTGACCACATGATGAGGGACGTCTACCGCCAGCAGTTTGGGCGGTTCTATGATCCGAGTTTCTCTCCATTCCCACCCCCGCCGGCGCCGCAGTGATTGATGCATGATCGTTGTTTTAGACATTCCCGCCACCATTTGTGAGTTTCCTTTTTCTTTTCTTTCTTTTGTTCTTTCTTTTGAACATTAGGGACAATGTTCGTCCTAAGTATGGGGTGGGATGTACTAAATGTTTGTAATAACTCTACTCTCTATGTTTGCTTCATTTGAGACTATCGTTGCATCTTCATTATGTGTTACACGTTTCCTTATTGCATTGCATAAAAAAAGAACTTGAAAAAAAAACCATAAAAATTGAAAAATTTTGAAAAATTTTGTGCTTCTAATGAATTGAGATGATTTCCATGATAATCACTACTTGTGAATTGAGTTTGATGACAATTGCATGCTTAAAAGGATTGTGAATTGAAAAGAACTTGAATGAATGAATTTTACCTCTTTTGCAAGTTTCATAATGTGAAGATGTTACCTAAATCATGCTAGAAAATTGAAGTTGAAATCACATCATAAGTTCCTATACTTCTTGTTGAAATGATTAAGGCAATTCGATACTTTCTTTCTTCTTTCTTTGATCATCTAGCTCCTCATTGAAATATTAGCCTCCCTTACCTATCCGGGAATTTGGAGAAGTGAATGAGAAAAAGGCATGTTTGATGTGGGAGGGCCATGAGAGCAATTATTTGCAATCAATTGAATAGAAAGAAATTATAGGTTTGGGGAAGTCAATCATGACGATGAGTAACTCGGCACCATTCACATAGCCGGGTGTTTGTGTCTTGCCAAAGTTGGATTGAGCGATTTTCCTAGCGGATTATGGTATGTGCGCTAAGGGTTTGAGGCATCTCTTGAAAAAAAAAAAAATTGAGAAACGCCGATCTCCTAGGCTTCGGTTTTTGTGCACCTCTATCCATAACTCCAAAAGTAAAGTCGAAAAAGAAGAGAGCGAAGCTCTAAGTTGAAGTGTTGCGGGAACCGCATAAGAAGAAGAAGGTAGTTGTCCACTTTCCCGGATTTATGCACCACATCCCCTTAAAGTTTTCCCTTTCCTTCCATATTCTAGACCTTTTCTTTGGAAGTCCTTAAGATCAAAAGAATGTTATATGACTTGGTGATCTAAATTGAAGTTTCTTGAGATTGATTTTGTTAATGTTTGAAGGTTATAATGCCTGTTTAGAAGTTAAGTTGGTTCATGAATTTTCTTTGCTTTTTACTCTTTGATTAAGTGTGTGAAAGTTTGAAAAACGATTGAAGCAAGGTTTGAGAATGATCTATTCTTTAGAAGTCACATTCATCCAAAAGAAGGTACACATATTTCATCCTAACTCTTGTTTAAAGCTTTTTGAAAGACCTTGCTTAGGGACAAGCAAGTGTTAAGTATGGGGTTATTTGTTAGCATGAAATATTGTGATATTTTAGGCACGTTTTCTAAACGTATTTGATTCATATTGATAGTCTTTGATTGAACTTTGTGCATATGAGAGCTAGTATTACCTATATTGTCGATATGGATGTCTACACTAGTTCTATGTTGATTATAGGTGATTTGGAGCTATTTCCGAACGGAAACGAGCAAAGGAGAGTTGAGTTGATATGTCCATAGATTGAGGACACTCTTTGGAAGCAATTTGGAGTCTTAGTTTGAGGAATGCACGAGTTTAGGGAAGAATCACGTTCTTGCCCTAAATTACGCCCTAAAATACGGCCGTATCACAAACCACGTTCAGAATTACGGCCGTGGATTTGGAGTCAGAAATCCATGTTCATTCCAGGGGATTACACGGCCGTGGAACATATGTTGCAAACCGTAATTGTTTCCACGCCCTAAATTACGGTCGTGGAACACTTCCACGACCGTGATCTTGGCGAATCTTTTCGCCACACTTTGAAGCCACGATCTTTTAAAGATTGGGCCGGGCCGACATTTTGCCCTACACTATAAAAAGACGGACGAAGCAAGATTCCGTCACCTTGGCTACGACCTTGGCTACGACCTTGGCTACGACCTTGGCTACGAACTTGGCTACGACCTTGGCTACGACCTTGGCTACGACTTTGGCTACGACCTTGGCTACGATCTTGGCACACCTTCGCTACCCGTTTGCCCTCATTCTTCGCCGCTTAGACACGAAGACGTTTTGCTTAGCTTGCTTGGAAGCAATTGACATCTCTTTGAAGAGATCGAAGTTCGTTTTTGGAATTCCTCTAATCTCGCACTTTTGGTGGAGATTGCTGTTGAGATCTCCGGATTTGCGGAAGATCGTAGTTCTTGGAAGATTTTGCAAGAAGATCTCTCTTCTTGATTAGGTTCGATTTGGAAAACGGATTGACATCCCGTTTTCTTTTCTTTCCTAGGGTTACGATTATTTGTTCTATTGTGAATCTTTTGACATTGCTTATTCTCTTTGTGACTTTGAGATTGAATTGAAGATTATTGAAAGTTCTTGAAAGTTTTCATCTTTTTATCTTTTAATTCTTGAATTGATATCAATATGACTGTTATTGGCTAAAAGCTCTAAACAATTCTAAGGTGAAGGGTTGATAGTTGTGGCTTAGATGATGATAGATCGATCGCAAATAGATTAGACCCTGAGAGTTAGAGAATTGTCGCCGACAGCCCTAAATTACGGTCTGTTCTTGAGTCCACGGCCGTGGAACCTCAAGAACTAACCGTGATTTCCCTTAAGTCTACGAATCTGCTTTTACTTTAATCTAAAGTTAAAGATTTGATTTAGCTTAGTTTAGACTTGTCTTTTCTAGGTGGTAGTGAAGCCTCAACAACCTCTACCTCGATTGTGAGCCTCAACAACCTCAATCGGTTAAGTTAGTCTTGATCCTTGGATTATAAGTTTGGGTATTTGACACTAATTCTCGCCTCTAGAACCCTTCTATATTGAGCCTCAACAACCTGTATAGAGAGTGTCTTGTAGGTGAGTTATATAAGGTTTTTGGAACTTCACCGTACGATTACCTTACATTAGTATACCTTTGCATATCTCAACTCTGTCTTTATATCATTTAGTATATCTTGAATCGATTGCCACAATTAGATACCTGGATCTTTAGGATTGTTGTTTTCCCAATAATTTGCAAAACTCTCACATTTACTTGCTTGATAATCTGCAATCGAGTTCGTTTCCCCCAAATCCCTGTGTTCGATACTCTGGAATTCTTGCTTAACTATATCGATCCGTACACTGCGGGTTCGCTGCTTGATTCTAGTTTTATAAATTTAAAACTTATTTGCACACACCTCTAGGGGCGAACAGTTGGCACATCCTCGGGATAATAAGTTGGAGCTCCTAGGCGGTTGGCATGCATCGGGACAAATGTTCCCTTCCAGTTCTTCCGGTTCCTGATGTAGTAATTAGCGCTCCATGGAATGCCTCGTCCTCCCTTGTCTTCCCAAGGCATGGAGACAAATGGTAGACCTCGGTGGCGGGGAATCAAGAGTCTCCTAGTCATGAAACCTTGAAACCTTAAAGGCCTCGCATAAGCTACCATCTCACAAGCAGAATAATGAACTCCCAACTGCTTTGCTATGTATGTAACCATCCCTCCATAACCGATATTCCCCTTAGCTTTTTTCTTGATCTTACTAAGAGTAGAAGCAAGCATAGTGGCCCAATCCGGGGTGATACCGGCCTCCATACAATAAAGGATAAAAAGCTCATCAGCCTTGAGCTTTTGGGGAGTTTCGGTCCTAGGGAAAAAGCATTCGGAGAGGATCCGTGGGCTATCTTAAAGGATAGGTTATAGATGAGCTTGGCTTTCGAGTCGGCCGGTTGCCAACGGTCTTCGTGACCCACTACCATAGCAATCTCATCCCAAAATTCCCGAGCACGAGAACCCTATGAGATGTCCCATTGTATGTGTCTACAAGCCAAACATCGTTCCAAACTGAGCTATGGAGAGGTGGTGAGTATGGTCCATCAAACGGAAGGAGACCGTTTGGTTTACGGCACTGTGGTCAAACAAGCTTATGAACTCCATTGTAATCTCCTCAAAGGCATCCTCTCTGATGCTCACAAAAATAGTAAGCCCAACCCTATCAAGCATCCATCAAAGATCATTCACCACATGCAAATCCTCAAACTCTTCAAGCACAATGTACCTAGGAGCGATAACGTTGCGTTCTTGAATCTTATCATAAGCACTCTTGTGGTTCTCATGGATGGTAGGGATTCTAGGGATAGGTGGAGAAACGGGAAGGGGTTGGGAAGAGGAGCCTTCGCCTCCTTTCTTTTTGTTTCGGTTTGATTTGCGAGTTCCAAACATTTTTCAGAAAATCACGGCCTGTTCTTGGTGAAACCACGCCCGTGGTTTTGTACGGCTACCCGTGGAACTGCACAACTTTGCTCAAAAATCTAGAAATTCCACAACAAACTCAACAACAACAATCCTAAACTATTTCTAGGTTCAATTCCATTCAGTTCTCCTATAAATCTTCAAAGAAGACGAAGGAAATCAACCACGGAAAGAGTTTAGAGAAAACCTAGGTTTTGGATTTGAAGAAATCCAACATCTTGCCCGATCGCTGAATGTTCGTGTTGTTTGTTATCACAATCCGCAATAGAATTAAGTTTGCTTGAGTTTGGAGTGAAGAATCGTGCAAAACGATCACCGAACGAAGAATTGAGGGATGAGGAGATTGGGCGTGATTTAGGGTGTGGAGAAGAGTTGAAGAGTTTTGTGGTTTGTGAAGAAGAAGAACTTATATAGCCCTGTCAAATTTTCAAAAATCACGGCCTCACTGTTACTTCCACGGCCGTGGAATTGTACGGCCCACCGTGGTTTTGCTCTTTTTTATTTGGCTGCTCTCGATATACTTTTCCACGATCTAAATTAACAAAACCATGGCCGTGGAATCGTATTTAAACCCGTGGAAGTCCTTTTTTTTGCCAAAAATCCAAATTTTGTTGTTCCTTTGGCTTCCTTCACTTCTTTTGGTCGTTCTTCAACATTGACATCCAAAGACACAAGACATACCGGAAGACATCGACGAAAAAAAACAAAAATAACCTACATTGATCTAATCTATGAAAAAAAAGAAAAACAAGCATGCTTTACCTTGGGTTGCCTCCCAAGTAGCGCTTTGTTTTAGGTCCGTAGTTAGACCAATCCTTTGTGCTTAAGTGAGAAGAATCGGTGCAACTTCCTCAGTTTGGAGTTCCGACGAGTACTTTTTGAGTCGTTGGCCATTCAATTTGAAACTTCGCACTTCTCACCCCATACTTCAAGTGCACCATGGGGAAAAGTGTGCTTAATAACATAAGGTCCTGTCCAACGAGATTTAAGCTTACCGGAAAAGAGTCAAAGTTTAGAATTGAAGAGAAGAACAAGGTCTCCTTCTTTGAAGTCTTTCGGAATGATGCGCTTATCATGTCAACGCTTCGCCCTCTCCTTGTAGATCTTGGAGTTCTCATAGGCGTTCAAACGGAGTTCTTCTAGCTCATTAAGATCCAAGAGACGTTTCTCTCCCGCTTCCTTCATGCCAAAGTTCAACCACTTAACAACCCAATATGCCTTGTGTTCCAACTCCACCGGAAGATGACAAGACTTCTCATACACAAGATTGTATAGTGTTGTGCCAATGGGAGTCTTGTATGCCGTTCTATATGCCCATAATGCGTCATCAAGCTTTAACGACCAATGCTTCCTTGTCCTTGACACCGTTTTCTCCAGAATTCCTTTGATCTCCCTATTAGAAATCTCCACTTGTATACCTGTTTGCGGATGGTAAGGTGTGGCGATCTTGTGAGTCACCCCATACTTAGCTAGTAGAGCTTCAAATCGACGGGCTATGAAGTGTGATCCTCCGTCACTAATGATGGTTCGGGGTGTCCCAAACCTTGGGAAAATAGTTTGATTAAAGAACTTAACAACCACCAACGCATCATTAGTTGGAGAAGCAATGACTTCAACCCATCTTGAAACATAATCTACACTAGAAGTATGTATTGGTTACCGCAAGATGATGGGAATGGTCCCATGAAGTCAACTCCCCAAACGTCGAAGATCTCTACTTCTTGGATGTTGTTGAGAGGCATTTAATTCCTCCTAGATATGTTCCCTGTTCTTTGACAAGCATCGCAACAAGCAACAAAGGTTTGCACATCCTTAAATAATGTAGGCCAAAAGAATCCAAATTATAATACCTTAGCGCTAGTCTTGTGAGAACTAGCATGTCCTCCACAAGGAAGAGAATGGAAATGACGAATGACACTTTGCATTTCGTCTTCATGCACACATCTTCTAATGATGTCATCGGGACATCTCTTGAAGAGTAGAGGTTCATTCCAATAGTATTGGCGGACATCCCTAAAGAAATTCTTCCTTTGTGCGTAGGATAGTCCGGGAGGTATTTCCTGACAAACCAAATAATTTACAAAATCAGCAAACCAAGGCTCGTTACCTCTAGAAATATGATCAATGCACTCTTCCATTTGATGTAATTATTCATCCGGGAAAGAATCATCAATAGGTAAGTCGTCATTTGTGACATGTGGTAGACGACTCAAGTGATCCGCAATAGAATTTTCGGATTCTTTCTTGTCACGAATCTCAAGATCGAACTCTTGAAGGAGAAGAATCCATCTAATCAGCCTTGGTTTTGCATCTTTCTTATCAAGCAAATACCGAATTGCTGAATGATCCGTGTATACAATCACCTTCGCTCCTACAAGATAAGAACGAAACTTTTCAAATGCATATATGACAACAAGAAATTCCTTTTCCGTTGTGGCGTAGTTGAGTTGGGCTTCATCTATCGTTTTGCTAGTTTAATAGATGGCATGAGTGCGTCCATCTTTCTTTTTTCCAAGCACCGCTCCCACCGCTACGTCACTTGCATCGTACATGACCTCGAATGGAAGATTCCAATCCAGAGGCTGAATTATTGGGGCTGAGATTAAAGCTTCTCGGATCCTGTAAAAAGCATCTAACACTCTTTCGAACATTCAAAAACAACATCCTTCATCAATAGATTGGTTAGCGGTTTAGATAATTTTGAAAATTCTTTAATGAATCTCCTATAGAAGCCAGCATGTCCTAGAAAACTTATAATCCCCTTCACCGAAGATAGAGGAGGAAGATTTTCTATTGTCTCAATCTTAGCCTTGTCAACCTCAATCCCTCTATTAGAGATCAAGTGTCTGATAGCATGTATTATAGTCTATGTTTTGAGACCGGTTTAGACGTTTTATCTTCATAAATCTGCATATATGAGCATACATTCTGTGATTATATTGCTATTTCATCTACCTTTGCGGGAATCGAGGTCTACACCTAGTTTCGTTGTAATCGTAGGTAAAACGGCATGTTTTGGACTACAATGGAGCTAAGGGAGCTAAGGAGTCATTGGAGCTACATTTTGGAGCTTAAGGAAGAACTCAGGAATCATGAAAATGGATTAAAGATTCACTTTGGACTATATTTGAGAGATTTCACATTCAGTTCAGAGTCACCTCGGTATGCTACAGTACCACCTCGACCGATGTGATTTTGAGGAGCGCCCCGACCAAGGTAGACACCCTGTCGCCGGCGAGGAGATATATTTTATGGCTGATATCTTTTAATTATGGAAAGAAGATCTTATATTTTTGGGCTGGATTTCTGGAAGGAAGAAAAGATATTCAGCTAATTTATTTGGATATATTTTATAGGAAAATATCTTTTTAAGATATTTTATCTTTGGAAGATAATTTTCCTATATAAAGGGTTGGATTTTCCACAAATTCAATCCATGCTTAGACGTGCTGAGACAGTCGCTGCATCAAAGTCCTGCGATTGTAGAAGGTTTCCCTTCGAAGTTGAAGGAAGAAGGAAGATTTCCTTGTTGAAGATAGCCTTTGAAGGAGTTTTGTGAGATTTCTCTAGGCTATTTTTGGTTACTTTTGGTTGGTTGTTCTTGTTGATTTGTGACTTGGGAACACTTATTTGTCACATATTGGATTCAGTTATTGAAGTCTTTTCATTTAAGTCTTCTTGTTTGATAATTGATTCCTTCTTTATAAAGTTGATTATTGTTATCATGATGATTGTTGGCTAAGTTTCTTTTGCGATTCTAGGGTGATTGACTGAAGGTTGTGGGAAAGACGATGATAGAATGATCTTAATCCCAGCCGGACCTTGAAAGCTCGAGTCTTTATCTTAACCGACGAACATCTCGCTCAGTCGATGAACACCTCGTCCGGGGTGGATTCTGTCTGACTGAGGTGAACGTTTGCCTGATCTAAAACCGAGTTAAGATCCAGTTTGCCAAATCCTATCCTTGTTAATCCTTTTCTGGTTCAATGCAAGCCTAGGATGAGACTTCCCGGTGATTCCTTTGTTTGTTTACCTAAGATCATGAGTGATAGGTAATAAAGGTTTATCCTTTATGGGGGTTTGAGTGTGCTTCCATTCCAATCTTGAGAGTTAGCCTGAGACTTACCCGGTAAAGGTTGATTCTATCCACTTGGTTGGTGTGTTAGTTTGAGGTTTTAGTTCTTTACCTTAGTTCCTTGCGACTTACCCGGTAATAGGAATTATGGTTTGGGATAGTGAGTAGTGAGACTTACCCGGTGATCTAATCCCATCTTAGAAACACCTTCCCTTGCAAAAGTCTCAGCTTTGTCCGCTATAACTTTAGATCTTGAGTTTGAACCACAACTGGATGTCTTGATCTCTAGAATCCACATTTCATCTTATTTGACTTATATCATCTTTGATTACTTTGATTGCTTTGGTTACTAGCATTACTTGACAACCGATTTTGTGCTTGGTTTCGCCTAAGTCCCTGTGTTCGACTCTTGGAATTTCTTGCTTTTACTACAATTGACCCGTACACTGCGGGTTCGCATCCTTGTTTTAAGGATGTTTTCTCGGTTATAAATTTAAAGCTTGCACACACCTTTTGGAGCGAATAGTGTCCTAAAAAATATCTTCCTTATCCATAAAATGACACTTCTCCCAATTTAAAACTAGGTTAGTGTCTTCACATCTTTGTAGAACAAGAGATAGGTTGGCAAGACAATTATCAAATGAGGAACCATAAACAGAAAAATCATCCATAAAATTCTTTATGATCTCCTCAATGTACTCCAAGAAGATGGTCATCATACACCTTTGAAAGGTGGTTGGAGCGTTGCACAATCCGAATGACATCCTCCTATAAGCAAATGTACCCCATGGGCATGTGAATGTGATCTTTTCTTGGTCGTCCGGATGGATCGGAATCTGAAACAAACCACTATAGCCATCAAGATAGCAAAAATGAGAATGTTGCGCTAACCTCTCAAGCATTTGGTCAATGAAGGGTAGCGGGAAGTGATCCTTCCTCGTCGCATTATTCAGCTTGCGATAGTCTATACACATCCTCCATCCCGTCACTGTTCTTGTTGGAATGAGTTCGTTGTTCTTGTTGGCCACGACGGTCACTCCTCCCTTCTTTGGGACAACTTGAACTAGACTCACCCACTAGCTATCAGAAATCGAGAATATGATACCTGCATCAAGTAATTTAAGGATCTCCTTCTTCACGACCTCTTTCATGATCGGATTTAACCGTCGTTGAGGTTGACGTGAAGGCTTATAATCCTCTTCCATTAGTATCTTGTGCATACATAAAGATGGTTTAATTCCTACAAGATCCTCTATGGTGTAGCCTAAAGCTTTCCTATATTTCTTTAAAACAATCATAAGCCTATCATGCTCATCTTCACTTAAACTAGAACTAACTATGACGGGAAACGTAGAGTTAGATCCAAGAAAAGCGTACCTTAGCTGTGCGGGAAGTGACTTTAATTCCAAAGTTGTAGTTGCCTTTGATGTGTTAAGAGGTTGTCCGAGGTCTCCTTAGATGTCTCCAAGGGTGTGGAAGTGGTAGAAGAAGAAACAAGAATGTTTGTAGAAAGAACGGAGCCTTCCTCAGAATTTTCAAATTCCATGGTGTCACTGTCACTTCCACGGCCGTGAAAAGTGTATTTTTGGCCGTGATTTTATGTGTCATTTGAGTGGTTGCTCTCGACATACTTTTTCAGGTGGAATTAGTGAAACCACGCCCGTGGAAAACACCGATGACCCGTGATTTCTGGTGTTTTCCGAACCATCGTATAATTCTTCAAATCCTTCACTTTCCACTTCTTCTAACTTTTTCAAAGATTCAACAATACAACCGGAAGTTGCAAGATCGAGCTCACTTTATCTCTAGAGTCCTCTTCATCATATATGTTGAACATATCCTCTCCAAGTGCTGGTTTTTTTGTCAAAGCTGAGAGAACGAATTCATCTTTCTCTTCCCTAATATCGAAGGTCAATCTAGCATTCTTGCAATCAACCATACAACCGGAAGTTGCAAGAAAAGGTCTCCCAAGTATAATTTGGGACCGGACAATCTGCAGGAATGTCAAGCACAACAAAGTCTATAGGAATATAGAATTTACCGAGCATAATTGGGACGTCTTTAATGATGCCAACGGGTCGAGTAATGGATCGATCTGCCATATACAGCGTCATCTTCACCGGTTTAGGTTCACCTAAACCGACTTTCTCACACAAGGAAAATGGAATGATGCTCACACTTGCTCTCAAGTCACAAAGTGCATCATATGTGACTTCTCCTACTCCTATTGGTATGCAAAACGACCTTGGATCTCGCATCTTTAAGGGCATCTTTTCCGTCATCGTTTTAATGTGTTCCGAAGACTCCGAACTCATCTTAACTTCTCCTTAATATTCAAGCTTCCTCTTGTTTGAGAGGATTTCTTCAAGAACTTCGCATAAGCGAGCATACCTAAAATCGCATCAAGAAAAGGTATGTTAATATGCAGCTTACTCATGAGATCAACAAACTTGCTGAAATACTTGTCTAGACGCGCTCTTGATCTAGATTGGGGGAACGGAAAAGGAGGTTTATAAGCTGGAGGAGGGACATAAACATCTTCCTTCTCCTTTTCCTTCTCCTTCTCAATGGGAACCTCAACGAATGTGGGTTGCGGGTCGGTGGTTGTTACACCACTTCTTGTTATAATTGCCATCACTCTCCCTTTCGGACTGTCCTCCGTTTTTCCGGGAAGTTTCCCTTGATCTCTAGGAACTTCTCCGGCCTTGTTGAATATTTGATTTTCCAAAGCTTTTTGTGCTTTAGAAATCGAAGTTATGTGATTCTCCATTCCTTGTATCTTCCCCAAGATCGTTTCCATCATCGCATCAAATTTATCCTTCTCCGGCTGGTTTGAATTATTTGAAGTTTGTCCCTGACTTTTCAAAGGGGTAGAAGAAGATGGAGATGTTAGTGCATTTTCAGCATGGGAATAAGGATTACTGGAATTTTGTTGGTTGGATCTCCAATTGTTGTTGAAGTTCCTGTTGTTGTTGTTGTTGTTGTTGTTGTTCCAACGGTTATTATTCCTATTCCCTTGGTTGTTCTCTCCTCCTAGATAGCCAACACCCTGCTCCTTTTTCGATTGCATGTTGGACTTTAGATCTTCCTTCAGCTCCTTAATCTCATTGTTGAGGGAGAAAATTTGAGCTTGAGCTGCTGGATTTAATTTTGCTCCCGGCTCTCCGGAATCTTGATTCCCACTCTCAACCTTCCTATGGGAATACTTCTCAATCACTAGAGCTTGCTTCTCAATAAAATCTCAAGCATCATCTTCTCTCATATCCATAAAAGTTCCACACGAAAGGGATTGAAGTTTAAATTGCGTTTCCATATCCAATCCCTTGTAGTAAATCTCCAATAATTCCACCTTTGAAATGCAATGGTGAGGGCAATCCAATAGAAGGTCTTGAAATCTTTCCCAAGATTTAAACAAACTTTCATTAGGTTTCATAGAAAAAGCATTTATTTTACCTCTCAACTCCTCCGTTTTGGATGGCGGAAAGAACTTGGTGAGGAATTCCGAAGTCATCTCCTCCTATGTGTTAATTGTTCCAACCGGAAGAACTTGATACCAAGCTAAGGCTTTGTCCTTCAAAGAGAAGAACGGTCTTAACTTATAATTGTTGTTGATTGCTCTTGGAGGCTTCAAAGTCTCCATAAGAATCTCATAATTTTGTAAATGTTGATGCGGAGATTCAGCTTCCAATCCACCAAACTGACTTTGGCAGATCATAGTAATGACTTGAGGGGGAAACCCATAGTCATGCTCATTCGGATCTCCAAGATTCACGCCCAAACGACGCAGTTGTTGATTTGAATTCATTCACTGTCCAAGGGTGCGTGGCTCAGCCATGACATGAGCAGCTCTCACGCCTCTCTAACAGGAACGCGAGGATCGACATGGACACGAGGATTAAATGGTGGATTGGGTGGTATATCTTCCAGATCAGGCATATCATCATCGGATGATTCATCTCTCTTATTCTTGCCAACTTTATCCAATTTTTGTTGTAATAATATCGCCTTGATTTCATCCATTTGAAGTTGCATTCGATCCCTATCAGCCCGAGCTACAACTTGTTCCTCAATACGCCTTCTTTCACTTGTATTAAGAAGAGCTCGAGTTTCATCCAACTTCTTCTGAAGGTTCTTTTCCATATGTGCAACCATCTTTTTCTCCCTTAACCGTCTCTTTAGAGTCTTCTCTGGTTCAGGGTCAGCAGGAACCAGGTCTTTCTCAGATCGAGACCTTCGCATATATCTAAAGAAAAATATGCAAGAATACTAAAGTAGATAGATCAAATAATAAGAGCAAAAGCTCTCAAGCCCGACAACCGAAAACCGAATTTGGCCTAAACCAAATCCACGGCAACTCCGCCAAAAACTTGTTCGCTCGAAAGTGTGCGTCACTAGTTTTTAAATTTATACAAACTGAAATCAAGCAAAGTGAACCCGCAGTGTACGGATCGGTATAGTAAAGCAAGAATTCCAGAGTATCGAACTCAGGGATTTGGGGGATCAAATTCAGTTCGTAAATTTTCCGGCAAGATAAAAAGCTTTTATAAAGATAATTGGGGAAACAATTATTCTAAAGATTTAGGCATCCAATTGTGGCAATCAATTCAAAATGTTCTAAAGATATAAGGATAGAGTTAGGATTGCAAAGGTATAGATCTAAGGTAGGATGTTGTACAGTGAAGTTTCAAACCCATGAGTCTTACCCAAAGGCTCTCTCAATAAAGGATGTTGAGTCTCGTTATAAAGAGGATCGAAGGATAAGATTAAACTCTCAAATACCCATGCCCAAATCCAAGGGAATCAAAGATAAGCCAAAAAGGTTAAGGTTGTGACACTCGAAACCAAAGTAGAGGGTGTTAAGTTTCACTACTACCTAGAAAAGGTAAGTCAAGGCTAGGTTAGGACCAATCTTCTACTTTGGATCAAAGAAAAAGAAAAGAACGTACGACAGAGGAAAACCACGGTCAAATCTTGAAGAACCACGGCCGAGGAACTCAAGAATAGACTGTGGAAAGCCTCGACGACGAGGTTTCTCGCAACTCTCGGGGTCCATTATGTCTTGGTTCAATATATCATCATCTATGCCACAACTATCAATCCTTCACCTTAGAATCGCTTAACAGTTTTAGCCAACAATCATTGTCATTGAATGAATAATCAAATATAAAAGAAAGAAAAGATAGAACCTTGAAAACTAAATAGCAAACACAAAACCAATCTCAATCAAACTTAAAATCCGTACTTGCGTTCAATGGATGTAGAATAGAGTAAGAATTCTCTCACAGTCTGAAGAACAAAGAAGAACGGGATGTCAATCCGCCTTCAAAGTGAAACGCTAAGATCTTCCAACTTTGCAATCTCAAAGTGCGTACTTCACCAAATCTTTCTTCCGAAATCTTCTCACAATGTAATCTTGCAAAGAATCTCCACTTCTCTCTAGCGCCGGCTGCGAAAATGTAGCAAGGGATCCCTTTTCTCTCTTCTTTCAGTCTTCTTATAGGAGAAAATAGGGTTACAAAAAACCCATAACCGTTGTTGACGTGGCAAATATGACACGTGGAAGCCGTTAGAAGAATCACGGCCCAGAGTAAATTTCCACGCCCATGGAATCCACCGTGGAATGTTATATTTGCTCTCAACATACATTCCGAAGAACTTTGACTATTGGGATGGCTTCTTTCATAAGGGGGATCCGTGAAACCCAAGGTAGGTACCTCTCACCAATTGGAGAAGCATTTCCGCTACCTGGTTGACGGCTTGGACCACATTTTCTGGATACTTTTCCAAGGAGAGACAATGGAAGCACGCTTTTCATTTCATAGAGATAGAGATGTTAGTAGGTGCTAAATTAATGGGTGCCGGATCTGCTACAATTGGACGAGTGCATGCCCGCATGGTTAAGAACCTTAAACTGTGTCTAATCTAAGAGGTGGTTACGTAAGTGGACCTAAAGGGGAATCAAAGTACGGGTTTCCTTGACCGGGTCGGGTATATCTCGCCTTCTTCCCGCTTTCCATTCGAGGATGATGATTGAGGGAGTGGATCGAGATTTTTAACTCGTGCAACACGCGGAAAGGAATTGTCATGGATAGCATTTGGCATCCAGTTTTAAAGGCAAAAAACCCTCCCACTCCCATGAGTTGATGAATGCTAACGAGCGCTTTTTTACTTTTCTGGAATGTCACCAATAAAAATACAGTGTACTTCCAGACGTTCTGAGATTTACAAGAATTTGTATCACTAAGAATCGAGAAGAAAGAAAGAGAGCTCTACCATTTTTAAATGGGTAGGTTGAAACTCCACATTCTTATTGTGTAGTGAAAATGACAGAACACGACGATTATTAAGTATTCACGAATTAGATGTTGTAATATACTATTTCTCAAACTCTCATACCTGACCAACCTACTAAAATGCAAATAGGGATCGAAAATGTGGTAAATACCACGAAGAATAAAGAGACCTTTTTTAAGGGGAGAAAAAGTCACAAATGAAATCCAAGTCCCGGTCTCATTCACTACTAACCATCAAAAAGAAGGGAAATAGAGCTCAAGGGTGCTTTTTGAAAGTCGGTGACCGGTAGACGTCATTGGATCAACGGATACATTCAATTTACCACAGCGACATTAATGAGAAAAGAAGAAGTACCACAATCCTTAATGAATAGCTCGACCCAACCAAATGTATACTCAAGTGGAATCCGCCGTCGCTTTAACAAATCACATTGAAAGTAAATACAGGAAAAGCGGGTGTTTGAGTGAGTGATAGTCATAAGTAACGAGTTGTCAATAATCAAACCTATTTTAAGAAAAAGATGATAAAAACAAAACTACTGGTTTTTGTGTTTTTCTTGGCTTAATCTAACAAAAGACGAGTACGCGCATCTTGGAATTAATAGCAAGCACACAAGCGGGAAGGCTAGACACCGTGGAGTAGAATAAAATGAATGCGCACAAAGGCTAGATAAAATTCCTCCTCCCCCAGACCCGACATAAAAGAAGAAAAGAAACTTTCACGAGGAGCCCCATAAGTCACATTAATAGAAAAATGAAGAGTCTACAAAAATGTCTTTATAAATGGATGAGTGGAAAGTTCACTCTATTGACCGACTAAAAGGCCCCTCAAAAGAGGAACATCTCCACATATATCTCTTTTCGAACGAGCCTTACTAGTAAAGCACAAAAACAAAAGAGAGATTGATTTCGATCTTTATTTTAGTTGTAAGGCTAGTTTTTAATAGAAAAATGAAGAGTCTACAAAAACATCTGTATAAATGGATGAGTGGAAGGTCACTCTACTGACCGACTAAAAGACCACTCAAAAGGGGAACCTCTCCACATATATCCCTTTTGGATTGAGACTTACTAGTAAAGCAAAAGAAAAAGAGAGTTTGATTTCGATCTTGCTTTTAGTTGTAAGGCTAGATTTTTTACTTATAGGGTGCTTAGGCTTAGCTAATCAAACACGACGAGAGAATCCAGGTTATTCAAGAAGAATCGTGACAATGCCCCAATCTTAACGAACTAATTACACCAGAATCGAATGTTTTTCAGGAGGGATCGGAAAGTCATCAAATCATTTTTAGATCGACCAAAGGTTTGGGTCACTTTTTGCTCATATATGATCCTCTAATTCCTACTTGGAGGGTGAGCTAGACTACCTTTGGTCAAGAAGTCAACAAACTTATAGTGCTTTCCAAACCCCACACCCTAGAGGGATATTTACCACTGAATGTGGTGTGTGTCACTAATCTCCCCTTCACTCGAAACAAGAGTTCGTAAAATGGTTTATAGGCTTCTTCCACAAGGCATGCTAGCAAGGAAGTGTAAGATGTACTTCTCATCGAGTTAGAGGGGGAGTTGTTATCTAATTACTCTATTATTGTTTATCATTGTTTCAACCTCATCAAATTTCTGAGGCAAAAATGAAAATAATGTGGACTTGAATTCACAATGTGTTCTATCAACGAGGCGATCGAAGTGAGAAAGCATTGAGATAGATAGAAGTGGTCCGTATAGGTTCACTTCAACTTAAAAAAAAAGATATTTCTTTAAAAATGAGATTTGGTCTCTTGGGATTTCTTCCTCTTAAGCGATAAATCTATCCAATTGCCGCAGTTTGCTATTTTGTGGATTTCTACTAATTCGACGTATAATGAGATCTCGTTAAACAGAAAGAGTTTTGGTGCATAATGGTACTGACATATAATTTGTTGCAAGACTTACACTTCTACTATTAGAATGAAGAGTCATGGATAGAGCTAGCTTATTCATTATGGGGAATCAATGCTCTGGACCGAATAGAGCTTACCTACGACACTCGGCTTTCTCTGGTGCATATTACCTTAGTTGCGCTTAAAAATGTAAAAATAGCAATTCTGTAAAAATGTAAAAAGTGTTAAATCGATGGTTCTCCGCCTTGGTTCTAAACATGTCATTTTTTTTCCTTTTTTTTAGAACAAAAGGAATCTACCAAAAGTGTCTTCAAGAGTTCACCATCTATGGTTCCTTCATTTCCGGCAATTAACCCTATATGTATAAAAATGATATAGTCTATCTAGTGTTGGGTCCGGTTAGACCTTAACCACCAAACCGCAGTTTTCAAACTGGCCAAAACCGGCAGTATAGGTTTTGGGCGGTTTATAGGTTTAGGTTTAGGCAAATAAAACCTAAACCGGAGATTAAACAGGCGGTGTGGTTAGTTTTTTTTAAAAAAAAATAAAAAGGAACCAAACTGGCGATTAACTGGTAATTTGGTCCGCAAATAGCCATATCGGAACGGCTCTTTGTCCACCCGTCAATGGCTCTTTTAACGAGTTGTTTGGCAGGGCCCATTGTGTTCGCTCCCAAATGGGTGTAATAATGATGAACGATAAGTCTTCAATTTATACTTGTAATTATATCCTGAACAAATAAGTGAACCCACAGTGTATGAATCGTTATGTAGATAATGACATATATTATGATAATCGGGAAATGTAGATTTTAGAGATCAAGGTATCCAATTGCGGTTTTCGACTCAAGACTTCCAAAAACTAGGACAAGGTTGGAATTGCAAATGAAAGGGTGTTTCTATTGTGGGAATGATCACGGGGGAGGTCTCTTAATCCACTATCCCAAACCAAAGCACCTATCATCGGGTAAGTGTCAAGGCTCTAAAGAAAGGACATATACTCAAATGAACCACTCAACCTAAGGGAATATAACTAACCTTCACCGGATAAGTCTCAAATTAAGCTCACTCAAGCAAGAGATCTAACACATTCAAATCTAATAAAGGGTTTTGAATCCTTTATTACATAGAACTCGTCATCGGAGGTAACTAAGAAAGGGAATCACCGGGTAAGTCTCTTCCCAAGCTTAGATTTAAGCCTTAGAGGGATCTAAGGGTATAAAACACTCAACAAAGACTAGTATTTGGGCAATCTAATACCCAAACATAAAGATATATCATCTACGGATCAACAAAAGAAACCTCGGGCGGTTCTAAGATAAACCGCGGCCGCGGTTTCTGAAGAACAGGCCAAGGCTCTAAAGAATGAGGGTTAAACCAACTCTCGACATCCAAATCTCACATAAAGGCCTAGTCTATCATCATCTAAACCACAACCTTCAACCAATCACCCTAGAATCGCAGGGGTTTAGCCAACAAAGCACATCTTCAAATCAAGAAAGATAAAAGAAGAATTCAAGAAAACCATGAACAAGAAAATAAAAGAAAAGTGAGAAATACAACATGTCTTCAATATCCAAAAGCAGCAATCCAATAACAAAGGTAGAATATTTAATCCAAAAGCAATGAAATCAAGAACCTATGTCTTTCTCTTTACGAATTCTCCTTCAAATCTTTCTCAATCTAAAATATCAAGTGTTGTAGCTCTAAGATCAATGTTTTAGGCGTGTAATAATTCCAAACTCAATAGACGTCCTTCTGATGTTGCCGGCATGAGAGATATATAGAGAAATTGCTAGGATTAGACAAGCATGGGCCATGGGCCGAAAATAGATAAATTGCGGGTCGGGGCGCTAATAATTTCGGCCGCGGTTTTGAAATTTTGTCGGGACGCAGTTTCCAATCTGCATGTTTCTTCTCCTTATCTCTTTGCTTAGTCCTTTGACGATGCTCCAGCTTCCTTTCTATGCTCCACCATGTTCCACCTCGAGGCTTAATCCTCATGTATGCCATTCCGCTCCAAAGTCTGCCAATTCGCCAGAAAATGAGACAAGAATTTGTGTAGACGTCTATTCTAGAATAATATGCAAAGTTAGGCCTAAATGTCATGGATTCATGTCTATGTATGCAAAACAAAGGAAAAATTTACCTAAATGCAAGTCTAAATTAAGGGCATAATTCATGTTATCACACTGTTATGAATCTATAAATACTCAACTATTCTTATCCTTCACCATCTTCTTACATTATCTAGTCAAACTACTCTCTCTACTACTCAATTCTCAAGTCTCAAATTCTCAACTCTCAATCTCATATTCTTATTTACAAGTTTTTATTTCTCGTCTTTCTTAAATTCATCTCACAACTCTCGTAATAGAAAACCTGAGTGACAACATTCCTTCTCAATTCTTCCCTAGCACCAAATAAAGTGAAACTCAAATGTCCAACAATCCCGAAAATAGCAAAATATCACAACCACAACAACCCGAACCAAAAATTACATCCTGCATTTTTACGAAGCATTAAAATTACGAAGGGGGGCGCTGGTGAACAATTATTGTTAAGTTTCATGCAACTATTGTTCAAAGGTGTACCAGTGGAAGGTGAAAGGAAACTATGGGACTTTGCAAACGAACATACAAAAAATCCATCCTGGAAAGCTAGAGATATCACGGGGACAATCACAATTGTCCCACGGGTTTGAATCTTCTTCCTCTCAATCTCCTCAATTTATGTATAACCCAAATGAAGAATATTTAGGATTAGCCGATGTCATATGTTCTCATGCATTTCCATTTTCGTATTGTGAATATAAAGACGTTCGAACGTATAACACTAAAAATCTTCAATCTTCTTTTAAATCAACTTCTCGCAAATTTGTTTTCACTTAGTTTCCAAATATTACCTACAAAAGAAACAAAAAATTCTTTCAATTTTGGCATCTTTGTTGCATAAAGTATCTATTTGTAGTAATACTTCAAGTATACAATAGCAAAAATATTTTTACATGCATTACTTTACATTTTATTCATAACGAAATGTTTTTGCATAAATATGTTATTGCATTTCGCCATTTCAAATAAAGATATGATGCACCAAGCATTGCAAACATGATAAAAATGGTTTTACATGAGTTTAATTTACAAGGTCGAGTTTTTTTCACATTCCTTTATGATAATGCATCCACTAACACCGCTTCCATAAACCATTTTATTCATCCTCTAACAATATGCTTTAGTTTTGATAGTGAAGATTCTTTTGGTATTGTGGATTGGTAGAAGAAAGTAGCCCCGAAATATCCAACATTAGTGAAATTTGTACAACAATTCATGGTCGTGCCTGGAACAACGGTTGCCGTGGAGCAAACATTTAGCCAAGGAGGGAACATGCTCAATTACAAGAGAACTCAACTGAAGCCTGAAAAGTTGGAGGCGCAAGTTTGTATTCAAGATTGAATAAGGACATAGAAGAGGAAACAATGGAATGCCCCAGTGTACGACTCAAAATCAAAATTCAAACACCATGATGGCACCACTAGTTTAGAGTTTGAGGCCGAAAGGTAAGTGGGGTAACAAAAACAACTCGGAAGTCTGAAAAAAGGTAAGTAAAGGTAAGAGAACTACATGAGATGAGATTTGATTCCTCTTAAATCTGAGAGGATACGTAGGCAACCTGGCAACCGGTTCAAGCCCTTTATTTTTTATTTTTTTTAAATTACAGTACTGATCGGGCCGATCACTGCACAAATCAAATTTGCGCAGTTCTGTAAGGTTCTATAAGGACCGATCGGCCCGATCACTATTTTTGTTCTTCAACAAACCTATCTTAAACCGACAAACCTCCAATTTTGTGGTTTGGGGACTCAACATCTGGGTTTAGGTTTGGTCTAGGCCAAACCTAAACCAGCGGTTCATAAATCTAAGCCGGTGGTTTAGGTTTATGACCCAAGACTAGGTCTATCAACTAATGGGTATAACCCCGTAGGACCCTTATATATATATATATTTGATTTTTAAAATAAAAGAGAGCTTTTCATAATAATTAAACATTAATATTAAGTAAATGGTCTTGAGTTCAAATCTCTTTTCTTTTTATTCTTTGTTTTTTTGTTTAATGTTTTTTCAAATAAAGTTAAGAACAATCTTATTTTATTTTTTATTGCTAATATAGTATAGTAAGTGTTTAAATCAATAAGTAGCAAATATATTTTACTTTTTTATTGTAATTCTTCCATGTAATTTTTTTTTATTTCTAATAAAATATAATTTAAAAATTAATAAAACGTTGACGCAAGTCCATAATTTAATATTATTTATTTCCTCTTACCTTGCTTGATGTGTAAATATTATTTGAATTTTAGAGCCTTTGCACTCTCTGACCTTGAAGTATTGATAGATATATAACGATTTCTAGTCTTTTTGGTTTTGGGGTAAGTTAAAGATGTTAAGAATGCTTTTGAGAGGACTTCTCGAAAGTTGTGGAACAATCGAATAGGTAGGTATAGTGCTATGATGTTATATTGTCTTTATGTTTACGTATAGATTAAAGGTGGCATTCGGCAACACTTTTTTACGGGATTATTGGATGCTTATTGTACTCAGATTATATTGGGTTTATTTTGACCCAGAAAAAAAATTCAAATATGAGTAGACTATGAGATTATTATTGAAAATTTTTATCCTTCAAAATAATCACTGATTGCTGCTGAACGGACCTTATTGTAAAAGTATAATCTTAGACTTTGATATTATTCTTGTCAAGTCCATCTCATTACATATTTTTGTTTCGTGATTTTTTAATCGTCGTTGAAAATATATGACGTTAATGTATATATATTTATATTTCGTCAGTTGAAATGTAATCATAATTAAGTACTCAAGGGGTAAAGAAATTAAGTTGAAACAATCCGTATGATCAAAATTTACTATCACACCAACTCTAATGAAATGCTGGTATTGGTCAGCTGTAGCTATTACCCTTAGAAAAAATGTGGCCTAGCTTTATCTCCTTCTTCATGTTTGGACCTCAGCACCTTCATGAAATATGAGAAAAGATGGGCCTTCATAAAGCTCACTTGTAGTTTTCATTGATTAGCTTTACTCTTTCACAATAAAGTTTCATTTTGCGGATCAATTCATATAGATAAAATTGTTCAAATTCCGTGGATCCGAATTTCGGACCGGACGGACCGAAAAAGTGTTATTGGTCGGACAGGTTTGTTAATTTTGTAAATGGTTCAATTGTTGGTCAAAAAGTCAAAAAAAAAATATAAGGAAATTTGGTCCAACCAATCCAGACCACACTGAACCTGAACCGGAAATTCAGGTACAAGTATGAAATTTCGTCCTGATCCGGTCCATTTCTAACCAGGTGAACAATTCTAAATGGAGGTATTGTTTTGTAATATCCGGAATTTTTATTCCGTCTATTTCCGTTATAAAATAGATCTCGATCAATGGACCCATATCCGTCTACTGAGTTAGACATATTATTATAGGATTTGTCATTTTATGTAGATTCATTCACATAAAATGATAGAATCATTTAAATAGTTTATCATTTTATGTAGCTTACTTCCGCATAAAATGATAGAATCCCTAACCGATCTTAATCTATAATAAACTCCCTATCCGCCTAGTCCGTATATTTATATGTCGGAATCTTGTCCGGCCAGAAACTCGCTAATTTAAGGAGCCGTCCGTAGCCAATTTCAGCCCATCTGTTGCTCTATATTTAGCCTCAACGGACCCAGCCCACTAGCCAACTCCAGCAGCCCACTGCTGCCTTGCTCCTCTGCGGCCCAGCTTGCCAACCTTCAGCCAGTTCGGCCCTGCAGCCTTCAGCTCAGCCCAGCAGCAGCTAGGGGTGTTCAAAAAAAATCCGATCCGCCAATAATCCGACGATCCGACTACGGAATATCCGACTTTTACTTGATCCGACGGAAACCTATCCGTATCCGCTCCGATCCGTCAAAAAATTTCAGATATACGGATCGGATACGGATCTAGTTTTTTTTCCTTTCCGGATATCCGTTATCCGAGTATATTACAAATATTTATCAGATTATAACACTTCAGTCTCAATAGCTGAGTTGGTGAGAGGGAGAGGAACTATTTTCTACTTTGAATAAGGTCTCTAGTTCGAACCTTCAAACCTCCCAATTTTTTTTAATTATTTTAAAGAAAAAAGAAAACAGAAGTAACAGTAAAAAAGCCCTAATTTTAAGACTGCGTATCTTCTTTTTTTTTTGCACCACCGCCGCTTCTCTCGACTCTCACAAACGACTAACTCTTTGCCTCTGTTGAAGACGATTCATACCGAGACCACGCTAGCACCGGCATGCCCCGCTCTTCTTGCGCTCTCTGCCTCTCTCGGACTCACGGGACTTGGCAGTCGCTGTTGTTTGCTGTTATGTTGCTCTGACTGTGGCCACGCCGACACGCCCTGCTCTGTGTCTCTCTCGGACCACGTCGGCGCTTACTGCGGTATCGATTTTTTCTCACCACCGCCGCTCTCTCTCGACTCTCGCATACAACTCACTTCTCCGCTAGTCCGCTCAGCTTCTCCCTTCTAAGTTCTAAACCCTAAATCGATTAACTCTAATGATTGTGCTGTTTTGTTTCTGCTCCTCTGCTCTCTTCCGTCTCCGTTCTCTCGCTCTAAAGACCACAGACTCATCGCCGGACCATTGCTTCTATCTTACTCGGAAGACCATGGACCCATCAGACTTGCCAGTGAACACTTTTCTTTGTAGTCGGATCGTCCGGATATCCGAATCGCATATCCGTCAACTTTCGGATATCCGATTTCGGATATCCGACACTTTTCATAACGGATACGGATAGCATATTTACCAAAAAAAATTTCCGGATATCCGAGTTCGGATATCCGAACGGATCGGATATCCGGGAATGAACACCCCTAGCAGCAGCACAGCTCCAGCCCAGCAGTAGCACTCCAGCAGCAGCACAGCTCCAGCCCAGCAGTAGCACTCCAGCGCAGTCCATCCAGCCCAGAAGCAGCCCACTGCTGCCTTGTCCAGCGCCAGCTCCAGTCCACCGTTGCATTGCCCATTTCAGCCCAGTTCAGCCTTGCATTTCTGCAGCCAAAGCCAGCCCAACAACTGCAGTTGCCAACGCTTGCTTCAGCCAGAAGAACGACCCCTTGCCTTCTTCAGCCAACAAAAAGATCTGCCGCAATTATTGCTCTTAAACGCCCACGTAACAGCCCCTTCTGTTCAGCTACAATCACGCAGCCAGCAGTTATTCTTGGCGTCCAGATACATTCAGCGGATCTCTCCCTCCAGCGATCGAAGTTTCCGTTCTGTACGCCCTTCCTGCGTGTGCAACTGTCGACAGTAAGGTGAGCCTCCTTCAATCTCCTTCCTTCTCAGCGCAGTTCCTTCTTTTCTGTCTACGGATTTCAACAGCAACACGTAATCCTTCTTCCGCTCCTGCTGATCGAACAGTCCAACAACAGCGTGCTTCTCCACGTCCAGGAGCCGGAGTTTCTGCACTCAATAACGTCGTCGTAGGAGCCTCGATTGCCTAGTCTGGGTCGCAGTTGGCAAGCAACTCCGCCTCCTGCCATTGACACTTCCGGAGCAGACCTTACGGAAACCTGCTGCCTACACCCTCCGGTAGGCCTTTTCTCTAGTCTTCTAACCTCACTCTTAATCAGTTCGGAGTATTGATCTCCCTCCTAATCTTTGCTTCAGCGACACAGTCCAGCCTCTCGGTTACGAGTCAGGAACCAAAGAACGCAGAACCTCCTTTACTGCAGCGAGTAAGTCACTGCTGTAAAATCCAATTTATTCTTTCAGCTTTTAGGTTATAAACTGCCTATCTTGTCGGCCAATTATTGAACGTTTGGATAAAGATCCACCGTTGAATTTTGGATATGTTGTAGATGGATATATGTAGTTTAGCATATTAAAATTTGAGAAGAAATGAACGTTCGGATTGAAAGTTATGAGCTCCCGAAGTTAGGTAGTTGAGCAGTTTTGGTAAACTTAAGTTTTTGGCTAAGTATAGGAATTTTGAGGGAAGTAGTCAACTTTGTGAATTTTTATAAAAATATCGACTGAACAGTTTTGAGGAATTCTTCCTCCTAAGGTTAGATAGAACCTCATAGATGATCTAGAGATTTAATTCGGAATTATTATAAGCTGTTAAGAATTTTATATTTAGAACCGAAGTTAGACCTTTACGATTCTTCCGGAAAATAGAAACATAGGAAAAATGTCAGTTTGGAACCAAATAAAATTTTAGGAGTTAGAATATAAATTTAGAACCTCAAATAGGAGTTTAGACATGAATTTTAGGGTTTTCGAGAAAATCGGAACCAAGGGTAAAATGGTCATTTTACCCTAAACTAATACTGTAACTAGTATGTCTTAATACCTTATTCGATCTTAGAAGTTTTAGACTTCTATCTACGTGAGAGGGTGCTAATACACTTATCGCCTTTGGCAGGCAACTGAGTTGCTACAGTTTACAGAACGAGTGGTTTACAAAGAGTCGAGCGTTATAACAGGTAAGTCCTTTGGGCTTACTTAGCTGACTTCTAAATATGAGTATAAATGATGATGGTGGTGTGTGATTGAAATGTCTAAGGAGATAGGTTGTGATATATAATTACCGACCTATATTTTGGCCTAAGAGTAACGGGCGGTGGCATTCTGCTCTGTAGCTTGCGGGCGCTGGGGGTTTCTTTCGGGACTAGTCCATACATGGTTTGTAGTGATGCTACCAGTGGAAGTCAGCTAGACCTACACCAGTTGGATAAGGAACGGAGGCGAGAACTAATAATATTTCTCGTGCCACAACTTAAATTGAATAATGTGAATCACTTAAATAATAGATAATAATTTGTTGAGTGCCAACATGATGATTGTTTATTTTTGTTTCAGCTTGTGTTTGTGCCGTTATCATTTTGCTTATATTTGGATAGTTAGTTAACTGTTGATATGTTGTTTAGATTTGCCACAGGTTAGAGCAGATGCCGAGTGTTGCAGATGGTAGTGGTCAGCCGGGGTGTCGTACTTTAGGACGTTTTACAGTTTCTGCATTTGTGGGTTTTACAATTGAACCTTGTTTCCTTTTGTACTTTGTTATATTACGTTTTCCAGCTGTAGTTGATCTGGTCACATTCATGCATTATTAAGAACTATTTTATGATTTCTGGTTTTTCCTTATCTGTGCCTTGTTGTAAGATCTCGTTAAGTTGTTGTCAAACTAAGGTCGGGACCCACTGTGCGGTCCTAACCCGTAACTCCCTAAGTTGAAAAATTTGGGGTGTTACAACTTGGTATCAGAGCTCTAGGTTGGCAACAATGGCACTTGAATCTTCTAAAAAGGTCATATAAGTAAATAAACAAAACCCGAAAGGGGTCTGAGTTTTCCAAAGAGAATTTTGGTTTTAAAATGCATACAGAGTCGGGTTGGGATAGAAAGTACGGATGACCACCACTACCTCTGCGGATCTCGGTATTCTTAGAATAATTATAGACTTTTACTGTTATGATAGATTAGCTAGTTTATAACTGTAGTGTTACTATTCGTGCAGATGGCACGTACTAGGGCTGCACAGGTGACTGGCCGAGGTAGGGGTCGTCCCCCCCTTCCCCCAGTCAGACAGGATCGAGCTGATAGCACCCCTGCTGTTAGAGGGCGTGGTCGTGGGGGTAGACCTCCACTAGGGAGAGGCCGAGGGCGAGTTCCTCGAGAGGACCCACCTGCAGCTAGCATACCAGAGGCTGCTGTGGAAGAGGTAGCCGAGAGTGTAGGCCCCGAGGTTAGGCCGGAGACCGTTGCTAGGTCTGGAGCGCCAGGAGCACGTTCTACTGAGTCAGAACGTGTTTCTATTGGAGCATCTGAGTACAGGGAGTTCAGAGCCTATGTTGAGCGTAGGGAGGAAGTTGCCAGAGTTGAGAGGCTTACTCAGGTACCACCGGTGGTACCGGCTAGGTCAGCTCAGGTGACACAGGGAGTGTCTCAGGTGCCGGCTGTATCTGAGAGGAGGGCTGATGCTGATAGAGCACCTACTGGGTCCAGAGCACCGAGACCGGATGAGTGGTTGAAGGCTTTCAACTCTCAGAAGGTCCCCTCATTCAGCGGAGAGATAGGGCTAGAGGTGGAGCACTGGATAGGGAAGATTGAGACTGCTTTGGAGGCAATACGTTGCCCCGTGGATCGACAGGTAGATTTGATACAGACCTGTTTCACAGATGATGCTCATTCATGGTGGCGTACCATTCGTGGCCGAGTCACCAGCTGGGAGCAGATGAGGAACATTGTTAGAGACAGGTACTGTCCAGTTTCGCTGAGGAGAGAGAGATTCCAGGATTTCATTGAGGCGGGATTTGAAGATATCCCGATTGCTGCAGCTATAAAGAAATTTCAGAAGGAATTGACCTTACTTGGACCATCTGCACCTCCAGAAGAGCAGCATGTTTACCTTTTCTCCAGGAGGTTGAGAGAGAGTACCCGATCCTACCTGGCTGGATTCCGCTGTGAGACTGATGCGTCCTTGGAGGTAACAAGGATAACTCCGGATCTAGATCAAGCAAAACTCCAACTACTCCTTGATTCTTTGTGCAACGTTGTATCGTTTCTGATCCAAAGGGGCGGAAGCGATGAAGAAACAAGGGTTACTCCGATCTAGAGAGATCGAAGGAACCTTTTTGGGTGGGTCGAAGGTTGATTCTTAGAAAGAATCCTCGAATATGGATTTCTTGAATCAAAGACGAGATCCAAGGAAGAAGTTTGAGGGTTAGAAGAGAGGTTTTGATGCCCAAGCTAAGTGGAGGAAATTCTTCTCAAAACTTAGTAATATTGAACATGGAAAATAAGTGAGGCAAGATATCTCTTATATAGAGAAACTTGCCTACCTATGGGCCAACGGGCCAAACAAAAATACATGAAGAAAAAGCCCAAAAGGGTAAAACCTAGGAGAATAAAAGTAAACCCTAAACGGATAAGGTCAAAAAGGGAATATTCCTATACGGAATATCCCTTTATTACATAAAAAGGAAAACATGAAAATATAGTCCGAAAATAAGCTAGCTTCATGCCATGGAGTCGGAAAGACGGGACATGCCGCTAACAGAACCGGTAGCCTATGCCATGGTGGTGTAGAGACAAGGCATGCCGGTAATGGGACCAAGTGAAGAAGTAATGCGGGTGATGATGGAGCCGGTGGCTCGAGCAATGGCCTTAGCTCGGGATCGGGTGATCGGTCCATCTGAGCGAACTCTAAGAGCCTCGTCCTCTTCGTCTATGGTCAACGTAAAAGGGGCATCCAAGGGCGCATCAGAGACCTTGTCTGATTATCAGGATAGGGCCTCTGCTTATGAGAGAGATAGGCCAGCTTCTAGGAAAGCAGCTCAGTCTAGTGGGCCGGATAAGCGGCAGAGGACAGGACATGCTGGTAGCAGTGCAGCAGTGGCAGGTTATGGACGAGGACAGACTCAGGGGAGGTCCAGCTACCACTCTACAGTGCGGACTCCCGGTGGAGATCGACAGTGCTTTAACTATGGTGGCCGTAATCACATCAAGACGGATTGCCCGAAACCACCTATCACTTGCTTCACTTGTGGGAAGCCGGGACACAGAGCTACTTTCTGCCGTCAGGGCAAGGCTCCTTCTCAGCAGGGATCTTCTCCTGCAGGTGCTGAGAAGAGTGTACAGAGACCCCCTCAGTACCGAGCTCCGAGTCAGCAGCAGCAGCAGTACCGGGCTCCAGGGCATCCTGCTTCATACAGTACGGCTCAGGGATCAGGTCGTGGCAGAGGACATAGTAGTACCACTGACACCAGAGGAGGACCATCGAGAGTGTTCGAGCTGAGGAACACTGAGCAGCCTGCAGCACCTGTGACCACAGGTACTATTTGGATCCATGACTTATCTGTGAGAATTTTATTTGATACGGGTGCTACGCACTCATTTATATCAGATGCATGTGTAGATAGGTTGTCCTTAGCTACAGTAGAGGGTGTACCTTTTGTGGTTGGGTTACCAGATGGGGGTAAGGTTAGAGGATCTCGAGAGATTTATGACTGCCCTATTCACCTGGGAGGCCGGATTTGGTTAGTAGATTTTCTAGTTATGCCCTTAGCCCATGAGGACGTGATACTGGGGATGGATTGGATGACTCGGCATGGAGCAGTCTTGGATATTGGTAGGAGGACTGTGACTGTCGCCACGGAGGAGGGTCACAGAGTGATATTCCGAGGTTGGGACCTCGGAAAGTCCGGCACAGTTATCAGCGCAGTGAGAGCAGCCAGATTGATAGCACAGGGTTGCGAGGCCTTCTAGTGTTATGCCATGAAGGAGCGCAAGAGCCTGACAGTAGAGGAGATACCAGTTGCCTGCGAGTTTGCAGGGGTATTTAGTGACGACTTACCTGGGCTACCTCCACAGAGGAGTGTTGATTTTGGCATCGAGTTAGAGCCGGGCACGAGACCGATCTCGAAGGCCCCATACCGCATGGCCCCGATAGAGCTGCTTGAGTTGAAGAAGCAGTTAGAGGAGTTAGCAGAGAAGGGCTTCATACGCCCTAGTGTTTCTCCCTGGGGCGCACCAGTATTGTTTGTGAGGAAGAAGGATGGATTGATGAGACTGTGTATCGACTACAGGGAGTTGAACAGGGTCACCATCAAGAATAAGTATCCACTGCCTCGCATAGATGATCTGCTGGACCAGCTACATGGGGCGTCAGTGTTCTCGAGGATAGATTTGAGATCGGGTTATCACCAGCTGAGGGTGAGAGATCAGGACATACCTAAGACGGCATTCCGGACTAGGTATGGTCATTATGAGTTTGTAGTGATGCCGTTCGGGCTCACTAATGCGCCAGCAGTATTTATGGAGTTGATGAATGGGATTTTCATCGACTTCTTAGACCAGTTTGTAGTGGTCTTCATTGACGACATTCTAGTTTACTCTAGAAGTCGAGAGGAGCATGCCGGACACTTGAGGACAGTGTTGCAGATTCTACAAGATAGTCAGCTATATGCTAAACTATCCAAGTGTGAGTTCTGGATGTCAGAGGTGGCGTTCCTAGGCCATGTAGTGACTGCTGAGGGGATTAAGGTCAACCCAGCGAAGATTGAGTCAGTGTCATCTTGGCAACCTCCGAAGAATGTTAAGGAGGTTCGCAGCTTCCTTGGATTGGCAGGGTATTACCGTCGGTTTGTGGAAGGGTTTTCTCTGATCGCCCGACCACTTACTTCTCTCCTAAGGAAGACTACTCGGTTCGTCTGGTCTGAGCCGTGTCAGCAGAGTTTTGAGGAGCTGAAGAGGAGATTGACGTCTGCTCCGATCTTAGCACAGCCTGAGGGTACAGAGGACTTTGTAGTGTACAGTGACGCATCCAAGCTGGGCTTGGGGTGTGTCTTGATGCAGAGGGGTAAGGTTATAGCATATGCGTCTCGACAGCTGAAGACATATGAAGAGAACTACCCCACTCATGATCTGGAGTTAGCAGCAGTAGTGCACGCTCTTAAGATCTGGCGTCATTATCTCTATGGAGCGACCTGTCAGATCTTCACAGACCATAAGAGTCTGAAGTACATATTCACTCAGCGGGAGTTGAATAACCGCCAGAGGCGGTGGCTAGAGTTGATCAAGGACTTCGACCTTGAGATTCTTTACCACCCCGGAAAGGCGAATGTAGTTGCTGACGCTTTGAGTCGGAAGACGCCTCAGGAGAAGGCGATAGCTCGGTTGACAGTACAGCCCCAGTTACAGAGAGACTTAGCTTGGTTGGAGGTAGAGATCCAGTTCCCAGATACAGCTCATCAGTTAGCCACCTTAGAGTTACTTCCTGACCTGTTGGGTGAGATCCGACAGAAGCAGGAGACCTGTCCGATGTTGACCCGGATCCGAGACCGGATGTCACGAGATGAGGCACCTCAGTTCACTATTGGTGCCGATGGAGTGATGAGACGACATGATCGTATCTGTGTGCCATCAGACATTGAGTTGAGACAGAGGATACTAGGTGAGGCTCACGCTACCCCTTACTCCGTACATCCAGGAGCGAGTAAGATGAATAAGACGTGAGACGTTCCTTCTGGTGGGGTGGTTTGAAGCCCGATGTGGCCCGATATGTAGCCCAGTGTGCGACCTGTCAGCAGGTCAAGATTGAGCATCGTAGATCCGGAGGAGAGCTACACCCACTTCCAGTACCACATTGGAAGTGGGAAGACATTTCTATGGATTTCGTTACCGGATTGAGGCTCAGCAGAGGTTTTGATGCCATTTGGGTAGTGGTAGACCGTTTGACGAAGACCGCACGTTTCATTCCGATTAAGGAAACGTGGCCGGTAAGTCGTCTAGCAGAGGAGTTCACCAGGCACATAGTGAGACTCCATGGAGTACCGAGGACTATCGTCTCCGACAGGGATGGACGTTTTACCTCGAGGTTTTGGCAGCAGGTACATACTGCTCTGGGGACGAGTCTTCACTTTACCACTGCCTACCACCCACAGACAGACGGTCAGTCCGAGAGGACCATCCAGACCCTAGAGGACATGTTGCGGGCATGTGTGCTAGATTGGGGACAGGTATGGCCAGATCACCTCCCACTAGTAGAGTTTTCATATAATAACAGCTGGCACGCGTCTATTGGGATGGCACCTTATGAGGCTTTGTACGGACGGAGATGTCGTACACCGTTGTGCTGGGATGAGCCTAGCAAGGCTGATGGAGTAGTACCAGATCAGATACAGGATGACGTCGCCCGGATTGCCTTAGTCCGGGAGAGGATGTTAGCAGCTCAGAGTCGTCAGAAGTCCTACGCCGACAAAAGGCGTCGACCTTTGGAATTCAGAGTAGGTGCACAGGTGTGGTTGAGAGTGTCACCTACGAGAGGAGTTAGACGTTTCGGCATTAAGGGGAAGCTGAGTCCCCGGTATGTCGGCCCATTTGAGATCGTAGAGAGAGTCAGAGAGGTTGCTTACCGACTAGCACTGCCACCGAGATTGGAGGGAGTACACCTAGTTTTTCATGTATCTCAGCTGCGAGAGTACATACCGGATCCTAGACACGTCATCAGTCATGAGGATCTGATAGTCGAGTCAGACCACACTTTTGTGGAGTATCCAGTAGCCGTCCTAGAGCGTAGCATTAGGCGCCTGCGTTCTAAGGAGATACCGATGCTAAGGATTCAGTGGTCTAGACGAGGGACTGATGAGGCGACCTGGGAGACAGAGGAGAGTATTAGACGTAACTACCCTGAGTTCTTTGCGGAGTTAGCCGCTACCTCAGTACCGACGGGTTAGTACTGAGACGATACCTTATATGATTTCTGTGATTATATGTTTACATAATTGTTTATGTCTATGTGCTTGATGACGTGAGTAGTTGCTTGCTAGAATATAATTCTTGAGGGGAAATGTATGGGGTAGGTACCCTATCCTAAGTTTCGGGACGAAACTTATTTTAAGGGGGTACTGATGTAATATCCGGAATTTTTATTCCGTCTATTTCCGTTATAAAATAGATCTCGATCAATGGACCCATATCCGTCTACTGAGTTAGACATATTATTATAGGATTTTTCATTTTATGTAGATTCATTCACATAAAATGATAGAATCCTTTAAATAGTTTATCATTTTATGTAGCTTACTTCCGCATAAAATGATAGAATCCTTAACCGATCTTAATCTATAATAAACTCCCTATCCGCCTAGTCCGTATATTTATATGTCGGAATCTTGTCCGGCCAGAAACTCGCTAATTTAAGGAGCCGTCCGTAACCAATTTCAGCCCATCTGTTGCTCTATATTTAGCCTCAACGGACCCAGCCCACTAGCCAACTCCAGCAGCCCACTGCTGCCTTGCTCCTCTGCGGCCCAGCTTGCCAACCTTCAGCCAGTTCGGCCCTGCAGCCTTCAGCTCAGCCCAGCAACAGCACAGCTCCAGCCCAGCAGTAGCACTCCAGCAGCAGCACAGCTCCAGCCCAGCAGTAGCACTCCAGCGCAGTCCATCCAGCCCAGAAGCAGCCCACTGCTGCCTTGTCCAGCGCCAGCTCCAGTCCACCGCTGCATTGCCCATTTCAGCCCAGTTCAGCCTTGCATTTCTGCAGCCAAAGCCAGCCCAACAACAGCAGTTGCCAACGCTTGCTTCAGCCAGAAGAACGACCCCTTGCCTTCTTCAGCCAACAAAAAGATCTGCCGCAATTATTGCTCTTAAACGCCCACGTAACAGCCCCTTCTGTTCAGCTACAATCACGCAGCCAGCAGTTATTCTTGGCGTCCAGATACATTCAGCGGATCTCTCCCTCCAGCGATCGAAGTTTCCATTCTGTACGCCCTTCCTGCGTGTGCAACTGTCGACAGTAAGGTGAGCCTCCTTCAATCTCCTTCCTTCTCAGCGCAGTTCCTTCTTTTCTGTCTACGGATTTCAACAGCAACACGTAATCCTTCTTCCGCTCCTGCTGATCGAACAGTCCAACAACAGCGTGCTTCTCCACGTCCAGGAGCCGGAGTTTCTGCACTCAATAACGTCGTCGTAGGAGCCTCGATTGCCTAGTCCGGGTCGCAGTTGGCAAGCAACTCCGCCTCCTGCCATTGACACTTCCGGAGCAGACCTTACGGAAACCTGCTGCCTACACCCTCCGGTAGGCCTTTTCTCTAGTCTTCTAACCTCACTCTTAATCAGTTCGGAGTATTGATCTCCCTCCTAATCTTTGCTTCAGCGACACAGTCCAGCCTCTCGGTTACGAATCAGGAACCAAAGAACGCAGAACCTCCTTTACTGCAGCGAGTAAGTCACTGCTGTAAAATCCAATTTATTCTTTCAGCTTTTAGGTTATAAACTGCCTATTTTGTCGGCCAATTATTGAACGTTTGGATAAAGATCCACCGTTGAAATTTGGATATGTTGTAGATGGATATATGTAGTTTAACATATTAAAATTTGAGAAGAAATGAACGGTCAGATTGAAAGTTATGAGCTCCCGAAGTTAGGTAGTTGAGCAGTTTTGGTAAACTTAAGTTTTTGGCTAAGCATAGGAATTTTGAGGGAAGTAGTCAACTTTGTGAATTTTTATAAAAATATCGACTGAACAGTTTTGAGGAATTCTTCCTCCTAAGGTTAGATAGAACCTCATAGATGATCTAGAGATTTAATTCGGAATTATTATAAGCTGTTAAGAATTTTATATTTAGAACCGAAGTTAGACCTTTACGATTCTTCCGGAAAATAGAAACATAGGAAAAATGTCAGTTTGGAACCAAATAAAATTTTAGGAGTTAGAATATAAATTTAGAACCTCAAATAGGAGTTTAGACATGAATTTTAGGGTTTTCGAGAAAATCGGAACCAAGGGTAAAATGGTCATTTTACCCTAAACTAATACTGTAACTAGTATGTCTTAATACCTTATTCGATCTTAGAAGTTTTAGACTTCTATCTACGTGAGAGGGTGCTAATACACTTATCGCCTTTGGCAGGCAACTGAGTTGCTACAGTTTACAGAACGAGTGGTTTACAAAGAGTCGAGCGTTATAACAGGTAAGTCCTTTGGGCTTACTTAGCTGACTTCTAAATATGAGTATAAATGATGATGGTGGTGTGTGATTGAAATGTCTAAGGAGATAGGTTGTGATATATAATTACCGACCTATATTTTGGCCTAAGAGTAACGGGCGGTGGCATTCTGCTCAGTAGCTTGCGGGCGCTGGGGGTTTCTTTCGGGACTAGTCCATACATGGTTTGTAGTGATGCTACCAGTGGAAGTCAGCTAGACCTACACCAGTTGGATAAGGAACGGAGGCGAGAACTAATAATATTTCTCGTGCCACAACTTAAATTGAATAATGTGAATCACTTAAATAATAGATAATAATTTGTTGAGTGCCAGCATGATGATTGTTTATTTTTGTTTCTGCTTGTGTTTGTGCCGTTATCATTTTGCTTATATTTGGATAGTTAGTTAACTGTTGATATGTTGTTTAGATTTGCCACAGGTTAGAGCAGATGCCGAGTGATCCAGATGGTAGTGGTCAGTCTGGGTGTCGTACTTTAGGACGTTTTACAGTTTCTGCATTTGTGGGTTTTACAATTGAACCTTGTTTCCTTTCGTACTTTGTTATATTACGTTTTCCGGCTGTAGTTGATCTGGTCACATTCATGCATTATTAAGAACTATTTTATGATTTCTGGTTTTTCCTTATCTGTGCCTTGTTGTAAGATCTCGTTAAGTTGTTGTCAAACTAAGGTCGGGACCCACTGTGCGGTCCTAACCCGTAACTCCCTAAGTTGAAACTGTAAAACGTCCTAAAGGTTCTCTCTAACGATTCTTAAGATCTCGTTAAGTTGTTGTCAAACTAAGGTCGGGACCCACTGTGCGGTCCTAACCCGTAACTCCCTAAGTTGAAACTGTCAAACTAAGGTCGGGACCCATTGTTGTAAGATCTCATTAAGAACTATTTTAGTGTATAGTTTTCTACTTTTCGGGGATAACCTCTATTAAATAGATGGCATGGGAGTTGAAAATTCACGTTATATTTTAATTTTCTAATAATAACAATTATTATGATTCCCCAAAATTTTCACTTTTATTTTGTTTTAAAAATTATCTTAGTTTATAAAAAAAAATATTCTCAATAGAAGTACCGCTTATTAAAAAAATTCTAACGCAGAAGCAAGGTTTAGCATCTACAAATCTTATATACTAAAGCAAGGTTTTGATTTAATTTTTGTCCATCATATCATGAGAATTTGTCCTTACACCAAACATTACATAATAGGTACTACAATTTTTTAATATAATCAAACTTAATGCTCTCTTGGATCGGTATTAATTTTCCACATATATACAACCATAATATTCACTTAGATCGATATTCACTTTGGCATCGAAACGTTATCAGGGATAGTGCCCCCAAGGTTCTCTCTAACGATTCTTATTGCAAGGTTGCAATGCTTAACTCGTTCTTAACCTTCTAGTTTAATTTTTTTCATTCATAAGGTAAGTAAGTTGTCCTTACACCAAACATCGCATAATAGGTAATACAATTATTATTATAATAACCTTTAATGTTCTCTTGATCGTACTAACTTTGGCATTCAAGTAAGTCAAGGATTTTATCTAGGGTTCCTCTTTCACAACTGTTATTGTAGGGCTTGAATGCTCGATTTCCATTCATAATATAAAAAAGTTCAACCTTACAACGAGCATCACATAACCGGTAAAACAATTCCCAACATAATGAATTATCAAACATTTTTTTTACAAACACAATTACCGTCTAACCTGTGCAGGGTACGGGTATTAAAACTAGTATATGTAACGCCCCAAATTCTTAGAACTCAGGGAGTTATGGGTTAGAACCTCACAATGGGTATCAACCTCAGTTTGACAACAACTTTACTAGGATCTTACAACAAGACACAAATGAGGAAAACCGAAATTCAAAAAGCGATGGTTTAAATGTTATGAATGTAACAACATACGTCTAACAGCCAACAAGTGCTTAAGATATTAAAAGTCTAACTGTCATCATACTATAAAGGAAACATCAATATAAAACCCAACCCCGTTCTAGGGAGTACGGAGATCCGGCTGACCACTACTTTTGAATCACTCACTTGTTGCTCTAACTTGTGGTAAGTCTAAACAACAAAATAAATCAACCGTTAGCTAGCTATCTAAACGTTAGACAAATGAAAATAACACACACACACAAAATAGCAACTAAACATACATCATGCTTTCAGAGAATCTATGTTTATTATCTTTATTTAGGTCATTCACTCTTACTAATAATACTTATTTTGTGAGACGAGGGATTCTCAAACCTCGTCTCCGCCCCCGTGTAACCATAAGAAATGGATTCGATGCTCCTCACCTTGTACCTGCATGGTTTGGGTATAGAGAACCTCCCAATGTCGTGTCAGCACTGGGCAGTGATGTCCCGTTATACATACACTTGGGCCATAAAATAATAAAGGTCGTTGTATGCACGTTATAATTATTAAACAAACAACACACACCACTAGCGTCACTCAGCTAACATCTAGAAACTAGTTAAGTCGCAAGGACTTACCTGAATCAAAACTCAACTCTCAAAATCTTCACTCGGTCTGTAACCGTAGAAACTCAACCGCCTGTTATAAAAGACAAGTGGGTCAATAATGTATCTCACTTTCTTAGAAGTCTATAAATTCTAAGATATACAATCCCATCATAAGAGAACTTACTAAAATACCCTCCTAAGGTAAAATGGTCATTTTACCCCTGGTCCCAAAAATCTAGAAATTCTATAACATAGTTTCAAACTCTCCTTTGGAACCTATTTCCACAATCTAACTCTTAAGAGGAAGTTCGCTAAAGAGTTAGAAGAGTTAAACACAAATCTTTATTTTCATAAAAAGTCGCTAACGTCCGACTTTGGCTTAAGATACGAGGCTCGAATAAAAATAAAATTCCGAAATAAATCTCTAGGTCATCTATGATATGCATGCTACTCATAGGATCAAAGAACTTTCAAAAACTCTAAATAACAACTCCTACACAAATCCCTAAAGATGGTTCCAAAATTCAGAAATTCCATACTTAGCCAAAATTTAAGTGATCTCACAAACAGCACAACCAACTTACTTTGGGCTCCTATAAATCCAGATCTGACCGTTAGATCGGTCTTAGCTTTTGATAGATAATAGTATGCATATCACTCTATATCATACTAGAAATTGAACGGTGAATTATGTGTCTAATGTATCGAATAAAAGGCTCAAAGTTGACTGAAACACTAAAATTTCTAGAAATCAAAACTCAGAAAGATGTACTTGATCTTAGGTTTGATTATTACCGATAATAAACTCGTGTTCTGGATCCCAACTACACGTCACAGGTTCGATCCTTCCCAGCCTCCACTTCTTCTAACGATCTGATGAAAACAGATCTTCACTTCAAGTCCTATAGACATCAACACACATATATAATTATTGATCTTCCTCTTTGGTTACTCAACGTAGAAGGATTCCAAGGTTACTTACCCACTGTTCTGGATTGGGTTAGGTTGCAGGGTCCGCCTCCGTTTCTAGCCGATTTGTGCACTGCAATGAGGTTGGTGCATCACTTCTACTAGGTTACGTGATGACAAGCAACGAAGGATGCAAGGTATGTTGAGTGGTTTGGGGAATTTCAGAGACAAAAGGCACAGGGTTAGGGCAGGAGACTCACGCAGATGTGGCCAGAATAAAGAGGGGCTTCGAGACTACATATGTACTGTCTTTTGGCAGCCGGGTGGATGGAGGATTGGCTCGGTTCGTTTCTTTGAGTGCATGCAGAAGGAGGTCCGATATTAGCGTGGTTGTTTGCAATAGAGGCAAGGAGGGTGTGTCCTGGGAAGAGAGGAGGTTGACGCCTCTGTTGATGACAAAGGAAGGAGGGGAGCAAGGCGAGAAACCGCTGATGTGTTGTGCTCGAAGATCGAAGAGGGAAATCAAAGCGTAATATCCGGAAACCGATCCTGGATATGGAAAGTCTGGAGTTGTTACGTAAAGCATGGGTTGATGTGGACATTGATGTGAAGGGTAAAGATTGGGCTCTTCACTACTGGGCCGACAGTCTACATGTCCAAGAAAATTGACTGGAAGGGGCGTTCGCATGGGCTGCATAAGGGAGGAGAGGAGTGAGAAGCAAGATACGGGTATGGGCTTGTCACGTGAAAGATGGGGTGGCAATGGGCTGAGAGAGTCATGTGAGATGTTATTGTCATGGGCTTTGTCAAATGTTGTTATGGGCTTTGTCAAAAATACGTATATACATACATACATATATATATATGGGTTTGATGTAATTCATCATTTTATGTGAATAAAAGCGTACATAAAATGATAGAATTTGGTGATAGTGCAACCCTAGATAGAATGACCAAAGGTCAACGGATCGAAAAACCGGTTTGAATCGGAATAAACGGAATAAATTTTCCGGATATTACAGTATAACAATAAAACGAAAGTGGTTATCACCACATGTCATCGCCACATTAAATTCACCATGTGTCATATTTACATTAAGCCACCTCACTTTTCCACGTGTCATCTTGAGGTTATGTCACCTCATTACTTTTTAGTTCTATTTTATTTTAAAAAAATTATGCATATTAATGAAGATATTTGTAACAATCGGAGTTTTGGAGACTCAAGAGAAGTCACCGCGGTCGCGGCCCGCTGTCGCGCCACCGCGGGTGCAACTACTTTTTCCCGCGGGTGCGGCTAAACAGCAAATCGTGTTTAATTTTTTTTCTTAACCATCGGGATTATTTCTTTTTAGGAATATATCCCGATTGTTATGACGTTCTAGGGTTGTACCTCTTTTGTTTTGATCCTAAAACCTTGTAGTCCCTTTCTCTCCCGAATCGCACTTCCTTACCTTCCATCTCTTCCTTTCTTCTCAATCAATCTCTTCTCTGTAACACCCTAAGTTCAAGGAACTCGAAGCGTTACGGGGTAGGACCTCATAATTGGTTCCGACCCTAAGAGTAGCAACGACAAACGGATCTTACAGCAAGGCACAGACGAATGAAAACCAAAAATCAATATAAAACCAAAGGTTTAAACGAAAGAAAGCGTAAAATACTCGCAGCCGAGTCCAAAACAAAAGGGAAAACAACAACATAAACATAAACCCGATCCTGTCCTATAATGTACGGGAACCCCGGCTAACCACAATGTCCGAATCACTCAGCAGCATCCTGAACCTGAGGAACATCTACAACATCGGTATAAACCGTTATATAACATTCTAGATATCAGAAAGAACGTAAAGGCACAAACACAAATAAGGTAACGTAAACACATAACATGCTCTCACTCAACCGGTTATTATCTTTCATTAAGTCAATCACTACTAATTCAACTTCTTTTGTCACACGAGAATCCTTTCGAAACTCGTCTCCGCTTCCGTCTACCAACAGGATTAGATCAATATTATCCGTTACCTGCAGGCCTGGGTCGCAAGAGCACCTCCAAGTTCTCCCAATTCTGAACTGGACAAGCGGTCACCACCCGGTTATAATACACTTGGGTCAATTAAGATTATAAGGGTGAATCTTAGTCCTGTTATCCGTTATAACAATAAATAACGCAAACAAGCCAAAACACTCAATCCAATACACGGAATGGAGATAAGGAAGTCCAAGGGACTTACCTCACTCGAAGGTAAACTCAAAAAACCGCTACTTCTCAACTTTCGAAGGAAAGGATAGATGCATGCTCAAACAAGGCATCGGGAACATCATCAACATAGGGAAAGGGAAAAGAACATCATTCTCAACATGCTAGGAGAAGGATTCCTAGTCTCAAGGTTCACAAGGAACATCATCAACAACACAGCTCAAAGGCGTAAACCATTCAAAGGAATTAACAAGCCACTAACTGGCATTCACACTAATCATCTACGTCCAACCTAACATGATCTAACATAAGCAAAAGGGAAAGAATACAAGGAAGGAAGCAACTCACCAAAGACGGGAGTTACTACAGAAGAACCGCGGGGGCGGCCAGATAGAAGCGCAGGGGCGGCAACCAGGTGCAGCCGTAAGGGCGGGAAACCAAACCGCGAGGGCGGTTTCTAGGTAAATTCGTGGGGACGGAGGCTTGAACGCGCAGGGGGGATAATGGTGCATAAGCACTGTCGGATTCTCGATGACAGCAGAACCACAACAAGGTCAAGGCTGGCTTTTCTAACACTCTCACACTTCACAACTCAACCAAGGGAGCCTGTGATCGAACATCAAAGGATCATCAATGGAACGCTCTATAAGAATCAAGATTCAAACTTGATTCTTGGAGAAGAAGAAAAGAGAAAACGAAGGGAGAAACGAAACATAAGAGAATGGCATGCAGAAACTACATGAACGTGATGAAAAAACAAGAAGAGATGAACTTACACTACAAAAAAAAATTCAATTAGCGACGGCTGTTTGCGACGGCAGAAAAGGCATTTGCCGTCGCCAATAATCAACGGCGACGGCTTGGCGACGGCAAAACCGGGCGTAGCCAGAACAGGCGACGCGAAAAATTTTTGCAACGGCAAATGGCCGTCGCTAATTATTCGCGTCGCCTCTTGGCGACGGATGATATCCGTCACCAAATATTCGCGTCGGCTAAAGCCGTCGCCGTCCGGTGTGTAAGCAAACTTCGAAATTTGGTGGGAAATTTTGTATCTTTGGCAACGGCAACAAGCCGTCACAAAATTTAAATTTGGTGGGAAATTTTGTATTTTTGGCGACGGCATGGAGCCGTCGCAGATTTTAAAAATGTGTTTAAAATATTAATTTTTAGCAACGGTAACCTGCCGTGACAAAGAATTTGATGGGAAAATTCTACCACATCTTGTAAAACTATACCACAACCTGTATTATTTGAAAACATCTAAATGACTGCATCAAATTGCAACAACAATTTTTATAAACAAAAAAAGTGTATTTAACCTCCAAAATAATCAAAATAGCACGATTCGAAGTGTATATAAGTTCACAATCTGAAAGTACAAAAGCTAGATGTCCTTCATCTTTAACAAAGTGGTAATGAGGTTCACAATCACACACTTTCACGATCTAAACATCTTCTACTTGGACAAATTCTTCATCAACTGCATCATTTTCGCTAATTGGTTCCTTTTCTAATGCTACGTGATCTCCATCTCCAACAGACTTTTTTCGATGTGCACTAGTTGCAACCTATAAAATATGAAATAATAACAATAGTTTAGATGGAGAAAAATTACGGTAACGAAGTCTTATGCAAATAGATGAGCATTTACTTATTAAACATTGAATTTTTAAAGAATTTAAAGTTCTAGATTACCAAAACTAACCTGTGTAAGCAAGGAAAATTTACAAATTCACTACGTGGACTCATTGCAAAGATACCAAAAGAGGACAAGACTGTGCATTGAGGAAAATACCAGCTCCCTCAAAGATCTGTCTATAGGAAGTAAGCTCCCTGTTACAAAAACTTTTTACCAACTCTTCACGTACAGAAGGTTGTAAGGCATCAACAACTAAACAAGCATCTGAAAGTTGCTGAAGTAAATTAGCTTCCTCCATCTCCTTTCCAATACCTAAGCTGGGATAGCATCAAATCAACAGTATAATAAATCACCAGAGCAGTTTTAGAGAATTATACATGAAGAGGGATAACTAGATTAACCAATGTGGTACTGTGAAGAACACAATATCACAAAGCATTATGATGATTCATAGTCCACATTAGGTCTAATCCCTTCAAGAATTCATTAACTAAGATAAAAATTCTACAGAACTCAATCTTCAAATATTTCTTTCCTGGAACAAAATCAATTATTATAAACAACAGTTTTGTTTGGAATGGGGTGAGAGGATGCAAACTAGGTGGATGCTTCTCAAATGCTATTGTGATCATTTGTAAATGGTATACAGAGTACAGTGTCTGAGTGTCATAGTTATTATAAATAAATAGCTACTGCCTCTGATCAAGTATATAGGCATTTTAGCCTTTAAAATTTAAACAAGTATATAGGGAATATTACATCTTCTAGATGGTTGTCATTAATTTATGTTCATTTTTATTTTTTATTTTCCATCCATTGGTTATGAAGAGCGGTCATAATAATAGGTGGTAAAATTGATGAAAATTAAGTACAAAACATACTTGTTTAGTTATTTAATACTTTTAACTAAAACCGTATTGAATGTTAAAATGGCCTATATTGATCCGAAGGAGTATAATTATCATCGATGAAAAGAACAAACCTACTCCTTCGAGGAATGAATTGATGAACAAATCTTAGTCCTAATCAAGTGAGTGCTTAACACATTGTGGTCAAATTATACCTTGAAAAGTCGGAGAAAACATGAGACTTGAGGATCTGTTTAATATTCTTAAACTTCTCTCTCAGTTCTGTTATTTTAGGCACATCCCTGTAGGCTTCAAAGTGACTAGACAATTGATTCACAGCCTGTGATACATGCACAACCAGATTTCAGAAAATGTTGCATCAAGATAGGTTCTGGAACTACTGAATATAAGTGGAAAAAGAGCAAATCTTCTTTTCATGCATTAATTAAAGAGAGAAGAATGATAATCTAGCCCAATCTGATTCCCAACCTAAAAAGGAGTACACCGTCAACTAACCCAAACATCGATGAATAGAACAGAGAAAGAAACGATAAAAGCAAAAAAAATGAACAGGTAGAAAACTAAATAGGTAGACCAAATTTTGGGATTGTCAGTTACGAAAAATCTACAAAAAAATGCCTGGCAAAACATCATACCTCCAATTGAGCAGCTGCCTCCCTGTATTGCCTCTATGAAGCCATTACCTGAAGATGCTCCACAGTAGAGACTACCAACACAGAAGTATATAACATGGATGTGAACTATCCAAACACAATGAGATACGGCACTTAAATCGAAAATCACAACGTATCTAATTGGAAATTACTGTAATATATAAGGAGCAGATTATGAGAAAACTTTAGTTCCTTGTTCGTGAAAACTATAAAGAAGCTTCAACCCTGCTTATTGAGGCTGTAAGCAAGTTTCTTCTTAAAAAATTTGACAAGCAGAAGATTAAGCAAATATGACCAACATGAATTACTGGAAAGAGGTAAAGAATTATAACTCCATATTTTGGCTGTTTGATACCTCTTTTTTAATAAGGAATTGTACTTTAAGAGGAACCTGGAAGCATGAATAGAAAAGAAAAAAAAATTACCGAGCATAGTGAGGCGATGAAGAGTATTAATTGTGGTTGTTATGTGCTTCTTTGCAAAATCTAACTTCTTAATGTCACGGCAGATTTCCTGAACCATTGTTTCACTTTGCTCAACCTTGGTCTTTATTTCCCGGATCTTATACATCAGTTCCTATTTTTCAGTAATTGGATAATAAAAATGGAAACAACTTAAATCCAGAAAAATGCTTGAGCATAATAAAAGGACCAGCACTGTGTTCTATGGAAAATGAAGATGAAGAAAATAAGAACATAGTTTGGAGATACAAACCTCCACTGCACTTGTAGCAGCAGCTACATCTTCTTTAGCTTTGGTACCTGAATTACTCTAAATTACAGAGGTTAGCGAAGGAGAGACATTCTTGAACAAGAAAAGCCTCTTGATATTTAGAAAAAATAATCTAATTAAGAAAAGAGTAGCCCGTAAAGGCTTTTAACTGTCACAACTCACAAGCACCATAAGCATGCAACTGAAAGAACGGTAAGAAGATTCAGCACATTCAGCTAAATAGCATTAAGTGTCACTTGAATGAATTAACAGTCTCCTTTCAATCTTCCACGTTATTTCTCAAGATTAAAACTGAAAAGATTATAGAATTACATATCAATTTCCATCCCTGTGAAGTTAATCAAATCCTAAAACTAGCTGACCTCATATCAATAAATAAAGGTTATTCCTTGCTACAAATCGGGAAGAAAACCATAGTTTGTTGCATACTGGCGCAACAATGACAAAACATCAAAAAAAAGGGATCCGAGATTAAACTTCATAGATCTAAAAGCGCATTTACTTATGCTCTGTGTTCATCATTCAATTGAGTCAAAGCAGTTCACCACCTTAATATCGTTCGTTTAATTGTAAATTTTGATTATACGTCATAGATCTACAATAATCCAGAAATATAACTCTGATGTTTAAGGACTAATTTAATCAACTCATGAATAATGTTAACCAGGAACAGGATTGTAACAATGTGACGTTATCTGCAAATGGCAACAATTCATGTCTTAACATTAAATTCTATTTTCTCCATAACCACAATAGGATATTATTTTCTTGGCCCAAAGGAAAGCAAGCTCCATATTATGGGCATTCTTTTCTAGATAACCCAAACATAACCTACCTGGATATTGAGAGATTGAAATAGCGGTATCCAAGCAAACACAGCAAGAGAACACCAACATAGAATGCCAAAATATAGGGAAATACAACCATCTAATACTCAAAAACTAAGGCACCAACCCCAAAAGTACTGTGAAAATTATATTTATACCTAGAGTATCTGGAGACACTGAAAGTAGGCAAAAGAACACTAAACAGAGAATGCCAAAACAAAGAGGAACACAAAAATCGAAAACTGAAAATCTAAAAGCGCCACCCCCATTATCAATGTTTCTTTACTGTTCTTTTTCATGGTTTTTTGTATTTTTTTAGTTGGCATGATGATATGTGAAAAGCATATCCCATTTACCATAAAGGGAACCTTTTGCTCATGTACCCAAAAAAAAACCCACCTAAAGTTCAAGTTTCAGAGAAGAATCTCTATGACTATGAACCCCAAACAAAAACAACACAAACATTCAAGGTATGCCCATACTGATTCATTGTGCTACTGTACTTCAGGAAATCAGTCTACTCCTCAATATCTCTTCAAATGATTAAAAAATTGCATTTCACATAGCATCATGATTTCCTGAACATAAATGTTTTCTCCAAGTACTTCTGAAATTTAAGCGAGATGAAGGATAATCAAGAGATAACTCAGGAACATATATTTCAAATTCTCTAAAGTCTAAACACAACAACGCTACCATAAACCAATTATACGTTGTTAATCCAACTCGCAAACAAAAAGAGGTTCGGAAATCAACAACAACAACAATAGAATTCCAGTTCAGTGAAAACAAACTAGCAAATCCACAAAATAGAAACGACAAATTGATTAGCTGATGATACAAAGCTCGAAAAGAAAATTTCCATCATTCATTTCAATATCGTAAATCAAACTTCGGCACGAGATTATAACTCTGATGTTTAAGGACTAATTTAATCAACTCATGAATAATGTTAACCAGGAATATAGGATGGTATGGTACTCGAGACTGCGAGAGAGGAGCGTACCTGAGGCTGAGAGAGATCGGGAAATGCTTGGAGTCGTCTTCGTCGGCCGACCGCTGATCTCCCCTAGTCTTCGCCAAACACCAGTCGCCGTCTCGCCGAAGTGTCGTTTGTTCCCAGTTAACAAATTCCAAAACCTAATGTTGAGTATCGGGTGATGAGGTGAGGGAGTGGGCTTTTTTAAAAAACTTTTATTATTATTATTATTATTATTATTATTATTATTATTATTATTATTATTATTATTATTATTATTACGATTTTTATTATTATTATTATTGTCATTATTATTATTATCATCATCATCATCATCAGTAGTAAATGAGCTTTTGCGAGCCGCTCGTATTCGGGTCGTTACGAGCTCAATAGCATACTCGTATTCAGGTCGTTTTATAATATGAGCGAGCCAAAAACGAGCTTTTGGCGAGCCGAGTCGAGAAGAACAAGATGGAAAAGTATGATGAAAAACAAGTAAAAAAAAGTTGTTAAATAGGACATCAAATTAAAGGAGATTAAGTTGGACATCAAACTGGAATTCCCGAGAAGTGATTGTCGGCTTCTTGGTAACGATGACGGAGAATAAACACAACACGGAGGAGAGTAGAAGATGGTGGCGAGTAGAGGGTGGTGTCAATCGATTCCAACTATAATTTCGTAATCGATACTTTGGGCGAGGGTTTTTTGAGAAGAGTAGAGTACGGTTTCAATTGATTCCAACAATAATTTCGTAATCGATACTTAGGGCGAGGGTTTTTGGAGAAGAGTAAAGGACTAATCAACAAGGTGGAGAGTTGAGGACGGTGTTAGTCGATTCTAACTGTAATTTCGTCCGTAATCAATACTTTTGGAGAGGGTTCTTGGAGACAAACAAGGAAGACAGTTTATCGTCTCTTCGATGAGATGATTTTTGTTAAGGTTTTTTTAAAGGATTTTTAACAAGCTGTCATTATTAGGAAATAATTGCAAAATTTTATTGATGGAAGGTTTTTGGAGATAAAATTTTAAAATTTATAGGGAATTTTAATTATTTTGAAAGAAAAGAAAATTAATTATATTATTTTTTAACGTTTTTTACCCCAATATTTCATATGGCGCCAAATAATATGGTTGTTGGCGTTGGCAACATAACCGTCGCCAAAGGTACCTTGTATTAGCCACGGTAAAGATTAGCCGACGCCAATTACAAGACTATTAGCGACGGTCGTATACCGCCGACGCAAATAATTGGAATTTTTTGCCACGCTGATGTTGTCGTTGCTAAATAAAGACCAACGGCGACGGCAAACCCCTGCCGTCGCCAACAAGCGTGGCCAATTGAATTATTTTTTGTAGTGTTACACGTTCAGCAAGATCACAGGAAGCAAGGGTGACGGCTGCAACTCTCAAGGGTTGAAGAAACGTAAGCAAACGGACGGAAAAACGGGAAGAAGGCGGGATTATATAGGGAAGGGTTGGAAAAAAGAAGGAAGGACGTTTTAGGGTTAGGAATAAGATAGGTGTTCGCTCCAAAAGGTGTGTGCAAGCTTTAAATTTATAACCGAGGAAATATGCTTAAAACAAGGATGTGAACCCGCAGTGTACGGGTCAATTGTGATAAAAGCAAGAAATTCTAAGGGTCGAACACAGGGACTTAGGCAAAACCAAGCAGAGAATCGGTTGTCAAATAATGCAATCAACAAAAGCAATCAAAGATGATATAAGTCAAATAAGAGAAAGTGCGGATTCTAGAGATCAAAGCATCCGGTTGTGGTTAAAAATCAAGATCTAAGGATATAGTGGACAAAGCTGAGATTTTTGCAAGGGAAGGTGTTTCTAAGATCGGAGTAGATCACCGGGTAAGTCTCACTACTCACTATCCCAAACCATAATTCCTATTACCGGGTAAGTCGCAAGGAACTAAGGTAGAGAACTAAAACCTCAAACTAACACACCAACCAAGTGGATAGAATCAACCTTTACCGGGTAAGTCTCAGACTAACTCTCAAGATTGGAATGGAAGCACACTCAAACCCCAATAAAGGATAAACCTTTATTACCTATCGCTTATGATCTTAGGTAAACAAGCAAAGGAATCACCGGGTAAGTCTCATCCTAGGCTTGCATTGAACCAAGAAAGGATTAACAAGGATAGGGTTTGGCAAACTGGATCTTAACTCGGATTTGGATCAGGGAAATGTTCACCTCGGTCAGATAGAATCCACCCCGGCCGAGGTGTTCATCGGCTGAGCGAGATGTTCGTCGGTTAAGATAAAGACTCGAGCTTTCAGGGTCCGGCTGGGATTAAGATCATTCTATCATCGTCTTTTCCACAACCTTCAGTCAATCACCCTAGAATCGCAAAAGAAACTTAGCCAACAATCATCATGATAACAACAATCAACTTTATAAAGAAAGAACCAATTATCAAACAAGAAGACTTTAATGAAAAGACTTCAATAACTGAATCCAATATGTGATAAATAAGTGTTTTCAAGTCACAAATCAACAAGAACAACCAACCAAAAGTAGCCTAGAGAAATCTCACAAAACTCCTTCAAAGGCTAACTTCAACAAGGAATCCTTCCTTCTTCTTTCAATCCGAAGGGAAATCTTCTGCAACTGCAGGACTTTTGATGCTGTGAATACTAGGTATTCAGCTTTCAAGCATAAGCATGGATTGAATTTGTGGAAAATTCAACCCTTTATACAGGAAAATTATCTTCCAAAGATAAAATATCTTAAAAGATATTTTCCTATAAAATATATCCAAATAAATCAGCTGAATATATTTTCTTCCTTAAAGAAATCCAGCCTAAAAATAAGATATCTTCTTTCCATAATTGAAAGATCTCAGCCATAAAATATATCTCCTCGCCGGCGACAGGGTGTTCACCTCGGTCGGGGCACTCCTTAAAATCACCTCGGTCGAGGTGGTACTGTAGCTAACCGAGGTGACTCTGAACTGAATGTTAAATCTCTCAAATCTGGTCCAAAGTAAATCTCTAATCCATTTTCATGCTTCCTGAGTTCCTCCTTAAACTCCTGAATGTAGCTCCAATGACTCCTTAACTCCCTTAGCTCCATTTTAGTCCAAAACGTGCCGTTTTACCTATGATTACAACGAAACTAGGTCTAGACCTCGATTCCCGCAAAGGTAGATGAAATAGCAATATAATCACAGAATGTATGCTCATACATGTAGTTTTATGAAGATAAAACGTCTAAACCGGTCTCAAAACATAGACTATAATACATGCTATCAATAGGAAGGACGGCTCATAAGATAGAAGATCGGATCTTCTATTTATGGAAAGAAGATAAAATGAACGGAAACAAATCGGGCGCGATTTGTTGCAAATCCGCAGGGGCGGCCCCTTGTCACCGAAGGGGGCGGTGACAAACACTCTTTCCGCTGGAGCAACCTTCTTCACCACAGGGGCGGTGAAGGTAGAAATTGGGGTCTTACATAAGATCCCCCTAAAAAGAAGTTTCGTCCCAAAACTTGCAACAGCCCGAAATAACACATAACAACAACGCAAAAACACTGAACATAGCTCATATATTCTCACTCGGGGCACGTAACTCAAAACATCGCAAAAGCACATGTAACTTAACAAAGGAGAAACTGAAACAAACACTATCCTAAAGGTGCAACAAGCTTAGCATAAAACTTCGGATAGTTCTTCTGAATACTATCCTTTGTCTCCCAATTTGCCTTCTCATCTCTTCACATCGACCAATGAATCTTCATCATCGGTATGTCCTTCGAACGCAAGTGTCTCGTACTACGCTCTAAGACAGCTATCGGGTGCTCAATGAACGTGTGGTCTGGCTCGATCACTAGATCCTCATGACTGACGATGTATCTCGGGTCTGGTATGTACTCCCATAACTGAGACATATGGAAGACAGGGTGAAAACCCTCAAGCCTCGGTGGCATAGCAAGTCTGTATGTTGTCTCTCCAACTCCCTCCACAATCTCGAAAGGTCCGACGTATTTGGGACTTAGCTTCCCCTTGACACCGAAACATCTGACGCCTCGTACGGGGATACTCTCAACCAAACCTGAGCTCCAACTTTGAACTTCAGAGGTATGCGCCTCTTATCTACATAAGATTTTGTCGACTCTGCGCTGCTAACATCCGTGCTACTCGAGCCATGTCTTCCTGAATCTACTCAAGTGCTATTCCGCTAGCACTACATGGCTCGTCCCAACACAATGGTGTACGGCATCTCTATCCGTATAGAGCCTCATAAGGAGTCATCCTGATTGATGTGTGCCAACTTTTGTTATACGAAAACTCCACTAAGGGAAGGTGATCTGGCAACACATGTCCCAAGTCTAACATGCAGGCTCTCAGCATATCCTTCAGAGTCTGGATGGTCCACTCTGACTGACCATCGGTCAGAGGATGGTAAGTAGTAGTGAATTGCAAACTCGTACCTAGGACGGGATGCACTTGCTGCAAAAATCTCGAGGTGAACCGTCCGTCTCTATCAAAGACTATAATCCTAGGTACCCCATGAAGTCTCACTATTTGTCTAGTGAACTCCTCTGCCAATCGACTTATCGGCCATCTTTCCTTGATAGGAATAAAATGTGCGGTCTTCGTCAGTTGATCTACTTTCACCTAGATAGCATCAAAGCCTCGACTCGGTCCCAAACCGGTCACAAAATCCATAGAGATGTCCTCCCACTTCCAATGAGGGACAAGAATTGGGTGTAGCTCTCCACCTGGTCTGTGATGCTCAATCTTGATATATTGACAAGTCGCACACTGAGCTACATATCTCATGACATTTGGCTCTAAACCTCCCCACTAGAAAGAGCGTCTGATATCGTGGTACATCTTACTCGCACCGGGGTGCACTGAGTAAGGTGAAGAGTGAGCCTCATGTAGGATCCTTTATCTCAACTCTCGATCGGAAGGCACACATACACGCTCCTGGCGTCTCAAGATCCCGTCGGCACCAACTGCAAATTATGGTGCCTCTCCTCGAGACATCCGGTCTCGGATTTGTGCCAAAGCTGGGCAACTCTCATGCTTTTGTCGGATTTCAACCAATAAATCAAGTACAATCTCCAAGGTGGAAAACTGGTTATCCGAATCCGGGAAGTGGATATCCATCTCTAGCCATGTCAAATCTTGTTGTAACTGTGGCTGAGCTGTCAGCCTAGCGATCGACATCTCCCGAAGAGTCTTCCTACTAAGGGCATCTGCTACCACATTCGCCTTCCCCGGGTGGTATAAGATCTCAAGGTCGAAGTCCTTGATCAACTTAAACCATCTCCTCTAGCGGTTATTCAACTCCCGCTGAGTGAATATGTACTTCAGACTCTTGTGGTTTGTGAATATCTAACACGTGGCTCCGTACAGGTAATTCCTCCAAACTTTGAAAGCGTGAACCACAGTAGCCAACTCAAGTTCATGGGTAGGGTAATTCTCCTCGTAAGTCTTAAGTTGTCTAGACGCGTAAGCAATCACCTTACCCCTCTACATCATAACACATCCCAAGCCCAGCTTGGATGCGTCGTTGTTAACCACGAAGTCGTCAATGCCCTCTGGGTGAGCTAGGGAGTAGAGGTCAACCTCTTCTTCAACTCCTTAAATCTCTATAGGAACGGCTCGGACCATACGAACCTCGTAGACTTCCGTAGCAAGAAAGTGAGCGGTCGGGCGATAACTGAAAAGCCCTCAACAAAACGCCGGTAGTAGCCCGCCAATCCTAAGAAGTTGCGTACCTCCTTGACATTCTTATGAGGTGGCCAAGATGTTACTGACTCGATCTTCGCCGGATCTACCTTGATCCCTTACGTTGAAACGATATGACCAATGAATGCCACCTCGGGCATCCAAAACTCTCACTTAGAGAGCTTGGCGTAAAGCTCTTTGTCCTGTAAGACTTGAAGAACGATCCTTCAGTGTCTTGCATGCTCCTCTCTGCTGCGAGAATAAACCACAATGTCATCTATGAAGACAACTACAAACTTTTCTAGGAAGTCGATGAAGATGTTGTTCATCAACTCCATGAAGACTGCGGGCGCATTCGTAAGCCCGAAGACATCACTACAAACTTATAGTGTCCATATCTGGTCCGAAATGCCGTCTTGGCTATGTCATGCTCTCTCACCCTTAGCTGGTTGTTAGCATGAATTATGACGATATTTTAGGCACTTATTTTAGTTTTTTTTCCCTCTTTTATGTGCACATGGATATGAGTTTGAAGCATTTGTGATCTCTTTCACCCACTTTGTCGATATAGAGATCTACACTAGCTTCGTTTTGTTTATAGGTGAATAAAGGCTTGAATTGGAGCAAAATATGGTAGGAAGGGAGTATTTGATCAAGCTAGATGTCAAGGAGATGCTTCGGAGGAGTTAAGGAAGAAGAATGAGTGAAGAACATCACGAAACAAAGACTTTCACAAAGGATTTGAAGTTCCATGCCCTAAATTACGGCCGTAGATTTGGCCTTGGTTCATAAAGTGATTTTGGAGGACATCAGAGAGTTCCACGCCCAAAACCACGGGCGTGGAAAGTTATGAGACCGTGATTTCCATGACGAAAGTGACTTATCATAATTGCCACGTCATTGACGGTTATTGGGATTTTCTCGTAACCTTGTTTTGTCCTATAAAAAGGCTCAAGAAGGGAGTTTTGAGGACGGACGCCTAGGGCTTTATCTCGCACTTGCTTACTTTCGGAGTTGGAGATTTTCGGAGGGTGGCTTGTGAAAGACGTGATTTGAAGATTGCGTACTTTGGAGATTCTCTTAGGGTTTGATTTCGGAGACGGATTGACACTCCGCTCTTTATTATTCCCTGAGATTACTATGAGGATTCTTGTTCCATATTCTGAATTCATTAAACATACTACTTCGGTTTGTGGATTTGAGATTGAATTTGATTGGTTATTGAGTTTTCGAGGGTTTTCATCTTTCTCTCTTTTATATTTGATTATTGATTCAATGATAATGATTGTTAGCTAAAACCCTTTAGCAATTCTAAGATGAAGGGTTGATAGTTGTGGCTTAGATGATGATAGACCGATCGTAAACAGATTGGACCCTGAGAGTGTGAGAAACTTCGTCGACACCCTAAATTAAGGGTTGTTCTTGAGTTCCATGGCCGTGGAATCTCAAGATCTGGCCGTGATTTTTTATGTTTTACGACCATTGCTTTTGCTTTAATCCAAAGTTAAAGACTTGCACTAACCTAGCCTTGGCTTGCCTTTCCTAGATAGTAGTGAGACTCAACATCCTCTATTTCGGTTTCGAGTGTCACAACCTTAACCGTTTTAATTTGTCTTTGATCCTTTGGGTTTGGGCTTGGGTATTTGAGATTAATTCTTTCCTTTTGATCCTTTCTATATTGCAGCCTCAACAACCTTTATACAGAGAGTCTTTGGGTTAGACATATAAGGTTTTGGAACTTCACCGTACTCAACCTTACCTTAGTTATACCTTTGCAATCTCAACTCTGTCCTTACATCTTTAGTATATCTTGAATTGATTGCCATAATTTGACACCTGGATCTTTAGGGTTGTTGTTTTCCCAATATTTGCAAAGCTTCTACATTTTTGATTGCTCGATTATTCGAAACTCAATTTGACTCACCAAATCCCTGAGTTCGATACTCTGGAATACTTGCTTAACTACACCGATCCATACACTGCGGGTTCGCTTGCTTTTATTTCAGTTTATAAATTTAAAACTTATTTACACGCACGTTTAGAGGCGAACACTAGTGATATCCGGATCTCATATCGATCTTTGAAAACACTGAATCTCCATGCAACTGATCCAAAAGATCGTCGATATGGGGCAATGGGTACATATTCTTGATCGTCACCTTGTTAAGCTCTCGGTAGTCGATACATAGCCTCATTGACCCATCCTTCTTCTTGACGAAGAGTGCTGGTGTGCCCCAAGGAGATACACTAGGGTGGATGAAGCCCTTCTCTGCTAAATCCTCAAGCTGCTTCTTCAACTCAAGCATCTCAATAGGCGTCATACGATAAGGAGCCTTAGAGATCAGTCTCGTACCGTGCTCTAAGTCAATGCCAAAGTATGTACTCCTTTGTGGAGGCAAACTTGATGGCTCTCCAAAGACGTCGGTAAACTCACAAGCTACTGGGATTTCCTCAAAAGTTGGACTAGTACTATCCTTCATGGTATAGCACCAGAAAGCCTCACAACCCTGTTCGATAAGTCTCGCAGCTTGGACTACGTTGATGACTGTACCGGTCTCCACATGGCCTGCATTTGTAGTTACCGTCACTGTCCTCTAGCTGATGTCCAAAACTGCCCGATGTCGATCCATCCAATCCATACCCAGAATAACTTCTTCATGTACTAAGTACATGACAAAGAAGTCAGTTGACCAATCGCGACCTCCCAATCTAATAGGGCAATCGCAAACCTCTCGGGTACCTCTAAACTTATCCCCATCGGGTAATCCTATAAAGAAGGGTCTACCTTCTACGGTAACTAAGGTCAATCTATCTACACGTGCATTAGATTTAAAAGAATGCATAGCACGGGTATCGAAAAGAACTCTCACAGGAAAACCATTAATATGAATGGTACTTGTGGTTGTGGGCGATGTCGGCTCTACAACACTCCTCAGCTCATAAACTCTAGCTGAGGCGCCTTCGGTGTCAGACGTACCACCTCTTCGTCTTCTGCTCTGACGGCATAACGCAACTCTATGTATGGACATGCCACAAGAAAATCAAGTCACTGCAGGCTTCTCGCAATCTGCTCGGATGTGTCCTACACCTCCGCAGTTATGACACTATCGTCCTTTGTCAAAACTCCGTATCGTCTGCGAGATCCCATGCTCGAATCCTGAAGCTCCAATTCCATCAGTGGCTGGTCCAGTCTTCTGTCTCTTTGCAAGACCTCTTGCCTGAAGAGCTCTCCTGGGATCCGGTCGATTCTTGAGCATGCTTCTTATCGACTCCAAAGCTGAAACCATGTGGTCTAGCCAAATCTCAACTTCTGAACTGGCTCCTTCTTAAGCTCTGCCGTCCTCAATTGATCTCATGGGTACTGGCGGTGTTGGTGCAGGTCCTCCAATCTTGATAGCTTCTTCAACTTTCTGCAAATAGTCGCGATATGCAGATACTCCGATGGTCACTTGACCGGACTCAATCGTCTGTGCTCTTTGTGCTCCGGACTTCTCGATAGTCCCGTTCCCTGCTTTGGGAAAAGTTCTCTCAGCAACTCCTTCAATGAACGCCTTAGCGATAGGCGGATCAACGATAGGGGCTTGGCCCTGACCTCTAGCTAGTGGAGGTCCTTCTACACGTCTCCGTCTATGGACTACAAGTGGAAGAGGTGGTTGACCCCTTCCTCGCCCTATAGCAGAGGTAGCTCTAGTACACGTCATCTACTATAAGGATAGATATATAAGGCTATATATATAAGGTCACACTACAACTAAAGTAGAAATCCAAGAAAAGCACATAAAGGCCCGTTGTTCGCTCCAAACGGTGTGTGCAAGCTTTAAATTTATAACCCTAGACGTAAGCTTAAAACAAGGATGCGAACCCGCAGTGTACGGATCAATTGTAGTAAAAAGCAAGGAATTCCAGGGGTCAATCACAGGGACTTAGTGAAACAAAGTCCAATCACGGTATGCTTATGTAAATACTAACCACAAGAGCAATTAAAACAATCAAAGATGAATAAGAAGTCAATAAAGGAAATATGCGATTCTAGGGATTAAAGCATCTAGTTGTGGTTCCAACTCAAGATCTAAAGATAAGCGGACAAAGCTGAAGTTTTTGCATGGGGAAGGTGTTACTATGGTGGAATAGATCACCGGGTAAGTCTTACTACTCACTAATCCCAAACCGTAACTCCTATTACCGGGTAAGTCTCAAGGAATCAAGATAAAGAACTATATCCTCAAACTAACACACCATCTAAGGGAATAGAATCAACCTTTACCGGGTAAGTCTCAAGCTAACTCACAAAGATGGGATGGAAGCACACTCAAACCCCAATAAAGGATAAACCTTTATTACCTACACTTATGATCGTTGGTACACAAACAAAGGAATTACCGGGTAAGTCTCATCCTAAGCTTGCGTTGAACCAGTAAAGGTGTAATAAGAATAGGATTTGGCAAACTCTAACACTTAACTCTCAGTTTCGGATCAGATAAGTCACCTCGGTCAGCCAAATTCCACCCCGGCCGAGATGTTCATCGACTGAACGAGATGCTTAGGGTTAAGGTAAAGACTCGAACTTTCAGGGTCCTACTGTGATTAAGATCATTCTATCATTGTTTTCCCCACAACTTTCAGCCAATCACCCTAGAATCACACAAAGAAATTAGCCACTCATCATCATGAAAGCAATAATCAAATGCATGGGAAGAAGGTGAATATTTGAACAAGAAGAATTTAATGAAATACTTCAATAACTGAATCAAATATCACAACAAAAGCGTTCCTTGGATATAAATCCAACAAGCAAGACAACAAGGAAGAGAATCTAAGGTAATCTTACAAGAAAACCTTCAAAAGCTATGAGAGCTACAATCTTCAATCTTCCTTCAACCTTAAAAAAGGTTCTTCAAATCTCCAACTGGAGTATGGTTGCAGCGATGTATGCTGGATCTCGCAGCCTTCAATGGTGTATAACGTGCTAAGCGGCTCTCCAACTCTATGCCGGCTCATGGATTTGTGGAAATCCAACCCTTTTTATAGGAAAATAACCCTCCAAAGATAAGATATCTTAGAAAGATCTCTTCCCATAAAAATAGGTAAAATATAAGATCTAGTATATCTTCTTCCTTCCAGGAGCAAAGCCCAAAAAATATAAGATCACTTTCCAAAGATAAAAGATCTCAGCCAAGAATAAAATATCCTCGCCGCGTCTTAGGTATTCGCCTCGGTCGAGTCGACTTCCCTGGATCACCTCGGTCGAGATAAATCTGTAGTCAACCGAGGTGAGTCATAACTGAATGTGAAATCTCTCAAAACTGGTCCAAAGTGAATCTCAAATCCATGGCTATGCTTCCTGGATGGTTCCTTATGTTCCTCAATGTAGCTCCAATGACTCCATAGCTCCTTTTGCTCCTTTTTTATGCAAAACGTGCCATTTTACCTACGATTACAACAAAACTAGGTGTAGACCTCGATTCCCGCAAAGGTAGATGAAATGGTAATATAATCACATAATATACATACAAACATGCAGATTTATGAAAGATAAAACGTCTAAACAAACCCTAAAATATAGACTATAATTCATGCTATCAAAATACCCCATACTTAGCCCTTGCTTGTCCCCAAGCAAGTTCCGCATATAAAAGACAAGATAGAATGGATTTTAAGTCAATAAAATCAATGGAAAGTCTTTCAAAAACATTTTTATGGTGTGCTACAATCATAGATCACTCTAAGAGAATACTTCATGGAATTTAAAATCAAAATATGATCAAAACATTTTATAAATATAGAAAAGTTGATCATCTTTGTATAAAATCATAGAATGCATAATAAATCATAATTATCAAAATTAATCATGTATAATCCAGTTTAAACCACTAAGTCAATCAACAAGCTCAAGGTCTCAAGGGCTTCCCAAAAGAAAGGTCAAGAAACGTGTAGGGTAGGGATGTATGTAAGGTAATGTGGTGCTAGAATCCGGGAAAATGATGAACTTCACTTCACTTTGACTTGCAACATCTTCCACCAATAAGCTTTGCTTATTTCACACTTTTTCTTTTTTCTTTACTTTTTGGGATGCATGGACAGAGGTGCACAATAACCGAAGCCAAGGAAATCCGCAATCATCAATTCCTTGAGATGCATCAAACCCTTGATGCACATACCATGACCCGTTAGGAATATCGCTCAATCCAACTTTGGCAAGACACAAACACCCGGCTATGTGAATGGTGCCGAGTTACTCATCTTCATGATTGACTTCCCCAAACCTAAGATTACTTTCTAACACTTTCACTTCCAGCCAACTTCTCAACTTTACTTCACTTGCTTTCACCACTTCGCTTGCTTCCAAATTCCCGGATAGGTAAAGGGAGGCAGAATGTATATGAGGGGCTAAGCATGATCAAGAAGAAGAAGAGAGAAGAATGAATTGCCTTGGTCTTTCCAGGAAGAAAGTGAGAGAACTCATAATGTGGTGCCAACCTTCAAATTCAACATAATTTAGATAAAAACAAAGTATTAAACATGCCAATAATTTCAAACAAAGCATTTAGCAACTTAAACATATTATAAAACCTTTCAAACACATAAAGAATTTCAAACCAGTCAGTAAACAAGATCTTCACTGAGGTCATATCCAGATAAGAAGCACAAAAATCATTTCGAAAACTCTCAGTTAACCCATCTCGGTCGAGGTGTTCTTAGGTCAACCGAGGTGAAATACCTCGTTCGGCCAGAACTGCCCCGGTCGAGGTCCAAAAAAAAAATTTTTTTTAAATCATTTTTTTCAGTTTCGACGTTTTTCTCAATCAAATAACCTGTAAGTATGCATGCAATCTCAATAAACATATAGAAGCAAAAGTGAAGCATAAAATATCAATATCCGGTCGAGTGAAGTCATACATCAAATGTCAAATAATACATCACATAAACACCCCATACTTGGGACACACTGTCCCAATGGGTCAAAATAAGTCTAAAGGATAAAAATACTCACCGGATAATAAGCTGAACTACATAAAAAATAATAAAGAAAATCCTGCAGCTCTCAGTAGTCATGATCCGGTGGTGGTGGTGGTGGCACGTACGGATACTGGGTCGGGTCGAACGGATACCCCATGACGTGCTCAAACTGAATATGGGCCATCATGTGCTGGTAGTGTTGCCGCTCTTGCATCTCGCGGATATCCAATGACAAAGCAGCATATGAATCAATAACCTGATCCGTCAAGTCATCGATCCGTCTGTGAGCATCTGGATCCCTGTGTCGGCGTGTCCTACGCCTAGCAGGTCTCACTGGAGAAGTAGCAGGTGCAGGCTCAATGTCCTCCTCATCCAGATCTATAACTAGTGGTGCGCTCGTCCCTGCAGTATCTGTCCCAGTATCCATCGGGACTCCACCCTCTCTCTCATCAATCGTCTCCTCATCATCTGCCTCCTCCTCAGCTGGGGCAGCTGCTGCCTCTCTGTAATCCTCCATCAGTGGAGCCCAAGCGGTCTGCCAATACTGAGGGTCATAAACAGAAAACTGGGCAGACCACCTGATCCCCTGTGGCGCAGTCAGCTCCCACGGCATAGCCACGTACGGAGTAGTCAGACCTCGGGGAACTAGAATCCGTTGAGTGATCATCTCCTGCAGCCCAAGCGGCTTGGCAGCCGCCACCATCGTGCAAGCACTGAGATCCATGTCCTGATAGCTAGCTATATGGGTGACAAGCCCTCCACAGCAGATGTCTCCCTTCGCTTTGGCCTTGATCTTGTGCAGATCCTCTACCAACATCAAGCCAAAGTCCGGGATACCTCCAGTAACCATGCAATACAAACTGAAAAGCTCTCCCTGTCGGATCTTCTGGGGCATCTCAGTACGCGCCAGAAGTGTCTCGCTGAATATCCGGTGGGCTAACCTAAAGGCTAAATGGAAGATGACCTTCTCCCTGGAATCTCCAGGGCGCCATCTATCTGCATGCTCAACAATATGGGCAATCTGCCCCCAAAACTCCCTAGCTACTGATCGGGACGGGAAGTCAACAGCTGTGGGCTTCGGAAAGCCAAAAATATCTCTCCAGTACTCGAGTGGCACTAAGAAGTTCCGGTTCATCAACCGGTACTTCACAGACTGCTTTGTCGGAAGGTAGGTGAAGGAGCTAACAAACTCTAAGGTCGGCTCCAAATAGGCTGGGGACCGGATCTCAGTAAACTGATCCAGCCCAACTGTAGAAATCATCCTCATAAGGTCTCCGTCTACCTGGAGGCAATCAAAAGCAGACACGTCCAGGAAGCGTGGTGCAATCACTGGACGGCCAGAAATACGGTCGTAATCGACCTGGTGTCGCTCATGGATCACCGGTCGATATGGTCGGGAAGAAGAGGAAGAAGGGGAAGGTGAGGATCTATCCCTAAGGACAAGGCGTCGGTCAGAACTCATTTTCAATTCAGTCACTGTCAGGTCACCTCGGTCAACTGACAACACTCAAGAATCACCTCGGCCGAGGCACAGCTCGACTGGACCGAGGCGGAAAACTGGGTTCTAATTCCTTCTGAAAATTCAGTTTTTTTCCCCCAAAGTCACTACAATTGCTTCCTATGGGGTACTTAAGCCTTTCCTCAGCAAATGCAAGGGCAACCAAAGCCCAAATCGAAACGAAAAAGCGAGGTAGGGTTTCGGTTCTATTTTTACCTCGTTCGGCCGAATCGGTTCGATTCTCTTGCAGATCGATGTTGCACTGGGATCTTCTAAGTCTTAATCGCAGTTTGGAGACAGAAATCATCGAAAACGAGCGAGAATCGGAGAAACGAGGTGAAACTGTCTTCGCGGTTGATAACACGATTTATGACTTAGTTTTAGGTAATCATTTAGATAGATTTATCACTCATTCATGCATGGTTTAGCACTAGTTCACGACGTTTTGCACTCAATTCATGTATTTTGTCGAGATAGACGTCTACACGGACTTGTGCGTGTTTTATAGGTATTTCGGGAGATTTAGGAGCTAAAACGATACGTTTGAGGATCGTTCATCTAGATGACACACCCTCGGACTCATTAGGACACAAGCTAAAGGCTAAAGAGGACTCATGGAACCTTGCCAACACAAGCCATGCACCAAATCGAAGCTTAATGATCAAAGGCAATGCTGAAGCACAGAATCACGGTTCTCTGACACTCCACGGCCGTGGAATCACCCGTGGATTTTGCCAGATTCTTGTGACAGCTGTGCCACGACTCTCATGGCCAGCTCATGCAAAATTTGTTATAAAAGTGGTCCTTCATTGGCTGAGAAGGGAATCTTGGAGCAGCTCTCCATTATCCAAAAATCTTCCAATCAAAAATACTCTCTCAACAAGAAGTCTTTCTAGGAAGGAAAGTGCCAAAAAGGAAGAGGAGGAGCTCCATTGAAGAGGAGAAGAAGAACACACACCATTACCACACCTTGATCGTTTTTGTAGTGAAGGATTCCGGATTCTATTTCTAGAGTTGTATGAACCATTTGAACCTTCTTTAAGAAGGATTGTGAGTTACTCTAATTCTATTTTCAGCTTTGTTTTGTTTTAGTTCACTTGTTCATCTCTTTTTCTTCATTATCTTGCAAATGGATGTCATGATTTTATGTTTGATTGTTTCGATTTCTATTATGAATGTTATAGGCTAAATAGATGTGGTTCTAGGTTGAGGAAAGGATGGTTATGGCTAGGACTATGATAGGATGAACTTAGATTTGCCTTTGGATGACTTGTATGCATAAACGTAGCTGCTGTTAGGAATCACGGGTAGTTCTTGCCAAACCAAGGCCGTGGAAAGGTAGAACAAACCGTGATCTTACCTGATTCGATGGATCTAGCCTTAGATTGTTAGAATATTGAAACCCTAAGTGTTTGTTGAGTTAAATCTATCCTAGGGTAACCTGGTGTTAGCAACTAAGTGTTAGGAGAGACTTACCCGGTAATCCTTGCTCTTAGATCTTAAGATGACAAACCCTAGGTAGTGGTGAGCCTCATAAACCGCCATTGGATTAAGTGTGCTAGGATGGTTGTTTAGAACTAACCCTTCCGAGACTTACCCGGTAAGGATAGGTTAGATTTCTAGGTAACAATCCGGTTGTGTGGAATTCCTATCCTTAGGTTCTTAGAGACTTACCCGGTAATGAGACCTTAGGAGTGGACTAGTGGACCATGAGACCTACCCGGTAATTGATCCCAATCCAGAAACACTTAACCCCAACATATCATAGTTAATCCAAGGAAAGAATAGATAGCTTGAGTCCTATGCCATAATCGGAATTTCCAACCCCTAGAATCCATTTCTCTCTTTTGATTCATATCTCTTGTTTAGCTTGTTTCTTTGTGTTGACTCGTTAGCTTAGTTGATTGCTTACTTTTGCATGAATTGTGATCCTTGATTGATCACCTAAAAACCAACCAAAAACAATTGAGATTTTCATTTCTTTATTTCTTTCTTTTCTTAACCTAGATCTTCACTAAACTCTATCATAAACCGAATCAATCTCACCTTAGTCTTTGTGTTCGACCTCGGAATACTATCCCTACTACAAACGTCCCGTACACTGCGGGTTTCGCTAGGTAGTTTAGGATTTAGTTCGAGTTATAAATGTAAAGCTTTTTGTGCTATATCCTAGCGTGAACAGCGGTCGAGGAAGGGTGAGATGGAAGAGAGAGAAAATGAATCCCCCTTTTATACCCTTTCTGGAACTGTTGTCACCTCGGTTGAGATGGTCTCGACTGGACCGAGGTGGTACGGACCGAGGTGGTTCTTCAGAAAACCCTAGTCGCCTCGGTTGCTCAAGAATCATCTCGGTCGAGGTGCTTTGATAGCAACCGAGATGCCTCAGTCAAACTCCGTCTTCTCAAATTCTCGAACTTCTGTCCTTCCAGTTACGCTCCCTCCTTAGATATCTCCTGTTATCTGTCTAGAACGCCAAAAATAAAACAAAGCAAAGCAAAAGCAAAAACTATCTAAGCTAGACTAGAAAAAGGAAAAGAAAGCAATACCTTGGGTTGCCTCCCAAGAAGCGCTTGGTTTAAGGTCGCTAGCTGGACCATGATGCCTCTCAAACGAGGTATACTGGTGCAACCGGAACTTCCGGTTTGTACTTCTTAAGTCTATGACCGTTGACCTTGAAGCTTCCGCTCGTTTCGCCCCATATCTCAACTGCACCGTGAGGAAAAACATGTTTCACAACATAAGGTCCGGTCCATCTAGATTTTAACTTACCTGGAAAAAGGCGGAGGCGGGAGTTGAAGAGTAGAACTAAGTCTCCCTCGTTAAGCTCCTTTGGAACGATACGCTTGTCATGCCATCTCTTCATCCTTTCCTTATTGATTTTGGCATTCTCATAAGTGTTCAAACGCAGCTCCTCCAGCTCGTTGATCTCCAATAGCCGCTTCTCGCCGGCCTCCTTAATATCGAAGTTCAACCATTTGATCGTCCAATATGCTTTGTGTTCGAATTCAACGGGCAAATGGCAAGACTTCCCATATACCAAATTATAAGGGGTCGTACCTATGGGAGTCTTAAATGCGGTCCTGTACGCCCAAAGAGCATCGTCCAATTTCATGGACCAATCCTTCCTTGTCCTAGAGACGGTCTTCTCCAAAATTGTTTTGATTTCTCTATTCGAGATCTCGACCTGTCCACTAGTTTGAGGGTGATAAGGGGTTGATACCTTGTGGGTTACCCCATACTTCGATAGAAGTGCCTTGAACTTCCGGTTGATGAAATGCGTTCCTCCATCGCTGATGATGATGTGTGGAGTTCCAAAACGTGGAAAGATAGTCCTGTTTAGGAACTTCACAACCACCTTGGCATCATTAGTGGGAGAAGCAATGGCTTCAACCCATCTAGAGACGTAATCAACTACAAGAAGAATATAGAGGTTTTCTCCGGAGGATGGGAAAGGTCCCATGAAGTCAATCCCCCATACATCAAAGATTTCCACCTCTTGAATGTTGTTAAGTGGCATCTCGTTCCTCCTTGATAAATTTCCTGTTCTTTGGCATGCATCACAAGAGACAACAAAAGATTGTACATCCTTAAATAATGTAGGCCAAAAGAAACCGGAACGCAATACCTTAGCGCATGTTTTATCGGTGCTAGCATGTCCTCCACAAGGAAGTGAGTGGCAATGCCGTATAACGCTATTAACTTCATCTTCCGGAATGCATCTTCGAAGCATCCCATCCGGCCTGCGCTTGAATAGCAGCGGCTCGTCCCAGTAGTAATGTCGTACTTCTTTGAAGAATCTCTTCTTTTGAGAGTACGTCAATCCGGGCGGTATTTCCTGACAAACAAGATAATTTACAATATCAGCATACCAAGGTCCTTTACTATCAGAAAGTTGGTGGATAGAATATTCCACCAACTGAGAATGAATGTCAGAGAAGGGAGTAAGAAGTTTGTTATTCTCAGCAGTCTCAGTTGACATCATCTCGCCTTCGACCTCGGTCGAGGCGCAGAGGCGTTGACCGAGATGTTCTTCAGTCGCCTCGCTCAGTCCAGAAAGTGCCTCGGTCGAGGTACTGCAACTGGAACCGAAACTGAAGATCTTCGTCTCCTGGGTTAGCGTCTCAGTTTTAGCTCCTGGATCCTCTTCCAGTGCTTTTAAGCTCCGTATATCTGCATCACAAGAAGCATCTATACCTTTCTCCATTAAACTGAAGCTAATAACTCTTTCAAGTGGATCGTTAGTAAGGATAGAGCTCACCAATTCTCTTGATTCTTCTTCATCGTAGATGTTGAAGATACCATCGCTCAGCTGCTACCCTTTCATGGCTGCAAGTAGTGCGAACTCCACCTCATCGCCGCCAATGTTGAATTTCAACTTGGCGTTCTTGCAATCCACGTTGCAACCCGAAGTTGCTAGAAATGGCCTCCCGAGAATAATAGGAACAGGATAATTTGCGGGAATGTCAAGTACAACAAAATCTATAGGTAGATAGAAGTTACCTAACTTGACTGGAACGTCCTCCAAGATGCCCACGGGATGGGTGATAGAGCGATCCGCCATATAAAGTCGAATCTTGACCGGCTTGGGCTCTCTAAGTCCGATCTTCGCACATAGCTCCAGCGGGATGATGCTCATGCTGGCTCCTAGATCACAAAGGGCTTCACAAGTGACATCCCCAACTTGAATGGGAATGCAAAATGAGCTGGGATCTCTAAATTTAGGTGGCATCTTCTCCTTCATGATTTGTATGAGCTCCGAGGATTTAGATGTCATTCTAACTTCACCAAAGTCTTCCAACCTCCTCTTCCTTGATAGGATCTCCTTCAAGAACTTCCCATAGGCGGGCATTCCTATAATAGCATCAAGGAAAGGAATATTAATATGCAACTTATTCATCAAGTCAAGGAACTTACCAAAGTGCTTGTCTAGATGTGCTTTGTCCCTTGACTGGGGGAATGGAAGTGGTGGTTTGTATGCAGGAGGTGGAACATAAACTTCAGTTTTCCCCTCCGCTTTCTGTGGCTCCACCTCGGTTGGTATCTCGGCCGAAGTGTTCTTCGACTGCATCTGGACCGAGGTGGTCTTCGTCGGTACTGGCACCGACCGAGGCACTGGATCTGAAGTTTTCAGTCCATTTCTCGTAGTTATGGCCATGATCTGGCCCTTAGGGTTGCTTTCCGTCCTTGCTGGAAGCTTCCCTGGATCTCTTGGCGCTTCATTCGCCCTACTTTTAAGTTGTTGTTCAAAGGCTTTTTGGGCCTTCGAAAATGAAGTCATAGAAGTCTCCATAGCGTTGAGCTTGATCAAGATAGCCTCCAGAACTGCGTCTTTCTTTTCCGGCTGAGACGAACTTGATCCTTGCCCCTGGCTTTTTAATTGGAGTAGAAGAAGAAGAAGGGGAAGAGAGGAAAGGGTTAGAGGAATCGTTAGAGTTGGAGTTTGAGTGATTGTTACCAGAATTTTGGTTGTTTGTCCTCCAATTGTTGCTATTGGATCCTCTATTGTTGTTGTTGTAATTGTTGTTCCGGGAACCGTTGTTGTTGTTACGGTATCCGTTGTTGTTGTTCCTTTTCCCTTGCTCTTCCTTCTTGGTTTGAGCAACCAAGAGTTCCTTCAATTGCTTCACGTCATTCTTCAAAGACGTGAGTTGATTGTTGTTGGGCTGAGTTTCTTGGAAGTTAACTCTTTTAACTCCACCTTCAGCTCCTTGGTGGGTGTACTTCTCCATATGCAAGGCTTGCTTCTCGATGAAGTCCCAAGCCTCGTCAATCGCCATGTCCATGAAGGTACCGGCGGAGAGTAGTTGGAGATTGAACTGGGTGCTTCCGTCCAGTCCCTTGAAGTATATCTCCAATAATTCTAACTTTGGAATCCCATGATGTGGGCAATCCAAAAGAATGTCCTTGAACCGCTCCCATGACTTGAACAAGCTCTCCTTGTCCTTCATAATGAAAGCATTGATCTTCCCTCTCATTTCAGCGGTCTTTGAAGGGGGAAAGAATTTGGTCAAGAACTCTGTTGTCATCTCCTCCCATGTGCTGATTTTTCCTGGAGGAAGAGATTGATATCAAGTAAGAGCTCTATCTTTTAAAGAAAAGTAAAAAGGTCTTAGCTTGTAGTTGTTGTATTCAATCCTTGAAGGTCTCAAGGTTTCCATCAAGATCTCATAGTTTTGAAGATGTTGATGTGGTGATTCCTTCTCTAGCCCTCCGAACTGGCATTGGCGAATCATGGATAGAACTTGCGGTCGAAGTTCGTAGTCATGGTCCGCTGGATCTCCTAGGTTAACTCCTGGACGCCTCAGTTGTTGATTAGGATCAATCCTTTGACCTAGGGTTCGTAGGATTCCTGCAAGAAGAACATCTCGGACTGGCATCCGAGGTGGAAGTACCTCGGCCGGGGCGTCAGGTACTGGGACCTGCCTCGGTCGAGGGTCAGCAACTGGGACCTGCCTCGGTACAGCATCGGGAACTAGGTCTTCCCTCGGTCGAAGTAGAATCTGGTCGCGTATGACGGCCATCTCTGCTTCGATTGCTTCAGTCTTGGTGCGAGTTTCTTCCTTCTCTCGCCTTAGTTCTTCCCTGCTGAGGCGTAGCAGCTCTAACGCCTCTTTCAACTCGGCCTCAAGATCGCGGTTGTCTTGTTGGGCCATCTTCGCTTCTCTTAAGCGTCGCTTGTATGTCTTTTCTGGTTCGGGATCGTAAGGAACGATTTCCTTCCCAATGCGGGTTCTTCGCATATACCTAAGAAAGAACCTGCAAAAGTCACTCAAGTAGAGTGGTTAGTAGACACGGGGGCAAGTGCCCCAAGAGCAAACCGTAACCGGTTCGGTCTAGACCAAGTCCCCGGCAACAGCGCCAAAAACTTGTTCGCTCCAAACGGTGTGTGCAAGCTTTAAATTTATAACCCTAGACGTAAGCTTAAAACAAGGATGCGAACCCGCATTGTACGGGACAATCGTAGTAAAAAGCAAGGAATTCCAGGGGTCGATCACAGGGACTTAGTGAAACAAAGTCCAATCACGGTATGCTTATGTAAATACTAACCACAAGAGCAATTAAAACAATCAAAGATGAATAAGAAGTCAATAAAGGAAATATGCGATTCTAGGGATTAAAGCATCTAGTTGTGGTTCCAACTCAAGATCTAAAGATAAGCGGACAAAGCTGAGGTTTTTACATGGGGAAGGTGTTACTATGGTGGAATAGATCACCGGGTAAGTCTTACTACTCACTAATCCCAAACCGTAACTCCTATTACCGGGTAAGTCTCAAGGAATCAAGATAAAGAACTATATCCTCAAACTAACACACCATCTAAGGAAATAGAATCAACCTTTACCGGGTAAGTCTCAGGCTAACTCACAAAGATGGGATGGAAGCACACTCAAACCCCAATAAAGGATAAACCTTTATTACCTACACTTATGATTGTTGGAACACAAACAAAGGAATTACCGGGTAAGTCTCATCCTAAGCTTGCGTTGAACCAGTAAAGGTGTAATAAGAATAGGATTTGGCAAACTCTAACACTTAATTCTCAGTTTCGGATCAGATAAGTCACCTCGGTCAGCCAAATTCCACCCCGGCCGAGATGTTCATCGACTGAACGAGATGCTTAGGGTTAAGGTAAAGACTCGAACTTTCAAAGTCCTATTGTGATTAAGATCATTCTATCATTGTTTTTCCCACAACTTTCAGCCAATCACCCTAGAATCACACAAGGAAATTAGCCACTCATCATCATGAAAGCAATAATCAAATGCATGGGAAGAAGGTGAATATTTGAACAAGAAGAATTTAATGAAATACTTCAATAACTGAATCAAATATCACAACAAAAGCGTTCCTTGGATATAAGTCCAACAAGCAAGACAACAAGGAAGAGAATCTAAGGTAATCTTACAAGAAAACCTTCAAAAGCTATGAAAGCTACAATCTTCAATCTTCCTTCAACCTTCAAAAAGGTTCTTCAAATCTCCAACTGGAGTATGGTTGCAGCGATGTATGCTGGATCTCGCAGCCTTCAATGGTGTATAACGTGCTAAGCGGCTCTCCAACTCTATGCCGGCTCATGGATTTGTGGAAATCCAACCCTTTTTATAGGAAAATAACCCTCCAAAGATAAGATATCTTAAAAAGATCTCTTCCCATAAAAATAGGTAAAATATAAGATCTAGTATATCTTCTTCCTTCCAAGAGCCAAGCCCAAAAAATATAAGATCACTTTCCAAAGATAAAAGATCTCAGCCAAGAATAAAATATCCTCGCCGCGTCCTAGGTATTCGCCTCGGTCGAGTCGACTTCTCTGGATCACCTCGGTCGAGATAAATCTGTGGTCAACCGAGGTGAGTCATAACTGAATGTGAAATCTCTCAAAACTGGTCCAAAGTGAATCTCAAATCCATGGCTATGCTTCCTGGATGGTTCCTTATGTTCCTCAATGTAGCTCCAATGACTCCATAGCTCCTTTTGCTCCTTTTTGATGCAAAACGTGCCATTTTACCTACGATTACAACAAAACTAGGTGTAGACCTCGATTCCCGTAAAGGTAGATGAAATGGTAATATAATTACATAATATACATACAAACATGCAGATTTATGAAAGATAAAACGTCTAAACAAACCCTAAAATATAGACTATAATTCATGCTATCACCCGCATATAAGAAACTACACTATTGAGATCCACGGAGGTAGTGGTGGCCACCCGTACATTTATCCCAGACCAACAAGTTTAAAAAAAAAACTTTTGAAAATGTTAGACCCATTGCGGGTTCTATTTATTTATTCATCCTACCTTTAGAAGATTTTGAGTGTTATTGTTGCCAACCTGCTCTAATACCATATTGTAGCACCCCAAGTTCTGGGAACTCGAAGCGTTACGGGCTAGGACCAAACAATGCGTCTCGACCCTAAGAGTAGCAACGACAAACGGATCTTACAACAAGGCACAGACGAATGAAAACCAAAACTCAATATAAAACCAAAGGTTTAAACGATAGAAAGCGTAAAAGACTCGCAGCCGAGTTCAAAACAAAAGCGAAAGCAACAACATAAACATAAACCCGATCTCGTCCTATAATATAAGGGAACCCCGGCTGATCACACCGTCCAAATTACTCAGCAGCATCTTGAACCTGAGGAACATCTACAACATCGGTATAAACCGTTAGCTAACATTCTAGATATCAGAAAGAACGTAAAGGCACAAATACACATAAGGTAACGTAAACACAGAGCATGCTCTCACTCAACCGGTTATTATCTTTCATTAAGTCAATCATTACTAATTCAACTTCTTTTTTCACATGAGAATCCTTCCGAAACTCGCCTCCGCTTCCGTCTACCAACAGGAATAGATCAGTATTATCCGTTACCTGTAGGCCTGGGTCGCAAAAGCACCTCCAAGTTCCCCCAATTCTGAACTGGACAAGTGGTCACCGCTCATTTATAATACACTTGGGCCAATTAAGATTATAAGGGTGAATCTTAGTCATGTTATCCGTTATAACAATAAATAATGCAAATACACGGAATGGAGATAAGTATGTCCAAGGGACTTACCTCACTCGAAGGTAAACTCAGAAAACCGCTATTGCTCAACTTTCGAAGGAAAGGATAGATGTTTGCTCAAGCAAGGAATCGGGAACATCATCAACATAAGGAAAGGGCAAAGAACATCATCCTCAACAGTCAACATGCTAGGAGAAGGATTCCTAGTCTCATGGTTCGCAAGGAACATCATCAACAACATAGCTCAAAGGTGTAAACCACTAAAAGGAATTAACAAGCCACTAACTGGCATTCACACTAATCATCTAGGTTCATCCTAGCATGATCTAGCATAAGGAAAGGGCAAAGAAAGCAAGGAAGGAAGAAACTCACCAAATATGGGAGTTACTGTAGAATAACCGCGGGGCGGCCAGACAGAACTGCAGGGGCGGCAACCAGGTGCAGTCGCAAGGGCGGTAAACCAAACCGCATGGGCGGTTTCTAGGTAAATCTGCGGGGGCGGAGGCTTACAGGTGTGGAGGCGGATAATGGTGCAGAAGTATTGTCGGCTTCTCGATGAAAACAGAACCACAACAACGTCAAGGTTGGCTCTTCCAACACTCTCATACTTCACAACTCAACCAAGGGAGCTTGTGAACATCAAATGATCATCAACGGAACGCTCCACAAGAATCAAGGTTCAAACTTGATTCTTAGAGAAGAAGAAAAGAGAAAACGAAGGGAGAAACGAAACAAAAGAGAATGGCACGCAGCAACTACATGAACGTGATGAAGAAACAAGAAGAGATGAACTTACACGTTCAGCAAGATCACAAGAAGCAAGGGTGACGGTTGCAGCTCTCAAGGGTTGAAGAAACATAAGCAAACGGCCGGAAAAACAGGAAGAATGCGGGATTATATAGGAAAGGGGTGGAAAGATAGAAGGAAGAACGTTTTAGGGTTAGGAATAAGATAGGAAGGAAGGCCCATAAGATAGAAGATCGGATCTTCTATCTATGAAAAGAAGATAAAACGAACGAAACAAATCGGGCGCGATCTGTGGCAAATCCGCAGGGGCGGATTGCTTGTGCCGAAGGGGCGGCCCCTTCTTACCGCGGGGGCGGTGACAAACACTTTTTCCGCTGGAGCGGCCTTCTTCACCGCAGGGGCGGTGAAGGTAGAAACTGGGGTCTTACATTCTCAAGCTCTCAAGAGTAGAACTCTCCACTGTTGGTAACGATAGTAACTTGTCAGGACAAATTCCATCCTTGTGCATCTTCCAAAAGAACCGTTAGTAGTTCTTCCTCCCTTGTGCTTTTCTTTCTTTTTTCTTAAGCATCTCTTGGAGGTTGTCTTGATTGCCTCTTGTCTTGATGCTTGTTTGGAGAACTCTAGATCAAAAGGGCTTATTGGTGTCTACGGTATAGGAGCAGGCGACCCAAAGGAGCTTTGAAGTCGGAATGTGTTCTACATGATGGAGGAAGCGACGGAAATTTTCTACAACTGTCGTTGTAGTCGCACCTACAATTAACCGCGGTCGCGCCTTGAAGTTGTCACCGCCCCCGCATCCATAAACCACCGTTGTCGCGGCATCTCGAATCTTGTATCCGCAATCGCGTCTTCCTGTGCCTGCGGTCGCGTCTTTCTTCCAATGAGTACCGTTTGTGGTACATTGATCCTTCCTCTTGTCTTAGTTGGTTCTAAAGTAGTATCATTCTATTATGGGACCTAGCACAACTTATGCAAATGCCAGTTAGTGGTGATGTGAGTATATCTTGTGGAGTGAACACCTTGAGCGGTTTTGAGGACTTGATGTGAAATGTTATGTTTAGGGAAAACTGTTTGATATAGTTTTTGGAGTTATGGATAGTGTTGGATTGCTGATGTACGAATGAGATATGAGTATTTGAGATAGACTTGAGATAGTCATGAACAACCTAGGAGTTAGACTTCTAGTGTTAGATAGTCGATTAATCCATGTATGTCTTGTGTGATCAGGCATAGAGTGTTATTTTGTGGGAGTTCAACGTTGTTGATATGGGATTACCTTGATGCAAGTTAGTCCTTGGGAATTACTTAGCTGCTATTGTATATTGGTTGAATGCATGAGTGATGATTGTTTATGTGGTTATAGCATGTTGTTAGTTACGTATACCGACGTGTAATATGCCCAAGTATAACGGGTGATGGCAATCTGCTCAGTTCTCATGAGGGGTTTTGAGAGATTCTTTGTGACTAGGCCAGATGTGGTATACGGGGAGGGTACTGATCCACTCCATATGGTATACAGGGAGGTGCGCCGATCCACTCTTGTTGGACAAAAGACCGGAGGCAAGAGTCATAGACTTCTCGTGCCACAAATTAGGTTAACGACCCACAAAACAGATATTAATCCGTTATGAATAAAAATTATACTTCAACTTAGCCAAAAGGCCAAGAAAATTTTGATTTATTTAATCTTTAGACCCTCTATTTATGCAAGTTATCAAACTACCAACCTTACTTTATAATCGATATGGTATTTAAAATATTTAGCAACCCACAAAACATTAAGTTAACGGCCCATAAAGTAATAGGCAATTCATTATGAATAAAACTTATATTTTAACTTAGCCAGAATACCAAGAAATGTTTGACTTGTTTAATATTTAAACTCTCTATTTATACATGATATCAAACTATCAGGCTTACTTGATAATCGATGTGGGATTGGAAATATTTGATAATCGATGTGGAATTGAAAATATTTAGTAACTCACAAAACATTAGGATGCTACAACCCACAAAGTAGTAGCCCAACGAACCATAAAACAGATATTAATCCGTTATGAATAAAAGTTATATTTCAACTTAGCCAAAATGTCAATAAATGTATGATTTGTATAATATTCAAACCCTCTATTTATACAAGTTATCAAACTATCAGTCTTACTTGATAATCGATGTGGGATTGAAAATATTTAAAAACTCACAAAACATTAGATCAACGATCAACAAAACAATAGACCAATGACCCACATATTATATACTAATCCGCTATGAAAATAAATTATACTTCAATTTAACCAAAAGGCCAAGAAATGTTTAATTTGTTTAATCTTCAAACTCTCTATTTATACAAACTATCAAACTATCAGTCTTACTTGATAATTAAGGTGACATTGAAAATATTTAGCAACCCACAAAACATTAGGTCAACAACCCACAAAGGAGTAGATCAACGACCCGCAAAACATATATTAATTCGTTATGAATAAAAATTATACTTCAACTTAGCCAGAAGGTCAAAAAATGTTTGATTTGTTTAATCTTCAAACACTATATTTATACAATTTATCAAACTATCAGTCTTACTTGATAATCTATCAAACTAACAATCTTACTTGATAATCGATGTGGGACTGAGAACAATTAGCAACCCACAAAATAGTCAATGACCCACAAAGCAGTAAGCCAACGATCGACAAAGTAGATATTAATCCATTATGAATAAAAATTATATGAATAAAGTATATACTTCAACTTAGCAAAACGCCCAAGAAATGTATAATTTGTTTAATATTCAAACAATCTATTTATACAAGTTATCAAACTATCAGTCTTACTTGATAATCGATGTGAGATTTAAAATATTTAGCAACCTACAAAATATTAGGTCAACGACCCACAAAGTAGTAGGTCAACAATCTACAAAACAAATATTAATCCGTTATTAATAAAAATTATACTTCAACTTAACCAAAAGGACAAGAAATTTTTTATTTGTTTAATCTTTAAACCCTCTATTTATACAAGTTATCAAACTATCAGCCTTACTTTATAACTGATTTGGTATTGAAAATATTTTGCAACCCACAAAACATTAGGTCAACGGCCCACAAAGTAGAAGGCAATTCATTATGAATAAAAATTATAATCGACGTGGGATTGAAAATATTTGATAATCGATGTGGGATTGAAAATATTTAGTAACTCACAAAACATTAGGATACTACAATCAAAAAATAGTAGGTCGACGACCCACAAAACAGATATTAATCTGTTATGAATAAAAGTTATATTTCAACTTAGCGAGAAGGCCAAAAAAATGTTTGATTTGTTTAATCTTCAAACCTTTTATTTATACAAGTTATCAAACTATCCGTCTTAGTTGATAATCGATGTGGGATAGCAAAATCTCTGATAATATTTAATATAAATAGATTGAGCTTATAATCCTTCAAAAATAAATTAAAAAATAAAAATCTTTCTAAAAAAATTATTATTTTAATTTTGTACAGGATTGATTTGGTAGTTATAAAAATTTATATTTGGTAATTTTTAAAAAAATTTCTAGCTTTAAGAGAGAGCTCTATTTTAAAATTCTTGATTCTAGGAGTGTCACGTCAGCAGGTTAGGATTCTATTTTAATAGTAATGATATATTGATTTACCACTTATGATATTTATATAAAAAAAATTAAAACTATTTTTAATATATTTTTTTAATTAAACTTAATATTATTATATATAAGGATGGATGTGCAATCACATTACTCATTTTACTCTACTAGCTTAATATATTTGTATATTTATAATAATGTTTTACCTTACTATCCCAATGGATTAGATATAATATATTCATTTAAATTAAACTTGTGCAAGACTCATGAATTAAGCTAGTTTCTTCTGAACCGCTATGACTTTTTCATATTACCATAGAGGTCCTTAAAGTATTTTTGTAAATAAAAAATAAATGAATCATATAAGAAATAATTGTAAGGTTCTAGGATGAAGATGTTCTTAGTTTCATCTATGAAAAACTTTTCTCTACTCATTACATTGATTCTCTCCCCAAATATAATTTAATTATTAGTTTGGTTTGTAAACGAGTAAAGAAAATATGGATATATGGGATGTAAATGCTTTTAAACCAATGTTTATAAATTAAAGTTATTTTTGACACATTATTCCATACAAGCTATAAATGCCACAACTTTATAGATGTTTTTTAAATCAATGTCACTTTTTACAGAAACATCTTTTCCTTTTTTCATAAAAATAAAGTAATGGTGCTTTGTGAAATCATTTTGTCAAATCACTATCAAAAACTTTTGGAAAATATTATTGGGAATCACAGTTTTCATATTTTCGTAAAATAAAACACACCTAATTTGTTTGGAAAGTCTATATTTGTATATATATCTCTCTTGTATACTAAAACATTCCGTGAATTAATAATGGGTAAAATGGGGGAGTAGATATATTTTGTAACCCTGAACATATAAAGGACCCCAAGTTAATAATGAGTACAAAATAGGCCCCTATACATTATATAAAAAAAAATTATTAAAATAAAAAGCGGATATTAAGGAAATCAAAATATCTTTATCTTTTCATTTATTAAGCAACTAATTATTACAAAATGGAAAAGTAAATATATTTATCTCTCCATTTATTAAGGCAATCAAAATATCTCCATTTATTAATGAAATCAAAATATTTTTTGGAATCTTCGTCCTTATTTTTTGGAATCTTCGTCCTTTCCGACTTGCGTTCATCCATGGCGACGATATTGAGATTTCCGCATCAACGTATGTGCATAATCGCCTGAGACTGCAAACATATGTACACACAAAATATGTATGTGTGCATAATCAATCCATATCCGAATATATCATATCTGGCTATGGTGATTGAAGTTAGTCAAAATACTGTAGAAGTCTCAAGTACCCAAAACTGCTCACTGAACTACCGGAAGAAGTGGAGAGCGGTTGATGGCCGGCAAACTGAGGTGACGGTAGTCTCATCAGCGTTGGCGGCGACATAAGGATCGACACTCACAACCGATACCCGGCCGGTACCCTCTGTTCTTGCAGTTGGACGTGGCGGCCGCAATCTGGGTTCCTACGGATCTGTCGGTGTCGGTTTATGGTAGAGGCAACAACATCAAGTGTCTCCGTTCTACAGGGTGGTTGGACAATCGATGACTCCCTGAGCAAGGCGGCGACCGCAGCGGCGTCAATCATATGTTGGATGTGGAGGCTGAAGAAAGGTTGAGTCTGGCAATTGTAGATCGGTGGTTGAGAATAAGAAAGGGTTCTAGTTCTCAAATATATAGTTACCAAATTTCATTAACTAGTATACCAAACACGTCCTTACTCCTTAGTATAATTTCAAAATATTAATGGTAGTTTTGTGAAATGTTTCTTAAGTTGGGGATGGTTTTGTAAAGTTTATGTATCCTTCCTATTATTTACACGGAAGCACACTCACGCTGTCACGCAGTCACGCTTCCTTGCAGTTTTATTTCTCTAATCCCCTTACGCAAGCAGCGGCAACCTTCAATTTCTTCGGCACCGCTGTTTCTTCTCTGTCAACTATTCTCTCTTTCCGCCTTTGATCAATTGATCGGCCATGGATTCCAATGGGACGCGATTGCTAGGGGACCTGGACAAGGATTCCTTCGTCTCTCTGCTCCGCAAACTCATCGGAGAATCCAAATACCTTCAGAACAATCCGCCGGAGCTGATTCCAGAGGAAGACAGGGTAGTCAAACACGTTCTTGACTATCTTCTTCCTTTCTCTACTTCCAATGGTGGTCCACTTATCGTCAACCACGTCACTTACCATGCCAACCGCGGCAACCTCATCGTCGAGTATCCCGGAACCGAGCCCGACCGAGTCCTTTCCTTCGTTGGCTGTCACATGGACGTCGTCACCGCTAACCCCGATGATTGGGTAATTTATTCTCCGTTGTTTGTTTAATTCGATATGTTCTAGTGGAATAGGCCATTTTATGTATTTTTTTTTCAATTGATTGCTTTTGTGATTGCATGACTTGATCCTAAAAGCTCAAATTCGTGAGAGTATGCTGTGGAATTTGATTTCCTTTTTAGATTAGTTTTACCTTGAGGTAATAAAAACTGATAGGAATATGTTGATTTGATTTGTATTTAAAATCTTGGGGACAATTTTGTTTGGTAGGTTTGTTGATAATTCCATAATTTGAAGTTGATGTTCATAAAAACTTAGGGCCCGTTTGGTTTTAACTCCGGAATCGGAAACGGAATGGAAACGAATCTAGTCCATATGTATACTGTTGTTCATGAAAGTTTTTGGAATCATTCCTTGTGGTTTGAAGTAATTGGAGTTGAATTTGATTACTTTTGATACCCTGTCGGGAAACAAAATGTGGGGAGACAAGTGCATTTTGCATGAAACCACAAGGAAGGATTCCATAAAATTTCATGAATAAAGATGTACATATGGACTAAATTCGTTTCCATTCCGCTTCCGTTTCCGAAGTTGGAACCAAACGGGCCCTTAATTTGTACAAGTTGGACGTTCATGTTCACATAAATTGAATCTTATACTTTGGGAATTGTTGCTCATTTACTCTGATAAGGATTGATCAATGAGTTGTTGTTGTGAGATAGGCTGATTGATGATCAATGGTGAATCTAATTCCAGGAATTTGACCCATTCTCATTGAGTATCGATGGTGATAAACTCTGTGGTCGAGGAACTACTGACTGCTTGGGGCATGTTGCTCTCATTGCTCAACTGATGAAGAAGTTGGGAGAGACAAAACCAAAGTTGAAGTCATCTGTGGTTGCTGTCTTCATTGCCAATGAAGAAAACTCAGACATAACAGGTGTTGGCGTGGATGCTCTTGTGAAGGATGGACTGTTAAATAAGCTGAAAAATGGACCTCTGTATGGGAACTGCTTGACTGAAGATTTTTTACCCTTTGTTCTATTCGTAATTTATCTTTGGAAAAGATTTATGGATGATTTGAATATTTAGTTATTAAGGTAAAACATCTTTTGTCTTTGCAGTTTCTGGATTGACACGGCTGATAAGCAACCTTGCATTGGTACTGGTGGCATGATACCTTGGAAGCTTCATGTGACTGGCAAACTTTTCCACAGTGGCCTGGCACACAAGGTACTTACTATTAGTACAACTTGTAAATAAGTAAATATTCCCTCACTAATATGATATCGTGATGACAAGATTTTGGTATTAGAAGGGGGAAAAAATCATTCTAGGGTTGTAAGTTGTAATTAGCTTTTGAATGTCTGCCTCTGTATCCTTGTATTTAAATCTGAGATACAAAAAAGTGCTTAACTGGAATGATAAATAGATTTTTGGCTCTATTATTTAAATCAAGAGCAATAGTGGTGGCTTACTGACTTTTATGTGCAATGATGGAGCTAAGTGCTAGAAAACTGACATTTGTTCCCTCAATATCTAACTTAATCTTAGTAAGCAAAAGGTAGCTGAATCAAATCTTTCAAATGGGCCAGGAAGCAAATATGTCATTTAACTGCATTAATTGCACTTTATAAGTAAAATTTAGATAGGGGTGTGAGTTTGCTAACAAATGATTTTTTGAGGGTGGTTTTGTGTAATTTTGTTATTTAGGGGGTGATTTTCTGAAAGGAGGAATATTTTTTAAGGGTGGTTTAATGTAATTTACTCTAATATTTATTCTTAATCCCCCTTTAGAATTTTACTGTGCTTTGAGATCATATCTTCTATCACTTGACAAGCTTCATTCTCTAACATTTTAGGCTGTCAATTCTTTAGAGTTGGCCATGGAAGCATTAAAGGTGATCCAGTTACGGTTTTATACCGATTTCCCTCCACATCCTCAAGAAAAAGTGTATGAGTTTGCAACACCATCAACCATGAAGCCAACTCAATGGAGTTGTGAGTCCTGACATTTTAAAAATGATCATTTACCTCTCCGAGATAGTTTCTTTTCTTTGTTAGGTATCTCTACTGAAAGAGCCTTCATGTTTCGGATTTCTGATTCTACAGATCCTGGAGGTGGAATTAATCAGATCCCTGGTGAGTGTGTAATATCAGGTGATGTCAGGTATGTGAACTTTTCAGCAATCCATTACTTCCATACAATAGTCTTTTAATTCTTCGCGTGCTAGCATTATGTCTTAGTTTCAATTTGTTCTTGCAGGTTGACACCCTTTTACAGGTACTCAATCTATCTTCTTCCATTTTGTGACTTCATAAATGAGTATTAGGGTGACTTAGTGACGTGGCACTTACGCTAATTTGCTATTTCTTGATCATGTTTAGTTTTTACCTCTTTTCTCCGATTGGGGTTGGTTCAAATGGGACATGAATTTTCTCCCTAGTCTAAATTCTGCAAAATAAATATTCATTTTAAATATGCTATCATTTGTTTGCAGTGTAACTGATGTAATGAACAAGCTAAAGCAATACGTGGATGACATCAATGCTAATATAGAGAAGCTAGATACAAGAGGACCGGTTTCTAAATATGTACTTCCAGAGGAAAACATTAGGGGAAGGTTTGTGCTGACAATATGTCCTCTTTCCGTGCATTTTCCTTTTTAATGCCTTAGAATAGTTCAGCAACATCCAGTGAAAAGTTTGATGGAATGAAGTGATTGGGTTTCTTGCAGACTTTCAATAAGCTTTGAAGAGGCATTATCTGGGGTTGCTTGTGATCTCAATTCTCGTGGTTTTCATGTATTATGCAAAGCTACAGAAGAGGTCGTTGGACACGTCAAACCTTACTCCATTACTGGGAGCCTGCCCCTCATTAGAGAACTCAAGGTCCAATTAAATAATGATTATCTTCTTCTGGTCTACTTGACCTTTTTCAGTTGATTAATATCTATTATTCTTTATCCAGGATGAGGGTTTTGATGTACAAACTTCAGGCTATGGTTAGTATTCTTTTCATTTCATTGCAGTAGAATATGATGTTTACTTTTATATTGAGTTTAGTATAAATATTCTTCGCAATGCTTCAAAGTCGTTCAAATACAACCAACAGAAAAAGATCATTATAATGTGACTGGAATTTGCATGATCTTTGTACACCTTCAAAGTCATGCAAATTTGTATGAAAGTCAGTCTTTGAGCTGAAAAGTAACTACCACAAACCGTCCACATACTGAGTTTTATAGAAATCATCTTTCTTTTGAACTTTAACATAATCATAAAAAAGTTGATCGTATGTATTATCACCATTTGGAAATATAACATAGTGAAAGAATGTAAATTTTTCCTATTATTTATACACACATATTCTAAGCATTTATTGGGTGATAGTCAATCGGTCAGGTGATGGGTCTGATCAGCTTCATCCGCATCGGGCCCATCACCTACTTCATCCGTCATCCGTTCCACGCCCATCACCCGGATTCCATCGGGATTTTCGTCTATATATCTACCTGTGTGATTCAACTGTATGGGTCATCCTCGGGTATTTTCAGCCCTAGTAATGCGTCAAGTTAGCAAGTCTACTTCATCAGTCATATGGTACGAATGGGAATTGATACAGTTATATTATCACAAGATTTACTGATGTCGTAGTCTTGTAGTCACTGTATGTCGCTCCTTAAAATTGGATGAATCTTAGAATTGATCAACAACAAATTGTTTGGTTCGTCACTATGCTCCCCTATTCAGGACGTTTTTAGCTAATTTCGAAAGATCAACTAACAGTGCAATGAAAAATACAATTGGGAACGGAACATGCCTACTTGAGCAGGATTCATGTCGAAGGGAAGCAATTTACCAATTTCATGGATGTATAATTAACATTCTTCTTGTCTTGGCAGGTTTAATGGCGACATATCACGCCAAGAACGAATACTGCCTTCTCTCAGACATGTGTCAAGGATATTCAGTCTTTGTAAGCATCATCTCCCAGCTAGAAGAGTGATATTTTCACTATTAATCAACATGCAGGTTACAACTCTCTTACTTTGTTTGAGTGAACTACGCTCAGACCTTTATGTTGACCAGCTTGTAATACTGAACTTGTTTTTTTGCTTTCTCTTTGCACCTTTTTTCCGTCTAGTTTTGGATTTGAAGTAAATTATTGTTGCAGTTGTTTATCCTTCTCTATTTGCTTTTATATGCTGGTTGCTATGCTGATACTCTGCGTCTTCAGTCTGCCAACTGGAATATGACTGTCCTGTGTGCTTGTCTGTTATACACTTATAGTTGACTGCAAACTTGATATGAAACTCTGGGTAGGGCTGTTATATTTTAGCCTCGATTCGGAAAAAGTTTGGCTCGAGCACGTTCACCTTTTAAACAAGATGAGTATAAACACATTCTTCGGTTGTGTTAAATTTAGACTCGGCTTGAGGTTGGGTCTTTTAACTTGAAAAAAGCCTTAAAAATTACTAGATGAATCAATTTTGAATATAGTTATTACTTGTAATATCCGAGTTACTCGCGGTTTGCTTGTTCGACTTGCAAAAACTTCAGTTCGGGCTTATTCACTTAATTAAATAAAGCTAGTATGAACATAGCTCGAGTTTGGCTCGGTTCCAAGAAAAATGAAAATGAATATACTAATAACTCTTAACTCCCCGGGTACGATCTCAAATGCAAATGAAACAGCTGGAAAAATTGGAAAAAGTAGTGGAACTTGCGTTTAGATTGATTCTAAATCATATTAATATGCCATTATTTTTAAAAAAAAGGATTTAGATGACAATTTGAAAAGAGAAAGCATTAATTTTTGGATGGATAGGTGGATCTTCGATAAGCAATTAAACGATTTACTTGAATCCAACGTAAGAGGTAGCCCCAAACTTAAATGTGTTAAACGATTTACTTGAATCCAACGTGAGAGGTAGCCCCAAACTTAAATGTGTTAATTAATCACCGACGCAAAGAAGTGAAATATAGAGAAATTCAAACAAATACTAGGCAATACTATTAACGATAACAATCTCGAAACTTTTTGCTCAATCGTCGTCCCTCGAACTAACATCACATTTAGGATATGCTAGAAACCAAATGATGGCTCACTACTAGGCCAATTGTTAACCTGGTTCATTCTGAAAAAGGATGACTAATTATGATTACTCTGAAAATAAAGAACTTTATTTGAAAAATCATAACTCACGGAAAGTGTCTTCTTGTTATGTAGAATTTAGTATGCGTAAAACTTGTTTTCTTTGTTGACTTAATATCGTTTATATAACATAAATATAGAGATAAAACGGTAAAATACACATAATTTTAAGATAATCCTACATCAATTTCTAGCCCTTGCCTCAAGCTGGAAGTGAGGTTAAATCAAGGTTGAATAGTAGAAATTTGAAGTTTTTTTTTTTGGTTTTTGATGCTTATATTTACATGCTTTTGAAGACAATAGGTCTTGAGCGAAAGTTTTTGTTGGAGAGAAAAAATGCAATGAGTTGATGAACCTCCCTTCCTTCTTTTATATTTGTTTTGTTGGCGATAATAATACGTTGATAGGGTGTTCAAGCAAAGGTATGCAATGAGGACTTGATGAAACTCTCTCCCTTCTTTGCTCTTTGTTAAGACGATAGGGTCTCGAAGAACCCCTCTCTTCTTTGCTCTTTGTTTTGTTGGTGATAATAACACGTTGATAGGTTGTTGGAGCGAAAAGATGCAATTAGGACTTTATGGACCTCTCTTCTTTGCTCTTTTGTTTTTATTGACAATAATAGCACACCGATAGGTTGACTATAATAGCACGTCGGTAGATTTGAACCAATGACATTGGTAGGTTAACATCCTAGGGTGCTAATATGTTATTAGAGCAAAGAGATGTAATAAGGATATGATGAACATCCTTGTCTTCGTTGCTCTTTTTTTGTTGGTGTCAATATTGTAAAAGCCCGGATTTTCAATCATATTTAATCGTGACTAAAGAAGCTTAATTGTGATTGATTAAGCTTAACTATGATTATAGGATCTCGTTGTATATTCAAGTCTTGGGTGTATGGACCCTAACTTTCAAACCGTGCACAACGAGCGAATTTCGCTTGCACCTTTATGCTCTAAACTCAATCTAGGGCTTACGAGAAAATTTTCACTTTTTCCTCCGATATGCCATCTTTATCCTCTAGTATTATTCAGGGCATTTGGGAACTTCAATTAATAAAGTCGCACTTTAAAAATTGATGCTCGAAAATGCCCGACAAGTTGCCAACTGAAATTCCTGCGGAATTATTTTTGGAGAGAGTTTCTTTATCCGGTCCACTTTCCACCTTAACCCGATAATTTGCTATTACGAGGCTCATTGATCGAGATTATGCATTCGACCGTCCGCCTCCTTGGCCTGATTTATTATTATTATTATTATCATCATCATCCACTAGATTTTGATATGAAAAATGTTATTAATTTTTTAATAGAAAAATTAAAAAAAATGATTGAGATGCTAAGTTATGTGAATTTATATGATATTAGACCGTGGCATTAATATTTCAGTTGTTTTTCAAATCACTATATATCATTAAGTTTCAAAGGAATATGAGTATGAGATATGAGTGTGTTTGTTTGTCTATAAACACAAGCTTATAAATTAGGGTATGTTGAAAATATCATTTGCTATAATAAAATAAATTTGTTTGGTGTTTAAATGGGTGTTAAAATAAAATACTCAAATTCACAAGGGTATATTTAAATAAACTATTGTTTTGTAATAAAAAATACCAATCTATTTGTTTTCATTAATAACAAAGTAATCTAGATATATAAGACAAATAATTAATGTAAATTAGTTACGCCGGTCTCACGATTTTTTCTCATAATAGTTTTTTTTTAACTAAATTATTCATTAAGCCAATAAATCTTTTTTTTTAACTAAAACTAGATTCTAAAAAATTTGTCTTGGTTATCCTTGTAACGTAAATATTTGATCAATAATAAACTTGTTGGAAAAACTCTACTTTAACATAAAGTTTTAATAAAAAAAAGGTAAAACTTGAGGGATAATAAAGAAAATGAAAAATAAGCTAATTTCTAACATAAAACTTGAAGATAAGCTCTATTGTAACTCCACTTTACTTTCCGCTATATATATAGACTCCCTAATTATTGTGGATTCATCAATTTTCAATTCTTATAACACAAGAATTTTTTTTTATTATTTCAAGTAAACATTCAATCTCTTCTTAAAAAAATATTTTTTTCAACACTAGTGTTTCTTTGAGAACATGTCATTTCAGTTGTTCAAAGGGAAGGGCAATTAGAGCATTTTGTATAGCATCCAAAGCTTCAACAAGACTACACAACATATTATTCAAAACATGCAACGTCATCCTAGATCACATCAATACAAAAAAACACATGTCAACTTCAAATCTTTTATTATCAAATATCCGTGCAAGGAACGAGGTATAAACTAGTTTTAAACTATGAATCAATTTTTATTTTAATTTTATTTTAAATTATAATTTAAACGTGCATTAATTTATAATACTGGTGGCAATAAAATTACTAAGATATTCAAATTGGTATTATTATTTTGACATGGTAAAGGGCCAGTTTAGTGACTATAGATTTGAGATTTTTTTAGATTCGTAATGGACTACAAATTAATAAGGGTAAAATGGTTAAGTAGGCACATTTTTTATCCTTGTGTACAAAGTGGGTAGTTTTGAGTTATCATTAACAAACTAGGCCCCTATAGCATTAAAAATAAATATTTAAGAAAAATCAAAATAAAGATCCCATGATCTTTCTCTCTCCAATTACACCATATTTATTTCCAATATTAATTAATTAAATTTAAGGAAATAACTGTTTGAGAAATATTAGCAGCCACGATCATCCATAATTATGCTCTATCTTGGACAAGATACGGTTCTCCATTTTCACACAATTCAGAGGGCGAAGGTCGTCGACATTTTCTGGGTAAACGTATGAGCGATTGTGAACTTATACGACATCGATTCTTTTGGTTTCAGCATCATCGTCAATCGTAATTCGGTAAGCCATATGTGTGTAAGTATATTTTCTGGATTTTCGAAGCTTTTACTCGATGCTTCAATGGCGGACGAAGGAATTAACTTGTACAGTTAATCGTTGTCTCATATAGTATGAATGTACATATGTGATGAATGAATTACATGTAGTGTTTATATGTATGAAAATATTTATAATCTTGAATCGGAATGGTAAGCAATATTCGGAAAAAACGACGACTGTCTGTAAATGACGTTGTGAGGTTGAAGGAAGTAACTTGTGTACATATTCGATGATACATTAAAATATGTATGTGTTCTCAACAACTAAATAATATGTATAATAAATTACATATTATGATGTTTTGTTTGTGATAGTTTGTTATGTACATAAAAGTATGTTTGCATGTCTTAGTAATGTGTACATTTTTTGTGTGTAAAGAAATTTAAATATGTATTGCTTAATAATATGTACCGTTTGTTATGTACGTAAAATTACGTTTTTATGTATCAGTAATGTGTATATTTTGTTGTGTACATTAATGTTCATATGTATTTTGACACATGTGTATGAATTATATACATCTGTTACATATTGTGTTTGAAATGATATACATCTGTTACATATTGTTGTGTAAATGTGTACACAAATTCTGATATACATTTATGGTACGCCTATGTGATGCTTATCTAATTTGTATGTACATTATGTCATAGGAATGTCTCCATTGTTCGTCACCGTTTATTACGGAGGGAAATGGGAAGTTGAAAATGATATTTGGAATTACAATGGAGATGTGTCGAGCAAACCAGTAGCTGTTGATGAGTATTGCACATACGATGATCTGGTACATAAGATTGCATTACAATTTGGAATATGCGTGTCAGAGTGTGAAATCAAACTGGCATACAGGAATCCGTTCAATGCTTCATTGAAACCATTTGATGTTAACACAAGAGGAGATCTAGACACATTTGTTCAAATAAATGGGCTGCAACAGTTTATGTGGAGTGTTCCGTTATGCATCACGATAATCGGGATAGAAAAAACTGACGGAGGAGTTATGTTGGGCGAAAATAATGTTGAAACAGGTAACAACATGTCTATGCTTCAAGTGTATGCTGATTTGGAACATAATACATATTTTCAAGAAATTGGTAGCTCACATCTTGAAATATGTACATCCACATCAAATGTTCCTGAAACCTTGCATGAAGATGACGCAATTGATGATAGCCTTGCAATAGTTCTTCTCTCAGATACTTGTGTACCTTATGTCCATGATTTTCAACTTGTTGTTGGTAAAACATATCGGACAAAGATTGAGTTGAAGAATGCATTGTGCTTGCATTTAATATCAAAATGTTCACAATATAAGATTGTTAAGTCCAAGATGAAGGCAGTAACAGCCCGGTGTATTGATGATTCATGTAATTGGAGGGTTCGATTCACTAGACTTGGTGAATCAAGTTACTCGGAACCCTGAACACACAGAATCCACAAAACGAAGAAAATAGGGCATAATCGATAAACAGTGTGCAACGCAAACTCACCTGTGTTCTTTAGATCAGAGTATGTGAGAGATCGATGATAGGAACAGAATCGAAATGGCAGCAGTGGTAGATAGTTCGAACTCGTTGTGGGAGAGACGACAATGGCGATATTCGTCAATGGAAGTCGTCGACCGTTCGAAGGAAAAAGCAAATGTGAGAGAGTAAGAAACTTTCTCGGGACCCAACTTCCGTTTGATAAGATTGCAGAATCTTCTGAATATCTTCAACCGTGACAATTTCTTTCTTTTCAATAACCGTACAACCATTTAATTGGAAATTTATTTTAAATTAATTATAGCAACTAAATAATCCACTACCTATAATTAAGGAACTCCTATTTATTTTATCTTTTTTTTTCCAATTAAAATTAGCCAGGGGCCTAGTTACTATCTAATAAACCAAAAGTGCCCTAATGGCTAAATATTCTCAATTAATAAATGTGTTTAGTTTGAGATTTTTCAATTGTAATAGAGTTTTGTCTTTTGTTTTATAGGATTCGAAAAGGGAATTTCAGAAATTTGGTAATTTCAAATTCAATGAAATTTACGATTATTAATGACACCTCTACCCTTCACTCTGCCATCCGACGGTACATTTGTGAAAACTCACAATGGCTTAGCATATATATGTTGTACAACTCTTATTCCTCTCTTTTTCTATATAAACTGAACTACAATAATTCTTTTTCTTCTTCTGGAAGTGAGCCTAGATTTGTGAAGAATCCGCTTAACTAGATTTGTGAAGACTCAACAATGACTTAATCTAGATTTGTATAAAATTGAACAACTCTTCTTCCTCTCTTCTTATGGATGTGAACCTAGATTTATTGTACAATCGTTCTTCCTCTCTTATGCACAATCAAAACAATGGGGAGTGCTCCTTGTGTTCGGATCTTCATCGATTGATTGTTGTTCGGAGCTTGATACGACTCTAGATCTGTTTAGATTTTTAATGGACCGCCATTGTAAAGACTCAACAATAGCCTCGTAGAAGCTTCTTCTTCCTCTCTTCTTCTATACGATCGTAGATATGTTGTAAAGTGTTCTTCTTTTTCTTCCTCTCTTCTGTACAATCGAAGATCAGTCAAAACAATGGAATCCCTTAAGCTGCTTCTTCCCCTTTTTTCTCAAACTTTTCATCCCTATATGTCCCTACCTCTCCTCTTTCTGTGGCTTCTTCTTCTTTCTATGATTTCTCATCTCTGGATGGATTCAGAGCAAGAGCAACAACATTGTGAGATCTCATCCTGAATCAATTTCTCATCATTAGTTATTACGTGACATATACATGGGTTTAAAGGGTATCTATTTTTTTTTCTCATTTTAAAATATTTGTAACTCTCGTTTAGTAATCTCGTTGCGTATTTATCGACATAAATTTTGAAAAATCAAAATCGATAAAAATATACTCGAAAACCAGAACTACAAACCTTAACTGCTACTGCAAACTACTACAAACCCCCAAACAACTACGAATTTAATATTAATAAACGCGTTCAAAGTTGGTGATAATCTGACTTAGTTACTTAGGGTCCGTTTGGTGTGTCTTGGGGATTATTTTGAGGGATGAAAATTTTCAATAATCTCACAATAATCCAATAATCCACTTGAAGTTGGATACTTTTTTTGGGCAAAAATAATCTCCCAAAATAATCCGAGTACAATAACCCCTCCAATAACCCCGTAAAAATGTGTTGTCGAACGGACCCTTAGTTAAAAAAACCGTAATCCTTAAAACGAGGCTTCATTCACATTATTCCTAACCCGACAGTAACACGGTTTCACCGTTTCATCTATGAATAGCAAATTAGGTATTAGTGATTAATGGCGCATCTTACCAATGATCATCGTCAACTATCCACTTGTTAGTGTTGATGATATTTATTTATTTATAAATGGAAAAGGGAATCGCCAGTGACGCTACAAAGAGCATTTCTTTAGGTATATGTCAGCCCTCACTTCGCCCCCACACCCATAGAGCTTAAAATCTGAATCGACGGCGCCAAAGCGTCTCTGTTCAACTGGTGGTTGGTACAAAGAGAGAGACGCCCAAGAGAATTTTGGGGTCTAAAACCTCTCAAATCATCCTCCCATCATCTGGGTTCCAATCTCAACCACTTCTTCCCATTTGTCTTCTTGTTGATCCATCTCTTTCCATTACTTGTTGTGGCCCTCCTCTCAGATTTCAGATTCACAAGTTCATCTGCTCTTATTTTGTGGTAAGTTTTCTTTATCTGATCCTGATTGTCTTTGTGGTTCTTTCTGTTTATGGGTTTCAGTGCTTGTTTCTTTGCTCTAATTTTCTGGCAATTCAATTTCAGACCTGTGGATTCTAATTGGGGATTGCAGTTGTAAGGAGTTGTGTTGTTTTTGCTTTGATTCAACTTCTGTCAGACCCCAATTCAAGTAAGACCCTCTTTTTCCGCTGTTTATTTGATTAATTGTATGGTGCTGCGGCGTGAAATTTGAATCCTGGCATGCTTTTACTATATGCTGTGTCTTTCTCTGTTGCTAAATGGGAACGAGTTATCATTTATATCAAGCTATTCATAAGATAGGTTCGCAATGTGGATTGTCATAGCTAAATTGGAATGGGTTATCATTGCCCAAGATGAACTGAACCTATTATTGTTGATTGTCATAGCTATTTGGCTGAAATCTACTATTTGTATGCTGTTGAGATTATAAGTAAGGAACTTGATTTATTCGATGAGTTTGTTTTAGGTGACATTGACAAATCTTTCTCACATTGCGATATGGATTTGAATTTATATTTGAGTTTTATGACAGCTTTGTCATACGGAGGCTATCAAAACTCTTTCTTAGTTATAAGGATTTTGTTATAAAAAATTTGAAATTTAAGCTGCTGAGCAATCTCCTCACTTCAGACATTGTGGGATATGTAAATGTGTAACTTTGGATAGTAGTTACATGAACTAAATGTCTTGTAGTGTCGTTATCTCTGGTACGGGTTATGAACTTATGAGCCATATATGAATCATTCAGCTTGCTCCAAAGCCTCATTATGCAGCATGTTGAATTCTTTGGTCTTTGATATTTGAAATCTCCCTGTTGCTTAGAGAGCTTCTTTAAGGGTTTTTGCCCAATTGGGTTTTCAGTAAATTGAAATGGATATTTTGAAGATGCAGTTTGTAATTTGTACCTCAGGTCCTCACAAGATGAGTCCATCTAGTAAATTCAACCAAAAAAAAAATCTATATTTGTACCAATGTATGAATTGTAGGATAAAAAAGCAGTTACAGAAACTAGAAAGCGCCCCAATGGTGTGGTGCATTTTTATAATTGATAATTAATGAGTTATGGTTTGCATTTTCAGATGGGAGACGTAGCGAAGGATCTGACAGCTGGGACCGTTGGAGGGGCTGCCCAGCTAATTGTAGGGCACCCATTTGACACCATCAAGGTCAAGCTCCAAAGTCAGCCTGCTCCTCTACCTGGGCAACCACCAAAATTCTCGGGTGCTATAGATGCCGTGAAGCAAACAATAGCTGCTGAAGGTCCGAGGGGTTTGTACAAAGGTATGGGAGCACCGCTTGCCACAGTAGCTGCCTTCAACGCCTTACTGTTCACTGTGAGAGGGCAAATGGAAGCGTACCTTAAGTCTGAACCTGGTGTACCTCTCACCATCACCCAACAGGTTATTTGTGGTGGTGGTGCTGGCGTTGCTGTCTCCTTTCTGGCTTGCCCTACCGAATTGATCAAATGCAGGTGATTAATTATACAAGGCCAAATTCACTAATTAGGCCTTTTACAAATATTTATCTATTAAGTAGACCCATAGCATAAACATAAATGTACCCTAATAGAGTAATAGTGGTAAGTCAATTAGAGTGTAAACATTAGAGGGTCTACAAAACAAAGACCATAAAAAAGCCTACTTCACCAAATTCTTTCATTATACAATTCTTTGTCATGATGATTTGGTTTGCAACTTCTTGTTAAGTTGATTTAGTGTTGTCCCTTTTGGATATCATTGAGGACAACGGGTTAGGAAGCCTTGACGGTGTTACATGTGTCGACATTAGAGTCAGGTTCAGAGTAAAAGGTGTGGGTCTGAAGATGGTCTTTACGATGTAGGTAGATGTTGTTCCACTCTATATGAAGTTTAAGATGCAGTCATTTTAGTGTCTATTGTTGAGATGTGTATCTCACATTGATTATAGAAACAAAATAAACCAAATCTAGTATATAAGGTCGATTGCATACCGATAGAAGTGGTTTACGAAGCTAAAACCTGAAAGGTGGACTACTGTTTTCGTTAAAAGCTCATTCCGATACTTCTTGAAAAGTTCTAATTTGTTTGATTCTAAGATTAGGTTGCAAGCCCAGAGTGCGCTCGCTGGTGTAGGCTCTGCAGCCGTGGCAGTGAAGTACGGAGGGCCAATGGACGTTGCTAGGCACGTTTTATCAGAGGCAGGAGTGAGGGGTTTGTTCAAGGGCTTGGGCCCAACTTTGGCTCGTGAAGTACCAGGAAACGCAGCCATGTTTGGAGTGTACGAAGCAGTGAAGCAGTACATTGCTGGCGAAAAAGATACATCTTCCTTGGGAAGAGGCTCCTTGATCTTGGCTGGAGGAGTAGCCGGAGCTGCCTTCTGGGGCTCGGTTTACCCAACTGATGTCGTGAAGAGTGTCGTTCAAGTAGACGACTACAAAAAACCAAAATTTTCAGGCTCTATTGACGCCTTCAGAAAGACGCTTGCAGCTGAGGGCGTTAAGGGCTTGTACAAAGGCTTTGGCCCTGCCATGGCGAGAAGCGTTCCTGCCAATGCAGCTTGCTTCTTGGCCTATGAGGTTACAAGATCGAGTCTTGGTTAGTTTCGGTTTTTCGCTCTCATTTAGCAAACTGATTGCTGATGCTCTCTTCTTCTTCTTTACATTCCCTTGAGTTACTTGCTATCCATTGAATGCAGACATTATTTTATGAATGACTTTCTCACTTCGTAGTGTAGCTTTATTAAAGATCACATGTACATACTTTTTACACGACTTGCTCGTCACTTAAGTACGAAATGGACCGATGACAAACCGAGAACTCCTCGGCCTTATGGGTCGGGTCAATACATATAACTTGGTTAACCAAAAACCAACCCAAATTTGTTATAATAAGACAATAAATCTAGATATACTGACACGATGCTCAATAACCGAGCGAGACGAGCTCTTCATGGCCTAGCGAGCGAACGAAGTCCTGTGTATCAAAACATCAAACGTTTTCTCTTCTCTATATTTAGTGATTAACTAGTCGAAAATAATAATCAACCAACTTTGAAGGGTCTCCATTGTTGAAGCCTTTTATCAGTTATCACATGCATGACATGATCATGGAGGCAAAGCTTTGCTTTAGCAGCACTCAATGAACTAGTTACTCGCAACCTCACTTCTCGTGTTCACCACATGTGAACATCTTCAACCTTTTACCAGGTTTTCTTCCAATTATCGCAATTAATTAACTCACATAATACAATTACTTTTACAGTTAACGTGAATTGGGAAAATATAAAGTAAACGAACCTGAAATTCCAATTTTTTTCAAACCCTCCTTATAGACCCCCACTTGACCAAACAAAGCCTTATCACTAATCTCTCTCAGGAAACAGACAAGAGAGAGAAAATGTCGGAGCTAGAGATTCAAGAGAATCAAGCAGAACCGATCGGAGATGTAGACGCAAAAGCAGACGAAGACTCCGTGACGACGACGGCGCACCACCTGGTAGTTCCGGCGGGTTTGACTCGTGACGAGTTCGAATCGCTACGGCCGTACGTGGCCGAGTTCCACACCTATAGAATCGAGAAAGGAAAACAATGCTCTTCGCTACTTGCGCATAAGATCCAAGCTTCACCGGAAGCCATATGGTCGATCGTTCGGCGATTTGACAAGCCACAGACCTACAAACACTTCATCAAGAGCTGCACGGTCAAGGAAGGGTTTGAGATCACCGCGGGATGCACAAGAGACCTCAGCGTAATCTCAGGACTTCCGGCGGAAACGAGCACCGAGCGTCTCGATTTCCTCGACGACGAGCGATTCATCACAGGATTCACCATCATCGGAGGCGAACACCGACTCCGGAACTACAGATCAGTGACCACGCTTCATCGGCTGATCGGAGGAGGCACAGCGGTGCTTGAATCATATGTTGTAGACGTTCCGGAAGGGAACACGGAGGAGGACACTCGATTGTTCGCTGATACTGTAATAAAGCTGAATCTACAGAACCTAGGGCTTGTAGCGACGGCGCGTGAGGGAGGTCCCGGAGGATCCGCTCCCGGCGAGTAGGTTCCGGCGGCGATTTGATAATTGTTATCAGTGGGGTTTTTTATCGTTACTTTGTGGATTTGGCGTTTGATGGAATACTATATTCGGCCCCCTTTTGGATGCCGAAGTGGATTCTGATTACGATGACTGAAACGCTGGGATTTATCTTCAAAAATGCAATTGTGAAAATGATCAAGCTCATGATTCATGTATTTTTGGTTTATGAGTGAAATTAATTAAGAGTGAAGATCAATAGCTTGGGGAATCATTGTTTGCAATTACTCCGCAGTAGTCTTGTTTATGATTGGGTAGAAATGTGTGATGGGCTGTGTGGCCGAAATTGCTTGTTTGTGCAATAAAAGACGACGAAAAAGACATAAAAAGGGTCAACCACCCACCTTACCTTCTCTCTATCCAAACAAAACAAAACAAAATTAGTAATGGCTGCTTATCAGCTGGAGCGGGCAAAATCTAACCCGACTCCATCCGTCCGACCCGCTCGAATCCAAATAATTTTTTTTTTAAAAATAGAATAACCTGATATTGGATCGAGTTGAACTTATTCAACCCATAACATATCCAAATTCGAAGCAAACCGACCCCAAATAGACCCGAACTTGAAACATACTCGGTCCAACACAAACCCAAACCCGAAGCAAACCCTATTCGAAATAAACTCAACCTAACACGAACCCGACTAAGTTGAATATTAAAAAACTTTCAGTGAGCCTTCGGGACCTTTTAGGCTCATTTGTCCCGTCCGAGATAGGAGGTGACACCATGAAATAGAGGAAAAAAGCAAAATTCAAGTATAGGGTTGTGCTTAGTAAATGTAAGACCCGGTGTCTTAGACACGCTGTCCCCATGCCAACCATGTTGGTGTGGAAACTTTCCGGGAGGTCACTTATCCTGAAATTGCTCTTGCACGAGTACACTTAACTCCAGAGTTATTTGTCCTCACTCTACCACTGAAAAAGAAGAATTCTTGTTGACATGGTAACAACTCATCCTTATAAGATAATCATTAATCCCCATTCATATGATGTAGGATGAAAATTTTACGGGGTGTTACAATATATAGCATCAATGTATAATGATCCTAGTAGTATAAGTGCATAAACTGAAGAAGAATAAAGTCAAATTAAGAATAAAGAGTTGAAATAAAGAAAAGTAGTGTGTTATGATTGAGAGTGGAACTATTCGGCTTCCATAAAGAAAGTCAACCGAGAAACTCTAGAGTATTGGTTCCCGAATCTTTTTGCACCACATAGCAAAAAAAACACTCCTCACCCTTGTTCACTACCTAGCCAAGTTACAACATATAAAAGTCCTCTCGATTCATTACTACACTTGTAGAAAAAGCTATGCGATGGAGATTGAGAACGTCTTGGTAAAAAAAGTGAGAAAGTTAAACACATTCCCTTGAGTGGTCATGATACTTATGACCTTTGAGTTAAATCTTATACGATGATTTATGTTATGATGATGAGATTTCGAGTGCATGATTTTGTTGCATCTAAGACATGTATGTGGATCCAATTGAGAGATACCAACAAATCTTACTTGAGGACAAGTGCATTTCAGATATGGGGTATTTGCTATCATTTTATTTAGTGTCTTTAATCACTATCATTATACTCCATTTTCTACCTCTTATGGGCTTAATTACATATCTCATCGGTCTATTTCCTTTCTATTAGTGTTTTGGAAATCTACCGGTTAATTTATGTAATTACAGGCATTTTTGGCATCCGTGGAGCACAAATGATATATTATGAGTTTCAAATGTAAAATCATATGTGCTATAGAATTATGCATTTCATACATCTATGTTCTCTCATACATCACTATTTGTATAGAAAGCATCCACTTTCCATATTTGGGTATCTACCTTGGCTTTTTGTGTTTCAGTCATTTCCGGCATAACTGTGCTAGAAGTACATCCTCCTTGAAGTGAAGACCTTGCATGACTGAGGAACCACAATCACCATTGTTGATAGATGCCTTCAAGGCCCAGAACTAGTCCATGCCCAAATTAAGGGAAATGGCTTCCCAAGCTGTCTCAATTCCACCTCCACCCTTTCTCACCCCGTCTTAACTAATATATATATAAGTTATATATTTCGATCTTATCTTTGGAAAAGATATACTTTGTGTAACCCCATACATTTTCCCCTATGTAAGCATATGACAACCTTAGGGTTAGAGCATCGGATTTCGCATCTTGAATCCTGTGTCGGGTCTTTGCTCTCTTGTTTTGATCCTTGTAGCCGTCAAGAAGCTTTAGAACAAAGGTTTGTCTTGTTGGAACCAAACACTTGCGAGTTTATGTCCCTTTTGATTTTATATAGACTTTGCTTCATATTCGATCATGTATGGCTAATCTACCTCCTGATCCAAGGCTTGGATAATCTCTATAATGGTTTGATTTATTATTGCATATATGTTTGAGAATTGAGATTGTGATATTGCTTCTTTTGAAAGTACTTTGTTTTCACCTTTTATTTATCTTTGAAGGAAGAGGCGTTTATAATCAGTTTAGATAAAATAACTGAAAAGTCAAAGTGAAGGTTGTTTTCTTAGATTTATTTGAAAGACCTTGGCTTTGAGAGTACTAGTTTATCATTACCTCGAGGATTTATAGCTATAATAGAAATTTCCGGTTTTTGTAACATTACTAACTAAAGAGCCATAAGAGAAGGTTTCTCTTGATCTTTTCCGGATTTCTAAGTTCTTAAAGAGCTTTTCTATACCTGCCGAACCACCAGACTTAGGGCTACGCGAGTTGGAAAGCATGGTCTTTGTTTGTCTATGCCAAATGCTATTATAGATGGTTACCTGCTTTGTTCACATATCAACGCCATGAGTCTCATATATGCAATATTACTTTAATTCATTATAGTGAAGATTCTTGTTTACTTTGATCGCTTTCATCCATTATTTGCCTACAAACATCATTGCTTTCGGTTGTTATCGTTGTTTGCCTTCTTCTCTCTTTTTACTTAGTATAATTGATTATTTCTATCTATCAAATTAGGCGTGGTCTTTTGTGAATTCGATACTTGAATATACTACATACGATTTCGTGTCCTTGTGGGGAGGTTGTTGTGAACTATTTGGTTAAAACTTCCACCATCAATATACATTTAGTGGAATGACCTCCTATACACTAAGGATCTCTCCCTATGATCAAAGACGTCAAGTCAAGACACAAATGACTGAGATCCAAGATTGAATAAATAAAGATAGCTTGAGCATTACATATACAAAAGGTTGATTTTCTCCAAGAATTCATTTGACCACTAATTCTACCTTTTGCACTAGACCCCAAAATGACCTCCCGATGATTCAAGGAATGCCCTAGAGCAATTTTGGATCATGCCCACAACTTTGTCCCAAAAGGTCTCTCGACCGGCCCGCTCGACCTACTTGCTTCGACGTCTTGTCTTTTCCTCTTATCTATTTTAGTTAGGGTGGACTTTTGGCCCGTCCAATTGGACGCTTTATCTTCTATATTTAATCTTATCTTATTAGAAGAGAAGACCAAGGAGATCTAGTGTTTTCAAGCTATCCCTTAATGCTATAAATAAAGTGTTTCAGTCATTAGGATATATATTTTTTCTTCTACTATTTCAATTAAGTTTTTACTGTCGTTTGGTTTGAAGGTTGCTCGACCGCCCGTAGGTCGCTCGACTGGTGTATGGTTTCGACCATTAACAAAGATTTAGTGTTTGTTTCAGGAATGTCTAGCTAATTTTATCTCTTTTAGTGTTTGGTGATCCCAACTACATTGATCTATGATGTTGGATTGAGTCTATGTATGAGATGTTTATGTGCATAAGTTAAGGTAGTGTTTGGAGTACTCCTTTTCTATATGTTCTTCAAGATGATGACAACTTCATGTGATAAACTAACATTCATACCTCCTTACCGAGTTCGATGTGAAGATAAGGCATCGTCTTGGGTACGTGACAATCAATGGGTAACAACATTGATTTGTGTCGGGCAAATATATGACCATGTGACAATTAAACAACGATGTCTTTTACATAACTATGCCTTATATTCTACATTGTAGATATCCAATTGAGGTCTATATTAAACGAACGTTATGGTGATCTAGATTCTAGAATTGCTTTATCTCATTGATACTTGTTGTTTTCATTTATCTTCTCTACATTATGATTTCAGGTTATCCAAAGATCCAACCTGTCTCCTTTCTTTCTCTTTACCTTTCTAAATTATTTTACGAAGCAATCTAGCAACATCACTAGTGGAGGTCGCTCGACTAGCATTTACAAAACTTAATTTGTTTCTCTGATTTCGCTTCTAGTTATTAGTATATTGAATTATGGTTTCAAACTCAAAGTTTTAACCCGGTTGACCAGACTAGATTGGTCGACTAGGCTCCTCTTCTTTCGGCTTTTGGTTTCTATTTGTGTCCTTTACATTTTCTATATATTTTGTTTATCTTATTTCTTTACTTTGGTTTCTTAATTAATTTGTCAAAGGGAGAAAATATCTTCCCGGTGTTCGATCCTGACTCCATATATTATATTGGGTCTTCTATTTATTTGTGATACTTGAGGCTCACACATTAGCTCTCACCACATGCCCTCCCATCATTCTCTTGGTTACCAACAACCATACCAATATTCATACCAGGATTGTAGGCAGTTATTTTAAAACTGACATGTGCACCAATTTCGTAGATTTTTTCACTGTTCTTAGGGGCGATTTCCGGCGTGCTCCTAAGAGGTTTTCCGGCGTCCTTGGGTGTGTCATGTTCTATGTTAATCTCTCATCTCCTATCAATTTTATATCTCCTAGACTCCCACTCTTTTCTTGTATTTGATTTATCAACTCAAACTTACATTCCTCTCCTCTCTCCGACTCAAATCTTTAACAAAAATATCTATACGTCGTGGGTTTGGAGGTGTTTTTTGGGCGTCTACACCAACTTTGGTGTGTGAGGATTCGCGTGTTTGATCCAAGCTCATAAGAAAATATCCCCTATATAGTTACCCACGTTCAACATCCTATAAATAATATCAAAAATTGGTGTGGTTGTTGTTGAGGGCCTCATTCACAAGTCAATCCTCCTTTTTATACCATCACTTGTAGACTGTTTTTGGGGGTTGGACGGCTTGAATCTCAGTGTGTTTTTGTTATCCCAACAAGAAATGGGGTCGTCCATCTAGCTAATGACACGCAAAGAACATCTAGCTTCTCTCTTTGAAAGTATAAGTCTTAAGGAGTTCATGTTGAAAACCGCTATACATAAAATCATAGGATAATAGTTCAACTAGGTATTGTCCTGTATCCTTTTTTATCGAATTTATCTAGAAACTATCCTGTCATGGTTCAAAATAAGACTGGCATTGGTGAGTCTTTGACGGATCGCATCGTAGGGCCGACAACAATGTTGGAGGATTTTGAGGGTCAACGATCGACTAGCATTGGTGAACCTTCTTTGTTCACATATCAATGTTCATGAGTCTCATATATGCAATATTACTTTAATTCATTATAATGGAAATTCTTGTTTCCTTAAATCGCTTCCATTCATTATTTTCCTACAAAAATCATTGTTTTCGCTTGCTATCGTTGTTTTTCTTCTTCCCTCTTTTACTTAGAATAATTGGCTATTGGTATCCATCAAACCAGATGTGTTCCATCTGAACTCGATACCCGAATATACTAAAAACAATCTCGTATCCTTGCGGGAGAGATTGTTGTTAACTATTTGGTTAAAACTTTCACCCACCAAGCTTTTGGCACCATTTTCGGAGAGTACTGATACAATTGGTTGATATAATTTTTGGTTATTCTAAGTTTCTTATATTATTGATTATCTTTTCCCCTTTTGTTTTTGATTTGAAAGCTAGATTGGCGAATGCAAAGAGTTCGCGACCCAAACAACTTGTCCCTCTAGACAACAAGATTGAGCGCACCCTCCATTGTCAAAAATCTGCCACGAAAACCGTTGCAAATCAAGCGATGGAATATCCCACAACCAACTTCCTCCAGCTGATTCACAAGCTAAAATCGCTAGACTCAATGCCGCACTTGTTGCTGAAAGGGCTTACCACCCTCAAATGTCGGACGCTAGGATGAATCTTAGACAAAGAGTTTAAACCATGCTTTTGTGATCCTTGGACTTGAAGGTCGAGATTTCAACCTTAAGATAGATACCATAAGACTCATCCAGAATGAACAATTCTCAAGGATCTTGAATGAGAATCCGCATCAACTTTTGCGAAATTTCGAGAATATTATGAGCACTTTGAACTATGAACATTACTTCCGATTCTTCGATAACGCGAGCATTTTTTTCTTTGATAGAAAAGGTTGCGAACTATGTTTGCAATAACTCATATGTTGGTTCTTTTCACATGCGTTCTTATTTCGTAGTGCTTAAATCTATTTATCCCCTTTACGTGTGCCCTTCTCCAGTATTTTTTAAAAACATTTCCCTTCTTTTTCAAAATTATTTTTTATTTTTGAAAACTCTTTTCCACGTCCTTCTTAACTTTGGTTAACCAAGCATCCAATACTTCTCTTGCATTCAAGTTTTATTCATGTATTTTCTCTTCTACGTGTAAAAGGAGTAGTTGCTCATTCGAAGGTCATTTGGTCAACCGATCACCTTGATCAACGTCGATCGATTTGCTCTTATTTTGTCAACATTCATATTGTGCTATCTTATTTTCCAAAAATATGATTTCTCTCTCTTATTCTATCCGGTTGAGGATGCTCGAGATTTCGCTCTTCTACCGTGTTTATACCATTGAGTATTGGATTTGGTGATAAGTGAATTTGTTTCATGGAATTGCCTTATGGGGTTTCTTTTAACCTTATGCAAACATTAATTGTGTATTTTCTTTTTCGTGAGTGTTCTCCTATATGCTTTGATTATCTACAACTTACGATTGACTCTCTTTCGAGATTGCATGTTTGTTATTGTTTTTACTCTTATAAAAATGAGTGAGATAGGTATTTGCTAAGCTTATTATTCTCTTACTACTGTGTGCATCTTTTTCTATCTTATTAGCCCCTTCTCACAAATATTGACCTTTCTTTGTAGCTCCACAAAAGTATTCCTAGACATGTTGTAACACCCCAAGTTCTAGGAACTCGAAGCGCTACGAGCTAGGACCGCACAATGGGTCCTGACCCTCAGAGTAGCAACAACAAACGGATCTTACAGCAAGGCACATACGAATGAAAAGCCAAAACTCAATATAAAAACAAAGATTTAAACAATGGAAAATGTAAAAGACTCGCAGCCGAGTTCAAAACAAAGGGGAAAACAACAAAAGAAACATAAACCCGATCCCGTCCTATAATGTACGGGAACCCCGGGTAACCACACCATCTAGATCACTCAGCAGCATCCTGAACCTGCGGAACATCTACAACGACGGTATAAACCGTTAGCTAATATTCTAGGTATAAGCAAGAGCGTCAAGCCACAAACACACATAAGGAAAAATAAATATATAGCATTCTTGCACTCAACCGATTATTATCTTTCTTAAAGTCATTCATTACTAAATCAACTTCTTTTGTCACATGAGAATCTCCCGAAACTCGCCTCCGCTTCCATCTACCAATAGGAATAGATCAGTACTATTCGTTACCTACGGGCCTGGGTCGCAAGAGCACATTCTAATCTCCTAAAGAACTAGAAAAGTGGTCACCACCCGGTTATCATACACTTGGGCCAGTTAAGGTTATAAAGGGTGAATCCTATTCCGGTTGTCCGTTATAACATGATAAACAACACAAACAAGCCAATACAATCCAACTAATACGTGGAATGAAGCTAAGTAAATTCAAGGGACTTACCTCACACGAAGGTAACTCAAAGCTCAACAACAACTCAGGAATAGCTCAGTTTCCCTCAGGAACGGAGCAAGGAAAGCCTGTTCGCACAAGCATCACGAATCAGGAACGAAACTGTTGCTAGAAGTCTATAACTTCTAGTCTCAATGATCTCTAAGAGATCTCCACATGCTAAGGGCTCAACCCTAGTGATACGTCCTTGGAGATAACCAAGGATAACTCCAGATTTAGATCAAGCAAAACTCCAACTACTCCTTGATTCTTTGTGCAACGTTGTATCGTTTCGGATCCAAAGGGGCGGAAGCGATGAAGAAACAAGGGTTACTTCGATCTAGAGAGATCGAATAAACCTTTTTGTATGGATCGAAGGTTGATTCTTAAGAAGAATCCTCGAATATGGATTTCTGGGATCAAAGACGAGATCCAAGGAAGAAATTTTAGAGATAGAAGAGAGGTTTTGATTCCCAAGCTAAGTGGAGGAAATTCTTCTCAAAATTTAGTAATATTGAACATGGAAAATAAGTGAGGCAAGATATCTCTTATATAGAGAGACTTGCCTACCTATGGGCCAACGGGCCAAACAAAATACATGAAGAAAAGCCCAAAAGGTAAAACCTAAAAGGATAAGAGCAAACCCTAAAAGGATAAGGTCAAAAGGGAATATTCTTATACGGAATATCCCTTTATTACATAAAAAGGAAAACATGAAAATATAGTCCGAAAATAAGCTAGCTTCATGCCATGGAGTCGGAAAGACGGGACATGCCGCTAACGGAACCGGTAGCCTATGCCATGGTGGTGTAGAGACATGGCATGCCGGTAGTGGGACCAAGTGAAGAAGTAATGCGGGTGATGATGGAGCCGGTGGCTCGAGCAATGGCCTTAGCTCGGGATCGGGTGATCGGTCCATCTGAACGAACTCTAAGAGCCTCGTCCTCTTCCTCTATGGTCAACGTAAAAGGGGCATCCAAGGGCGCATCAGTCCCCCCATCTTGGTTGTGAAACGTCCCCGTTTCACCATCGTCAATGAGGGGCTCAACATAAGGGGCAAGGTCCTTGACGTTGAACGTTGGGTGTACTCCGTAGGAATCCGGAAGCTCTAACTTGTATGCATTTGGACCATGACGGGCTAAGATGCGGAATGGGCCATCACCACGGTGCGAGAGCTTGCTCATGCGGCGAGTAGGAAAACGCTCCTTCCGTAGGTGGAGCCAAACAAGATCACCGGGCTTAAAAGAGACGTCGCGGCGGCCCTTGTTGCGTTGTCCGGCAAGTTGGGCGGCACGACGTTCAAGTTGTGTCCTAGTCCGCTCATGAAGCTCAATGATTTGGGCGGCTCGGTTTCCGGCGATGATGTGTTCTCCATCCTTGAGCGGGCGGGGAGTGAAATCCAATGGTGTGTGTGGATTGAGGCCGTAGACAACTTCAAATGGGGACAATTTAGTTGCCGTGTGCCTAGACCTGTTATACGAAAACTCTAGAACAGCAAGTAAGTCCTCCCACCTACGTGGGTTGGTCCTAGTGGTGGCTCTAAGTAGAGCACCAAGAGTCCGATTGGTCACCTCCGTTTGACCATCGGTTTGGGGGTGATAACTACTTGAAAACAACAAGTTGGTTCCAAGTTTTCCCCACAACGTTCTCCAAAAATGACTTACAAATTTCACGTCCCGATCAATAATGATGGAACGTGGTATCCCATGTAAATGCACCACATTGTCAAAGAACAAGGTGGCAACTTCACTAGCATTTAGGGTGCTTTTACATGCGATGAAATGAGCCATTTTGGAGAAGCGATCGACTACCACGAAAATGGAGTCTTTGCCTCGTTTTGACATAGGCAACCCGACCACAAAGTCCATGGATAGATCCTCCCAAGGTCCCATTGGTATAGGCAAAGGAGAATACATCCCATCCGGATCTTGGCGCGACTTGGCATGATGACATGTGATGCAACCCTTGCAAAACCGTGTCACATGCATACGCATCCGGGGCCAAAATAAATGCTCTTGGAGAGCGGAAAGGGTCTTGGTAGCACCGAAATGACCACGGCCCTCATGAGCTTCCTTGACCAACAAATGGCGTATAGATGAGCGCGGAATACAAAGTTTTCCCGCTCGAAAAAGATAGCCATCGTTAATAAAGAAAGACTCGTGCTCTCGGAGGTCGAGGCATTGTGCCCATATGTCCTTGAAGTCAAGATCCGTGGCATATAACTCTTTGATAAGAGCAAAGCCATGTATCTTGGCATCCATATACACAAGGAGGGCATAGTGGCGAGAAAGGGCATCGGCTACCACATTCTCTTTGCCTTTCTTATGCCGAATGACATAAGGAAAGGTCTCTAAAAACTCTACCCAACTAGCATGGCGCCGACTGAGATTTGTTTGACTCTTGAGATACGAAAGAGCCGCATGATCCGAATGAATCACGAACTCCTTCGGCCACAAGTAATGTTGCCATGTCTTAAGACAACGAACTAGAGCATATAGTTCCTTGTCATATGTAGGGTAGTTGAGCGAAGGACCGGACAGTTTTTCACTGAAGTAGGCAATTGGACGATTCTCTTGTAAGAGAACTCCTCCAATGCCCACATTTGATGCATCACACTCCACCTCGAACGTTTTCGAAAAGTTTGGGAGTTGGAGTAATGGTGCATTACAAAGGCGGTCTTTGAGCGCATCAAACGCTCGAGCATGGATATCACGCCACTCAAACGTGACACCCTTGGTAGTGAGCTCATGGAGCGGTGCCGCTACCGTGCTAAAGTCCTTGACAAAGCGTCGGTAGAAACCCGCTAAGCCGAGAAAGACTCGGACCATGGTGACCGAAGTAGGAGTAGGCCACTCCCGAATAGCACGAACTTTAGATTCGTCTACTCGTAGTCCGTCCTTAGACACGACATAGCCAAGAAAGATAGTGGTGTCCGAGCAAAAGACGCATTTGTCAAAGTTGACATACAATTGCTCTTGTCTAAGGCACTCGAGCACTTGGCGAAGGTGCCCGATGTGATCCTCCAAAGACGTACTAAACACCAAAATATCATCAAAATAAACAACAACAAATGTACCCAAGAATCGGCGCAAGACATGGTTCATGAGGCGCATGAAGGTGGACGGGCGTTGGAGAGGCCAAAAGGCATGACAAGCCATTCATAGAGTCCATACTTCGTTTTGAACGCCGTCTTCCATTCGTCACCTTCGGCCAACCGGATTTGGTGGTAACCGCTCCGGAGATCAATTTTGGAGAAGATGGTGGCGCCATGAAGCTCATCCAACATGTCATCAAGGCGCGGGATCGGGTGGCGATATTTGACGGCGATTTGGTTGATGGCACGACAATCAACACACATCCGCCATGATCCATCTTTCTTTGGTACTAAGATTACCGGGACGGCACATGGTGATAAGGATTCACGCACATGTCCCCGGTATAGGAGCTCTTGCACTTGACGTTGTAGCTCCTTTGTCTCTTCCGGACTAGCTCGGTAAGTGGCACGGTTTGACAAAGAGGCACCGGGTACAAAGTCAATTTGATGTTCAATCCCTCGGATAGGTGGCAAGCCGGGTGGGAGATCTTTGGGCATAATATCCTGAAATTCGGACAACAACAAAGACACCTCGTGTGGCACATTACTTGGGTCATGAGAAGTAGATAAACAAAACGGAACAAGTAAAAAGCATGGGAACTTGCCTTCAATGACCGGTTGCAAATCATGCCGGCGAGCTAAGAGTATCCGTGGCTCACACCGTCCTTGAATTACGGGATCCGAAGATGGTAAAGGTGCGCCCGAAGAAACGATGCGACCTTTACTACCTTTGGATTCGGTAGCATGGACAAGAGGGGCGGTGTTTCGGGATTTGGAAGTACTAGCACCTACAACATCGGGACTCCGGGGGTCCGATTTTGCCGGTACTTTAGCGGATTCATCAATAGTTTGTTGCCTCTTCCGTTCCGCATAGTCAACCAAAATTTCGTGCGGAGTCATAGGCAAAAGTGTGACCCGTTTTCCATTATATTGGAACATGTACCGATTAAGATAACCATCATGATATGTGCGGCGATCGAATTGCCATGGTCGTCCTAATAGGACATGTGTGGCGTCCATCTTGATAACATCACAAAGGACCTTATCAACATAGGCGCCAATAGAAAACGGCACCCAAGCTTGTTGTGTGACGGTGTCACATGCCGTATCGGAAATCCATTGGAGTCTGTAAGTCGTTGGGTGGGGATCGTAGGCAACTTGAAGTGTTTTACCACCCGTTCGTTGACAATATTGCAACAAGAACCCCCGTCAACGATGAGAGAAAGACTCGTATTATTAACCAAGCAATGAGAGTGGAAGAGATTCTCGCGTTGATCAATAGGAATATGCTCTTTAACAGCCAAAATACGACGAGAAACAAGAGCGAATTTACCGGGTTGTGCTGGGCCGCAAGCAAGCTCGTCATCACAGGGTTCCATGCCAAAAAGTGGGTCGGTGTCATGGTCATCCTCAATAATGATATCACCGTCATATTGACCATCGTCGTCCTCGAAATATGTTGGGTCGGCAAACAAGACCCGTTTGGTGTTTGGGCAATTACGTTGGACATGGTCAAAACCGCTACACTTGTAGCACACGGGCTCCCTTGGGCGAGCCGCCGGTGAGGGTCCTTGTTGACCTCGAGAGGGAGGCGCCGGTGCCGGGCCACGGTTTGGTGCCTTCTCGGTACCCGTTTGCCTATTGGAAGGACCCGTCCGTTGGGTTCCTTTGGAAGCGTCGGTATCTGTAGGACTAGGCGCATCTCGAGAACGTGTGTTAGACGGATAAAGATATGGACTCGAGGAAGAGGTATACCTAGAATACCGCGGTGTTTTGAGTTGTTGCTTATATAGCTTCATGGCGGCATGACATAATGCTCCCAAATCCTTGAATGGGACAATCTCGAGCGACCGCCGGATGGAAGCATTAAGCCCACTCATGAACTTGGTGCGGAGGGCGGAGGGGGAGGCCGAGACGCCGGCCTTAATGTGCATGTCCTCAAGTTTAGCCAAGTAAGCCACCGGAGTGAGGTTGCCTTGCTTGAACTCGGCAATTTGCAACCGCATATCATTCTTAAAGTCCTCGGGCACGTACTTCTTGGTCATGCAATAGAGCAATTGTTCAAATGTCTCAATTGGTGCCCATCCTCGCCTCTCTTGGGTGAACTCATACCGGTTCCACCAAGACTTCGCATCTCCTTCAAAGTATAGAGTTGCCGCCTCGATTTTCTCGTATTCCTCCTCATAATGACAATGTTTTAATGCTCGTTTCATATCCTGCGCCCAATCAAGAAAAACACACGGATCATATTCACCATGAAAGGTAGGGAACTTAACCTTACCTTTCCTACGAGCTCGGTAGGGGTCCGGGCGGTGCGGTGGAATGTAGGCATCATCGGCACGGGCTCGCCGGTGGCCGCCATGAGGTTGTTGGCGCCCATGAACGGGTGGGGCCTGCCTAGGTGGATTTGGAGGAGGCAACCATTCTTCACCCCGGTCTTGGTTCTCATAAGGGTCTATGACGGGTGGGTGCCACGGACGGTTATGTGCTACCCGTTCTAAATCGGATTCATCACCGGAGAACTCGTTGAAGTTGTGTTGCTCATCGTATTCATCAAAGTCAAGGGTCCTCGGTTGCCGGGTTGACCGTTGGTGACGGTGTTCGGAACGATCATGCTCACGACCATGATTGGTGGTTGAGTTGGGACGGTACCGGGGCTCTTCCCGAGTTTGTCGGTCGGTGCGGGGCACACTAGGTGGAGGTGGAGAAGGAACATACCGTTGATGTTGATGCTCATAATATTGGTGCCGATGTTCCGTATCGACTATGGGCAAGTTATCTTGACGCGGGTCGGGGAATTCCTCCTCTTCTTCATGGGACTCATTTCCGTCAAGAGGTAAAGGATGGGTGCGTTCAATGACAGACGCAAGCCGGGTAACGTTTGATGGTCCGGCTCCCAAAAGTCCCTTGCCTTTCCGTTGTGCATCGGAAGTGGAAGCATTGACCACGATCTCATTCGGATAAGTTGGGGTGGGACGGCGAGCAATCTGAAGGGCCTTAAGAGCTTCTAGCTCTTTTTTCAAGGCAATGTTTTCTCGGGTCAAGGCATCAAACTTTTGTTGTGCCTTCAAGGCTTCCAGTTCTCGCCTTATGGAGTCATTTTCGAGGGACAACGAAGCAGTTTCTTGAGCCAAGGGTTCACTGAACTCTTGTGGACCAGAATCTTGAGAAGTTTCCATTTCAACGTTAGTCATTGCTCCAAATCAGCACACAATTGCAAGCAATCAAGTGAGAAAGGTGACAAGTTATGTCAACTTTACCCAAGTTCAAGTGCGTTATCGGGTTCTACTTTGGGGAAGGCCGTTTGGTGGTTAGGCAAGGAAGGCAAATCCAACAAAATTGAACCAATTACACACAAATAAACAAGTGATATTTTGCAAACGTATGTAAGAAAATGGAGAGATAGAAGATGGACGGATTGTTCACTCGGCAAGCTTTGCATGCTTTCGGTCTTTGACCGTTTTGTAAAATCCGATTTTTCGGATGGACCGGTTTGCCGGACGTCTTTTCACTTTGTGTGTTTCGTTTCTTTGAAACGTTTTGAGCAACACTTTCTTTTGTTTTTTTTTTTGAACACAAATCCGTATTGATGAAGAGTTTTTTTTGCTTTTCTTGGAATATCAAATGCGAGATATCCGAACTTTTCGTTAACAAAAATATCCCAAGAGATTTGGTGAAATTAATTAACAAAATTGTCGGATTAGGTCGGTTTAAGAAAAAGACGGGTTTGATAAATGGGTTGAAGGCAAACCAAATATCTCCTATTTTTGTGCTTTTTGTTTTGAGTTTAACACGGAAAAGAAAAAAAATTTCAGGGAAAATGGGTGAACATGATGAAGAACATGATGAACAACATGAAGATCATGAAGAACAAATGAAGAACATCATGAACAAACGAAGAACATCATGAACAAAAAAAAAAGGCTAAATAGGTTTAAGATAATAACGCACAAAAACAAGAGTAAAGAGAACTTAGCTCTGATACCAATTCGATGCGTCCTTGGAGATAACCAAGGATAACTCCGGATCTAGATCAAGCAAAACTCCAACTACTCCTTGATTCTTTGTGCAACGTTGTATCGTTTCGGATCCAAAGGGGCGGAAGCGATGAAGAAACAAGGGTTACTTCGATCTAGAGAGATCGAATAAACCTTTTTGTGTGGATCGAAGGTTGATTCTTAAGAAGAATCCTCGAATATGGATTTCTGGGATCAAAGACGAGATCCAAGGAAGAAATTTGAGAGATAGAAGAGAGGTTTTGATGCCCAAGCTAAGTGGAGGAAATTCTTCTCAAAACTTAGTAATATTGAACATGGAAAATAAGTAAGGCAAGATATCTCTTATATAGAGAGACTTGCCTACCTATGGGCCAACGGGCCAAACAAAATACATGAAGAAAAGCCCAAAAGGTAAAACCTAAAAGGATAAGAGCAAACCCTAAAAGGATAAGGTCAAAAGGGAATATTCTTATACGGAATATCCCTTTATTACATAAAAAGGAAAACATGAAAATATAGTCCGAAAATAAGCTAGCTTCATGCCATGGAGTCGGAAAGACGGGACATGCCGCTAACGGAACCGGTAGCCTATGCCATGGTGGTGTAGAGACATGGCATGCCGGTAGTGGGACCAAGTGAAGAAGTAATGCGGGTGATGATGGAGCCGGTGGCTCGAGCAATGGCCTTAGCTCGGGATCGGGTGATCGGTCCATCTGAACGAACTCTAAGAGCCTCGTCCTCTTCCTCTATGGTCAACGTAAAAGGGGCATCCAAGGGCGCATCAGTCCCCCCATCTTGGTTGTGAAACGTCCCCGTTTCACCATCGTCAATGAGGGGCTCAACATAAGGGGCAAGGTCCTTGACGTTGAACGTTGGGTGTACTCCGTAGGAATCCGGAAGCTCTAACTTGTATGCATTTGGACCATGACGGGCTAAGATGCGGAATGGGCCATCACCACGGTGCGAGAGCTTGCTCATGCGGCGAGTAGGAAAACGCTCCTTCCGTAGGTGGAGCCAAACAAGATCACCGGGCTTAAAAGAGACGTCGCGGCGGCCCTTGTTGCGTTGTCCGGCAAGTTGGGCGGCACGACGTTCAAGTTGTGTCCTAGTCCGCTCATGAAGCTCAATGATTTGGGCGGCTCGGTTTCCGGCGATGATGTGTTCTCCATCCTTGAGCGGGCGGGGAGTGAAATCCAATGGTGTGTGTGGATTGAGGCCGTAGACAACTTCAAATGGGGACAATTTAGTTGCCGTGTGCCTAGACCTGTTATACGAAAACTCTAGAACAGCAAGTAAGTCCTCCCACCTACGTGGGTTGGTCCTAGTGGTGGCTCTAAGTAGAGCACCAAGAGTCCGATTGGTCACCTCCGTTTGACCATCGGTTTGGGGGTGATAACTACTTGAAAACAACAAGTTGGTTCCAAGTTTTCCCCACAACGTTCTCCAAAAATGACTTACAAATTTCACGTCCCGATCAATAACGATGGAACGTGGTATCCCATGTAAATGCACCACATTGTCAAAGAACAAGGTGGCAACTTCACTAGCATTTAGGGTGCTTTTACATGCGATGAAATGAGCCATTTTGGAGAAGCGATCGACTACCACGAAAATGGAGTCTTTGCCTCGTTTTGACATAGGCAACCCGACCACAAAGTCCATGGATAGATCCTCCCAAGGTCCCATTGGTATAGGCAAAGGAGAATACATCCCATCCGGATCTTGGCGCGACTTGGCATGATGACATGTGATGCAACCCTTGCAAAACCGTGTCACATGCATACGCATCCGGGGCCAAAATAAATGCTCTTGGAGAGCGGAAAGGGTCTTGGTAGCACCGAAATGACCACGGCCCTCATGAGCTTCCTTGACCAACAAATGGCGTATAGATGAGCGCGGAATACAAAGTTTTCCCGCTCGAAAAAGATAGCCATCGTTAATAAAGAAAGACTCGTGCTCTCGGAGGTCGAGGCATTGTGCCCATATGTCCTTGAAGTCAAGATCCGTGGCATATAACTCTTTGATAAGAGCAAAGCCATGTATCTTGGCATCCATATACACAAGGAGGGCATAGTGGCGAGAAAGGGCATCGGCTACCACATTCTCTTTGCCTTTCTTATGCCGAATGACATAAGGAAAGGTCTCTAAAAACTCTACCCAACTAGCATGGCGCCGACTGAGATTTGTTTGACTCTTGAGATACGAAAGAGCCGCATGATCCGAATGAATCACGAACTCCTTCGGCCACAAGTAATGTTGCCATGTCTTAAGACAACGAACTAGAGCATATAGTTCCTTGTCATATGTAGGGTAGTTGAGCGAAGGACCGGACAGTTTTTCACTGAAGTAGGCAATTGGACGATTCTCTTGTAAGAGAACTCCTCCAATGCCCACATTTGATGCATCACACTCCACCTCGAATGTTTTCGAAAAGTTTGGGAGTTGGAGTAATGGTGCATTACAAAGGCGGTCTTTGAGCGCATCAAACGCTCGAGCATGGATATCACGCCACTCAAACGTGACACCCTTGGTAGTGAGCTCATGGAGCGGTGCCGCTACCGTGCTAAAGTCCTTGACAAAGCGTCGGTAGAAACCCGCTAAGCCGAGAAAGGCTCGGACCATGGTGACCGTAGTAGGAGTAGGCCACTCCCGAATAGCACGAACTTTAGATTCGTCTACTCGTAGTCCGTCCTTAGACACGACATAGCCAAGAAAGAAAGGAAGGAAGAAACTCACAAGAACGGGAGTTACTGTAGAGGAAACCGCAAGGGCGGCTAGACCAGGCGCAGGGGCGGCTGGCCGCAGGGTGGCTAGGTGTAGGCAGGGGCGGCTGCGTGACAGAAAACGTTGTCAGCTTTCTCTTCAACATAACTTACAACAAGGGCAACCAAAGCTCGAACCTTTGGCTCACACACGTCAAGACTCAACTCCAAAGAGCCTGGGAACAACGATACATCAACAACGAGAAGCCAATAAGAATCAAGATTCAAACTTGATTCTTGGAGGAGAAGAAAAGAAGAGAAGAAGAAGAAAACGAAAAGAAAGAAGGAAGCATGTTGTAGTACATGAACGTAAGGGAGAACAAAGGATAATGAAGTTACACGTTGAGCAAGGTCGCAGGAAGCAAGGGGACGATTGCAGCTCTCAAGGGTTGAAGACGATAGCAAGAAACGAAAAAGGAGAAAAAGGCGGGAATATATAGGAGAGGCGGAAAAGATAAAAAGGAAGGACGTCTAGGGTTAAGAATAAGATAAGGAAGCCGGCCCATAAGATAGAATATCGGATATTCTATCTATGGAAGGAAGATAAAACGAACGAAAACAGATCGGGCGCGATCTGTCGCAAATCCGCAGGGGCGGATCGTCTCAGCCGCAGGGGCGGCCTTCTTCACCGCAGGGCGGTAAAGGCAAAACTGGGGTCTTACATCAGGTCCCCCTAAAAAGAAGTTTCGTCCCGAAACTTGCAAAAGCCGAACGATCACATAACAACACACACAGAACATAACCGAACTCATATATTCCCACTTGGGGCACGTAACTCAAAACGTCACACAAAAGCGTACGCAACGCAACAAAGGAAAACCAACAACTAACTATGCTAACTGTGCATCTAGATCAGCGTAAAACTCCGGATAGTTCCTCTAGATACTATCCTCTGTCTCCCAAGTCGCCTCATCAGCTCCTCGCATCGACCAATGAATATTCATCATCGGTATGTCCTTCGAACGCAAGCGTCTCGTACAACGCTCCAAGACAGCCACCAGGTGATCAACAAATGTGTGGTCTGACTCGATCACTAGATCCTCGTGACTGACGATGTGTCTCGAATCTGGTATGTACTCCCGTAACTGAGACACATGGAAAACGGGGTGAACACCCTCGAGTCTCGGTGGCAAAGCAATTCTGTATGCTGCCTCCCCAACTCGCTCAAGAATCTCGAAAGGTCCGACGTATCTGGGACCCAGCTTTCCCTTGACACTGAAACGTCTGGCGCCTCGTGTCGGAGATACTCTAAACCAAACATGAGCTCCAACTCTGAACTCTAGAGGTCTGCGCCTCTTATCCGCATAAGACTTTTATCGACTCTGCGCTGCTAACATCGGCTCGCGGATCAGTGCTACACGAGCCATGTCATCCTGTATCTGCTCAGGCGCTACTTTGCTAGCACTACTCGGCTTGTCCCAACACAATGGTGTAAGGCATCTCTGTCCGTATAAAGCCTCGTAAGGAGCCATCTTGATCGATACGTGCCAACTGTTGTTGTACGAAAACTCCACTAAGGAAAGGTGATCTGACCACACTTGTCCCCAGTCCAACACGCAAGCTATCAACATGTCCTCCACTGTAACACCCCGATTCCGCAGAACTCGGGATGTCACATTAGGCTAGGATCTCACAATAGATCCTGACCCTAGCCTGACAACAAGTTCCCTGGACCTTACAACATGGCACTGACAGGTATAAAAACAAATACATAAAACCATATAAACTGTATAACCAAAGGTAAACAACAACATAGCCGAGTATGAAACGACATCCTCACACAGGAGGTAAACAAGACATCATCCTCACGCAGGAGGGAAAGCATAAACAACCCCAAAACCAACCACCTAATGTACGAGAGTCCTTGGCCTGTCACCCTGCTAGATCACCCAGTAGCGCCTATCTTGCAAACATCTACAACACGGTATGAAACCGTTAGCTAACCATACATATATAAGGTAATGCATAAGCACCAGCACACGTCATGAAAGATAAACACATAATCATGCTATCGCACATTTACCCATTTTATTATCTTCATATAATAATCATTCACTCAAATCGTATATATATAGATAGATAAAAGTATGTGACATGAGGACCGATACATCCTCGCCTCTGAGTGCTATATCCAGCTGTACGAGTATCGGTCACACAATCCGTGTACCCCATGGGAGTGGATTGCGCCTTACTTGTAAACTAGAATGGCTGACATCAGAGAACCTCCCAGACTCCACTACGAGATGAAAGGGAAAGGTTATCACAGCCACGCAACGGGGCAGTCAATAAAACATAGGTCGGTATAAACGACAACTCATGCCATCATAGCAAACACATAAAACACACACCACTCATGCAAACACCCAATATAAGGTTGGTAGCTAAGTAAGTCCTACGGACTTACCTCAACCTCGTACAATCACAACCACGATCAACCTCCAATCCTGAGAGGGACACTGCCTAATAACAAGGCAGAAAGAGATATCAATACTCCTATCAATCAAAAAGGTCACACCTAGACCCAAGGGATCCATAAGGATCATAATCAATCTATAAGCCTCACAACCAACTAAACCTCAATATCTCAGCATAACTCACAATTCCTCAAATCTCAAGGTAGTATCTAATCAACATTCCTCAATCTAAATTCTAATTTTAATTTAATTAATTAACCTTTAATTAATTAATTAAATTTTGCCAGAATAACGTTTTGCTCGCATGCAATTTCTAAACCCCCTGTCATCAGATTTCATCAAACAAACAACCCATAATCACCAGCATAATATAACGACCATGATGGATTTCTAATTATCCATTTTGACAAGCCTAAAGTCAATTTAGGCCAAATCGCAGTACGGAAAACGAATAAATTCATAACTTATTCGTTACTAACCCGATTGACGATTTGAAAGAAGATTCGGAATCACAGCGACGCAGGCTACGCATGAACACCATCAAAATCACCGGAATCTGAGCGACGGAACCTGCCTGGTGACATATATGCTCGACCAACCCTTCATTTGCTCGGAAATGCAGAAACTCGGGACTGATATGAAGAGAATGAGGAGAGGAATCCAGAAACTCAAACGGAATTGAAATCGGATTAGAAACGGAGAGTAGATATGAGTTTGAAGGTTGAGAGAAATCAGAGCTTTTACGAGGAAACGTGAAAGGAAATGAATTAATAAAGGATTTTCCGCTATTTATAGTGAAGACGATAATTATCCTTTAACGAAGTCGATAATTATCCTTTAACCGATCCAAAGGCGGGTCGAACCTCCTTCTCCAAACTTCTCGAGATTGGAATATTAAATCTGGAATATTGTAAGGATAATTATTCCACAACTGCCTCGGAAAACGTGTATTCCTAAGACGTCTTTCTTAGCCGTTAAGAAACAAACTAGCAACTCTTTTGGCCGTTTTGCCTCTCCATGGTATTTCGTACCTAAGGCGGCATGAACCTGCTGCCAGAACCTCGATGTGAACCGTCCGTCCCCATCGGAGACTATGATCCTAGGTACTCCATGAAGTCTCACTATCTGTCTCGTGAACTCCTCTGTCAATCAACTCACTGGACACGTTTCCTTGATTGGAATGAAACGTGCGGTCTTCGTCAATCGATCTACTATCAACCAGATAGAATCAAAGTCTCGACTCAGTCTCAAACCGGTAACGAAATCCATAGAGATGTCCTCTCACTTCTACTGTGGGACGGGAAGTGGGTGTAGCTCGCCTCCTGGTCGATGATGCTCGATCTTGACCTGTTGACAGGTCGCACGCTGAGCTACATATCTCGTCACGTCTGGCTTCAGACCTTTCCATCAGAAAAAGCGTCTAATCTCCTGATACATCTTACTTGCACCAGGGTGCACTGAGTAAGGTGTAGAATGAGCCTCCTGAAGGATCCTATGTCTCAACTCTCGATCTGAAGGCACACAAACACGCTCTTGGCATCTCAAAACTCCATCAGCACCAACTACAAATTGCGGTGCCTCTCCTCGAGACATCATGTCTCGGATCTATGTCAAAGCTAGGAAACTCTCCTTCTTCTGTCGGATTTCGGCCAATAGATCAGGTACTATCTCCAAGATGGACAACTGGCTGTCGGAATACGGAAAGTGGATATCCATCTCTAGCCATGCCAAATCTCGTTGTAACTGTGACTGAGCTGTCAGCCTAGCAATCGCCATCTCCCGGGGAGTCTTCCTATTGAGGGCATCTGCTACAACATTCGCCTTTTCTAGGTGGTATAAGATCTCAAGGTCGAAGTCCTTGATAAACGTGAAAGACAGTAGCCAACTCCAGATAATGGGTAGGGTAATTCTCCTCGTACGTCTTGAGCTGTCGAGAAGCGTAAGCAATCACCTTACCCCTTTGCATCAAAACACATCCAAAGCCCATCTTGGATGCTTTTTTGTAAACCAAAAAATCCTCAATGCCCTCTGGCTGAGCTAGGATAGGAGTAGAGGTCAACCTCTTCTTCGGCTCCTCAAAGTTCTGCAGGCACGGTTCGGACCATATGAACCTCGTAAACTTCCTCATCAAGGAAGTGAGCGGTCGGGCGATAACAAAAAAGCCCTCAAGAAAACATCGGTAGTATCCTGACTGGTGGTATTTCTATGGTCGTCTATACCCAATCAAAAGTAAATCCCGACTTAGCACTAAGAACAAGTATAGTAGATAAGTAAGGGTCGAACCCAAGAGAGTTTGAGGTTTTAGATGCGATTATCGATTCAAGTAACAAGTAACTGAAGAGGGGGGGGGGTTGGTTGAAATAAGTACACACAAAAACTTTAAGAGAAACAATTAACGCAACAAGTAAGACAATAATGGGTGAATCTACACTAGGTTGATTCTAGGCATGCAATTGCTACTTTGGTGCGTTCCTTTTACAAGTTTTCAAGTAATCTCCCGTCTCGATCATACATATGTGTTGAGCCAACCGGCATCAACACAACTTAACAGGTTAGTGTTCCGTAAACCTACAAGAACAAATAACAAGTTAGCTTTCAAACAAAGACTAAGGGATATAATGAGAAGATTAAAACCGTTAAACTTATCTTTATATTTGTGTTCCTTTTCTTTAAGTAATTACAACCCGTTATTACTTAAAGTTGCTACTAGATTAAAGACCCGAACCCAGAATCTATTAATCCTAGTTGTTTACATGCACTTTAGAACCTAAGGTGATCAATCTCAAGCAATAGTTAACATGTAATTAAACAATAGAGATCAAGGAAACACAAAGTATTACTAAATAAAAACTTATATTAAGAAGAACTTACAACCAAATCAACAATGCAGCTTCAAACCAACCCAATGTAACAAGAGAGTTAGCAACTCATTACAATGGAAAACTCAAGTCTAAAATGGAATTTGTAAGGAAAAGCATGCATGATTCTAGCAATCAGCCATGGACTATTTATACTACAAAAAACACTAAATCAGGAGTAAATTGCCGGCCTAAAACAGCCACCTTTAATGCCATAAAGGTGGTGTAAACAGCCGGAGTAAAGCTTCTGGCGTTAAACCACAGGGGCGGCCTTCAGGAACCGCAGGGGCGGTTAAGGCAGAATCGGTTGATCTTCTTCCTGACCGCAGGGGGCGGCTAGGCAATTCCGCTGGGGCGGATCTTCAATGCTTCTTCAACGTCTGACTCTTCAACTGCTGGCCGTTACTGATGTCAAGGTGCAGGGGCGCCTTAGGTTCAGCGCAAGGGCAGTGACACAAACTCTTCGTCTTCCAACTCCCATGGCGAGGCGCAGGCAGGACGCAGTGGGAGCCGCAGGGGAGCTGGTCTTCGTCTCGTCAAGGCAAGTCACCGCAGGGGCGCTGGTGGGTGGCGCAAGGGCGGTGACCTGCATCTTGGCCGACGCTGGTGAAGACGCAAGGAGCGCTTCAGTGAGAAGTGTCACCCGTTGGGGCGGCGGTAAGGACCCGTTGGGGCGGTGAAGTAGCAGAAGCTTCGCTTCGTGATCTCTCTTCACTCCTAAGTGCTTATAACTCCTTCCTTAGCTTCTTTTAGTCTTCTTCTTCTGGACCAAGGAGTTAGTAGCATAAACTGACACTCATGCAATAAAAAGACTCTAAAAACTAACCTAAATGGTAGTGATTCCATCACCTATCAAACTCCCCCATACTTAGACCTTTGTCCCGAGTAAAACAAATGACAACAATTTGACTCAAGGTCTCAGGAAGCAAGGGAAGGAAAGAAAAGATAATGAAAACAAAAGAAAAACCAAGAAAAGAAGAGAAGAGAGAAAGAAAAGAGAGAAAATGTGAGAAAAGGAAATACTACCATCCTTATTGCTCCAAGAGTGGCCTACCCTGACAACCTCCTTATGACTCCCCTTCTTATGTCGCCAAACGTTGGAAGGGAATCCTATACTCGGTGTCACTCATTTTGCCAAGGCGTCCTTTTTAGGTTTTCGTCTTGCCACTCTTCCTCTTTTCTCACTTGAACTCACATCCCTCAAGTCCAATTTTGCACCAACCTAAGGTTGGTCGGACTACCTTCTTTTTATCTAAACCGTCCTTTCGGGTTTTCGGTTTATCCAAGGATTTTCATGCCTTTATTCATTTTTTTTTGAATTTCAAATTGGAATTAAAAAATTCCCACATTTTATCTCTGAATCATTTCCACTTTGCCCTCAAAGTGGAAATGATTCAGAGATAAAATGTGGGAAAGGGAAAAGAATGATACCATCAGTGGGATGGTCCAGCTGGACCATCCGGACCATCCTCCGGCGGGTACGGGAAGTGGCTGAAGAAATGCTCCTGCCGCCGGTAGATGTCCTTGTTCGCCACTTAGCGTGCGTGCAAATAAGCTTTAAATTTATAAAACTAGAAATCAAGCAAGCGAACCCGCAGTGTACGGATCGACGTAGTTAAGCAAGAATTCCAGAGTATCGAACACAGGGATTTGGGGGGAACAAATTCGATTGTAGATTATCAAGCAAGTAAATGTAAGAGCTTTGCAAATTATTGAGAAAACAACAATCCTAAAGATCCAAGTATCGAGCTGTGGCAATCGATTCAAGATATACTAATGATATAAGGACAGAGTTAAGATATGCAAAGGTATGCTAATGTAAGGTAATCGTACGGTGAAGTTTCAAAAACCTTATATGACTCACCTACAAGACACTCTCTATAAAGGTTGTTGAGGCTTCAATATAGAAAGGTTCTAAAGGTAAGAATTAATGTTAAATACCCAAACTTGTAATCCAAGGATCAAGACTAACTAGACCGATTACGGTTGTGACACTCACAATCGAGGTAGAGGTTGTCGAGGCTTCACTACCACCTAGAAAAGGCAAGCCTAAACTAAGTTAAAGCAAATCTTTAACTTTGGATTAAAGTAAAAGCAAGTTCGTAAACTTAAGGGAAATCACGGTTAGTTCTTGAGGATCCACGGCCGTGGACTCAAGAACAGGCCGTAATTTGGGGTTCGTCGACGATTCTCTCTAACTCTCAGGGTCCAATCTGTTTACGATCGATCTATCATCATCTAAGCCACAACTATCAACCCTTCACCTTAGAATTGTTAAGGGTTTTTAGCCAACAATAGTCATAATGATATCAAATTCAAGGTTTAAAAGATTGAAAGATGAAAACTTCCGAAAACCTTCAATAAACTTCAAATCAATCTCAAAGTCACAATCAAGAACAAGTATCGTCACTAGATTCGGAATAGAACAAACAAACACAATCTTAGATGAGAAGGAAGAACGGGATGTCAATCCGTCTTCTAAATCAAACCTAAGCAAGAAGAGGAAATCTTCTTGCGAATAACCTTCCGAATCTTCGATCTTCCGTCAATCCGGAAATCACCAATAGCGCTGCGCCAAATCTCTCAACACAACTTCCACCAAAAGCGAGATTAGGGCAATTCCAAACGCAAGCGTAAATGCGTCTAAGGTAAGCGAAGGTGTAAGCCTAAAGCGAGGTATAAGCGGGGGTGACGGAATCTCCCTTCGTCCATCCTTTTATAGTGTATGATGAAGTAGCGGCCCGACCCAATCTTTTAAAAGATCGTGGCTTAAAGTGTGGCGAAAAAGATCGCCAAGATCACGGTCGTGGAAGGTTCCACGGCCGTAATTTAGAGCGTGGGAATCAAAACGGTTTGAACCATCTTCTCCACGGCCGTAGAAGTTGTTGGAATGAACCACGTTTCCTTAGCCATGGTTCCACGGCCGTGGAACTGAACGTGGAAAGTAGTACGGCCGTATTTTAGAGCGTGGTTTAGGGCAAGAACGTGATTCTTCCCTAGCTTCGTGCATTCCTCAGGTTAACACTCATTTTGATCCTAAGAGTGTCCTCAATCCATGGATATTGCTCAACAATTCCATCTTGCTCGATTTCGTTCGGAAATAGCTCTCAATCACCTATAGTCAACATAAAGCTTGTGTAGATCTCTATATCGACATTATAGGCAAACTAGCTCACAAATGCATCAATGCTCAATCAATGACTATCAATATGAATCAAATACACTTAGAAAACGTGCCTAAAATATCACAATATTTCATGCTAACAGTCCTCGATGCGGCTCTGCTGGGCATCCATCCGACGCCCGAAGGAGGTCTCAAAATCAGCCTGCCAGGCCAACTGCTAGGCCTCGAGCTGCTGTTGCTGGGCTGCCTGCCACTCCTCCTGCCTCTGGTCGAAGCGAGAGGACATAGAAGCAGCAAAGCTCGCCTTCCAGCTCTGCTGCTGCTCCAACATAGTCCGCTGGTAGTCGTTCTTCCATGTCTGATGCTGAGTGGTCATGACAGCCATCTGAGCCTGTAGACTCGCTAGGGCCGGGTCCTCCTCTGGTGCCGCAATAGGCATATCCTCGTCGTCGTCGGGGATGGGAGGTGCTCCTCTTGACGGGCCCGGCTGGAGCTGGCAGCATGCCTCTCCACAATGGCCACTAGTGGCCTCCTCGGCACGAAAGGGTCTATCGGAATGTAAAGCTCCGAAAACTCCTCCCCTAAGGGTAAAGGCCGGGGGAGGTACATCAGGTAGCTCCCATCAGCAAGGGAGATCCCGAACAGGTTCTCCCCATCTCGTCGGAGGAGCTTGCACCTCCTAAGCATCCCCTCTGTGTAAAGGGGAGCCTCCAGCCCATCCTCAAGGCTGGAAAGGTCCATGACCTGTGAAGCGATCAAAGAGATCACCCCTCCGCCGATGATATCTCTCGGCTCGTTCTTCCTAATCCGCTTCAAAGCAGAGAGGAAGAGGGAAGGCCAATCCATCACCCTCTCACTCTGTGGAAGGCATGCTTAGATGAGAGGAAGGTCCTTGAGAGCGACCTTGTTTTCTTCTTTGTGTCCACAAAAGACACTCATCAGGATCTTCGAGAGGAGCCTCAAGGAGGGGTGAGTGAGCTTGTTGGAGTACTCACCCCCAGCATGGAACTCGGATCCTGTAGCCGCTTGCCAGAACTCACATAGGTCTGGAGTCGGGACTGGCTCCCACCAGTTCTGTGAAGGGTTGATGGTAACCCCAAAAGCCTCCACTAACTGGAAGTAATCCAGTGTGTATTTGATCTTGTTAAACATTAGAGGTGAGCCCAACACACACATGGTCTTCCTTCTCCATGGTGAAAGTAGCATTGAACTGTCTCCTAAACTCGGGATAAGTTGGAGCATTCCTATATAGGAAATCTCCGAGCCCAGCATTCTCCAAAAAGGATTGCATGCTCTCCATCATGCCTACCTTCTCCAACGTAGGAACCTGCAAAAATCGAGTTGTATACACAACTCGATCTTGCACAATCCTATAGCGGTCTTTCTCTCCCTCCGTCATCTTGTATTTCCTTGGAGCTTCCATTCTTGAAAAGATTTGAGCAAAGGATTAGTGAACGTTTGGAAAAAGGAAAATAAACGACCTTTTTGTTGGGTTTTCCGCAGGGGCGGATGAAGCAGGCGCAAGGGCATTGAGGCGCAGATGCGGAAGCTAGCAGGTGCGGGGGCGGGAGAACTGCAAAAGGTGATTCGCGATGACTTCGAAGGTGGTGGCGTTTTGGAGTGGCTCAGGTGGTGGCTTTTGGTGCAAGCGACGTTGGATGTGGCTCAAAAGAGGAGAACGTTCCACTAGAGAGGAGGTGGCGCAAGGGCGTCAGAGAGGCATGTGTACTTGGTGTTGGTGGCCTAGGAGCGTTGGAGAGGGTGGTTGCAGGGGTTTTCTGGGGGCGCAGGGGCGCTTGCAGCTATGTGAGAGAGGAGGTGCGAGGGGATATTGGTTGTGGTTAGTGAGGAGGGAGAGAGTTGGTGTCGGGGTAGGTGTAGGAAAAAGTTTTGGAATTCTATTTTTTTTTCTTTTCTGTGTAAACCCGTAGGGGGGGTTTGTCAACGCGGGGTGGTGACAAGGAAGAGGGGGTACGCAGCCTCAGTGCCGGGTGCGGAGCCGAGGGCGTGCGTCAAGGGTGGGCACCGCAGGGGCGTAGGGATGTCACCGTAGGGGCGGTGACTGATATGTCACAGCGCAAGCCCAGCGCCGGGTGTGGTGCTGGCCAGGGGTGTCACCGCAGGGACGGGGACTCAGAGCCGCGGGGGAGGTTTTCTTGACAGAAGCTCCTCTTCTTATTCCTTCGGGTTGCCTCCCGAGAAGCGCCTTTGTTTTACGTCGTTGGCTCGACGTATGGGTTCTTCCTCTATGATTTAGCTTCTTCCAGCATCCCCTTTGGGTTTACAACCGTTTGAGAAGGTAACCCTCCGGAGGATCTTGTTTCAATTTGAGTAATAGCTTCCGCCATTTGACCAACCTGTTTTTCAAGGTTCTTGATGCTTGATTCTGTTGTTTGGACATGAGTAGCAAAATGTTTAGTCAAAACCTGTAACATATCCTCAGTTGTTTGATACTTACCTTGACAGGGTTGTTGTTGTTGGTTTTGTTGATCCCTCCAACGAAAGTTCTGTTGGTCACGCCAATTTGGCATGAAATTTTGTGCATAGGGGTCGTTTCTAGGTCTTTGCTGTTGTGGTTGTCCTTAACCCATTGTGTTCACTTCAGCATCGTCATCCTGGACTTGTGGACACATGTCCGTCGGATGGTATGGATCCGCACATACTCCACAAGCTTTGAGTTGTTGTGGGGTTTCCATAAGCGTTAGCCTTTTCACCATTTCCTTCAATTCAGCGAGCTCGGTGGAAATCTCGCTCTTCCCGGAACTCACAGCATGAACTCCTTTCTTGGTCAAGGTCCTTCCAAAGTTCCGAGTACCTTCCGCTAGTTCTTGCATCTTTTCCAAGGCAAGGTCAGGAGTAGAGTTAAGAATATTACCTCCGCAAGCTGCATCGACGATCCTCCTTTCATTATCTAGCAAGCCATTATACAAGTACAAGACTAGATCTTGAGTTGAATATCCGTGAAAAGGACAGCTGGATCGGAGGCGTGCAAACCTCTCGAAGTACTCATAGAGAGTTTCATTCGCCTCTTGCTCGATGTTGCTTAAAGCTTTCTTCTAGCTATTGGCCATCTTGGCTGGAAAGTATTTCTCCAAAAACGCCTTGTGAAGATTCTCCCATGTGTTGATGCTCCCGGATGGAAGATGGTAATACCAATCGTCCGCAGAATCTTTGAGTGTGAAACCGAATGCCCTCATCTTGATTTGTTCTTCGGTAATGTTGGCTGGCTTCATGCTCATACACACGGTATGGAACTTCCCAAGGTGCTTGATGGGGTCTTCACCACTTAGCCCATGGAAGGATGGAAGCAAGTGAATGAGGTCCGGCTTTAGCTCAAAGTTGACACCTTCCCCTAATGCCGGTATAGTAACCGCTAGAGGATTTTTAGCCAGGGTGGGCTGCGTAAGTTGACGAAGAGTACGGTCAGCCATCTCTTGTTGAAGTTGTTGTTGTCTTCGTTGTCGGATGTGCGTCCTCTCAATTTCTGGATCAAAAGTAGCAAGATTTGGGTTAGTAGCACGGGTTTGAACCATAAAAATGGTCTAAACCAAGGAAATCAATAATAACAATAAAACACTAAAACTCCCCGGCAACGGCACCAAAATTTGACTGGTGGTATTTCTATGGTCGTCTATACCCAATCAAAAGTAAATCCCGACTTAGCACTAAGAACAAGTATAGTAGATAAGTAAGGGTCGAACCCAAGAGAGTTTGAGGTTTTAGATGCGATTATCGATTCAAGTAACAAGTAACTGAAGAGGGGGGTTTGGTTGAAATAAGTACACACAAAAACTTTAAGAGAAACAATTAACGCAACAAGTAAGACAATAATGGGTGAATCTACACTAGGTTGGTTCTAGGCATGCAATTGCTACTTTGGTGCGTTCCTTTTACAAGTTTTCAAGTAATCTCCCGTCTCAATCATACATATGTGTTGAGCCAACCGGCATCAACACAACTTAACAGGTTAGTGTTCCGTAAACCTACAAGAACAAATAACAAGTTAGCTTTCAAACAAAGACTAAGGGATATAAAGAGAAGATTAAAACCGTTAAACTTATCTTTATATTTGTGTTCCTTTTCTTTAAGTAATTACAACCCGTTATTACTTAAAGTTGCTACTAGATTAAAGACCCGAACCCGGAATCTATTAATCCTAGTTGTTTACATGCACTTTAGAACCTAAGGTGATCAATCTCAAGCAATAGTTAACATGTAATTAAACAATAGAGATCAAGGAAACACAAAGTATTACTAAATAAAAACTTATATTAAAAAGAACTTACAACCAAATCAACAATGCAGCTTCAAACCAACCCAATGTAACAAGAGAGTTAGCAACTCATTACAATGGAAAACTCAAGTCTAAAATGGATTTTGTAAGGAAAAGCATGCATGATTCTAGCAATCAGCCATGGACTATTTATACTACAAAAAACACTAAATTAGGAGTAAATAGCCGGCCTAAAACAGCCACCTTTAATGCCATAAAGGTGGTGTAAACATCCGGAGTAAAGCTTCTGGCGTTAAACCGCATGGGCGGCCTTCAGGAACCACAGGGGCGGTTAAGGCAGAATCGGTTGATCTTCTTCCTGACCGTAGGGGCGGCTAGGCAATTCCGCTGGGGCGGATCATCAATGCTTCTTCAACATCTGACTCTTCAACTGCTGGCCGTTACTGATGTCAAGGTGCAGGGGCGCCTAAGGTTCAGCGCAGGGGCGGTGACACAAACCTTTCGTCTTCCAGCTCCCATGGCGAGGCGCAGGCAGGGCGTAGTGGGAGCCGCAAGGGAGCTGGTCTTCGTCTCGTCAAGCCAAGTCACCACAGGGGCGCTGATGGGTGGCGCAAGGGCGGTGACCTGCATCTTGGCCGACGATGGTGAAGGTGCAGGGAGCGCTTCGGTGAGAAGTGTTACCCGCTAGGGCGGCTGCAAGGACCCGCTGGGGCGGTGAAGTAGCAGAAGCTTTGCTTCGTGATCTCTCTTCACTCCTAAGTGCTTATAACTCCTTCCTTAGCTTCTTTTAGTCTTCTTCTTCTGGACCAAGAAGTTAGTAGCATAAACCGACACTCATGCAATAAAAAGACTCTAAAAACTAACCTAAATGATAGTGATTCCATCACCTATCATATCCCGCCAATCCTAAGAAGTTGCGTACCTCCTTTATGTTCTTAGGTGGCGGCCAATATGCTACTGACTCGATCTTCGCCGGATCTACCTTGATTCCTTCAGCTGAAACAATGTGACCAAGGAATGCTACCTCGGACATCCAAAACTCGTACTTAGAGAGCTTGGCGTACAACTCTCTATCTTGTAAGACCTAAAGAACAATCCTCAAGTGTCCTGCATGCTCTTCTCTACTACAAGAGTAAACCCGAATGTCGTCGATGAAGACAACTACAAAATGGTCTAGGAAGTCGATGAAGGTTTTGTTCATCAACTCCATGAAGACTGCGGGCGCGTTCGTAAGCCCGAATGGATCACTACAAACTCGTAATGGCCATATCTGGTCCGAAATGCCGTCTTGGCTATGTCCTGCTCTCTAACCCTCAGTTGGTGATATCCAGATCTCAGATCGATCCTCGAAAACACTGAAGCTCCATGCAGTTGATCCAAAAGATCGTCGATACGGGACAAAGGGTACTTGTTCTTGATCGTCACCTTGTTCAGCTCTTGGTAGTCGATACATAACCTCATTGACCCGTCTTTCTTCCTGACGAAGAGAACTGGTGCGCCCCAAGGAGATACACTAGGGAGGATGAAGCCCTTTTCTGATAACTCCTCAGCTCAAGCATCTCGATAGGCGCCATACGATAAGGAGCCTTAGAGATCGGTCTCGTATCGGGCTCTAGCTCAATGCCAAAGTCTACACTCCTCTATGGAGGTAAACATGATGGCTCTCCAAAGACTTCAGCAAACTCGCAAGCTACCGGAATCTCTTCAGAAGTTGGACTCGTACTATCCTTCATGGCATGGCACCAAAAAGCCTCGCAACCCTAACTGATAAGTCTCGCAGCTCGCACTGCACAAATGACTGTACCAGTCTTCCCGAGATCCCATCCTCGGAAGATCTCAACATGGCTTGCATCTATAGTTACTGTCAATGTCCTCTTACCGATGTCCAGAAATGCTCGATGTCGATCCATCCAATCCATACCCAAAATAACTTCTTCATGTACTAAGTACATGACGAAGAAGTCAGCTGACCAATCGCGACCTCCCAATCTAATAGGGCAATCGCGAACCTCTCGTGTACCTCGAATCTTACCCCCATCGGGTAATCCTATAAAGAAGGGTCTACCTTCTATAGTAACTAAGGCCAATCTATCTACGCAAGAATCAGATATAAAAGAATGCGTAGCACCGGTATCGAAAAGAACTCTGACTGGAAAACCATTAATATGAATGGTACTTGTTGCTGCTGGTGTTGTCGGCTCTACAGCACTCCTTAACTCGTATACTCAGGCTGATGCATCCCTGGTGTCTGCAGATCCACCAACACGTCCTCTACCTCTCCCCTGTCCCGGAGTGGAACCCTGAGGAGTAGTAGCACCAGAAACTCTCTACTGTTGCTGGTACTGTGATCTCTGTCCTCCTTCAACAACACTAGAAGGTGAAAACCCCTTCTGAGATCGCGCCTTGCCCTGCGGCAAAACGCAGCTGTATGTCCGGGCTTGCCACAAGAAAATCAAGTCATTGTTGGCTTCTTGCAATCAGCTCAGATGTGTCCAGCTACTCCGCACTTATGACACTACCGTTCTCTGTCCGAACTTTGCTAGAAACCATAACGTCCCGGCGTCTGACTACGGCTGAACCCAACTGCTCCAGCTCTAGCACTGGTTGATCCAGTCTTCTGTCTCTTCTCAGGACCTCCTCTCTGAGAAGCTCTCCTCTGATCTGGTCGGTCTCTCTCATAAGCAGAAGCTCTATCCTGATAGTCCGTCAGAGACTCACAACGGAAACCAGGAAGATAAGAGCGTGTCGACTCCCTCAACCTCCGAGAGAAAAGGTAAACATGTTGATCCTCAGGTGGTGCAAACGGACCCAACAACGACAACTCATCCTGAAACTTGATGATGATTTCAACAATAGACAAATCCTTGAATCGAACCTCGAAAAAATCCTGAAGACGGTCTCTCCTCATAGCTGCAGGGCAAGAGCGATCCCTGATCACTGTCTTCATCTGCTCATAACTATGACCTTACTGCGAATGGTCCTCCACCAAGAATGAGCCTGATCCTTCAGCAACGTATGTGTTATGTTGACTCGATGTCCCTCAGGGCAACCGATATCCTCTATAGCAGAATCCAACTGTCCTAGCCACTACTCCACCTCTAATCCGGTCTTTCCCATGAAGATGGGAACCTTCAGTTGATCAAAAGCCTTCAACCAACTGTCGGGCATTGGCTATTTTGCCTCATCTGGCGCTCTAACAACCTCAGCAACTCCAGCAGGCAGGGTAACAACCTGTGTATCTCTCTGCAAAACCTCAACTGATCTCGCAGGAACTGGCAGCACTGGTGCCGGTCCTCCAGTCCTGATAGCCTCCTCAACTCTCTGCACATAGTCGCGATATGCAGAAGCTCCGATAAATACTCGTGTGGACTCCATCGATGGTGCCCTTTGTGCTCCGGACCTAGCAGCGGTTCCGTTCCTAGCCTCAGGAACAATGCTCTCAGCAAACGCCTCAACGATAGGCAGATCGGCAGCTTGGGCTTGTCCCCGACCTCTAGCTAGTGGAGGTCTTCCTACACGTCCTCGTCCACGGATGGCAGGTGGAAGTGGTGGTCGACCCCTTCCTCGCCCTATAGCAGCAGTAGCTCTAGTACGTGACATCTACTATAAGGATAGATATATAAGACTATATATATATAAGGCCGCGCTACAGCTAAAGCAGAAAACGAAGAAAAAACACATATAAAGGCCAACATATAAGAAACTACACTGATGAAATCCGCGGAGGTAGTGGTGGTCGCCCGTACATCTATCCCAGACCGACGGTTTAAAAACAAAATCCCCTTTTGAAAACGTTAGACCCCTTGCGGGTTCTATTTATTTATCCATCCAACCTTTAGAAGATTTCGAGTGCCCTTGTTGACAACCTAAAGCTTTGATATCATATTGTAACACCCCAAGTTCTAGGAACTCGAAGCGCTACGGGCTAGGACCGCACAATGGGTCCTGACCCTCAGAGTAGCAACAGCAAACGGATCTTACAACAAGGCACAGAGGAATGAAAAACCAAAACTCAATATAAAACCAAAGATTTAAACAAGGGAAAACGTAAAAGACTCACAACCGAGTTCAAAACAAAAGGGAAAACAACAAAAGAAACATATACCCGATCACGTCCTATAATGTACGAGAACCCCGGCTGACAACACCATCCGGATCACTCAGCAGTATACTGAAAACGCGGAATATCTACAACGACGGTATAAACCGTTAGCTAATATTCTAGGTATAAGCAACAGCGTAAAGCCACAAACACACATAAGGTAAGATAAACATATAGCATGCTTGCACTCAACCGATTATTATCTTTCTTAAAGTCATTCATTACTAATTCAACTTCTTTTGTCACACGAGAATCTCCCGAAACTCGCTTCCGCTTCCGTCTACCAATAGAAATAGATCAATATTATCCGTTTCCTACGGGCCTGGGTCGCAAGAGCACATTCTAGTCTCCTGAAGAACTAGACAAGTGGTCACCGCCCGTTTATCATACACTTGGGCCAGTTAAGGTTATAAAGGGTGAATCATATTCTTGTGATCCGTTATAACATGATAAACAACACAAACAAGGCAATACAATCCAACTCATACGCGAAATGAAGCTAGGTAAGTCCAAGGGACTTACCTCACACAAAGGTAACTCAAAGCTCAACAACAACTCAGGAAAAGCTCAATTTCCCTCAAAAACGGAGCAAGTAAAGCCTGTTCACACAAGCATCATGAATCAAGAACGAAACAGTTGCTAGAAGTCTATAACTTCTAGTCTCAATGATCTTTAAGAGATCTCTACATACTAAGGGCTCAACCCTAGTCTTACAACACTCACAAGAGGTAAAACAACATCCCAAACGATGTAAGAAAAGGAACGAGGAAAGCAAGGAAGGAAGAAACTCACAAGAACGGGAGTTACTGGAAAGGAAACCGCAGGGGCGGCTGGACCTGGCGCAGGGGCAGCTGGCTGCAAGGGCGGGAAGGTGCAGGCGCAGGGCGACTGCGTGACAGAAAGCGTTGTCGGCTTTCTCTTCGACAGAAATCACAGCAAGGGCAACCAAAGCTCTAACCTTTGGCTCACACACATCAAGACTCAACTCCAAAAAGTTTGGGAACAACGATACATCAACAACGAGAAGACAACAAGAATCAAGGTTAAAATTCTTAGAGGAGAAGAAAAGAAGAGAAGAAGAAGAAGAAGAAGAAGAAAACGAAAAGAAAGAAGGAAACATGTTGCAGTACATGAACGTAAGGGAAAACAAAGGATGATGGACTTACACATTCGGCAAGGTCGCATGAAGCAAGGGGACGGCTGCAGCTCTCAAGGGTTGAAGACGATAGCAAGAAACGGAAAAGAAGAAAAAGGCGGGAATATATAGGAGAGGCGGAAACGATAAAAAGGAAGGACGTCTAGGGTTAGAATAAGATAAGGAAGCCGGCCCATAAGATAGAATATCGGATATTCTACCTATGGAAGGAAGATAAAACGAACGAAAACCGATCGGACGCGATCTGTCGCAAATCCACAGAGGCGGATCGTCTCAGCCGCAGGGGCGGCCTTCTTCACCGCGGGGGCAGTGAAGGCAAAATTGGGGTCTTACACATGTTTTGCCTTATTTGACCCATCTAGGAATCAGAAGGTGATGTCATGCATTGGAGAAGAAAGCAAAATTCAAGTATGGGGTTGTTTGTAGTGAAGAGCAACACTAAATAAAGGTCCTTGTGGCGTATGTACATAAAGTAAAGAAGTGTAAAGCAAATCAAAAAATAAAATTGTGCACCATGTCGACCTAACTGAAAAAGAGAAGAAAAGAGGGAAACAAGTTTTCTAAAATACAAAAGCGCCGGAAAGAAGAAAGTAATGTGTATTAATTAAGTGTGAAGAAATCCGGCTTGCAAAAAGGTGATCCATTATGAGCTTCGAGACAAATTAGTTTTTAGATTTTGTTACACCGCATAGCCAAATATAACTCCTCACCCTTACTCATTACGTGGTCAAGTTATAACCTATAAAAAAAACTTCTTGATTCATAATGGTACTTACAAGAAAAGTTATGCAATGGAGATTGAGAACGCCTTGGTAAGCTTATCGTTAATGATCATTGCATATGCGTTGAGTTTGAGCTTCATTATATATATATATACACACACTTTAAACGAAAGTGAGAGAGTTATACACCTTCCAATTGTCGTGAAACTTATGGACTTTGAGTTACATATAATATGATATGTGTTAAGATGATAAAGTTTGAGTGTTTGGTCTTATTGCATTTGAGACAGGTATTGGAATCAATTTTAGCGATATCAATAAATCTTACTTGAGGACAAGTAAGATTCAAATATGTGGTATTTGATAGCACTCTATTTAGCGTCTTTTATAATCATCATTTTATTTCATTATCTTCCTCTTTTGGGCTAAATAACACATCATATCGGTCTATTTCTTTACTATTAATGTTTCAGAGATGTACTAGTCAGTTTATCTAATTATAGGCATTCTAGACATTCAAGGTATTTGCGGAGTACAAATGATATACGTGTAGAGGAATGATCTCATACACAATAGGGATCTTCATGCGGTCAAAGAAGTCAAGGTTAAGACAAAAATGATTGAGATCCGAGAGTGAAGTGAATAACATTGGGAAGCGGGCAACATGTATATCATTTGCGGAGTACAAATGATATACATGTAGTAGAATGATCTCATACACAATATTGGCAAGAAACACACAAAAAGTGTGCGACAACAACCCAAAATCAATAGGTTTCCCTATTACAAGAAATGGTTCCATAATTCCTTTTCTAGTCTTTGCAGATGACATTCTGATTTACACAAAGGCTACTACAGAAGCGAGCTCCAAATTGCTCGTGACACTTACGGACTATTGCTCAATATCAGGACAAGGGATAAATTATCACAAATCTGCTTTCCAAACAACACCTAATATTGAGGAAAGTACAAGAATAAGGATACAACTACATCTAGGAATTACATCTTCCACTAACCTTGAACAATACCTAGGATGCCCGATTATTAACGGAAGAGTAAATAAAGATATATTCAACTCAGTCATCGTAAGATCAAAACAACAACTGACAAGATGAAAAGCATCGACTCTATCACAAGTAGGAAGAACAACGATAATTAAGGCTAATCTTAATATCAAACCTTCCTATCTCATGCAGGCCTTTATGTTACCGACAAACATTCATAATGAACTAGACCGAATAAACAGAAACTTCTTCTAGAACAAGGGTCCAAACTTTCGCCCACTAATTAGTTGGGACAAAGTCTGCAAACCAAGAGCACTTTGCGGTACTGGAATTAGGAAAGCAGAAGATATGAACAAAGTCTTGCAAATGAAACTCCTATGGAAAATTATGGCTGAGCCCGAAAACATTTGGGTTAAAGTTATAGAAGAAAAATACCTTAGAGGCACATGGTTGTGGAATTATGAATGCTGGAAAAATATGTCGTGGCAATGGAAGAAGCTAATGAAGCTACGTGAAGATTTTGAGAAAGAATAAGATGGAGAGTAGGAGATGGCAAAACGATTCGTTTCTGGAACGACAGGTGGGTCTCAAACAAACCTCTATTGGAATACCCGACATATAAAGAAAGCATTGAACAAACAACACTAACATGTTCTTTTATGACGGATAGGAATTGGAATCGCCCTTTAAAGCAAATACAAAATATTCTCCCAAAAGAAATCTTCAATAAAATAGAAACCTACAACCTTCCGAAAAGCGAAATACGAGACAAGATCTACTGGGTGGCTAATGAAGAGGGATGGTACTCGACTAAGTCGGCCATGGAAATTATCCAAAAACGAAAAATTGGGGTAACAACAGATAAAACCTGGATATGACAAATTAACATAATGCCTAAAGTAAAAAAACTTCTTATGGAAATTATCACTTAATGGTATGCCAACAAAGGAAAACCTTTAAAATATGCCGATATTGATGCAATGTGAATTCTGCAACCATCATATAGAGTGTATTGAACACCTTTTCTGTAAAAGTCCGTACACAATCCAGAACATTGCTAATACTAATATAATAGAAACAATACAAAACTACGATTACACCAACAAAAAAATCATCGATATCCTATCCAACATACGTGAAAAAAACTGACGTGACTGAGCTTAGGAAACTAGTGATCACGTGGTGGAATATGTGGCTAGCGAGAAACCAATGTGTCTTTAATAAGAAAAAACCACCACTAAACATGCAACAAGGTGTCTCCACCCAAATCAAAGAGTGGGACGATGCAAACGCAAAACAATTGGGTAGTAAAATAAACCAAAAAAAAAAGAGAAAAACCAAGAACATCAGGTGGTAAAGACCAAGAGAAGGATTTACTAAGCTCAATTTTGATGCATCAAAAAAACACTTGGAGCAATTTGCCTATGGGTACATCCTCGGAGACAACTTGGCTAGACCCTTGGCACTAGGGAAAGGAAGATGTTGTGCAGAATCCGTTTTGGAAGAAAAAGCATTTGCACTACGTGAGGGCCTCCAAAAGGCTAGAAGTATTGGTGTCGTAGCCATAGAGATTGAAGGTGATAATCTTATGCTCATCAATGCAATCAATCAAGTCTAGAAGCCGCCATGGGAAACTGATATGATCATCTCGGACATCTCCACAATGATATGTGGTTTTGAGCAGTTCAGCACTCTTCACATTTTTAGGAAAATCAACACCGTAGCAGACCGACTCGCAAAACACGGCTTAGACCAAGTTATGGGTGACGATGTGCTACTGGAAGACGTTGGGGACCTCATCCATTCAAATGTTTTGGAAAGGACAGTCTCTAGAGACTAACTTTCCTATTACCTTACCTTGTATCAAAAAATAAATAAATAAATCTTATTTACAATAGTATTTTACTAATATTAAATTTTTAATTTGTAATTTGAATTATCATACATATAATATCAATGTAAATTTTAAAATAACCAAGTAAGTTTTCAAAAAGAGAAGCAAAAACGGGCAGCTCCATATGTAACAGCCAAAAATCAAAAATGGCCTAATCGGGAATTTTAAGAAATTAAACGGGTTTAACGGATTTAAACCCTAGAGAAAAATAAAATAAATGGAAAATGGATAAATTCCCAAAATTCAAGCGATGGAAAATCATTATTTTACGTTATGAAGGATTCCCGAAAGTTCCGTAAAATATATCGACTTTGGTATGTCGGTGTAATTTATTATAAGGAACTTTGGGTAAAAAGTGTAAAAATGGAAATAAAAGGGTAAAATATATAGATTGACAAGATAAACATGAATGTGTGCAAATGTTATACGTGTGAGAAGAGGTACTAATTGTAGGCTGATTAATCTTCATCATCAACTACCCTTGGGCACTAAGCAAACTTTGGGGGGAGGAGATAAAAACTAAAGGAAGAAGAGAGTTGAGAGAGCTCTAGGAGCTGAGAAACCAAGCGGCCAATACCACCACCTTGTAGCCACTACTTCCACCATCACTCACCACCAGTAGTCGACCGGAGAAGTCACCGGAAGCTGCAGAAAACGGGAGCAGAGGAAGAAAATAGATATCGAGATAGGCTGAAGGAGAAGAAGTATTTTTGGGATCAAATTTCGTCCAAACCTCACCAAATTTTAACTGAAGGTACCTCTTGAGGTAAGGAATACAAGCATACTTTCGGATTTTCATTTTGACATCGGAGTAAAAAGTTATAGTCCTCGCAAGAAGTCTATTTTGCGGAATTTTTTTGATATGTGTTGTTACGTTGCGGTGTAATTTAAAATACCTTCTCATGGTCCGATCTTTATGAATTTTTTATATGTTTCAGTAGTAACAGCCACCTAGATCATATTAAATTTTGGGATCGATTCAACGATGGGATCAAAAGTTACACTGGTTATATAAAAACGAGTTTGAGGTTCCTGGTTCAAATTGTGAGATTCGTAGGAATTTTAGGGCTTGTTTGGTTGAAGTTCTTATGAGGCTTGTTTGGCACATATATAGGTACGAGAAAGGAGGATAGTCCGAGTGGAAAACGGACTCAATAATTAGTTTGCGAGGTTTTATTGTTCTTACCTACGAGGTAAGTGTATATGAATTACACTTGCTTAATATATATTATGTATTTATTATGCCATGATTTTATGCTTGCTTATATATATATGAGTGAAATGATGATGATGACTTTATATGGTTTATGAATGCATGCATGAGGTACATGAGATGATAATGGAAAGAATATGATGAAAGCATGAAATTGAGTTATGATATGAAAGTGATAATATAGGATGGTAATTGATTAATTAGCCCAACTGGGTCCCGCACGGGTTTTCGGGGGACGAGATCGCTACCTGATCTACAGGGGGCCTTAAGATGAGAAAAATAGTCCAGGATCGCAACCTGATCTACAGGGGGTCTTAGGACAAGATGGTTGAGATCGCTACTATTACGCTCAGGATATGTGATGTGTGTACGCAATAAGCTTTAAATTTATACTCGTTATATTTATCCTAACTTCTAGCGAACCCGCAGTGTACGGGACGTTTGTAGTAGGGATAGTATTCCGAGGTCGAACATAAAGACTAAGGTGAACTCGAGTCAAACAATGGTCATAGATAGTGTGGATCTAATCAAAGAAAAGGTCAAAGAACAAAGAAATGAAAATCTCGATATTTTTGGTTGGTTTTTGTGGTGATCAAGCAAGGATCACAAATCAAGCAAGACAATAAAACAATCTAACATCTCAACTAGCAAACAAACAAGTAACTCAAAACACAAGTATATGATCAAGAGAGAAAAGTGGATTCTAGAGGTCAAGATTTCCGGTTATGGCATTGGACTCAAGGTTCTAAGGATTCTAAGGACAAGCTGCGGTGTTGGGGAAAAGTGTTTCACTAATGGAAGTAATTACCGGGTAGGTCTCTCACTTCACTAGTCCCGCATCAAACTCCTATTACCGGGTAGGTCTCAAGGGGTTAAAGTAGGGAATTCTACACAAACCGGATACTACTTAAGGGGTAACCCTCTCCTTACCGGGTAAGTCTCGGAATAGGGAAGTCTCAAGCAATAATCCTAGCATACTCGATCCAATAGCGGCTTATGAGGCTCACTACTACCTAGTATCCATCATCTTAGGTATCTAAGGTCGGAAATCATCGGGTAGATCTCTTCCCTCACTTAGATTGATAGCATTAGGTGATCCTAAGCTAAATTAGGCTTAATAAACACTAGGATTTAAACAACCAAACACCCTAACATTCAGATTTATCATTTAAAGAGCAACAGGAGAATAAATCGGGTTGTTCGACAGCTAAATCGGCCGATCTGGCTGATGATCAGGGCGATTTTTCCTTCTGGGTTGGGTTTCGTGCATACAAATCATCCTAAACTAACATATAAGTCCATTCTATCATCACCCTAGCCATAACCATCAATCCATCACTCCAGAATCACAATAAACTAGCCAATAGTATGCATATCAAGATCCAAAATCATCATACAAGCATACATGGTTCTCATAGATGAATAATGAAAGATAAGCAAGTAAAATCAATAAATCTCAGCTGAATCTAAGTTTTAGCAGGACTTACAAACTCTTAAATGAAGATCCAAAACGTTCCTAACAATCCTTGCAATAGTTCTTCAATCCAAGACTACAAAAATAACTCAAAATCACTCAAAACCTCACTATCACTCCTAGAATGGTGTTCTTCTTCTTCCTTCAATCCTTGAGAGTTTTTCTTCTCCTCCCAATCTTGCCTCCAATGGATGAGCTGTGAATGAGAATGTGGGAGAGGAGAGATGCTCAGCAACAGCTTGTAGGACCACTTACATTCTCCACCAAGAGCAAGGCCGGATCAAGAGATCGTGGGACACGTGGCTTAAGCTGTTGAAGGCAGGAAAATCGACCCAGAGACAAAAATCGGCCGATTTATCTGTTAGTTGGTCCGATTTTCTTCAGCAGAAGCATGCTATGATCGTCTAGCCATGAGTTGCTCCATTGCTTGCACCAATAGTGGTCTTTGTGTCCTTTGTTGCTCCAATTATGCTCCTCCAAAGCTTTAGATGTGTACCACCATGAGGCTTGGCCCTCGAATGTATCGGTTAATGTCTAAAAGACCCCCGAAATACCTACAAAGCAATAAACAAGTCCGTGTAGACGTCTATCTCGACAAAATACGTGAATTGAGTGCAAATGTCGTGAATTAGTGCTAAACATGCATGAATGAGTGAGAAATCTATCTAAATGATTACATAAACCTAAGTCATAAATCGTGTTATCAGCTACCTGATCTACAGGGGGCCTAGGATGCTATCGGGTTGGCCAACAGAAAGAAAATAAAAGAAAGAAAGGAAGAAAAGAAATACGAAAGCACAGGAGAAAATATATCGTACGATCAGTTGGGGCTAGTTAGTTAATTATCACCTATGCATCGATGCAATCAAGTCTATCATGTTAAATGTTATGTTATGATTATTAATAGGTGATGGTATGATATGAGATGATATGTTTATATGTGGTATGATAACATGCTTGAATGCGTATATGTTATGTGTTATGGATGGTGGTGTACGTAATGTGAATGTGGATATGTATGTGTGCCTTGGAATGTGAGAAAGGGTATAGAGTGTCCTTTGGGGACGGGATATTAGATACTTATATATATTGGGAGAGTGCGATTTGTATACCCTTACTGAGCTTGTAGCTCATTGTTGTTATATCCATATTTTTCAGCTACTCAGACTCGGCCTGACCAAGGCAAGGACGTTGGACACAACACCTGGATCTGAGATCATATCAAATGGGTTGTTATGGGATGCTACCGCCTAGGATGTTTTGTGTGGTTTTAAACAGTTGCGTTTTGTTAAACAGAGTTTTATGACGTATGTTAGTATGTATGTATGTATATATGTTGTGAATATGGTTGTAAGATAAAGTTTTAAAATTTTACGTTTTCCGTTTTTTCGCTTATTGCTTTAAACAAGGTTAATTAATTGGTAATCAACTAGAAATGAAATAGGTGTCACACCATAAATCTTGAAGTGTCTTGATTTATCACCCTCAATTTTGATCTTTTTGATGTGGAGTCTTATAGCCTCTTGTAATCCCGATTAAAAAGCAAAGGCTTCGACTTTTATTATTCAGTTGAAGTTTTTTTTTTTTGCATCAAGACTTACAACCTCACCATTGTGATTCCGGATCATAAAACCAATGAATTTTAACCCCGAGTCAAGTTTTGGTCCATCAAAGCTAAGCTTATGTAAACCACGTTTTGGTTTATACCATTTGATATTGTGTTTTTCTCCTTTTAGTAGGGTTAAAAGTCCTTTGTTGTATCGTAATCGTCCTCGTCAACAATTTTAGTTTTCCACTTATGGATTTGGTTTTTAATGAAAATGATTACCTTATTTCCAGGACCAATAGATTCATTAATAAAAATGATTGGGTAATGTAACGACCGGATTTTCTGGGTCACCGCCCCCGCGGTGACTTGAGCCGCATTCACGGCAGGGTCAAGCCACGGGTGCGGTTTGACCCCAGATCGTGCAGATCTGTTTTTACCCGTTTTATTCTTTCTTTCCTTTCTTAGAAGATCCGATCTTCTATCTTTTGGGTCATCTTTCCTTCTATCATTTAACCTTATTCTGAACTTCCTTCTTTCCCAGCCGTGCCCTATATATTCCCGACTTCTCTTCCGTTTTCTTCTTCTTACTTATGTTATTCTTCAACCTCGAGCCAAGCTTCAGCCTTTCCGTGCAATTTCCTACAAAATCATTGTAAGTTCTTGCTCCCTGCATTCACCTTTTGTTCCTGCATTCCCTATTGCATCTCTTTTCTTTTCTTTCTTCTTCTTTTCTTCTTTATCCTTTGTAGCATGAATCAAGATCAAGTCTTGATTCTTGTTTGGCCTTCGTTGGTTGTTGTGCATGTGTTACAGACTCCCTTGGTTGAGTGTTGTCATGTGAAGATCAAAGAGGAGGTAAAGCCGGCCTAGATATCTTTTGGTAGTCGAAAGAAGTCGACAGTAGCTTATGTCTATCCACTGCCCCCGCGACTGCAAGCTCCCGCCCCTGCTGTTGTACCTTCTCGCCGCCCCTGCGCCATTTGTCAACCGCCCTCGCGCCTCCTTTGTAGTAACTCTCGTCTTTGGTGAGTTGTTTCCATCCTTGCTTCCTTTTCTCTTTCCTTGTGCTAGATCATGTTAGGCTAGACCTATATGACTAGGGTAAATGTCAGTTAGTGGCTTGTTGATCCTTGTGAGCGGTTTATGCTTTGAGAGCCTTACGCTTGTGTTCTGTTGTTGTTCCTTGAGAACCTTGAGACTAGGAATCGTTCTTCCTAGCATGTTGGAGATCTTTTGAGATCATTGAGACTGGAAGTAGGAGCCTTCTAGCATGTTGCAGTAGACCTTTTAAAGGTCAATGAGACTAGAAATTTGTAGACTTCTAGCATTCGGATAGTTTTTGATACGTGATGCCTTGACTGAGCAGGCAATGATCTTTTCTTTTGGGAAGATGAGCAGTTTAGTTGAGTTTGAGATACCTTTGGTTCAGGTAAGTCCCCTTGGACTTACTTAGCTGTATTCCGTATATTAGTTTGACTGTATTGGTGGTGTTTGCTTGCTTTATTGTTATACAGAAAACCGGACTAGGACGAATTTATAACGTAATTAGCCCAAGTGTATTATAATCGGGTTGTGACCACTTGTCCAGTTCAGAATTGGGAAATCGGGAGGTTCTCTTGTGACTAGGTCCACATGTAACGGATAGATGCATAAACTATTCTTGTCGGTAACGGAAACGGAGGCGAGTTTTGGGAGATTCTCGTGTGACAAAAGAAGTTGAATTAGTAACGGATAACTATTATAAAGATAATAATTGGTTTGTGTATGAGCATGCTATGTGCTTATATTCTCATATGTGTTTGTGTATTTACTGTCTTTTTGATATCTAGAATGTTAGTTAACAGTTTATACCGATGTTGTAGATTCTCTGCAGTTTAGAGATGTTGCTGAGTGATCCGGATGGAGTGGTCATCTGGGGTTCCCATACATTATAGGATGGGATCAGGGTTTATATTTCAGTTTTTGTCTTTTCAAATTTGTTGTTGAACTCGGCTGAGAGTCTTTCGCTTTTCTTTTGTTAAACCTTTTGATATTTTACCTATTTTGGTTTTTATTTATTTGTGTATTGTTGCAAGATCCGATGTTATTGTTGTTACTCTGAGGGTCGGGACCCATTATGAGGTCCTAGCCCGTAACGCTCTGAGTTCCTAGAATTTTGGGTGTTACAATGTGGTATCAAAGCTCTAAGTTTACAACAATGGCACTTGTAATCTTCTAAAAGCTGAATAGATAAATAAATAGAACCTGAAAGGGGTCTTAAGTTTTCAAAGTATTTTTGTTATAAACTTGTTGGTCTGGAATAAATGTACGGGGAACCACCACTATCTCTGCGGATCCCTACAGTTTAGTTTCTTTTTCTTATGTTGGCCTGTTATGTGTTTTCTGTATTTTTGTAGTAGTATAGTGTGGATAGCATAGTCTTATATATATATATATATATATATATATATAGGGTGTGGTTCCTATGAGAATAGGCTTATCGTGTAATCATGAGAACAATCTTAGACCGTCGGATAGTGAGTATTAAGGGTCGAGATTTAGAGTAGATATCATAATTAATAATAATTAGGAAGAATTTATTCAACCAACAATAACTACGAATAATCAACTCAACCAACAATAACTACGAATAATACATTAAACGATATGGCACCTTTGTAACAAAACTAATAATAATTACGAATTTGTTCTCATGATTACACGATAAGCATGTTCTCATATGATCTATATTATATATAAATATATATATATATATATATATATATATATATATATATATATATATATATATATTCCTATCGCATATGGCGCGTACTAGAACTACATCTGTTTTAGGGCGAGGAAGGGAACAACCGCCTCTTCCACCTACAATCCGTGGACAAGGATGTGCAGGAAGACCTCCACTAGCTAGAGGTTGGGGACAAGGACCTGTTGTTGACCCACCTATTGCTAAGGCGTTCGTTGAAGAAGTTGTTGAGAGTGTTATTCCCAAGGCAGAGAACGAGACCGCTACTAGGTCTGACGCACAAAGAGCATCGTCGACTAAGTCTGGTCGAGTATCCGTCGGAGTTTCTGCTTATCGCGACTGAATATGTCCAGAGAGTCTAGGAGACCATTAGTACAAAAGGACCTGCCCCATCACAACAAGTACCTGCGAGATCAACTGAAGTTTCGTAGAAAGTGACACACGTGGTAGCTGAACCTGTTAGAATTGCTTAGGATGTCAGTGTTCAAATGAGGCGAGGGAGCCGCGATCAGATTGTTGGTTGAAGTCTTTCAACCAGCTAAAGATACCTCCTTTCTCATGAAAGAAAGGATTGGAGGTGGAGTTATGGCTAGGACACGTTGACTCAGCTTTGGAGTTGGTTCATTGTCTAGAGAGTCGGCGCGTGAAGATAGTGCATACATTGGTGCAAGATCAGGCTCACTACTGGTGGAGGACATTTTGCAGCAAGTTCACGAGTTATGACTAGATGAGGAGTATGGTCAGGGATCGTTATTTCCCTGTAGCGTTGAGGAGAGATAGACTATAGGACTTCCTCAAGGCAAGTTTCGAGATACTCCTATTTCTGAGACTATCAGCAAGTTTCAGGAGGAGTTATCATTGTTGGGTCCTTCCACACCACCCGAGGATCAGCATGTATATATGTTCTCTCAGAGACTAAGAGAGTCTACGCGTTCTTATCTTCCTGTTTTCCGTTGTGACTCCTTGACGGATTATCAGGACAAAGCATCAACTTATGAGAAGGATCAATCGGGTCCCAAGAGAGCTTCTCAGGCAGGAGGTCCTGAGAAGATATAGAGGATTGGACCAGCCAGTACTGGAGCTAGAGATTTTGGATTCGGGCGTAGTCAGACGTAGGGCGCTTTGAATTGGTTTGCAACAAACGATGTAGAGTTCTGAGAGAGGACGATATTGTCATAACTGTAGAGGCGTTGGACACATGCGAGATAATTGTAAGAAGACTGCAGTGACCTGATTCTCGTGTGGCAAGCCCTGACATAGAGATACTTTTTGTCAACAGCGCAAGGCACCTTCGCAGCAAGGTTCGTTACTAGTAAGCGTCGCAGGAGGCGGGCAAAGGTCGCCTCAGTACTAGTCACAAGGGCAACAGCAGCAAAGAGCCTCAAGTTATATCGCTCCTCAAGGATCCGCTGAAGGATAGGGGAGAGGTAGAGGACGTGGTGGTGGCACTTCCGACACAAGAGGTGCTTCAACTAGAGTCTACGAGCTGAGGAGTGCAGTAGAGTCGGCAGCTCCAGCGACCAGAGTTCTTTTAAATACGGGTGCTACGCATTCTTTTATATCTGATGCATGTGTAGATAGACTGGTCTTAGTTACCATATAAGGGATACCCTTCTTTATAGGTTTACCCGATGGGGTAAGATTAGGGTTACTCGAGAGGTTCGCGATCGCCCTATCAAATTGGGAGGTCGCGATTGGCCAACTGATTTCTTCGTCATGTACTTAGTACATGAAGAAATTATATTAGACATGGACTGGATGGATCGACATTAGGTGTTTCTGGACATCACTAAGAGGACTGTAATGGTGACTACGGAGTCAGGCCATGTGGAGATCTTCCGAGTTCGGATCTCGGAAAGACCGGTACAGTCATCAGCGTAGTCCGAGTTGTGTGACATATCGGACAAGGTTGCAAGGATTTTTAGTGTTATGCCATGAAGGATAGTGCGAGTCCAACACTAGAGAAGATTCCAGTATCAAGCGAATTTACCTACATTTTCGGAGAGCCATCAGGGTTGTCACCACAGAGAAGTGTGGATTTCGGCATTGAGCTAGAGCCCGGAACGAGACCGATATCGAAGGCTCCCTACCACATGGCACCTATTGAGATGCTTGAGTAGAAGAAGTAGCTTGAGGAGTTAGCTGAGAAGGGCATTATCCGCCCTAATGTATCTCCTTGGGGCGCACTAGTACTCTTCGTCAAAAAGAAAGACGGGTCGATGAGGTTATGTATAGACTACCGAGAGCTAAACAAGGTGAAAAATCAAGAATAAGTACTCATTTCCCCATATCAACGATCTTTTGGATCAATTGCATGGAGTTTTAGTGTTTTCACGGATCGATCTAAGAACAGGATATCACTAGTTGAGGGTGAGAGAGCAAGACACATCTAAGACGGCATTTCGGACCAGATATGGCCACTACGAGTTTGTAGTGATGTCATTTGGGCTCATGAATGCGCCCGCCGTTTTCATGGAGCTGATGAACAACATCTTCATTGACTTTCTAGACCAGTTCGTGGTGGTCTTCATCGATGATGTTTTGGCATACTCTCGTAGCAGAGAGGAACATGCACGACACTTGAGGATTGTACTTCAATTCTTGCAGGATAGAGAGTTGTACGCCAAGCTCTCTAAGTGCGAGTTTTGGATGCCCGAGGTAGCCTTTCTTGGTCATATAGTTTCTGCCAAAGGGATCAAGGTAGATCCGTCGATGATCGAGTATGTTTCATCTTGGTCGCCTCCTAGGAATGTTAAGGAGGTACGCAGCTTTCTAGGATTGATTGGCTACTACCACATGTTCGTGGAAGGATTTTCGGTTATCGCCTGACCACTTACTTCCTAGTTGAGGAAGTTTGCCAGATTCGTGTGGTTCGAGTCATGCCTGTAGAGTTTTGAGGAGTTGAAGAGGAGGCTGACCTCCACTCCTATCCTAGCCCAGGCAAAGGGCATTGAGAATTTTGTGGTTTACAACGACGCATCCAAGCTAGGCTTGAGATATGTTCTAATGTAGAGGGGTAAAGTTATTGCATACGCGTCTAGAAAATTGAAGACGTATGAGGAGAATTACCCTACCCACGATCTCAAGTTAGTTGATGTGGTTCACACTTTGAAGATTTGGAGGCATTATCTGTACGGAGCTACGTGCCAGATATTCACAAACCATAAGAGTCTGAAGTATATATTCACTTAGCGGGAGTTGAATAACCGCCAAAGGAGATGGTTGGAGTTGATCAAGGAATTTGATTTGGAGATTTTATACCACCCGGGGAAGGCGAGCGTGGTTGCCGACGCCCTCAATAGGAAGACTCCCCGGGAGATGGCGATTGCTCGGTTGACATCTCAGCCTCAGTATGTTACAGCGAGACTTGGGGTGGCTAGAGATGGATATCCACTTCCCGGATTCCAACAACCACTTGTCTTCTTTGGAGATGTTACCTTATATATTGGGAGAAATCTGACAGAAGCAGGAGAGTTACCCGACTTTGACACGGATCAGAGACAGTATGTCTCGAAGCGAGGCACCATAGTTTTCCGTCGGTGCCGATGGGGTTTTCAGACGCCAAGAGAGCATATGTGTGCCATCAGATCAAGAGTTGAGGCAGCGGATCATACAGGAGGCTCATGTGACACCTTACTCAGTGCATCCCGGGGAGAGTAAGATGTACCAGGACATCAGACGCTCTTTCTGGTGGGGAGGACTAAAGCTAGACGTGGAAAGATATGTAACTCAATGCGACCTATCAGTAGGTCAAGATTGAGCATTACATACCAGATGGAGAGGTACACCCGCTTCCAATTCCCCAATGGAAGTGGGAAGATATATCGATGGATTTTGTTACCGGTTTAAGAATGAGTCGGAGCCATATGGGTCATAGTAGATCGACTGACGAAAATCGCATGTTTCATTCCTATCAAGGACACGTGGCCGGTAAGTCGATTGGTTGAGGAATAGACAGATAGTGAGGCTTCATGGAGTACCTAGGACTATAGTCTCTAGTAGAGACGGACGGTTCACTTTGAGGTTTTGGCAACAGGTGCATGCCGCCCTAGGTACGAGTCTACAATTCACGACCGCCTATCATCCTCAGACAGATGGTAAGTCTGGGAGGACCATACACACTCTAAAGGATATATTGAGAACTTGTGTGCTAGACTGGTGGCAGATTGAGCCAGATCATCTTCCTTTAGTTGAGTTCTCGTATAACAACAGTTGGCACACATCGATCGGGATGGCTCCTCATGAGGCGTTATACGGACAGAGATGTCGTACCCCGCTATGTTGGGATGAGTCGAGTAGTGCTAGCGGTATAACACCCGAGCAGATACAAGACGATATGCCCCGAGTGGTGATGATCTGAGAGCGGATTTTGGTAGCACAAAGTCGTCAGAAGTCTTATGCTGATAAGAGGCGCAAACCTCTTGAGTTTAGAGTGGGAGCTCAAGTATGGCTGAGAGTATCCCCAACACGAGGTGTTAGATGTTTTGGCATCAAGGGGAAGCTTAGTCCAAGATATGTCGGACCCTTCGAGATTCTTGAGCGGATTGGATAGGCAGCTTACAAATTTGCTTTGCCACCGAGACTAGAGGGTGTTCACCCGGTCTTCCATGTGTCTCAGTTACGGGAGTACATACCAAATCTGAGACACATTGTCAACCATGGTGATTTAGTGGTAGAGTCAGACCATACGTTCATTAAGCACCCGGTAGCTATCTTGGAACTTAGTACGAAACGCTTGCAATCGAAGGACATACCGATGATGAGAGTTCAATGGCCGAGGCGAGGAGCTAATGAGGCTACTTGGGAGACAGGGGATAGTATCCGGAGGAACTATCTAGAATTCTATGCGGAGCTAGATGTACCTATAGCTTAGACGAGTGAGTTTTCGTTCTTTCTTATTGAGTTTCATGTGCATACGTATGATGGCTTGAGTTATGTGCCCCGCATGGGATATGAGTTGTGATTAGTGTTTCCGCTACGTCGATGAGTTGGTTATGTATGGTTTGCTACAAGTTTCGGATGAAACTTCTTTTTAGGGAGATCTGATGTAACGACCGGCTTTTCTGGGTCACCGCCCCGTGGTGACTTGAGCCGCAGTCACGGCAAGGTCAAGCTGCGGGTGCCGTTTGACCCTAGATCGGGCATATCTATTTTTACCCACTTTATTCTTTCTTTCTTTTCTTAGAAGATCCGATCTTCTATCTTTTGGGGCCGTCTTTCCTTCTATCTTTTAACCTAATTCTGACCTTCCTTTTTTCCCAACCGTGCCCTATATATTCCCGTCTTCTCTTCCGTTTTCTTCTTCGTGCGTACTTTATTCTTCAACCTCGAATCAAGTTGCAGCCTTTCCGTGCGATATCCTACAAAAGCATTGTATGTTCTTGCTCCCTTCATTCACCTTTTGTTCCTACATTCCCTGTTACATCTCTTTTCTTTCTTCTTCTTTTCTTCTTTATTCTTTGTAGCATAAATCAAGATCGATTCTTGATTCTTGTTTGGTATTCCTTGGCTATTATGCATGTGTTCCAAGCTTCCTTGGTTGAGTGTTGTCGTGTAAAGATCGAAGAGGAGGTAAACTTGGCCTTGATATCTTTCTGCATTCAAAAGAAGTCGATGGTAGCTTTTTTCTATCCACTTCCTCCGCGGCTGCAAGCTCCCCTGCGGCTTCACCCTATCGTCGCCTCTACGCCTTCTGTCAACCGCCCACATGCCTCCCTGTATTAACTCCCGTCTTTGGTGAGTTGTTTCCATCCTCGCTTTCTTTTCCCTTTTTTTGTGCTAGATCATGCTAGGCTGGACCTAGATGACCAGGGTGAATGCAGTTAGTTGCTTGTTGATCCTTGTGAGTGGTTTATGCTTTGAGAGCATTGCGCTTATGTTGTTGTTGTTGTTGTTCCTTGAGAACCTTGAGAATAGGAATCGTTCTCCTAGCATGTTGAAGATCTGTAGAGATCATTGAGACTAGAAGTAGGAACCTTCTAGCACGTTGCAGTAGACCTTTTAGAGGTCAATGAGACTAGAAGTGTGTAGACTTCTAGCAATCGGATAGTTTCTGATACGTGATGGCTTGTCTGAGTAGGCATCGATTTTTTTCCTTTGGGAAGTTGAGCAGTTTAGTTGAGTTTGAGATATATTTGGTTCAAGTAAGTCTCCTAGACTTACTTAGGTGCGTTCTGTATATTAGTTTGACCGTATTAGTGGTGTTTGCTTGCTTTATTGTTATAACGGAAAACCGGACTAAGACGACCTTATACCGTAATTGACCCAAGTGTATTATAACTGGGTGACGACCACTTGTCCAGTTCAGAATTGGGAAACTGGAAGGTGCTCTTGTGACTAGGCCCACAGGTAACGGATAGATGCATATGGTCTATTCCTGTCGGTTACATAAACGGAGGCGAGTTTTGGGAGATTCTCATGTGACAAAAGAAGTTGAATTAGCAATGAATAACTATTATAAAGATAATAATCGGTTTGTGTGTGAGCATGCTATGTGTTTATTTCTTGTATATGTTTGTGTCTTTGTTGTCTTTCTGATATCTAGAATGTTAGCTAACGGTTTATACCGATGTTGTAGATGCCCTGTAGGTTAGAGATTTTGTTGAGTGATCCGGATATATGGGGTCAGCCGGGGTTCCCGTACATTATAGGATCAGATCGGGGTTTATATTTCAGTTGTTGTCTTTTCCAATTTGTTGTTGAACTCGGCTGAGAGTCTTTCACTTTCCCTTTGTTAAACCTTTTGATATTTTATCTAGTTTGGTTTTCATTTATTTGTGTCTTGTTGTTAGATCCGATGTTATTGTTGTTACTTTGAGGGTCGGGATCCATTGTGAGATCCTAACCCGTAATGCTCCGAGTTCCTAGAACTTGGGGTGTAACAGGTAAAATGACTAACTAGGCATTTTACCACTATTACTCTATTAAGAGTACCCATATCATAAACTCATTAAGTAAATATATCAAATACTTCATCAGATTAGTTACAAGACATGCGAACTTTTTAAGTTCAATTTTATTATTTATTTCATGTAGTAGGTTGTGAGCTTTTTATTATCAAGACCAATGTTGTTAAGTTCGGTCAAGATTGGCCTATCGGACATCCAATAATCTAGTGGAACAAGTCTTCGATATGGTGGTTACATAGTTCATAATGTCTTGTTACGACGATTATTCGTTTGTCATTCTTTATTTTTGTGAAATTCCGTTTTTTAAAATTATTTTAATTTTAAGTTAATTGTCAAATTTCCAGATCCCCTCACCATTGTTCAAAAAAAAAGTCCTCAATTGGTCACACTATTGCAAAGAGTGTGGATCCTTTATTGTACTCACTCTTTGCACTAATTATATTGGTCCACTCCTACCAAAAAAAAAATTATATTCGTCCACTTGATTGTAGTGTGAAACCCGAGCCAGCCCTAATTGCAGCAGTTTTTTACTGATAACGACCGTCGACTTTACAGTTTACTCACCACCTTAAAGTAAATTCACTACGCACGTACAGTGCATTCCTAGTTAATTTATTTTACATGCCTGAAAGGCTGAAACACGTGCATTTTAATTAACTGTACGGCCATTCATCCCCCTTTGCAATCTTCTTCTTTTGTTCTCACAGTCGATTCTATTGGTGCATGCATGTTTACACTATACTACGTAGCATCTATCATTTCAACCTCTCATTCACGTTTTTAAAAACCCAATATAAAAACAAATTGTAAAACCTAGTCATACGGCACCATCATTAACCTATACACTTGGATCACTTCAATGAATGATTCGCGCTACGTACTGTGCACTTCAAAAATAAGATCTACTAAATGACTTTTAACTAACCCTTATTTGCAGTACGATTGCCTATATTTGGAAATATGAAATGACTTTCAACTAAGCATAAACTTGCTTAGCTCTCCAAGGCATATGGACAGTGACAATACCCACCAAATATTTTGCAGCATCTGGCCACAATTTCCCCCCCAATTTGCCTAACGCAGATTCTTAGCCTCACAGCTTCAATCAATGCATTTGTCGGCAACACACACAACTATGACCAAATTCAGACAGTATACTACCTGCATCAATAGGAGACAGAATCACAAGCTTCTTACATTACGTACTCTGATTATGCGTACACTAATCTTTAAGAAACTGGATAACCATAACTTACGGCTAATTAAAACACAGGTATTATACATAATCTTTTACAATGTACAAGTTTAGCTCAATCTGATATCACGAATTCTGGCTTCTAACAGCATTCTAAGATGATCAGGACTGTAATACCGGCTTCCCATCGTCACCGTTGCTTGTTGAATCATTAGATCGTTCACAACAGACACGCTCGCATGTGTAACATCGAGATCGAGTTCTTTCAATGCAACCATCAGCCTTGCAGCAGGGTGATTCCTTTTTCCGGAATTCACTCTTACCATTGCATCTCTTCCCATTATCTTCACGTCCACGTCTAAATCTGTTAACATACAACTTCCCTTTAGCATTTTCGTGTCATGTTCTTGGTTCGGATTGTGGTTTTGTATTCCTCCGATTGAAGATCTTGATTGGGTTCGAGTTGTAATCACTTCTGTCTTCAGACACTCCATTTGGCTCATCAATGTTTCCTTGTCTGATTCGACTGCTTGAAGCTTCGACTTTAGGTCGTTGATGTAGGAGATGGCGTCTCCTAGGAGTGAAGCTTTGTCCATCTTCGACACGTTTGGAACCACTGCTCGGAGTGCGTAGAATTTCTGGTTGAGCTTCTCCCTCCGCTGTCTCTCTGCCTCGACGTGGTTCAGTGGCTCCTCTCTGCCGTTTGCAGGCTTCCGGCCACGTTTCCTGGGTCGTTTCTCCGGGTCGACTACTCGGCTGCTGTCCGCTTCTTTCACCACTGAAGCTTCTAGGTCGGAGTGATCGGAGTCCCCTGCACCGGTTGCGCTTGACTTCACTGTCATCGAAGAAGGCACGATTACACTTGAGGAGAAGGATAGCATGCCTTCTTCTTCGGTTCCTCTTGATGTTGTAGATCTCTTCTTGTTGCTCTCTTCCATTAGGAAATGCGAATTCGGATTCAAATTTGATCCGTTTGCAATTCCATTTCCGAATGTATTCCTCTTACTCTCCCCAAAGTTGAGTATTTCTCCGGATTCTGGCTTCATCCCAAACTCTGAGAAATTTAATTCTTTATTGAAAATACCTTGTTGTGGCTGGTTGTGAACCTTCTGGCCATGGCTGCTTATTGAGTTCTCTATCAATCCGTTTGAACTTTTACCATCCATTTTCGCCGGCTGGTGGCTCGGAATGGAATTGGATCCGATTGGAATTGAGCTCTCCCGCAAGTTGCTCCTAGGGTTCGATCCCTCCTTCACCTCATATGCGGACGAAGATGGTTCGTTAATCCACATCGCGGCTGGATCGTTCTCCGCCTCATCTGCCGTCGGCGTTGTTATAATCGAAGGCAGAATAGCGATGGAAGGGGCAGAGGAGGAGACTGCAGCCAAGAGACTCGCATCACCACCACTGCCGAAATTGAACAAAACCCTAACCTTATTCATTAAAACAGAGCTGTTGAAAATTAGGTCAGTGGATCCCAATTCGAGGACACCAGTGCCACTAGGGATACAAACGATTGTCTGAAGCCCGAACGCAGACCCCTGCCGTGCCCGGTCCCACGGAGATCCGGCGAGACGATCGGAGCCGTACGCCCAAATAGGATTAGATCCGACGAAAGCCTGTCCCGGGAGATCGACACCGAAGGGGAAAGCCAGAGTCATGGAGATAAGGAAGAACCACTCGGTGTCTGTAACGTCGTCGTCGACGGCGTCGTTTAGAGGGGAGGAAGTGCCGGAAATCAATGAATTGAGTTCGCGGAGGACTCGTTTTCTGTGCTCTTGTTCGGCTGGATTCTTCGGAGGTCTAGCTCCGACGGCTGCGGAGGAAGAAGTAGAAGCGTTCTTGGTGGCGGAATCGTCTCCTTTATAGTAACCGTCACCCCAGCCAAGGAGAGATTGACCGGAAGGTTCAACGTTGCACTGCCAGAAGATTGCGTAGGTCCAGTTCTCCCTTGCATCATCAATTAGCGCTTGCAATCGTTGTTGTAGACTTTCCTGGCTCATCATCTCCAGTGGATTCATCTGCGGTACACCGGGCAGAGGCGCTGGCCAACCGCCAGCAGCCGAATTGGTGACCTGCTGCTGTTGAAAGTGGTGTTGGCTGTTGAATTGGTGCGAAGACGAAGCCGGAGGCCATGCAGTGGAGGATACAACGGCGGAGGAAGAGTCCATGGACATGAAAGCATCGGCGAAAGCGACGTTATCATCGGAACTCCAGAGATTCATCATGTTGAGACTTATCCTTGAATTAATTAAAGATTAAAATTCATGAAGGTGAGTGAGGTGGTGGGGGAGGATTGAGGAGCCGCAAAGTGGACGGAGGAAGAAGAAAGTCACCGGAGGAAGGAGGCGGCTGAGGATTTAGCTAGTGTGAAACGTGTGAAGAATAAGGGAGCGTTTGGGGGGTGAATGCTTTTTTATATTGGAGTTTGTTTCTGAGAGGATGGTTAGAAAATAGTCAGGTGATTTCTGCGAAGGACGTCCTTATCATTAGATCTTTTTTCCTTTCCAGAAATTCAATACACGGTATCTTTACTTAATGTCTTTTTTATTTCTTTTTACTTGGATAGTATTAAAGTGAATAAAAAAAATTATGAATTGAACAAATCCCGTCAATTCCGGTACCGTTCCGATAAGGGTAGTACATGTGACAAGCTATTCGGGATCGTCAAGATAAAAGTTTGGTTAAGCTATTCGGGCTCGTCAAGATAAAAGTTTGGGTCGAGCTCGTTCATTTTCTAAACGAGCATAATATGAACACACTTTAACACTCGTATAAAATAGGTTCGGTTCATTTGGCTTGTATAACACCCCTACGTCCCAATACCGGCGGGATTGCATTCAAAATTATAAATTTCATCTCGAACACGTCACGTCAAAAACTATCTGAAATGAGATATGGGTTGTAACTTCTCCATCCTGTTAAGCTTGTCCCGTCTCATCCCATATATAATTAAGTTTTTAATATAAAATATTAAATATAAATAAAATCCTTAAGCAGCATCATTATTATTATTATTATTATTATTATTATTATTATTATTATTATTATTATTACTACTACTATAGTTATGCTTATATATTTTAAAAAATCATGTTGGTCAAACAGTTAAAATTGATAAATAACTCAAATTCAATTGGATGTGTTTTATTATATTGATATTTGAAACATTAATTTAATTGTCATATGTTATTATGGAATATTGGATGTGTTTTATTATATAGATATTTTGAAACATTAAGTTAATTGTCATATGTTATTATGGATTTTCGTAACTTTAATATTTTTGTGTTTTGAGTACTATATAGACATGTGGATAAAGCATAAAAATTTAAACACATAAAATAAAATAATGGGCAAGCGGGGCTGGACATGTCCTGTTCCGATCCCAATAGAAATAGGACTCCGTGGGATTCAATCTAAAATACCCCATTTCAATCTAGTCCCATTTTTAATAACAGGGGCGGGACTGGAATGATCTCAATTTCGTTCCATGAGTCAAGACACGGTTATAATTTTAAATTTTAATGGTAAATAATTTTTAAAAATTTATGTAAAAAAATTGATGTATAATAATGATTTTAATTGATTAACCCCGAGAAATTAAAATTTTATTATTAAATCAATTATAATTTTAAATAATTAATAAAAATAGACTAGTTTAGACAAAAAAAAATTACCTTAGGTATTTTAAATACTATCTTTAGAAAAAATATATCACATTTATATTATAATGATTTATACATATTAATTTAGTGATTATTTTCTAAATATTATATGAACTATGTATTTACATATTAAAGTTAGAATAAAAAAAATTATCCCGTCTAATAAAGAAGAGTGAAAAAATATTTAAAAAATACTTGATAAGAATATCTTAGAAACATTTTGAAGACTAGTGTATTACCCGCACCTTGTGCGGGTTTGGTTTTAATAAATACTTAATTTTTAGAAATTTATATGCATACTTTTGTAAGATAAAAATTCGAAGAATGAAATTATAATTGTTATTATTATTTTTAATTCTTTTTTAAGTTTTTCCTCTTATAATTACTTATATATTAAATAATATTTAATATAATTAGATCATGTTCCTTTACTTAAAATTATGATTTATAAATTTTTTTAATGATTATATATTAGCTTTGAATAAAAATAAATATGCTAGAATTTGATTAGAAGATTTACTGATTTTTAAAAAATAATTAGATTTAAAAAATTAATTATAGATTTGGTAACTTGTTTTTTATTTCCTATAAAAAAAATCAAAATAATAGCTTTTTTTAAAAAATTTGGGGAGTTGCGTGAATTGTGGCGTTGACACGTGGCAAAGAAAGTCTCTCCTTTAATAGATACTAGTGTAATACCCGCATCTTGTGCGGGTTTTGAAAATTAAGGGTTAGATTTATTCTCGTGTTAGTATATATATATATATATATATATATATATATATATATATATATATATGTGTGAATGAATTGATAAGTAATTATTTATCTTTTTTATGATAAATTGGTAAAATTTTAGATAAAAAAAGTGGAGGTATAACTTTGCTTAACAAATATAAAAATTTAAATATTTATACAAAAAATTTAGAAATCACTATTTAAAATAATTTTTTGAAAGTTTGAGAAATGTGGTGTTGACACGTGGCAGTAAAGGTTTCTCCTTTAATGATATATAAGATAAGATAAGATTGTTGGTATATATCATTAATTTTTTATTCAATTATAAGTTAAAATGCACAAAAAATGACATTTGACATAAAGTTCACAAGAAAATGAGACGTGCCGTGAGTCTTCTACTTTAATATATGTATAGGTAGATTGTAACGTTAAAGCATAGTATCATTATTAAAATAAGTTTTATTATTATTGAGTAACTACAGTAATTTTCGATTGTGCAAACATAAAGCTAAAAGGTAAATATTTTTAGAGAAAACTACACAAAATCACCCATAATAATCACTCTTTTGCAAAGAACCACCCTTTATAAATTTTTTAACATAAAACCACCCTTAATATTCATATATTTGCAATAAACCACCCCTTATAATTTATTTGGCATAAAGCCACCTTTAATTTTACGGGTTTACAAATAACCACCCTATATTGTTTTAAATTACATCAAATAATTAAAAATTAAAGCATTGAGAAAGTAAATTTTTATTATTATATTAAATTAATATCATAATAAGTTTTAAATTTTAAATAGTTTCAAACCTTTTCACTTTAAAATTTCCATAACTATTTTTTTGAAATTTTGTAACCCATAATTTTTTTTCTTCGGTTTTTTAAAAATAAAAATTATGGTAAGAATGTGATTATTTGTCAACTAAAACAAGTGAAATTTTATAAAAATAAATTAAATCCAGTAACAAGTCATCATTTTAGCCATAATTGAGGTTGTAATAGAATTGATTTTGTATTCCTTAGTTTGTATGTAGTTTAATAATTTTTAAAAATAAATTATTTTTTGTATATAGGTAATAACTTATATTATTATTTTTTAATTATTTTCTATCATAAATTGTAATATTTAACCAAATTATCAAAACTATTAATGATATTAATATTAATAATGTAAATATATCTTAACTATGCTTCAATTTAAATTATTTGATTTAATTTTAAGTAATATAGGGTGGTTAATTGCAAACGTTTAAAAATTAAGGGTGGTTTTATGTAAAAAATATTATAAGGGTGGTTTATTGGACATAGATGACTATTATGGGTGGTTTCATGCTAAAATTTTTATTAACGGTGGTTCCTTGCAAGATAGTGATTACTAAAGGTGGTTTTGTGTAGTTTTCATATTTTTATTATGTTTTGTAAATAAAAGTGAGCTTATAGCTGGATACATATATTTTTATAAAAGAATTTGGCCAAATGACCCTTTTCTATTTCCATTATGTTTGTTATGTACTCCTCCAATTTTTACCACTTTCATTAAATTGAAGTCGGAAGGTAAGAGTTTGATTAGGGGTACATTTACTAAACATATTTATATCATGAGCCTAGTTATTAGAGAGAAATCTCAAAAAGACTTACTTATTTAATTTGGCCTATTTTTATTTAGATTAAATTTCACATTTGGTATAGTACAGTATTGTCCAACCATTACGAAAATATTAAGAGTTGTCAGATTGACACGTGTCAAAAAATTTCATTGACAAGTATTTTTTAGTTCAAACTAGTATATTGACTGCAAATTGTGTGATTTTATTAATTAAAAATTTTATAATATTACACTTGAAATAGCAGGTCCACTCTGTTATTTAAGTGTGTGTTTGATAACAAGATTTTTAGGTAGTCTAAGGTTTTTGGATAGTTCAAATTTTTTATATAAATTTTTGCTTTATTGAAAAGTTTTGAGAATCTTAAAAACTAATAAAAAAAATATATGTGGAGTTTAGTAGGGGGAAGATTTGTGGGTAAACATTTATAGTGAAATTTTCAAAGAGACAAATATTAAAAATGTTTTATAGTATAAAAAGATTTGTCAAAAGGGTTAAAAATGGGGGAAGAATTTTATTAAAACTTATCCGAAAATCTACTCAAAACTATTTACCTTACCTTTTGAAAACTCACAAAAGCTAAAATCTCGCCAAAAATCATAATATAAACTAACAACGTCTAAATAAAGAAGAGAAGAATTAGGTCGTTCGTTGTTTAGACCCGCCTTGTTCAAGTCTCAAACGTTGTCCATGTTCATCTATAAAAAAATGGGCGGGCCGAGCCAAATGACCCGCATGTAGTTGATTTTGCATTTTTTTTTCGGGATTTATCGTTCAAAATAAGTAATATAATGTATTTAACATAAATTTTCGTTCCAACTATATCCGCATAGTGCACTACAAACGATTTCAACAATAATCAACACACAAAATGAATAAATCCAAACTTAAAAACAACAAGTACAATCGCAGTTAAACTATTCTTGCAATTTTGTATAACACACGAGTATAACTTGTTAAAATTATATATATAAAATTGACATGTATATAACTATATACGAGCCTTGACGGGTTAATCTGTGGGTCAAAACCTTTATTTATACTCGTTCCATCAAAATATAGGTCAAACTAGGTGTATATACCATGTTTTTTTCTAATGGCCCGGATTTATACCGGTCTATGGTCGTTGTAGAGCGAACGATGGTATGTAAGAATATTGTCGGGGAAACAAGTATGTATGGGTCCTTCATCCTTACTCAGTTGACGATATTCAAGGAAGCAAGACCTTTCACTCGGCTTATTCAAGGACCCGACCGTGTGGGTCCCCAACTGCTGTTTTGGCAACACTCTTTGGGGCTTCTCGATCCTCCTCGCCAAACAGCCCCTAAATCCTTTCATTTCATTAATTACAAATTAATTATTCTAATTTAGTGGACACCTGTTAATGGTATCTTTCTTTCTTTATGTCTGTTTTTTGCTTTCATTATAATAATTTCTGGTATTATGTATTGTCTACATCAAATAACCCCCTAACCTACCTCATACAAGTGGATTTGGGCATTTCATTTAGCCATATTAATTAACTTATCAACTAAAATTCTTTTTTCTTTTTTGTACATTGATGCTAGTGCACACGTTAAAATATTCTGCATGTTCTTGCTACTTTAACCCGTATATACTCGTCTTTTCTCTCCCTCCGTTTGTTAATGATAAATAATTTAATAAATATGGGTCAAGGATTTTCTTTTTTAAATTCTGCAAAAATATACCTAAATTAGTTTTTTTTTCAAGAATTTAACACTAAATAGTCTAAATCGTGGGATTATTTTTTATTTATGTATTAGTAATAACTTTTTAAAAAACAAATTCCATATCAGTAAAAGTGGTCGAGTAAAATTTAGAAAAGTGGTCCCAATTTTAGAGTGGAATCATGAAATATCATTTAATTTATCAAATAATAGCCAATGAGATATAGTATAACGTGATTTTTAAATGTATCAGCGAAAATTTCTAGTAGTGACCATAACTACGCACGAGAGTTGATAAAGTCTTGAACTATGCATATGAGACGCGTAGTAATAGTTTTAAAAAAAATATATATCAATTACGCGTGTGGGAGTGTAGTTGGAGTTTTCAAAAAAATTTATACAACTATGCTCCCCACAAGTGTAGTTTATATTTTTTTATTTTTTTTCTTGGACTTCAACTATGCACCCATATACGTAGTTGGGATGACTATTAGAAATTCTTGCCGATACGTCTATCAACCCCCTTATGATCAAATCAATCCTATCTAGTTATGTACAAGTGTTTAAAATTATTATTTTTTTTTATCAAATTAATAATTATATTCAATTATATTAAAGGTCATGTTTACACCGTGTATGTATTTATAGCATGATTTCATCTTAGTTCTCCCTGATAAAAATCATTTAGATGTTATAAAATATTTTTTTATAAAATCTAAATGCACATATATATTGAGAGTATTTAAAATAATACATATTATATGAACCCTATATTGCTAAGTAGAATAATCGTGATTTTAGTATAAATGATTTAAGCTAGTAGGCAACAAAAACCAAACAATGAAATTCAAAGTAATCAAGTTGCATCATTATGGGGCCCGATTACGATTTATGCATTTAAACAAGTTGCATTTTGTTTTATTGCAATTTTGGATTTTTTGGAACACATCTTTATTTTACGTTCAAAGAAAATTATAATTATATGTATTTTTAAAACTACTGTTACTTTTATGTGGATACTCTACATACAAATTATTCTTATTTATTTTAAAAAATTTAGGAGGCGAATGCTTTAGTTTGACGAGAAAGAATCTTGGGCTCCGTTATCGGGTGAGTGGGCATTGTCAGAATTTAGATAATTATATTCATAAATTGTATTTAAAATAATACTCCAATAAATTAATAATACATTTATGTCATTGTAGTTGGCGATGGTGAGGCACGTTTTGCTTCACAACAACGTTCTATTTAATGGGGCCCATTAAGCATGTGAATTGCGATTAACCCAAGAGGACAATTATATTATATTATATTATATTATAAATCTTTTTGTGCAGCCAAATAGATATTATTATTTTAACCATTTGCTTTGAACTGTTGTTTTGCTCACCTTTCTCTTTGCTTAAGGATTGCAACTCATTATTACAAGGCAAAGCTTGCATTAAATTATCATTACCATTAACATTAGTTGTACATCTTTTTGTTTTAATAATGAAAAATCTATCTTTGTTATTTAATCGATAGTATATGATAGCATTTGCATTAGTTTTATTTTTTACATATCTGGACCCGATTATTTTTGGGTAGTCCGTCTGTCCGTTCTATAAAAATAATAGACAAGTAAGACCATGAGGTAAAGACGTAAAGTATATCAAACTGTGGTTGGACCCGATAATATCAAAACGTCCGAAGTCCGACCGGACTACTAATTTAGTCCGAAAAAAATATATTTGAAAAGAATGTATAAAATATAAACTGATATAATATTAGGTATTGTTATAAAATAATTAAGATTATTATAATAAATTAAATATGTAGTACGTTATTCGTAGTAGATGTTTTATAATATTTAATATACTTTATTAAAAATAACTATCAATTTTTTAATAAAAAGCGAATATCCGGTCCGGATTGTAGGACGGATACGAGTTTAAGGCCGACAATCAAACTAAACATGGGCAAGGCAAGCCTGTCCACCGATAAAACGAAAAGGTATGTCACATATGGAAGGGGCGTCCGGGCCGTTGAGCTTAGCCTGAAAGACCGTTTTATTTGTTTTTAAAATTTAAATGAGTAAAATATAAAAGCGAATGGTAGGAATCAAACCCCATACCTTAAGGTAAGGTTTCAATGTCAACGAACACTAGGCAACTTTATTTATGTGTTATAATTTTATTTATTTTAAATTTAATTTGTATAAAATTTTTTTTTCCAAAAAAAGGTACCCGCATGCCCAGCCTGAAGCCCGACTCGGACGGTACATACAAGGTCCCAAACCCGAATTTCGAGCTCGGGCCGAGTCCGGTATGGGAAAATGGGCAACTTTTTCCGAAAGTCCGGCCCGGGTCCGAGAATGTCCATGTCTAAATCAAACCTATTCCGATCCAAATAAAGTCCGTCCAAATCCGGGTTTGTCTAGTCTACCGCCTACTTTTAGGTTTGTGTAGCTTCCTCAATGTAAATACGACGTTTACTTTGACACACACATATAGGGTTGACTAGTTGTGTTTAAGTGGAAAGGAATCTTATGGTCAAAAGTAGAAAGAATTCACAATTATTAGATTAAATAACAATTGTTTAAATATAATATGTATTTGCTCAATTAAAAATTGTTTATTATACTCGTAATTGTTTAACTATATTCAAAATAGTTCAACTAAATGACCAATTGTTCAACTATATAACTAATTGTTCAACTACACTTTTGTTCAAATATACTTTAACTAATTTAGACAAATTACAACCCTAGATTATTTTGATCAAAGGATTGTAAGTACTTACTTTTGAGTCGTTTGAACCCTAAAGTCCATAATAATAATAATTAATTAATAAGAAATAAAGTTAAAAATATTTGTTTCAGTTTAAAAAAAATCTAACATTTATTTCAACTAACTAAATAAACGCTTAAAATGGATCCATCCATTTAGAACATCCCAATATCTTCTCCATTTTAGAATATTTGGAGAATTTTAAAGATTTTTTGGTCCAACATATTCTTCATTTCATTCTCCAAAATGGAGAATAATGGAAAAAAGTGGGGACTCTTCCCTAAATTTGAAGACATTTATCCAAATAAATAGAGAATTTTCTAAGATAGGGAATATGTTGGATTTGATAAAAATATAAGGGTGAGTTGGTTAAGTAGGTAGATAACGTATTTTTGTGTATATAGTAGGTATGTTTTGTAATGTGTAGACAAAGTAGGCACTTAAAATCATGTAGAAAAAGATTAATTAGAAAACAATAACAGATATTACCTATTTTGGAGATATTCTCTCTCCTATATTAAATAAAAGATTCCTAATTAATAATGTAAACGGATTTGTATTTTTGTGTATATAGTAGGTATGTTTTGTAATGTGTAGACAAAGGTAGGATTCGAACTCTAGACTAGTTGCCCCTCCCTCCCACCCTTATACCAATTGAACTAATTAAACTTTGTATATTCTTTTGATGATACACAATATTAATACACAATTTCAATTACACACTAGTGATACATAATTTCAACTACATAATGTTAATAAAATGAAAGACTTGTGTAACAAAAAACCTTATGTACGAAATACTCGAGCATACACAATTTCAATTACAGAATAGTGATACATAATTTCAAATACATAATGTTAACAAATAAAAGACTTGTGTAACCAAAAACCTTGTGTACGAAATACTCGAGCGATATAAAATGACTCGAGTATACATAATGTACCTACATATTATTCAGGAAATAAATTCAGTGAAAGGTATTTCGTACACAAGGTTTTGGTTACACAAGTCTTTTATTTATTAATATTGTGTATTTGAAATTATGTATAAATATTGTGTAATTGAAATTGTGTATTAATATTGTGTATCATCAAAATAATACACAAAGTTTAATTAGTCCAACTGGTATAAGGGTGGGAGGAAGGGGCAACTCGTCCAGAGTTCGAATCCTACCTTCTACACAATCTTTTACTTATTATAATTATTAGTTAATAAAGTAGATTTTTACTTTTAATTCTTCATTTCGAAGAAGAGTTTAGAGAATCTGTTTGGGATGCTCTTAACATTTTGTTTTATCGCTTATTTTTTTAAATAAAATATAAAATTATTAGTTAATAAAGTATAAAACGATTGTATTGTGGTCGTAAAACTAATTGTTAGAGTATGAGTCTAGTATATTGAGTGATATGTTGGACTTATTCTTTATTCGTTAGTTTATCTTTTATTTTATCTTTTAGTATAAGTTATTTTTATCTCTTTATATTTTTCGATATAATCATTGTTTGACCAATGAAATAAACAGCCTTCAGTTCATAAATCTTTAAGCTTTCGTCTCACAAATTTCTTCATGATATCAAAGCATACGATCCGTAATCACGTTTCCGCCTAAACAAACTCTAACTCACAAGTCCCAATTGCGACGTCATCACCGCCCCCGGTGATGGCGGCGGCTGCTAAACACGCTTCCGCCTAAACAAACATGCTTCTCTAAACTCTAACCCTCAAATAACACTTCCGCTGCCACCGCAGTATCAGAAACAACTTCGGTTGTCGGTATCAAAGAAGACTTTGGCCGCCAGTATCAGAAACGACTTTGTTCGTAGTACCCTTAGGACGCTAAATTACATGCGTCATATGGCCCATAACTTATCCTAGGACGCTAATTACTTGTGTTCTAAGGCCCATAACTTACCCTAGGATGCTAAATTACTTGCGTACTAGGGCCCGAAACTTACCCTATGACGCTAAATTACGTGCGTCCTAAGGCCCGAAAGTTACCCTAGTACGCTAAATTACTTGCGTCCTAGGGTCCGAAACTTACCTATGACGCTAATCAAACTGCGTTCTAGAGCCCGAAACTTACCCTCGAACGCTAATTCACATGTGTCCTAGAGCCCATAACTTACCCTAAGCCGCTAATCAACATGCGCCCTTGGGCTCAAGCTATCGGCATCATATCGATGCCAGTAAAACAAAGACCGGTGAAGGAAGAGAGGACCATCAAGTCCTTATACAAGTTTCTATTGTTCAAGCTTGGAGTTATTGAATCACACCTCCAGCTTGAGGGGGAGTGTTAGAGTATGAGCCTAGTACATTGGTGATTTGTTGGGCTTATATTTTATTTGTTAGTTTATCTTTTATCTTATCTTTTAGTATTAGTTTATTATTTTTATCTCTTTATATTTTACTATATAAACATTGTTTGACCAATGAAATAAACAGTCTTCGGTTCACAAATCTCTAAACTTTCGATTCACAAATCTCTTCACTAATCACTCCTTTTTTATAGAAGACGTTTCTCCAAGTCCAACCATTTCTCTTTCCGATGACATTAACAAATAAATGTTCGTCTTTCACCAACTTCTTCCCTGCCTTTCATGATCGAGCATTGAACCTCTTAACATTATCTGGGGTATTTGCTTGATTTTGCAGGGATACTGATTGTTTAGCAACTCGTTGCATTAGAGGACACACCGTTTAATAAATAAAAAGACAGAAAGAATCGACAAACGGACAAACCGTCATGAAAAACTCAACTAAAGAAATCAAAGAAAAACACTATTGTACAACAAGTAGTCCCATAAGCAAAGAGAACTTTAAAGGAAAGGAGAATAGACCAATCACATGAGATCAAAGGATGCATCGTCTATTGTTGAAGGAAGTGCACAAGAGGGAAGCTTGAGGGATATTTGCGAACCTATGGTGCACGAACACGGATAAAGACGGAGTGTCGTGTGTCCGACACGGCGGGACACACGAAAACGTCAGCAAAACGGTCAATTTTAGGAGGAAAAGGTCAAGACACGGTCCAACGGCGGCACATCTTGGAAACGGACTGGACACGGGCCAAACACGGACCGAACACAAACCGTGTCTGGTCAAGACGTGGTCAACATTTTTCCAGGAAAGAAAAAGAAGGAAAAAAAACAAGACTGAAGAGTGAAAACACGGTCAAATCGATTTCTTTCTTCGTACAATCGAACTCCAAAGTCCCCAAACCCTAGTCAACCGTGGAGTGAAGACTCGCCCCTTCAGACTGTCGATGCTTCATCTCTTCAGGGCCGGCCTTCAGGCCGTCGGTGCTTCGTCCCTAGTTGCCTCTTCGGGTCATCAACAACTCGGTGCCTTTCGCAACTTCGTCGGTAACTTTTCTTCCTCATATCCTGTTTAATCTTTGATTCTTCGTTTCTATTTTTTGTTGATTGTTGAAGTGTACTTACTACTTAGTTATTGGTTACTGTCTGATTTCTGAACACTACTTAAGGGCTTAATGCTTAATTGCTTATTTGTTGAATCAAAGAGTGAATTTCGTTTTTGTGATTGTCTTTCTATTTTCAGTTAATTGTTGAAGTCACTACTACTCACTACTCAGTTACTGGATTACTACAATTATGAACAATAATTGATGGTTGATGCTTATTTGTTAAGTTGTTGTCACTTGTTGATTGTTTTGAGCCACTTGAGGGAATCATTGAATCCTCCCATTTGTACATAATTTATGGCTTCTTCGAGTTCATAACAAGGCAGTCGTAGCAGTACTACCGGCAATGTTTCATCGAATGCAAATGATGAAGAACGTCCTCTTTGGGCTTATGTTGACAATATTTCGAAGCCTTCAGTAGGAAGAGGCAATTGGGTATGGAAGTGCAAGTATTGCAACCAAGTTAAACAAGGTACTTACGTACACAAGGGTCAAAGCTCATGTTATGAAAATTTCAAATAAAGGAATTGATGTCTATAAGAAAGTTTCATGGAGTGATATTAGTGAATTGAAGAAATTAGATGAAGATTTTATAGCAAAAAGTCCTTCGGCAAGGACTGTATCGCTTCTTGTGACGCTGCTGATAATGGATTTGATAATAGTGATTCATCGGGAAAAAAAAGTTGATGATACGCCAATTGGGAAAAGTTATGATGTTGCTGGTAGAAATATTTTGGATTGCTACATTGCTAGAATGTTTACACAATTGGCTTCCCTTGCAAAGAATCCTAGCTTTATTAAAGCTTTTACTTATGCAACAAAACATAAGATAGAGACTTATGTGCTTCCGGGATATAACAAGTTAAGAACTACATTGCTGAAAGCAGGAAAAAAAAAGCATGTTGATCAATAGTTACAACCAATTAGAGACAGTTGGCCAGCAAAAGGGGTCACCATTGTCATTGATGGGTGGAGTGATCCACAACGGAGGCGTTTGATCAACTTTGTGGTTTATTTTGAGATGGCCCCAATGTATATCAAAGTTGTGAATTGTGCAAGTGAGGTTAAGGATAAACAATTCATTTCTAATCTGATGAAAGAGTTAATTGATCAAGTTGGACATCAAAATATGGTTCGAATTCTGACTGATAATGCTAGAAATTGCAAAGAGCTAGAGAAATCATTGAAGGTGTTTATCCTCACATCTACTGGACACCTTGTGTTGTTCATACTCTTAATCTTGCTTTGAAGAATATGTGTGCTGTAAAGAATGTGGAGAATAATCTAGATACATATGATGAATGTCAATGGATCACAAAAATTCACAATGATGTTCTCCAAATAAAGAACTTCATCATGAACCATGGTATCAAATTGTCTATTTATAGCCGATTTAGTTCTTTGAAGTTGCTTTCTGTTGTGGAAACTTGGTTTGCTTCAATTGTTACTATGCTACAAGATTTAGACGCATCAAGAGTGCATTGGAAAACATGGTTGTTTGTGATCAATGAGCATCATATTGGGAGGATAATCAAGATAAAACAAAATTGGTAAGAGACACAATATTAGATGAGGAGTGGTGGGTAAAGGTGGGTTATCTTCTTGCTATTACAACTCTCATATATGAAGTGATTAGGGCTTGTGACACTGAAAATCCTTGTCTTCATTTGTTGTATGAGATGTGAGATTCTATTATTTATAATGTGAAGAAGGTGATTTATGAGCATGAAGACTTAGACGAGTTTCAAGTTTCTCCATTTCGGGTTATAGTGCATTGCATTCTGTCTGCTCGTTGGGCAAAAAGTAACACACCCCTTCATTGTTTAGCAAAGATTCTTCACCCCAAGTAATAATTTATTTCCAATATATAAATATCATCTTGGTTATATTATGCTATCACATTGTAATTAGTATTCTACATTTGTTTTCTTTTTGCTTGTAGGTAATATAGTAGAGAATGGCTTGATGAGAAACCGGCTAGATTGGCTCCACATAGAGATAATGAGATCTCAGTAGAAAGAAAGAAATTTTTTCAAAGGCTCTATCTAGATCTCAATGATTATGATAAGGTTGTGGATGAGTACGCTGCATTTTTTCTTGAATTGAGTCTATTTTGTGATTTAAATGCTCTTAGAAGGATGTTTTTAATGGACCCGATAAAATGGCGGGGATCATATTGATCCTCAACACCACTTCTTCAAATCTTAGCTACAAGATTGCTTAGACAACCTACTTCTTATTGTTGTGAAAGAAATTGCACTGCTTATTCTTTTATTCATTCTTTGAAGAGGAATAAGTTAACTCCAAAGCGTGTAGAAGAGTTGGTCTTTGTTCATAATAATCTCCGCCTTTTATCAAGGAATACGCAAAAGGGCGATCCAAAATGTGGGATGATGGTGGTGATAAATTTGGATCTTTGGAAGATACCGGAGTTCTTGAATTTTCAAACCTCTCTCTTGACAAGCCAAAGATGGAAGGTGTGCTAATTGAAGACATTGAATGATCTTGTATTTTGTGATTTGTTTGTGACTTGGTTTGTGACTTGGTTTGTGTTTTGGTTTGTGATTTTATTTGATGTAAGATGTAAGACTAAGTATGTTAGATTTTGTGTTTGTAAATTTTAAAATGTTTGTTTGTAAGTAAGTGTTTGAATTTGGAACTATTTGATTATGTTTCAGTTTGGGTTAGTTTGTTGTCACGAACTTACGATAATGTATGCATCTACTCATATAGTCATATGTCATTGAATTTTTTCTATGTATATTTTTCATTATGATAAATGAAGTACTCATACAAAAAACTTTAAAATGATTATAATTTGTTTTACCGCCGTGTCCCCGTTTACTATGTTTTTAGGATTTTCGCTTCCCCGTTTTCCGCCGTGTCTGTTTTCCGTGTCCGTGTCCGTGCATCATATTGGCGGACACATCAGATTTGGACTCAAAAAAAGTCTTGAAACTACAATGACAGTCTAGAATAAATACAATTTGTTTATTATGTTTCCCCATCCCATTTATACCCCTAGCGGGGGTCGTGTACATACGAGCGCACATGCACTTGAGGCCCAAGCCTAACACATAAATCCGGCAGGATTCCATCCTTAAACCAATTGACAATAGGAGTAATCCAACAACCATATATTAAGTTCAGAATGTCCCCAACTTTTAATGTGAGCTTGAGGAACTGTTGTTGACACATCGAATTTAGACTCAAAACAGAGCCTTCAGAGGTCGATAATAAAATCACGACCCCTCCAAGACAAACAACTCAACCATCACCCGGACTTACTTACAACTCAGAAGACTCAATTAAAAAAAAAAGAAGAAGAAGCATTTGACAAATACAAATGAATAACTTAAAAAAAAAAAGAAAGAAAAGGAATCACAATGTAATCTCTCAAAAAAGATTTGAAGGAGTTCATACATTTGTTTAGGTTTGATTTAAAAAAACATCGTGACTTTGTTACTTATTAAACAAAAGTAAAGAAGTGTAGTGGTTTATAGTGTTGACTGGCTAAGGGAATGAAAATGATAAGAGAATTATTCATTTTTTTAACCTTTATATCCACAATTTATGGAAAACTAAGAGAAATTATGGGAAAGTATTTATATTTTTCAACTTCATTATGCAGCATTGAATTTATTAATTTTTTTTCGCTTCTCAATACCCAGTTCAATGTCTCATCTCATGCGCATTGAATTTATTTTCTTTTCAACAAAATAAAATAAATGATGCGAATATGTAAAATTTAGTCTGAATTTCTTTCATTTTCAAAAAAAAATATTATATATATCTATTCATTCGAATAGGTGCCGCAATAGGTTAGGTATTATTCTTTTTCTGCTGCTAGAGATCGAACTAATTATTTGTTCTATATAAGAAAAAAAAATCTAAGTATATGGTAGCTTCTTGTTTAGCTTGTCGCTCTCGATCTTAAGGTATGGATATTTTATAGTTTGGATGAAGGATTTGTGTTCCTCTGTCCTTTTTTAACGATAATATCATGTCGTGGTTAATGAAGATTATCATGATGGATTTGATTTGATATGTAAAGATTAGACAGGCTCGATACTGATTCGGGTCGAATTTGGGCGGGTTTTGCCCACAAGGATTATTCGGGTCAAATTTGGGCCAAACCAGATAACCGGACTTCGACTGGTGTTCGAGTCGGTCCGTCCGGATATCCAAATTTTAAAAAATTATATAAATACTTTTTTAATATAGTTTTATTTAAAATATAATATATTTAAAATATGTTACTCAATATATACAAAATTTATTATAGCAAAGTTAAAAATTTCATAATTATACATATATTATACTATACTTATTAATATATATATAACTTTATTGATTTTCTTATGCAAACCGGGTTTTCGGTTCGACCTAGCTTTATCCTATGCCTATATCTGTAACACCCCAAATTTTGGGAACTCGAAGCGTTACAAACTAGTGTTCGCCTCAAAGCGTGCATCACTAGTTTTAAATTTATAAAACTGAAATAAAAGCAAGCGAACCCGCAGTGTACGGATCGGCGTAGATAAGCAAGTATTCCAGAGTATCGAACTCAGGGATTTGGTGAGTCAAATTCAGTCTCAAATAATCGAGCAAGTAAAAGTATAAAAGCTTTGCAAATATTGGGGAAAACAACAACCCTAAAGATCCGGATGTCAAATTGTGGCAATCGATTCAAGATATTCTATAAGTATAAGGACAGAGTCGAGAATTGCAAAGGTATATCTAAGGTAAGGTTGAGTACGGTGAAGTTCCAAAACCTTATATGTCTAACCCAAAGAACACTCTCTATAAAGGTTGTTGAGGCTGTAGTATAGAAAGGATCAAAGGATAAGAATTAATCTCAAATACCCATACCCAAACCCAATAAATTAAAGATGAACTAAAACGGTTAAGGTTGTGACACTCGAAACCGAAATAGAGGATGTTGAGTCTCACTACTACCTAGAAAAGGCAAGCCAAGACTAATTTAAACCAAATCTTTAACTTTGGATTAAAGCAAAAGCAAAGGTCGTAAAACAGGGAAAATCACGGCCAGATCTTGAGATTCCACGGCCGTGGAACTCAAGAACAACCCGTAATTTAGGGTGTCGACGAGTTTTCTCACACTCTCAGGGTTCAATCTATTTATGATCGATCTATCATCATCTAAGTCACAACTATCAACCCTTCACCTTAGAATTGCTAAAAGGTTTTAGCCAACAATCATTGTCATTGAATCAATAATCAAATATAAAAGAGAGAAAGATGAAAACCCTCGAAAACTCAATAAACACTTAAAATCAATCTCAAATCCGAATAACAAAGTAGTATGTTCAATGGATTCAGAATATGGAACAAGAATCCTCACAATAATCTCAGGCAACAATGAAGAACGGGTGTCAATCCGTCTCCGAAATCGAACCTAAAAAATTCTCCAATATCGCTGTTACGCTAAGATCGTGATGCGCAAATGGGTTTTAAATTTATAACTCGAACTAAATCCTAACTACCTAGCGAAACCCGCAGTGTACGGGACGTTTGTAGAAGGGTTAGTATTCCGAGGTCGAACACAAAGACTAAGGTGAAATTGATTCGATTTGTGATTGAGTTTAGTAAGGATCTAGGTTGAAAGAAAAGAAGAAATAAAGAAATGAAAATCTCAAATGTTTTTAGTTGGTTTTTTGGTGATCAATCAAAGATCACAATTCATGCAAAGTAAACAATCAAACTAAACTAAGAATCAACACAAATAAACAAGCTAAACAAGATAATGATCAAGGAAAGAAAAGACGGATTCTAGGGGTTGGAAGTTCCGGTTATGGCATAGGACTCAAGTTATCTATTCATTCCTTGGATTAACTATGATATGTTGGGATTAAGTGTTTCTAAATTAGGATCAATTACCGGGTAGGTCTCATGTCCAACTAGTCCACTCCTAAGGTCTCATTACCGGGTAAGTCTCTAAGAACCTAAGGATAGGAATTCTACACAAACCGGATTGTTAATTAGGAGTCTAACCTATCCTTACCGAGTAAGTCTTGGAAAGGAAAGTCCTAAACAATTATCCTAGCACACCTAATCCAATGGCGGCTTATTAGGCTCACCACTACCTAAGGGTTGTTATCTTTGGAATCTAAGAGTAAGGATTACCGGGTAAGTCTCTCCTAACACTTAGTTACTAACACTAGGTCACCCTAGGGTAGATTAAACTCAACAAACACTTAGGTATTCAACATTCTATAGATCTAAGACAAGATCCATCGGGTCAGGGAAAATCACGGTTTGTTCTACCTAAACCACGGCCGTGGTCAGACAAGAACTACCCGTGATTTCTAACAGCAGCTACGTTCATAAACACAAGTCATCCAAGGGTATATCTAAGTCCGTCCTATCATAGCCCTAGCCATAACCATCCCTTCCTTACCCTAGAACCTCATCGATTTAGCCTACAACGTTCATAATAGAAATCGAAACAAACAAACATAAAATCATAACATCCATTGCAAGATAATGAAGGAAAAGAGATGAACAAGTGAACTTAAAACAAACCAAGCTGAAAATAGAAGTAGAATAACTCACAATCCTTCCAAAGGAAGGTTCAAATGATTCATACAACTCTAGAAATAGAATCCGGAACTCTTCACTACAAAAACTATCAAGGTGTGGCAATGGTGTGTGTGTTCTTCTTCTCCTCTTCAATGGAGCTCTTCTTCTTCTCTTTGACACTTTCCTTCCTAGAAAAACTTCTTGTTGAGAGAATATTTTTTTTAGAGAGAAATGGATAATGGATGAGCTGCTCCAGGATATTTCTCACAGCCCATGAAGGACCACTTTTATAACAAACTTGCATGAGCTGGCCATGAGAGTCGTGGCACAGCTGTCACAAGAATCTGGCAAAATCCACGGGTGATTCCACGGCCGTGGAGTGTCAGAGAACCGTGATTCTGTGCAGAAACTTTGCCTTGGATCATTAAGCTGTGATTTGGTGCATGGCTTGTGTTGGTAAGGCTCCATGAGTCCTCCTTATCCTTTAGCTTGTGTCCTAATGAGTCCGAGGGTGTGTCATCTAGATGAACGATCCTCAAACGTATCGTTTTTGCTCCTAAATCTCCCGAAATACCTATAAAACACGCACAAGTCCGTGTAGACGTCTATCTCGGCAAAATACATGATTTGAGTGCAAAACGTCGTAAACTAGTGCTAGATCATGCATGAATGAGTGAGAAATCTATCTATATGTTACGCTAAAACTAAGTCATAAATCGTGTTATCAAAATACCCGATACTTAAGGTTTGCTCGTCCCCGAGCAAATTCCCAACTATAGATTAAGAGATGACATGATTTATGTATGCAAAAAAATGGCAAAATCTTTTTGGGTTTGTGCTTCTACTATTGGATCACCTTCAAAGTCATGTTCATGGCAAGGACAAGCAATCATGCATTCAAACAAATGAAGACATGGAAAGACAATTGTACTTAACTCAAAAGTATGCATGAAATGTAAAGATGAAGAAGTCAAGAAGATCAAGAGTACATCCAATCTAAACCACTAAGTCTTACAAACATGCAAATAGGTCATAAGGTCTTGTGAGATAAAAGGGCCAAGAAATGTAGTGATTGGGTGGGGATTTCTAGGTTATGTGATGCTAATCCGGGAACGGAACTAACTCCACATTCTTGTCCTCGATCAACTTCCCTCAAGTGTATATTTTCCTCTATCTTTTCTTTCTTTTCTTTTTCTTTGACTTATTTTTGAGACAATGGCATTGGTGTACAAGAGCCGAAACCTTGGTGATTAGCCGTCCTCGGGCTTTTTCTTAGTTTTCGAGGTGCATCCACACCGGGCATACATACCAAAGCTCGTTAGGACTATTGGTTTATTTGACTTTGGCAAGGCACCAACACCCGATTATGTGAAGTGTACCGAGTTACTTGTCATTTAAACCAATGTCCCCAAGCCTATATTTTTGGCTACACTTTCACAACAAATTCAGCATTTTATGCGTGATATTCTTTTCATCAACAACTTCACCCCACACTTGCTTTTTGCACACATCAACACACTAGCATGCTCCTATTCCCGGATGGGTTAAAAGAGGTCAAATTTATCTCGATTGAGGTGCTCAAGCAATCATGATTAAGATGAGAAGTAGAGAAAGATGAATTTCCTCATTCATTCCTAGATGGTATGCAAGAACTATCATGTAATTTCGATTTTCACTACTCAATCCTTTCTAGGCAAACATCATGGTCACAAATCATTCATAGAATTTCAAGAGAAGTACTTCAAGTCCACATATGCGTTCATTAATCCTAACACATGAGGTCATCTATAGCCAATCACAAGACAAGATTCATCATTAGGATCATATCCAAGCCTAGAAAGCACAAAATTTTTTAAAATTTTCTGATTTTTATGGTATTTTTGATTTAAGTATGTACAATGCAAGACATGTGAAGATTTTAAACTATTCTAGATGCTCATCATGCAAAGGATCATGCAAACCCCACCCCATACTTAGAAACACATTGTCCCCAATGTAGTACACAAGTAAAGAGAGTGAAAGAAGGTTCTCACAATGTAAAAATTGTTTGTTATGGTATTCGGGATTGTTCAATAGCGAATTGATGTTTGATGATCCTATCAACCATGGTAGAGAGCTCTAAGCATCCATCAAAGCTTCGGGACTCGCGCTAGGCACCGCTAGCCGTCCAAGTTCCGCGTCCGCTCCACCCATAATCGATGAGGGTTTCATCATCATCATTCTTATGTCAAGCAAGGCTTCCAATGCCACTAATGTTCTAGCACACACACAAAGATAGACAAAACACACACAAAGATAGAAAAATCTAAAAACGAAAACAAAACGAAAAAGGGAAAATGTTACCAATGGGTTGCCTCCCACCAAGCGCTTCTTTAAGGTCATTAGCTTGACCAAACTCGGGGGCGTCTATTCAAGGTGAAGTGGGGCAATCATGTCCACCGGGGTTCCCGGAATATACTTCTTCAAGCGGTGCCCATTCACCTTAAAGTTCCCACAATGTTCCCCTCCTATCTCAATGGCTCCATGGGAAAAGATCTTCTTCACCACATATGGCCCGGTCCATCTTGATTTGAGCTTTTTGGGAAAGAGCCTTAGCCTTGAGTTGAAGAGAAGGACAAGATCTCCTTCACTCAACTCCTTGGGGATGATCTTCTTGTCATGCCATCTTTTGGTTCTTTCCTTGTAAATCCGGGCATTCTCATAAGCGTCCAACCGGATCTCCTCGAGGGCATTCAAATCAAGCAATCTCTTTTCTCCCGCGGCCTTGAGATCAAAATTTAGCCACTTAATGGCCCAATAAGCTCTATGCTCCATCTCTACCGGAAGGTGGCAAGACTTTCCATAGACCAACTTGTAAGGAGTGGTGCCAATCGGTGTCTTGAAGGCGGTCCTATATGCCCACAATGCGTCATTGAGCTTCATAGCCCAATCCTTTCTAGTCCTAGACACCGTCTTCTCAAGGATGGCCTTGATCTCCCGGTTGGAGATCTCCACTTGGCCACTAGTTTGGGGATGGTAAGGTGTTGCCACCTTATGAGTCACCCCATACTTAGCCAAAAGCGCTCCAAAGTTCCTATTCGTGAAGTGCTTTCCTCCATCACTAATGATCACCCTTGGTGTTCCAAACCTAGGGAAGATCACCCGGTTGAAGAACCGCACTACCACCTTGGCATCATTTGTAGGAGAGGCGATTGCCTCCACCCATCTTGACACATAGTCCACCGCCAATAGGATGAAGAGATTGCCACATGAAGAAGGGAATGGTCCCATGAAGTCCACACCCCACACATCAAATATTTCGACTTCTTGGATGTTGTTTAAGGGCATCTCATTCCTTCTTGAGATGTTGCCCGTCCTTTGGCAAGCATCACATGCCGCTACAAAACCTTGTACATCTTTAAACAAGTTAGGCAAAAAAAAACCGGATTGCAATACCTTTGCACACGTCTTGTGTGAGCTAGCATGGCCTCCACATGGTAAGGAGTGACAATGCCGGATCACACTCTCCACTTCATCTTCCGGTATGCATCTTCTAAACATCCCATCCGGGCCTTTCTTGAACAAGAGTGGCTCACTCCAATAGTAATGCCTCACATCGTTGAAGAACTTCTTTCTTTGTGCATATCTCAATCCGGGAGGCACTTCCTCACACACTAAGTAGTTCACAATGTCGGCATACCATGACTCATTTCCTCTAGACACTTGGAACAAGCATTCCTCCACCATTTGCAATTGCTCATCTCGGAATGAGTCATCAATTGGAATGTCATCTCTTCCAAGTTCTAATGGAGGCAATCTACTAAGGTGATCCGCCACGGAGTTCTCGGATCCCTTCTTATCTCGTATTTCCAAATCAAACTCTTGAAGAAGAAGGATCCACCGAATCAACCTTGGTTTGACATCCTTCTTTGTAAGTAGATAACGGATCGCCGCATGATCCGTATAAACTATGACCTTCGCTCCAACAAGGTATGAGCGGAACTTCTCAAATGCATACACCACCGCTAGCAACTCCTCGGTGGTAGCATAATTGAGTTGGGCATCATCTAGCGTCTTGCTAGCATAATAAATAGCATGAGTGCGCCCTTATTTCCTTTGCCCCAAAACAGCCCCTACGGCTACATCGCTTGCATCGCACATGATCTCAAATGGTAGACTCCAATCCGGAGGTTGCATGATAGGTGCGGAGATCAAGGCGTTCTTCAACCTACAAAAAGCCTCAAGACAATCTTTGGAAAAGACAAAATCAACATCTTTCATTAGTAGGTTAGTGAGAGGCTTAGAAATTTTAGAGAAATCTTGGATAAACCTCCGGTAAAAACCGGCATGCCCTAAAAAACTCCTTACCCCCTTCACCGAGGTAGGTGGCGGCAACTTCTCTATCGTTTCAATTTTGGCCCTATCAACCTCAATGCCACGGTTAGACACCAAGTGTCCTAACACAATGCCTTTACTTACCATGAAGTGGCATTTTTCCCAATTCAAGACAAGATTTGTCTCCTCACATCTTTGCAATACTAATGACAAGTTAGCCAAGCAATTATCAAAGGAAGAACCATAAACAGAGAAATCATCCATAAACACTTCCATGATATTTTCTATGTATTCCGAAAAGATAGCCATCATACACCTTTGGAAGGTGGCGGGTGCATTACACAACCCAAATGGCATTCTCCTATATGCAAAAGTACCCCATGGACATGTAAAGGTTGTTTTCTCTTGGTCATCGGGGTGGATAGGGATTTGGAAGAATCCACTATAGCCATCTAGATAGCAAAAATGAGAGTGTTGAGCTAACCTTTCTAGCATTTGGTCAATGAAGGGGAGAGGGAAGTGATCTTTCCTAGAGGCCATGTTCAATTTCCTATAATCAATGCACATCCTCCACCCCGTAACCGTCCTAGTCGGGATTAGTTCGTTGTTCTCATTAGTTACTACGGTCATCCCACCCTTCTTAGGAACTACATGAACGGGACTAACCCACTTACTATCCGAGATAGGGTAGATAATTCCCGCATCTAGCAAATTAATGATTTCCTTTTTGACTACCTCTTTCATTATAGGATTCAATCTCCTTTGATGTTCAATAGAGGGTTTGTGGTTATCTTCCATCATTATCTTATGCATGCACAAAGAAGGCTTAATGCCAACCAAATCATCAATAGTATAGCCAATGGCTTTCCTATGCAATCTTAGTTCATGCAACAACTTAGCAAGTTCATCATCACTCAAGCATGCATTAACAATCACAAGATATGTAGAGTTTTCACCAAGAAATGCATACTTCAAATGAGAGGGGAGGGGTTTGAGTTCAAGTTGAGGAGGACCTTTATCGGTTGAAGATGATCCAAATAAGGTTGGATGAGATGAATCCAAAGCAAATGAAGACTCCTCATGGCTCCTAAAAGCTTGACCATCATCAGGGACTGGTCCAGGGAAAACCACGGCTGGAATCACGGCTTGCTCAACTTCCACGGCCGTGGTTCTTGCTAAGCTTGCTTCCCGGAGTTGTCCAGAAAGTTTGACGGCCGTGGAACTTAAATCTCGACCGTGGAACTTGCAGCTGTTCAACACCTCTTCGTGGCTTTCAAATCCAACTCTTGGCTCCTCTTCCAATGCTTCCAAGGCCTCGATCTCTTCATTGCAAGCCTCCTCAACACCTTCCTCCATCATACTTAAGGTAAGAACCTTCTCCAAGGGATCCTTGATCAAGATCGAGCTCACAATTTCCCTAGATTCCTCTTGCTCGACTATGTTAAAGAGATCCTCATCAAGGGCTGGCCCTTTCGTCATTGTGGACAACTTGAACTTGATGTTTTCTTCTCCAATGTTGAAGGAGAGAGTTCCATTCTTGCAATCCACTAGGCATCCGGAGGTGGCTAGGAAGGGTCTTCCTAAGATGATGGGAACCGGATAATCCGCCTGAATGTCCAAGACCACAAAATCAATTGGCACATAGAATCCTCCTAGTTGCACCGGGATATCCTCTAGGATCTCAACTGGATGAGTGATAGAGCGGTCCGCCATGTAGAGGGTCATCTTGACCGGTTTCGGCTCTCCTAGCCCAACCTTGTTGCAAAGTGCAAGCGGTATGATGCTTACACTCGCTCCAAGATCACAAAGGGCCTCGTACTTCACATCCCCCACCCCTATTGGGACACAAAAAGAGCCCGGATCTCTTAGCTTGGGAGGCATCTCCTCCTTCATTGTTTGGATCAATTCCGAGGATCTCTTGGTCATTCTTATCTCCCCATACTCCTCCAACTTCCTTTTGTTGGAGAGTATTTCCTTCAAAAACTTGCCATATGCCGGCATTCCTAAAATGGCATCCATGAACGGAATGTTAATATGTAATTTGGACATTAGTTCAAGGAACTTACCAAAGTGATTGTCCAAACGAGCTCTTGCTCTTGATTGTGGGAACGGTAGTGGTGGCTTGTATGGAGGCGGTGCCACATAGGTTGGCTCTACATCCTTGCTCTTGCCTCCATCTTCTTTCAACTTTCCCTCTTCTACCACTACTTGCTTTCCCTTAGCATTGTCCTTGGGCAAAGGATCTTTCATACTCAACCCACTCCTCGTTGTGATAGCCAACACTTGGCCTCTTGGGTTGTCTTCGGTCCTTCCGGGAAGCTTTCCCGGGTCTCTATGGGCTTCACCCGCTTTTTGGAACACTTGTGCTTCCAAAACCTTTTGAGTCTTAGAAATTGAAGTCACCGTGCTCTCAAGACCACTCAACCTTCCAAGCAATTGCTCAAACATTATTTCGGTTCTATCCTTTGGAGGTTGAGTAAATCCGGGTGGAGGTTCTTGTGAAGCTCTTGATGGTGGTGTTGTGCTTGTGGAGGAGGAAGGGTTCAAGGCTCCATCCGGGTTTGAGTAAGAAAATCCGGGATGGTTGTGGTTGGGCCGGTAATTGTTGAATTGCCGGTTGTTGTTAAAACTCCTTGGGCCTTGGTAATTGTTGAAGTTGCCCCTTCCCATATAATTCACATCCTCCTCCTTGGAAGACAAGTTGGCTTGTGGAAGCACTTGAGGAGTTGCTTGGTTCTTCAAAGTTGTAGCACACAACTCCCTCAAGGACTTCAACTCGTTGTTGATGGCGTCAAGCTTGAAATTGCTCATGGTGACTTCACTCACCTCATATGCTCCCGCTTTTCTTCCTTCACTCTTCCTATGGGAGTACTTCTCAATCACTAGAGCTTGCTTCTCCACAAACTCCCAAGCTTCATCTACATGCTTCTCCATAAATGTCCCACCGAAAAGAGATTGGAGCTTGAATTGGCTATCTTCATCAAGTCCTTTGAAGTAGATCTCCAATAGCTCAATTTTTGGTATGCCATGGTGTGGACAATCAAGGAGAAGATCTTTGAACCTCTCCCAAGACTTGAATAAACTCTCTCTATCCTTCATCACGAAGGCATTGATCTTCCCTCTTAACTCGGTAGTCTTGGAAGGTGGGAAGAACTTAGTCAAAAACTCGGTTGTCATCTCCTCCCAAGTACCAACTCGCCCTTGTGGAATAGATTGATACCAAGCTAAGGCTTTATCCTTAAGAGAGAAGGAAAAGCCTTAAGCTTATGGTTGTTGCTCTCCAATCTTGGCGGTCTAAGAGTCTCCATCAAGATCTCATAATTCATCAAATGTTGATGAGGAGACTCTCCTTCCATCCCTCCAAATTGATTATGCCGGATCATTTGTAGAACTTGAGGGCGGAGCTCATAGTTGTGGGCTGCGGGATCTCCTAAGTTCACGCCCGGACAGTGTGCTCTTTGTGCCGGATCCATACGTCTCCCTAAGGTTTGTGGCTCTTCAATGGCAATGGGTGCAACCCTAACATTAGCCGCCGGCTGCGGTTGTGGTGGAGGAGGTGGAGGTTGTCGGCGATTAAGCTCTCCTTGAACAAGGGCTTGCCTAATCTCATCAATCTCCCTCCTAGTTTCCTCTTGCCTCTCATTGGCAAGTCTCCTTTCTTCCTCCAAGAGCTCATCTCTTAGCCTTATTTGCTCTAAGGCTTCATCCAACTCAGCTTGGAGGTTTCTTCCGGCCATCTCTTTCTCTTTTCGGATGTTCTTGGATCTAGATCGAAGGGTTTTCTCCGGTTCGGGATCGAATGGAGCTAAATCCTTGCCACGAGATCTTCGCATACACCTAAAGAGTAATAGATGTCCTGAAAAGCAAAGACACAAACCAAAAAGAGATCAAAAGTAACAAGAAAGATCTACACTAGAAACAATCACAAAATAGACTCAATCTAGACCTAGTCCCCGGCAACGGCGCCAAAAACTTGTTACGCTAAGATTGTGATGCGCAAATGGGTTTTAAATTTATAACTCGAACTAAATCCTAACTACCTAGCGAAACCCGCAGTGTACGGGACGTTTGTAGAAGGGTTAGTATTCCGAGGTCGAACACAAAGACTAAGGTGAAATTGATTCGATTTGTGATTGAGTTTAGTAAGGATCTAGGTTGAAAGAAAAGAAGAAATAAAGAAATGAAAATCTCAAATGTTTTTAGTTGGTTTTTTGGTGATCAATCAAAGATCACAATTCATGCAAAGGAAATAATCAAACTAAACTAAGAATCAACACAAATAAACAAGCTAAACAAGATAATGATCAAGGAAAGAAAAGACGGATTCTAGGGGTTGGAAGTTCCGGTTATGGCATAGGACTCAAGTTATCTATTCATTCCTTGGATTAACTATGATATGTTGGGATTAAGTGTTTCTAAATTGGGATCAATTACCGGGTAGGTCTCATGTCCAACTAGTCCACTCCTAAGGTCTCATTACCGGGTAAGTCTCTAAGAATCTAAGGATAGGAATTCTACACAAACCGGATTGTTAATTAGGAGTCTAACCTTTCCTTACCGAGTAAGTCTTGGAAAGGAAAGTCCTAAACAACTATCCTAGCACACCTAATCCAATGGCGGCTTATTAGGCTCACCACTACCTAAGGGTTGTTATCTTTGGAATCTAAGAGTAAGGATTACCGGGTAAGTCTCTCCTAACACTTAGTTACTAACACTAGGTCACCCTAGGGTAGATTAAACTCAACAAACACTTAGGATTTCAACATTTTATAGATCTAAGACAAGATCCATCGGGTCAGGGAAAATCACGGTTTGTTCTACCTAAACCACGGCCGTGGTCAGACAAGAACTACCCGTGATTTCTAACAGCAGCTACGTTCATAAACACAAGTCATCCAAGGGTATATCTAAGTCCGTCCTATCATAGCCCTAGCCATAACCATCCCTTCCTTACCCTAGAACCTCATCGATTTAGCCTACAACGTTCATAATAGAAATCGAAACAAACAAACATAAAATCATAACATTCATTGCAATATAATGAAGGAAAAGAGATGAACAAGTGAACGTAAAACAAACCAAGCTGAAAATAGAATTAGAATAACTCACAATCCTTCCAAAGGAAGGTTCAAATGATTCATACAACTCTAGAAATAGAATCCGGAACTCTTCACTACAAAAATCTATCAAGGTGTGGCAATGGTGTGTGTGTTCTTCTTCTCCTCTTCAATGAAGCTCTTCTTCTTCTCTTTGACACTTTCCTTCCTAGAAAAACTTCTTGTTGAGAGAATATTTTTTTTAGAGAGAAATGGATAATGGATGAGCTGCTCCAGGATATTTCTCACAGCCCATGAAGGACCACTTTTATAACAAACTTGCATGAGCTGGCCATGAGAGTCGTGGCACAGTTGTCACAAGAATCTGGCAAAATCCACGGGTGATTCCACGGCCGTGGAGTGTCAAAGAACCGTGATTCTGTGCAGAAACTTCGCCTTGGATCATTAAGCTGTGATTTGGTGCATGGCTTGTGTTGGCAAGGCTCCATGAGTCCTCCTTAGCCTTTAGCTTGTGTCCTAATGAGTCCGAGGGTGTGTCATCTAGATGAACGATCCTCAAACGTATCGTTTTTGCTCCTAAATCTCCCGAAATACCTATAAAACACGCACAAGTCCGTGTAGACGTCTATCTCGGCAAAATACATGATTTGAGTGCAAAACGTCGTAAACTAGTGCTAGATCATGCATGAATGAGTGATAAATCTATCTATATGTTACGCTAAAACTAAGTCATAAATCGTGTTATCAATCGCGTCTTCGCAAACTGCACTTCGGAATCTCCAACCTTGAGCCGCAAGCAAGATCCAATCCAAACCCTAGGAGTCGTCTCCGAAGCTCTAAGCGAAGCTCCTCGAAACTCCCTTCTCCAGCCTTCTTATAGGGCGAAATAAGGTTATGAGAAAGCCCAATAACCGTTGCCGATGTGGCAAATGTGACACGTCATCTGCGTCATGAGAATCACGGTCTCCTCACTTTCCATGCCCGTGGTTTAGACCGTGTAACTTTCTGATGTGTGCCAAAACCACTTCTCATGAATTAAGGCCATTCCACGGCCGTAATTTAGGGCGTGGAAGATCAAAACTTGTGTGAAAGTCTCTTGTTTCGTGGCATTCTTCACTTATGCTCCTTCCTTAACTACTGCAATGCATTCCCTTGTCATCTAGCACGATCAAATACTCCTTTCCTTCCATCATTTGCTCCAAATCAAGCTCTTATGCACCTATAAACAAAACGAAGTTAGTGTAGATCTCTATATCGACAAAGTGGGTGAATGAGCTCACAAATGCTTCAAATCTATATCCATGTACACATAAAAGAGGAAAAAAACAACTAAAACAAGTGCCTAAAATATATTCATTTTTCATGCTAACAAAATACCCATAGTTATCACTCGCTTGTCCCCAAGCAAGGTTTCAAAAGCTTAGAGCACAAGTTAGAATGAAATATGAATGCAAATTCAAAAACAAAACAATCTTTTTGATAATGTGCTTCTAGTCAATAGATCATCCTCAAACCTTGCCTCATTCATCCTTCAAAACGCTCATTCACGTAAACCAAAGAATGTAAAGCAAAGAAACATCATAAATTGCCTAAACTTCAAGACAAACATCATAATCTTCAAGCATTGTCAAAATCAAGCATGTGAAACTCCATTTTAGATCACTAAGTCAAATAACACTCTTAAGATCTTAAGGTCTTTCAAGTAAGGTCAAGAATATGGAAAGGGTGGGAAAACTTGTAAGGGATGTGGTGTATAAATCCGGGAAGAAGGAACAACGCAACTCTTTTCTTTTTACTTGAACTATCCACCAACTTAGAGCTTTGCTCTTTACTTTTGCACAAAATTTTCTTTTTCGACTTTATTTTTGGAAATATGGAAAGCGGTGCACAAAAACCGAAGCCTAGGAGATTGGCGTTTCTCAATTTCGAGATGCCTCAAACCCTTGATGCACATACCATAAATCGTTAGGAATATCGCTCAATTCGACTTTGGCAAGACACAAACACCCGGCTATGTGAATGGTGTCGAGTTACTCATCGTCATGATTGACTACCCCAAACCTAGAATTTCTATACTTTGAATGTAAACAATTGCTTTCATGGCCCTCCCACATCAAACATGCCAAATTCAACTCTTCCTAAATCCCGGATAGGTAAAGGAGGCAATTATTTTTCATTGGGGGGCTAAGTGATCAAAGAAAGAAGTAAGAAATTCGAAGTGCCTTAATCATTTCATAAGGAAGTATAAGAACTTATATTGTGATTTCAACCTTCATTTCTCAACATGATTTAGATAAAACCTTCACATTATGAAACTTGCAAGAAAGGATAAACAACACACTCAATTCCTTTTCAATTCATAGTTCAATTTAAGTATATAATTGTCATCAAAAACTCATTCCACAAGTGAATTTCATCATAGAAGTCATCTCTAATCTTAGAAGCACAAAAACTTTTCAAAATTTTCAAATTTTTATGAGTTTTTCAAAGTCTTTTTCATGCAATGCAATAATGAAACGTGTAACAATGAAATGAAACATGCAAGTGTTCATGGATTAAGCAAATCAAAGTGAGTAGAGTTATTACAAGGATAGTCACACCCCACCCCATACTTGAAACATACATTGTCCTCAATGTTCAAAAGAAAATAAAGAAAAGAAAACAAAGAACTCACTAGATGGCGGTGGAGCGGCTCAAACCGGCGATCATCTCATCTCATCACTGGGAAGGCGGCGGTGGAAATGGATAGAACTCCGAGCTAAAGTTCCGCCCAAACTGCTGGCGGTAAACGTCCCTCAAGATCCGAGCATTCTCCTGGCGCTCGACGTCGTGGGCCTTCCGATGGATCTCTAGATCTCCTACCCTCCTCGAAAGGTCAGTTGCCCACTCCGGTAGCTGTGAATACCAAGCATGGGGCTGCTCATACCATGCCGGAGCAACTGGAGGTGCTGGTGCAGCTGGAGGCTCGTCATACCACGGAGGAGGTGCTACCATCCATGCCGGCTGTTGTCCGTACCAAGATGGTGGAGTCTCAATCCAAGTCGGCCTCTTACTCACATTGGCCCGACGTGAGGAAGAAGAACCGGAAGGTCTAGAAGGACGGGGAGATCACCTAGGAGGCTCTGGGAAGTCGGCCGGCTGGTCCGTGAATGTGCCAAAGTCATGCTCGGCACCTCCTACATCATGATCATCTCCTCCCCTCATCTCATCATCATCACCCTCAGCCGGGACCTCATCCGGCATATAAGGAGGAGCTACTAGCCTATTGGTATGCATGGGTACAAAGGTCTCCTTCCAATTGTGGCGACCTAGCATGATGGAGTACTCAGGAAGCCAAGGGATACCTCTTCCATCTCTATCCTCCAATGGCATAGCGGCGGTAGGTGGAGCTCGGTGTCAGGGAAAGATAATGCCTCTAGTCATAAGACTATTGAGACCCAAAGGTCTCGCCGCTATCCTAGTACAAGCGGAATACTCTATCCCTAACTGGTTGGCTATGTGAGTGGCCATGCCCCCGTAGCCTATGTTTCCGGCCCTCTTGTTTTTCAGCTTGCTAATGGTGGAGGCTAGGAGGGTAGAGCAATCGGCGTATGTGTCGGTAAGCATGCAACAAAGAAGGAAAAGCTCATCGATCTTGATCTTTTGGGGTGTCTCGGTCCTAGGGAAAAGGCACTTCGAAAGAACTCTATAGGCTATCTTCAAGGCTAAGTAGTAGATGAGCTTAGCCTTGGTGTCAGCCGGTTGCCATCTATCCTTGGAAGCATAGATCATGACAATGTCACTCCAGAAATCCTTAGCATAAACACCTCCCGGAAACCTCCCATTAAAACTCTCTTGAAACCCAAAGAAAGTTCCAAACTGAATGATGGAGAACTCATAGTCTTGCTCCATTAGCCTAAAGGAAACCGTCCTATTGACGACGCTATGCTCGAATAAGGTCACAAACTCCCGAGTTATTTCCTCATAAGCATCCTCTCTAATAGAGGAGAAGATGATCAATCCGGCTCTATCCAAGAGCCAAGTCAAGTCAGCTACAACATTGAGCTCCTCAAGATCTTTTAAAAGGAGGTACCTAGGTCCTATGATCGACCTTTTCTCGATCTTTTCAATGGATTCCACATAGTCTTCAAGGATTCTAGGATTCTAGGAGGTGGTGGTGATGATGGTTGACTAGGGGGAGGTTGGAAAGAGGAGAAACTATCTCCCTTTTACTTCTTGTTTCGGTTAGACTTCCTCCTAAACATTTTTATTCAAAAACAAAAAAAAAACCACGGGTTGTTCTTGATTTTCCACGGCCGTGGAACTGCCCTGAACCGTGATTTTGCTCTGTCGTTCTCAAAACTCAGCAGATTCACACCACAATCAACAACAACAGTCCTAGACTAATTCTAAACTCAAATTCGTCCAGTTCTCCTAAAATCTTGTAAAGAATTGAACCAAATTGAACCAAGAAGAGAAAGGGAGTAAAACCTAGGTTTTGGATTTGGGAAGTCCAAATTCCTTCTCCAAATTGGATTATTCACTCTGTTTGATGCTTGGATGTGTAGATGATAGAAAATGCTCCACTTTTGGCCAAAGAATCGCTCGAATCGGACTCCGAACGAAGAATTACGGGTAGAGGAAGGTTGGCGGCGATTTCTGGGCGTGGAATGGGTGTTTTATGGTGTTTTGGTGAAGGAAGGTGGTTTATATAGTGGCCGTAATTTTTCTGAAAATTACGGTCACTCGGGGTGTTCCACGGCCGTGGTTTTGGCCGTGGAATTCTCTGTTTTGCTCCAAAACTTGTAGTTTCGTCACTTCTTCCGACTTTTCTTCCTTCCTTTGCCCATTCCTTATTCCTACATCCAAAAACATGACATACCGGGAGGTATCGAGGGGAAAACAAAACAAAAACAACTAAACTAAACTAATCTAAGAAAGAAAAACAAAAACGTAAGTGCAATACCTTGGGTTGCCTCCCAAGAAGCGCTTGTTTTGGGTCCGTAGCTAGACCGTTCCTGAGTTTATTCGAGGACAATCGGCGTGATTTCCTCGGCTTGGAGTTCCGGTGAATACTTCTTAAGTTGTTGGCCATTCACCTTGAAACTTCCTCTCTTTTCACCCCATACTTCAACTGCGCCATGGGGAAAAACACGTTTGATTAGATAAGGTCCAGTCCAACGAGATTTAAGCTTACTTGGAAAGAGCCAAAGTCTCGAATTGAAGAGGAGAACTTGATCTCCTTCTTTTAGGTCCTTTGGAATGATATGCTTATCATGCCAACGCTTCGCTCTCTCTTTGTAAATCTTGGCGTTCTCGTAAGCGTTTAAGCGGAGTTCTTCAAGCTCATTAAGGTCCAAGAGGCTCTTCTCGCCCACTTCCTTCATGCCGAAGTTCAACCACTTCACAGCTCAATACACCTTGTGTTCTAGCTCCACCGGTAAGTGACATGACTTCCCATACACAAGGTTGTATGGTGTTGTTCCCATGGGAGTCTTGTATGCAGTCCTATACGCCCATAACACATCGTCTAACTTCAAAGACCAATCCTTCCTTGTCTTTGAAACTGTCTTCTCTAGGAAGCCCTTGATCACGCTATTCGAAATCTCCATTTGCCCACTCGTTTGTGGATGGTAGGGAGTGACGATCTTGTGAGTCAACCCTTACTTAGCTAGTAGAGCTTCGAATCGTCGGGCAATGAAGTGTGAGCCTCCGTCACTAATGATAGTCCATGGTGTCCCAAACCTTGGGAAGATAGTTCTATTAAAGAACTTGACAACAACCATGACATCATTAGTTGGAGAGGCAATGGCTTCAACCCATCTCGAAACATAATCTACAGCGAGAAGTATGTATTGGTTCCCGCAAGATGATGGGAAAGGTCCCATGAAGTCGACTCCCCAAACGTCGAAGATCTCTACCTCCTGAATGTTGTTGAGAGGCATCTCATTTCTCCTAGATATGTTCCCTGTTCTTTGACAAGCATCGCAGCAGGAAACAAAGGTTTGCACATCCTTAAACAAAGTAGGCCAAAAGAAACCGGATTGCAATACCTTAGCGCTAGTTTTATGGAAACTAGTGTGTCCTCCACAAGGAAGTGTGTTGAGTAAAAATGTACACAAATTTACAAAATGCCTTTTATGTTTTATTCGAATACAAATTTACAAAACACATTTTATTTATTTATTTTATTTGAGTTCGACCCTCTCTTTTTGACCTTTTGATTCTAAGTTATATAAATACCGATATTTGATTTGTTTTGGTGATTTGGGCTGCACCCGTTTTTAGACGGGTTGCCTATGTACCTCGTTAAAGAGGATCAAGCCTCACGTAGTTCCGTGCGGTGTTTTCATGCATCAGAGAATCAAAGTCCAAACCTACCTTCTAGGAAGGGTTGCCTAGTCGATGTTCAACTATCATTTGCATGGTATTTATATCTCGATCATGCATCATAAGATTAAATTAAACCCACCTTCTAGGAAGGGTTGCTTAATTCATCCCGCTATCACGCGCATGATCAAGATTAGTGAGGGGTTATTTTATTTTATTTTATTTTAAAATTTGTGACTGAATTCGGTTTTTAATTTACCAAATTTCCTACGTATCCTTTTAATAGGAATCAAGTCGTACGTAGTTTTTATTTGTGAGGTTAAACTCGATGAGTGGATGCTTAATATCGAGTTTAGAAAATTTGGTGTCTTTTGATTTTACGTCCAAGATTTAATTCAAAATTCATTTTACTCGGACGGGTCGACTGAATCCAATTTAATTTAATATCGGATTTCCTACGTAGCTCGGAAAGAGCATCAAGTCATAACGTAGTTCTATCATTTTAATTTACATTTGACGATTGAATTCGATACATTTTTATTTCGCATCAAATTTCCTACGTATCCGTAAATACGGAATCAAATCAATACGTAGTTCTTTAAGGGATATATTAAGAATTTAATTTTATGACTTTCGTTTGATATAAAGTCAAAAGTATATTTTGTGATTGAATTTAATACGTATTTGTTTTGTATCAAATTTTCTACGTATCCGTAAAAATAAACGGAATCAAATCATACGTAGTTCTTTATGATTTGGACTTTTGTGGTTAAACTCGACGAGCGGATGCTTTATATCGAGTTCCTGAATATTTGGGAATTTTGTTTAACTCTAAGATTTATTTTAGAGTTGGTTTTATTTAGGTGGTGCGACTGAATCCAATATTAGATTTCCTACGTAGCTCGGAAAGAGCATCAAGTCATGACGTAGTTCTGGATAAAAATATATAAAGTTTGGATTTTTGATTTGTGGTTAAACTCGATGAGCGGATGCTTTATATCGAGTTTAGAAAGCTTGGTGCTTTTTTTTTATTTTACGTCCATAATTTAAAACAAAATTTACTTTACTCGGACGGGTCGACTGAATCCAATTTATTTTAATATCAGATTTCCTACGTAGCTCGGAAAGATTATCAAGTCATAACGTAGTTCTATAATGAAAGATAATTTGGATTTGATTTGCGACTGTACCCGATAATATTTTTTTAAACTTAGTATCGGGTTACCTACGTAGCCATTTGAGTGGCGCAAGTCCTTACGTAGTTCTAAAAAGAACTACTTTTGATTTAATATTTTGGCTTTGTTTAGTCATATTTAAAGTGTGATTGAACTCGATAATTTAGAAACCAAGTTTCCTACGTAGTCTTTTTATTTTTAAGACATCAAATCACTCGTAGTTCATTTGGCGAATTTTGATTTTTTAAGTCCAAGGTTTGAGTTTAATTATACTTTACTTGGACGGATCGACTGAATCCAATTTAATTTGAGATCGGATTTCCTACGTAACTCAAAACGAGTATCAAGTCATAACGTAGTTCTACTTTAGAACTATTTAATATTTTGACTTTGTATGGTTTTATAAGCCAAGAGTCATGTCCGTAACTGTTAAAATTTTCACACCGGTAAGTAATGCTTACTAGTATTTCACTTAGGAAGGGGTAATTTTAGCGATGAACTAGCTTTTCACCTTGATTATGCATGAATTGTGCAAAGGTCTTAAACTTGACCAACTACGGGTTTTGAGTAGCGGTCGAAAGTAATTACTTTCGGACCAACTACGGGTTAAGCTAGTGGTCGAAAGTATTTACTTTCGGACCAACTATGGTTTTGAGTAGAGGTCAAAAATAAATTACTTTCGGACCAACTATGAGTTTAGGTAGCGGTCGAAAGTATATGCTTTCGGACCAACTACGAGACTTGTATACAATTGTATTTTTTTTGCTACAGTTTACGTTCTTTAAGCAGTTATTTTTATTTTGTAAACCAGGTTTGAACTTTCTTTTGGCCAAGCTCATTAAAATAACAATATATAATTTTTTTTCTTCCAATGCATGAAACCATGTACGTGAACCTCATTACTTTGAGTGATCTGGAATTAATCTCGATCCCTTGTTAATAGGAAAATAATTAAATACCATTGATTGGTCTTTTATATTGTAATCAAAAGTTTAAAAGAAACAATTCCTTTCACTTTGTCTTCTTATCTTTAAGTGTGTTTTTCTTTAAAGGCTTTTTTTTTTTTAATTTTTAATCTCCTTTATAACCAAATTGATTACAATTAAGGCTGAATAGGAGTTGAATCATTTCCATGTATTTAGTTGGAAATCAAAATCCTTTAAAAGGAAGGTAATTTAAATATCATTTTTTTATTCCTTTTGTATACTTTCTTCTTTCTTTTATGTTTCAAAGTGAAGTGAAGATATACAGAAGATTTGATTTATAGTCTCTTTATTATCCCTTCAGATTAATCCGTCGTTCCTTCCTAGTCCAGATTGTGGCCGTTGTATCGACACAAAGTGTTCAAGTTGTAGCAATAGAATCCATCGATTCCGATCAACTACGGAGTTTGGTGTAGCGGAGAAATCCGTCGATTCTGTCCGACTACGGATTTTGCGGAGGTGAAATCGTTTGATTCCGACCAACCACGGATTTTGTAGTAAAGAAACTCATCTGTTTCAATCAACTACGATCTATAAACTGCAGAAAAAGTTGATTTTTTTATCACCCGCCTCTTCATCTCTATCAAAACAAACACCACACAACTTTGTTAATTTGTATGACAGAAGAAATTTAAAAAAATATCTGTGGATTTATCTTGACAATAGCTATGAATCCCCCTATAAACAAAATGTAAGATTTGTTTATTTTGATCGATTTCAATCTTGCGGATGTTGGGAAGAAGAAGAAGACAACGAATGTAGGGAAGAAGAGAGAGAAGGATTTTCAACCCTTTTTTATAGGTAAATTAAAGCTTCCTAATAAAGAGATTTTGGGAGAAGTTACGTGAAAACTACCCACTATGCCACAATTGAAATTAATATTTTCTTAATAAAGTTAATTAATTAACTTCATTTACTGTGGATTTGAAACTTAAACTGATTGTCCACGTTCATGCACTCCTCTAATCCTATTTCTCATTTTCTTTATTTTTCTTTAAATTTAAATGATATTCTTTATAATTCAAATTTCATTTAATTAATTAGTTGTTGAGTCTTTGTTAAACTTTGTGCTTATAAACATAAATCCCTTAAGCATGTATATAGGTATAAGCATGTATATGTATATGAGAATTATATTTTGCACAATCCAATTTGTTTTATACAAATTAATCAAAATGACGTTTTGTAATGAACTTCATCTTTTTGTGAATGGGTAACAAATTATAAAATTCATCAAAATTTACCCATAAACAAAGTGAATGACAATGACGAATGACGCTTTGCATCTCGTCTTCCGGCACACATCTCCTAATGATGCCGTCGGGACCTCTCTTGAAGTAGAGGTTCGTTCCAAAAGTATTGCCGGACATCCTTAAAGAACTTCTTCGTGAACACGGTGGGTGCATTCGTGAGCCCGAATGACATCACTACAAACTCGTAGTGTCCATATCTGGTCCGAAATATTGTCTTGGCTATGTCCTGCTCTCTCACCCTCAGCTAGTGATATCCGGATCTCAAATCGATCCGAGAAAACACCCCAAGTTCTGGGAACTCAAAGAGTTACGGGTTAGGACCTCACAATGGGTCCCGACCCTCAGAGTGACAACAATAACATCGGATCTTGCAACAATGCACAAATAAATGAAAGCGAAAACTTATATAAAAATCATAAGGTGTAACAAAGGGAAACACAAAGGACTCGCAGCCGAGTTCATAAAAAAAGGGAAAGACAACAACAAAATATATACCCCATTCCCAGCTATAATGTACGGGAACCTCCGCTGATCACTCCATCCGGATCACTCAGCAGCATCTCTAACCTGTAGAGCATCTACAACATCGGTATAAACCGTTAGCTAACATTTTAGATATCAGAAAGACAATAAAGGCACAAACACACATAAGAAGGTAAACACATAACATGCTCTCAAACAACAAGTTATTATCTTTTATTAAGTTATCCATTACTAATTCAACTTTTTTTGTCACACAAGAATATCCTGAAACTCGCCTCCGTTTCCGTTACCAACATGAATAGATCATATGCATACTATATGTTGCATGTGGGCTTGGTTGCAATAGCATCTCCCAGTCTCTTGTAGAACTGGACAAGTGGTCACCGCCCGATTATAATACACTTGGGCCAATTAAGGTATAAGATCATCCTAGTCCGATTTTTCGTTATAACGATAAAGTAAATAAACACAACCAATACGGTCAAACCAATATACGGAACTCAACTAAGTAAGTCCAAGGGACTTACCTCACTCGAAGGTAAACTCAAGAATCAGCTAACTTTTCAGTTACCCAAAGGAAAGGATAGATGCCTACTCAGACAAGGCATCGTAAATCAGAAACTGAACGAATGCTAGAACTCCACATACTATGATCTCTAATAGATCTATTGCAGCGTACTAGAAGTTCCCTACTTCTAGTCTCAATGATCGCTAACTGATCTCAACATGCTAGGAGAAGGATTTCTAGTCTCAAGGTTTGCAAGGAACGCCATCAACATCACAGCTCAAGAGCGTAACCAACTCATGGGGATCAACAAGCCATTAACTAGCATTCACACTAATCATCTAAGTCCATCCTAGTATGATCTAGCATAAGGAAAGGGCAAAGGAAGCAAGGAAGGAGGCAACTCACAAAAGACGGGAGTCATTGCAAGTGAACCGCGGGGTGGCGGATACAGGCATGGGGCGGTGCTGGCTTGCAACCGCGGGGCGGAGAGGTGCAGGCGAGGGGGCGGCGGCGTGATAGAAGATATTGTCGGGACTTCCTTTGACAACTACGACACAACAAGGATACCAAAGATTGATTCTTCAATCCACACACGTCAATTCTCAACCAAGAGAGGTTGGGAGCATATACGTATCAACAACGGAAGACACACAAGAATCAAGATTCGATCTTGATTCATGTGAAGAGGAAGAAGAAGAAACAAGAAAGAGAAAGAGAAACGGAAGGAAAAGAAGCATGCAACAGGCTCAAGAACGTAAGGAAGATCAAAGGGATGAAACGTACACCCCAAATCTGAGAGACTCGGGATGTTGCGGGCTAGGACTTCACAATGGGTCCTAGCCCTTAGCCTGACAACAACTTTACCGGACCTTACAACACGACACAAATAAAAGCCAAACGGAAAGAGATTTAATGCATGATGAGTATTGGAAATACGACTGTAAAACATAATCCGAGCCAAGTTCTCAAAACAAACAACAAGACGACATCTGAAATAGTAATAATAAAATATAATTGATCCCGTCCTATAATGTATGGAACCCCGGCTGCTCACTACCACCAGATCACTCAACCGCCTCCCTAACCTGCAAGGCATCTACAAGCGGTATAAAACCTGTCAGCTTAACATTCTATGCATTAGAATAAAGGTAAAGGCACATAAACACATAATGAACACATTCAACAGAAACACTCAATTCAACTTATTATATTTGTTTAAGTCATATCCTTTACTAACGATACTTATTTTGTGACACGAGGGATTTCCAAACCTCGCCTCCATCCCTATTTACCAGCAAGGAATGATAGTAATGCATCTGACCGTCTACCTATCTGATCTAGTTGCAGATAACCTCTTAGCTCTCGCAAGAGCAAGACAGTGATGTCACCGCCCGTTATCATACACTAGGGCCAATTACGTAATATATATAGGTCGTCCTATTCCAGTTTCGTTGTTTAACATGACTAACACACACCACCAAAACAGAATACGCTAATACGAAGAAGTCAACTAAGTAAGTCCGTGGACTTACTAGTCCCAATGCGAAACCCGATCGAACTCTCTCAAACTCCCTTAGGAAAACACGCAATGCCTATTCAACAGAAGGCACACGGATCAAAAACACTCTAGTCAACTATAAGTCCTTAGACTTCTAGGCTCAATATCCATACAAGAACAACATCACTCTAGTCAACTAGAAGTCCTTAGACTTTTAGGCTCAACATCCTCACAAGAACAACATCACTCTAGTCAACTAGAAGTCCGTAGACTTCTAGGCTCGTCATCCTCACAAGAATAACAAATCAAGATAGATCAACACTCTCAGTCCACTGCCTCAAAGGCTTCCAACATAACAACTCAGTCCCAAACCGATATCCTCACAATCCTAAGAGATCATGCCACAATATCACAATCAACATACCCTCAACTCTCACAAGATAACCCTAAGGTTCAAGCCACTAGTTGGCATTCCATATCACCTATGTTAAGCCATCATAGCATGCTACTAAGATGGTTCAAGATCAAGGAAGCGGAAAGGAAAGAAATCAACAAGAGATCGGAGGCTTACTGGTGCCGAAATTGCCCCTGTGGTGTCAAGACGCCGCCCCTGCGGTGTGTAGGACCCAGAGTCCACCCCCGCGGCTTGCAGAGGCCGCCCCCACGGTTTACAGGATCCGCCCCCGCGGCTCACAGGATCCGCCCCCGCGGCTGCAGTCCAGAAACATCGACTCTTCAGTTCTTCGATGTACATCAACATTCCTATCGTCTCCTTTAATGCTATGAATGTCTCTTAGCTCCCACCACAAGATCATAGCCTTCCTCCATGGTCTAAGCATGCAAGGACATAAGAAGGAAAAAGAGAAAACTCTCTTGAGTGAATCCATGGATCTCACTCTTCAAAGGTGCAAGAAGGAAAAAGGAAGAAGAAGAGAAGAAGGAGAAGAAAAGAACTTACTCTGGATCGCATCTCTACAGTCCAACCTTCGTGTGACAACTTCAAGAGGATAGAAACGCTAAGGTGAAAGATGAAGGTGAAGGAGATGAGGGAGAAGGAAGGAGAGAAAGGAGAAGAATTAATGTTAATTGAGAATAGGGAGAGAATATGGTTGCATCAATGGAAGAAGATCAAGGGTCAAGCGGCCTAAGGATCACCACATAATAATGTGGTCGGCATAAATGAATGGGGAGATGAAAGGTAGGAAGAAAAACGGACCCGACTCCCGCTCTGTCGTGTCGCCGCCCCCGCGGGACGTCCAAGCCGCGGTCACGGGCCTTCTAAGCCGCAAGGGCGGTAGCCCTTGCTCAAGACTTCTAACGCCTATCGTAAATGGAACCAAAATTACGGGCGTTACATCAGATCCCCTCAAAATAATTTTTGTCCCAAAACTTAAACAAAACGCCAATCCTCTCGGTCTCAATAGAGACATGCACTCGGAACATGAAGGTATAAACGTTCTATCTATACACACGATCCACTCAAGCTAACACATAAAGATCAGACAGATCAAACACATAATCCCGCACAGGCACAAACTACACATAATATCACACATGCACATAAGTCTAACTTATCGATCATATCGATGTTACTAGCTCAGCGTAACTCCACCAAAATACTATCCTCTGTCTTGCAAATAGCATCATCGGCTCCTCGTCTATGCCACTAGATTGTCATGAATGACAATGTATCTCGGGTCGTGTACGTACTCCCTTGGTTGATACACATGAAATGTTGATGAACACATTCTACTTCTTAGTGGCAACGCCAACCTGTAACCCGCTTTTCCAACTCGCGCAAAGATCTCAAAAAGTTCCAATGTAACGAAGGCTTGACTCTCTTTTTAATGCCTAACACGTTTGGCGCCTCGCGTCGATGATACTTTCATCTAGACCTGCTCCTTATCTAAACTCTCGAAGCATGCGCCTCTCATCTGTACACATCTTCTAACCACTCGGCGCGGCTAGCATCCACTCTTGGATCATCATTACTCAAGTGATGTCATCCCATATCAGCTCAAGGCTATCCTACCAGCGCTACTCGGTAAATCCGTACACAACAGTGTAAGACACCTCCGCCCATATAATGTCTCACAAGGCCATCCTAAACGACGCATGACAACTGTAGTAATACGAAAACTTAAACAAACTTAAGTGTTCTGATCACACTTGTCCCCAATCTGGCACACGTGCTCTCAATCCAAGACGATGGTACTCGGTGTCCCCACAAAATTTCACTATCAACTTAGTGAATTCTTCCACTAGACGACTCATATGGGGATATCCTCCCACTCACATTGCGTAACCGACAGTGGATGAAATCCTCATCCCGACATATAGTGCTCATACTTGACCTGATGATAGGTTGCACATAGGCTTCGTACATAGTCGCATCGGTTTAATCCCGCCTCACCAATACCACATATGATGTCCGGGTTCATCTTACATTCTTTATAACACATTAGGTAGCCTCTCCCAAATCGCACAAGGGTCTGTCCTTATCCGGAAACCGGATATCCATCTCCATCCTTACTAAATCCCTCAGCAGCTGAAGTTGGACCGTCAGTCGAGCTATCGCCTCCTCTTGAGGCATCCACATGCTAAGGGTGTCGGTGACCACATTCACCTTTCCCGGATGATACAAAACCATCTGACTGAATTCCTTAATCAACTCTATCCATCACCTCTAGCAGGTATTCAACTCTTGTTGAGTGAATATATATATCAAACCCTTATCTCCCGTTCAAGACTGGTCTGTCGCTTCATAAGAATACCGACATCATCTTAAGCGTGTGCATTAAAGCGGATAACTTTCAACCCTTCATCGATAATTCTTCTCATATGCTCATAGTTGTCTAACACATACGCATACCTCTCTTGTTACTTCAACTGCATCCCTAAGCCCCACTTGGATGCATCACTATTTTCCACCAAGTTCACAAGACTCTTTGTCTGTACAAAAGAAATATGAGTAGAGGTCACTCGCCTCTTCGGCTTTTCAAAGCTCCACGGACACGGCTGGGACCCTACGATTCTAGGATACCTCCTCGAAAAGGAAGGGCGTTAAAACTATTCCGCAACTAGGCAGATATATCCCACCAATCTAAAAGCTCCCTACCTCCCCAATATTCTTTGGAGGTAGCACCGAAAATACCACCTTGGTTTTCGTCGGATCAACTTGACCTATCCTGTTGTCACTACGTTTCCTAAGAAGTCACTTTAGACGTCCTAACTCCCACATAGATGACTCTGCTCATAAATCTTATCCCGCATAACTTGTAATACTGTCATCCCGTGTCAAGCTTGTTCCTCTCAACTCCGGGAGTACAACAAGGTGCCGTCAAAAAAAGAACATAAGAATCGTTCGTACATGTCCTCACTAGTTGTAGTTACTAACATTAGGTTATGGGCCATATTGGTACCGCCTATAAAGCAACAAATTGTGCAACACCACTACAACTCGATTCAGAAACCGATGAATACGTATTTACATAACCTCTCAACTTCTCGTGTGTCGTGCCAAAATGCCTTCATTACCACTTGTAGTGACCATACCGGTCCGAAATGTCGTCTTATGTAGGTACCTTTTTTTCTCGTCCTAAACTGGTGACAACCGGACTTCAAGTCGTTACTTTACCAAGCAATAATATATAAAAAAATCTCTAAGCTTGCAGTGTTGCCCTAATTCGGGTTCTCCGTTACCCGACATAACCCTCGTGACTTCTTCGGGTGAGTCTAGAAAATTTTGACTCATCTCTTGCCCGCGACGACATATCATCCGTTTCATACCATGTATTATATATATATATATAAATATATATATATATATATATATATATATATATATATATATATATATATATATTCTCATCTGCGTAAAGTGACAATGAAAGCCTCACCTTCCTCTTGGTCCTCTAGTTCTTCCAACCCTGATCACACCTTAAAGGTTCTGATCCATTTCATTCCTTCACATGTCAATCCCATGACCTAAGAACGTCGCATAGTTCATTACAATCCCTCCTTAAGAGGTCTTTTATTGTTACTTGCCTTGAACCCGTTCAATGCTACTTGATTACGCCATTTGCCCTTCCGTTGATATAACTCCTTACTGCTAACATTGAACCACCGGGAATATTCCATGCTCTTGTTACCGTTCCTTTATGATCCACATTATGGGTTACTCTTCCCATCTACACTCACCCATAGACAACCTACACCTATGAGTTCTCGGTTGTCACTGATTAGGTTATGGTTGACCTTCTTTGAGGTCAACAACCATCCTTTATTTTATACTATCCATGTTAACATCCTCATGAAGGCTACTCTCTTGGGGTACTCTACCTTAAACTCCGTTAGTTCATTCTTCATTCCACGCTTTCTTTACCTTCTACAAGATAACTATACCCTTCTCGGCCTTGTTGTGTCACGTGTCTCACCTTCATAGGCTTAACCGCATTTCATGATATCTTGTAATTGCGTCTTCTCAAAAATCTAATGTTAGTTAGCATCTACTCGTGTTTATCTTGGTTGATGTCTTACGTATTTCGATAAAAGCTCCTTGTTGCGTCTCTCGTCTTCTAAAACCATCATCTCTATGGACTTCCTTCTTCTTGATTTTGCTTAGCCATCTCACCATAACAGAAATGGTTGACCCTCTTAACAACATTCAACTATGTGAACTTTCACTAAGTGATTTTCCCGTAGCCTCATATGTCCGAACAAAGTCATCCACTTGGGATCTTGTAAAATCGGCACTTCACCTTCTAGTCCTTCTATAAGTTTAACTTACGTATCTCTTGGATCTTTGTAATTGGTCCATCTGCACCTTTCGTCTAGACTCCCATGCTTAGGAGCACCTAGGGAAACTTACATCTCAATGGGGACGCCAATCTTATCCTCGAGTGAAACTGCACTTATCTTTACTCGCTCCGCGTCTTCAATTTATCAGCGCGATACTGGGAAGAACCTTAAGTTCGTTGTCTCTTGTTCGTAACAACCTTATTAGATAAGGGAAGAATCTTTGACTTTGTGCTTGAATCGAGGGATTTGCCCCCCTTAGCTTGATTTGATTCAGATCGTGTACCCTACTTGCCCTTTGTGTACCGGGATTTCCGCCACTAGCATCTAGGGTCCTAAAGATTCGTTGACGGTAGACACCGGCTCTAGCCTAGGCTCTGGTACTGATTCATCCGCCACCGCCAGCTTGCCAGGCTCTTCCCGACGTTGGGTCATGGTTTTGCACTGCTCCATGACATGCCCATACTGGCTACCAGCAAAACAAATCACGTGCAAGTTTTCATACTCTAACTTCAACAATTTCCCATTGACTAACACTTCTCCCTTCAATGGACATGCCAAATCGACCTCAACACAAATCCTTGCGAACCTGCCGCGATCTCGCTTTAAAGTGTGCTCATCCACCTTTAGCGCCCTCCCAATAGTGGATCCAATAGCTAGTAGCAAGTTCTTCTCGTAAAACGAATACCAAGACCCGATATTCTAACCCACGCTCCAGTCGTTGTAATCTCTGATTCCATCGGATCAAACGACAGATCCCATTGTCGCACAAGGAGGTAGTGACCGAACATGGACTAGGGACCCCCGCAAGCGCTCCCAACATAACGTTTTCTAGTTCAAAGCAAATCATGAAATAGTCATTTTGGAGATCAGAAATCGACCAGCCTCCTTGTGGCTTCCACATTGATCGGAGAATCTTTACAAATGCTCCATACGATATCATCCTTCCGAGCAGCTTGACCACCACTACATTCTTGCACTACTTGTCAAGTTTGCTAACAATCTCTTCATCAATCTCCACCGTCGGGGTAGCATCTACACCTCTCGGGTATGAAATCTGGACTTTTCCAGTTGCCACTAGATTTTAGGGCAGTACATGGATGGCTAGTCTCTTCCGCAAACAAGTGCTTACTCCATTATGGAGACTTCTCCGGCGGCGTTCCAGGAGGCCGGCCATCAGAGGCAAAAAAAAAAGTCATCGCAACCTTCGTAGGGTTAGCAGCCGTCATATTTTCTAAATACTAGCGCACATATGTAGTAGGTCAAGGCTAGCCCATACACTCATGAAGATTTTATTTTTAAAATCAATTGACAATTGGAGGGTAGTCTCCCGAACTTATTTACTAGACTCAGAATGTCTCCCCTTTAAATGTGATAACTTATTATTTTTAATATGTCTTTACAAAAGTAACTGGGTACAAACCGAGTTGACACTTGACCACAAATTATGATTGGTGTTGAATAGAGGTTAATCGCTCTGATACCATGATAAAATCCAACACAAACGAACAATAGAGTGGAAGTTGAGTGCATACAGCGCCTTACAATCAAGCCTAACACATAAGCCCAATGATGTTCTTATCTACCAATTAATAATAACAAAAATAGTCCACCGACCTTAGGCTCAAAATATATCCAATTTAGTTAAAAAAACTTACTATCTCCCACAAACAATTTTCATTCATTAATCATAAGTTAAGCATTTAAAAAAAAATTAAAAAATGTTTACTATTTTTTTTAGGATAAACTTTGTCAAATAGGATATTAAGGATATATATTACAAAATTGCATATGTTTTTAACTTAGGGGGGTGTATTCAATTAAGATTTTATAGGAATTTTTTGGAGTTTAAAAGTCTATGAGTATTGAATATAGATTTTTAAAAGTTCATATAAATCTTTAGGTATTCAATTAGGATTTAAAATTTTCCATAAAATTCCTATGGTATTTAAAAGTTTGTGGATTTTAAAAGAATCTATTATTTCATTGATTTTGTAGGATTCTTCATTACTTTTATACCTACCTAAAATCGATAGAAATCTTCCCCTAACACATAAGATTTCCACAGAATCTGTATTGACTCTATATAGAATTAAAATTTCCCACAGAATTTACAAATCCTATGATTATTAAGAATCCGTCAAAATCTTTAAAAGTCTCGATTGCATACACCCCCCTTAGATTGTTTTTAGGTGGAATTTTTTAGCTTAGATTATAGGAGGTAACGAAACAAACCTTTTCATCTATATCCTTAGTACCGCAACTGCAGGCGATTACGATGGTGGTCGTGAAGGCCTGTCCTCCAACTGCTTTGTTTTCTTCGGATTTAAAAACCCTAACTGAGCGACAAAAGGTAATTTTATAGGTGTTTTTATTTCCAATTTATCGTTATACCCCTCTCATTAATTAATTTTTAATTAAAATTTTATCACATAGAAGGGCTTAGTTTGTATCTACTATACAAAAAAATTTTACTATATAATTTTCTATACTTTATTTAGGAACTATAATATTTTTTATTATAATTTGCCATTATTTTACAATAAAACATATTTTAGGGATGGACAGGATTGGACGGGATAGGGGTCGTCCCGCATCCCGTCCCACAAATAACTTGCGGGACGGGACGAGACGGGATTTAGGACATTTTTCTTCGTCCCGCGCGGGCCTTGTCCTATGTGGGACGGGACGGGACGAATCTTGCGAAAATTAAGCGCCAATTATATTGATTATGTATACATGTATTCTCTCATATTTAAAGACACAAATGATCGGGAAAAAAAACTTAATACCTAATTATTGTTTCATGATGCCTACATTAAAAAACAAATTCAAAATAGATCAAAATGTCTAAACAATTCACAATAGAAAAATAACAACAGACAATTTACAGAAAGTTACATTTATTTAACTACCGATTACAATTGTGAGAATCCACAAATACAAGGACGATAGAACGGACTAGAGCAAGACGGCGATGGAACGGACCAAAGTAAGACGGCGAACGGACTAAATGAAGGGAGAGTATAAACTCTAGTATTTTAGATCCAACCAAATGAGTCGTAAAGAATGAGTGAATGAATGACTAATGAAAAATTATCGATCTAATAATTTTGAAAATATAAAAATATTTTTTAAAATAATATTTTTAAAAAATTATAATTTATGTATATTATTTATCTATATAGTATTTATAAATTTATAAAAATTTTATTTATATATATATGCAGGACGGGACGGGATGGGAAGTCTTCGTCACGCGTCCTGTCCCACAAAATTTTCACGGAACAGAACGGGATACACATTTTTTTTTCAAATCCCGCTGAAATCGGGACTGGATCGAGACGAGATCGGGACGGGATGGGAAGTCTTCGTCACGCGTCCTGTCCCACAAATTTTTCACGGAACAGAACGGGATACACATTTTTTTTAAATCCCGCTGAAATCGGGACTGGATCGAGACGAGATCGGGACGGGACGGGATTAACCGGGATTTATGTTCATCCCTAACATATTTATTAATATGCGCATGTTAGAGCTTTATTAGTAATAACGCAATCCATACTCTATTGTGTACGAATATTAAAATATAACCATTGCTATAGCTTAGTTGTTGAAATATATATTTTATTTATATTAATATTTCTTAAAATAAAAGTCTTGTATATTTATCGGTAATAAGACATCGCCCAAAACTTACTTTGTTGTGAACCAAACACTAAAATCCTAAGGGAATAGAACATTCTCTTAATTTTGCTTCTATTTCAAAAAATAAATGATAAAAAAAAGATATGGATAATACTGAAATTGTGAGATATACAAACGCGGAGGGCTGCAATGCACGTGAAACACGCAGCACAGAGGAAGTTCATGACCACCCACCGCGTGCCACGTCATATTTTATTATCCTTTTATTTGTTTCACCTCAACTTTTGTCGCCGGGTGCTAAGCGAAGGAGCCCACATGGGCCAGGCCCAGTACGGTAGGCCCAGATGATGAAAGTGGCACCAACCACTCTGTCTTTTTTATATTTCAGAATCGAGCCTGGATAGGAACTGTATAGTTTTTCTAATTGAACGAGTCTAACTTTAAGTAAACGAATCGAACCTGAACCTGAACGGTTGCCTATATTTTAACCAAACTAAAATATGTTCTTATTCAACTCAATTTAAAAGTAAAACGAGCCTTTTTCTAAGTCAAATAACTCGTTTTAAATAATAAACATGTTAATTAACTTATACATGGTCGAATGTATATTTCGTAAAATTATTCATCCAAAAAATTATCCAAGCATACTCAACAAATATCTAAAATATAGAGCCACCATCGAAAAAATTTTTAATTTTCTTTGATAATTTGAGTATCTACTAGCGTCTAAAAATAATATTGTGCTAGACACCCAAATCTCAAGAATTGGTATGATAATACCACTAATTTTCATATTCCATTAAAATTGGAAGAAAAAAGATATTGATGTTTGTTGTGGTGGACCGACAAAGAATAAAAATCAAATCTGGTGATGTGCGTTTTGAAATGGAGATTGGATTTATGATATTCATAATACCTCAAATGCTTAGCCAAATTTGGGTGGTTCGTATTTGAAGCCTCAGGGAATCATGCAAATTTAGGACTCAGATAATTAAATAAAAAGAATGGAAAATAATACAAAATAAAGATAGTTTATATAAGTGATATTTGTATCGGTCAAATTATAGTTGATTTATCTACTACTTGAAGGTCCCCATTTAATTAATTGTTGCATCTTGACTGTGTATGTGTCAAGAATACTCTTACTAAAAATGATATCACATGGTGTCATACTATGTAAATCATCTAATGTAGTGTTTTTAATAGGCTAAATTTGTTTATATAAAAACAAAAGTGTATTTTTATTCTATAAAATCCAACATTATTTCTAGTAATTATCTAACGAACTTTAAAAAAACAATTCATTATTTCCTCCGAAAAAAAAAAATTTTGCTATAGGCATTGGCATGACTATTAAGGAAAGTGTAAAAAAAATCTTAATTTTGCCAAAAAATTCTTACTTTTACCACTTTTAAAAATCACCATCCTTTTGAATCAATGATTGTATATTTTGTTATAAAAATATTTAACAAATATAGTTTTTAAGAAAATCTTGATGGTAGAATGACAAATCTCACTTTTACCACTTCTTAAGGAAAGTATTGTGTAATTGTTCATGTGTTAGTTTGTATGAGGTTATGTTATCGTAAATTTACATGTGTCTTTTTAATCGGTGTTATTCGTATAAGTGTTTGTATATCAACCCACGTAAATTTGATGTATAAAATAAATTTTGGACCTTATTAATTGTTATCTTGCAATATTTTAAAGCTATAGCTTTTGCATAGCTAATGCTCATAAGATATATATTTTTTTTTAATTTATTTTTTTTTTCAAAATGGAAAGCGGTTCGAAACATTAGACGACGCGCCGTCTAGTGAGTCGAAAGGCCGAAAAAGATCGGCAAACGGTCAAACCGTCATGAAGGACCATAAACAACGACGAAGAAAAGAAATACACAAAAATACATCAAAAGGGACCGAAAGCAAAAAAGTCTTCAAGGGAAAGCAGGATGATCCAGCCAACCGAAGGCACCGAGCATTAACGTTCATCTTCGAAGGAAGTACACAGGTAGGAAGCCTGGGGAACAACTGTGCACACCTCAGATTTGGACTGCAATAGAGCCGTCAGGAGTCGATCACAAATCCACGCCCCCTTCTCGACAAACACACGAAACCGCCAGCAAATGACTGCATCAAACCTCGGAAGACGAAATTGAACGTGGATAAAATGATGTATACAAGTGTAGAACTTGATGGTTAAAAGAAAGATTTTGTACAGAGAAAATTTGTTCACAAAGAGTAAAAGTGACAACTACGTTGTCAGAAGTGATTGATTAGGGCTTTGTATGCAATTGCATTTTTTTTTGGATTTGAATCGAAAATTGGAGAAAATTATTAAAGGAGGGTTAGATAAAAATTGGTAACCGTAAATCTTGTTCCAGTTGAAACCAGAGATATTGTTTCGTTTCGTGGGCTTGACGGTTTACGTCAACAAAATTTGTTATACTTTATTTATAAAGTATTATAATCTTCATATTTGAATTTTTATTTTTATTATTATTATATATATATATATTTATATATAAATACAAATATATAATCTTTTCCAATACTTGGTAATCACTACCGGGACAAAAAAACTAGGCCAAGAAGCCAATTTGCAAAATCTGGGAGTGGAAAGCCCAATGCATTAGGAAGGGCAAACTTCCTGGAAGGGTAAATCAGGAGATAGAGGCCGTCATTCCGTCAACAGAAGGAGAGAAGACGACGCCATCGGCGTAGCTTTCTCATAGGATTCATAGCCTACACATGGCGGTCAAAACGGCGAACAATCGGCGATGAACCACCATTACACAAGCTTGTCGAAAGGTAGTGTAATAGAACGGCTAAAAAGGCATAATCAGGAACCCTGTAGGGGAGAAATACTCTCATTTTTAATGTTGGTTTAGCATCTTGTTCTTTTTAATTTATCAAATTTCTTTGACAAGGAGATTTGGATCAATTGATTTATACCCAAGAAGACGGCGTATTTCATTATTGTTATGAGTTGTATTACAGAGGAGGAGGCGGGTTACGCCATAGAAAGAGGCGGTTGCATCAGAGCGCCACCGTGGTAGTTTGTGCCGGAGATATTGGCAGAGAAGCCTTGATTTCGTGGGTTTATACCACAAAGGATCAACCAGGAGTAATGATATCGCTGAGACGGCGAGGACGGTAGGGTGTGAGGACTAGGTTGGACGATATCTGGCGAGACCACCAACAAAGAAAGAGATGTGGCGCAACCAAGTTGTGGTGACAGTGTTCAGACTGGTGGTCATGGGATGTTGATCCAGATTGTTGAATCTTTTACGCATGGTGGTTAGACCGGGATCTTCATGCTAAAGCACATAGTATTCATTAGCGGGATCTTCATGCTAAAGCACATAGTCTTCGTTAGAGAACTTGTTATGAATAGGTCTAGATCTAAATGTGGTACACAGATCTTGGTAGAAGAAGCTGATTTCTCTCTCTAGTAAAAACTAGAGAGAGGTCAGAGCGTTTTTGCAACGGGAGAACCTATAAGATTAGGGGTGTAATACGAGCCGAACGAGCCGAGCATCGGCATGCTCAAGCTCGGCTCGTTTATAAACGAGTCGAGCCTAAAATTTATACAAGCTTTAAAACGTGCTCAAGCTTGGCTCATTTAGAAAGTGAACGTGCTCGAGCCGAGCTTTTGACAAGCCGAACCTGAGCCGAGCCCGAGTAGCTCGGCTAAAACAATGCTCCTATAGTGTTATTTTAGACGAACGAGCTGAGATTTACCTGAACAAGCCGAGCTTTGACATGCTCAACCTTGGCTTTTATAAACGAGCCGAGCCCGAGCCGAGCCTAAAAATTATACGAGCTTTAAAATGTGCTCAAGCTTGGCTCGTTTAGAAAATGAACGAGCTCGAGCCGAGCTTTTGACGAGCCAAGCCCGAGTCGAGCCCGAGTAGCTTGTCTCATATTACAACCCTACATAAGATATATATTTTTATTACAAAGTTGGTAGTATTGTAATTGACAAAAGCTTCAAGATTGTATGGGTTGGGTTCCTAAACATCTAAAAGTGGAATTACAAAGTTGGTAGGATTATAATTATTATATTGATACGTGAACCGCTACAATTAAGAAGATACTTGAAAGACTCAATGCGACTCCTTTAGTTGGTTCACCCGTGGTACACCCCTGGATACCGTTGTCATTTATGCCTCTGCCTAATCCGGTCCGGCTAGCGGCATGTCTTATCTTCACTCAGTCATGGCATAAGCTTGCCCGCTACTGGCTCCTTTCGTGCTCGTGTCATCGCCTCTCTCGGCCCCGCTAGTGGCATGTCTTTTCTTCACTCCGCCAAGGCATGAGGCATGCCCACTACCGGCTTCCTTCGTGCTCGTGTCATTGCCTCTCTTGGCCCAGGTAGCGGCATACCTTACCTTCACTCCGCCATGGAATGAAGCATGCCAGTTTTGACAATATTTCTCATCTTTTGCATATGTGATACTAGAAGGGATATTTCATATAAAATATTTCCTTTTTAAGCTTTCCCATTGAACCCCTTTTAGATCTTTCATTATAGGCCTTTTATTTTAGACCTTTCATTTTGGACCTTTTAGCCCAACCACATTCTTTATATAAGGGATGTTTGGCCTCATTTGTAAATCATGTCTAAATTTAATCAATTTAAGTTGAATGTAAAACATCCTCCTTGATTTTGGGCATAACATATTTCCTCTCAAATTTCTTTGTTGGATCTTCCATCCAAATCTTCACATTCGAGGATTCTTCAAGAATCAACCTCTCTACTCCACTTCACGCTTGCTCTATCAACCTTGATCGGATCAACCAATCACTTCCGCATCCATCTCAAATCTTCCGCCAACCATATTCTATCATTTAATCCACTAGCACATCAACAACGGAGTAGTTGAAGCTTTAACTTGATCTAGATCCGAAGTTTCTCCTTGAACGCATCAACCCGGGTGTAGATTTGGATCATCTTTGATACTTGAGTGCTAGTGCAAGGATCGAAGGCGGATAACGGAGATCAAACCGGGAGAAAAGAAAACAAGTGTTTTGTGCATGCAAAAAGGCTATAGAAGGATTGTAGTTTTGTAAAACTCACTTTCTTCTGAAATCAAACATCAATCATATATTTTTAATTAAATGTAACCACTCACTTAATAAATTATTGGAATGATGATCCACGAAGCTTTTGTCATCTCGTCTCAAATCTAAGACCCAAATCAGCCCAAAGATGAACCAATTTTATAGGTCTCTAATTGGGCTACTAAGTTGTAATTAGGGTTTCTCTTAGAAAGCCCAATTTTTTAATTTTTTTTTTGATAATGGAAAGCGGTTAGGTTGACTATCTCCTAGAGGTATTCTAACCTAAAAAATCATTTGGGATGAGAACAAAAAAATTTGGGATCATCATATAAACCGGTGTTGGGGATCAAAAATCCCATATGAGTTAAACTGACAGCAACACAGTTTATCTCTCTAAAAATATCTCAAACTAATACATATTATATAATTATTTCTTAGATAATAATATCTCAAACTATTATTATCAAAAGATAACATTTTATCATCTAGTAAATATATACTCCCATATTATATTGATATAACATTTATAATATATATACATATATTATATCTCCTTTATAAATTGATCTAGTCTATCAACCCAATGAATCGTTCTATAACATAATCAATAATTGCACATTAGGGTAAATGACACAATTCCTTCAATCTCTCACTTGTACTTTACAATAGGTGTGCAATGTTAAACTTCATTGTCACTTAATGGCTTTACTTGACTATATGATGGAAACCATCTTTGCCATCAACTATGTTTCTTGAACTCTTGAGATCAAATTGTTAATCCTGGTGATTACTATTAATCCATTTGAGCGTGCACACATATTTTCACAATTCTCACTCTTCGAGTGCCCGAGACACCAATCATTTCCAAATACATCATAACATGCATGAAATATGAGGACATATTTAGTCTTGCAGACTATAACTCCCACTCAAATTTTGACAATCCTAATCGCTGCCTCTATAACTTCATGTTACGATCAGCGTTTGACAAGGTCAAATACATACCATCAATATAATGGTAACTATATTCAACTCATATATAAGGAATTCACTAATCATGAATATCTTTATAACTCTACAATGTAAAGTCATAAGATCGGTTTACCCGATATGTATCGCCATACACATCCATCGGGAAGGACATGGCACGTCGTTGCCTCGTTCAAGAATCTCTAATAGGGTTTGTTTTATTGAGGGTAAATTACAAATAATTACCCATACTTCATATTTGCGTATATGGCCCTAAATTTTTAGAAATTTGCAAATATGTCCCTATAAAATTAATTACAAATTTTGGCCCAGATATATATTTACAAGATTGACCCCAAACTTTTGAAAAGTCAACAAATTCCCTAATTTGAGTTATTACAAAACATTACCCAAATTTATAATTACAGAAAATGTTTCAAACATTTATAATTATAATTATTGGCCCAAGTTTTAACAAATGGAGTTAAACTTGTGTAGTTGACTTGTTTATGTTATTTTTAGGTACTTGGTTGCTTGGATTTGTTTTGGAGGTTATTGGAATTTGTCTTTTTGAGGTAAGTCATTTTGACTTACTTAGTTACCGTTTTGATTCAAATTAGATTTGTTGTTGATTGTGAGTAGAACATATTTTGTGAGATTATACATATACCATTTATGTTTTAAAATAATTCTCATTAAGTTGTGTTTAATACTTTATCTTGAGCGTTTAGAGGATGAAGATATAATGATGGTAGTGACTAGGAAAAGGGTTAAGGAGTGACGAGAAGTGATTATGGATTCTGTTACAAATAGCTTGGTGAGTGTGAGATGTGATTAATTATGACTATTTGGATACAATGAAGTAGGTGTATAGTATGGCCGATGAAAAGTATTGATGTATGTATCGATGATAGGAGAGGTTGACAATTAGCAAAGATGATATAGGTTGACATGTATGTAAGATATTTTATATTTGGATATTCATGAGGCACATACGTGATAGTTTGGATGGTAGAATATCTTGATAGTCATGAGTGAGGATATAAGTTGATATTGGTCATATCCATAGTAGGAAGCGGTGTAGGTGGTATTTTAAGGAGAGTTGGCTAATTGAAGAGTTGATTTGATTTTGAGTTAGTGTTTAGTATTTTATCCTCTGAGACAATGTGTAAGTAGATGTGTTGTATGAGGGTGCAGACAAGTAGTCGAGTAGATGATGGTGTTCTGTGATGTGGATGTGTTAATTGACTCTAAGGACAATATAAGGATGTGATAGAATCAGATATGTTAGGAATTGATGCTAGAAATCCGTATTACAAGTTGCGGCATGTAGCATATATAATGTGACATGGTGGGAGCCCCTTCCATATATAAAACCCGCATACATGTTTTGGATAGTGCTCTAGTAGAGACCGAGCCGTGGAATGAAGGTGTATATATAAATTGGGAGACGTGATTACATATTTTCGTAACCATAGTACGCCAGAGGGGCACATGTGAACTTGAGAGAACGTTGTGTTACTTTGCGTTGCCGAGAGTTGAGAGACATTCATTGCATTGCATTATCTACAGATCATGATAATCATTATCATCGTGAGCATTATCATCGTTTGTGTGTATTAGAGTATTTATTATACTATATATTTATCGCTACAGATTTACTCATACGTTTGAAGAATTTTATTATTTTGGTTTCGCTACTTCTATATAGTTAATGCATTTACAAGTTTAGTGGTGTAGTGTACATATCCTTGCTTATCGTATATTATTCCTAGACTAAATGTTAACGTTTTTGGTGGTTTTGTTATAACATGCTAATATATATTAAGAAGTTATACAATTTGACTTAATGAACCGTGACTTATACATTTCTTGTTGGGTTAGGATTAAAGGTGATAGTTTTTCGAGGTGAACTTGAGTATATATTATTAGTATTTTGTTTGGACGTTCCTCATAAGATGCGTACAAGATTAATTTGATTCTTGATCTTCGACTTTGACTTTGGGTCGCTAGCTAATTGTTTTATATGCTGTTGAATTTTAGGATAATTTCAGGTTTATGTATGTTTCGGAAAAACTTCTCGGAGTTGGTGATCGTTCGGACCCGCAAACGTGCATGTTATTACAACTATTTACAAATTAAAGGTCGGCTATGTTTTATTATTTTGCCGTGCTCTTGTTGGAAGGTCCGATAGTGAAGTTGTTGTCAAGCTAAATTTAGTGAACCCATTGTATGGTTCATATCCTAGTGACACTTCGGTTCCGAATCCGGGGAGCTATAACAAATTTGCAGTACATGTAACATTGTAAGACCAATTTTGTAACACATATCATGGGTGATGGACTTTGTTGAGGGCATAATAAAGGTTACATACCATCATAGGACAACTTGAAAAAACATTGAGGACCAAATATGTAATTTCCCCTAACATATGATATAGGCAGAAAAATGCTCCCGTTTCAAATTTTAGTTGAATGAGCATCTAATCGAAGCACAATTGCACTGTGATTACTATTTCTATTTTGTTATACTTAAGATATGCTTGTTAGACGGTTTAATGTACAAAGTGGACTTCAACGATTCGAGGACTTGGTATTATTGATATTCAGTTTTTTTTTATCTAGGGAGTTGTTGCTCTCATTGCATTCTTGTTCTTTTTTTTGGAAAACGGAAAGCTGTTCGAACCAATAGACGGCGCGTCGTCTAGTGGAATGAAAGGCCGAAAAAGATCGACAGACGGACTAACCTTCATAAAGGGTCCCACTGCAAAGGAGAAAAGAAATACAAAAAAATACATCAAAAGGAAACCCGAGAGCAAAAAAGTCTTCAAGAGAAAGCAGGATGACCCAGCCAACATGAGGCAACGAGCATAAATGTTCATCTTCGAAGGAAGTACACAAGTAGGAAGCCTAGTGAACAAATGTGGACACCTCAGATTTGGACTGCAACAAAGCCATCAAAAGTCGATCACAAATTCATGCCCCCTTCTCGACAAACACTCGAACCGCTAGCAAAAGACAACATCAAACCTCAGAAGACGAAACAGATAAAAACGGGTATCATGATATATCAACGTGTAAAACTTGATGGTTTAAGATTAACGATTTGTAAGAAGAAAAGTGTTAAAAGAGGGTTGGAAAACAAATTAGAAACCATAAATAAAATTTTGAATTTTGTCCCAATAAAACTTAGTTATTCTTTCATTTTTAATATACATACATATATATATATATATGTATATATATATATATATATATATATATATATATATATATATATATATATATATATATATATATATATATATATATATATATATATATATAAAGAGTTGTTCAAGTAAGACCCATTTTTTCTGGTAAGGCCGTAAGGCAGGCTAGGAAGATGACACGTGTCCATTTTTTTTCCTCCCAGAAACGAATGAAAATGATGGTGCAAAACTTATAAAGAGATAGTGCATAACTTATAGAAAGATAGTTCATGAATTATAATAGAATAGTTCATAACGGTAAGGCGGTAAGCCATCAAGGTAGCCTAGGAAGGTGACACATGTCCATTCCCCCCCCTTATTCCTTCCAACAACGAATTAAAATGATAATGCAAAACTTATAGAGGGATAGTGCGTAACTTATCCATATCGATATGAAGGCACAGTCTTCTCAGAAGATTTTAAACCAGGAGGAGAATGTCAGTACTCCTGCTGCCAAACATATAGAGAAGTATGATACGGAGGATGCGATGGAAATTTAGCCCATCCTTCTACCACTGTCTAATCCAACCCCCCCCCCCCACAATGGTCTCCATGAATATCCTTTTCTAGAATTGTAGAGGAGCAGCCAATCGTCGCTTCCGCAAGGCGACCCGTTACATGGTTTAATTGGCATAGCCCATATGTAATAAGATGGGATTCACACATCATACGAAGGTGGATGCGGTCGGTTTTACCAGTGGTATTTGGATGTTCTGGAATGAGCCGATTGTTGAAATCAGTGTGAAATGCAGTTATGATCATTTCATCCATGTCAGGGCAAGTTATAACCTGGATTCTTTAGATATCATTGCGGTGTATAACCCCCCCCCACCACAGTTCATACAGAAGAACATTCAAAGGGGTTACTCTCGACAAACACTAGCAGATTTCGCAACTGGATAGCTGAGACTGAATTGATCGACATGAACTTCTCCGGATCAGCCTTCACTTGGACAAGAGGTAGTGACATTACCAATCGTGTAGCCAAAAGATTAGATAGGGTATTCACAAATAGAAAGGGGAGAGTTGCCTGGCCTGAAGCGAGTGTACGACACCTCCCAGCCCTCTCATTAGATCATAATCCCGTCTTACTCACCCTATCTCCTCCACGCCTTTTCCAAAAAGAAAGAAGACCCTTCAGATTTGAAGCTGCTTGGCTTGCTCACCAAGGATCTAGTGATCTTTTACACCAGAAATGGGATAATAATAAAGATCTTATGGTGGCATTAAATCTCCTGAAACACAGCCTCAAAAATTGGAAAAGGAAAACCTTCGGAATGGTGCCGGCTAAAAAAGAGGATCTCATTAGACGTATGGACATGATTCAGAAAGAACTCGACATAAACGCTTCACAAGCGACTATGGATCAACTGAGCAAATTGCAGATGGATTTTGAAGCGGTCCTTACTCAAGAGGAACTTCTCTGGTTTCAAAAATCAAGAGAAAATTGGATCAGTCATGGAGATTGCAACACGAGTTTTTTCCACACATCAACCATCGTTAGGAGGCGGAGAAACCGAGATGAAGTCCTAAAGGACACAGAAGAATCATGGATGTCGGACCTTGCCCGAATCGAACAGCATGCCCAAGCATGGTTCATTAGCCTTTATGCCCCAGATCCTGATCCCCCCAATTCAGATCCGGCACTCGAGCACTGTTACCCCCACTTAAATGATGATGATCTCTATCGGTTGAACTCTGCACTACATGAAGAGGAAATCCTCGCTGCGGTCAAATCCATGGGACCGTGGAATGCTCCTGCCCAGATGGCTTCCAACCGATCTTCTTTCAAAGCTGCTGGTATGAAGTTGGCCAGTTTGTAAGCTCATGTGCACAAGAATTCTGGGCGTCTGGACGGCTGCAAGACGGTATGAATGATACCCTCGTAGTTCTGATCCCAAAAGTAAGCAAACCTGAACATATTACTCAATTCCAGCCCATTAGTTTATGAAACGTTGTATATAAATCGATCACAAAGATTATGGTTCAAATACTTCAACCGATCGTAAAAAATCTCGTTGGTCCAACCCAAAGCAGTTTCATCCCAGGGCGATTAATCGAAGATAATGTTGTCATTGTTCAAGAGGTTATTGATTCAATGTCAAGGAAAAGATCGGGAAAAATGTGGATGGCTGTTAAGATTGATCTAGAGAAAGCGTACGATAGATTAAATTGGAGCTTCATCGAAGATACTCTCCGTTGCATGGACTTACCTAATGCATGGATTGAACGTATCATGTCATGCGTTGCCTCCTCGAAGATGAGGCTACTATGGAATGGTGAAGCCTTTCCGGAATTCTTGCCCACTATAGGAATTCGCCAAGGCAACCCTATCTCACCCTACTTGTTCGTCTTGTGCCTTGAGCGTCTCAACCATCTCATCAACAATGCAGTGGAAACTGGTAGCTGGAATCCCATCAAAATCACGAGAAATTCCCCCCTCTTTCTCACCTATTTTTCGCCAATGACATTGTCTTATTTGCGGAGGCAACGAGTACCTATATGAAGAAGGTTATCGAATGCATTGGGAAATTTTGCGGTGCTTTTGGTCAGAAGTTCAGTCTCTCTAAATCTCCCCCAACGTTAATGTTAATTTGAGAGCAAGACTCGAAACCATCAGTAGATTGAAAATCAATGATGAATTCGGAACATATCTCGGCATGCCAATCTTGCAAAAGAGAGTGTTGCTTCAGATTTTGATAGTATTCTGCAAAGAGCCCAACTGAAACTCGCTAGCTGGAAAGGAAGAACTCTTTCTTTGGCTGGTCTCCTTGTCCTCACCAAGTCGGTCCTATATGCTCTTCCGAGTTATGTCATGAAAACGGTGAAGTTACCATCCCTTTTTATCCAAAATTTTGAGAGATTGTGTCGAAACTTTATCTGGAATGGAACTGAAAGTGGGAGAAGAATGCATCTTGTGGACTAGAAAACCCTCTGCCAACCCAAAGTCTTAGGAGGAGCCGGTCTAAGGTCCCTTAAAGACACCAATACCGCGGCCTTAGGAAAACTTGCATGGAGATTACTTACTGAAAGAGAGTCACTCTGGGCTCGTATTATCTATGCAAAATACAAACTGGGTGGAGTCATTGAAACCCTGAGTATAAGACGAACAAAGAGGGGCTCAACTACGTTCAGAAGAATTGTTTGGGGATTAATGAAAATATTAACCCGGGAATTGCGTGGAGATTACATAACGGCAAGTCTGTCTCTTTCTGGACAGACCGATGGATCTTTGAAGAGGATATCAAGAGCTTGGCGCTTCAGCCTGTTGATGGGATCCTCACTGGTGCAAAAGTTTGTGACCTCTGGATTGAGGGACATGGTTGGAATTGGGCAGTATTGTATGATCTACTGCCGGCGTCAGTCATGCTTAAATTAGCAGCGGTTAGAATCTTTGAGGAACAAGACATAGACGATACACCTTGTTGGCCTCGATGTAGCAATGAGGAGTATACTCAGAAAACGGGTTTTCACTTACTAAGGTATGGTATTGTGCCACTTACCTCTAAATCTATTTACTCATCCATTTGGCGGCTGTCTGCGCCTGAGAGAGCCAAGACATTCCTCTGGCTTGCGGCCTTGGGAAATCCACTCACTAATGAAGAAAGAACTCGCCGGCATATCTCAGCATCTCCGTATTGTGATCTTTGCCCACATCAATTTGAATCTCTGCTTCATATTGGCTGCGACTGTCCTTATACACGAGCAATTTGGAGTCAGCTTGACCGTCCACATTTACTCCCTGATTTTTATCAAATGCCAGCGTCTGAATGGTTTATGGCGAACATTAACTGCAATGTAGCTTCAGTTAAGGGACTCCCATGGATCACGATCTTCACGTATTCAATCTGGTGGTTGTGGAAGTGGCGGTGTAACCGTACCATGGGGAATGACAATACTCCTCCCCAAAAGAGTTGTTTATCCTCAATCAAGCCTCTGAATATATGAGTGTTATGTCGAAAGCAAAGAGACTGGGGCTTCAATCGCGTAGAGAAGAGGTTTGTATCAGCTGGGTGAGACCACCTTCTAGTTGGGTAAAGTGGAACTCTGATGGAGTTGTTAAGAAAGGTTGCAGGGATGCAGCGGCAGGAGGCATTCTCAGAGACGATGAAGGGTAGTGGCTGCAAGGGAGAGTCCATCACATTGGACTATGTTCTGTACCAACAACAGAATTGTGGGGTCTTTTACTTGGGTTGGAATTGTGTTGGGAGCTAGGATTCCGAAAAGTTGAGTTTGAAACGGATTCTAAGCTCATAGTTCAACTAATCGAAAAGGGAACAGCCCGCGATCACCCCCTTGCTAGCCTGGTGGAATGCTGTCAAGGCTTCCTACGTAGGAATTGGCTTGTCCGATTCCGTCATATCTACCGTGAGGCTAATGCCGTTGCGGACTGTTTAGCTAGTCATGCTTTCCTTTTTCCGATTGGTATTCATGCTCTTATCAGCCCTCCGAGTGAGGTTATTTCTTTTATTACGAACGATCATAGGGGCATCGCTTTGCCCCGTCTGTTGCCTCGTTAGTTTCCCCCTTTCAACGGCTTTTGCGCGAAGGAATAAATTTCTTTTTCACCAAAAAAAAATAGTGCGTAACTTATAAAAGGATAGTTCATGAATTGTAATAGTTCATAACATATAAACGATTAATTTATAAATAATTTGATATAATATATTAAAAAATGAAGTATTGAAAGTAGTAGTTTATGAACTTTATAAGAGTAGTTCTTTGGAGATATAATATTTGTTCATGAATAGGTTATCGTGAAGTACTACTTCATGAATTACATGAGAATACTCAATGTAGTATATAAAAAGAGTAGTTCATTAATTGTATATCGCGATAATTCATGTTCTAAGGGAATAATTTATAAATTATATGTGAATAGTTAATAGTTATAAAAAACTAATTCATGATAATATAAAGTAATAGTTCATGAATTATATGAAAATAATTCAAAGTTTATAAGAGAATAGTGCAGAACTTATAACATGGTAGTTAATTATAGTTAAAGATCTACGTCACCAACATTAACAATCATATTAGAGAACCACAAACAAACGATGAACAAAGTAAGAAGAATTGTGAAGACAAGCTTACAAGTTATCGTGGAAGACTTAATAAACTCATTGACGACAGATGAATGTTAGGATTGGACTCAGAGGAGTATAAGGATCTCATAAGAGAACAAGAGAAGTGCAGATTGTGGAAGGAGCTAAAGGGATAAGAACCAAATAGGACGGAGCACCATCATGATTGCGGAATAAAGGATGTTACAATCGGGACAGATGCTCCATAGACAATTTGGGCATGAGAGACCAGACTAGATAGAGTGTCAACCCGTATATGAGGATCTGAGGTGCACGGAATGAATATCTATTATTGAGTATAAAAGCGGAAGATAGACCCCGCAAGTGTGGAGAAGTTTTGACCTCATCAAAGATATAAGAAGTTGAAAGGAACCGCGACACCAATATCAAAAGAGTAGAAGGCCGGTAATAAAGTTAACGGAGTTTAGGAGAGCAATATTATAAACAACGCTAATAAAGGAACATGTGAGAATGACCTGGGTGGACTCGAAAGTCTAAGGTAATCCCGAGTATCACGGGACCTAGGTCATCAACACATACGGTCCATATAAAGGAGATTGCAAGTAAATGATAATTAAAGTCATCGGAATCACAAAGACGTTTACCATCTATCATGAAGGACTTGGAACGACTATTGATGCCAAATGAAGGATACGATGGTACTCGAGAAAGAGAGTTAACCTAAGGAAACAAAAGCGTAAACGATAGAACGAATTAACGAAAGGTGGAAGGATTAACTAAGTAAGTGATACTCACCAAGAATTTTATGCCAATAGAGGTAGGAGAAGAGTAAGTCCGGGATACCGAGATAAGTCAACTATAGAGTAACCGACGACACTGAGAACGTGCAAGAGTTGTTTGGTATTGACGAATTATGTATGGATAAGAAGAGATAATTGTGACTCTGGTTTTATGAAGTAGCTTTACCGACGCCTTGGAGAATTTCCTCAAGCAGCCAACGACGATCTTGTTGGATAAGCTATAGGTTGATTTCAAGCGGATTAAGCGCAAACTCTAGTTGGAGTAAGAGAGTGTAGATCCATGTAAGAAGAATTAAGAAGTAAACGGAAGAGGTTGTCTTCCAACTGTTATCTTCTTTCCTTAAGGCAAGTAAGGATTAAGGAAGATACTTGGTACTTCATCTGTATAGAATTACGGTGTAAGTAGGATAAAGAGTTTTGGGGTCAATCACCTTGGATTCATGGAAAATGTCTTTATGATCAGAGGTTGAGGACTAAATTATTAGAGTAGTACAACGAGAGTATGGTGGGTCCTAACCCACCGAGCAGAAAACTCAATGGTACAAACGACTTGTCGAGTTGAGGTGACGTTAGTTGGGTTATACACCTCTGTTGTAACGGAGGTGAGATAGAGTGATGTTAAGTGAGGGGAAGTTATATAGATCTTGTAACACCTCAATAAGATGATTACCAAGAAATGTTTATATATAAGACTTCAATGAGAAATGATAGTACTCTAATGAAAATTCAAGCTAGCCTTGATAACCAAGACTATGTAGATGGAGGAGTAGTAGTGAGATTACGTACAAATGGGGTGCTAGAAGTCCATTCTCGACTGATGACATAAGAGTGATGATAATAATACGACCAATCAACATGGTACCGATAATACTATGATGTTTATTAAAAGTTATACTCTCGGACCGATAATACTATGATGGATAAAGTGCAAACCAAGAGAATAGCTTAACCATGAGGAGGAAAAGCATGTATCAAAAGGCGGGTCTTGCTAAATTAGATAAAGTGTTGAGATGTGGATGTCTTTATGGAATCTATACAAAAGTACAACCTAACTGAGGTTCCAGCCCGGAATGGGTAGTAATGATCAATTGACATTTAGAGATCGATTCGGAGAAGAAAAATGTTATAAGATGAGTCACCTAGTAGAAGAAGTTCACCAGACAATCATGAGAGACCATCATGAGGTTGATATTATTGTCTCGGTGTAGACTTATTACCGCACCTCGAGAATTCGGAGCTAAATAGAAAACTCCATGTCAAGATGGTAAATAAGTCATGGTAATGACTTGTAGGTCAATATGATGTACTCCTAAGTGGGAGGTCAGAAGGACTGCAGAAGGATAATCACATTGAGTAGTCCTGACAAGTAGTAAGTAGAGTTTTGGTGAGACCTATGTGAATTCCAGGAAATTCTAATACTATACGTTCCAATCCCCCAATGAGGCGTAACCAGTGAGTTATTCTACTGAGGACCTTACCGCTAAAAGAAAGGAATTTATGGGCGAGAGTCTGGTAAATCATCCGGACTCACGGAGGACGCCATTATGAGTATGGGCGGCAATAGATTGATCAAGATACCGCAACGGAAGTGTGGTGGGCCCATAAACCGTAGATCAGGAAGCCCATTGACATTATATCTACGACCTCAAGTTAAGGAATTAGAGATCTTTATGACGCCCACTGGGGGTGTGACTTTGGATGTCAACAAGTTGAAAGCCTAACAAGATATAAGGGTTGAGTCATTATTTGAAGAACGGTCCGACTGATTTATTTTAGGAAGACGGAACCAAGTGAGGGATCTTAAAAGGAGCATGAGACTTAGTAAAGTGTCGAGAGATGTTTCATATCAATGTTACAGAAGCAATAGTCGGGATCTTTCGAAAAGCCGAGAACAGGTAGATTTAATATAAAGGAAGTAAAATATTGCGGTCCTTTTCGGAAAGTCTCCAAGAGTAACTGAGAGTAAGTCAAGGAACGCAAGCTTGCAAGATCGTAAAGAAGATGGAAAATTTAGTAACCGGCTAGCACTCAAACTCGTACTAGAGGGTGTACACCCAGTGATCACGTGTAATAGTTAAAGGAATACATACGGAACCGGGGCATGTCATTAGATATGAGGATCTCGTAGTTAGGCCGGATTATACTTTGGTAGAGTTTCCAGTGGTCTAGACGAGGAGCCGATGGGGTTACTTAGGAGACATAGGAGAGCATTAGACATAATTATTCCGAGTTCTTTGCGGAGTTAGCCGCTACTTATGTATCGATGAGTTAGTGCTCGGATGTTGTTTTGTGTGACTTTTGTGATTATACATGGGATTGAGTGTTTGTGTTTCTATGTGTTTCCTAACTAGAATGATTGAGGAGTTATTGCATGTTAGGAAAGGGGAGTGAAAAATTTAGTAGGAACCGGGTTAGAAACTTCTATTTATAGAAATCAACTAATTAGATGTCTTATTCTAAGTTTCGGGACGAAACTTATTTTAAGGGGGTACTGATGTAAAATCCGAAATTTTAATTCCGTTTGTTTCCAAATGTAACCGGATTCCGAACCGTGAATATTTTTACATGTTACCCAGTGTCATATAGCAACACACGTTTTATCATTTATGTGAGTTAATTACTCACATAAAATTTAAAACCGATCGCAAAACCTAAATTTCGCACTTACCGGGTAACGGTTCGTTGGATCAGGAAAACCCAAATACCAACCATTCTCTATTTATACTAGTAGGCCCATGTGTTGAAGCCCAATCATCACCTAACTCATCTTGTGCCCAGCAACACTTCAGCCGTTACAATAAACTAACCGTAATCCTCTTAATCACGTTTAACACTAAGCCTAATTATCCTAACCTAATTAATCCTACCCTAACACATCTCCCATCTGTCATCTTGCCCGATACATCTCACGTATCCACGCCCCACCAGAAGGAAGATACCTCCTCCCTCTCCCTTTCTGCGCAACCGTCACCACCACCCCGGACCGGTTATGCCACCTCGTCGTCGGAGTCCCTAGAGCAAACAGCGGCAGTCTCCTTTGCGTCACTTGGAAGACGACCCACAGATCCACCTCTGGAAGTCTCCTCTGCGTCACTTGGAACTCTCCCAGCCCTCAGCAGCAGCGTCGAGCCTCCCAGCCTTGCAGTGCAGTGGCCACACTCAAACCAGCACCTCCGGAAGCAGTCGACCTTCCCCACGCCATCGCTAGGCCGCCGGTGCTCTCTGCAGGTGTTAACAACAACATCCAGGGTTGCGCGTCACTCAACAGACCTTGTCTCCTCTGATAACGTGATTTATGACGTTAGTATAGGCATACATTTAGATAGTTTTTCCCGTTATTCATGCACGTTTTGGCACTAGTTCACGACATTTACGCTTAGTTCATGCATATTTTTAGAAAAGACGTCTACACGAGCTTTTGTCGGTTTTGTAGGTATTTCGGGGATCTTTTGGACATTAATCGATGCATTTGAGTGTCAAGCCTCATGGTGGTACATATCCGAGACCTTGAAGGAACATAATTGGAGCAATGAAGGACACAAGGACCCTTGTTGGTGCAAGCAATGGAGAAACTCATGGCTAGATGATCATAACAAGTTTCTGTTGAAGAAAATCGACCTACACCCAGGAAAATCGGCCGATTTTTCCTACTGGGTCGATTTTTGGCCTTTGACAGCTTAAGCCACGTGTCCCACGATCTCTTGTCCGGCCTTGCTCTTGGTGGAGAATATAAGTGGGCCTGCAAGCTGTTACTGATTTATTCTCCTCCTCTCCCACATCCTCTAGCATCTTCCCAAAGACTCTTCCAATTGGAAGCTCTCTTCAAGACACCCTTGTGGGTGTTCTTGAGAGAGATTAGTGTAGATTTCAATTTCATAGTGAGATTTGAGTGATTTTTGTGAAGAAGCTTGTTGAAGGTTGTAAGATCCGACTTGGAGCTACATTTGGTGTGTTGAAAGACTTGTTTTGAGCTCAAATCTAGCTAAGTTTCATTGCTTTCATTTCCTTACTTCATCTTCTTGCTATGAATTTCATGTATGCTTGTATGATGATTTTAGATCTTGAAATGTATGTTGTTGGCTAGTTTGTTGTGATTTTGGAGTGATGGATTGATGGTTATTGCTTGGGTGATGATAGAATGGACTTATATGTTAGTTTAGGGTGATTCGTATGCACAAAACCTAACTCAGACATAAAAATCGACCTGTTCTTCATAGTAAATCGGCCGATTTTTACTATGATCCACCCGATTTTTCCTTTTGTTGCTCTTTAATTGATGAATCTGTATGTTAGGATGTTAGATTGTTGAAATCCTAGTGTTTGTTGAACATAATATAGCTTAGGGTGACCTAATGCTAGCAAAATAAGTGAGGAAAGAGACCTATCCGGTGATTTCCGATCTTAGATACCTAAGATGATGAATTCTAGGTAGTAGTGAGCCTCACAAGCCGCTATTGGATTGAGTGTGCTAGGATTATTACTTGAGACTTACCTTTTCCGAGACTTACCCGGTAAGGAGAGGTTTGCCCCTTAAGTAGTGTCTGGTTTGTGTAGAATTCCCAACTTTACATCCTTGAGACTTACCCGGTAATAGGAGTTTGATGCGGGATTAGTGAAGCGAGAGACTTACCCGGTAATTGCTTCCAATTGAGAAACACCCTTTCCCAACACCGCAGCTTTGTCCTTAGAATCTTTAGAATCTTGAGTCCAATGCCATAACCGGAAATCTTGACCTCTAGAATCCATTTTTCTCTCTTTGATCACACATCTTGTGTTTGTGTTACTTGTTTGTTTTGCTAGCTTGAGTTGTTAGTTTGTTTATTTACCTTGCTTGATTTGTGATTTTTGCTTGATCACCACAAAAACCCAACCAAAAATATCATCATTTTCATTTCTTTATTTCTTTCTCTTCTCTTAGACTAGATTTGCACTATCTTTGATCATTGGATGACTTGATTTCGTCTCAGTCCTTGTGTTCGACCTCGGAATACTTTCCTTCCTACATAACGACCCGTACACTGCGGGTTCCGCTAGGTAGTTTAGGAGATTAGATCGAGTTTATAAATTTAAAGCTTTTTGTGCTATTTCCTAGCGTAACATCCTCCCTTACTTCGATTCGACCTCGAGACCTTCTGCGCGAGAACAATCAGATGAAGGTACTCCCTCTATTCTGCAGTGAGTCTTCAGACCCTCTTCGACCCTTTTTTTTTGGTATAGATCGACCAACTCACAACTGATCTATCTCTCTTCTTCTCCTCGATTACATGAGTTCGGGAAGGGAATTTCTTGCAGTCTGGCACACGAACCTTGTCTCCTCTTCCACTCCGACCACCAGTTGATCGAGTCTCGTCCGTGTTGCAGAGGGAGGTCGATTATTTGGGTCAGAATGGGAGCAACTCGAAGGAAGGGTAGGACGATCGAACTCGAGACGTGTGAATGGTGTCGGAAACCAAGTGAGCGGCTAGTGTGACTGGAGGCCCAAACATCTTTGTATATGTGCTGATGAGAGTGGCCATAAGGGTCTTTAAACCTTCTCTAACAACCTCGGAAGATAGCTTGAAGAGCTGAGGCGTTTTCTGAATTTTTCGGAAGTGACAAACAGTCAACTTCGGGTCCAGATTTGGGTAAGTTAGATTTCTTCTTTTTGGCTAGTTTTCGGATATGTCATATTCGGTAGTGCATAGTACATCATACTAAAGTTTTAGAGGAATCCATGTTACAGTTTGAGAGTTATGGTGTTTCAAAGTTGACTCCTCATACAGTTTTTATAAAAGTGCTGAGTGTTGAGAAAAACAACATGGGATGCTGTTTTGTGAGATAGTTTTGATTAGGCTTTTGATCTCTGTTGGACTTGAATTTTGGATATGATATAGTTGGCATATTGTGGTAGAACATATTTAAATTTGGGATGAATCCAGCAAGTGGTTTAGGAGTTATGATTTTTCGAAGTTGGGACCTTAAACAATTTTCTGGATGTTGCTGAAATTGCTGAGTGCTGGAATTATTTGGTGTTGTGCAATCATGTTTGAGCTTAAGTTTGGATACCTTAGAAACATAATTCACTGTTCCGTTTTTAGTATGTTATAGAGTGTCATGCATAGTGTGGTGTATCAAAAGTTGGGGTTGATCCAATAGTTGGATTTAGATCTATGAAGGTCCAAAGTGGTCTGGCTGAGCAGTTAAGAAATACTCAGTTTTTGGCTAAGTCTGAATTTCTAGTTTTGGAACCGACTTTGAGAATTTGTGTAGAAGTGTTTATTATGTATTTTTGGAAAATTCTAGTTACTATGGATAGAGTGCATAGTATAAAAGACTTAAAGATTTTTGTTAGACTTTTTATATTTTTATTCGGTTCTCATATCTTAAGTCAAAGTCGGACCTTAGCGACTTTTTATGAAAGTCAAGAATGTAGTTAGCTCTTCTAAATCTTTAGCAAACTTTCCTTTGAGAGTTTGAGTGTGGTTTTGAGCTCCAAAGTATAGTTTGGAACTTTGTTATGGAATTTTATAAAATTTTGGGACCAGGGGTAAAATAGTCATTTATCCGTATAAGGGTATTTTGGTAATTTATCTGATGATAGAGTTAAATATCTTAGAAGTCAGAGACTTCTAATTAAGTGGGATACATTATTGATCCACTTGACTTTTATAACAGGCGGTTGAGTTCCTGCGGTTACAGACCGAGTCGAGATAACGGGATTATGTTTGAATTCAAGTAAGTCCTTTGGGCTTACTTAGCTGACTTCTAGATATGAGTGTGGATAATGATGGTGGTGTGTGATTGAGATGTTTAGAGTTACATTATTGTAATAAATATTTACCGACCTATACTTTGAACTAAGAGTAACAGGCGGTGACCTTCTGCTCAGTTAGTCTGAGGGCACTGGGGTTTCTTTAGAGACTAGTCCACACTCGGTTTGTAGTGATGCTACCGGCGGAGGTAAGCTAGACCTACACCCAGTTGGATAAGGAACGGAGGCGAGAACTCTTAAGATTTCTCGTGCCACAACTGTAAAATGGAATAAGGTGAATCACTTAACTATTAGATAACAACCAGCTTGTGTGTCAACATGATGATTGTTTTATGTTATCTTGATTTTGTTTGTGCTATCCTTATTCTTCTTATATTTAGATTGTTAGCTAACGGTTTATCCGTGTTGTAGATTTTGTAGAAAAACACAGTTGCAGAGACATTCGGGACTGATGGTCAGCCGGGTCCACGTACTCATTAGATGGGAACGGGGGAGTATTCCATACGGCATGCATCTTATGTATCTATATATATGATTGTAAGGCTGTCACATGTGTACATTCATATCATGAAAATTTTTATGTTTTGAAATTGTTTTAAATATATTTGTGCCTTGTTGTAAGATCCTAATAAAGTTGTTGTTAAACCAAGGTCGGAACCCATTGTGAGGTCCTAACCAGTAGCTCCCCGAGTTCCAAGAACTTGGGGTGTTACAGACGTGGCATCCGGAATGTTACATGCTATCAAATAAATTGACTAAAATGTGTGATGTGGATTTTATTTTTTTAAAAATAGTTTTATAATATTTAAATATTACAAAATTAAAAAAAAATTATTTTTAAAATTTAAATAATATTTTTTTAATAAAATTTTGTACAAATATTTTAAAAAAAAATGTAATAAAACAAAAATTAAATAAATTTTGAACATATTTTTAAATAGGTTTGTAAGAAAATGTAAAAATATTTATTTAATATTTATTTTTCCAAAAAATATATTAATTTAATAATTAAAATTGATTTTTCCAAAAAATAATTGTCGAATTTTTTTTATCAAATTGATTTTTGGATTTTTGTATGAAATGAAAATTTTATTTCTAAAAAAATATTTTGTAAAAAAAATATGCGATTTTTTTTTAAAAAAAATTCATCTTGAACCTAATCTCTAGAGAAAATTTTTCCCAATTTTGTTAAAAAATATATATTAATAATTAGTTAAAATATATAATAAAAATAAACCCTCAAAAAACATTTTTCAAAAAATTCACAAGAAAACGGTTTATTTTAAAAAAATTGTCAAACTTTATTTCAAAGTTACAACTTTTAAAAAAAATTTTAAATAATAAGATTTATTTTTATTTTTTTTAATATTTTTAATATTATTGGATTGACTTTTTTTTTTAAAATCCACATTACACATTTAAAATTCCAAAAAAAACGTTTTAAAAATATTTTTGGACATGTAACATTCCGGCAGCCATGTGATCGTCGGAACTTGGGTTTTTGCCGGAAAAGTATGATGTATTATTTTTGGTAAATACATTGATAGTTTGTATCGCTCCTAGTAATTTTCAAATTTGGTATTATTTTTGGTTCAATGTTGATAGTTGGTATTATTTTGGGTTATTTTTCCTATTTTAAACTACCTATGCCGGTTTTTTGAATTAAACTTTTTAAAATCTATATGTTTTAAACGTTTACATTTCAATTTTAAAATTTTAATTTTTTTTTTATATTGGTTTTAAAATGTTCATTTCACTTACTATCTTTATAAATAATAAAGAGCAAATTAGGTAAATAGGCTTTTTTGGGTTTTTATTTTAGTAAGTAGGCCTTTTGGTTTTTTGTTTAGGTAAATATACCCCAACTTCATTTTTACCGTTCAAACAAGTGTTGGATACCAGAAGCGACGTCGTTTGGATTCAGTGTGCGCCTTGTAGAAAGTGTTATACCATACTGACTCTATCTTTGACCCAAGACAGTCTCGCAATCGCTCCTTCGTCTCCATCCCATGCAACTCTCCTCTCTGTCATAAGCTCAACTAGTCTGGCTTACCGATCTGGTCCTAATTTGCCCCATTTGGAAGGCTGAAGGTTTCAATCCAAGAGCTAAAAAGAAAGACCGAGATGTAAAAGAGGAGGAAGAATTACAAGACCGTTGAATACGAACTAGTGAAGGTCCAACTTGAAGAAATGGAGGATTCAGTTATTAAGATCTAGATCTGGATCTGGATGTAGATCTGGATCTAGATCTATATATGGATCTAGATATAGATTTGGTTTATAGCCAAGGTATTGCATCGCTTGACATTTGCTTTACTTTTATTTTATTGTAACTTTGAGTTTCATATAACTACATTTGTGCAGATTGGAGATTGATAAACTCTCAAGGTAGTAACAAGACTCCAAAAATGGTGGATTTTCTAGGTGTAGGTGTGAGTAAATGAGATGAGCATACCAAAGCCAAACATGAGAGCTTGCACCATTTAATGATCCTAATGATTCGGACTATATAGTGGCATAATAGGTATACACAATTAAGAATTTGATAATTCAATATATATATCTGTTGGCTTGTTGCTTTACTTTTATTTTGTTTGCTTGAATTGTATGTATTCAAGTGAATTTGTACTGTAGTAAGCCACATAGGCTGAGCAACCTTTACTGTATATGTAAATCATACAGGAATCTCTCCTTTAAAGTTGATTATGTATGTGAAATTGTTTTGCTTATCTTTTTGTTTGTTTATTTAGTGGTGTGAAATTTGGTGGAAAATATGTATATTCAAAGGTTTAGTTGCAAGTGAAAGGAATGTGATCTAAAGATGAATTCTATTGAATTTGGCTTGCGATAGAAGCTCTTGATGGTAGTGATGAGTAGGGCAATTGACAGAGTAGGAATTTTACGCTATATTCTTATCAAAATAGGTTTCTTGGTATGTTATTTAAATTTCTATGAGTTTATCCTATATTCTTATTTTGGTATTTTGGTATGATAAAATAGGTATGCCGGTTGCTAATCAAAATATGTATGCCCATGCCCGTTGCTTTCTTTTATCCTATATTCTTTTTTTTTTTAAATTCTATGAGTTTTATTTCTGGTATGTAAGTTTTCTTTTACGCTATATTCTTAACTTTTTAAAATTTCTGGTATGAGTTTTATTTCTTGTATGTAATTTCTGATATGTAATTTTTGGTATGTAGATTTCTGGTATGTAATTTTTGGTACGAGAAATTCTGGTATGATAAATTCATTTCAGAAAATAAAAAAGAAAATAAAAAAGGCAAAAAAGTAAAAACAAAAAAAATAGTAATTTTCTAGTATGAACTTTCGGTATGAAATTTTTGGTATTTTGGTATGATAAAATTTCTGGTATGATAAAAATTCTGGTATGATAAAATTCTGGTATGATAAAATTTCTGGTATGATAAAATTTTGGTATGGGAAATTCTAGTATGTAAAATTCTGGTATGTAATTTTCTAGTATGTAAATTCTGGTATGAAAAATTATGGTATGAAAAATTAAGGTATGAAAAATTTCATACTAGAAATTTATTCCAAGAAATAAAAAATAAAATAAAAATAAAAAATAAAATAAAAATAAAAAATAAAATAAAAATAAAAAATAAAATAAAATAAAATAAAATAAAATAAAAATAAAATAAAAATAAATAAATTCAGTAATAGTAATTACAACTTAACACTAACTAATCTCTATTATTCTTTTTTTATTAAAATAAAGGGGTTAATTATTTTTACCTACCATTAAATGAAAGTGGTAAAAAATTATGGGGTACATTTACTAAATCATATTCTCAAAAAGGCCTAGAATGTCAAATTTCCCAATAATAAATTGGTATTAAATTTTTTAAACACTCTTATATTATATAAGATATGAAAATTTATTTTTATATTATTTATCTAAAATATAATTAATTTAATACAAATATATAAATTAATTTCAGTTTCTCTCCCGGTTAAATTAATTGAAACTATTACGATACATCAAAAAGTGTTTCGGAAAATAAAAGAATATTTACCTATTAAGCTTTAAATGATATCCGTGCCAAGTAGGGCTGATACATGAGACAAGGTCCTTGGGCTCGGCTCATGTTCGGCTCGTCAAAAGCTCAGCTCGTTTATCAACGAGTCGAGCTAGAGCATGTCAATGCTCGCTCTTTCGGGCAAAACTCGGCTTGTTCGGCTAAATAACCCTATATGAGCATTATTTCAACGAGTTACTCAGGCTTGACTCGTCAAAAGTTTGGCTCGAGTTCAGTTCGTTTATAAATGAGCCGAGCCTGAGCATGTTAAGGCTCGGCTCATTCGGCTCGTATAATACCCTAGTGACAAGCACGGATTGAAGAAAGTATACGCTTAAAAATGGGCCTCAAATCCTTTAACCGGCCCAAAAATGAACAAAAAGTATTGGACTGAGCTCCACAATTTAGGCCCAATAGTAAACTTAAATGAAACCCTGCAAACTGCAGTTATATGTAAACGGCGTTCTACGATCGACCCTATGACTAACGGAGGTTGACCAAATTATATGCTAGAAGAAGAATATTCTAGCTCATATATTCCATATCAGACAAAAAGAGTTTTGATTGTTAAATCCAATAATTCCTTGAAACAATTTGTTGACATTTCTACAAGTCTTTTGAGATTCAAGGTTGGTTAAATAGCATTACTTCAAGCAGCCGCATACATTCAGCGGCCAAAGATGGGGATATTTATGTCAATTCTTCGCGTGAGGCGCGTGGCTGTCATCCTCAACAGACATTAAAGAAAGGATAAAATTGTAATTTTATATTACCTCCATTAAAGGAATGAAAATATTATTTGGGGATTTTCAATTAAATGCATCCCAATTCCAGAAAGCCACGAACAGGGAAAGAAACGCAAACACGAATTCATTCTCCTCACGCTCTCTGCATCTGTACTTCCGTGAGGAGTTTCTTTTGATCCGATCGGCCATAGATTTCAACCTTCGACCTTCTTCCCTTTGAGATCAGGATATTGATTCTAGATAATTTTGGTTTTTTCAAGCTCTCCACCTTACTATGGCGACCGAGAATTACACCGACAAAACTGCTGTTTTTAGAAAGCTCAAATCCAAATCGGAAAACAAGGTAATGCTCTTTCTTGTTTTGTTAAGTTTCTGTAATTCATGATTTTTGCGGATGTCGATCTTTGGACGTATGATCCAATGGGTTTTGAGACGACTTTTGTGAGATCCGATTCAGATCTGTAATTGATAGTCAGAAATCTGGATGAAACTGATTTGTTTCGGTGGATTTTGTTTGACAGATTTGCTTTGATTGCAATGCGAGGAATCCGACTTGGGCGTCGGTGACTTACGGGATTTTTCTATGCATCGATTGTTCAGCGGTTCATCGTAGTCTCGGCGTCCACATCAGTTTCGTGAGGTGATTTTATGTTTGGATTTCTTTTAAAATTCAATGATAATAAGCTGAATTATATTGCCTTGATCCCTTTAGCTTTGACAAGGGTGCCACTGACATCTTTATTGTGTTTCATGCCATCTTATCATTTGTTCACCCTGGCTGTGAAATTGGGAAAAATTGTGTTGCTTCGTGGTTGTTTTTTTGCTTTGTGGTTCTGACTCCTACGTTTTTTGTGTGTATTTCTGCAACATTGGTAGGAAACTTAGGTTTAAGACCTGTAAATTCACATGGAAATTTCTATTCATCTAGTTCAGTAGACTCCAAATTGATTGATACATTCTATTGTTCGATTTTAATATTTTTGTAGTGTGATCCTTTGAACTTTACAGAAACTGGCAAGTAGTTTTGAAACTATTGAATTTTTTAAATGTAAAATTAGTACTCAAGTTACAGATCACTGTACTATGTTCCTTTACAAAATTTGTTTCTTTTTATGTTTTCATATCAGCAGGACCTTTTTTGAATTGGATTGTAAATTTGAAGTTACATGCACAATGTGAAACGAGACAAGATTTTGGTGCTATGGGCTCCTCACACACTACTATAAAGCTAATGACATAACAAATTCTTGAAGGGATTTAGAAGCAGCATTGTTATGTTCAGTCAAGTTTCCACTTGATCGGTCTGTGAAGGAAAATACCAGGGGTTGATACCCCTAATAATTTCCGCATCAACAATAGATAGTTTTTCTTCTGTGAAGATTTATACTGAGCACAAACAAAAGTATGCTAAAATATGGATACTTTTTACGCAACAACTACCTTTTTTTTTAATCTCATATTGGAGACACTGTTATTTGTTCAAAGAGTAATATCTTTTTCAGTTGTATTTGATCATTGCAGTCTCTCTTTGTTTCACTTGAGCTAAATAAGAATGCTTTAAAATTTCCATAGGTCAACCAATTTGGACTCATGGGCACCTGAGCAGTTGAAGACAATGTGCTTTGGAGGAAATAACAGGGCTCATACTTTCTTTAAGCAGCATGGATGGAATGATGGAGGCAAGATTGAGGCTAAGTATACATCAAGAGCTGCTGAGTTGTACAGGCAGATACTTGCAAAGGAAGTTTCTAAAAGTGCTGCAGATGATCACGGCTTACCTTCTTCTCCTGTGGCCTCACAGGCAGCACAAGCTTCCAATGGATTTTCTAATTGGAATGCCCAAGAAGCTCCAAAAGAAATTGCTGTGGAGAGGAAAGAAATTGCTGTGGAGAGGAAAGAAACCCCTGAACTTCCCGCTTCTCCAAAATCTCATACAGTATATACTTCCACCATCAAGAAGCCTCTTGGAGCAAAGAGAAATGTGAAATCTGGAGGACTTGGTGCCAGAAAAATTACTAGCAAGGTATGTTTTTGCGTTTATTGGCCGAACATCAGTAATTTATGAATCACAGTCTGTATCTACACCACGTCGCATATTGACACAATTCTCATTGCAGACAAGTGAGAGCCTTTATGATCAGAAGCCAGAAGAGGTTTCTATACCTGCACCTGCTTCTACCACCAGTAGTAATGCCGCTACTAATGGTGCTTCATATCCCTCTCGTTTTGAGTATGTCGAAAATGTACAATCTACTGAAAGTAGCCCAAGTGGGCCCCAAAGGATAAGCCATGTTGCTGCTCCAAAATCTTCCAACTTCTTTGCGGACTTTGGAATGGACAGTGGTTATCCAAAGAAAGGAAACTCTAACTCTGCAAAAGTTCAAGTAAGCTCTTTCACTCGAGTGCCCTGTTTAAGCATTACAATAATTGCTCCTTGGAATTGAGGATGCTTGCTAGGCACAAGTAGTTCATACTGGTACTTGGTTACAAATAGTTTGCTTTTAGGTGCAAAGTTTTGTAATTTTTGTTTACTTTGGACTAATTTTCCACAAACAGCCACATTCAGGTTAATCTCTGATTTTATATCCTCACTTTGGTCATTCCTAATCCTACTATATATCTTTTGGAATTTTTATTCTACATATGGTCTGCAGTCCAACTTCTCAAATTTTCATACATGATTAGTATCCTGTTTTTGTTTATTTATGAATTTACCACTGTCAGGTTGAAGAAACTGATGAAGCAAGAAAAAAGTTCTCAAACGCCAAGTCTATTTCATCTGCGCAATTCTTCGGAGACCAGAACACATCGAAAGATATGGATGCCCGTGCTTCTTTGTCAAAATATTCAGTAAGTTGATTTAGTTTAGCATGCACGGGAACCTGTGAGTGTTTCAGTATACTTTTGAATCGCTTCCCTTGAATCGAATAATGCCATAGATCAGAAAACATCTAATCATTTACCTGAATTGACCAGAGATCATGCATCTCCATATCATTTGAATCGTTTTCTACATGTTTCGCTATTCTTTTGCCTTTTATGCTCTCTTCCAAGTGACCCACTGTTATGCTGTTTGATTTCATTCCAGAGTTCAAATGCAATCTCTAGTGCCGATCTCTTTGGCAATGATTCCGACGGCTCTATTGATGTGACAGCTAGCGACCTCATTAACAGATTATCTTTCCAGGTAATTTCAGATGCTTGTGTTTAGTGCACCCTTAATGTATCTGTTATCCTTTTTTTACTGTGTCATTTCTTCTAGAATTATATCCTCAACAACTATTTCAAACTTACCTGGCATCTTGCCAATTAATCTTTCTTTGAACAAAATATTTTTAATACTTGCGAAGAGGAAAAGCAACAATCTGGAGGATTATATATGCATCGATAATAGCGTCTAGGATCCATGAAATATATTTATTTCTTCACTCTAGCTAATGTATCCGAGTTGGAACACAAGATCCTATGAAGTGAGTTCAGTTTAACCTGGTTCACTGATGTGGAAACTCGAGATGAGACCACCTAGTAGATTAAATTGAGGATGCAGACAACAAAGACAATTGATGTCATCACAAATTATATGATTCTGCAAAGGTTGAGCTTACTTTGATGGTTTGAAATATAAAAAATCTCCATTGTGAAGAAGAATGCCTTTCAGAAGAAATGCATGAACGATTTGTGTGTATTCATTTCCTCAAAAAAAAGTAGTTCACGGCGCAACATTGCATAGAATGGTAAAAGAATTGTGGTTTCCTTGATTTGTGTAAATTGTGTACTACCCACCTTGCTGATGGGGGCGCAAACCAAGGATGGGTAATTTATTTTCCTTGTTGAATCTTTGGTTTGTAACATACATCTCCGACCTTAGAATCTGACACCATGTTTGAATATATTTTGATAGGCACAACAAGACTTAACATCGCTGAAGAGCATTGCAGGAGAGACGGGGAAGAAGCTAAGCTCACTGGCTTCGACATTGATGACGGATTTGCAGGATAGAATCCTCTGAAAGTTGTGTTCAGATTCAATTTGTATTGCAATTACACTGCAAAAACCTCACCAAGTTCATGTAAAATGAGTAAACCAGAAACTATTTGGGAAAACAAAAAAGCATTAAAGCTTTTGTAACTCTTTCAATTTGTGAAATGACATTAATTTAGCCTATTTTAGCGAGGTGATGAAGATATTTTGTTAGATCTATTAATGTGCAATGGACCCAGCTTCTAGTTGCCATCTTGGAGCTACACATTTGCAATCGGCAGTAAATTTAGACTCTTGCATGTCAAAGGATTGTTCGACTATGTTATGTATTTGCAGATCTATTAACTTGTTTAGATGTCAAAGATTTGTTTGACTATATATTTTCAGATCTTACTGGCTCCACGAAAATTGTAGTTTGTAATCCATCAAATTTAAAAATAAAACAGGAACAATACGGAAAAAGATGGAATCGAAGATGAGAAACCATCGCTGTATGAGGGTATCTTCCCCAATAATGTGAATTCTGGAAACAAAGCTGAGAATCAGCACCCCTTTACTGAAGTAATAGAGAAAAAAAACTCAATATTGAAGAGGACTTCGATATACCAGAAAATGATCTATCCGTTAAAGAGGTGAGACCCGTGAGCTCAGAAAATTCCTTTCACTCGACCCAAAATGATGGATGCCATGGAGGTTAACCAAGAATTAGCGAAATCTGACTCAAGCATAGGGAAGAGGCAGGGAAGATAAAGATACAACGTCATCAATGCTGAAGAACGAAAAAGCAAAAATTTGTCTAAACTAATGTGGATTTCCATTCTGGTTAAGTCAAGCTTTGAGATGTTGCCTAGTTTCTTTGGAAAAACTATCTACTTATTTATGAGTTTGTTTCTGTTTTTAGAACTAGTAGAAGTAATAAGTTGGTCTTAGAGTTACCAACTTTGCTTGATTTTAGAACCTATGTAGCACAAGATGTACTATGGAATTTTGGCTCCAAATTTTCCTAATGAATGTATGTTTTGTGGGTGGATCAATCTCTATGATTATTATAGTTGAAGAACTGAATAGTTGTTGTTTGCTTTCATAGATATCATGTTTTACTTGCATTGTCTACCGCTTTTGCTTGTGCTTTTATGTAGATTAGGTGTGACTGTGTGACATCGCCAAAAGTGATGAAAGTATGTAGAATGAAACAGAAACTCTTCACCATCCAATATGGGGTAAAACAAACTAGCAACACAAACATCTTGAGAGCCAACAAGGATAAGCCTCATCACAAAAATGCGGGACTAGTAAAAACCTCCCTGTTTCAAATTAAACTTGGTTGTTTTAAGTACTACGTGATTATAATTCCAGATAGAAAGAATCAATTGCATAACAAAGACCAAAGTCTAATACGAGATTGCAATGAGTACACTATCAAGATCCAGAGCAACAAGATCTTAAAGGAGGGTAAGAAGAACTCTAGGGATGTGAGCCTTTCCAAAGAAAAACAAATGAACCTAAGCTCAACTTAAGGAACAAAAGATAAAAATAAAAATATTGTATGAAAATGTCACAACTATCTAAGTGAGGACATGGTAGGAACGATGGGACACTACCTCCTAAAATAAACCATAGTTAATCAATGAGGATCGCCTTATGGAACTATAGAGGAATGAACTAAAAGAACTTTTGGATAGATATCAACCTAAACTGCAAAAATGAACATATTCAATTGATAATGGTAACTGAAAAAAAAACGAATACAGAATGAGATGAAGTAATATTGAAAACAGCCGGTTTTTATAAGATTTTGCTTTATTTCGGCACTTGGGTATGCCAGGGGTTTTGCTTTCTTTGGAAGGAATACCAACTGAAAGAAAAAAGAGTAGAAATTCTAAAGACTAGTACTCAAGTCGTTATTGTTAAACATATAAACATAATCATATCCTTTGAGCCTACTATTATTTTCATATATGCCCCATCAAATGAACAGTCAAAGAACGAGTTCTAGTCTCAATTAACATCAGAATTAAATGCGCTAACTAAGTCTATTCTTCTTTCATAGCTCAAATTCTTCCAAACGCAGGTCCTTTCTTCTTAGCTTCACCGGAATCTGGAAGCAGCCCCTGTTCTATTTCTAGGTAAGCAGCAACGTTTGTTTTTGGGTAAGCAATACCCAAATCTGCATACCCAAACTGCACATGCATATACTCAATAAGCAATACAAAAAAAATGTATATCAATCACTCAATAAGCAATATTCAAAACTGCACACATATATACTCAAAAATACATACCCAAACTGCACACACATATACTTAATAAGCAATACCCAAAAAATGCATATCAATCACTCAATAAGCAATACCCAAAAATGCATACCAAAAAATGCATATCAACCACTCAATAAGCAATACCCAAAACTGCACACACATATACTCAAAAATGCATATCCAAACTGCACACACATATGCTCAACAATCAATACCCAAAAAAACCTATATTCAATAACAAATTCATACCCCAAACAACAAAAGCCTATCTTCAATAATGCATACCCAAAATACACACACATATACTCAATTTAAAACAATACCCAAAAAATGCAAACATTAAGTAATCAATCTGTTTCATAATACATACCCAAACTGCACACACAAAATCAAACACATATCCACTACTACTAATTAAAACGAATCAAATGCATACCAAAAATCTAGTATAAATAGCTTACCCAAAAAATACAGATCTGGTTCTCAGCAATGATGGAGCATACATCGGTGAGAGAGGAGGGTTGGTGACGGAACGACGATCAAACAGCGGCGCCGGCGCCGGAAACCAGTGGCGTAGCCCATCCTCATGTCAACCTTGACGGCGAAACCCTAGATCTCTCGCTCGCCCTTCGGTCTGTTCTTGTTTTCCCGGCCAGATTTTTTTGGAAGAACGGAGGAGATGGGAAATGGGTTTCTAAATAAATGATTTAGTGAGAGTTTTTTCTCACTTTATTTAAAAAAATTAAAAAGTCAAAAGTAAACATCATATCATAATTTAAATTTTGTATACCACCATCATTTCAATTGACCCCCCATTTTATAGCTACAGGTCTAATTATTATTGTTTTCCCTATGAGCTCATTTTGCAAAAGTAATATCTTAAGGGTCCTATTTCCCTAATTAAGTCCAAAATCAATAGGCCATAAACGGGAGTGCCTCTTGGATTGCCAACACAAATACTAGATGCAATGAGCAAAAACAAATAATCTACAATTGGGAGATAAAAAAAAAACTCTACCATAGAAAAGCAACGGGTAGAAGAAATTAAAAAAAAACTAACCGCCTCTATAACCAAAAGATGTCAATATCCTCTCTAAGGAAAATGAAATCAATGATGAATTCATAAATGACTACGACCTAAGATTCAAAGCATCAGTGATAGACCATTACAAAATCCAAAACCAACTGGAGGTCATACAATCTGAAGTTTCAAACAACGACAATCTTTTTTATTAGAAAAACCTTTCTCTACAAAGAAAATTAAGGATGCCTTGTTTGATATCGGTAGTGATAAATCACCTGACACGTACGGTATGATTGTGTTGTCGGGTTCTATCAAAAATATTGGCATATTATTGGTCCAGCATTCACAAGGGCAGTAAAAAGTTTCTTCAAGACTGGAAAAATCTTGAAACATATTAATCACCCTTTCATTGTCCTATTAGCAAAAATTACAACCTTGCGAAAGCATCCCATTGCAGACCAATAAACTTATGCTCGACGATATACAAAATAATAGCCAAAATCTTGGCAAATAGACTAAGTCTTTTACTACCAAAACTGATCGACCCGCTTCAAAGTGCATTCATAAAGAATAGAGCAATTTATGACATCGTCTTCATTTCCCATGAAATCTTCCACGGATTTAGATAAAAAAAAAGGACGAGAAGGTTTGATGACCATCAAACAAGATATGGAAAAAAAAACTTATGATAAAGTTGAATGGGAATTCCTAATGGAAGTCCTAATAAAATATAGCTTTGGAAGCACATTTAGGAAATGAATAAATGAATGTATATCAATTGTCACTTACTCCATACTAATAAACGACTTTCCGACCTCAATCATCCTCCCTCAAAGCGGACTTCAACAAGGTAACCCCCTCTCACCTCTCCTTTTTAACTTGTGAATTTTGCATTCATCATACGGAAAGTGATAAACATCTTTTCTTTGCCTACCCCTTTACAATACAGAACATTGATAACGCCAAAATTATAATAATTATTCAAAACTATGACATCACAAATCAGAAATTCGATGATATCCTCATTGAGATTCGAGGAAAAGTTGGTCTAACTGATGATCTAATCCAATTAGTGGTTATTTGGTGGTACATATGGCTTGTAAGAAACCAAAGTGCCTTCAATAAGAAAAAAAACACACCAAACCTAAAATAAAATGCATTGATCCAAATTAAAGATTGCAATGAAGCAAATGCAAAACAACTAGAGACTAAAAGAAACCAAACAAAGAAGAGAAAAACTAAGAACATTTGTTGGCAAAGACCAAAGCAAGTTTGTACCAAGCTGAACTTTCATGCATCTAAAAACCAGTCGGACCCTTTGCTTTTGGATACATCTTACGAGATAACATGGCTAGACCGATGGCCATAGGGAAAGGAAGATGTTTGATAGTTTTTGGTGGAGAAAGCCACACAAATGGTGGAGGTGGAACCACAATGTATTAGCGTTATTACGATCCTTTATATAGGATTACAAAAAAATCAAAATAGAATAACAAAGATATTGATATAAAATAAAATATAAAGTAACCTAAAATATAAAGATATTTTATCTAAATAGAATATATCATATCCTTCAATACACCCCTACAGTCAAAGTGTGGTTAGACGGATGACGCTGAAGACTGGAACATCACCAACAGAGTGGTGACACCACTAGTAGATCGACATAGCCACTAGTAAATCGGGACATCAATAGATTGATAGGATAACTAGTAAATCGATGGCAATGGTAGATTTAGACGTCCATAGGTTGACGGCATGACTTAAGGTCGGCTAGCCCAATCGGACGAACTATTATTGTTCATGTCCGCGTTTAGTGTCGTAAGGTTGACAAACCCGATAAGTCAAGATACGAGAGAACGAACCGCTCTGATACCATGATAGTTTTTGGTGGAGAAAATCACACAAACGGTGGAGGTAGAACCACAATGTATTAACGTTATTACGATCCTTTATATAGGATTACAAGGAAATCAAAATAGAATAATAAAGATATTGGATATAAAATAAAATATAAAGTAACCTAAAATATAAAGATATTTTATCTAAATAGAATATATCATATCCTTCAATAATGTTGCACATTATCCGTCCTTGAAGTAGAAGCATTTGCGAGAGGGCCTCTAAAAGGCCGCCAACATTGAAATTCTATCCATCAAGATTGAAGGTGGCAACCTTACGCTCATCAATGCAACTAACCAAATACGGAAGCCACCATAGGAGACAGATATGATCATCTCAGACATCTAGCTCCACTTTGATACCCGGTTTTGATCAGTTTTGCGTTCAACATATATTTAGGTAAATCAACACCGTAGCAGACAAACGTGCATTGCATGGTTTTGACCCGACGATTAGAGACGAAGTGCTACCGGATGACATTAAAGATCTCATCCATTTAGATGTTGTCGGAAAGACGGTTTCTAGGAACTAACCTTACCATTTCGCTTACCCTTGTATCAAAAAAAGATAATAGGATCCGTGATCGGAAGAGATTGGAGTCAAAGATGGAGTTGATTTATAGCTCAAATCAAATGGGATCGGAGTTGAAGATGAATTTGAGTTATAGCTGAACTAGAAGTCGATGATAGTTAAGCTTATTGCTTTTTTTTAGGATTAACTAGTGCATAACCCGCACCTTGTGCGAGTATATTTATATATTGATTTTTTTGAGTAATAAATCATAAGTCGTGCAAATTATGTGAGAAGTGTACGTGAGAAGTTGTCATATCATATATGAGAAGTTTAACAAACAATCAAAAAGATTTGACTTAACAAAAAAATAAAATAATATTTGATAATCGGAATTCTTAAAAGTGTAAGTTGGAAGTTTTCGTATCGTATATGAGAAGTTTAACAAACGATCGAAAACATTTGACGTAAAAAAATATTGAAAAATCGGGATTCTAATTTGATTATTTGGCTGAATTTTAAATATTTTACGAAAGCAATATTTTAAAAACCGCAATACCCACTCCCAATGCTTGAAGCAAATCTTCAAATTTGAAAATAATAAATAAACTCAATTTATTGACTAAAATCGGATGTTAATGGCTCTTATCATACTAATAAGATTTTGTGAGATCTTTAAATTATTCAGATACTGCTTTTATATTTGAAAGATTCGGATATTGCTTTTAATTTGGAAGATTTTAGTTAAAAAAATTATAATATGTTAAGAAAGATCTTTTGATTTTGAGTTTACAAAAAAGTTAGATACAAATTTATCCGAAATTTCGAGTTAACCATTACAATTAAAATTTACATCTTAGACTTAGTAAAAAAAAAAATTTTTTTGCATTAATTAGTTATTTAGTTATAATTCAAGTCGATAAGACCAAGAAAAAGCGAGAGACGATTTGATTATATAGACAAAATTGTTAATAAAAGTTACCCAATTAAAATTAAAATAAGATTGTTGAGGACCGCTCTTCCGTGACGATACCAAGACCGGCAAGACAAGATGACTTGCCGCAAGACGTCATCAAGACGCCATTTGACAAAGCCAAGCGACAATGGCATGGGAAGAAGGTCAAGCGGGAGGCTAGACAAAAACCTTGTCAATTTGGGATGTCGGGAAGACAAGGAGTATTCCCGAAAGATCCGAGACGATCAAGGAGGACCCGGAATGCTCAAAAAGAATCTGGAACACGGCGGAACATTCCGGAAGGTGATGGAATATTCCGGAAGGCAGAGGAATATTCCGGAAGATGGCCGAAGCATCCGGAAAGATCCGGAAGGATCAAGAAGAGACCCGGAAGGCACCGGAAGGATCAAGACAAGTCTAGAAACCGACGGATGTCTCTAGACTTGTGTAGATGTTGTCGGGAAGATCCGGATGGAGGCAGATTGATAACACGATTTATGACTTAGGTTTAGGCACTCATTTAGATAGATTTTCCGCTCATTCATGCATGGTTTAGCACTAGTTCACGACGTTTGCACTCAATTCATGTATTTTGCCGAGATAGACGTCTACGCGGACTTTTGCTCGCTTTGTAGGTATTTTGGGAGATTTAGGAGCTTAATCGATACATTCGAGGATCATTCCTCGTGATGGCACACTTCCGGACTCGTTAAGGAGCAAGCTAGGAGCAAAGGAGAACACATAGGACCTAGTTGGTGCATGCCTTGCACCAACTCATGGCCTAATGGTGCAAGGAGAGCTTCTGGAGCAAAATCACGGCCAGAGACCATTCCACGGCCGTGGAATCTGCCCGTGGTTCCTGCCAGGACCACGTTGACACGTGGCCCACGATCTCTTTGATGACTCTTGCTCTTGGTGGGTATTTAAAGGATCTTGCAGGCTGTAATTGGGGATCCTCTTCCTCCTTTTTGACCTATCTTCTTCCCCAAAACATTTCTCCATTGTTGCCTCTCTTCCAAACACCCATTGTGGGTGTTCTTGGAAGAGATTAGTGTAGATTTTCGTTTTAGAGTGAGATTAGAGTGGTTTTGAGTGAGGCTTCCATTGTTGACAACTTGGAACAGCTCTTGGAGCCTTTGTAAGATTTTGTAACTTCTATTCTATGCTTTTAATGTCTTTTCTTTGGATTGTTCTTCATCATCTAACCATGACTTGCAAGCATGCTTTATTTGTGAAGTTTGATCTTGAAATGTATGTTGTTGGCTGGATAGATGTGATTCTAGGGTGAAAGTATATAATGATGGTTATGCTTTGGACTATGATTGTATGGACTTCCATGTTAGCTTAGGATCGATTTGTGTTAGAAATCCCAACTCAGAGTCAAACCACGACCTGTTCTTCATGCTTTCACGGCCGTGGTTTTGCATGATCCACCCGTGTTTTGTTCTGTTGTTCTTGAATTTATTAATCTAGATGTTTGGATGTAGATGTGTTGAAATTCTAGTGTTTGTTGAGCCTAACCTAACTTAGGGTGACCTATTGTTAGCAACCTAATTGAGGAATGAGACTTGCCCGGTAATTTCCCCTCTTAGATACCAAAGATGATGAACTCTAGGTAGTAGTGAGCCAAAAAAGCCGCTATTGGATTGAGTGTGCTAGGATCATTACCTAAGACTTGCCTTTTCCGAGACTTACCCGGTAAGGAGGGGTTTGTCCCTTAGGTAATGTCCGGTTTGTGTAGAATTCCCGTCCTTAGGTTCCTTGAGACTTACCCGGTAATAGGACCTTAGGTGCGAGACTAGTGGATGCATGAGATTTACCCGGTAATTTCTCCCATTAGAGAAACACCCAAATCCGAACAACCACAATCTTCCTTTAAACCCTTAGAAGCATGAGTCCATAATCATAATCGGAATTCCGAATCTCTAGAATCCGCTTTCTTACCTCTTATCTCCTATTCTTGTGTTTGTGTGTGCTTGTGTTGCTTGATTGTGTTGATATATTTGTGATCTTTGTTTGATCGCCCAAAACTCTCCAAAAATATTGTGTTTTCCATTTTCTTTACTCCTCATCTCATCTTAGTTTAGATTTACACTATCTTTGATCATTGAATGACTTGATTTCACCTCAATCCTTGTGTTCGACCTCGGAATACTTTCCTTTCTACAAAACGATCCGTACACTGCGGGTTTCGCTAGGTAGTTTAGAATTTTAGTTCGAGTTATAAATGTAAAGTTTTTTGTGCTATTTCCTAGCGTAACAAGATTTTGGCGCCGTTGCCGGGTACTAGGTTAAGATTAAGTCATTTGCTTTTGATTGTTTTTAGTGTTTATCTTTCTTGTTACTTTTGATCTTGTATGTTTTTGTCTTTGCCTTTTCATGTTTGCCATGGACGGATTGTACTTCCAAGACGACCTTGACAACATGGAGTATGAGGAGTGGATGGAAACCCAAGATCTAGGACCTCTCCATGATGAGTTTGAGTATTGGGAGGAGTTTAATGCATATCATGAGTCCCATGATCAAGCTCACATGACTACATTACCTCATGAGGAACCTCACATCAATCTCATAATGATCGAGTGGAATCAATGCTAGAAGAAATATTGAGGAAGATGGATGATCTAGAAAGCAACCTTGCTTCCATTTCGAGTTCCCATATGGAGCTTGAAGTGGAAGTGTTACAAGAAGTAGAGGTTCACCATGAGGAGATCCAAGAATTGCCCAAATCAACCATGATCATTAAGGAACTTCAAGAAGAGTTAGATGAAGCTTGGGAGCAAGTGAGGCTAAGGGATTTGGCCCTGAAGGATGAAAGGAGATTGAATACCGAGAGAGAAGAACAAATGAGGAGGGAGATTGAGGAGATTAGGAATGCTCTTACCTTAGAAGAGTCTACCATCTTTCAAGACTCACCTCCACTTCCTTCACCTTTGGAGGAGTGCAATGAAGTGCTCTCACCCCCGGACGTCCTTGCCATCAACCCCAGAATTACATTTGAAGAGCTCACAAGAGATGAGGAAAACAGAGAGTTCCACGGTCTACCTGGCAGAACCACGGCCGTGATTTCAACCGTGGAAACCTCTGTTGTTGAGAACCCTAGACTAACTTCAACTCTTTCTAATCCTTCCTTGCTTGCCCGGAGTACATACGAAGATTGGAGCCCCTTTCCTAAGGAGTCTCCGTTATTGAATGAAGGGGGCAAGCATGATGGATCCATGATGGTTATGGAGCACTTCAATGAAGGATTCTTTCCAAGAATCGGCTTTCTTCGGATCATAGAGAATGATGATGACAAGCGTTTCACCGGTGTGACCGCGGAGTATAAATTGCCTAAGTATGGGGTGGCATCTATGGTTGCAACACCATACTATCATCAAGGAAGCGGTGATGAAGGAGTCTACTACTCACCGGTGAAGAGAGAACTTAAAGCTTATCTGGGCATCAAGTGGCCCTTTCTTGTCATCATGGATGCCGGTAAAAGATGGTTGCTTGGACTCCTCAAGCAAACCATGATATTCGAGGTGGATTGACATATCCACGGAGTTTGGTCAAGCTAATGACCTAAAAGAAGCGCTTAATGGGAGGCAACCCATTGGTACAACTCTTTCCCTTTTCTCTTTTGCTTTTGTTTTTGTTTTTGTGTGTTTTTGTGTTTTGTGTTTGTGTGGTAGATTTTAGGTAATGAGGAAGCCTTGCAAGGCGAGTTGATGACAATGATCCCGTTTTCAACCATGGGTGGAGCGGACGTGAGACTTGGACGGCTTGAGGTGTCTTTGTTGGATGGAAGAGCTCCCATCTCGCACACACCTTGGCGCGGGTCTCGACGCAGGAATGACTATGAAGAGCTCTCTACCATGCTTGATCGATCATTCATCACCACCACTCCACACGAGTTAACCCAAATACCGAAGCAAACTATTTTTACATTGTGAGGACTTCTTTCACTCTTCTTTACTTCATTTACACATTGGGGACAATGTGTTTATAAGTATGGGGTGGGGTTTGCATGATCTTTTGCATGACTTGCATCTAGGATAGTTTAATATTGTCACATGTTTCATTATGTCTTGCATTGTACATACACATTTAGAAAAATTCCAAAAAAATCAGAAAATTTAAAAAAAAATTAGTGCTTCTAAGTTTGTGGAATGACCCTTATGATGAAATTGTCTTGTGGATTGGCTATGGATGGCCTTATGTGTTGAATTGATGAATGCATATGTGGACTTGAAGTACTTATCTTGAATCCCATGAATGATTTGTGATTATGATGCTTACCTTGATTGGATTGAGTATTGAAAGTCGAAATTGCATGTTAGTTCTTGCACATCAATTATGAGTGATTAAGGCAAATCATCTTTCTCCACTTCTTGTCTTGATCATGTTGTTTGAGCACCTCAATTGATGAAAAATTTGACCTCTTTCGACCCATTCGGGAATAGGAGCATGTTAGTGTGTTGAGCGTGTGAAAAGCAAGTGTGGGGTGAAGATATTGATGAAAGAATGCTATGAATGAAGTGCTGAATTTGTTGTGAAAGTGTAGACCAAAATTAGGTTTGGGGACGTTGGTTTAAATGACGAGTAACTCGGCACCATTCACATAATCGGGTGTTTGTGCCTTGCCAAAGTCAAATAAACCGATAGTTCTAACGAGCTTTGGTATGTGTGCCCGGTGTGGATGCACCTCGAAAAATAAAAAAAGCCCGAGGACGGCTAATCACCAAGGTTTCGGATTTTGTACACCAATGCCATTGTCTCAAAAATAAGTGAAAAGAAAAGAAAAGAAAGAAAAGATGGAGAAAATATACACCTATGGGAAGTTAATAAAAATGTGAAGTTGTGAAGTTAGTTCCATTCCCGGATTAGCATCACATAGCCTAAAAAAATTCCCACCTAATCACAACGTTTCTTGGCCTTTTATCTCACAAGCCCTTGTGACCTATTTGCATGTGTGTAAGACTTAGTAATCTAGATTGAATATGCTCATGATCATCTTGACTTCTTCATTTTTACATTTCATGCATGCTTTCGAGTTAAGCGTAATTGTCTTTCCGTGCCTTCATTTATTCGATGCATGATCGCTTGTCCATTGCCATGAATCATGACTATGAAGGTGATCCAATATTAGAAGCACAACTCCAAAAAGATTTTGTTGTTTTTCTGCATGCATAAATCATGTCATCTCTTAGTCTTTAGTTGGGGACTTGCTCGGGGACGAGCAAACCTTAAGTATGGGGTATTTTTGATAACACGATTTATGACTTAGGTTTAGGCACTCATTTAGATAGATTTTCCGCTCATTCATGCATGGTTTAGCACTAGTTCACGACGTTTGCACTCAATTCATGTATTTTGCCGAGATAGACGTCTACGTGGACTTTTGCTCGCTTTGTAGGTATTTTAGGAGATTTAGGAGCTTAATCGATACATTCGAGGATCATTCCTCGTGATGGCACACTTCCGGACTCGTTAAGGAGCAAGCTAGGAGCAAAGGAGAACACATATGACCTAGTTGGTGCATGCCTTGCACCAACTCATGGCCTAATGGTTCAAGGAGAGCTTCTGGAGCAAAATCACGGCCAGAGACCATTCCACGGCCGTGGAATCTGCCCGTGGTTCCTGCCAGGACCACGTTGACACGTGGCCCACGATCTCTTTGATGACTCTTGCTCTTGGTGGGTATTTAAAGGATCTTGCAGGCTGTAATTGGGGATCCTCTTCCTCCTTTTGACCTATCTTCTTCCCCAAAACATTTCTCCATTGTTGCCTCTCTTCCAAACACCCATTGTGGGTGTTCTTGGAAGAGATTAGTGTAGATTTTCGTTTTAGAGTGAGATTAGAGTGGTTTTGAGTGAGGCCTCCATTGTTGACAACTTGGAACAGCTCTTGGAGCCTTTGTAAGATTTGGTAACTTCTATTCTATGCTTTTAATGTCTTTTCTTTGGATTGTTCTTCATCATCTAACCATGACTTGCAAGCATGCTTTATTTGTGAAGTTTGATCTTGAAATATATGTTGTGGGTTGAATAGATGTGATTCTAGGGTGAAAGAATATAATGATGGTTATGCTTTGGACTATGATTGTATGGACTTCCATGTTAGCTTAGGATCGATTTGTGTTAGAAATCCCAAGTCAGAGTCAAACCACGGCCTGTTCTTCATGCTTCCACGGCCGTGGTTTTGCATTATCCACCCGTGTTTTGTTCTGTTGTTCTTGAATTGATTAATCTAGATGTTTGGATGTAGATGTGTTGAAATCCTAGTGTTTGTTGAGCCTAACCTAACTTAGGGTGACCTATTGTTAGCAACCTAATTGAGGAATGAGACTTACCCGGTAATTTCCCCTCTTAGATACCAAAGATGATGAACTCTAGGTAGTAGTGAGCCAAAAAAGCCGCTATTGGATTGAGTGTGCTAGGATCGTTACCTAAGACTTGCCTTTTCCGAGACTTACCCGGTAAGGAGGGGTTTGTCCCTTAGGTAGTGTCCGGTTTGTGTAGAATTCCCGTCCTTAGGTTCCTTGAGACTTACCCGGTAATAGGACCTTAGGTGCGAGACTAGTGGATGCATGAGACTTACCCGGTAATTGCTCCCATTAAAGAAACACCCAAATCCGAACAACCACAATCTTCCTTTAAACCCTTAGAAGCATGAGTCCATAATCATAATCGGAATTCCGAATCTCTAGAATCCGCTTTCTTACCTCTTATCTCCTATTCTTGTGTTTGTGTGTGCTTGTGTTGCTTGATTGTGTTGATATATTTTTGATCTTTGTTTGATCGCCCAAAACTCTCCAAAAATATTGTGTTTTCCATTTTCTTTACTCCTCATCTCATCTTAGTTTAGATTTACACTATCTTTGATCATTGAATGACTTGATTTCACCTCAGTCCTTGTGTTCGACCTCGGAATACTTTCCTTTCTACAAAACAATCCGTACACTGCGGGTTTCGCTAGGTAGTTTAGGATTTTAGTTCGAGTTTATAAATGTAAAGCTTTTTGTGCTATTTCCTAGCGTAACACGGATCTCCCCGGAAGACGACGGAGACTTCTAGAACTCGAAGGAACCTTATAAACTTAGCTAGAGTCTTAGGGAAAGTTTTAGAGTCGTTAGGATAAGGTCAAGGAAGAAAGGATCCGGAATGACCTAGGAGAGTTAGGTTCCGGAACCTTTTTGGAGAGGAGGTGGCCAAGGCTATAAACAGGGGAGGCCACCACTCATTTCCATCATCCACCAAACTCCAAGCATTCTATCTCTCTTGTAAAAAGCTTTCATTTGTAAAGCTCTCTTTGAGTAATATAAAGGCAAGGTTTGCCAACAACTCTCCGAGTTCACTTAGCCATCTAGACAAACCACTCATTGTCAAGGAGCGTCGAGGAGTAAGGCTGATCTTAGCTTGTCGGGGGCGACGATATAGCTAAGAGCCGCACGGTCTGAGTTGAGGAATAACTCGGCCCGTGACTATACATACATCTAATTTCTCATATACCGATAATTTTGGTTGAAATAATGATCAATTGAATAAAGGCTATTATACTATTATAGGTTCAGCCGATATTTATCCTAAAACTACAACTATGTTCTATATTTATGATTTTCACCCTAAGTTTCAATATAACTCTTGTGCCTCATTACTTTTATAAAATTTATACATATAACCCAACCCATTTATTTTAGGACAGGTTCAAGTACGGAATTACGGAGCGTTATCATTGTGACACGTGTCAATCTATTTATTTTCTCAGGGATATTGTTTCGTTCAAATATTTTGTACATTTTGTTAAAAAATTTTGTTCAGTTAGTTCAAATTGTATTGTACTAATTATTCATACATATTTTTAAAAAAAATAGTGAGTTCAACATAATGCCTAAAATAAAAATATAAAATATTTGAACTAATGGAACAATGTATCTGAACTAATAATTGACATTTTTGAAAGTTTTTTCCTTTTAGTTTTTTCTTCTTCTTCTTTTTCTAGCGGCACTTCTTTCATTTAGATTTATTTAGTAGTTCATATTATATTAAATAGGAATAATTTGACATACTAGGCCTTTTTGAGTTTTTGTTTAAAAAAATGTACCCCAAATTTTTTACCACTTTCATTTAATAGTAGGTAAAAATTATTAACCTTCTATTTAGAAAGAAAGAATAAATGATGTTTGTTATTTGTTATATAAGTATAACTTTTAATTTTTAATTATTGAATTTGTTTTCTTTTATTATTTTTCTTGCCTTTTTTTATTTATTTTTTATTTTCTGAACTGAATTTCTCATACCGGAATTTCTCATACCAGAATTTTTCATACCAGAATTTTCATACCAGAATTTCTCATACCGGAAATTTTTTTCATACCAAAATTTTGTCATACCAGAACTTGTCATACCAGATTGTTTTCATACCAAAATTTTGGTCAAATTATTACATACCAAAAATTACTACATACCAAAAATTACTACATACTAGAAATTATTACATACCAGAAATTTACATACCGAAAATTTACATACCGGAAATAAAACTCATACCAGAAAATCACATACTAAAAATAAAACTCATACCAGAAATTTACATATCGAACATTTACATACCAGAAATAAAACTCATACTAGAAATTTAAAAAAAGTTAAGAATATAGCACTCTATCATACTATATATTTAAAATGACATATAAGCATTCCACGTGATAGCAGAATAACCAAAACTCTTGTGTAAAGAGTGAACTAAAGGCAACAAGGATAAGCATAAAATCAACAAGCCAAATTGTGTCAACAACCATCACAGAAATTTATTTTTTTATTTTCTGTAATTAACATACCAAAATTTTTCATACTAGAATTTCATATATCAGAATTTCTCATACCGGAAAATTTTCTACCAAAAGTTCGTACCATAATTTTTTTTCATCCAGAATTTTTGTTTTTTTTTAAATATGACAAAATGAGATGCAATTTCTCTTACCAGAAGAGTTGTTTTATAAACTTAATGAAACCCATGTATACTCTCCACTGTAATTAGCATCATGTATTTGCAAAGAGAGTTTACGACCACCAAGAATGCTTGAATCGGAATTTATATCTTGTATTGTAACTTGCATTGCAATTTGAGAGATCTTCCCACTTATAATACTCAAAGAAAAATAGCTTCTACATTTGATATTCCCAATTCACGATTCTCTTATGAGTTTACTTTATTGCAAAGTAGCAGTCCAATACAACAAAACATCATAATTTCTCTCATAGTGCTCATGACCCAAACGGCAATTTCTCTGCAAAATTTCTACCTTGAGAATTGAACAAAGTATATACAACCGTCATGACGTCAACAATTTGCTCCTTAGTGCCTTCCATCGTTCAGCTTCCCTAACTCGAGCAAATAGAAACAAACCTTGACCTTTGTTTTTAGGGACCCCATGCGAACTTCTCCTCTGACTGACTCGAACACACTGAACTAAAGCCCTATAGCCAGCTCTTTCCGACGAATGGCCAAGCCAAAGCCAACCTGTATGCCCAGCTTGTGTACCGTCCACAACCAGACCCAGCTCGCATCACAAACAACAATCAGATCTAACAAACCAAGTATCTAGCAGTTCAAACAACCACCCCTTCCGTCGAAAGAACATACCATCAGCCCACTAGAACACAAACCCACAGTGAACCCAAGATAAAGAGGGTGTAAGAACGTCAAACCCGAGATCAATGAGTCTCTTTATGATGCGAGAAGATGATGTGGGCCTAGATCTAGATCCAGATCTGGGGGAGTTGAGAGAATCGGTATCCGAATCAAAGCAGGAGGGGAAACAGAGTAGCGATGTGTAGAGCTCGGCGAGCTTGTCCCGGAGGAAGTGGAGGGGATGGCGGTGGAGCGATGGTAGAGTCGGCAGCAGTGGCGGAGCGACGGCTAAGAAGAAATGGAGGCGGAGGAATTCGATGTGGAACTGAACTTGGTTGCAAAGGAGGATGAGCGAAAGAGAAGAGAAGAAGTTGTTCGCAAGGGAATGAAAATAGAGCGGAGAGGCGGATGAAGAGAGGTGGGTTAGGTTTCAGTGCAAAAAGGGATTTGGGGTATATTTTCTTAATGAAAAATATAAAAAAGCCTACTTAGTATCTTTATTTCTTAATAAAGCCTACTTATCAAATTAGCCCTATTAAATAATGGTTCATATATTTTAAAAATAATGGTTCATACATTTTTTTTAAAAAGAATTATAAGTTCAAAATAATGTATGAACTAATAATATTAAATATTTAAACTAATAGAACGCTCTTTTGAGCTAATAATATAAAAAAAAATTGAAGTAACAAATATTATAATAAAAGTATACTAATAACCGTAAGTATAAAAATTACAAATATTGGTTCAAAATTTTGGTATCATTAATTTAAATATTGTGTTTTGTTAGTTCAAACATGTAAAGTAAAAAAATACATAAAAAATCACTAATAGAACGAAGTATAGATAATGTTAAAACCGATAGTATATAAATTTCGAACGAATTAAACTAAAATTATGATGCGATAGTATTTGTTATAATTTTTCTTATGAAAATCACACAAAAATTTCAACGTCCACCGTTTTTAAAACAGATTTTCGAAAAAATAAAATTACACCTTTTAAAAATGATAAAATTCACATCAATCATCCATATTAGTCTATAAATATGCACTACAATATTCCTCCCTAACTGAGTCAATCCATTTATTAGATTAGGAACAAAACTTAGCCTTGGAAACAACCTCAACTACAATATTGCTCCCTACTGAGTCAATCCATTTAGATTATGATCAAAACTAAAACAACCTCAACGTAATCAACCGCAAAATTGTATTCTTAAGTTAACATTTCATTTTTTTAAAAGCTAATTAAGTACTTATCCTATGATAAAATTAAATATCCATCAACCTTATATTATTATATACTAGATTTTATCTTTTATTATCGATGTGGAAAGTTGGAACATTTAAAAATACGGACATTATAACAAAGTAAGCATGAAGATGAGAGCACTTCCGACTTCATCCACAAGAGCAAAGATGACAAACAATCAAATTGTTTGTGCTACTTACTTTTCTATTGTCTTGTACACATTTGAATATTTGATATGAAGAGAAAAATCAGACTATTTGTTCTTTCGAAATCGAATTGGATGAGTTTGTTGAGATATTCATCAATAAAATTTTTTTTAAAAGTTTTAGAATTTAAATAAGGCATAAATATTACTAATTTATCAAAATAGAGTAAAATAAATGGATCTAGACGTGTTAGTGTATGTAGATTAGATTTGTTGAAATCCTACCAAATAGTTTCTCTCTCTCTCTCTCATAGATATAGATATAAGTAAACTATAAAAAGCAACATTAATAAAAGTAAAATGTAAAAATAGAAACTTTAATTTGGAAATTGACGTATATATAACATTGATTTTGTTGCAGATATATATAGATTGATGCATGCCACTGTTTTGTGGAGCACCCGATACATATACACGTACGTTGTTGAAATCGAAGATATGCAAATAAGGTCTTACACTTGAAAACTTATTAAACGCCACCAATACGTACTTATCAATATAAGAGCTTCTTAAATGTCATATGGCTGGCTCAGATTAATTACCATAATGCATGCATGCCATGCATTCCCTCCTAAACTCTTCACTCTTTAAGGAGCGTAGCCTCCATGAGCACCGCCTTCACCACTCCCACCACCACTTCCATATCCCCCGGCATGTCCACCTCCGGCGTAAGCGCTTCCACCACCTTCACCGCCACCTCCTCCACCTGCGGAAGCATGGCCACCCGTTGCACCACCATATCCTCCGCCACTTCCTCCACCACTTCCATATGCCCCGGCTGCTCCACCGGCTCCTCCGGCGTATGCCCCTCCACCGCCACTTCCGCTTCCACCTCCACCAGCATAGGCACCACCAGCACCGCTTGCACCAGCTGAGCCTCCGCCTTCTCCACTTCCTGAACCTCCTGCATGAGCTCCTCCTGCCCCACTATATGCCCCACCTCCACCGCTTCCACCACCACCTCCACCAGCATGAGCGGCACCACCACTAGCTACACCACCTCCTTCACCACTTCCGCCACCATATCCTCCGGCATGAGCACCACCACCAGATGCGGCTGCACCACCACCACCGCTTCCACCACCTCCACCACCAGCATGTGCACCCCCAGCACCAGCGGCACCAGCTTCACCTCCTCCTTCTCCAACTCCGCTTCCATATCCGGCAGCATGAGCATCTCCACCAGATGCTGCTGCACCACCGCCTCCACTCCCACCACCTCCGCCACCAGCATGAGCTGCCCCAGATCCAGCACCAGCTTCCCCACTTCCTTCACCGCTCCCACCTCCATACCCACCAGCATGGGATCCACCGGCACCACCATAAGATCCCGCTCCACCTCCACCACTTCCACCACCTCCACCACCAGCATGGGCAGCCCCGCCACCAGCTTCACCACCTCCTCCACCACTCCCACTTCCATATCCCCCAGCTTGAGAGCCACCAGAACCGGCATATGCACCACCACCACCACTACCTCCACCTCCACCACCAGCATGAGCACCACCGCCACTAGCTTCACCACCTCCTTCACCACTCCCGCTTCCATATCCACCGGCATGAGAACCACCGGCACCGCCATATGCTCCAGCACCTCCACCACCGCTTCCTCCACCTCCTCCACCTGCATGAGCCGCACCCCCACTAGCTTCACCACCTCCTTGTCCGCCACCACTTCCATACCCACCGGCATGACCCCCAGATCCGCCATATGCAGTGGCACCACCACCACCGGTTCCGCCACCACCTCCACCAACGTGGACACCTACTTCTCCACCAAGGCCGATCCCATCAAGAGTGAGGAGAGCTCTAGTGGCTGAGCCGAGGCCTATGCCTAGAAGAAGAAAGAAAAAAGCGCAATAGATTTTGTGAGTTCCCATGTGTAAGCTTTTGTTTTTGTTGGTTGTGAATGGAAATGCAAGAGCAAGGATTGGGTATTTATAGGGATCCATGGCCTCCCAAAAGCGCGTCACTACCACCACTACTCACTACTGCCAACTGTTCTTTTACTTCGTTTTCACTGGTACGTACTACTGTATACGATTATGCACATTGCACTTTCATTCACTTCTTAATTCTCATTATTGCTGCTCAAGGAGCTTTAAAATATGTTATTCCACTGGAAAGTTAAGGAGCTCGAACCAAACTCAAGTAACTCGTACAATTCAAATAACTTGTCTCGTATTATAATCCTAATAGTTGATCCCAATCCTAACAACAGTGGCTAGTTTGTAGGGCAGATACATGAGACAAGCTACTCGGGCTCGGCTCGTCAAAAGTTTAACTCGACTCGTTTATAAACGAGTTGAGCTTGAACATGTCAATGTTCGGCTCAAACAACACTATATAAACATTATTTTAGACGAGATACTGGGACTCAACTCATCAAAAGCTAGACTCGGGCTCCGCTTGTTCGGCTGGTATAACACCCTGCTGGTTTGAAGTATGTACGGCAAACTAGGAGATTAAGATCGATAATGCACTCTTACTTTAATTAATGTAATGTTAATGGGGTAAATGTGTAATTTTAGATACATTATGATGTCGGAGCCAACAATTATACAGTGATACACGAATCAATATGAAGATACAATTTGATGAAGTCGGTATTACGTATATGCACACTTTTTTTAATTTTTCATGGATTCGATTGGCTTATTGATAATGAAGAACATGCTAATGGACGATGAGTGTGTAAACCAATTGGGTACTTTCCACATCAATAAACCAGTATTACTCAAATATATACCCTAATCTAATTGCTATTAATTACTACGTTGTAGATCTCCATTGTGGATACATAAAATGATTAGTGGAAATTGTGATAAGATTAACATATCATATTTTTTTATTAATTACCCACGAGGATCTTAAAGGCATTAAGGCATTTGATTAGTCTTTTCATCCTACCTAATTAACAAGAACGATATCGTACGTACGTAAAAGTATGAGTTTTATCTTCTCTCTTTATGAGTAATATTCTTGGGTTTCTTATGAAAATAATTAGTTTTTGCGTATAAAATAATTGGTTGAGCCGTCTTAATTTAGAAATAATTGCTACTTTATACATAAATAAAACAAATTACATTTTAAAAGGGTATTTATAGAAGTATGTAGTGCCATGATTGTGAGTATTTAGCTTGTTAATATATGAATTATTAATATTGTCTATGTATAATATATAGCATGTTAAATACATAATTTTAAAATAAAATCCGGTACCTAAATGTATCCATCGTGTGGAATAAAAAAGTTAGCTTAAACTGATTAGAAACCAATTTATCTACTTTTAATTTATTGTTTATTCACATAATTGACTTTTAGGGCGAATTTTTTTCATTCTTAATATCGAAATTTATTATTTTATTCAATTCAATTGTACCTTATCGAAATAATATGAAATGATTTTAAAATATTAATATATATGTACTAAATTCGTTCTTTTTTCTTTAGATGGAACCAAACGCACTTGAATCATTATTATGAGGTCCTTTTGTTTGAAGATGATTTCCAATACCCTTCACAACGGAGGTTCGGGAGGCTCTTAAGCTCCCTTGATGTCTTCAAATTAATGATATGCGGGAAAAGATGTTAGGAGCCTCAAGGGTCGATATTTATACAAGAGTTGACTCCTATTTAATTTTTATTTTACATTAACCGACGTCGATTTGGTTAATATTCAGCAATGGAACACAACATGTGGCAAGGATTTTAATTACAATTAGGGCCCGTTTGTTTCCAACTCCGGAAACGGAAACGGAATGGAAACGAATTTAGTCCATATGTATATCCTTATTCATAAAATTCTATGGAATCATTCCTTGTATTTACATGCAAAATGCACTTGTCTCCCCATATTTTGTTACCCTATAGGGTATCAAAAGTAATCAAATTCAACTTCAATTACTTCAAAACACAAGGAATGATTACAAAAACTTTCATGAACAAGAGTATACATATGGACTAGATTCGTTTTCATTCCGTTTTCGATTCCGGTGTTCAAACCAAACGGGCCCTTAGTGTAAACGGGATTAGTGGATATATTTTTTTAAGAACTTATAAACTTTAACGTATGTAATAAAAATATTTTTATTTTAATTTCTGTATTTTTTTTTTATGAATTTTTAATAAACATTGCGGTTGATTATATATTAATATCATTACCGGTTTTTTAGTTAGAAATTGGATCATACAATGCATACATACGTCATTCCAACCAAATAAGTGTATGTGACGTGTCTCCGGTAACATTATATACATATATAAAGATTAGTGTTTTTTAACAAATTCGAATTATAAAATATAATAGATTAATTAAAATCAAATACTTATTTTAATTTAATATTGAATTGTAGATTGTATAAATAAATTAATAAATTTTGTTAAATAAGAGTTTGATGAATATTGTTTATTTTTATTATTAAAAAAAATCATGTAACATATTTACAAATCAATTTTTTAGATATTTATTAAATAATTTTGGGTGATAAGGAGTTGGAGAATCAGATTTTTTTTAATGATTTTTTATGTAATTTTGACAATATTTTTAAATTTAAAATAAGGTAAATGACACATGGTTGCTACTTGCAAATATTCAGTTATCATTTCACAAAAACTTTTTAGTTTTCAGTGATTTTTTGTAAAAAAAAAATTAGTGGCTTAAAAAAAAGAAGAAAGGCTAGGGTGGAAAGTTTTTTTTGGATAAATTAGCTTTCATTGATTTTTTTGATCATAAATAATAAAAAAAAATTAGGATTAAAAAACAAAAGTAAATAATATTTACTTATTGTTAATTGTAGTTATAAAGTATTGTATTTTTTTTGGTATAGTTTATTATAGTTTTAATGGTTTTATCCTAGTTCATGCCTTGTCAATTTAAAAAATTAGAATAAATAATTGAGATTTGATAGAGATAATTAATAACATAAAACTTAAAAATATAAGCAAAATATAAGTACACAACATATAGCATCATATATTTTAAATTGGTTAAAGTAGATATGATTTACATGGTTGAATCGAAAGTTTTGTACATTTGTTGAGCATTTTTAAGTTTTCATTAATTTTTAGTAAATAAAAATAAATATTAGTGTCCTAAAAAAGAAAAAAAAAGTTGAAATTTTTTCTCTCTTTTAGATCTCTAATTGATAGAGATAAGAACCGATCAAAGATAAGATCAAATTATTAACTATAAAAATTATTTAAACGGCTGATTACGCCTATTTTAAATTATATTTTTTTTCCTTTTAAATCTTAGCAAAAAATTATTTAAACTGTTGATTTTTTAAAAAATTGAATTAATGAACTATCGAAAGATTATAATGAATTTCTTTTTTATTTTGCATAAAATATAAAGTTCAAAAATATTAGACTAAAATTGTGTAAATCTCAATCAAATCATGCAATTGACCAAAAATGTGGATAGGTTCAAATTTGAAGAAATAGGTACAAAATTAAAATTTTGACTTTTAGTTTTTTTTATACATATTTTGACAAATCACGTAGAAACTTTATTTATAAAAATTTTGATATGTTCTATTGTTTATTTAAATTAATTAAATCAAAAGTGATGAGATAACACTCCTACTAATCCGTTAATAAATTTATTTTTTTTACCAAATTTTATGAATTTTTTGTTTTTAAATCTCTAAAGTTAAAATAATTAATATTTTAAATTGAATAAATTAAAATTCTAAATTTAAAAATCATTTGGCTGAATATGAGGATTGATAACTGAATATTAAATATTTTAGGCTTAACAATTAAAACCCAAAATAATAAAAATGTTATGTTAAATAATCGAATTTAATTATTTAAAAAAAATCAGGATTTACTTAGAAGGTACGGATTATGTTTTTTTAAATAATTGTAATTGCAAATTTCTTTTATAAATTATGTAATTAAAAAAATTGGAGGTTGAGGTTAAAACAATTAATATTTTATATTGAATAAATTAAAATTCCAAATTTAAAAATCGTTTGACTGAATATGAGGATTGATAACTGAATCTTAAATATTTTAGCATTAACAATTAAATCCAAAATAATAAAAATGTTATGTTAAATAATCGAATTTAATTATTTAAAAAAAATCAGAATTTACTTAGATGATACGGATTATGTTTTTTTAAATAATTGTTATTGCAAATTCCTTTTATAAATTATGTAATTAAAAAAATTGGAGGTTGAGGTTAAATATTGGTGTGACGCGTGGCTAAAAAAAATTTCGCATTAATATATATAAACATATAAGATTTTTTTTTAATTATCAAATAATTTTTTAACAAAATCTTAATGATAATTCTAATTATCTATTTAAAAAGCAATTAATTATTCACTTTTTAAAAATAATTTTTGGGCTTAGAGAAGTGTGGTTGCGACATGTGGCAAAAGAGGGCTCTCCTTTAATACATATAAGATTATAACCTCCATTTTCCGTATGAATATTGATTATAAAAATTATTTTGAGTAGGATTTACTTTTATACATCCAATGACACTCACTTTGCATATATTTTGAGTGAGAAATTAAATAGTAACAACGGTTGTATATATATCAATCCTTACCACATGAATTTGATGGGTTTTTGAGAGAACAAAGCTTATTAAAGATAATATAATAAAATTACGTCAAATGAAATACTTTTTATTGAAATATAATTACTTACAGAGTTATATATTTATAATATATAATTATCTTAATTTTGTAAACTTATTAATTAAGAAGTTATAAACTATAACCAGCTATCATAATCCGGTTGAGGTATAAAGAGAGAAAAAGAAAACAAAAAAAAAAGGCGGTGGTGTTGTTGGTGAACCATGCAGTTGGACAGGCTAACCACACATACTATATCTTGTCTGAACTCCAAAAGTGTAAAAGGAATCCACATAAGGAAAAAGATAGCTTCTCAAGCAAAGAGGTGGAGTGATCGAGATAACCCACTTCATCACTACTTAATGCCACCAATTTCAACACAAATCATTGACCAAATTCACCCAAACTTATCATTGATAAGACCTGTTATACGAGTCGAGTTTTGATATATTTGTGTACGAATCGTTTAAAATCGATCCAGCCTAAATTTTGAATCGAGATTAGTATTAAGCACATACTCGGCTTTTGTGAGTCTTCCGTTTGTACGGGCACGTTTTAATCAATTTTTTCAAGGCGAGTTTGAGCTCGTCTTCATTTTTGCTCATCTTTCAAAATCTTCTATGATTAGGAGCATGTTTATAAAAACGGTGCTAGTTACTAGCCGGGTCTAACAATTATCATAATGGATTACACCACCTCTTTATCCCCTAACGTAAAAGAGCTCACCAACCGATCCTTATGACCTTCTTATCTACTATGATCATAAACAAGGAACCTCGATACTATGGAAGATTTCAAGGGGAAGGTCTCCTTTAGTTAGACCTAGGCAAGGGGTTCAGATCGGGCTTTCGCCAAACATATTTTTGTTCATTTTCTCGAGCCGTGGGGTTGTTCGACACCATTTTTTATTCGGATATAGGTGGCATGACCCTTTGTTTCTTATTCTCTGAAAAATAAAATAAAAGTATGCAAAAATTTAAGCATATATATTACACACAATCAAACTTGTTTAATAATCGTTGAGACTTAATTAGAGAACAACAAAATATTTTATGTATTTTAAAAAAGGAAATATAGATTAAAGAGGATTGTAGTTGTTTGATTAGGAACAGAACAAGAGCAGCGTACCATCATGAGTGTGATACTTTATTTATTTAAATAGTCAGTTTAAAAATCAAACATTATATATTTATATAGGCCTTTGAGCCAGGGATGAGGCCGATCAGGTTTCTTGCCAGAACCTCCGGACTTGAGCCGGATCAACGGTTACCCATACCCGCCCTTTACCAAGACCAGGCAGACGGGCTGGCCTGAAGTTGCTCGGGTTTACTTAAGGCCAAATGTGAACATCCAGAAGAAACTTATACTTGAAAGTGGTTGTGGTGAAATTGTACAGTTGCATATAATTCTGTGTGAAAACGACTCCAACATCCTTAGACTATAGAGCATGCAAGTGCTTAGGCTATAGAGTGTTTGAAAGTCGAGGCCGATCATATCAATCCACCAGAAATCTCTCACTTCCATGATGCAGTTGATTCACCACCACCAGTGTTGGGGACCCATCATGCTTGTTGATCATTTTACTCACCTCTAACGTTTTTGACAATTTATCTCTCAAGATTGATCATGGCAACATGAAATAGAAAGCTCCAGTTTCTTTTCTCTTTTCCTTTCATGTTTCTCTGCAACATAACAGTAGTATCATCAATCCTCTGTAATGTAATAACTTTCAGTTTCACTGCAAACCTCAAACCTGCAAAGTGTGGTTATAGTTGTATACTCAATCACTCACTCAACAAACACGAATATGATCATAACATTTACTAATTAAAATACAGCAAGAATTCAGGAAGTTGTGTTTCCTGTTTCATTAGGTTCAGATCCATAAGTAAGATTTAATTGCAATAAAACAAGCTTTTTGTGATTTCCTGTTCCATTAGGAGTTCAAGATAACACACAAAAAACTTTTTTTTATTAGCAGGCATCATTAAGCTCTTACATTGTATCTCCCCACAGATACCTATCCACATTCATATGCAAATAGCATGTTCAAGTAGGTCAATACACACTTGAGTAGATTATGTTTCTTTTGCCATAGAGGGGCCCATCCATCACATTTTGCTTTGCTAGTGGATACTTTTAATACTCATTTTCACGCTCAATGGCTAACTTCAAATATACAATATAAATATATAATAAACATCTGCACATGGCAAAAATAATACGATCCAATCACATAGCAACTTCAGTGACCCAGTGTGAATACTTTAGGTGTAATAAGAAATTAGAGCACTTGGGTGTACTTGAACCTACTCCAATACTCATTTACATGGTTTTCTTTTATTCTCATTTTAGACGACATACAGAAGGCCTCAAAATTGAAGGTTAGAAGAAATATAGTTTGTTCAATTCTTCTTTTGTTTAAGATGCTCAATATCTTACCTTATGTTTCTTGTATGCAAATTTTTCTTCAATAAATACTATTTGTCTCTCATCAACTTCTTCTATAAATAGATCTATCCTGGAACATCTGTTTTTGTTTTAGTAAAACATCCTATCAACAAATTTTGGACCCGGAAATCACATATACGGATGTTCTCAGTTCTCACAATCAGACTAATCAACAAACATACCCATGCTAATCAGCATATAATCTGTGGAGATAATGGCACTATTCGAACTCAACAAAAGTTCCAGAAATCAGGGCACTCAATCCTCCATGAATGGTCTACTATTACAAGCTTTTGTACTTAGCCATCAGTTGAAGATACCTCCCTTTTACAGAACAGCACATTAATACAAAATAACAGAACTAGAGATTTTTTCAAAGTTCGTATTTCACTTTGAGCAGTTTATACAGTTACACACCAAATATAGATTAAATGAAGGTCACTGACAAGTTTAATAGGAGAAATATTTGCAGGACTAAAACATTTGTTCAATTTATTGTATGAAGTTCTTTTGCAAAGTACAAATCAACAATATGACCATATTTATCATCGTATGAAATCATAATATGAAGAGATCAGTTACAATCGTTAGAAATAGATCTTTTAAAAAAACTAGTCTGTAAGAAACAAGTGATTTTGGTTGACAAAAAATAATTGGCATGCCTTACCAAGAAGAACGCAGCTCAGTTCTTAATCAAACGCTTGGCGCCGTCCAAAGTATTCTGAAGTAACATTGCTACGGTCATTGGCCCCACACCTCCTGGAACAGGAGTAATCCAGCCAGCAACTTTGCAAGCTTCCTGGAAATTTACATCTCCCACAAGTCTGTAACCTGACTTCATTGTGGGATCATCAACTGCATTTGTCCCAACATCTATCACAGCAGCACCAGGTTTTATCCAATCACCCTTGATCTGGAATTTAATAGAGTAAATATATAGAGATCGAATAAACAAATCAAATTCTGAAAGGATAAACATAAAGTTGCCAAAATAAAGAGGTATCAAATAGCATATTTCAATCCAGAGGCAGCGCACATAGTGAGTTGAACCATAAACACAACGTTGCATTTTCATTTCACATGTATGTCCAGCTGGAGTTCTAAAACTGCCACATTGGCACTCAGAGGCAAACTTTTGACGAATAAGTATGAGATTATTTCTGATGTACAAAACATAAGAATGTTTCAGTAAGAAAGAAAGCTCTCCAGCATCACTTTCAAGGAGGAAGTAGAACATAGTCATATAAAATTCAAGCTAAAAAGTTTGGCAAATCTTTAAGCACTATCAAAGACTTGACGCCTCTACCTTACAAGCACAACAGTTCACCTCTCATACGATCCCAATTAACATTCTTGTTTACCTATATTTACTCTTAATTCTATTTTAGACCATTCTAAGAGCATTTCGGCAGCTGAAAGTTATGAATGACACAATAACATGGCACTATGACAGTGAGGGTTGTTAGGGAGTGAAATCAGGAATCGAATGCAAAGGACACAACCAAGGAAATCCAAACGAACCCAGACCAAAGTTCAATAAGACCCTACAAAGGCTTCCAAATAACATATCCTGGATGATTAAGCTGTAAAACATGTATTCCTCTTATTTACAGTAGAGCTATTCTTCCTTCCATCCCACGGGTAGATAAGCAAACCGTATCGCAAAGCCTAACGGCTTCCTTCCTAAAGATTCAAGGTGCGTGCAACCAAAAAAACAAAATGATTCATCTCCCTAAAGATTGGTCCACAACTCGAAAAATTCAACAGGGATCACGAGATACGTGGAAAAATACCATCATAGCTTGTCCTGCTGCAGCAATGATAATATCAGCTTCACGAATAATTTTCTCCGGTTCACTAGTGCGGGAATGGACAACAGTGACAGTAGCATCTGCTTTTAAGAGAAGTAGCGACACTGGCAATCCAACAATGTTGCTTCGTCCAACAACAACAGCCTTCTTCCCTTTGACAGTGATGCCACTTCGTCTCAACAACTCAAGACAACCCTGTCATGTAAATATTTTATACAATAAGATCACAGAAAGGGACCATAATCAAAGAGCTGGATCGATAGAGAGGAAACCAGGGAAGGGCACTTTCTTTTTATTTTTAAAAGCTTAAACAAGTACCTTTGGTGTGCAAGGTTGGAATAGAGGGTCTCTGCCTTTCATTGCAAGTTTGCCAATGTTCAAAGGATGGAATCCATCTACATCCTTCCCGATGCTGATCTCACTCAAAACTCTCTCTTCGTTGATATGCTTGGGCAATGGAAGCTGAACCAGTATGCCTGCCAAAGTAGGAAATCAAACTAAAAGGCAGCACAGAGATTGCAATATGAATATCAAGGGTGCAGAAGCAGATATTCCATGAGGAATTTCATGTACAAACTAAAAGAATGCAAATACTCAACTATTCCACATGATAAGCTAAAATAAACTTTATTGGAGCTGATGAAAGTGCCAAAAATACCCTTTTTATCTTACTCTGTGTAACTGGCAATTCTGTAAGAAATATATGAAAAAGTCATGGACGAGATAATTGAGAAGTGCACCACGTCAATGAGTAAGAACCCTTGGTTTAAAATATATCATATTACCAAAATTTTAATGCAGCAAACTAACAACCCATTGTAGCCAGTAGCCACCCAACTTATCCATCAACATCAATATGAATGGCGTAACATAACATGGTGAAAAGGAACAAAGGGATACATGACATGAAATGGATAACAACTCTTAAACAAATGTATTGAGATTATAAGAACTACGACTAATACATAAATGACCAACCATGTACTTCAGAGTTTGCATTTAACTCATGAACTTTATCAACAACTTCAGCTTCGGAGACTTGCTCTGGTAGATCTATGTTGAAAGATTTGATCCCAACCTCAGCACATGCTTTTCTCTTCATATTTACATAGGTTTGGGAATCTTTTCTGCTTCCAACAATTACCACGGCTAATCCAGGGACCTATTGACAGATTTCATGACTCATTTCATAAATATAACTTTTTTTAAGTTACAACAGGAACCTATTCAATGTGAATGTAAAATAATCAATTTTCAATACAGTAGAAGTCTACATGAAAAATTAGAGATGAAAGACTATAACTCATTATACATGAGCACAGACATGAATTGAGAATTAGATAAGTCAAAGAAGTTTTATTTTGTTGCTAACTTGTGCCCTTTCTTTACACAATACTTCTGTTGCAGAAGAAAATGATGATCAACGTCAGCTAGCCCTTACAAAGATGCAGTTACATGAAGTTCGCAGAAAAAAGAGTTTTTTTTACGATAGTTTTCTTTATCTATTATCTGCTACTCCTCAATTGTATTACTGTTCACCATAACCCAAAAGGGAGTAGTCACTTAGCCATTAGCTGTCTTCACTTGAATTACATCAGCGAAAATGAAAAATCCACAAGTATCTGCCTAACTGGATAAATTTTGAGATCTTTAGCAAAATAGAGATGATTAAATATGGAATTCAAACCCTATTTTCATGCCTCCGTAAACTTGATTCACAAGAACGCAACTTACTCTACCAAATTTTTCGGACATGACGCGGACTTCATCGGCGATTTCAGATCGGATCGTCTGTGCGATATCCTTGCCGTCGATAATCGTGGCCGAATGCTCCGACGATGTCGCCATTTCCGACAGTTGATTCAGTGTGGATATCGCTCCAAAATCAAGTGAGGATATTGGATAGCGTTATTGTCTTATTCAACTTATTTTTTAATATAAATTTAAATCTCTAAAAAAGGTTTGGGCTGTTCGTAAAACCTGGGCCGGGTTTTTTACTATTGGGCCAAGTATTGGGCTGTCTATCTTGGCCTGCATCCTTGTTTATGAAGAGAAAAATACTTTGCAATTACAAACTTTTGATACACGCAAAGACGCAAGGCACACTTATTTGTAGATTAGATAGATCACATGTAAACTTAGCAAGTAGCCGTTATGTATATGTATCTAATTTCCTTAACTAATAAAACTTACAGGCATCCAAGACAAATACTTAAGAAGTCTAGTGTCATTTTACCACTAGACTTACTAAGTACGAGTATTGGTAGTTTGACGCTTTGTTAAGGTCGTAATATTATCTATGTGTGGTTCCATGAGCCGAGAAACAAGATGGTTCGGATAGGATCTTCTTTACAGTTATCCACTATCCGAATAGGGCCGGAGGAGTTGGCGACTTGAGGGACACAACTTCCCTTGTTGTTTTTCGAAGCCATGGAAAGTACCGATGTGTTGTAGACGCGTTTGAGCTTATCGCCAAGGCCTCTCTTCAACTCGTCGTGAATAAACGGGGCATCACCGGCGATATGCGGTGGCTTCATCTATTTTTAGCTTCTTAGGTGAAGGATATAACACTTGTTCAAGATATGGAGTACTAACACTGCTATTTATACAAGGAAATTGATGACCTTTTTTAGTGGAGAATATAATATATAGAAAATGACGTGTATATTAAAGAAGAGCAGCTGGCTCCTACTGAAAAAACGGGACTGGGCCAAGATTCGAGTTGTGATTTGTGTGGATTATACAAATCAGCATATCGTTATTGTGGCCCAACAATGTAGCTTTCTTTATTCGCCTTTTCAAAAAGGTTAAGAAGAATAAACTAAGGCCCGTTTGATTTTAACTCCGAAATCGAAAACGAAATGGAAACGAATCTAGTCCATACGTATACCCTTATTCATGAAGGTTTTGAAATAATTCCTTATGGTTTGAAGTAATTGGAGTATAATTTGATTGCTTTTGATACCCTATAGGGTAATAAAATGTGAGAAACAAGTGTATTTTGCATTAAACCCCAAGGAATGATTCCATACAATTTCATGAATAAGAATATACATATGGACTAAATTCGTTTCCGTTCTCGGAGTTGGAACCAAACGGGCCCTAATAGTTAATATTCTTATTCTATTTTTTTTTTCTTAAAAATGAAGGATTTTTTTGGTCGAACAAAATTAATATACTCTGTGTTCGTATAATTATTAAAGATAACTTATCAAAAAAAAACTTGCATATGCATAAAGGGAGGAGAGCATAAAGTGGATGCACTTGTCGATCGATCATGTGTTCAGATTCTAAGAGAATCAATTCGTATCGATTAGGTTTATATGCTCTTATTTTTTATAAGTAGAATATATTATTATATCTCTTCACGTTGTGTTTGATAAGCAAAATTAACATAAGCTATTCGAGTGTTTTTTAATCACATTATTAATTAGGGTCCTTTTAGTTTCAACCTTCAAAGTGAAATGAAAACAATCTTATATCGTCAGATGATGAGTAATAAAGGTCGAATTTAGGGTAGATATTACAATTATTAGATAAATAATATTCTGAAACTAATAATAACTATGAATAATTCATTCAACCAACATTAACTACGAATAATGCATTAAACGATATGACACCTTTGTAAAAAAATAATAATAACTACGAATTGTTCTCATGATTGCACGATAAGGTTTGTTCTCATATGATCTACTCTCTCTCTCTCTCTCTATATATATATATATATATATATATATATATATATATATATATATATATATCGCGCCGTGACTTGCAATCGTTAGATATATCGATAAAAAAAATTTGGAGAAAAAAATTGGAGTATCGAGTTTTTTTATTACATGATCGAGATAAGTAAATATTACATATAAAAGAGATTGGTATTACACATAAATGAAGCGTTAACTCTACGGCTAATTATTAACATGAGCAAAAAAAAAGTTAAGTACAATAGTAGTCGATTCATAAAGTTGTTCCAATGTAATAGTGCATAGGATGTTCTTGTTCCAATGTAATTCATAAAGTTGTTTCAATGTAATAGTGCATAGGATGTTCTTCAAACACACTACTGTCAAATTGAGAAGGTCAAATAGAGAAAGTATATGAGAAGGCGTTCTTCAAACACACTGCTGTCAAATAGAGAAGGTCAAATAGAGAAAGTATATGAGAAGGCGTTCTTCAAACACACTGCTGTCAAATAGAGAAAGTATATGAGAAGGCGTTGTCGTACATGTAGTTTCAATGAAATATAAATGGAAATCATATGAAGTCTAAAATTATACCGACCTGTACTGGTAGCATATGTTTTATGCCATATTATTTTTTCAAATATCAGTTTTTTCTAGTATTTCATATGAGACTATATTTTTTATTGAGTTATTAAATACTCGGTCTTGAAATTCATTTTTGCGTCTTAAATTATTAAGATTTTTCTCTTCATTAGCTATTAGTAGGATAAAAAAGGTATAGTAAATATAGAAAAATGTAAGTCAGCAAATAAAACACTATGTGTGCCCAAAACCTCTCTATATCATAACACAACAACTTCCTGCTATTCTTATAAAGCCAGTCTCCCATCTCACCTAAGTCATCACAACTACTCACTGTACAAGTTTACAAAGGAAAAAGAGGCTCACCGACTACACTGAATGACAACCAAGATTGGAATAGGAAGGAAGGCTCAGCTCGATGTCGGAACAACAACCACAAGAAGTCCCGCCTAGCTTGTTGGGCAGGCGACGGGACTCGGCGATTACAGTCGGTGACGGCGCGGGCTCCTTAGTTTCCGCCAACTATGTGTAGAGGGGCAGGGAGAGTCAATGTCAGCGCTGCGGAAAAGGGTTGAGAGTGCTCGATGTTATCGCTTCTGCAGGTCTCGATGATGCTGCTGCAGAGGGATGGAAGGCTCGACGTTGTTGTTGTAGAGGACTGGAAGGCTCAACACTGTTGCGGAGAAAGGACTAGCGACCTAGCAAGAAAAATGCAATATTGAAGAATTCGAAATTAATATGCTAGATATAACGGACAAATGACATAATGAAACTCATGTATTTTTCAATGATAAACAACCTAAGTGCCCGAATCAAGGTATTTCAAATTCAAAGTTGATCATTCAACATAATACAGAGTGAATCTAAAATACTCAATATTGAAGAATTCCCTCCCTTGCAACATCACAAACAATTACAGCACAAAGTGAATCTAAAATACTCAATATTGAAGAATTCCCTCACTTGCAACATCATAAATAATTACAACAGCAATGAATCCCTTATATAGTTGGGTATAAGACTCCTAAATCTTTCTTGACCTGTTGTATCCCTACGAACAAAGTAAATCACTCAAAGATGTCACAACAAAGTATAATATACTGTGAAGAAAGTAACACATTCATTCTTCTCAATGCATCATCCTTCTCAATGCATAGACCATGGTCATAATCATTTAGGGGAAAAAAGCATATCATTTAACAAAAGTAATAAACTCAAAACCCATAATTTTCATCAAGCATGTTCCCATATATGCCTCTTCTGCCGAAATAATTTTCATTAGAGTCTACACTACACGTCTTGATAAAAGACAAATAATAAGAAATAGCTATATATGAAAGTGTATTATGAAGGTTGTAAAGATAACTCAGTAGTTTTTGGGCATTGCTAGTTTAGTTGTTATATCCTCTCTTTTCCTATTATACGGATACTATTGAGACATTTTTACACTTTTTTATATGTTTCATTATAAAGTGTATTTCGTAGGGTAATTGACTTAAAAAAAAACTACACAAAACACTTACAAAGGCTATTAATAGTTGAGGTCTGATACAAGCAACTCCATTTGTGCACATAAGAGCCAACTTTAGCATCCTCTAGGCCTCTTCCATGTTGATGTAAGGGTTCAACTTCTCATTAATAAGGCATGTATAGTTTGAGTTTCATTTTTGTTGCAAATCACAACCACCCTGTGTCCAATTTGAGGACAAGGTGGATTCTCATCTAAAATCAATTGATAGGTACATATTTCTTTTTTATTTGTGAATGTGATGTGAGAAAGATTTCAGAAAAGGAAAATACACCCAATCTAGAAGACAAAATTAAGGACATCTAATCTATACCAAAGTGTATTTTTGTGTGATCATGTGATACCAAAGCTTGTTAGTAAAAAAAATATTCAAAATATTTGGGACTTTTGCCAACTTTGAATGTCAAATGAAGCGTGAACCAAACACTATAAAAAGGAAACCCTCAAGTTATAGCAATCTACCTAAAAAGATGATTAATGCTACCTGAAATAAGTATTACATAAATCAACATTCGGGTGGTAGAGCCTTTCAATACTTGACTTGATAAATCTGTGAGACCATGAATCATTAGATAAGCATTAGGCAGAAACCACAAACATATAATGAATTACATGACAAGTCATGATGCTAGATAACCCAGAAAAAGAAGAGGTAGTACATTTGAATTTAGTTTTGAAGCAGCAAAAAACACTTAACAAATGCTTTAGTATTATACAACATATTTTTGGTTTCCAAGAGATATTTGGGGAATTACCTATCCATAAATTGAAAATATTGATCAGAAGATCAAAAGCATGTGTAACATAATAGGTCCGCATAATTAGAAGTAAACTACATATTCTTTTAGTACTGAGAGAACTTAGATAATTGATAAGAAGTATGTTCAGAAACAAAATGACACAACACAAACATATATAAGAGAAAGAAAACATACATTCAAGAGACCATAAGAACACTCACATTCCCATTTATTCAACATGTAACCCCTTCCCAAGGATCCCAAGTAGTCAGAGCACATGGATCTCCATTCCAACCCATTTAGTTTCTGAAGAGAAGAAAGCTAAATATGAAATCGATGATTTGCGAGAATGAATTGACGATGAAATAGAGAGTAGAAAACTTACCAAATCCGACCTAAAACCCCAAATCTTCTCTAACCTAAAACCTAAATTGATTCGAATCACCTCAAAGGGGAAGAACGCACAATGAAGTTGTGACCGACGGAATTGAGCTTACCAAAAGTTGAGAGTGGAATCGAGGTCGCGTAGCCAAGGCGGCGTTATTGAGGCGAGCAACGACTTCCGTAGCTTTCTGCCTAGCCAGTTTCACATATCTGCAATCTTCCTCATGCAGTCTTTGAATTTAGGGTTTGCTCACGTTCAACACCTTCCATTGCCGCGCAGCTGGAGGAGAAAACAGATCATAAAGTAGGAGCAACCCCAAATCTGATATAATCGATAGATTGAGAGATAAAAGAGAAGAAACTAAACGACGAGAATAACCTAAAATTGAGGTGAAAGATCTGCATGCATGATGATACCACCGAGTGAGCTGAAGCTGATACCCATGGGACACGGTAACCCACTCCATTGGGAGAAGGAGAAGCCGAGATTACAATTGTGAGATTTGAGGGGAAAATGAGAGATGTGTTTTTTGTTTGCACAGGGTTTGTCCAAGCAAAGAAGATGAGGTGTGTTGGAAGAGCAAGGAGTGTACATAGTAAGCCATATGAGGTGTGTTTTGGAAGAACAAGAAGAGCAAGAAGTGTACAGAGTAAGCCATATGAGGTGTGTTTTGGAAGAGCAAGAAGTGTACAAAGTAAGCCATAAACAACAACACGTATGCTCAAAATAGAGACATCTGTATAAGCAACCTGTCAAACAATGGAGGATGGTAAAAACGTAATATACCATATTAGTGGAGGGTAAAATAGGAAAGAAAGGGATAAAAGGATAAAACAGGAAATCCCCTATTCATTGGGGGAAGTCGCTCTTTTATTATAGTAAGTAAGGATATATATATATATATATATATATATATATATATATATATATATATATAATGGAAATCAATGAGGATAATTAGCACCTAGAGGTAGTCCATTCTAAAGCATCATTTCGGATGAGAACGCAAAGTTTGGGATCATTAGGGAAACGGGCGTTGGGGGTCGAAAATTTCATATGGGTTAAACGGTCAGCAACACAATTTATCTTTTTGAAAATATGTTTGATATGGACTTCGTCGAAAGAGCGAAAATCCAATCTGGTGTCGGAAATAATCGTCTCGATCTTCCAAGGACAACTCCACAAGTCTTGGAGTGTCTTAATAACACAAAGTTTATCACCTTCAATTTTAATCTTTTTAATTTGTAGTCTTTTAGCCTCTTGTAGGCCTGATTTTAGGGCAAATGCTTCCGTTTTAATAACCGAGTTAAAGTGATTCTTTTTTGCATCGAGGCTCATAACCTTTCCATTGTGGTCCCGGATCACGTAACCAATAGTAGTTGCTCCCGAATCTAGTTTTGAACCATCAAAATTAAGTTTATAGAAGCCTAGTTTTGATTTATCCCATTTGATGTCATGTTTTTTTCCCTTTTTTAAATGATTTCTTTATTTGTGTTGTTGTTTAAAGTCATAGTCGTCCTCATCAATGGTGTTGATTTTCCACTTATGAATTTGTTATTTGATAAAGCTTGTAACCTTGTTACAGGAACCAATAGGTTCATTTTCAAAGATGATTTTATTTATGAAGAACCAGATGCTCCACCAAATAGTTGCGAGGCATGTCATCTTGTTAGGTCCTAATTTCATCTTTAAATCATTTAGGATTTCGTGAATTTTTTGATAAAGTTAATTTTATACATTTCGGATAACATTGTTTTGTCAATTTTGTTGATAATTTGTTTACTAAAAGGGCACTCAAAGAACAAGTGAGATAAGTCCTCAAGATGATGGTTGCAAAGTTCGCAATTTCTTGTCACTACAATTCTTCTTTCGTTAAATTTGGCTTTTGTTAGAATTCCGTTTTGTGAAAGTTTCCAAAGAATTTTTTTAATTTTTGGTTGTGTATCAAGTTTTCAAATCCACTCACAAGTGTAATGTTGGGAAACGCACGACTGTACTTCAATAATCTCATAAGCAGATTTAGTAGTAAACCAACCGTTTTTGTTGTATTTCCAATATAGTCTATCATGAATTTCGTTATTTGGTTTCCTTGATTTTTTTCCTAATATATTGATTAATTATGTTTTGTAGTTCTTTTTCAATTTTGGAGATATCCCATTGTCCAAAGTTGTTAATGAAATGGCTAACTTTGGTATTTGTGTCAATAGAGTTGGTATTTTGTGCCATTTTTATAAGTGGTGATGTCGTTAACCAATTGTCGTGCCAAAAATTTATAGTTTTACCATTACCAACCTGCCAAATAAGACCGTTTTTGAATTCGGTTTTGATTTTCATGAGGTTATTCCATTGCCAAAAATTTAAGGTACTTTTCGTTGATGATCTTTACCCAAATGTTATTCGGTTCCGCAAGAATTTTCCTTAAGAGTTTCATTTATAGTGCTTTATTTGAGATATGAGCTCTCCTCAATCCAAGTCCGCCATTAGCCTTGGATTTGCATATTACATCCCAACTGATGATAGGCATATGTTGGTCACCTATATATATATAACGATCTAACGAATACAATTTGTACTCATTTTACATGTTAAGAGTTGTTTCCATTAGAGCCAAACTCTCTCTCTCTCTCTCTCTCTATATATATATATATATATATATATATAGAGTTTGGCTCCCATGTAAACATCCCTTATAGTGTTCAATGAAAACGAATTATATTCGTTGGATTGTTATAATGGATGACTGTGATTAAGTGAGATTTTAAGGAAAAAAATATAAAAATAAAATTGAAACTGCATATTTGGAAGTAATAGGAGCGTGATACACACCACACCATATCTACCCCAATAATAAAATTTCCTAAAATAAAATTCCTAAATCTTTTACAATTATTGCTTCCTCTTCTTCCGCCTAATCAAGATCGTGTGTTGTTCGTCCTCAAGCATACCATCGATGTTGTCTTCTTCTTCCGGTATCCGATGTCGTTGGTCAAGCCGGTGTTGTGTTCCCCCTCCATTCTACATTAGGTATTGTGTTCGCCGGTGTTGTGTTCTTCCTCCTAATCAACATTTCAGTGCCGATCGTCATTCCGATTAGTGTATTGTTCGACTCGCCGCTCCCCTCCGTCACTCGAGGTATTGTCGACGGCAATGAAATTTCTGGTTCATTGATTCCGATTAGGGTTTTGCGGATTAATGTAATATTTCCTAAAATAATACCCCTCAAATAAAACCCCTAAATCTTTTACAGTTTTCCGTGTCGTCTTCTTCATCGGGTATTCGGCGCTGTTGGTCTCGTCGGTGTTGTGCTCGACCTCCAATCTACACTCGGTGTTATGTTCGCCGGTATTCGGTGTTGTGTGCGCCGGTATTTGGTGTTGTGTGCGCCGGTATTCGGCGCACACAACGGCCTAATCACCATTTCAATGCCAAGCGTCATTCAGATTGGGGTATTGTTCGTCTCGCCGCTCTCCTCCGTCACTCGAGGTATTGTCGATATCAATGTAATTTCCAGTGCATTGATTCCGATTATGGTTTTCTGATTTGTTTTTTTATTTTGAAATATGGTTGCCGAATTGGATTGGTTGTCCATTGTTGTTGAATGTTCGTTCATGCCCTGTCGAATGCGAGTTAGGCTGCAGTCATTCAATACTTGTCTGTTCATAAATGATTGGTGTTAAGGGCTATGAGTTTTTTTTCTGAACGCACTTGTGGATGCTTGGGCATCGTATCTGAACGCACTTGAGTGGTTTAGAGGCGAAAATTCACCAAAGATCTTTTTTGTGTGGGTTTAATGCACGGTAAAATGGAAATACAACTCGCTATTCGGTCCTTTTATTATTTATATTCGATAGCATACTACTTTTTTATTCGCTAATAGCTGTTTTGTTTCTGTGTGGACGATAACGTTAAAAATTGTTACAGACTTGTACGCAACTACTTTCAATTGGTGACGAAGGGAGCGTTGAGTTCGAAGAAATGTACGACGTTTTCAACTACGAACTGAACAAGTGCATAATATCAACTGATCACATGGAAGATTTCAGAAATCTTGACATGGTAAAACACAGTGTTGCCAAAAATACCGCATATAGTTGCTAGAGGGGCATTGAAGACTGACAATGCTATGAATGATGAGGAATAAACGATTCAAGTTGTTATTTTGATATGTTGTTCCGGACAACTGTTTTGCTACACTATGTCAAAACTATATGCTACAGTTTCTTTATCTTTTTGGATATTTGAATCACTTATGTAGGGATTAATGCGTTTGACACTCCTGTCTATATTAATGTCAAAGTTTTATGCTACAATGTCAAACTCTTTTGATATGTTGTTTCGGAAAACTCTTTTGCTACAGTGAGTATAACACAACAAACATTGGAAGACAATCTTTATCTTGTATGCAAACACCGTTTACCATGCATAATATGATAGATTAGTAAGTGTATTCATTACCGAATATGAACGATATAATTTCAGAATATACATGATATAGTTAATGGATGCTTCATATATTAGGTGTTGTATGTTAAAGAGCACAACCTTTACACTTGAGGAAACATACGAAGACGATAGTTATCTTGTATGCAAACTCCGTTTACCATAGATAATATGACGGATTAGAAAATGTACTTTTTACCGAATATGAACGATATATTTTATAGAATATACAAGATATAGTAACCGGATATATAATATTTTAGTGTGTCATATGTTAATGAACGCAACATGTACACTTGGGTAATGGAGTTTACACTTTCTTATTTGGTGTTTCAATACTATAAAATGTAATCGTATTACAAACAAAATTACAGAAAATAATATTTCTATATTAACGAATATAGTTATAAATATTTCTATATTACCGGAAATAATATTTCTATCAATGGTTCTTTTTTTGGAAATAATTTGTCTTCACAAAAACGGTGAGAATAACACAGCCAACATAGAAAGACGAACGTTATCTTGTATGCAAACACCGATAACCATACAAAAAAATGATAGATTAGTAAGTGTTCTTCTTATTGAATATAAACGATATAAGTATGGAATATAAAGGATATAGTTGCCGAATATATTCGATATATGTTCTGGATATTATACTGTTCGTGTACCGGATTCAGATGAACGAATTAAGTGCGTATGATCGAGTAAATATAACAAGTAACACCACAGTTGGTTATAGAATTCATTATAGTAGTTCACCGATTACGAAATATCACATTCATCTAAGACAAGTTTCACAACGTACATGATATAAAGAGTGAAACTCTTTGATACTTTCCGGTAGTGAGTACATTTTCTTTGAGAACGACTACACAATATGCAACGATGCAATAGAGTCCCGTCTTGTGTGCATACACGGGAAGATGACAAACGAACATCAAAACCAACCTTTTTAGCATACGCCTTATAAAAATCGATACCTTCCTCCGGTGTCTTGAAACACATTTCAATACATGGATGTATGGATTCATCGTACTGAGGAGTCCAATATTTTGTTTTCGCCGGTGATTGCGTCATGTCTATTGCATCGTTGAGCTCTTCATTTGCTGCTGCTTCATAAAAATCATCCATACTCTCCATGTTAGCATCAATGTCGAATCCATCAACATCCCAATCCCTTTTATTTCCGGAATCTGTAAAAAATTCACTACATATTTATAATCTGATAATTGAAATATAGCTAACGATTATGAGTATGTTTAATGTTTGATGAGTGGGTAAACCATAACCGGTGCCATATCTGTTTTCGTAACCATGTTATAGAACGTATTCGGAAGTATAGTCACATATATTCGTTAATATGAAACCAAATATTTGTTGATATATTAATTTAATCGTGTATGATGTTTCACATTCACTTACCTTCTTCCATCGATGTCGAAAATGTTGCTTGCCAGAATGCCCTACACAAATCAACCGATAAATGTGGACATATAATGATAAAAAAACGTAAGACTGTAAAATGACTCAAGCCGTTTGAAGAACAAAAACCGAGTGGTTGATATTTAGGTAAGACTGCTTCATAAAATTCATTCATACTCTCCATGTTAGCATCAATGCCGGATCCATCAACATCCCAATCTCTTTCACATGGGGAATCTGTAAAAAATTCAATAAATATTTATATTATGATAATTTAAATACGAGTTTGTTTAATAGTTGATATTTAGGTAAACCTTCACCGTCACCGAATCGTATTTTGTGGTATATTCAAATATATTCGTTAATATGAAACCAAATATCCGTTAACATATTACTTTAACTGTTTATGTTATTCCACGTTCAGTTACCTTCTTCCATTGATTCCGAATTTGTTGCTTGCCTGAATCCCCTACACAAATCAACCGAACAATTGAGGACATATATTGATGAAAAACGAAAAAATTGAGGACAAATCAACCGTTGTTTGTTGATGAGAAATTGTATACTGAAAAAGATACACTTACTGTTAACTATTCCGGCGAAAATATGTTTAGTTCTTCCAGCGACAATGGAGTGTATGGCGTTTCAGCAAAACGTATCATCCATATAATTGATATTGCTTTGATCGATTTTGTTGATATTAATTGAAAGATTCTGTATATTGTAACTCCCTAAATAGTGGAAGAATATCTCATTTATAATTTTTCTAAAATATTGTAATTGCCTTATTTTGGAGAGTGTGTTGAATTTTTCATTGAATATTGATGTTAATTTTCAGCCTTTAAATTAATCAGATCAAGGGCTACTATTTGTTCTCATTGTACACTATAAGGGCTGTTTACATGGGAGTATGATTCTATATATATATATATATATCATTTTTTTTTGAAAAAGGAAAGCGGTTCGAAACCATTAGACGGTGCGCCGTCTAGTGGGTCGAAAGGCCGATAAAATCGGCAGACGGTCAAACCGTCATGAAGGACAACGCATAAACGAGAAAAGTAATACACAAAAATACATCAAAATGAAACCAAAAGCAAAAAATCTTCAAGGGAAAGCAGATTGATCCAGCCAGCAGGAGGCAACGAGCATAAACGTTCATCTTTGAAGGAAGTACACAGGAAGTAAGCCTGGGGAACAACTGTGGACACCTCAGATTTGGACTGCAACAGAGCCGTCAGGAGTCGATCACAAATTCACGCCCCCTTCTCGACAAACGCACGAAACCGCCAGCAAATGACTATACCAAACCTCAGAAGATGAGTTTGCAAAACACGGTTAATTTGATGAATAAATGTGTAAAACTTAATGGATAAGCGAAAATGATTTGTAGGGAGAAGATTGTTCATAAAGGGTTGATTTATGTTGTTGGAATGATTGTTTATATGAGACACATAAAGTTAATTTTGTTTCTATTGGTAAAATGGATATCTCTTAAATATTGTTTTCATAAGCACTTATGATTAAAGAAACGGAATTGTTGATAAATTTTAATTTTCTTTGATCATTGACTTCAACAATGGGAGAAGCCAAAAATTCTCGTTATTCTTATTTGATTCCCCCCCTCGTTAGGCCTTAATCGGAAATGAAAATTCCCGCATCTGTTACTTATGTTTAATGGATATTTGTTACATATGTTGTTGTTGTTTTTTTTTATTAACTCACATTTTTTGGTGTTACGTTTTTGGGTGTTAGTGGAGTCGTAAGGACGACAACGGAACCATTAGGTTGCGAGATCAGAGTCGGTAGGTCCCAATTGTTAACTTTAATTGTCAAATTTTTTAATTAGTTTTTTCTAAGCAGGGTTTAAGAAGATTCTGGAAAGGGGTGCATTAGCAGTTGATTAGCCAAGAGACACGGTTGGTAGGCCGGTCGAGACAGCCAGAAGATCAAGATCCAGGCTTCAAGATAGTAGAAGGGTTGTTAAAAATCAGATCCAGTGAAGAGCCGGAGGTGATGGTGGTGGGTAGGTTATACCCAAACAAACCAAACAAACAAAAACAGCATATTAAAACACAAGAACCAACAATTCATTTCATAATCTACAAGAAAAACAACAAAAGAGAAGAAGGAGGAGTGCGGTCCCACGGCGGAGAAGAGCTCTGGGTTGAAGAAACCCGGATCCGGACCGGCTGGCGGTGGAAGCAGAGCATAGGGAGCCGGAGAAGGAGGTGGTGGACCCATCGCAGGCTCGGGGCGGAGGAGGCGCGAAAAGGCACCCACGCCTGAGGAAAAAGTTGGCGGTGGGCCACATAAACTTGTGGGGGAGAAGGTGGTGCCCGAAAAGGTTAGGCGGCAGCGTGAGACATGTCTTGCTCGAATGGAGATCGTTGGTGGAGGAGGTAGTAAGCAACCACGTTAGAGGCAAAGGCGGAGGCGGTGACGGTGGTGTGGCTGAGGGCCAGCGAAGCCTTGTGGCGGAGGTGATGGTGGATTTGACCCGGCGGCTAGAGTTTCCATGGTAGTGGATGAGAGGTTTTCTCAAGGAGATGGAGATATATATATATATATATATATATATATATATATATATATATATATATATATATATATATATATATATATATATATATATATATATATATATATATATCATTGTTTATTCATAAACTTTATCATATTTTTTCATTTTTCATAAAAAAAAAAGTATTTTCATTTCCCATTTTGTTTCCCTATAATATACTACGATGAATTACTCTAAAAAAATATGAACATGTGTATTATATATATATATGTGTGTGTGTGAGAAATTGTTAAGATGATAACCAATTTTATGGTAAGAAATAAAATTTTATAAGTCGTTGAATTAAAACACATCAATAGTTAATATTGAATCATAAAATGTCATATATGTCATGATAGTACTTTTCCTAATTGCAAGAGCTTGTGCCTTTCTTTTATGCGAATTATCTTGATGATATTATCAAAAATAAACCAACATTAATTCATATGCCCAAAGCCTAACCACTCGTGTTACCGAAGAAACTCGTCGGCGACAACACGTTCCAAGCGTTAAGAGAAAAAAAACATAGAAGGAGATATCAACCAGTAAAACACGATACTTTATGGTCGTGTCATACATATATCTTTACTCGAGTGTCATTGATATTCCAAGTTAACGATTTGTATTTGGTTCGTGTTATTGTTTTTGTTTGGTGGTCGTGTAATTGAATTCTTCGTTAGTGATTAGTGTAACTGCTTGTTGTTAGTGATTTCTCTGTTCATCTCAATCGTGTTCATTTAAAACGTGATTGATCATCGTCTGCCTCCTACGTTTACTCTCGTACACTTTGTATTTATGATTTACTCGTGTTTACTTTTTTTGGGTAATAATTTGCTCGTGTTTACTAAGAGGCACAAACATTGACTATTTCGTTTTAATTTTGCCCATGCACTTCTTGTGCAATATGTGTTAATTATTTTTGCGTCTAATTTTTCCATGATCATATTGGTCTTTTCTCTGAATATATAATATTAAAACGATGAATAAAAAATGCACGAGTGGTTTATGTTTACATGATGAACCACTGTGCACGATTGAGTCCATCTAAGGACTCGTTTGGTATGACTGTAGGAATGGAGTTGAAATCAAGAATCAGAATGGAATAAGGAATTGGAATAAGTCATTCCTGATACTTGGTGTTTGGTATGATGTTGGAATGAAGTATTTTTTACACATATTTTTTTTTATTTTTATATGAGTTATGAAAAGAGAAATCGTATCATATTTAATGATATATGTGTGAATATTTATAATGTAAATATATACTATTTTTTAAACTACATTTAAGAAAAATGAAGACTAACGAATTACTTAAAGATTAAACACTAAACTATTGAACAATCGTCAACCCAAATAAATAGTTATATATTTCTTCTATCAAAATTTTTTTTTCTAATTGAACAAATTATATTGTTTTCGAGCATTTTCCGGATACATTACATCTTGAATGAAATATTCGTATTATAATTAAAAACAATTTTGTCAAAAACATGTTTTTCAACAAAATAATTATATAATTTAAATTAATTGATGGACAATAAAAAATTTTAATTTTTTTTAATTTTGTGAAACTAAATAAGCAAGTATATATATATAATAAAAATATATAAATGTAATTTTTTTGTAATGAGTTTATGTTGAATGGGATACCCACGTTTAATTTATGGAATCAACTTCTTCTATAGAGTTGGAATGAGTCATTACATGGAATCATTCTCATTCCGATTCCAAGCCTTACCAAACACGAGGTATTGATATGACTCATTCCGATTCCGATTCTTGATTCCATGGAAATCGTACCAAACGAGCCCTAAGAGCTGTTCTATGAACTTGTCATCTTACTTGCTCAAAATCCATTAATCATTGTTACGCTACACTCACCATAAGTGGAGGTCCTTACTTTTCTAAAAACTTTGAAATGGAAATATTCTGATGTCTGCATCCCCAAACTCAACCCCGTCAACCACACCAACCCCCGTACCACATCCAGTCCCGCCAGATAAACCACCGGACGCTAAGTCTTACGCTGCTGCCGTTGGCGGCGAAAAACCAACGGCTGCTCCGCTTTGTTGTGACACACTGATCGAATCGAGGAAGATGCGCATATCTTTCCCCGATGGAACTAGAGGTCTCGTGGTGGCTGAAATTGATTCCGATGTGGTTAAGGAACTTTCGGAAAAATGGAAATAGGCCGTCATTATTAAAGTCCTTGGTAGGCGGGTCGCCTTTCGGTTGTTGGAACGAAGGATATATCAACAATGGCGTCTTGCAAGTCTTATGACAATACTAGATCTTCCTAATGATTACTATGTCGTTCGATTCGACCAAGAAGAAGATTTCCTTAAAGTGCTCATTGATGGCCCGTGGGAGATATTCGGTCACTACATCACAGTTCGGCCTTGGTCGGCAGAGTTTAATCCGTACAATGACACTTTGCGCACCATTTTCGCATGGGCTAGATTGTCGGAATTACCCATGCAACTTTACGACGAGGGTATGCTTTATGGTTTAGCTTCTGCTCTGGGTACTCCACTGAAGGTCGATCTGCATACTCTTTATGAAACCAGGGGTAAGTTCGCCCGAGTCTGTATTGAGATTGATTTGGACATACCTTTGATAGGTACTATACTTATCGGGGATTCTCGGGTTCACGTTGAATACGAAGGACTAAATGCCATCTGTCATAGATGTGGTATGTATGGACATGGTGTTGAGAGATGTACTCACGCTGATCCGCCGGCCCAGGAAGCTGCTACTTCAGATGTAAGTACAACAAGTATGGAGGCCGCCGACCAACAGGAAGCGGTAACGCCAAATGCCGATCAAAACCCCTCTAAATCTTTCTTTGGACCTTGGATGACGGTAGTCAGAAAACCTAGGAAACCTCCAATTAGCACGACGTCTAAGCCGGAGTGTAGCAATCAGGTTATTAATATTAACAAATTCCAGGTTTTGTCCGGCACAGTGGACATAGACTCACCGGAGACAACCACTAGTATTAATGGCCAAATACCGGTTTCAAAGGATATTATTGTGCCAATTACTGCGGCAATTAATCAGGGCAATGATTTTATAACTCCTTCCACTTCCAAGAAATTAATGGCTAAATCTCTTGAGAATCCCGGAACACTTCAGAAGAATTCTAAAGGAGCCAAAACATCAGGCCCACCTCATAACCCTAAGCCCAATGACATACCACCAAGTCCAAAAGAAACTGACATTCCTCCTGTCGTCATATCCGCCTCCTATAACTCTACCAATAACCCTCATCAAGTTGAGGTCGCTACTCCACAGAAGCCTAATGCCCACGATGCCCACCAAGTCCCACCTTAAATGGAAATCGACAATGTTGGTCCGGTTACGGGGATTGTTACCCTCCTTCCCGATCCTCCTGATATTGTCATGGGTGATACTAATGCCGCATCCGGAATATCATCAGAGCCACCAAGGTCCGTCATTAATGGCGGTACTTAATGATCGTGTTACTATGGAATTGTAGGGGTGTGGTAAATCGACGGTTCCGCAAGTCCTTAAACTACATGGTTAACCGTCACAAAATAGATCTTCTCTGTCTTTTTGAAACCAAGATTTCCGGAAGTAATGGACATCTGATTAGTGATACAAATCTACTTCCTACTGGGGCTGCTCGTTCTGATCTAGTTCAGGACTTTTGGGCTGAAGGAGATGGGTGGGACTGGGGAAGGATTGGGTCTTTAGTATCTGCACATGCTCTCCTTTCGATCGTTGTCACTCTCTTAAGCCTTGGTCTTATGCTCCAGGATTGTATTGCTTGGAGCCTGACGTCCGATGGTATGTACTCAACGAGTTCGGCCTACCACGTGTAACGCCCTAAATATTGCGCGTCTTTGTAAAATAACTTTCCCGAGTATATTATTATTTTGGATACGTTCGCGTATATCCATATTACTTTTATTTGGAAAAATTTCGGAGAGGGTTTCCGAACCAACAATCCCGTTCCGGTATTTTAGATCGGGTTTATTAATTTCCGAATTTCTTTTAATATTGCTACTATTATTATTATTTTTTTTATATTTTTTCTTTCTTGCTTTCCTTTACCATTTCTTTTTTTTTTTCGTGAAATGAGGACCAGCCCTTCCCCTTCATTTTTTTTAACCCTAGCCGCCCCTTTTCTTTCCCCTTTCCTCTGTGCTTCTCCTTGTTTCCACGCCCAACTTCAACTCTTCCCTTCTGCAACTCTTTATCCCTCTCTATCTTATCATCTCCTCACCCGAACCGGAGCTGCTAGACTTGACTGGACCTCGAGGTGAACGGCACCCCTCTTCTATGTGCGTCTCCTTGCTTCCACGCCCAACCAACACCACCAAGAACTCCCTTCACATGCGTCGCCGGAGCAGATGTCGCCTCCTCACGCCGGCCTCCTCTCTCTCGCGCTAGCAGTCGGATGCAAAGGACTTGCTGAAGATTGGCACCGTCTGCTTCCGATTGGCTGCATAGAGGACCGCCGCTGTAGAGACAACCGGTCTCCTTCTTCGGTGTTGTTGCAGATCTACGGTCGGTCTCCCTCTTCGGTGCTGTTGCAGATCTACGGTCGGCCTCCTCTCTCATCGACGCTGCAGACCGATGGTCGGGGCTCCTCTCGTCTTCGCAGGCGACCGACCATGGAGAGCTTCCACTGTCGCCTTCGTTGTCGCCCGCCACCACCCCGCCGCCTGCTCCGCCGGACGTCACCAGCCTTTCCTGACCATCGTTTAGCAATGGTCGAGTCTTAGGTGAGGGTTCCTGTACACTACAGCTGCTTAAAGCCTTGCGAGTTTTGGGGTTTGTAAATGTAATCTTGTTTAAAGAAAAATGTATGTTGTTATATGATTGTGGTTATGTGAAGGTTGGTTGTGAATGTTAGTTGTGGTGGTAATCGAGGGTAGATATATGCTTATATTTTAGAAGTTAAGAGGCTTGTATATCGGGGTTGTGAAGGGTAGCTAAGTTATGAATTGGTAGGTGAGATGGATGTTGTAAAAATGAATGGTAGGAAGGTAATAGATGAATGTTTGGAGGCTAGCAATGAGAACGAGTTAAACGTCGGACGAGTGTCTTAAGATAAGCTTAGCTTCTTTGTTAGTAGTTGATCATATACACGGATACAAGTTCCTTAAAGTATATTAAGAATATATGTGGAGTATTTATATAGTGGACTTTCCCTCACAACTAGAGTTTGGTATCGAGTACTTAGAATGTGTTCCTTTCTTTTGTTGGTAACTTTGTAGGTCGGTATGATTGTATATATATATCGGCAATTCCTAGTGATACGTATTTTAGACTATTGGTTATGTAGTTAGGAGTAGACTAGTTAGTTTTCCCCTAAGATGATTGTTATCAACTTAGTAGTGAAAACTCCAAAGGTATTAGATATTTTGTTATTGATACAAGTTTCATGTTACTATCAGGCATTTGAGATTAGACTCCTATGGAGTCAAGGAATACCGTAGACTGAACTTAACATGGTACAGGTAAGTCTTCGGACTTACTTAGCTCGTATTCTCTGTATTAGTTTCAATGCGTGTTTGGTGGTGTGTGTTTATTGTTTATGTGTGTGTTTATTGCTTATGTTATAATATCTAAACCGGTAATAGGACCACCGACTTTATATGTTTATATTTGGCCCAAGTGTATGATAACGGGCGGTGACCGCTTGTCCAGTCCAAAATGGGGATGACTGGGAGGTGCCTTGCGACCAGCCCATCGGGTGATGCTGATCCGCATCAAGTACAAACCCGTATGGTGAAAGGGGACAAGGGCGAGATCTTTAAGATTCTCGTGTCACAAAAGAAGTGAATTAGAACGTGATATGACCGAATAATAAAAAGATAATAAACCGGATTGTGTATTTTGGAACATGTTGTGTGTTTATGATGCCTTATGTGTGTGTGTGCCAATACCATGATTCTAATGCCTTGAATGCTAGCTAACGGTTTTATACCGATATTGTTGTAGATTGCATTGCAGGTTAGGAATGCGGCCGAGAGATCCGGAAGAGTGGGCAGTCGGGGTTCCGTACATTTTAGGAGTGAGTTTGGGTTAGAGTCGGGTTGTTTTTTATTCTTTGTTTATTATGTTGGTATGCCGCGTGTATGGCGTTTTGGTCTTTGATGTTGTTTATCGGCTAAAGTCTTTTGTTGTTTTCCTTCGGGTTTCTTATCATTTGCATTAAAAGGAATTTCGTTTTTGCCTTTATTTGTGCCATGTTGAAAGATCCGGTGAAATTGTTGTTAGGCTAAAGGTCGGGACCCATTGTGAGGTCCCAACCCGTAGCATCCCGAGTCCCGCGGATTCGGGGTGTTACAAAAGTGGTATCAGAGCCCTAGGTTGACAACAATGGCACTCGCAATCTTCTAAAGGCCGAATAAGGAATAAACAGAACCCCGCGGGTTCTGAGTTTTCGTTTTCAAAATCACATGCATGAGTCGGGGTAGAATGTACGGACCACCACTTCTTCCGCGGATCTCGGCAGCTTAGTTTATTGGATTTTTAGTATATATATGTATATATATGTATATATGTAGATATGTATTGTGGACTTAGGATGTTTTTGGACTATTATTATATTTGGATTGTACTTGCATGATGTACATGATTTATGTGTATAGTTGTCTATGTGAACGATTATGTGTTTTAATCCTTGTATTGTTGTAATGGAATGCCGAATGCGTGATATTAGTAGTAATATGAACTTAAGACTTATATAGTTATGTATAAGTATTCTTATATATATAGTAGCATATGAAGTTATGGGACCTTTTAGCTAAGATGATAGTATGATATCATCATCCTTGGACGACGTCATTTGACTTAGGATAGTGTACATACGAGGATGAATATGCTCAAGTATCGAGTTGAGTATCACGCTCTGAAGATCACCTTAAGTTCTCGGAATCCTTTAAGAGGATGTCGAAGAGGAGGAGTAGAGATGACATGACAAGGGACAAACAATTGGAAGGAAAATCCAGGACGACTTAAGAGAAATCACGATAGGAGCAATACAAAAAAAAGGGAGCAACATTAAAGTGTAGAAGCAGTTCTAAAGAGGCCATGATCGAACAACGACGAGACGAACGAACTTAAGTTTTTCAAGAAGACGCGTGGATAACTAAAGGTGTGAATCGAGGAGGAGATGGGTACATCTTAGCAAGGTTAAAGGTGGTATTCCATTAAGATGTGGAAGTTCCCTTAGGCGCTTCTAAGCATGGGAGTCGAGATGAGAAAGTGATTGAACCATTTGCAGAAAATTTAAGATACCGTAAATCAAACTTACAAGGTACCAATAAGTGGAGCGTCAACATTACAAGAGTTATGAGAAGAAGGGCATGATAGGGATTCACTTGGAGTTGACCGGTTTCTGTTATAATGATAAGGCTAAGAAACGCCAAGAAGGAGGAAGTGTGTATAAATGATGATCTCAAGAAGATGAAAGAGGAAACAAGGAGCTTGATCGAAAGACTTACGATATCAACCAATCGGAACACGGGTGGATGCTAACTAAGGTCAGAATATTGAAGAAGTGCATTGCAAAACATCACGGAACAGTGTTAAGCCTATGAGAGTGGTAGAGTTACCTTACAAAAGAAGAAGGAAGCGTAGAGTGCTGGTCGAGTTAGTAGAGTTGAAGTAGAATTCACTAGGAGGATAACATTCAAGAGTATGATTGCCTTATGGAAGAGGAAGAAAGCATGGAACGGGGAAATAACTAACATAGTTTAAGGTGAAGTACCCCAAGGAGGGTAGCCTTCAGGAGTATGTTAACATGGAAGTGTGGTAGGAGGATAAGTCGTTGATCTTGGAGAGGGTCATCAATGAGTTAATCGGTGACCACCAAAAATGCACAAGTGCGGGTTGTATACTGGTGAATTTAGGTGGGGAGAGTAATCCAAGTGTGGGATCATGAAGAAGGTAGCAAGAACTTGGAACATTCGTAGTGGTTGAATGTTAGTAATAAGGAGGTGTATTATAGGAAGCATAAACGTTTTAATCAAGTAACAATTTACTGATTCCAACAAGTGATGGTAACGTACCTTGTTGAGAGGGATTGTAACGATCTAGTACGACCTTCTTAGGTCATGAGATTGTCATATGGAGGAATGACATGGATCAGGGTAAATGGAACTAGAAGGACAAAAAGGGAAGGGAGTCTTATTGTGCGTAAAAGGAGGATATATAAGGGGATGTATGGTATGTTTGTTCTAAGTGATGATGTCATATTTTCGCGAGAAAAATTTAAGTGAAGTTCCGTGACTCGCATGGTGAAACCATAGTGGCTATGACGTGAAACGAGAAATCTGGGTTAGGGCAACGCGACAAGCTTAGAGTTATGATGTTAGTGTTTGGTGGAGTTATGAGTGGACCTTTCAGTGATGGTGGTTGGGAAATTTTGCCTAAAGGCATACTGGTACGGTTGTGAAGTTGTTCATGGATACCAAGAGATATAGCAGTATTCAACAAGAGTAAGAGAAGATTGAGGTTTTGAAATTTGAGGTCGATATGAGACGTACAAGAAGTACATGAAAGATCGAGGTTAGAGCCTCTACGGTCGGTTTGACGTTACATAAGGAGCTGAAGTATAAATTTCTACGCCTACTTGAAGAAATGATGTCTATGGTGAAATCTTATCTAGGATACAAAGAGCTCGTCCCATATGTTGGGATGTCGCGGAAAGTGAAGAAGATAAGGTCAATTGTTTTGAAGCACGGTTAAGTCCTGTAGATTGGACCCTTATGGTTGCACATAAGTGAGAAATCTTAGAAGATTTTTATAATCATGTCATCAAAAGGGGAAAACGGGATTAAGTTAAAAGAATACTTTAATCAGACCACAAGAGTCAGAAGACAGAAGCAAATCTTTCCAAATCAAGAAAAGACGAATATTTGGAAGGATACAGTCAACATAGTAGCTACACAAGAAACAATACACGTGTTAAAGGACATCACCCCAACCAGTCGGGCTGGACCACTTGTCAAGCGTTAGGACTAGGTGGTTCCGGTTAATACGATATGTGATGTGTAGAGAAAAGATAGAACCCGAGATAGAACGGATTCTAATGCATCGGAATGTGAATTTTATCGTTAAGATTGATTTGGGCTCAACTCCCATTTCTGAGGCACCGTACAAAAGTCATTAATAAATGATACCCGTAGGGATACTCAAATTGAGGATGCAATCAAGGAGCAATTGCAAGGACTTGTTGATAATGGTTCATTAGAACCAATGCACTGTCATAGAGTACACCAGAGGTTATCTTGAGCTCTTGATTTGAATCTCACATTTAATTATATTTTGATCTCTTAATTTGAAGTTGTTATGGAGAACACCAGTTTGCGAAAAGAGAGACGGTTATCTGCGTTTGCACATCACCTTGAGCCGAATAAGATAACAATGAAGAACAAGTATCCCTCACCACAGATAGATGATCTACTCGATCGGTTACAAGGGTCGGTAGTCTCTTCTACTCTAAGGTCTGATTGTCACCAATTGAGAATTCGAGATTGAATATAGTAAATACGGCATTCCGGACAAACCATGGTCATTATGAGTTGTAATGATTCCTTAAGGGGATTACTAATGCCCGAATAAGATATTTTGGTCTACTCTTGAAAAAGAGAGAAGATGTTTGACAAGTTGTCACGGGATGACAAACCCCGAAAGAGGTGAAAGAAGTTACAAGTTTTCTTAGATGTGCCGAGCTTTACTAGATATGTGAAGGGAGAAGTTGTGTAACACCTTTTATGGTAACCTACTACGGATGACGATGAAGTATTGAATGAGACGAAGAATTGACAATAGAGTTGCTGAGAGTTAAGAAGGGATTCATTGGAGTAATTGTTTTGATTTACCTTGAGGTATTATGAGTTTGAAGTGGACAAGTGATTTTTCAAGAAAAGGTCTTGATTGAGTATTGAGAACGAGATAAAAGTAATATCATACGTGTCTCGTTAGTAGAAGTAGTATGGAGTAAGTACTTCCTTTGTTACTTGGAATTGCAACAAGAATTGAGGAAACATAACGTTAAAGTTTGGTTTGACAAGAACCAAAGCCGGCGGTGTAAGTTGAAAGTTCGATCTTCTTTGCTAGAGAAAATCAAAGGGAAAATAATGGATATGCTGCATTGAGAGAGACCCGAGAAGGAAATTGAGTTCCGATATATCACCTTTTGATATCTTAGAGCGAGTTGGAGAAGTGTCTTATAAGTTGGCGTCGCCGCCAAGAGTAGAGTGTTCACCCGGTGTTTCACGTGTATCAATCGGGAAAGTACATGCATGATTCGAAACGTGTGGTCAATCATGATAATCTAGTGGCAGACGAGGAACCAATGAGGCTAATAAGAAGATAGGATACAATATCTTTGGTTTAGTTTTACGCTAAGCTAGTAGCATAGATAGGATCGACGGGTTAGACTTAGTTCTTCCCTTAGTTGCGTTAAGTGCATGCGTGATGTTATGTGTAGTTTGTGCGTTGTGCGGGAATGTGCTATATGACCTTCTATATCTTGCGGTGCTAGTTGAGTAGATTGTGTGTATAGATTAGAAAGTTTAAGCCTTCTTAGTTTGAGAGTTCATACCTCGTCTTTTAAGACGGATAGGATGAGCGATGTTTAAGTTTCGGGGACGAAACTCTTTTTAAGGGGGGAATAATGTAACACCCTAAATATTGCGCGTCTTTGTAAAATAACTTTCCCGAGTATATTATTATTTTGGATACGTTCGCGTATATCCATATTACTTTTATTTGGAAAAATTTCGGAAAGGGTTTCCGAACCAACAATCCCGTTCCGGTATTTTAGATCGGGTTTATTAATTCCCGAATTTCTTTTAATATTGCTACTATTATTATTATTATTTTTTTTTATATTTTTTCTTTCTTGCTTTCCTTTACCATTTCTTTTTTTTCGTGAAATGAGGACCAGCCCTTCCCCTTCATTTTTTTAACCCTAGCCGCCCCTTTCCTTTCCCCTTTCCTTTGTGCGTCTCCTTGTTTCCACGCCCAACTTCAACTCCTCCCTTCTGCAACTCTTTATCCCTCTCTATCTTATCATCTCCTCACCCGAACCGGAGCTGCTAGGCTCGACTGGACCTCGAGGTGAACGGCACCCCTCTTCTATGTGCGTCTCCTTGCTTCCACGCCCAACCAACACCACCAGGAACTCCCTTCACATGCGTCGCCGGAGCAGATGTCGCCTCCTCACGCCGGCCTCCTCTCTCTCGCGCTAGCAGTCGGATGCAAAGGACTTGCTGAAGATTGGCACCGTCTGCTTCCGATTGGTTGCATAGAGGACCGCCGCTGTAGAGACAACCGGTCTCCTTCTTCGGTGCTGTTGCAGATCTACGGTCGGTCTCCCTCTTCGGTGCTGTTGCAGATCTACGGTCGGTCTCCCTCTTCGGTGCTGTTGCAGATCTACGGTCGGCCTCCTCTCTCATCGACGCTGCAGACCGATGGTCGGGGCTCCTCTCGTCTTCGCAGGCGACCGACCATGGAGAGCTTCCACTGTCGCCTTCGTTGTCGCCCGCCACCACCCCGCCGCCTGCTCCGCCGGACGTCACCAGCCTTTCCTGACCATCGTTTAGCAATGGTCGAGTCTTAGGTGAGGGTTCCTGTACACTACAGCTGCTTAAAGCCTTGCGAGTTTTGGGGTTTGTAAATGTAATCTTGTTTAAAGAAAAATGTATGTTGTTATATGATTGTGGTTATGTGAAGGTTGGTTGTGAATGTTAGTTGTGGTGGTAATCGAGGGTAGATATATGCTTATATTTTAGAAGTTAAGAGGCTTGTATATCGGGGTTGTGAAGGGTAGCTAAGTTATGAATTGGTAGGTGAGATGGATGTTGTAAAAATGAATGGTAGGAAGGTAATAGATGAATGTTTGGAGGCTAGCAATGAGAACGAGTTAAACGTCGGACGAGTGTCTTAAGATAAGCTTAGCTTCTTTGTTAGTAGTTGATCATATACACGGATACAAGTTCCTTAAAGTATATTAAGAATATATGTGGAGTATTTATATAGTGGACTTTCCCTCACAACTAGAGTTTGGTATCGAGTACTTAGAATGTGTTCCTTTCTTTTGTTGGTAACTTTGTAGGTCGGTATGATTGTATATATATATCGGCAATTCCTAGTGATACGTATTGTAGACTATTGGTTATGTAGTTAGGAGTAGACTAGTTAGTTTTCCCCTAAGATGATTATTATCAACTTAGTAGTGAAAACTCCAAAGGTATTAGATATTTTGTTATTGATACAAGTTTCATGTTACTATCAGGCATTTGAGATTAGACTCCTATGGAGTCAAGGAATACCATAGACTGAACTTAACATGGTACAGGTAAGTCTTCGGACTTACTTAGCTCGTATTCTCTGTATTAGTTTCAATGCGTGTTTGGTGGTGTGTGTTTATTGTTTATGTGTGTGTTTATTGCTTATGTTATAATATCTAAACCGGTAATAGGACCACCGACTTTATATGTTTATATTTGGCCCAAGTGTATGATAACGGGCGGTGACCGCTTGTCCAGTCCAAAATGGGGATGACTGGGAGGTGCCTTGCGACCAGCCCATCGGGTGATGCTGATCCGCATCAAGTACAAACCCGTATGGTGAAAGGGGACAAGGGCGAGATCTTTAAGATTCTGGTGTCACAAAAGAAGTGAATTAGAACGGGATATGACCGAATAATAAAAAGATAATAAACCGGATTGTGTATTTTGGAACATGTTGTGTGTTTATGATGCCTTATGTGTGTGTGTGCCAATACCATGATTCTAATGCCTTGAATGCTAGCTAACGGTTTTATACCGATATTGTTGTAGATTGCATTGCAGGTTAGGAATGCGGCCGAGAGATCCGGAAGAGTGGGCAGCCGGGGTTCCGTACATTTTAGGAGTGAGTTTGGGTTAGAGTCGGGTTGTTTTTTATTCTTTGTTTATTATGTTGGTATGCCGCGTGTATGGCGTTTTGGTCTTTGATGTTGTTTATCGGCTGAAGTCTTTTGTTGTTTTCCTTCGGTTTTCTTATCATTTGCATTAAAAGGAATTTCGTTTTTGCCTTTATTTGTGCCATGTTGAAAGATCCGGTGAAATTGTTGTCAGGCTAAAGGTCGGGACCCATTGTGAGGTCCCAACCCGTAGCATCCCGAGTCCCGCGGATTCGGGGTGTTACACCGCGCGTGTCTTAAGCAGGCTCGGAATGAGTTGTGTGCGAACCCCATTTTCATAGCCATTTGGAGATTGATGATTCCGGAATGTATACGGACATTCCTTTGGTCCATTGCGCAAAGTAAACTTCTGACTAATGCCGAGAGGCATCGCCGTTGACTTGCTACCAATAGTAACTGTAGTGTTTGTCATAATGGTCCAGAAAATCTACTTCACCTACTGCGTGATTGTCCGATGGTCTCTAATCTTTGGGGACACTTCGTATCTACTGAGAAGGTTGCTGATTTCTTCAGTTTAGATCTTAACAGTTGGCTGCTTTCCAAGTTAACCAATTCTGAGCTCATTACAACTGATTTACTGTGGAACACTATCTTCTCGGTTACCGTTTGGTGGTGTTGAAGGCAGCGCATTGACACCGTCTTCCGTCAGATATCCCACTCATCCAACAGGACGGCCTTCATCTCCTCTTACGCGTTTAAAGCGTTTGAAACGAGAGTCTCCGGTGTGACCAAGGCTTTGGTTGATGTTCCTATGGCGGAATTATGGGGTCTATGTATGGGCTTATATCAAGCATGGGAATTGGGATACCGAATGATCATAGCGGAGATTGATTCGGAGCTCGTCATCAACCTCATTTCCCGTAAAGTGTCTCCGACACATCCGCTCTTTAGTGTGGTATCAAGATGCCAAGGCTTCATCAGTAGGAGTTGGACCATTCAACTCCGACACATTTTCCGGGAAGCTAATACCGCGGCTGACCATCTGGCTAGCTTAGGCGCTTCCTACGCATTACGTTATTTCCGTTATTTTTATTGTATTGAACGATGCCACGGAGTAGCGACCCGCCGGCTTGTCAAATGTTAGCTTCTTTTTTATTCGAATAAAAATTACGGGCTGGATCTAGGTCATTCTCCGTACCCATTACCAAAAAAAAAAACATGCCAATAATTGACATTGTATATCCACTTGAAAAAATAGTTTATTCGATTATTATATATGTGTTGCACAAAAAACCATCATAAATGTCAAATAATTTTGTTTTTGATTTGTGGTTTGAAACCTATAAAATGACAAGGAAAAAAAAGGAGATTTGGATAATCTATCATAATAAAAAGTCAAAATAAATTAAACATATACGAGTACGAGCCTAGCCCAACCCAGCCCAGCCCAGCCCAGCCCAATAGGTTAAATAAGTCCACTTAACAGGAGCTAGGGTTTCGTCCCCTATATAACCAGACTAGTCTCTGGCAGATGATCGTACCGCCGAGCGTTGTTCAAGCTTCAACTCTATTATTCTCTACTGCATTTCTTAAATTTGTTCTTTTGATTTGTTTATTGATCGTATTGGCTGTGTAAGCATAAAATCGAATCGAATTTTGGTTGAGCAGATGATGATTTTATTATAAAGAAACTGATCGTGGACGCAAGTCCTCCATGCTGTTTCAATAATCGAGCTTTTTAAAACTGATGCTCTCTATCTTGATCAGTTATTTTGTTTTGTGTACAATTAAGCCGATGCTCTGGATAAAAAGATGAAGGAAGCATGGTACTGTGCACATAGATCAATCTCGTAGGGTTAACATGTCTGCCCCCTCTGATTCCTGAATTGATTTGGGGGCCTGGTTCATACCCACATTCTAATTGGACTTTCTCACCTTCATCGTCTCCACTGTGCCACATTCTTGTCAATTGCAATTGTGATATGAATTCTTTAGTTTTCAGATTTAGCCTAACAGCGGGTTGGAATTGTCAATTCTGAATAAAAAGGTTTGGTTTCGATTTTTTTTAACTTTATTGTATTTCAGTTTCTATACATTAATGAGATACTGTAATTTCTTATAGAAATAGTAAATATATTTTGTAACTATCAAAAAGTTCTTATGATAAATAGCTTTATAAAATAATGTAATTTCTTAGTTAATTTTTTAAAATAAATTACTAAAATTAATAAATCAATCATTTACATTTAATTCATGTAACATATAGTTTTTTTGTAAAATAATTATTTGTGGTTAAATTAAGTAAAGTATTATGTAATGTTTTTCTTAAACTAAATGCTGTTCCTCCAAAAAAACTCTAATTGTTTGATTTCCTTGTTTTTCATTCTAAAGCAAACAAAAGTGGTACATACCAAGCTTCTCATTAATTGGAAAAATTTTAAGAATCTTAAGATAATTCAATAGTGTTATTGGCCGTTAGAGCATCCCAACAGTTTTCCTAAACTCTTCTCCAAAATGGAGAATCAAAAGTAAAAATCTACCCTTAATATTTTTATCAAATCCAAGAGAATGTCTTTAAATTTAGGGAAGAGTCCCCTCTTTTTCTCATTATTTTTAAAATTTTCCAAATATTTTAAAATGAAGAAGTTGTTGGGGATGCTCTTATGTAACCCCTCCTATTTCTTTTTTGCTATAAAAATAAATCCCCAAATTAAAAATATTTATAATTAATCAAATTAATTTTTACATATCCAAAAATTTGTTTACGATTAATATTTAAGTTATTTTTATTGATAAATATTAAAAGCAAAACCTTAAAATGTCAAGCTAAAATACATGTTAGAAAACGTAAAAAAAATATAGATAAATTTTAAAGGATCTTTCGACAATTCATGGTTTAAGAATCTTTAGGTAATTCACGGTTTAATCTTTTTTTCTACTGTACCCAAACATAATATATTTTAAAAGTTTTATTATAAAAGTTAAAAACTATAGGAAAGTATATTTAAAACAAAGATTTAAATGAGCTGGTTTCATATTAATTAGGATAACAATATTTACATTCTAGGCATATGGTAAGTAGGCATCAAGCTAAAATACATGCTAGCAACACCGATACAAGAACAAAGCAAAATAAGCTTACTAACAAACCCGTCGTTTTTACTCACTATCACACCTAACAACTTAACACTCAGCGCCGACCTCGCAATGCCACGAGGAAATAGTCTATCTCTAAGCTTCGATTCATTACATGAAGGCAAAAAGAGTTCATTCTTGCAAACATTCAACTCGAGGTCAAAACTCGGGCCAACACCTCGAATGGTATCAAGCGCTCTAACCACTTCCTTTGATCTGCCAATAATAATACCATCGTCAAGATATCAAGCATGTAGAAGAGACGTGCAATTGTCTCAGATCCTCTGAAGAAGCGTGTGCAAGACAAGGGAAAAAAGAAGCGGCCTCAAAGGGTCCCCTTGTTGCACTCCAATAGCCGACCAAATAAATTCATCATCAATGTATAGTCGGGAAACCTGACAATACAAGAAATCAATCCATAAAGAGATACAAGGATGTTTTCCCCTTATTTCCCTAAGCAACACAATTCTATCTACCAGGTTAAAGCCATTAGAATAATCCATTGTCAACATATCCAAAGAACCATCAGTGTGATACTCACTCTAAACCTTATTAACATTATGTAGTATACCCTCTGCACCACCTAGGACAACGACTCCAAATTTAAAATCTCCAAGATAATCTCTCGTATTTTTACCGACTTTTGGACATCAATCGTCTTTATATATTACTCACTACAATGGGTCGAACCCCATTATCAGACTTCAGTACCGGCATAAGAGGTGCTGAAGTAACAAACTCATCCACACTCGGCGGACATTTACCTCTCAACCACAAATTAACCACTGATGAAACCACTCTCAAAAGACATGTGGCAACCACAATTCCCTTATCACACATAACGTTTAAAAGGTGTTGTGCTCTCAAACCATCTCTACCACAAAAGGTACCTTTGGGAAAAGATTTAATGATTTTAAAGATCAAATCAACATCAACAAGGAGGGGTGATTCATGAAATGTCGTGCAAGACTTAGAAGGGGGAGACTTGTAGGGGTGTTTAGAGTTTCTCTCTAGACCATCTCCATTCCTTGAGTGTGTGTGTGTGTATATATATATATATATATATATATATATATATATATATATATGTATATATATATATATATGTATATATATATATATCAAAGTTAGACCAAAGCTCGTCGTTTCACTTAAGTGAACCGCCTAACTAGCGAGTCTTCATAACCGAGTAACTAGAACCCGGTTCACCATCGTAACAGATAGAATTGTAGTGGCCCACTGATCCATAACGAAAAGCCCACTCTATTACATACATACAACCTATATGAAATAAAAGCCAACAAATTCTAAGTGTTTGGATGATCTACCTCATATTGTAACATCTCTAAGTCCATTGCTACCAAAATTAGATAATCTCTTATTTAATTAGCAACATATGAACCAAGAGCTACCTATAACATAACTTGAGCATATCATCTAACTTCTTGTACTTAGAGCTATTACACAAATAATCTTGCATTCTTATAATACTAATACTTAATACATAAGATGAACATGAACCATAACATTATAAAACTCAAAATTTTGAAGATGGGCATCTTGGTCACCCTACCCAAAATATTCGGGCTAGGTTATAAGTTGTGCTTAGGAAAGAAAAACCGAAGAGGCCTCTTGCACCTTTGTTGTTCATCCCAAAAGTTCACTTCAATCCAAACAACTATCACAAATCATGTGCTCCAATCCTCCACCCCAATTGATCGATGTAAGGCCTCACGGGGAAGAGAAGAATCAACTACAGCGTAGTCGCAATCGTGATGTGCAGATGATTGGGACTAGTTGCTATGAGAGTGGAGATTTGGAGTGTGTTTATTGCCCCGGAGATTAAGGTGCTTTTGAACGGCAAAATGTAATCGCCAGGCAAACTCTTCGCTTGCTCCTCTTCCTCGTCCTTTTTCACTAGCCCATATGTCGTCTTCAATTTCCCCTTAATTGCTTGTCCTAATTCCACTAATTTGAAATCTCTAACAACCAGAATTGCTTGAAGAACCGTAAGGTGAATATATAGGATATAAATACTCTAGAAGGGGGGGGGGTTGAATAGAGTATGAGAAGTTTTCGCAAAAACCTATCTCAAGGTTTTGAAACTGATATCAAAGGCCTTGATGTCGATCTGAGCTCTTTGTGACACAAATGGTTTTCAAGGATTTTGAAAGTGATTTCAAGGACCTTGACTTTGTAAACCTGCAAAGCAACGTTAGTCACAATAAAGCAAGATATGATGCGAAAATGAAAAGATCGACATGGTGATATGTTTACGAAGTTCGGCTCTAACAGCTTACTCTCCGCCCTATGGTTTACCCGTAGGATCTAACTATCTATTATTAGCTTCAAAGAGTCCTAGATACAACCTAGAATAAATCCTCTTCTTCTCTCACAGTAGCCAATGCTACGATCTAGTTCCAACTCTTAACCTAGCTATAATAACCTAGTTACTTCATAGAGTAACACACACACTCGAGTATAACACTCTCTAGATATTCCAATGAAGCTCTCGTGTTTCTCTCTCTCTAAGGAATAAAGCTTTTGTAAACTAAGAGGAAGAAAAACGTTTGAATCGAAATGAAGATTGCTTTGGATCGCTTGAAGACTTAGATGTTTCCGTGTAAGCTTGTTGTTCTTTTCTCTTCAATCGCCATCTTCATTTATAGCCTAATGGAGAAGTCTTCTAGCCGTTGTGAAGATGAACGTTGTTGGTGTTCCTTCTTCTCCATAGAAAACGGTGTATGTTGAGATGAGATAGCCGTTGTAGATTTTCCTTATCTTCTTCATCTCTTTAATGCACGTTGATTCTTCTTCTCCGTAATCTTCTCTAGAAAAGCTCAGTTAAAGATCATGTCGTTCAAGCTTCGAGATTTTCAAGTTTATTGAGAATTTTTGGCTGAAGATCTTCGAGATCTTTTTAAGATCCGTTGGGAAGAGATCTTCAAACTTGCATTGATTTGGTTAAATCTTTGCAAGATCTTTTTGTTGGGCCAAATCTTCTTGTTGGTCGAGATCTTCTTATTGGCCAAATCTTCTTGATATCTTCTTGGAAGATCTTCTCTTGATCCTTAGATTTGGTTGTTTGAGATTGATTTGAATTCCTTCTAGCCGTCATATCCTTTGAATCTTGTTTTACGGCTTTGATCTTGATCCCTTGACATGGTTTTCAAGGCCTCCATGTTGAACCTTTGAAATTTTTTTCAATCGCTGCGCTTGTCCCTTGTATCCGTCTTCAAGGTCTCCATTCCTTGAAATGTTTTCCAAGGCCTGCATAGATTTGACAAACACAAAACAAACAATCTAGAAATAAATCGATATTTGTTAGTATAAAAACCGCTTATTTGTGTTAAGTTTTCCATCATCACATATGCATATATATTACCAAGGTGGAGTTTTCAATCTCCCCCTTGATGGAAGACAACACAAATATCGTACCTGCATTTAAAGTTAGCGATGCATATGTAATAATATCAAAACCTAAAATGCCAAATGCAGAAATATCGAAAATTCGGATCACCCTAATTTCTCCCCCTTTGTCTTTCAATAAAGGAGAAAAATAGTTAGAGCACAAGAGTTTTAAACCGATTACAACCCCATAAAAAGTATTTCCAAAAACCACAAAAATTTTAAAACGGAAGTCCCTTAAACATAAGTCAAGGCCTTGAAATCAAAACCAAGGGGTTTTGAAATCGATGTCAAGGCCTTGACATCCATATCAAGGTTGTGATGCACTACTCCTGGTACCATTTTGGATTCAGACATCCTTTCCCACAGAGTTCGTCGAGACACTTCTTTTTCCAGCGAGCATGAGCGTTTTTCAAGTCAAACTTTTTGAAGGAGTCGTCCACACGCCGTTGATCTCTCGTGTTCTTGTATTTCTTCACTAGACCAAACTCCTTAATCTGTAGTATATCCGGATCCTCAGGTGCAGATTGGCAAATCGGGCAATCTTTCACAATCTTGTAACACTGGTTTATGACATCTTCAGCCTGTTTCATAGTTGCTTTGGCGCCATCCTCAGTTAAGGGTTTAATATTGCTTGCCGATGTTAAGGAGATGGCTTCACATGAAACATTTGATTTATCTTTTAGTTCAGTATGGCCAGCAGATCCTGTGATTCGTCTAACTTATTTGTGATCTCTGATCAGAATGCCAACATCTCCCTTCTCAGTGAATCCAGACCAATCTCTAATGCGTCAAGTCTCTGTGCTGTGGAAAACGACCAAGTGGGTTGTTCTTTCAAGACCCATTCTCCAGATTGTGTCTTCTTAATTCCTATGTTGTCAAAGAATTATTCATCGAGTTCTCCAGCAACATAGTGTTTTTCCTCTTCAGCCAAATTAACAGAGAAATAACGAAATATTTTTGGAAGCAGATTGACATAAGGGAGAGGGGTATCGCTGGGGGCATTTATCATGTGGAGCATGTGATTCAGGATGATACTAGGGAGGTCAACATCAAGGCCATTTAACACATGATACAAAAATACAAACAATTGATTTGTCAACACATCCCGACATTTAACTCGTGGGACAACACATATCACAAGAATAGCACACACAATTCTGGCCTCGAGAGTTAGAGAGGTCAAAGTGGGTTGTGGTGGAGAGTTGGGTAGAAGAAACTGTTCTTTGGCCAAGCTAACAGTTCTGACATGGTGGGGATGGTCAAAATAATTCAAAGTAGAAAGCCCTAAAATCTGCGCAATAACTAGAGAGAAAAGAGTGATAGCATTACCTTTGACAACAAACTCAAGAATTAGCTCTCCTCGTTCTCTTTTGGCGGTAAGATTGACAAAGAAAAGTCTTGTCAACCTTGGGTGAGCAACTTCCCCTGGATTGAGGATCTTCCAGATGGAACTCCCTCGTAGCGTAGTGACACATGGGAGACCGAGAGATAGAAAGAGTTCCAAGTCCACCAACTCACACATGCAAAGATTTTGGTCCTTGAATCCGTTAAGCCACATGCCAACTGCGGTGTGGCTATTGAACCAGTTCAAGGAAAGGCCAATCCTTGTGCAGATATCAAAATCTTTCATGGGAGACGAAGATTCAGATTCGGAGGAGAGGTGCACAACCCTGTGCCATTTGGTGACCGACGACGATGCCTCATCAGTGGTTGTTCTCTTGGAAGCCATGGAGAATGTTTGAGAGAGAAGTTGAAAAGGTTTTGAAAGATGAAAGAGTAAAGCAGATGAGTTTGCAAAACAAGTTGAAGCGGAAGAAGTTAAAGAAGGGAGAGAAGTGATATATAAGGAAAGAAGTCACACCAACTTCGGTTTAATAAGATCTTGAAAGAATCAAAATCTTGGAAAAAAACGATTTTGATTAGAATTCTTTCCATAAATTTTGTAACCACTTTTCAAGAATTCTTTGAATCTGAATATAAGGACGTTTGAAATCATTCTAAAAATCCTTCTTTTAATAATAATTTAGAGATCAAGTATCTATAGATATTAACCCCTAAATAGATCCGTGATTTTCAATGTGACCCTTGAATTCCGTTTCAATGCCCTTGAAATTGACAAATAGGCTGCATTCGAAGGAGGTAATAAACAATTTACTCTCCCTAAGTTAATGCTTTCTTGTTCAACATACCAAACTCTAATCTAATAAAATTAAATTGATCTTCAGGTAGAGGCTTAGTAGATATATCTACAAGCTGCAAGTTAGTTGACATAAAAAATATCGAAACATCACCTTTCTCAACATGATCACGTATGAAGTGATGCCTTACACCGATATGCTTTATCCTTGAATGATTTTAGATCAAAGTCAAGATCACGAAGTTGTTGAGATATCCATAGAATTTGTGCACAACAGGCTCCCGCAACTATGTATTCTGCTTCAGTTGTGGAGAGGGAGACCGAGTTTTGCTTCTTAGAGTGCCAACTGATTAGGGATGACCCTAAAAATTGGCAACATCCAGAAGTACTCTTTCGATCGACCTTATAACCTGCGAAGTCAATATCTGAATAGGCAACGAGGTGAAACGAGCTTTGACGTGGGTACCATAGCCCTAAATCTTTAGTGTCATTGAGATACCGAAATATCCTTTTCACAGCTATCAAGTGTGACTCTTTAGGATCAGCTTGAAATCTTGCACACATGCACAAACTAAACATAATGTCAGGTCGATTAGTGGTTAGATATAACAAAGAACCGATCATACCTCGATACTCCTTTTGTACAACACTTTTACCGTCCTTGTCGTAATCAAGTGAAAGTGTGGAACTCATAGGAGTTTTTGCTACCTTGGATTGATCCATTTTATACTTCTTAAGCAAGTCTTTAGTATACTTGCTTTGATTGAGAAATATTCCTTTGTTTGCTTGTGTAACTTAAAGTGCAAGAAAGAAATTTAACTCTCCCATCTCTACACATAATATTTGAAAATTCCTTGCATAGAGAATCGTTAGTAGCACCGAATAATATATCATCAACATAGGTTTGTACTACTAATATATCGTTGCCTCTGGTTTTGATAAATAAAGTTTTTATCAATCAAACCTCTTTTGAAATCATTTTCAAGGAGATATTTGGACAATCTTTCATACCAAGCTCGAGGAGCTTGCTTAAAACCATAAAGAGCTTTGTTCAGTTTAAAAACATGATCTGAAAATTCATCATTTTCAAAACCAAAAGGTTGAGCAACGTAGACTTCTTCTTCTAAGAAGCCATTTAGAAAAGCAAATTTTACATCCATTTGAAATAACTTTATGCTCTTGAAAGATGCAAAAGCAAGTAGCATACGTATGACTTCTAACCTGACAACCGGAGCAAAAGTGTCCTCATAATCAATACCTTCTTCTTGGTTAGAGCCTTGAGCTACAAGTCGTGCTTTGTTTTGAATGACCTTTCCACTTTCATCCAACTTGTTTTGAATAACCCATTTTGTGCCAATGAGAGATGGGTGCTTCGGTCTAGACGTGAGGGTCCAAACTTTATTTCTCTCAAACTCATTAAGTTCATTTTGCATGACCATGATCCAATCGGGTTCTTAAAGAGCTTGAACATAGTTCTTGGGCTCAATAAGAGATACGTACGCCGAGAATGCACATAAGTTGTTAACCCTAGATCGCGTCTGAACTTCTGCGTTTGGATATGAGATCACATTCTCTGGTGGATGGTATGAAGAATGTTGAAACTTCCTCCTTTTGTAAGATGGAAAGGATCCTGAAGATTGAGGCACATTTGCTTGACTAGATTCAGGTACCACTAGAGCATTGCCCTTTGATCCTATATCAAGGCCTTGGAACGCATCTTCAAGGCCTTGAAATAGAATTCTGACATCGTAGTTTTCTGTTTCAAGGTCTTGAAGATGCGTTTCAAGGTCTTGAGATTGTTCTCCGGTATCTTGAATTTTTTCTTGCATATTCTTTTCCCGAGCTTTAGGATCTTCTTCTTCATCAGAATTATGATTTTCATGTTGATTTAGATTAAGATCTGGAAAACTTTCACTCAAAGTATCATCATTGCTTTCATCAAATATGACATGAATACGTTCCTCAACGATTTTGGTATGTCTATTGTAAACACGATAAGCTTTGCTATTTGAAGCATATCCAATGAATATTGCTTCGTCACTACGTCCATCAAGTTTACCAAGGTTGTCTTTGCCATTGTTATGGACAAAGCACGTACATCCAAAGGGTTTAAAATAGGAAATATTAGGTTTTTTTCCCTTAACAAGTCTGTAAGGAGTCTTTTTCAAAATAGGGCAGATTAAACATCTATTTAAGATGTAGTTAGCAGTATTAACTACTTCAGCCCAGAAACGTTTTGGCAAACTATTTTCTAAAAGCATGGTCCTAGACATATCCTCTAGGGTGCGGTTCTTACGTTCCACAACTCTGTTTTATTGAGAAATTCTAGGAGCTAAAAAGTTGTGTGAAATATCATATTTTGCACAAAACAAATCAAACTTTAGTTGATCAAATTCTCTACCATGATTGCTTTTTATCAAAACAATAGGTAGGTTTTTCAAAGTTTGCAACTCCTTACATAATTTTGAAAACTCAAACAAGGCTTCAGATTTTTCCCGTAAGAATGATATCCATGTAAAATGAGAAAAATCATCCACAATGACAAGGATGTACTGTTTACCTTTGGGAGATTTGACACGCATAGGACCACATAGATCCATATGTAAAAGTTCAATGGGTCGAGAAGAACTTACAACCTTCATTGGTTTGAATGAACCTTGATAGGTGATGGAATCACTATCAATTAGGGTAGTTTTTAGAGTCTTTTTATTGCATTAGTGTCGGTTTATGCTACTAACTCCTTGGTCCAGAAGAAGAAGATCAAAAGAAGCTAAAGAAGGAGTTATAAGCACTTAGGAGTGAAGATCGATCACGAAGCAAAGTTTATGCTGCCTTACCGCCCCTGCGGGTCCTTGCAGCCGCCCCTGAGGTGACTTGCCTTGACGAGACGAAGACCAGCTCCCCTGCGCCTCCCACTGCGCCTTGCCTGCGCCTCGCCTTGGGAGATGGGAGGTGAAGAGTCCGTGTCACCGCCCCTGCGTTGGCCTTAAGGCGCCCCTGCGCCTTGACATCAGAAACATCCGGTAGGCAAAAGGTCAGACGTTGAAGTGCATTAAAGATCCGCCTCAGCGGAGTTATGTAGCCACTCCAGCGGTTTTGAAGAAGATCAACCGATTCTGCCTAAACCGCCCCTGCGGTTCCTGAAGGCCGCCCCTGCGGTTCAATGCCAGAAGCTTTACTCTAGCTGTTTACACCACCTTTATGGCATTTAAGGTGGCTGTTTTAGGCCGGCTATTTACTCCTAATTAACTGTCTTTTGTATTATAAATAGTCCATCGCTGATTGTTAGAATCATCCATATTTTCCCCCACAAAATCCATCTTAGACTTGAGTCTTTCCATTGTAATGAGTTGCTAATTCCCTTGCTACATTGGGTTGGTTTGAAACTGCTTTGTTACTTTGGTTGTAAGTTCTTTTTAATATAAATTTTTATTCAGTAATGCTTTGTGTTTCCTTGATCGCCGTTGTTTAATTGCATGTTAACTATTACTTGAGATTGATCACCTTAGGTTCTAAAGTGCATGTAAACAAATGGATTAACAGGTTCCGGGTTCGGGTCTTTAATCTAGTAGCAACTTTAAGTAATAACGGGTGGTAATTACTTAAAGAAAAGGAACACAAATATAAAGATAAGTTTAACGGTTTTAATCTTCTCTTTATATCCTTTAGTCTTTGTTTGAATGCTAACTTATTATTTGTTCTTGTAGGTTTACGGAACTTTAATAAGTTAAGTTGTGTTGATGCCGGTTGGCTCAACACATATGTATGATCGAGACGGGAGATTACTTAAGAATTTATAAAAGGAACGCACCAAAGTAGCAATTGTATGTTTAGAATCAACCTAGTGTAGACTCATCCATTATTGTCTTAATTGTCGCATTAATCGTTTTCATAAATTTTTGTGCATCAATTCAACCAAAACCCCCCCTTTGTGTCACTTGTCATTATAATTGATAATTGCATCTAAAACACCTTAACTCTCTTGGGTTCGACCCTTACTTAATCACTATACTTGTTCTTAGTGCTAAGTCGGGATTTACTTTTGATTGGGTATAGACGACCATAGAAATACCTTCGGTCAAACCTCTTGTTTGTTTACCTTGTGTAGAAGCCTTACATAGTTCATCTACCTTGAAGTTTAGGTTTGGCAATCCACGTACGAAATCCTTTGAAAGTAACTTCTTCATTGTATGCATGCTTAGATGACCAAGTATTCTATGACAAAGCCTTGGATCGTCAGTCAAGGCCTTAAGACACTTTAGCTTAGTTCCTGAAACTTGGTTAGTACTCATAGAATAAACATTGTTACATCTAGAAGCTGTAAGCACAACATCACCCGCTATCTTGTCTTGAACTTCACATTTTTCTGAATAAAAAATCACCTTGTTGCCTTTATCACATATTTGAGAGATGCTAAGCAAGTTATACTTCAAACCGTCAACAAGATAGACATCATCAATGAAATTAGGTGAATTATAACCAATTTACCAATGTCAATAATGTTACACTTTCCTTTATCATCAAGCGTAATGATTCCAAATGATTGCTTCTTTAGATCCGAGAATAGTGAGCTTTTTCCACTCATATGTCATAAGCAACCACTATCTAATATCCATTTATGCTCCTTTACCTTGGTCATATCGTGCAAAACAGTAAACATCAACCTTTTCGGGTCGACCAAATGACATATTTTGGTCCATATTCAGGCTCAATCATGTTTGGTGGTCTAGTACCTTTAGGAACCCAGATTTGCTTGACTTGTTTCCTTAGACATAAAGGATAAGTGTTTCTATTGATGTAAGGATCATTTCTTCTATATAGACATGTTGATTTAACATGACCCTTTTTACAACAATAGAAATATATGGGCATATGAATACTTCCTTTAGCTTTGACAAAAGTGGTAGTCGTTTTTTAGAAAAACTAACATGATAGCCTATACCATTTTTGTTAAGAGAAGATTGTTGCTCATCCATCATCCTTTTGAGGTTGGCTTTCGAACGAGTGAATTTAATAAGTGCAGCCTTATGGTCTTGACACGTCACAGTTAGATTAACCTTTTCTTTCTCTAGGTCGATATATTCTCGATGGAGAGAAGAGAGATTTCCCTTGATATTGATATCAAGGTCTTGATATTGATATCAAGGTCTAACTTTTCAGTGTAAAGATTTTCAATTTTCAAAGACATATCACTCAATCGTTTCTCTTGTTTGAGAAGCTTTTCTCTCAAGGAACTTATCCTTACCCTATGTTCTTTATCACATATGATTATGTCTTTAAGAAATTGCGTGAGATCGGATTCAGGTTGAGACAGAATGGTACTTACCACGTTGTCAACGTAGTGATCTGGATCTTCTTCATGATCAGCCATGAGACAAAGGTTTACTTGTTCTTTTTCATCTTTTGATTCATTTGTGGAATCTGAATCACTTCATGAAGCTACCATAACTTTCTTCTTTCGATCATTCTTTCTAAAGTTGTTCCTCTTCTTTTGTGGATAATCCTTTACGAGATGATTTGTTTCACCACATTCAAAACAAGTCAGAACTTTAGTTTTCTTGTTAGGGTTAGAAAACTTACCTCGAGGTCTTGATGTTTGCGGATATTCTTTATTGTTTGCAAACAGCTTTGAAGAATCTTTACAAGACCCCTAGAGATCAAGACAAATGGATCTTCCTCGTCTTCATCATCACTATCTTTCTCCTCTGATGGTATCTCATCCTTCTTAGATCTTAGAGCTAGGTTATTTGTGTTGGATGGGAGCTCTCCATCTTCTTCACCAAGAACCATCTCGTAAGTGATGAGCTTTCCAAGAAGGTCGTCAAGAGAAAATGTTGTGAGATTTTGACCTTCTTCGATTGTAGTCACCTTTGCTCCCCACTTGGCTTTAGGCAGGCTCCTTAGAACCTTCCTTACTTTTTCTTCATTTGTGAACACTTTCCCAAGTGACTCCAGGTTGTTCACGATCTCGGTGAATCTTGTAAAAATTTCTTTGACTGATTCATTTGAGTTCATCTTGAATAGCTCATATTGTTTGAGAAAGATGCTTATCTTTGTTTTCTTGACTTGACTTGTTCCTTCGTATGTGACAACAAGTTTGTCCCATATTTCTTTTACACTCTTGCATGATGAGACACGGTTGAATTCTTTTGCATCCAATCCACAGTAGAGCACGTTTATGACCTTGTAATTCTTTAAAACATTATCCAAGTCGGTTTGTGTGAAGTCGGCTTCCTTCTCTGCGACTTGGACTCCTTCAACCGTGGTGGTTGGGATTTTAGGGCCATTTTAAATAATGCTCCATAGTTCCATGTCTTGATCAATAACGAACATTTGCATTAGTTCTCTCCAATGGGCGAAGTTGTTGCCACAGAAGAGTGGTGGTCGAGATGTGGATCTTCCTTAAGCAAATCCTCCATCAGCTACAGAGTTCATGATTAGTCTCACTGATGGTTAAATCAATAACGTGAGTCTAGCTCTGATACCAATTGAAGAACCGGAAGGTGAATATAAAGGATATAAATACTCTAGAAGGGGGTTGAATAGAGTATGAGAACTTTTCCCAAAACCTATCTCAAGGCTTTGAAACTGATTTCAAACACCTTGATGTCGATATGAGCTCTTTGTGACACAACTGGTTTTCAAGGGCTTTGAAAGTGATTTAAAGGGCCTTGACTTTGTAACTCTGCAAAGCAACGTTAGTCACAATAATCAAGATATGATGCGGAAATAAAAAGATCGACATGGTGATATGATTACGAAGTTCGGCTCTAACAACCTATTCTCCGTCTTAGGGTTTACCCATAGGATCTAACTATCTATTATCAGCTTCAAAGAGTCCTAGATACAACCTCGAAGAAATCCTCTTCTTCTCTCACAATAGATAATGCTACGATCTAGTTCCAACTCTTAACCTAGTTATAATAGCCTAGTTACTTCGCAGAGTAACACCCACACACTCGAGTATAACACTCTCTAGATATTCCAATGAAGCTCTCGTTCTTTTCTCTCTCTAAGGAATAAAGCTTTTTTAAACTAAGAGGAAGAAAAACGTTTGGATCGAAATGAAGATTGCTTTGGATCGCTTGAAGACTTAGATGTTTTCGTGTAAGCTTGTTGTTCTTTTCTCTTCAATCACCATCGAGATGATCTTCCGTTGTTGGTGTTCCTTCTTCTCCATAGAAAACGGTGTATGTTGAGATAAGATAGCCGTTGTAGATTTTCTTTATCTTCTTCATCTCCTTAACACATGTTGATTCTTCTTCTCCGTAATCTTCTCTAGAAAAGCTCTATTGAAGATCTTGTCATTCAAGCTCTGAGATCTTCAAGTTTATTGAGATTTTTTAGTTGAAGATCTTCGAGATATTTTTAAGATCCATTGGGAAGAGATCTTCAAACTTGCGTTGATTTGGTTACGATCTTTGCAAATTCTTTTTGTTGGGCCAAATCTTCTTGTTGGTCGTGATCTTCTTATTGGGCAAATCTTCTTGATATCTTCTTGGAAGATCTTCTCTTGATCCTTGGTAGATTTGGTTGTTTGAGATTGATTTGAATTCCTTTCAGCCGTCATATCCTTTGAATCTTGTTTTACGACTTTGGTCTTGATCGCTTGAAATGATTTTCAAGGCCTACATGTTGAACCTTTGAAATGCTTTCCAATCTCTGCGCTTGTTCCTTGTATCCGGTTTCAAGGCCTCCATTCATCCCTTGAAATGCTTTCCAAGGTCTGCATACATTTGACAAACACAAACCCAAAACAAGCAATCAAGAAATAAAATTGATATTTGTTAGTATAAAAACCGCTCATTTGTGTTAAGTATTCCATCATCACATATGCATATATATATATATTACCAAGGTGGAGTTTTCATTGCTTTTATTGGGAAGAACAAACGTAAATCACATGTTTTTGGTGCTGGACTACAATATGGAAGCTTTGCCTTCTTCTTCTAATCTCAAATTAGTTCTTCTACTACACCATCATCTTTCATGTTTCAATCTCTACTCATCTTCTCTCGTTTTCACTTTTTTAAATTTATTAAGAGATGACTAAAATATATACATATATAGTAAGTATATTTTAAGGCAGTTTTTTAGTTTTAATTTAAATTTACTTTTCTATATTTTATAAAAAAAACTTTTAATAAAGTATATTAAGGGTATAGGAGGGAAAAAAGTTAAACCACCATTAAAAGTTTGTGGATACCAAGAGGAAATTTCAACTTGATATACTACTTTTGTGTTTGTCTTTGATTTTCGCCAGATCATGTTCTTATGACGGTTAACCCGTCTACCGACTTGCTTGGCCTTTCGATCCATTAGACGATGTTTCGTCCGGTGCTTCGAATGGTTTTTCTTTATCAAAAAAAAGAAAAAGAAGGAAAATTTCAAACTTAAAGATACTAGGAAAATCTATTTTTATAACATTGATCTAATAAAAGTAAATAAAAATAATGAATTCACAAAATTGTCTTTTAAAAAAAGTCAATAGCTTAATTCTTTGATTAAGATGTCATGAAATCGATTTTAGCTTGACACACTTACTTATGAGTAATGTGTATAGTATATAATTATACGTGGTTCACTAGTCATCCGGTTCTCTATAAATAGGAGAATTGAGCCTTAATTCATTTAATAAGCTACATGTCTTCTCTGTTTGATGGCTTTTTGGTCGCTCATTGACAACCAATTTTGGTGCTCTCTCAACCAATTTGTTGCTAAAGGAATTATTCACAAAAGATCAACACCAAGAAATCCTCAACAAATGAAAAAGTAAAAAGAAAACACAGGCATCTTATAGAAACTGCTCAAGCTATGAAATTACAAGTCAATCTTCCTATTCATTTTTGGGAGATTGTGTCCTCGTTGCGACTCATGTTATTAATAAGTTTCCCACGTCCATTTTAAAATGGAAAACTCCTTTTGAGTTGATTATGAACAAACCTCTATTTTATGACAATTTTAGGATTGTTGGTTCTTTATGTTATACTCTTGTTGACTGTTCTAAGGATAAGTTTGCATCTAAGGCTCGTAGGTGTATATTCCTTGGTTACCCCCTTGCACATAAAGCCTATTGATTATGTGATCTTGTTACCACCAAGATGATCAGCAGTTGAGATGTGTTTCACGAGCATGCATTTCCTTTCAAATCTTCTTTGTCATCTAGTTCTATTTCTCTTCTATTGATACTCTACCTTTGGTTAATCCGACAGTTGATTCTTCCCCTGAATTTTTTATTTTCTCTTGACCAGTTTTGTCTAATATTCAAGTTATTCCTCTAGATAATTATGTCATACCTTCTACTACCTCTCCCTCTCTTGATCATCTTCCTCAGTTTTCTGTTCATGAGCATCATATTCCTAACCTTCCAGTACCTTCCACCATTCCAATACCTTGCAGATCTGGTGGATTGAGGGTAACTTCCACTCGTCTTCGTGACTTTTTTTGTCCCACCGTCCATACTTGGTCAATTTCTCTTAAGCTTTTTCGCATTTGATGAATTCTCTATTGAATATAAAGCTTCCTTGCTCATCACTATGACCGTTTTAGAGTCCGTGAGTTATTCCAAATTGTAGAGGATAATCAATTGTCCACAACTATGAATCAAGAGTTGGATGTTCTAGAATGGAATATTACATGAGAAATCGTTGAGCTTCTCCCTTGTAAGAGTATCTCATTGGCTCGAATTGGGTTTATAAGGTGAAATTTAAGGTTGATTGGAGTGTGGAAAGGCTTAAGGCACGCTTGGTTACAAAGGGGTATACACATATCAAAGGGAAGGACTACAAGCGTACGTTTTCTCCCGTTGCAAAGTTCTCCTCTGTTAGGAATTTGCTCATTTATGCATCCATTAAACCATGGGTTATTCACCAATTAGACATTAGTAATGCGTTTCTTCATGGATTTCTTGATGAAGTGTATTTTCAACCACCACAAGGATATTCTAAAGCTCATCCGGGTTTGGTTTGCAAATTGAAATGTTTTTTATACGGGTTAAAATAAGTGCGTCGATAGTGGATGTGGAATTGTATAAGTTCCTTTTTCAATTTGGTTTTACTCAATCCAAACATGATTACTCCATGTTTGTGATTTCTACTCTTAATTCCTTTACAATTGTTCTTGCTTATGTGGATGATTTCCTCGGAATCCTCTTTTGTAATTCACCAATTAAAACAGGCCCTAGATCTTGCTTTTACCATCAAGGACCTTGGTGAGGTCTGGTATTTTCTAGGTATTGAGTTAGCTCGCTGCTCTCAAGGCATTTTGCTCAATCAGAGGAATTTTGTTCGTGATATTGTTCAAGATATAGGCTTAACTGATTGCAAGGTGTCTCCGTTTCCATTCTCTCGTGGCATCAAGCTCTTTGTCGATGATGGAGAACTATTTCCCGATCCTGAGATTTACAGGCGATTAGTGGAATGTCTTCTTTATCTGAATATGAATCGTCCTGACATTTCTTATGCCTCAAGGGATTCCTTATTTTGTGGAAAACAAAGAAATAGAAAACCATTTCCAAGTCTTATACCGAGTCTGAATACCGTGCTATGTCGATCACATCCGGTGAATTGGTTTGTCTCTTTGGGTTGCTCAGGGACCTGAATATCAATATGCCACTTCCACTCACCCATTACTACGATAACAAATTGGCTCAACACATTGATGCAAATCTACTGTTCCATGAACGGACTAAACACCTCACTCTTGATTGCAACTATGTTCGAGAAAGAGCGGAAGAGGGCATCTCGTGTCTGCTCTAGTCTGCAACTTGTTGATGTACTTACGAAATCTCTTGGGGCTTCTCATCATAACTTTCTCATTTCCAAGTTGGGTCTTGTTCCTTGTTTACCAAGTCCAACTTGAGGGGAGTATGAGTCATGTGTATATTATATAATAGTATGTGGTTCACATGTCATCCAGTTCTCTATAAATAGAACTAAGCCTTAATTCATTTAATAAGAAAACAAAATTTATTTACTAAGGTTTTCTCTCTCCATAACACATATCTTTCTCATTCCTTTGTAGTATCAAACCTTACACAAATCGATCGTATACTACTTGATTCACGATGTTCAATCCATAGTCTAACACTGTTGTATACTCTAATATACATATATGTCATAATTATAACTTATTAGGAAATTAGGCAATTGTTGTTACTAAATTGCAAAGGACTTGGTCTAAAGAACTTGGCAAGGCCTAACCAAGTTGTGTGCACGTGTGCTTGTATGCACATGGCCACCTGTCTACAATTCAAGTTAGAATTTAATATGGTATCTGAGTGTGTTGTCAAATGTTACGTTTATGATCCACATTAAGCTTATGTGTGTTAGTTATAAAGCAAGTGAGATGCTAGACTTGTTTGTCAATTAGTTATAAAGAGAGTGAGATGTTAGAATCGTTAGTACAAGTGTCAATTAGATTTGTTTTCTAGGTACATTGACATCTAGAAGTTGGGAGATTTTGTGTCTACTACCTAAGGTTAGTGGTTCTATTGCCAATTGTTAAATGTTGTTATTGATGCTTATGTATTGGGCTGGGATTTGCGTGCTCGTAAGTTCCATTGAGCTTATGTATTTGGTTTGTGCCTAATGAACATGTAAAATCGTATTTAATATATTATACAGACTTTAACATGCATAATTTAAAAAAGAAGAAGTTATTTTACTTTATTATTATTTTTTCTATCTAGTTACCTTAACTTTACCCGATGGATTCATTTTCCTAAATGAATGTGGACCAATGAAAAATAGGATGAACTTCATGATTGAGACACAAACTTGCTTTTCACAAACTAATATTTGTGATTGGATCTAAAAACTAGATATTCAACCAAAAATTAAAAAATTCATAAGGAAACTATCACAAAATGGTATTCCAACAAAAGCAAAGTTGGTCAAAAGAAGAATAGCAATTACAAGACATTGCGAACTTTGCTACCACCTCCTCGAGGATTTGATCCATTTGTTCTTTGAATGCCCTTTTAGCAAACAAACCTTTGAAAAAATTGATAAAACAATTTTAAACGAAATTGATAATATTAATTATAACAATAAAAAAATCCATGATATTTTAACTAAACTTAAAAATTAGGAATAAGAAATTTGCTTGTATCACAACCTGCTAGTGGAGTATTTGGTACTTTAAAAACAAAATTATCTTTGGTAATGAACTCATTGAGTCATTCAACAAGATCACCGACTTTATCGGAGATCAAATCCATAAGTGGAAAAGCAACACCCTTGATGAAGATGACTATGATATTAAACAACAAATGAATATAAATCTCAACTCAAGGAAAAAACATAATATTAAATGGGATAAACCAAACCGATCTTTCATAAACTAAACTTTGACGGATCTGAATTAGATTCCGGATGTACTTCTATCGGGTACGTGATCCGAGAGCACAATGGAAAAGTCATAAGCCTTGATGCAAAGAAAAATAACTTCAACTCGGTCTTAAAGGCTGAAGCTTTTGCCCTTAAATCGGGTCTCCATGAGGCAATCAGACTACAAATAAAAAGATCGAAATTGAAGGGGACAACCTATGTGTTATTAAGGCAATCCAAGCTTGTTGGAGCGACCCTTGAGATATCGAGATGATTATTTTCGACTCCATATTGAACCTCCAATTCGTTGACGAAGTCCAAGTTAGACATGTTTTCAGAGAAGTAAACAGTGTTGCCGATCGATTAACCCATTTGAAAATTTTGACACTCAACACCAACTTTTCTGACGATCTTAAATTGTGTGTTCTCGTCTGTAAGGATGCTTTAGGATAAACTACCTTTAGAAGATAGCTCACCCTAATCGCTTTCTATTTTCAAAAAAAGAAAAGAAAAGAAAGAGAAATAGGATGGACATGTGATATAAACTAATAAATAGAAAGATATGCAAAACATAGGTAAGATATTATATCACCTTATGGGGAGTTTGCCTGACCCGAACCGTTTGTCCGAAAAACGGACAAGTATAAATAGAGGAAGAAGTCCGTTCGGGTCGAAAAGTCCATCCCATCAAACTGGAGCCGGACACCACTCTAGGCCCGCCGAACGAAAATAAGCGGTCCGCCAACCCGGATAAAAATATATATATTGTATATATTATAAAATATTTAGTATAACTATAATAAACTTTTTATATATTACATTATATATGTGATATAATTTATTTAAAAAAAATTCACATCAAAAACAATTTTTTAAATATTTTTTTAAAAATAAAAAACGCTACCCGTAGACTCAGTCCGCACGGACGGGTACGACAACCATTATACGATCGCCGATTGAATCGAATCGGATCCAAATCTAAATAAACCGACTTGATATTTTAAAACCAACCGACTCCCAACATGAAAAGTTCTACCCTTGTCAAGTATCAAGTTCTATTCGCAGGGTCCCAGAAACAGACAAACACTTTGTTTGATGTTACAAAAAAAAAGGGAATGACACTAGGTGGGCCTCAAAGGTGATAAAACCCGGGCGAAGCCCAAGTACAACCCGGCCCATTAGAGAAGCATCTTACATTACTCAACTATTCAACATCAACAGTCAAACACTTTGGTGTCATTTCTTATACTTTTCAGGAGATGGATATCATCATAGCCTTACTGAAATTCATGTTGCAATAAACACTAAAATGATGGGTTCGAAGAGTAATTCACGACGACTTCATCTATCTCTTTAACACATTCTTACAACTGTTTCGAAAAATCTATAATTATATCTATTATTGAATCAAGTAACCGAATATACTCCGATAAATGAATAAAATATAGGCATGCCACAATTTTAGCGACACACATGCTCTGAGTGGTGAATTGGAGTCAGTAGCGACAGATGCAGTGAATTCCAAGTCTGCACAAAGTAAAATATGAAGAAAACGACGTCGTCACGTGGAGTGTCTCAAAGAAGAAGAAGTGATTTTTGCCGTGCCTCATCATTACCACACACGTGCATTCCCATGCATGCTTTTCTTACTGTGGTTAATTCAACAACATATTCATTTACTCCTATAAGTTTACTACGGAGTATTGTATTTTATCCTTTCTTTTTAAAAATAAACATTCATATTGGGAAACGTAATCTCATCTTATCGCTGCTTTGGTATAATTAATTACAGTAGTAGCCCTAACTAAATTTTAATATCGCTTAACAATCACTGCTTCCTTCCATTCACTCTATCGCATGCTCATGCATATAAGAACCACAAATCTTATAATTTAGTTTTATTTAATATATCCATTAGATTCAAAAATATAGATCGATAGGGATTAAATGTCCAGCTAAGTTGCAATATTACATGTGTCCGATCATCCGACCATACTAAGTATATACAACTACGAACAATCAATAAAGTTTTAAGAAAATGTACCCTATATATTATTTGTCATGTAAATGAATAATAAGTTGTTTTGTTTTTTCTACTCAAAATGATATAAACTCACATGTAGATACTCCTAACGTGGTTGACTAAAATCAAGTAAAACAAATTTGATTAAAAAATAAAAAGAGAATCACAGTATGAATATAAGTGTAAGCATCAATTTGCAAATGGTAATAATGAGAACAATAATGCATAAAACAAAAGTAGGCATATTTGATCGAGATTCACATGGGCATGAAGAAGAAGAAGTTAGAACATGCAGGTAATCCAATCCAGCGCAGATTAAACAATGTAATTAGTTTATAATGAAGTATCCAAAGGTTGTGGATCTATTTTAATTCTATTTGGTTCATATGTTTAATGGTAAAGTTAATTTTTAACCAATTTTAGGATGCTGAAGAGATTTTGTAAGGTGTTAATCTATGGAAGTTATGGTGATGGACATGTGATAAGATTCCCATTCATGCCTTGTATTGGAATTAGGTATGAGTTTGTTGAATGTTGCAGTTAATCTACAATTAACGTCCAGTCCATTTAAGGATTATTAAATTGTAACACAAGTTTAAGATAGAGCTTCAATTCAAGTAAAGGTTGTAATTATAATATGATAATACTAATTTCAAATGATGAATAAAAAATATATAGTTATGTAGGGATTAGAAAAAGAAAAACAAGGATTCCTTCCAAGTTGTCTGCCACAAAACATGCCAAAAACATAATGCATGCTAATCTTCATTATTGCTTTTCTTGTCAAAATAATAGACCATTTGTAACCCTAAGGAGTTGAGCTCATTTGAGTTGTTCCTTTCAAACATATACGAAGCCGATCATATCCATTTTAGATTGTTTTCTTTGCTTTCCACATCATAAGCTTCTCTCCACTCGGAATATCACAACTTTTTTTTTTAAAAATTTTGTTTACAATTTTTAAGACTCAACAATTGGATTCATTTAAATTAGAGTTGCTGATAGATTATGGTGGAGAAAACCACACAAATGATGGAGGTAAAACCACGATTTTATTAATAATATGATAATTTTTATATAGGCTTTACAAGAAAATAATGACTAGTAATATATAAGAAACTAAATAATAAAGATATTATTACGATCTTAATATTATCACGATCATGATCTCGATCTTATTGGTTGCTCTTATTGATGAGCATTGTATTAGTTCCATTATAAATCGGTTGTTTTTGTTTTGTCGGTAAATAGATATCTGCACTACTAATTAGTAAAGAAGTTCCCTTTATAAATTAAAATAAAAAAACTCTGCTTAAGAAATAAGAAACTACCGAAGGCCCTTTCAATTGATTGGACTTGTGTAAAAGATATACTCAACCACCTTGTTGAACAAATGTTGATGTCCTTTCTATCTCCTCAGAGCACAAACAAACAGAACAAATGGGGTTACCAAGCCAAAGAGTGGGGTTCCGAATGAACAAATCCTTCTAAATCTCTCTTCAAAGAATAAACCGTTGATATCATCATCACAAGACTATGGAATTTATACCAAACGATTGATCATGCATGTCCATGCACAACATATATGAATTTACTTTCAACCGATTTTTAGATGTTTAGTTTCAATTAAAACAAATATTGGTATTTCCTTCATTTTATATTTATAGTTCATCATTCATCATGTGCAATATTCGAACATAATATATTATCCACATATAATATCATAGTTTATCTTATTAGCATTCATAATATATATATATATATATATATATATATATATATATATATTGTAACAGTAAATATTGTAATAAAAATAATATACAGTATTGGTTGGTTGGATACTTGGATTACTTGACAAGTTTGTCCAACAGCAGAAGAGCAGAAAGCAGAAGAGAGACAGAAGGAGGAGGATTGGACGTACTCGTGGGGATGGCTATGGTGTGTCATTTTAGCCGTCTCATTTGCCCACCAAGATTTAACCAGATGCCTTGCACTTCCACTCTCTGACTACCCTATACACTATACACTCTCAGTTTTCATTTCTTTTCAGACAAGTCACTCCCACACTTCACTGCTCTATTTTCTTTATGGGCCCAACTTTTCATAAACTCCAATCCCGCATCATAATGCTCACAAATAATTATTCAGCAATAATTCTACCAAGATGTTGCTTTGTATTCTAAGATTGAGAATCTTGATTTGATTTGTTTGAAAACGAACATACAGAGTACAAGTTAGGAAGATGATGAGAATGAGAGATTAACTTCATCAGGCCCCAGTGTAATGTTGCAATGCAACAACGATGTACAAGCAGATATTCCATTTACTACTACCAAGAACATGAGACCACAACTTGCACCATTGACAATTATGAAATTATTAGTAGTAAAACGATCGATGATACAGTATCGTCTCAAACTTCAAACATGGCGAAATCGATATCCTTCAGGAACAGCAAATGAAACAATTTTATATGTGTAAATCTACACCTACGTACTCCAGTCGCTCTCCGCCTTTACGAATCCCCTGATTCGAATTCCTCTACACATAAATCGATATTATAAAAAATCAAAAAAACAAATTCAAAGATCAATTAATTAACCTCTGTGCAAAGGCGATCGTTCTTGAACGATCTTCGCCGACGCCTTGGAGTGCCGGAAAACCTTCATCGGACTAGGAAAATACCACCCCTTACTCTTCCATGACCTCCCCTCTTCTCCTACTCCACCAGCGCAAGAAAACGCTGTGGGAGCAGCCACCGATTTCGACCTTCTTATCGTCCGAAGATTCAAATCAGCCTCCTCGTCTTCCTCCAAATCAACCTTCTCTCTCTTCGATTTCCGTGGCAGGAAATACAACCAGAACGGCCTACTTTTCTCAATCGACGCCGATGACTCTCTAGGATCGACGAATTCTTCAGCGTTGGAGTATCTTGCCGATTTGAAGAACGGTAACGCGACAGATCTGGATCGCTGATAGGATTGCTCGCTGTCGATGAGGCTGGACACTCTCCCAATCGATCCGACGCTTCCGGCTTCGGCTGATCCACTGAAGATTGCGTCGCCTGGAATGGAGATAAAGGACAAAGAGGACGAAGAACATGACGACGATGCGGATATCGTTGAACAGCAATTGCAGGGGAGAGTGTTAGCGCATTCAGGACAGAGAGCGGAGAGCTTCTCCCGGAGACAGGTAGGACAGACTCCAATGTTACGCTTTCTTAAAGGATGTTCGGGGCACTTCCAGACGTCATCTTCGTCCGCGTAGAACGCCATGGATGAGAGCTTGATTGTCTCCCTATGTAGAGAAGAGTGGCAAGAAAGCTAAAAGTTGTTATGGATTTTGTGTTGATTGGAATATTTTTGTTTTAGGAAAAGGAAAAGCGGTTTGGGGAGAGTGAGGGGTGTGGATGCGGGAGAATGAGTTGTTACTTATAACGGGGTTGAGTTGAGTTGGCGTGGTAGGGAAGAAGTGGTATAAACCATGGTTAGTTTTGACCAGGCTTACAACTTAATCATAGTTACAACTGTCGGATTAGTTTGTTTAAGGGCGACGGTGCCGGCGTTATTTAAGTAACCCCGGAATGTGGATGGAATTACGAGAAAGCTGTTATATTTATCTTTTTTTAATAAAATGAAGGCATGTAGATGGTTGTTATTTTGGAGAGTAAAATGAAGCACATGCAGCAGAGAGGCGACGAGGAGTTGTCTCTTTCACCGCACGTAGTAGGCCCCACACATGTACACCAATGAGACTCCATAACTCAATTGCTTGATATGGTTACAATGATCCATTTTTTGGTCAAATGAAACGCAGGGTCACTGTTATACACACGTGTGTGCCTAGCAAAAACGAAAAACAAGTCCGATTCGTTGTAAGTTGAATGCAAGACTCGATATTTGGTAGTCCGTTCAGATTCACCCGCCCATCTGTTCACATTTACAAGCGTGATATCGAAAGTGTATACTTTTTATTATTCACGCGATGTGTCTTATCTGAATATGCACTTGGACAATGTAGATATTCAGTTAAGTATCGCACGATTATTAAGTATTGTCTTAGGATAAATTTATTTTCGGTCGATGCGATTTATCTTATATTCAATTGTCGGAGGGTTTTAGATGTTTTTGGGAAGCATGCAATTATTTGTAAAGAACTCCTTGATCTCAAAATTCAAATATAGGCATGGTCTAGTTCTCGGTGTTTTATGTAACGTGTTTAGGTGAACATAAGTTTCGGCTAAGAAGGAGACACCTTTGACCTTCTTGATTGATCCGCATGAAGAAAGGTCTACGTTAAGGCCGACGGATGTGTTAGTATTTGGATGGATGAGTGCCAAACATGTTTCTATTGATTTGACGGAGGTCTCCCCTCTAGTTTGTCTAGGTAGCAAGCCTTTTGTGGTGACAGCCTCTACGAAGGTGGCTAAGTAGGAAAGAGCTTGTATCGAAAACCAACATGCGTTTTTCCGTTTGCTTTCGCCACGTGACTTTTTTTTGCTCTAGATGCCGTTGAGATTCTCAAGAGAGTGCAACGGTCTTGCATGGTAATTATGTGTCGCCTAGATCTTCAGACGTAACTTTTCGTAGGTTTGAGATTGCTATTCAGAAGAGATTGACAACACAATTTGTTGTCCACCTACCTTCTATCTCGGTGTAAATATTATTTGTTACTTAAATACAATAATCAAACTATTTTATAAAGCGTTTACATGAAACCATTTTTGACATTTATCTCTTTTTTTCGAAGGGAACATTTAATACTATATCTTACCAAACGTGAGGAATCATTCACGGTAAGAGAATGATTCCGAATCAATTAAAGATTACGTTTGGTTAGAGACCTTTTACACATGAAAGTAATCTCTTCATTTCCATTTCCTTTCCTTACCCTTAACCGATTTCATTCCATTTTCATTCCACCGCTCCAACCAAACGAGCCCTCGATTTATTAAAATAAAAATACCCAAATGGAAATAAGGTAGAAATATGATAGTGTACCTGGGTTTTTAATTTAGTATGGAAATTAGAAGTATTAGATGATATATTGGAAGGAAGATAAATAAAAATGTAGCCATGTATGTATGTGTTGGTAGAGAGAAAAAAAAACATATGTAACATCCCCAATTTAAATTGTTAGATTTTACACTTTTACTTAAAATAATCTCCACATCCCTTGTATATTCCATGTAAAAAGAGTTAAAACAAAATTCACTCTGTTTAAATTTAGATCTGTTTGTAACTAGAGTGGAGAAGGAATTAGACCCACCTCTTTTACAAATTAACCAATCAAATCTTTTCTTTCTCTCTTTTCTTAAATTTTCTTTTAAAAAATCAAATCTTTTCCCTCTCTCTTTCCTTAACTTTACTTATATGTAATTAAAAAAAATGAATACAATTATATCATAAATGGAACATGGGATGCGAGAAAAGGATGAATAGACGGAGGGTATACATGATTTAGTATAATTAGAGTGTATAAATAGGATTATAAACGGAGTGGGATGTGAATAGTCTTACGGTAGAAGGTTTAAAGAGTAAAACTAAGCACATGAGGGTTAAAGCGAGAGAAATACTTAGTGTAAAAATTACACTTTTTAGAGACAAATATTTTTAGTGCAAAAATAACATTACATAACAGCCAACATCTTTAATAAAACAAAAGTAGAAGAATGTATTAAGATTGTTCATTGACCTATTTTAGATTCTAAATTTTTATATGGAGATTTAATTAAGCTAATTGGTAATTACTTATTTGTTGGCGTGGAGAAAGGGTCTATTTTTATTTTAGGACTATATTGTATTTTTATAGGTTAACCAACAATAAATCAGGTTCAAGGATTAATAGATAACTATCGTTTAATCTAAAAAAGATGGAGATGATATGAAACAAAAATATAGACCGAGACAAAAAAAAACACATAAGATGAGAGTCAGAATTAGGCTTTGTAAAACTAAATTTGATGGAGCAAAACTGAATTCAAAATTATTTACCAATAAATTATCATCCATGATAAGTTAACCATGTTCATATCCAAAGATTGTGAAAAATTACTGGATATACCCGGTATTTGAAATAGAAGCAAAAACACTATTTAAAAGTGTAGAAAATTACAAGAATTATGATACAAAAATATTAAAATTGAACGAGACAACATTTATGTAATCAATTATGTCAAGGGGGCATTGAAACCCCGCGGCAAGCAAAAATCCTAATAGGTAGTATCATAAGATTGTGAAAAATTGCAGAGTTTTGATAGAGCCCGAATCAAGCATGTATTTAAGGTAGTCAATATTATGGTCAATGCTCTTGTTGTCAATGAGCAGTTGTCCCTTACAATGTTGATGTCGTACTAGCTGTTGAGGAACTCATTCCGAATTATACGATCCAACAACTAGTTGATAGATGGACGACACCAACTTGATAGTAACCCCTAAAAGTTGTCCTCCTGAATGACCTTTCGGACCACTAGATCTTAGTTGGCGTCCCAAATTCTTTTCCTCTTGCTAAAAAATTTGATTAGAAAATTTCTATTGGGCTGAGAGCACCTTAACGAGATTTGACCCATTTATAATCCCATATATCGGCCCAAAAGGTGAATATATCATTGAGCCCATTGACCCCGTCTCCTTTCTTCTCTTACAGTAGAGCTACACATATGAATAAAAATGAGTCGTTTTATGGATAGGTATACCATTTCTATTGGTTGTCCAACTTACTTATAGTCTCATCCACCCCTCCAATCACTTGCCTAACATTTGACCCATCACTATGGGGTGTTCGGAAAAAATAACCGGATATGTATTACTTATTTTGTTTTTAGAATTTTTAAATTATAATTAAATTAACATGGATATAAATCTACTAATTCACATACTATTATCCAACATCACAAACCAATATGTTTTGGAAAAAAGGCCAAATTTTTAGTTTTTTTTGCAGGATTAGAGGGAAACTTGGTAGTGAGAAAACCCTAGCCCCCAAATAAAGAACATGCCCAGACACGGATAGGGATATAAGGCCATCCCGATAATCAACCAGAAACCCTAGCCATCACTCTTCCCAAACGTCTCTCCAACACCATAAACAAGCCATCGATTGACATAAATAATCTAGTTATCGACCAAATTGGCTATTCCAAAAGAAAAGTAATGCTGAAGCAACTCAAAGCAACAAAATTGCAGAACCAGAAGAAGAAATTAAAGCATGGTTGGTATGGTCTCGAAAGAAGACTAGGTGGAGAGCTACTAAAGGACAACTCAATCGGTTTCAAACAAGGAACCAAAAAAGCTTTCTTCGAGGTTTTCTATGGCATCTCAAAAGCCTCAAAAAGGCTACCACTATAAGGTTGAACAATGGAAGCTAAATGGAGCAATCCGGTGGTGAAGATGTCAAATTACCCTCATTTAGGGATGATGTTGCGCAGAGTGGGAAAAGAGGGCATAAGGTGTACATTCTTTTGAAAGTGATTATCGATTTGGCATGGAGGAAGAACCCGACATTTTACAATCGATTAAAAAGGTAGAAAAAACTCAACGCCCTCAACAACCCCAGATTTACAATTGTATACTATTATTTGAACTGCTTAGAGCAAAGAGAGAAATCGCACCTATGTTAGATCTGTCCATAGTCCAAGTAGACGTTGAATATGCTAAAACTTTCATGTTTTACTGTATGTTCCTCTGCCTATTTTAACAGCTACAAAACTATCCAAATTAACCCACACTCTCTACAAACTGAGTTCCTTTCTCTTACCCTCCTTTACATTATCTATTTCAAAACAAAACACACAATGAGTGAACAAAATAAGTCATTTAAAGAAGCAATTTGCCATCTCAACATCCCTTCACAGCAGAACAATGTAAAATCAAAAAGTACAGAACAACAACAAGCTAAGAACAATGAGACTGAATCAAAGAACAAAGGTAAGTCTTTTGAAAAAACCGATCTTGAGAAGTACCTAAGTTGTCTAGCTAAGGTGAAAATTGATTTTCAAAAGAAAAAAGAAACTTCTCTCTCATGGGTCGTCTTTTAGGAAAACTCATTGAAATCTCGAAACTTAGAACAAAAATACTTCATGAATGGAAAAATGTCAAGGGTGAGATGAAAATCATTGTTAAGACAAACTTTTTGTTTGAAGTGAGCTTTTCCAATCTTATAGATAGAAATACCACTTGGGATGCTAGACCTTACAACATCTTTGACCAACTTATTATTCTAAAACCATGAAAACCGAACTTTAACACTTTTGTTGAGAGTAACACGGTTCCTGACCTTTGGGGTAGAATCCCGCAAATCCTCCTGAATATGTCAATAAGGAAGCTATTAGACTAATCATAGAAAAGAACGGAGTTGTGAAATTTAACATATTTGACTCATTTACGAAAGAGGCAAGGGGGTTAATTTTACTAGAATCTGCATCAACTTAGATGTGGTTGGGGAGAGAAAGAAAAAAGTCTATATTCCGGATGATGATGATCAAATTAACGAGTTCCTATATGGTATGAAGATTTCTCTAAGGGGTGTGGGTTTTGTGCTCATAGACACCATACATATCATACATTTCCATTGAAGGGTCTGAGAACAAAAAATTTTAGAAACTCTAGAGATTCCTATGCTAGAAAGGAGAAAGATATGGATGGTAAAAATGAAAAAGAATCAAAACATGTTGTTAGAAGTGGGAAACAAGCTAAATCTCAATACGAGGTTAGGCCATAAATCTCACACAAATATGACTTAACCATTTCTAAAGATGATGATTCATTTCAAAGCTCTAAAGAGAGCACCTAATGACTCATGGAAGAAAAGGAGTTTCTTACAACTGCAAATAGGATTAATATCAATAATAAATGTGATCTTAATAAATGTGATCTTAAGGATCACATTGGTGCAAAAATTAAGGAAAACTCGGAAAATAAAAACCCAATGATGAAGAAGTTGAGGGTGTCCCCCCGATGATGAAAAAACTGAAAGCAAGCCAAAGTCTCAACTCCCCCATATTGTCCCTATGCAAGAGGATGACGAGATCATAACAAAAATTGAGGAAATTGAAAAGAAGCTCAAAGAAGATGATGATCAAGTCGACATGCCTACTAATAACATGACTACGGCTGAGTTTATTGCCTTACTCTTCAAGGATGGTAACATCCCAGAAGAGTTAAGGGTTGTTGGCTCTGAAAATTCCTTCAACTCCACTAAAACTTACAACAAGGTTAACAAGTTGATGGACACGATGAAAGCCAATCAAGATTTCGCAAATTCCGACTCAAGCTTAGGGAAAAGGCAGGGGTAGTGATGACACAGCTTCCTCCATGTTGAAAGGAAATAAAAGCATAAATTTAACTAACCTTAATGTCTACTAAGCATATGCGTAAATCCAATTTGTATTTGGTCCTATTCACTTTGAGGACCACTGCCTTGAAGTCTTGAACTTGTTTATGTTTATATCATATATGTGGTTTATTATAATTAGTTGGAAGGTCTCTATGTGCCTTTCTATCTATGCAGTTTGTAGTAATGTAACCACCTCGCCTTGTATCATTGAGTTGAAACTCCAATTTTTTTAAAAAGTAATGAGCAAAGTGTGGGTGATCTCTAATGTGTTGCTATAGTCATTTTTGATCATCCTTTTTATGTTAATTATGATCAGTCTTGCATTATTACACTTGGTGGATATTGTTGTATGGATCTTGTAGTGTTAAGTCACTCGTTAATGCAAGTTTTATTGAGACTAAAGGAATAATTGAGACAAACAACCTATCCAGAGGAGTAAAACTTCTAATTTTGACTCTCCTCTTCCCAAATAGATGCTTGTGTGAATTGATAACATGTATTATAATCTATATTTGGGGCTGGTTTAGACGTTTTATCTTCATAAATCTGCATGTATGGGTGTATATTATGTGATTATATTGTTGTTTTGTCTACCTTTGCGAGAATCGAGCTCTACACCTAGTTTCATTATAATTGTAGATAAAATGGCACATTTTGGACCAAAATGGAGCTAAGGAAGTTAAGGAGTCATTGGAGCTACATTCTGGAGCTTAAGGAAGATCTCAGGAAGCATGAAAATGATTAAGAAGATTGACTTTCGATCAGAATTGAGAGATTTTACATTCAGTTGAGATTCACCTCGGTCAACTACAGTACCACCTTGACCGAGGTGATCTTGAGGAGCGTCCCGACCGAGGCGAACACCCTGTCACTGGCGAGATCTATATTTTTGGCTGAGATCTTTTATTTTTGGAAAGAGATATCTTTTATTTTTGGCTGGATTTCTGGAAGGAAGATATTATTTCTCGCTGATTTATTTTGAGAGATATGGATATATTTTTTAGGAAATTATCTTTTTAAGATATTATTATCTTTGGAAGATAATTCTCCTATATAAAGGGTTGGATTTTCTACAATTCAGCCATCTTCGGATCAAGGATTTTCTGAGAGTTTTGAAGGACGTTTGAAGGAAGCTTTGAAGGTTTAAGTTCAAGGAAGGAAGGAATCATAGTTGGATTTGACTTTTGAAGGAGTTTGTAAAACTTTCTTAGATTTGCTTTTGGTTTGTTGTCTTTGTTGACTTGTGATTGAGGAACTCTTGTTTGTTGATTGTTTGATTCAATTATTGAGACCTTTTCTTTAAGGTTTTCTTGTTCGAATATTGATTCCTTTCCCATTAATTTGATTATTGTTATCATGATGATTGTTGGCTAAATTTCTTATGCGATTCTAGGGTGATTGGCTGAAAGTTGTGGGAAAGACGATGATAGAATGATCTTAATCGCAGCAGGACCCTGAAAGCTCGAGTCTTTACCTTAACCGATGAACACCTCGGTCAGTTGTGGAACATCTTGACCGAGATGGTACATAAACTGAGCGAGGTAAACCTTTCCTAAATCCCATCTGAGTTAAGAGTCTAAGTTTGCCAAATCCTATCCTTATTATACCTTTCCTGGTTCAATGCAAGCCTAGGATGAGACTTACCCGGTGATTCCTTTGTTTGTTTACCCATGATCATGAGTGTAGGTAATAAAGGTTTATCCTTTATTGGGGTTTGAGTGTGCCTTCATTCCATCTTTGTGAGTTAGCCTGAGACTTACCCGGTAATGATTGATTCTATTCCCTTGGGTGGTGTATTGGTTTGAGATTATAGTTCCTTTTCTTAGTACCTTGAGACTTACCCGATAATAGGAGCTTTGGTTTGGGATAGTTAGTGAGACTTACCCGGTAATCTACTCCCACCTTAGAAACACCTTCCCTTTGCAAACCTCAGCTTTGTCCGCGTTATCCTTTGAGATCTTGAGTTGGAACCACAACTAGATGCTTTAATCCCTAGAATCCGCATTTCCCCTTACTTGACTTTTACATCATCTTTGATTGCTTTAATTTGTAGTTATTTGCAATATTGACAACCTGATTCCGTGCTTTGTTTTACAACAGTCCTTGTGTTCGACCCCTGGAATTCTTGCTTTTATTACAGTTGATCCGTACACTACGGGTTCGCATATTGTTCAAGCATACTTCTTGGGTTATAAATTTTAAAGCTTGCACACACCTTTTGGAGTGAACAAGTTTTTGGCGCCGTTCCCGGGGACTTGGTCTAGACCAAGCCGGTTTCGGTTGTCTTTCGGGGCTATTGTCCTTGTTGCTATTGATTACTCTACTTGAGTGTTGTCACAAGATCTTTCCTTAGGTTTATGCAAAGAACTCGTGCTGGAAAGAAATCGTTCCCTACGATCCTGAACTAGAAAAGACATACAAGCGAAGATTAAGAGAAGCTAAGATGGCCAATCAAGACGATCGCGATCTTGAAGCCGAATTGAAGGAGGCATTGGAACAACTACTCCTCAATAGAAAAGAACTACAACGGGAGAGAGAAGACACTCGCTCCAGAACTGAAGGAATTGAAGCAGATATGGCGGCTCTAAGGGCCCAATTTCTGCCTCGACCGATCCCAGATCCTCGATCGAGGCAGGACCCAGGTCCAGTTTCCCCGGCCGATGTACACCTACCACCTCGGATGCCTATCCAAGATGATCTTTTTGCTGGAGTTCCACAAACCCTAGGACAAAGGATCGATCCTAATCAACAAGTCAGGCGTCCTAGAGTCAACCTAGGTGATCCAGCTGAGCATGATTACGAACTTTTACCGTAAGTTCTAACCATGATCCGACAATGTCAATTTGGAGGTTTGGAGAGTGAGTCTCCGCATCAGCATTTGCAAAACTATGAGATTCTAATGGAGACTTTAAGACCTTCAAGACAGGAGAACAACAACTACAAGTTAAGACCTTTCTATTTCTCTTTGAAGGGCAAGGCGCTTGCTTGGTATCAATCTCTTCCGGCCAGAAAAATCAACACTTGGGAAGAGATGACGACGGAGTTTCTTACTAAGTTCTTTCCTCCCTCTAAGACCGCTGAAATAAGGGGAAAGATCAATGCTTTTATTATGAAGGACAAGGAGAGTTTGTCCAAGTCATGGGAGAGATTCAAGGATATTCTATTGGATTGCCCACATCATGAGATTCCAAAGATCGAATTGCTGGAGATTTACTTCAAGGGATTGGATGGAGCTACTCAATTCAATCTCCAACTACTTTCAGCAGACACATTCATGGATATGCCGATAGACGAAGCTTGAGAATTCATTGAAAAGCAAGCTTTACATATGGAAAAGTGCTCCCATCAAGGAACCGAGAATGGAGCAAGGAGAGTTAGCTTCCAGGAAACATCATCAAATGGAGCTCAACTCACCTCGCTTAGCAATGAGATAAAGGCATTGAAGGAGCTTTTAGTAGCTCAAACGAAGAAGGAGCAAGATGGAGGATATCAAGGAAGAAACAACTATCAAGGGCCGCGGAACAACAATTACAACAACAATAGAAACTCCAACAATAACAATTGAAGATCTAATCAAAAAAAATCCCGGCAACCCTTATTCTCATGCTCATAATGCTCTTAACCCCCCTCTTCCTCTTCTACTCCATTGAGAAGCCAGGAGCCTGGATCGAGTTCCTCCCAGCCAGAGAAGATGTTAGAAGTGATAAAAGAGAGAATAGAGAAGGCGAGCTTTGATTGTGAGAATGAACTGACTTTCATTACTATGCTTTGTATGTATTTATACACGTGTGTACATGAAGTTTGTTATAACAGATTCAGTTACACTTTGTATCCTTAACACCCCCCTCAAACTAGGAGGTGTAACCATTCCTAGTTTGCTAAGAAGAATGTTTTATTGAGCTGAAGGAATGACTTTAGTGAGGACATCAGCTAACTGTGCTTGAGTAGGGATGTACTGAAGTTGTAGTAGTCCTTCCATCACCTTATCACGTGTAAAATGGCAATCAATTTCAATATGTTTCGTTCTTTCATGAAACACAAAATTCTTGCCAATCTGAATAGCAGCTTTATTGTCACAGTGAAGATGAACCGGTTGAGGGGTTCCAAGCCTAGATCTTGAAGTAAACGAACTAGCCAGGTTACTTCTGCAGCTGCTTGTGCCATGGCACGATATTCAGCTTCAACTGAACTTCTAGAGACAGTAGATTGCTTCTTTGATTTCCAGCTTATGGGTGATGAACCAAGAAGAATAACATAGCCACTTACACTTCGTCTTGTAAATGTGCAAGAGGCCCAATCTGAATCTGTGTATGCCAATACAGCTGGTGTATCACAAGAGTTGAGAAGAATTCCATTACCAATAGTGCCTTGAATGTAGTTGATGGTATGACAAAGAGCAGTAAGATGAGACGTGTGAGGAGATTGCATGAATTGACTCAGACACTAGACAACATAACATATGTCTGGTCGAGTATGAGTTAAGAAATTGAGTTTCCCTACTAGAGATCGATATAATGTTGGGTCTGGAAGCGGTTCACCGTCAGATGGAACGAGCTTGAGATTAAGTGGTAATGGTGTCGAGTTAGGTTTGTTATTGGAGAGGCTAGCTTCAGCTAACAGTTCCAGTGTGAATTTTCTTTGAGTGAGTATGATTCCTTTGGGAGTGTGAGCAACTTCAATGCCCAGAAAGAAATGAAGTAAGCCCAAATCCTTGATGCTAAATGTTGAATCAAGGTAAGCTTTGAGAGAAGAGACTTCATCTTCATTTGATCCCGTGACCATGAGATCATCCATATAAATAGCTATGATAGTAATGTCACTTCTAGAATGTTTGAGAAAGAGTGAATAATCGTTATTGGACTGTTTGAACCCTTGAGTGAGGAGAGCAGAAGTAAGGCGATGAAACCACTGTCCAGAGGCCTGTTTTAGTACATAAAGTGACTTCTTGAGTTTGCAAACAAGAGATAAAGAATTTGGTATGCCAGGAGGGACCTTCATGTATACATCTTCGAATAAATCACCATGTAGAAATGCATTATTGACGTCCATTTGATGGAGTTGCCAACCTTTGGAAGCAGCAATAACAATGATACTCCTTATGGTAGTCATCTTAACCACAGGGGAAAAAGTTTCATGAAAGTCAATGCCGTCTTTCTGATTAAAACCTTTAGCAACCAATCGTGCCTTGAACCTTTCCAAACTACCATCAGCTCGTAATTTGACTTTGTAGACCCATTTACAACCAATGTCCTTCTTGTGTGAAGGTAAAGGAACTAGATCCCACGTATGATTACTTTGTAAAGCCTGATACTCTTTATTCATGGCCTCAATCCAATTTGGATCCTTGGAAGCGTCAGTGTATGTAGTTGGCTCAATAAAAGATTTTAGAGAAGAAAGAAAAGAGAAATGTGATGAAGGTAAGGAGCTAGAAGTAGTCATACCTGGTGATGGAGAGTGGGAACTATATGTGCATATGAAGTCTGACAAATATGAAGGAGGATGAGTAGAGCGAGATGAACGTCGAAGATTAAGTGTTTGGGGAGTATCATGATTTGATGGAGAAATCATAGGAGTATCTGTAGTAGAGTTATCAGAAGGAAAGGGAGGAAGGGGATTTGGACTCGAAGGAGGAATATTAGGTGACTGTAAGAATGAAGGCGGTGACTCAAGGGAAGAAGAATTAATATCTGGATCATGAGGAGGTAAAAATATGAGAGAGTTAATGGTAGATGTTGTAGACAAGATAGGAAGAATTGGTGATGAGGTACGATGGATGTGATGAAAAGGTAGTATACTTTCATGAAAAGTGATATCTCGTGACACTATGATCTCATGAGTGGATAGGGTTAAAAGTTTATAGCCTTTTGGAGAGTGTGGATAACCAATGAAGACACAAGGTTGTGCACGAGGAGTAAATTTGTCACGATGGACTTTAGGAGTGTGGGCAAAGCATAGACAACCAAATATCCGTAGGTTATTGTATGATGGTGGCTTGTGAAATAATAGCTCAGAGGGTGTTTTATGGGAAAGTATAGGAGCTGGACGACGATTGATTAAGTAAGTAGCTGTTAATATGCACTTGCCCCACTAAATGATGGGGAGATTAGATTGAAAATATACAAATCGAGCTACTTCCAAAAGGTGACGATGTTTACGCTCAACAATGCCATTTTATTGGGGTGTATGAACACAAGATGTTTGGTGGATAATGCCTAGAGTAGAATAGAAAGTGCAAGTAACTTTGCTAGAAAATTCAAGAGCATTATCCATTCGAATACATTTGATAGAGGCTTGAAACTAAGTTTTGATCATGATAGTAAAGGTTTGAAGAATGATTAAAGCATTACTTTTGTTGGCCATCAAATATGTCCATGTACATCTAGTATAATCGTCAACAATGGTAAGAAAGAAAGAAAAACCATTGTGTGTAGAATGTTTGTATGGACCCCAGGGGTCGATGTGAAGAAGATCAAATGGTGATGTGGTTTTAATAGAGGAATGAGTGAAGGGTTGACGGTGGTGTTTGGCTTGGGGGAATATAGTACAGATGGATTGTTTCTTGGGGAGTTTGAAAAGGTTATCAATGTGATGCATATGATCAAGAGGAAGATGACCAAGTCTACAATGCCATACCTCTACTGAAATTGTATTAGACATAATATTGTTGTATTTATTACAATCTGGAGATCTGTAAGTTTGGGAAGCAAGAGATATGCTATTACAAGAAAGATGGTCGACCACATATAGTCCCTTAGACGCTCGTCCAATCACCAGAGGCTTCCTCATCGAATGGTCCTGAAGAGAACAAGTATTAGATGTAAACAAAATATGAGAAGATAGGTCAATGGAAAGTTTGTGGATGAAGATTAGATTAAACTGAAAATCTGGAACATGTAAATCTTTAGACAAAGTAATTTCTTTATTAAGGATGACAATGCCTTGATGAAGGATTAAGGCACGTTTGCCATTAGGCATGGTAATATAGGCAGGGTGATCAAGTGAAGTATAGGATGAAAATAGGTGAAGATTGGGGGTTATATGATCGGTTGCTCCACTATCAAGAATCCATCTCGAATTGAGGTTAGAAGAAAAGAAGCAAGCAGACTTACCAACAAGCAAAGCAGTACTAGTATTACCATCAGATTGTGATGAAGGCTGCTTGTCCAAGATTGCCATAATATGTTCCATCTGCTCTGGCGTGAATGAATTAGCAAGAGAAATAGCTGCTAATTTATGGCCTCTAGGATATCCTATGATCTTCCAACATTTACTTGAATCATGACCAGCAATGTTGCAGTGTGTACACCAAGAAACACCTGGCACATGTGTGGTGGGATAACCAATTAGCTTCCAGCACCTATCTGCAGTATGACCATTATTTTTGCAATGGTTGCAATATGGTCGACCTCCTCCTGAGTTAGGATTAGGTTTAGAATCACCAGATGATGTCTGTTTGGATGGTGGATGATAGGCTATAGATCGATGATTAGAGTATAACGCAGATGAAATATCATCAAGATTTGGATTAGACTTCAAAGATCTCTGGCTTTCTTCTTGAAGAACTAGCATGTACACCTCATTTAAGCTAGGATTTGGAGATAACGTTAGAATATGAGATCGAACTAGAGAGAAAGAGTCATTCAGTCCTACCAGAAATTGAATGATCTGTTGATCTTGAATAATTGCCAGTGCAACTTTGTTTGATCCACATAGACAAACTTGTGATGATAAAGCCAGTGTGCATTCGTCCCAGAGTTTCTTGAGATTGGTAAAATATGTAGAGACCGATTGATTGCCTTGAGAGATGACGAAAAGCTCTCGCTGAATCTGATACAGGTTAGTTCTATTCGATTTACCAAATCTCATTTCTAATTCAGTCCATATTTGAGGCACAGTAAGGCAGAAAAGCATTGATTCACTAATATCATTATCCATAGAATGAAGAAGCCAAGAAATCAACATGCTATTGCATTGTTCCCATTTCGCAATCATTTTGGGATCAATTTTAGGTTTAGAACACTTACCATGAACAAAATTCAATTTGTTCTTGGCAGAGAGAGATAGCTCAACCGAGTGTTTCCAGCGGAAGTAATTGGAGCTAGTAAGCAATGTGGTGGAGAGCTTCAGCGAGGGAGCATTAGAGTGATGCAGTGTGAGTTGTTGAAGAAGATCATCGACAGGAGGATCTATGACAGAAGAATCTCCTTCGTCAGTGTTGGTAGCCATGGTTATGTGTTGGAGAGATTAATCTTCCTCTGATACCATGTTAGAAGTGATAAAAGAGAGAATAGAGAAAGCGAGCTTTGATTGTGAGAATGAACTGACTTTCATTACTATGCTTTGTATGTATTTATACACGTGTGTACATGAAGTTTGTTATAACAGATTCAATTACACTTTGTATCCTCAACAGAAGAAGGATGCATTGTTGGAGGCAATTTTGATCAAGCTCAACACTATGGAGACATCAATGAATTCATTTTCGAAAGCACAAAAGTCCTTAGAGCAACAATTCTTTAACAAGGAGAATGAAGCGCCAAGAGATCCAAGGAAGCTCCCAGCAAGGACAGAGAGCAACCCTAAGAGACAAATTATGGCAATAACGACACGGAGTGGATTGAAAACTGCAGACCTTGGTCGAGCCAAGACCAAAAGAACACTTCGGTCAAGGTTCCAACCGAGGTGGAGCCCCATAAAGCGAAGGATAGATCTGAAGTTTATGTTCCACCTCCTACTTATAAACCACCACTTCCATTCCCTCAGTCAAGGGCCAGAGCACATCTAGAAAAGCATTTTGGTAAGTTTATAGACCTTATGAGTAAACTACATATTAACATCCCTTTCCTTGATGCCATTCTAGGGATGCCCGCCTATGGAAAGTTTTTTTTAACGAAATTCTATCGAGGAAGAGGAAGCTAGAAGGTTTTAGAGAAGTAAGGATGACATCTAAGTCTTCGGAGCTAATTCAAATCATGAAGGAGAAGATGCCACCCAAATTGAGAGATCCCAGTTCATTTTGCATTTCATTCAAGTTGGGGATGTAACTTATGAGGCGTTGTGTGATCTAGGAGCCAGCATGAGTATCATCCCGCTGGAGCTATGTGAGAAAATTGGACTTGGAGAGCCCAAGCCGGTGAAGATAAGGCTATACGTGGCGGACCGTTCCATTACCCATCCCGTGGGCATTTTGGAGGATGTTCCCGTCAAGTTAGGTAATTTCTACCTACCTATAGATTTTGTTGTACTTGACATTCTCGCAGATTATCCCGTTCCTATCATTCTCGGGAGTCCATTTCTAGCAACTTCGGGTTGCAATGTGGATTGTAAGAACGCCAAGTTGAAATTCAACATTGGTGGAGATCAAGTGGAGTTTGCATTGCTTGCTGCAATGAAAGGAGAGCCGCTGGAAATCGACATATTCAACATCTATGATGAAGAAGAATCGAGAGAATTGGTGAGCTCTATCCTTATTAATGATCCTCTTGAAAGAGTTCTTAGTTTTAGTTTAATGGAGGAAGGTATAGATGTTTCTTGTGATGCAAATATACGGAGCTTAAAGGCATTGGAAGCAAATCCAGGAGCTAAGATTGAGAGACTAATTCAGGGGAAGAAGAGCAATTTAGGTTTCGGTCCCAGTTCCAGTACCTCGAACGAGGCACTTTCTGGACCAAGCGAGGTGTTCTTATCTGAAGACCATCTCGGTCACCCACCTCGGACACTGCCCGAGACAGCAAGCGAGATGTTGTCAACCGAGGACAATAAACTTTCTGATTCGTTTTCTGAGAGTCATTTATAGTTGGTGGAGCACTGGCTCCGCCAAGCTTCTGATAGTAAAGAGCCTTGGTATGCTGATATTGTCAATTACCTTTTTTGTCAGGAAATACCGCCCGGATTGACGTACGCTCAAAGGAAGAAATTCTTCAAGGATGTATATCACTACTACTGGAATGAACCTCTACTGTTTAAGAGAGGTCCGGATTGGATGCTTCGACGATGCATTCCGGAGGATGAAGTTGCTAGTGTGATACGGCATTGCCACTCGCTTCTTTGTGGAGGACATGCTAGCGCTCACAAGACATGCGCTAAGGTATTACGTTCTGGTTTCTTTTGGCCTACATTATTTAAGGATGTGCAAACGTTTTTTGTTTCTTGTGATGCATGCCAAAGAACAGGGAACTTGTCTAAAAGGAACGAGATGCCACTCAACAACATTCAGGAGGTTGAGATCTTTGTTGTATGGGAGTTGATTTCATGGGACCTTTCCCATCATCCGCAGGGAACCTCTAAATTCTCCTAGCTGTTGATTACGTCTCTAGATGGGTGGAAGCTATCGCCCCCCCCCCCCGACTAATGACGCCATGGTGGTTGTGAAGTTATTCAATCGGACTATCTTTCCACGTTTTGGGACACCACACATCATCATCAGCGATGGAGGGACACATTTCATCAACCGGAATTTCAAAGCACTTCTATCGAAGTATGGGGTAACCTACAAGGTAGCAACCCCTTATCACCCTCAAACTAGTGGACAGGTCGAAATCTCGAATAGAGAAATCAAGGCAATTTTGGAAAAGACCGTATCTAGGACGAGGATGGATTGGTCCATGAAATTGGACGATGCTCTTTGGGCTTATAGGACCGCATTCAAGACTCCCATTGGTACCACCCCTTACAATTTGGTATATGGGAAGTCTTGTTATCTACCCGTTGAGCTGGAACACAAGGCATATTGGGCAATCAAGTGGCTGAATTTCGATATCAAGGAATCCGGAGAAAAGAGACTATTGGACATCAATGAGCTAGAGGAGTTGCGCTTAAACGCTTTTGAGAATGCCAAGATCTACAAGGAAAGACAAAGAAATGGCATGACAAGCATATCGTTCCTAAGGAATTCAAAGAAGGAGATCTAGTTCTACTCTTCAACTCCCGCCTCCGCCTCTTTCCAGGTAAGTTGAAATCTAGATGGACAGGACCTTGCATTGTGAAAAATGTTTTCCCCTATGGTGCAGTTGAGATTTGGGGTGAAACAAGTGGGAGCTTTAAGGTCAACGGTCATAGGCTGAAGAAATACCGACCGGAAGTCCAAGTTGAGGAGATTGCACCGCTATACCTTGTTTGAGGATGACGTATGGTCCAGCTAGCAACCTTAAATCAAGCGCTTCTTGGGAGGCAACCCAAGTTATTGCTTTCTTTTCCCTTTTCTAGCTTAGTTTTAGATAGTTTGCTTTGCTTTGTTTTTGGCATCCTCTAGATAGAAACCAGGTACTTTCTAAGGAAGGATTACAACTCAAGAGCTACACTGGAAGGACAGAAGTTCGAGAAATTGAGAAGACGAAGTTTGATTGAGACACATCTCGGTTGCTGTCACATAACCTCGACCGAGATGTTCTTGGGGCAACCGAGGCGACTAGGTCTGACACCCAGTCAGACACCTCGGTCGGTCGGGACCACCTCGACCGAGGTGAAATCAAAATCAGAGAAGGGTATAAAAGGCGAGACGGTTTTCTCTCTCTCCTCATTTTCCCTCCCACGCTCAACCTCGACCGCGACGGTGGTTTTCTCTCAAATCTACAAATCTTGCTTGTTTCTTGCAATTTTTGGTTCGATTACACCAGAGGAAGCAAGAGGATCGGTTTTCAAGCATCAAACAGCGGGAAAAACGCTCCGAATATGCAGAATCTGGGTATTTTATCCAAAAACCCTAACCCTCCTTCCTTTACTGATTTAGGACAGATCCGGCTTTGGTTGCCACTGTCTTCTATTGAAAAGGATATAAGTACCCCTTAGGAAGTATTTGGTAGTGATTTAGGGGAAAATAACTTGAAATTTTGAGAGTGCGATCGAATAGCCCTTTGCCTCGGTCCGGTCGGCTGTGTCTCGGCCGATGTGATTGTCACAGCAACCGAGGTGTTCATCTGTCAGAATCATGAGCAGTAGATCTGATCGCCAGCTGGTCTTGAGAGATAGACCCAGTAGTTCCTCTCCTTCTTCTGCATCTCATCCTACTATTTCAGTGATCCGTAAGCGTCATCAGGCCGACTTTGATCGTATTTGCGGGCGTCCCATTGTTGCCCCGCAGTTTCTAGACGTTGCTTCCTTCGAGTGCCTCCATGTGGCGGAGGACTTGAGGAAGATGATATCGATGGTGAGACTAGAGGAGTTTATGGAGGTTCGAGCACCGGCTTACTTAGAGCCGACCATGGAGTTTGTGAGTTCTGTCACTCACGTACCGAAACACAACAACATCAAGTACCGGTTGCTGAACCGGAATTATATAGTGCCGATGGACCAGGTTAGGAAGATCTTTGGCTTCCTTACCCCCACAGTGACAGATTTTCTTTCCCGAGCCGTCGCTCGAGATTTCTGGGGCGAGATAGCCCATGTAGTTGAGTATAGTGATAAGTGGAGACTTGGAGACTCCAGTGAACGCATCATCTTCCACCTCGCCTTCTGTCTAGCTCACAGGATATTCAGTGAGACACTTCTGGCGCGTACTGAGACGCCCTAGAAGGTCCGACAGGGCGAGCTTTTGAGTTTATTCTGCATGGTGACAGGTGGAGTACCTAATTTTGGTGGGATGCTGGCTGAGGACTTGCATAGGGTAAATGGCAAGTCGAAGGGCGACATCTGCTGTGGAGGTTTGGTGACCCATATTGCTACTGCCATGGGTTTAGATCTGTCTGCTTGTACATTAGTTGCGGCTGCGAAGCCGCTTGGACTTCAGGAGATGATCACGAGGTGTATTCACGTTCCTCGTGGTCTTAGCACGCCATATGTCGCTATGCCATGGGAGACGACAACTCCAATAGGCATTCTATGGTCATCTCAGTTCTCTGTTTTTGACCGAAAATACTGGTCTTTTGCCTGATTTCCTTACATGCAGGATGCCAGAGATGCTGCAACTGATGATGATGAGGAGGAGTTTGATGGAGGAGCTGCTAAGGAGACCGGTACTGATACCGGCGGTCCTAGTATACCAGTTGTCGACCTTGATGACGAGGCGACAGAGGAGGAGGCAACACCACCACCACCACCATTGATAACATGAATTATAGTCTATATTTTGGGGCTTGTTTAGACGTTTTATCTTCAATAATCTGCATGTTTGAATGTATATTACGTGATTATATTGTCATTTCATCTACCTTTGCGGGAATCAAGGTCTACACCAAGTTTCGTTGTAATCGTAGGTAAAATGGCACGTTTTACATCAAAATGGAGCTAAAGGAGCTAAGGAATCATTGGAGCTACATTCAGGAGCTTAAGGGAGAATCCGGGAAGCATGGAAATGGATTAAAGATTCACTTTGGACCAGATTTAAGAGATTTCACATTCAGTTTAGAGTCACCTCGGTCAGCTACAGTACCATCTCGACCAAGGTGATCCCGAGGAGCGTCTCGACCGAGGCGAATACCCTGACGCGGCGAGATCGTTTATTCTTCGCTGAGATCTTTTATTTGTGGAAGGAGAGATCTTATATTTTTGGGCTGGATTTCTGGAAGGAAGATTATATATTTTGGAGATCAATTTTAGAGATTAAGATATATTTTATTCGGATAATATCTTTTCAAGATATTTTATTTTTGGAAGATAGTTTTCCTATATAAAGGGTTGGATTTTCCACAAGTTCAACCATGCTTATACATGCTTAGAGGGCTGATAGCATCCAGCAAGAAAGGGATTTTCTCCAGGGTTTTGAAGGAAGGAAGATTGAAGGAAGGATTGCTTGCTTATTATAGCTTTTGTGAAGGGTTTTGTAAGATTCTCTTAGATTCCCTTCTTGTTGATTTGTCTTGTTGGATTTGTGATCCAAGGAACGCTTATATTTGTGATATTTGATTCAGTTATTGAAGCCTTGTTCTTAAGGTTTTTGTGTTCAAATATTCATTCTCTTCCCATATATTTGATTATTGCTTTCATAATGATGAGTGGCTGATTTCTTTGTGTGATTCTAGGGTGATTGGCTGAAGGTTGTGGGAAAAACAATGATAGAATAATTTTAAATTCCAGTAGGACCCCGAAAGCTCGAGTCTTTACCCTTAACCCTAGAACATCTCGTTCAGTCGATGAACATCTCGGCCGGGGTGGAATTCGTCTGACCGAGGTGACTTATCTGATCCGTAACTGAGAGTTAAGTGTTAGAGTTTGCCATATCCTATTCTTATTACACCTTTCCTGGTTCAATGCAAGCTTAGGATGAGACTTACCCGGTAATTCCTTTGTTTGTTTACCCATGATCATAAGTGTAGGTAATAAAGGTTTATCCTTTATTGGGGTTTGAGTGTGCCTTCATTCCATCTTTGTGAGTTAGCCTGAGACTTACCCGGTAAAGGTTGATTCTATTCCCTTAGTTGGTGTGTTGGTTTGAGATTATAATTTCTTTTCTTAGTACCTTGAGACTTACCCGGTGATAGGTTCTTTAGCTTGGAATTAGTGAGTAGTGACAGTTACCCGGTGATCTATTCCACTTTAGTAACACCTTCCCTTTGCAAAACCTCAGCTTTGTCCACTTATCTTGAGATCTTGAGTTGGAACCATAACTAGATGCTTTAATACCTAGAATTGCATATCTCCTTAATTGACTTTTTATCATCTTTGATTGCTTTAATCGCTTTTGTGGTTATTAGTTGCATTGACTACCTATATTGGTTTTGTTTCACCTAAGTCTCTGAGATCGACACTCCGGAATTCTTGCTTTTACTACGATTGAGCCGTACACTGCGAGTTCGCGTCCTTGTTTTAGGCATACATCTAGGGTTATAAATTTAAAGCTTGCTCACACCGTTTGGAGCGAACAAGTTTTTGGCGCCGTTGCCGGGGACTTGGTCTAGACCGAGCCGGTTGCGGTAGTCTTTTGGGGCACTTGCCCCTGTTTCTACTAACCACTCTACTTGAGTGACTTTCGCAGGTTCTTTCTTGTACGTTTATGCGAAGAACCCGTGCTGGAAAGGAAATCGTTCCTTACGATCCCGAACCAGAAAAGACATACAAAAGACGCTTGAAAGAAGCTAAGATGGCCAATCAAGAGAATCGCGATCTTGAAGCCGAACTGAAGGAGGCATTGGAACAACTACGCCTCAGTAAAGAAGAACTGCGATTGGAAAAGGAAGAAACTCGCGCAAGGACGGAAGCGATCGAAGCAGATATGTCGACTTTACAGGACCAATACCTACCTCGACCAGTTCCAGATCCTCGACCGAGGCAGGACCTAGCTCCAGCTGCCCCGGCCGAGATACTTCCACCTCGGATGCCAGTCCGAGAAGTTCTTTTTGCAGGTATTCCACAGACCCTAGGACAGAGGATGGACCCCAACCAGCAACTGAGGCGTCCAGGAGTCAACCTAGGTGATCCAGCGGACCATGACTATGAACTTCGACCGCAAGTTCTTTCCATGATTCCCCAATGCCAGTTTGGAGGGCTAGAGAGGGAGTCTCCGCATCAACATCTGCAAAACTATGAGATCTTGATGGAGACCTTGAGACCTTCAAGGCTGGAAACAACAATTACAAGGTAAGGCCTTTCTACTTCTCTTTGAAAGATAGGGCGCTTACTTGGTATCAATCTCTCCCTCCAGGAAAAATCAACACTTGGAAGGAGATGACGACGAAGTTCTTAACTAAATTCTTTTCCCCCTCTAAGACCGATGAAATGAGAGGGAAAATCAATGCATTCATCATGAAGGACAAGGAGAGTTTGTCCAAGTCATGGGAGAGATTTAAAGACATCCTTTTGGATTGCCCACATCACGGGATTCCAAAGATAGAGTTGTTGGAGATATACTTCAAGGGACTGGACGGGAACACCCAGTTCAACCTTCAACTACTATCCGCCAGCACATTCATGGATATGCCGATTGACGAAGCTTAGGAGTTCATAGAGAAGCAAGCTTTACACATGGAGAAATACTCCCACCATGGAGCTAAAGGTGGAGTTAAAAGAGTCAACTTCCAAGAAGCTCCATCAAACAATGATCAACTCACCTCTTTGAAGAATGATGTGAAGCAATTGAAAGACCTTTTGGTTGCTCAAACCCAAAAGGAAGAGGGAGGATATCAAGGGTCAAGGAACAACAATCAAGGTTCCCGAAACAACAACTACAACAACAATAGAGGATCCAACAGCAACAATTGGAGATCCAACAATAAAAAATCGGGTAACTCTTACTCTAACTCAAATTCAAACAATTCTTCTAATCCTTTCCTCTCTTCTTCTTCTTCTTCTTCTTCTACTCCATTGAAGAGCCAGAAGCAAGGATCAAGTTTGTCCCAGCCGGAAAAGAAAGATACGGTGCTGGAGGCCATCTTGATCAAGCTAAACTCTATGGAGACATCCATGACTTCATTTTCGAAGGCACAAAAAGCCTTGGAACAATAATTCTTTAATAAGGCGAATGAAGCACCAAGAGATCCAGGGAAGCTTCCAACAAGGACGGAAAGCAATCCCAAAGGACATATCATGGCAATAACGACGAGAAGTGGACTGAAAACTGCAGATCCAGTGCCTCGGTCGATGCCAGTACAGACGAAGAACACCTCGGTCCAGACACAGTCGAAGAACACTTCGGCCGAGGTGCCAACCGAGGTGGAGCCTCAGAGATCGTCGGACAAAACTGAAGTTTATGTCCCACCTCCTGCATATAAACCACCACTTCCATTCCCCCCAGTCAAGGGCTAGAGCACATCTAGACAAGCATTTTGGTAAGTTCCTTGACTTGATTAATAAACTGCATATTAACATCCCTTTCCTTGATTTCATTCTAGGGATGCCCGCCTATGGGATGTTTTTAAAAGAAATTCTATCAAGGAAGAGGAAATTGGAAGAATTTGGTGAAGTAAGGATGACATCTAAATCCTCGGAGCTTATTCAAATCATGAAGGAGAAGATGCCGCCCAAATTACGGGATCCCGGCTCATTTTGCATTCCCATTCAAGTTGGGGATGTCACTTGTGAGGCCTTGTGTGATCTAGGAGCCAGCGTGAGCATCATCCCGCTGGAGCTATGTGTGAGGATCGGACTTGGAGAGCCCAAGCCGGTGAAGATACGGTTGTACATGGCGGACCGCTCCATTACCCATCCCGTGGGCATTTTGGAAGACGTTCCGGTTAAGTTAGGTAACTTCTATTTACCTATAGACTTTGTTGTGCTTGATATTCTCGCAGATTACCCCGTTCCTATTATTCAAGGGAGACCATTTCTAGCAACTTCGGGTTGCAATGTGGATTGTAAGAATGCCAAGTTGCAATTCAACATTGGCGGTGATCAAGTTGAGTTTGCATTGCTTGCGGCAATGAAGGGAGAGCAGCTAGGAGATGATATCTTCAACATCTATGATGAAGAAGAATCAAGAGAATTGGTGAGCTCTATCCTTATTAACGATCCACTTGAAAAAGTTATTAGCTTTAACTTAATGGAGGAAGGTATAGATACTTCTTGTGATGCAGATATACGGAGCTTAAAGGCGCTGGAAGAAGATCCAGGAGCTAAATTTGAAAAATTAATCCAGGAGAAGAAGATCTCCAGTTTCGGTCTCAGTTGCAGTACCACGACCGAGGCACTTTCTGGACCAAGCGAGGTGTTCTTGACTGAAGAACATCTCGGTCACCCTCTCTGGACCTCGACCGAGGTCGAAAGCGAGATGATGTCAACTGAGAATTCTGAAAGTCCAGTTTTTCGATCTACTCCACTGGAAGGAGGAAGCAAAGATCCACCTCAGAAAGCACCCCCAGTTGTGGAGCTTAAACAACTCCCAAGTCACTTGAGGTATGTCTTTCTTGGACCGGATTCTACTTATCCCGTCATCGTTAGTGCTTCCCTCTCCGAATCTGAATTATCTAAACTAATGCATGTCCTGAGGAAGCATCAAAAGGCTTTGGGTTATACTATTGATGATCTTATCGGCATTAAGCCTTCTTTCTGCATGCATAGAATACTAATGGAGGACGATCATAAGACTTCATGGGAACCTCAAAGACGGTTAAATCCGATCATGAAAGAGGTTGTGAAGAAAGAAATTCTTAAGTTGTTGGATGCAGGTATCATATTTCCTATCTCGGACAGCAAGTGGGTGAGCCCGGTGCATGAGGTTCCGAAGAAAGGAGGGATGACCGTTGTGACGAATAAGAACAACGAGTTAATCCCAACTAGGACCGTCACGGGCTGGAGGGTATGCATCGATTATAGGAAGCTGAACGTGGCCACTCAGAAGGACCATTTTCCACTTCCCTTCATCGATCAAATGCTCGAACGGTTGGCCCAACATTCACACTTTTGCTATTTAGATGGCTATAGTGGCTTCTTTCAGATTTCTATCCATCCGGATGATCAAGAGAAGACCACTTTCACTTGTCCATGGGGGACATTCGCATATAGGAGGATGCCATTTGAATTATGTAATACACCCCCTACCTTCCAGCGATGCATGATGGCTATCTTTTCCGAATACATAGAGGAGATCATGGAGGTATTTATGGATGCTTTTTCAGTATATGATTCCTCTTTTGATGATTGCCTATCAAACCTTTCTCTAGTGCTACAAAGATGTGAAGACACTAATCTCGTTTTAAATTGGGAGAAGTGTCACTTTATGGTTAATGAAGGCATTGTGCTAGGACACCTCGTTTCCAATCGAGGTATTGAAGTCGATCGAGCTAAGATCGAGACTATTGAGAAACTTCCTCCCCCTTGTTCTGTTAAGGGAGTGCGGAGTTTTTTCGGGCATGCAGGTTTTTATAGGAGATTCATCAAGGACTTCTCGAAGATCTCTAAACCACTAACTAACCTCTTGAATAAAGATGTTGTTTTTGAGTTTTCGCAAGATTGTCTCGATGCATTCTACAGGATTAAGGAAGCGTTGATCTCCACTCCCATATTATCCAACCTCCGGATTGGACCTTACCCTTTGAGATCATGTGCGATGTGAGTGATGTGGCGGTAGGAGTGGTGCTTGGACAAAAGAAGGATGGCCGGACCACCGCCATTTACTATGCTAGCAAGACGCTAGACGAAGCCCAACGTAACTACGCCACCACCGAAAAGGAGCTATTAGCAGTTGTATATGCTTTTGAGAAATTTCGTTCCTACTTAGTAGGGGCGAAAGTTATTGTTTACACTGACCATGCAACTATTTTTTACTTGCTTGCTAATAAGGATGCTAAGCCACGTCTTATTCGATGGATTCTCTTGCTTCAAGAGTTTGACATGGAGATCCGCGATAAGAAGGGATCCGAAAATTCTGTTGCGGATCACCTTAGCCGGCTACCTCCATCCTCATGCGAGAAGGACGAACCACCCATAGATGATTCATTCCCCGATGAGCACTTGCACTTGTTGGAACGGTTGATAGACTTCCTTATCTCACCCCATGATGGAGGTGAAGTATGGGGTGAGGATACTTTCCACCTTGTTTGAAGACACCGTTCGGTCCAGCTAGCGACCTTAAATCAAGCGCTTCTTGGGAGGCAACGCAAGGTATTGCTTTCTTTCCCTTTCCTAGTCTAGCTTTAGATAGTTTGCTTTTGCTTTGCTTTGCTTTGTTTTTGGCGTCCTAGACAAACAACATGTAATCTCTAAGGAAGAAATACAACTCAGGAGCAACACTGGAAGGACAGAAGTTCGAGAATTTGAGAAGACGGAGTTTGACTGAGACACATCTCGGTTGCTGTCACATCACCTCGACCGAGATGATTCTTGAGCAACCGAGGCGACTAGGGTTACCGAAGACCCACCTCGGTCCAGTCGAGACCATCTCGACCGAGGTGACAACAGTTCCAGAAAAGGGTATAAAAGGGAGATCAATTTCTCTCTCTTCCCTCTCTTACCTTCTCGACCGCGGCGCACCAATCTATCTCGTTCTCTGATTTTCGACCGTTTTCGACGATTCTTGCTTCCGAACTGCAAGGAAAGAGTAGAGGATCGGTTTGCAAGCGACAATCTGCAACAAAAACGCTCCGAATCAACCGAATCTGGGGTAAATTGAATAAAAACCATAACTCACTTTTCTTCACTGTTTCGGTCAAATTAGGCTTTGGTTGCCCCTACATTGTGTTGGAAAAGGCTTAAGTACCCCATAGGAACAATTGGTAGTGATGTCGGGGGAAAATAACTGGATTTCTGCGAGTTTCGATCGAACAACCATCTACCTCGGTCTAGTCGACCTGCGTCTCGACCGAGGTGTTCTTGGGATCTGACAGCCGACCGAGGTGGTTTGACAGTGAGTAGAAAATGAGTTTTGACAGACAGCTGGTTATGAGGGATAGATCCTCCCCTTCTCCTTCCTCTTCTTCTCGTCGATCCATACCGGTGATCCTTGAGCGTCACTAGGTGGATTATGACCGCATTGCTGCGTGTCCAGTGGTTGCACCACGATTTCTAGATATTTCTGCATTCGACTACCTCTACGTGGATGATGATTTGAGGCGGATGATAGCTATGGTGGGTTTGGAGCAGTTTACTGAGATTAGAGCTCCGGCCTACCTTGAGCCGATTTTGGAGTTTGTTAGCTCTGTGACTTACTTGCCTATAGAGCGTGCCATCAAGTACCGGTTGCTGAACCGGAACTACTTAGTTCCGATGGATCATTGGAGGGATATCTTCGGCTTCCCGACCCCCACAATTGCTGATTTTTCTTCTCGAGCCGTAGCTCGAGAGTTCTGGGGCTAGATAGCTTACGTAGTTGAGCATGCTGATAGGTGGAGACCTGGAGACTCTAGGGAGCGTATCATCTTTCACCTCGCCTTCAGATTAGCCCACCGGATCTTTAGCGAGACACTTCTGGTGCGTATTGAGACGCCCCAAAAGATTAGACAGGGGGAGTTGCTGAGTCTGTACTATATGGTGACCGGAGGAGTTCCGGACTTTGGGGTGATGCTGGCAGAGGATTTACACAAGATAAAGGCGAAGGCGAAGGGAGATGTCTGCTGCGGAGGTCTAGTGACTCACATCGCGAGTTACATGGACCTTGATTTGAGTGCTTGTACTATGGTGGCGGCTGCCAAGCCGCTTAGGTTGCAGGAGATGATTACGAGGAGGATCTTAGTTCCTCGCGAACTTACTACACCGTATGTGGCGATGCCCTGGGAGCAGACTGCACCTCAGGGTATTAGATGGTCATCTCAGTTTTCAGTTTATGACCCGGAGTACTGGTATACGGCGTGGAATCCTCTTATTGAGGACGCTCGAGACGCAACAGCAGCAGCCCAGGAGCAGGATGAGGAGGAGGCTGATGAGGAGGCTGATGAGGATGAGGATGGCGGTGCCGCCATGGACACAGGGGCAGATACAGCTGGTACCAGTATACCAGTCGTCGATCTAGACGACGAGGAGAGAAAGGACGAGCCAACTGCAACACCAGCACGTCCTGCCAGGCGTAGAGTACGCAGGCAGAGGGATCTAGTCGCTCACCGCCGGATTGATGATCTGACGGATCAGATGATAGACTCCTACGCTGTCTTATCCCTAGAGATGATGGAGATACGGGAGAGCCAGCACTACCAGCGCAGGATGGCTGAGATTTAGTTTCAGCAGGTCATGGGCTACCCGTTTGACCCGTTTCAGCATCCGTACATACCATATCCTCCACCACCGCCAGCAAATCAGGACTAGAGCTTGCAGGATTTCTTTTCTTTATTTATTATGCAGCTGAGCTTTGTCCGGTGAGTATTCTGTTCTTATGACTTATTTGACCCATTGGGACAATGTGTCCCAAGTATGGGGTATGCGGATATGTATTATTTGACTTATGTGAATGATTGCATGACTCTTGATGGATATTTATGATTTTATCCTGCTCTATATGCTTATCTGAGATTACATGCATGCATACAGGTTATTTGATTAAGAAAAACGTCAAAAACTGGTTTAAGAAAATTTTTTTTTTGACCTCGACCAATGTGACTCTGACCAATCGAGGTGTAGTACCTCGGTTGACTTAGAACATCTCGACCGAGGTGATTTAACTGAGAAAGTTTTCGAAACGATTTTTGTGCTTCTTATTTGGATATGACCTCAGTGATGATTCTGTTTGTTGACTGGTTTTGACATCTTTATATGTTTGAAAGGTTTTATAATATGTTTAAGTTGCTAAATGCTTTGTTTGAAATATGTGGCATGTTTAATACTTTGTTTTTATCCAAATTATGTTGAATTTGAAGGTTGACACCACATGATAAGTTCTCTCACTTTCTTCCTGGAAAGATCAAGGCAATTCATTATCCCCTCTTCTTCTTCTTGATCATACTTTAGCCCCTCATATACATATATTGCCTCCCTTTACCTATCCGGGAATTTGGAAGCAAGCAAATGAAAAGCAAGTGAAAGAAAAGTTGAAATGATGGCTGAAAGTTAGAAAGAAACACATAGGTTTGGGGAATTCAATCATGATGATGAGTAACTCGGCACCATTCACATAGCCGGGTGTTTGTGTCTTGCCAAAGTCGGATTGAGCGATATTCCTAACGGGTCATGGTATGTGCATCAAGGGTTTGAGGCATCTCGAAAAATTGATGATTGCTGATTTCCTAGGCTTTGGTTATTGTACACCTCTGTCCATGCATCCTAAAAAAAATAAAAAGTAAAAATAAGCAAAGCTTATTGGTGGAAGATGTTGAAGTTCAAAGCAAGTGAAGTAAAGATCCTTTTTCCCGGATTCTAGCACTAAATTCCCTATGTACATCTCACCCTCACACGTTTCTTGACTTCTCTTTTGAAAGCCCTTGAGACCTCGAGCTTGTTGATTGACTTGGTGGTTTAAACTGAATTATACATGATTAATTTTGATAATTATGATTTATTATGCATTCTATGATTTTATGCAAAGATGAACAACTTTCTTATATTTATAAATTGTTTTGATCATATTTTGATTTTTAAATTCTATGAAGCATTCTCTTAGAGTGATCTATGAGCGGAGCACACCATTAAAATATTTTGAAATACTTTTCATTGATCTTTATGACTTAATCCATTCTATCTTGTACTTAAGATTTGGAACTTGCTTGGGGACAAGCAAGGGACAAGTATGAGATATTTTGATAGCATGAGTTATAGTCTATATTTTGGGGTTTGTTTAGACGTTTTATCTTCAATAATCTGCATGTTTGAATGTATATTACATGATTATATTGTAATTTCATCTACCTTTGCGAAAATCGAGGTTTACACCAAGTTTCGTTGTAATCGTAGGTAAAATGGTACGTTTTACATCAAAATGGAGCTAAAGGAGCTAAGGAATCATTGGAGCTACATTCAAGAGCTTAAGGGAGAATCCAGGAAGCATGAAAATGGATTAAAGATTCACTTTGGACCAGATTTAAGAGATTTCACATTCAGTTTAGAGTCACCTCGGTCAGCTACAGTACCATCTCGACCGAGGTGATCCCGAGGAGCGTCTCCACCGAGGCGAATACCCTGACGCGGCGAGATCGTTTATTCTTGGTTGAGATCTTTTATTTTTGGAAGGAGAGATCTTATATTTTCGGGTTGGATTTCTGGAAGGAAGATTATATATTTTGGAGATCTATTTTTGAGATTAAGATATATTTTATTAGGATAATATCTTTTCAAGATATTTTATCTTTGGAAGATAGTTTTCCTATATAATAAAGGGTTGGATTTTCCACAAGTTCAACCATGCTTATACATGCTTAGAGGGCTGATAGCATCCAACAAGAAAGGGATTTTCTCCAGGGTTTTGAAGGAAGGAAGATTGAAGGAAGGATTGATAGCTTATTATAGCTTTTGTGAAGGGTTTTGTAAGATTCTCTTAGATTCCCTTCTTGTTGATTTGTCTTGTTGGATTTGTGATCCAAGGAACACTTATATTTGTGATATTTGATTCAGTTATTGAAGCCTTATTCTTAAGGTTTTTGTGTTCAAATATTCATTCTCTTCCCATATATTTGATTATTGCTTTCATAATGATAAGTGGCTAATTTCTTTGTGTGATTCTAGGGTGATTGGCTGAAGGTTGTGGGAAAAACAATGATAGAATAATTTTAAATTCCAGTAGGACCCTGAAAGCTCGAGTCTTTACCCTTAACCCTAGAACATCTCGTTCAGTCGATGAACATCTCGGCCGGGGTGAAATTCGTCTGACCGAGGTGACTTATCTGATCCGTAACTGAGAGTTAAGTGTTAGAGTTTGACAAATCCTATTCTTATTACACCTTTCCTAGTTCAATGCAAGCTTAGGATGAGACTTACCCGGTAATTCCTTTGTTTGTTTACCCATTTGTGGTAATAAAGGTTTATCCTTTATTGGGGTTTGAGTGTGCCTTCATTCCATCTTTGTGAGTTAGCCTGAGACTTACCCGGTAAAGGTTGATTCTATTCCCTTAGTTGGTGTGTTGGTTTGAGATTATAATTCCTTTCCTTAGTACCTTGAGACTTACCCGGTGATAGGTTCTTTAGCTTGAAATTAGTGAGTAGTGAGACTTACCCGGTGATCTATTCCACTTTAGTAACACCTTCCCTTTGCAAAACCTCAGCTTTGTCCACTTATCTTGAGATCTTGAGTTGGAACCACAACTAGATGCTTTAATTCCTAGAATTGCATATCTCCTTAATTGACTTTTTATGATCTTTGATTGCTTTAATCGCTTTTGTGATTATTAGTTGCATTGACTACCTATATTGGTTTTGTTTCTCCTAAGTCCCTCAGATCGACACCCCGGAATTCTTGCTTTTACTACGATTGAGCCGTACACTGCGGGTTCACGTCCTTATTTTAGGCATACATCTAGGGTTATAAATTTAAAGCTTGCACACACCGTTTGGAGCGAACAACCACCTCAGAGCAGGTCCCGCAGATTCAGTGATATTGAGGCGCACTAGAGGATTGATGATCTCACCGATCAGATGGTCGACGCTTACGCTGCCTTGACCATTGACATTCATGAGCGTTTCGAGGACCAGCGCCGAGATATTGAGTGTTGGACGCTGACCGAAGGTATTTCTATGGTCGTCTATACCCAATCAAAAGTAAATCCCGACTTAGCACTAAGAACAAGTATAGTGATTAAGTAAGGGTCGAACCCAAGAGAGTTGAGGTGTTTTAGATGCAATTATCGATTATAATGACAAGTGACACAAAAGGTGGGAGGGGGGTTGAATTCATGCACAAAAACTTATGAAAACGATTAATGCGACAAATAAGACAATAATGGATGAATCTACACTAGGTTGATTCTAAGCATGCAATTGCTACTTTGGTGCATTCCTTTTACAAGTTTGTAAGTAATCTCTCGTCTCGATCATACATATGTGTTGAGCCAAATGGCATCAACACAACTTAACCTATTAAAGTTCCGTAAACCTACAAGAACAATTAACAAGTTAGCATTCAAACAAAGATTAAGGGATATAAAGAGAAGATTAAAACCGTTAAACTTATCTTTATATTTGTGTTCCTTTTCTTTAAGTAATAACAACACGTTATTACTCAAAGTTGCTACTAGATTAAAGTCCCGAACCCGGAACCTATTAATCCTAGTTGTTTACATGCACTTTAGAACCTAAGTTGATCAATCTCAAGTAATAGTTGACATGCAATTAAACAATAGAGATCAAGGAAACACAAAGCATTACTGAATAAAAACTTATATTAAAAGAACTTACAACCAAAGTAACAAAGCAGCTTTAAACCAGCCCAATGTAGCAAGGGAGTTAGCAACTCATTACAATGAAAAAACTCAAGTCTAAAATGGATTTAGTGAGGAAAAGCATGGATGATTCTAGCAATCAGTCATGGACTATTTATACTACAAAAGACACTAAATTAGGAGTAAATAGCCGGCCTAAAACAACCACCTTTAATGCCATAAAGGTGGTGTAAACAGCCGGAGTAAATCTTCTGGCGTTAAACCGTAGGGGCGGCCTTCAGGACCCGCAGGGGCGGTTTAGGCAGAATCGGTTGATCTTCTTCAGAACCGCTGGGCGGCTACTCAACTCCGCTGGGGCGGATCTTTAATGCACTACAACGTCTGACCTTTCGCCTTCCTGACGTTTCTGATGTCAAGGCGCAGGGGCGCCTTAAGGCCAACGCAGGGGCGGTGACACAGACTCTTCGCCTTCCAGCTCCCAAGGCGAGGCGTAGGCAGGTGGCAGTGGGAGGTGCAGGGGAGCTGGTCTTCGGCACGTCAAGGCAGGTCACCGCAGGGGCGGCTGCAAGGGCCCGCGGGGGCGGTGGAGCAACAAAAACTTTGCGATCTTTACTCCTAAGTGCTTATAACTCCTTCCTTAGCTTCTTTTGATCTTCTTCTTTTGGACCAAGGAGTTAGTAGCATAAATCGACACTAATTCAATAACAAGACTCTAAAAACTACCCTAAATGATAGTGATTCCATCACCTATCAAACTCCCCCATACTTAGACCTTTTACTCGTCTCGAGTAAAACAAATGACAGCCATTAGACTCAAGGTCTCAAGAAGCAAGGGAAAGAAAGAAAAATAACGGAAAACAAGAGAAAAATCAAGAAAGAAAGAAAGGAAAAGCGAGGCAATGTGAGAAAAAGAAAATACTACCATCCTTATCGCTCCAAGAGTGGCCTACCCGGACAACCTCTTTATGACTCCCCTTCTTATGTCGCCAAAACGCCGGAAGGGAAACCTACACTCGGTGTTGCTCATCTTGCCAAGGCGCCCTTTCGGGTTTTCACCTTGTCACTCTTCTTCTTTTATCACTTAAGCTCACATCCCTCAAGTCCAATTTTGCACCAACCTAAGGTTGGTCGGACTACCTTCTTTTAACCTAAACCGCCCTTTCGGGTTTTCGGTTTATCCAAGGATTTTCATGCCTTTTTTCACTTCTTTGGCTTTTTTCTTCTTTTTTTTTCAAACTGATTTCAATGATGCAAAACAAAATGACAAAAACAACTAACAAACTATACAAGCAATGATATATATTCCTCCCCCATACTTGAAGTGCACTTTGTCCTCAAAGTGAAAATGAGTCAAAGATAAATGTAGGAGAAGGAAAAGAAATGTACCCCTCACTGGGGTTGTCCAAATGGACCACCAGGAACCTCCTCTGGCGGGTAAGGGAAGTGGCGGAAGAAGTGCTCCTGCCGGCGGTGAAGGGTGTCAATCCGGTCCTCTTGAGCCCCCATCCTCTCTCGAAATGAAGTCTCATAGCTAGCTTGTCAAGCTAGTTGCTGAGTCTCAAACTACTGCTGATCAGCCGCTTGCCAAGCATCTTGACGGCGGTCAAAGTGGGTGGTCATGGAGGAGGCGAAGCTGGACTGCCACGCCTGCTGCTGCTCAAGCATGGACCGCTGATACTTTGTCTGTCATGCCTGGTGTTGTGTAGTCAAAGCAGCCATCTGAGCCTGCAGACTCTCCATGGTCTGACTGTCGTGTCCCGCCGTCGGCATCTCCTCATCAGTAGTGTGGGCCCTGCTAGAGCCGGCTGCGTACCTCCCAACAATATCAACCTGAGGTCGTCTCGGAGGGACAGGGTCAGCCGGTACATATAGGTCGGAGATCTCTTCTCCCAAGGGGAGTCGTCGTGGAAGATATGTGATGTGACTCCCATCTACAAGGGAGATCCAGAACCGATGCTCCCCGTCTCTCCTGAGGAGCCTGCACCTCCTCAATAACCCTTCATTGTATAAGGGTGCCTCCAAACCTTCTTCCAATGGAGGAAGATCCATAACCCGTGCAGCTAGTAATGAAATGATACCTCCTCCCACTATGTCACGAGGCTCATTCTTCCTAATCCGCTTAAGAGCGGTAAGGAAGAGATAAGCCCAATCCGGCACCCAATCATTCGTGGAGAGTCAAGCATATAACAATGGAAGGTTCTTGAGAGCAACCTTATTCTCCTCCTTGTGTCCACAGAAGACACTCATGAAGACCTTTGATATGAGCCTCAAGTAAGGGTGAGTGAATTTGTTGGAGTACTCACCACCTGCATGGAACTCAAACCTCGTGGCAGCCTGCCAAAACTCAAGCAAATCCGGTGTCGGAATGGGTTCCCACCAGTCATCGGAAGCTGCTATTGTCACCCCTAAAGCCTCCAATATTTGGGTGTAATCCAATGTGTACTTCCTGTTGTTGTATTTGAATGAAAGCCCAACACACTTTTGGTCGACCGTCTCCATTTTGAATGTTGCTATAAATTGTTTGCTGAGGTCGGGGTGTGTTGGAGCGGTCTTTATCAGAAAATCTCTCAACCCGGCATTGTTTAGAAATTCTTGCATACTCTCCAACATCCCTAGATTTTCCAAGGTGGAAGCATCAAGGAACCGGGTTGCATGCACCTCCCGGATTTGAGCGATCCTATATCGATCCTTCTCACCTTCCGTCAACTTGTATTTTCTTTGTGGTTCCATCACTTGCAATTAATCAAGTAAGAGAGTTAGAAAGTTCAGCAATTTGATCAAAAGACGAACCTTCTGTCGTAATATTCGCAGGGGCGGCTCGACGCAGGGGCGGTCGAAGAGCAGAAGGGCGATTTGGTCGTTCGACGAAGGTGGTGGTGATTGTGCTTTTCCGACGTCTTCCTTGCTGTCGCAGACGTTGCCGGAGGTGGGACAAGGGAGTTAGGAGAAAGGGGTGAGTTTATGAGGTGGAGATTGTTTGTGTTTGCAGGAAGGGGTGGCGCTGTTGGGTTGCCGGAGGTGGCGCAGGGGGCGCGTCGAGGTGGTGGTGATGAGTTGCTGGAGGGCGCAAGGGCGTAGGGGAGTGAGGCGGCTAGGTTTTGCAAAGCGAATGGAGAGGGAATGGAGAAGGTGGTAGATGTAGGTTATTTTTGGGAAGTGTATTTTTTTTCTTTCCTTAACTGTACCGCAGGGGCGGTGTGTATCGCTGCGGGGGCGGTGGCAAGAGAGAGAGGGCACGTAGCCTCAGCGCCGGGGGCGGAGCTGAGGATGCGTGTCAAGGGTGGCCGCCGCAGGTGCGTAGGGTTGGCACCGCGGGGGCGGTGACCTACGTGAGCAAACGCAGGCCCAACGCCGGGGGTGGCGCTGGCCAGGGGTGTCGCCATAGGGGCGTGTTTTTAGAGCCGCAGGGGCGGTTGTCTTGACAGAAGCTCCTCTTCTTGTTCCTTCGGGTTGCCTCCCGAATTAGCGCCTTTGTTTTACATCGTTGGCTCGACGTAAGGACTCTTCCTCTATGTTTGGACCTCTTCCTGCATGCCTTTTGGGTTTATAACCGTTTGCGACGGTAATCCTCCGGAGGCCCTAGTTTCAATTCTTGTAATGGCTTCCGCCATTTGACCAACCTGGTTCTCGAGGTTCTTGATTCTTGATTCTGTTGTTTGGACATGAGTAGCAAAGTGTTTAGTCAAAACCTGCAACATATCTTCAGTTGAGTGATACTTACCTTGGCGAGATTGCTGTTGTTGGTTTTGTTGATCCCTCCAACGAAAATTCTGTTGGTCACGCCAATTTGGCATGAAATTTTGGGCATAGGGATCGTTCCTAGGTCTTTGCTGCTGTGGTTGTCCATAACCCATTGCGTTTACTTCAGCATCGTCATCTTGAACTTGTGGACACATGTGCATTGGATGATATGGGTCAGCACAAACTCCATAAGCCTTGAGTTGTTGCGGTGTTCCCATAAGTGTTAGCCTCTTCACCATTTCCTTCAGTTCCGCTAGCTCGGTGGAAATCTCGCTATTCCCGGAACTCACGGCATGAACTCCTTTCTTAGCCGGGGTCCTTCCAAAGTTCCTAGTCCCTTCCGCTAGTTCCTGTATCTTTTCCAAAGCAAGGTCAGGAGTAGAGTTAAGAATATTACCTCCGCAAGCCGCATCGACGATCCTCCTTTCATTGTGTAGCAAGCCATTGTACAAGTACAAGACTAGATCTTGAGTTGAATATCCGTGGAAAGGACAGCTGGATCGGAGGCGTGCAAACCTTTCGAAGTACTCGTAGAGAGTTTCGATTGCCTCTTGCTCGATGTTGCTTATAGCTTTCTTCAAGCTATTGGCCTTTTTAGCTGGAAAGTATTTCTCCAAAAACGCTTTGTGAAGGTTTTCCCAAGTGCCAATGCTCCCGGATGTAAGGTGGTAATACCAATCATCCGCCGAATCTTTGAGTGTGAAGTCGAATGCCCTCATCTTGATCTGTTCTTCGGTAATGTTGGCCGGCTTCATCCTCATACAAACGGTGTGGAACTTCCCAAGGTGCTTGATGGGGTCTTCACCACTTAGCCCATGGAAGGATGGAAGTAAGTGAATAAGGCCCGGTTTGAGCTCAAAGTTGACTCCTTCCCCTAGTGCCGGTATAGCGACCGCAAGAGGGTTTTGAGCCAAAGTGGGCTGCGTAAGTTGACGAAGAGTACGGTCATCCATCTCTTGTTGTAGTTGTTGTTGTCTTTGTTGCCGGATGTGCGTCCTCTCAATTTCTGAATCAAAAGAAGCAAAGCCGGAGTTAGTAGCACAGGTTTGAACCATAAAAATGGTTCAAACCAATAATCAATAATAACAATAAAACACAAAAACTCCCCGGCAACGGCGCCAAAATTTCACCGAAGGTATTTCTATGGTCGTCTATACCCAATCAAAAGTAAATCCCGACTTAGCACTAAGAACAAGTATAGTGATTAAGTAAGGGTCGAACCCAAGAGAGTTGAGGTGTTTTAGATGCAATTATCGATTATAATGACAAGTGACACAAAGGGGGGGTTTGGTTGAATTGATGCACAAAAACTTATGAAAACGATTAATGCGACAAATAAGACAATAATGGATGAATCTACACTAGGTTGATTCTAAACATGCAATTGCTACTTTGGTGCATTCCTTTTACAAGTTTTTAAGTAATCTCCCGTCTCGATCATACATATGTGTTGAGCCAACCGGCATCAACACAACTTAACCTTTTAAAGTTCCGTAAACCTACAAGAACAATTAACAAGTTAGCATTCAAACAAGGAGTAAGGGATACAAAGAGAAGATTAAAACCGTTAAACTTATCTTTATATTTGTGTTCCTTTTCTTTAAGTAATTACAACCCGTTATTACTCAAAGTTGCTACTAGATTAAAGACCCAAACCCGGAACCTATTAATTCTAGTTGTTTACATGCACTTTAGAACCTAAGGTGATCAATCTCAAGTAATAGTTAACATGCAATTAAACAATGGAGATCAAGGAAACACAAAGCATTACTGAATAAAAACTTATATTAAAAGAACTTACAACCAAAGTAACAAAGCAGCTTCAAACCAACCCAATGTAGCAAGGGAGTTAGCAACTCATTACAATGGAAAAACTCAAGTCTAAAATGGATTTAGTGAGGAAAAGCATGGATGATTCTAGCAATCAGCCATGGACTATTTATACTATAAAAGACACTAAATTAGGAGTAAATAGCCGGCCTAAAACAGCCACATTTAATGCCATAAAGGTGGTGTAACAGCCGGAGTAAAGCTTCTGGCGTTAAACCGCAGGGGCGGCCTTCAGGACCCGCAGGGGCGGTTTAGGCAGAATCGGTTGATCTTCTTCAGAACCGCTGGGGCGGCTACTCAACTCCGCTGGGGCAGATCTTTAATGCACTTCAACGTCTGACCTTTCGCCTTCCGGACGTTTCTAATGTCAAGGCGCAGGGGCGCCTTAAGGCCAACGCAGGGGCGGTGGAGCAACAAAAACTTTGCGATCTTTACTCCTAAGTGCTTATAACTCCTTCCTTAGCTTCTTTTGATCTTCTTCTTCTGGATCAAGGAGTTAGTAGCATAAACCGACACTAATGCAATAAAAAGACTCTAAAAACTACCCTAAATGATAGTGCTTCCATCACCTATCAGACGCATTAGATATTGGAGAGTCAACACTATACTAGACGTATGATGGAGATCCAACACCAATAGATGATGGCTTATTCCTTTGATCCGACCCAGTATCCTTATGTTCCACATCCACCACCGCCACCAACTGACGAGGATTAGAGCTGCATGAATTTTCTTTCTTTATTTATTATGCAGTTCAGATAGGTCCGGTAAGTTTTCTGATTCTAGACTTTTATTCGACCCATTGGGACAATGTGTCCCAAGTATTGGGTATTTGGATGCATTTATCTGACATTATCTGTGTATGCTTGTATAAATATATCGGATATTTATAATCTTATTCTGCTTTACTTGGGTTTATGTTTTTATCTGACATTACATGCATACATACAGGTTTTCGTTTGAGAAAAACGTCAAAAACTGGTTTGAAAAAAAATAAATTTTATGACCTCGACCGGGATGTTCTTGACTGGACGAGGTAGATACCTCCGATGACGTCAGAACACCTCGACCGAGGTGGGTTCTTAACTGAGAGTTTTTTGAAACATTTTGTGCTTCTTCTTTGAATATGACCTCAATGATGATTCTGTTTTTGATTGGTTATTGAAATCTTTATATGTTTGAAAGGTTTCATGATATGTTTAAGTTGCAAAATGCTTTGTTTGAAGTTTTAACATGTTTAATACTTTGTTTTTATCAAAATTATGTTAGATTTGAAGGTTGACACCACATGATGAGTTCTCTCACGTTCTTCCTGGGATGACTAAGGCAATTCATTATCTTCTTCTTCTTCTTCTTCTACCACTTCTTCTTCTTGATCATGCTTTAGCCCCTCATATACAAATTTGCCTCCCTTTACCTATCCGGGAATTTGGAAGCAAGCAAAGAAAAGCAAGTGAAAGTGAAGTTGAGATGTTGGCTGAAATTTTAGAAAGAAACAAATAGGTTTGGGGAAGTCAATCATGAAGATGAGTAACTCGGCACCATTCACAAGCCGGGTGTTTGTGTCTTGCCAAACTCGGATTGATCGATATTCCTAACGGGTCATGGTATGTGCATCAAGGGTTTGAGGCATCTCGAGAAATTGATGATTGCTGATCTCCTAGGCTTCGGTTATTATGCACCTCTGTCCATGCATCCCAAAAAGTAAAGTAAAAATAAGCAAAGCTTATTGGTGGAAGATGTTGAGTTTCAAAGAAAGCGAAGTAAGATCCTTTTCACGGATTCTAGCACCATATTCCCTATATACATCCCATCCTGAAACATTTCTTGACTTCGTTTGGAAGCCCTTGAGACCTCAAGCTTGTTGATTGACTTTGAATACTCCACCTTGATTAAAATGGTTTACAGGTGTTGATGATGGAAGACTTCACACAAATATAGCAGTTGGATATATTAACAATGTATTGATTATATTCTCTAGATATTCGGTTGGTTTGTATTCTGTGCAGGCTTTATATCTAAATGTCAAGGGACTTGAAGTTGGATTCAAGAACAAAGGAAGATAACAAGTTCAAAAGGACGAAATCAAGGGCCTTGGAATTATAGACGCACGGAACAAGGATTCAAAATATAGGTGAAGGTTTTATTGGAAGATTCTATAACGGAAAGATCTCATCAACCAAAGATCTTATCAACCGAAGGAAGATCTCAAACGAAGAATATATAATCTTTTCTAGAAGATTTTCTAAACAACAAACGGCAAAAATATCTTATCTCTTGATTCAACAAAAGACGAGAAGATCAAGGAGTAAAGAACTCGACGTGTTCGTAGGGACTGAAGACTTGCAACGTCTACCTTATCTCCAAACAAGAAAATGATCTTCATGGAAAAGAAGATTCATCTCCAAACGGTCATCTCTACAACGGCTAGAAGACCTTTCCATAGAAGATTATAAATGAAGATGATGGTCGAAGCAGAAATAAAAGCTTACACAGAAAAACATCTTTACATCCTCAAGCAACCTAATCATCTTCATTCGTTGTTTTTCTTTCTCTCATTCACGCAAAAGCTTTATCCCCTTAGAGAGAGAAAATACTAGAGCTCCATTGGAAGATCTAAATAGTATTATACTAGAGTGTGTTACTCTGCGAAGTAACTAGGCTATTATAACTAGGTTAAGAGTTGGAGCTAGATCGTAGCATTGACTACAGTGAGAGAAGAAGGGGATTTCTTCTAGTTTGTATCTAGGACTCTTTGAAGCTGATAATAGATAGTTAGATCCTATGGATATACCCTGGGACGGAGAGTAGGCTATTTAGAGCCGAACTTTGTAAACATATCCTCGTGTCAATCTTTTCAATTCTGCACCATATATACTTTACTGTGACTAACTTTGTTTAGCAGGAGCAAGAAGTCAAGGTCCTTGAAAAGAGTTTCAAAGCCTTGAAATTAAAGTTTCACGAGAAGCACAGATTGACATCAAGGCCCCTGAAAGAAGTTTCAAGGCCTTGACATTTGGTTTGCGAAAAGTTCTCATACTCTATTCAACCCCCTTCTAGAGTATCATTTATCTTATTTATATCACCTACCGGTTCTTCAATTGGTATCAGAGCTAGACTCACATTTATTGATTTAACCATCAGTGAGACTAATCATGAATCTTGTAGGTGATGGTGGATTTGCTCAAGGAAGATCCTCATCCTGACCACTACTCTTCTGTGGCAACAACTTCACTCATTGGAGAGCACTCATGCGTATGTTCATTATTGACCAGGATATGGAGCTTTGAAGCATTACTCAAAATGGACCTAAAGTTCCAATGACAGTGGTTGAAGGCGTCCAAGTCCCAAAGAAGGAATCAGACTTCACACAAGCTGACCTGTATAGTGTGTCAAAGAATTACAAGGTAATGAATCTATTTTATTGTGGATTATATGCAAATGAATTCAACTGCATCTCATCATGCAAGAGTGCTAAAGAAATATGGCACAAGCTTGTTGTCACTTACGAAGGAACAAGTCAAGTCAAGGAAACAAAGATTAACATCTTTCTTAGACAATACGAGCAATTCAAGATGAATCCAAATGAAATAGTCAAAGAAATGTTCACTATATTCACTGAGATTGTGAACAATCTAGACTCACTAGGAAAGATTTTCACAAATGAGGAGAAAGTAAGGAAGGTTCTAAGGAGCCTACCTAAAGCCAAGTGGGGACCAAAGATGACTGCTATTGAAGAAGCTCAAAATCTCACAACTCTTCCTCTTGATGATCTACTTGGAAAACTCATCACACATGAAATGGTTCTTGGTGAAGAAGATGGAGAACTCCCATCCAACTCCAAAAATTTAGCATTAAAATCCAGAAGAGATGAGTTACCATCTGATGAAGAAGATAGTGATGGTGATGATGAAGAAGATGTTATCGCCATGATCTCCAAAGGTCTCGCACGAATTCTCAAGTTAAAGAAACAATCTGCAAACAGAGAATTTCCACGAGCATCAAAACCCCGAGGTAAGTTTTCTAACTCTAATAAGATAACGAGAGTACTGACTTGTTTTGAATGTGGTGAAACAGATCATTTAGTGAAGGATTGTCCACAAAAGAAGAGCACCAACTACAAGAAAAATGATCGAAAGAAGAAAGTTATGGTTGCTTCATGGAGAGATTCAGAATCAACAAATGAATCAGAAGATGAAAAAGAACAAGCAAACTTGTGTCTTATGGCCGATCATGAAGATGACTCAAATCTGTACATCGACAATATGGTAAGTACAATTTTTTCTCAACCTGAGATTGACCTTAAACAATTCCTTAAAGATATTATCTTAAGTTATAAGGAACATAGAATAAGGATAAATTTTTTAAAAGAAAAGCTTCATAAACAAGATAAATAATTGAGTGAAATGTCTCTGGAGATTGAAAATCTTAACACAAAAAAGGAAGATCTTGATGACAATATCAAGGCACTGGAATCAGAAAACCAGATTCTCAAGGACAACCTCTCTTCTCTTCATCGAAACTATATCGATCTAGAGAAAGAGAAAGTTGATATGACTTTAACGTGTCAAGACCAGAAGGCATCACTCATTAAGTTTACTCGTTCAAAAGCTAATCTGGAAAGAATGATGGGTGAACAACAATCTTTTCTTAACAAAAATGGTATAGGGTATCCTAGGAGCTTTCCTAGAAAACCTACCACCACTTTTGTTATGGCCAAAGGAAGCATTCATATGCCTACCTGCTTCTACTGTTGTAAAAAGGGTCATGTTAAATCTACATGCCCTTATAGAAGAAATGATCCTTATATCATTAGAAACACCTATCCTTTATGTCTAAGAAAACATGTTAAACAAATCTGGGTTCCTAAAGGTGCTAGACCATCAAACATGATCGAACGTGAGTATGAATCAAAATATGCCATTTGGTCGACCCGGAAAGGCTGATGTTTGCTGTTTTGCAAGATATCACCAAGGTAAAGGAGCACAAATGGATATTAGATAGTGGTTGCTCAAGACACATGAGTGGAAAGAGTTCTTTATTCTCAGCTTAAAGAAGCAATTATCTGGAACTATTACTCTTGGTGATAAAGGAAAGTGTGACATCATTGGCATTGGTAAAATTTGCTATAATTCATCCAACTTTATTGATCATGTTTATTTAGTTGATGAATTGAAATATAATCTGCTAAGTATTTCTCAAATTTGTAATAAAGGCAATAAAGTCATGTTTGATTCAAAAAAATGTGAAGTTCAAGACATAAAGACGGGAGAAGTGTTGCTTACTGCTTCTAGATGTAATAATGTTTATTCTTTGAGTACTAACCAAGTTGTAGGAACTAAGCTAAAATGTCTAAAGGCCTTGACTGATGATCCAAGGCTTTGGCATAGAAGACTTGGTCACGTAAGCATGCATACCATGCAGAAGCTACTTACAAAAGATTTGGTACGTGGTTTGTCAAACCTAAACTTCAAGATTAATGATCTATGTAAGGCGTGTACACAAGGTAAACAAAGAAGAGGTTCATTCAAACCTAAGAAAGTTGTAAGCTCTTCTTGACCTATTGAACTTTTACACATGGATCTGTGTGGACCTATGCATGTCAAATCTCCCAGAGGAAAACAATACACCCTTGTTATTGTGGATGATTTCTCTCGCTTTACATGGATATCTTTTCTACGAGAAAAATTTGAAGCTTTATTTGAGTTTTCAAAACTGTGTAAGGAGTTGCAAAGTTTGAAAAACCTACCAATCATTTCTATAAGAAGTGATCATGATAGAGAATTTGATCAACTAAAGTTTGATTTGTTTTGTGCAAAATATGGTATTTCTCATAATTTTTCAACTCCTAGAACTCCTCAACAAAATGGGGTTGTGGAACGTAAGAACCGCACTTTTGAGGATATGTCTAGGACAATGCTTTTAGAAAATAACTTGCCAAAAAGTTTTTGGGCTGAAGTAGTAAACACTGCAAATTATATTTTTAATAGATGATTAATTTGCCCTATTATGAAAAAGACTCCTTATGAACTCTTTAAAGGAAGAAAGCCAAATATTTCATACTTCAAACCTTTTGGATGTACTTGTTTTGTTCACAACAATGGGAAGGACAATCTTGGGAAATTTGATGCACGTAGTGATGAAGCTATATTCATCGGATATCTTCAAATAGTAAGCTTATCGAGTATATAACAAGCGTACCAAAGTTGTTGAGGAAAGCATTCATATTATTTTTTATGAAAGCAATGATGTTACTTTGAGTGAGAGTTTTGCAGATTTAAATCTGAATCAAAGAGAAGATCATATTTCGGATGAAGAGGAAGATCCTAAAAATCAAGACAAAAATATGCAGGAGAAGATTCAAGATACCAAAGAAAACCCTCAAGATCTTGAAACACACCTTTGTAATATCCGAAATTTTTATTCCGTTTAATTCCGAATCAAATCGGACTTCGAGCCGTTGACGGTTTCCCATTCTATCTAGTATTTCTTTCTTCACAAATTTTATTATTTTATGTAGAATTTAATTCACATAAAATGATAAAATTATATCAAGCTCTAATTCCTATAATTATTTATTATTTTATGTAGAATTTAATTCACGTAAAATGATAGATTTATATCAAACCCTAATTATTATAATTCATTCCTATCGATGACTTTAGACGAGATCATGACAAGATGTGACGAGATCATGACTAAGCTGAGACGAGGCCATGACAAAGACCGACAAATCTGTGACAAACTCATTCATGGGCCTGACTAGTTTTGACAGATTTTTGACAAACAATTCAGCCCATCTTTCTTGCAATTATTTCAACCATCTTTCTTGTATTTTTCAGCCCACTTCTCTTGACCAATTCAGCAGCCCAGTTTTGCCTTGCTTCAGCCCATCTTTCCCTTGCTTCAGCCCGTGCAGCCCATTCTACAGTCAGCCGTACCTCTTAAGCCCATAACCTAAATTAACTTTAACCTAATTAACCCTAACTACCCTTATCAAACGTTGTAGTATAGACGTGAAGAGACGCGGCTTCTCCACTACTATCCCTCGCCAACATCCGACGCAATAGCCTCCTTCTGTAAACATAACAGCCGCCTTCTGTAAGCAATAACAGGCTGACGCAATCCAGTCCGGCGCAACAGCAGCCGACGCAGTCCAGTCCGGCGCAGCAGCAACTGATGCAGTCTAGTCCGGCGCAACAGCAGCCGACGTAGCCCAGTACCGGCGAGTTCTTGGTCTTCTCCGCCTTCATCCGCCAAGCTGCAACCGGTGGTTCCATCTCCCTTGCATAGTGGGTCGGATACCCCTCCCCGACGCCTCCTCCAGTAACAGCAAGTAGCAACAGAATCCGTGCCATCTTCATGCCTTCGAGTCTTGGAATCGGGTAAGGCTTGTACCCCTTGCTACACTACACTTCAGTCTGCTTCTTTCCTTGCCTAACATGGACCAGTTTCGTCTTTAAACCTACTCAGAACAGTTATAGAAGAGCTGTACATATTCATGCGTTTTTCTGAGTTTTCGGAAGTGGAAAACAGTCAACTTCGGGGCAAGATTCGAGTAAGTTATACTCCTCCTTTGCTGCTGAATTTTGGATATGTTGTAGTCAGTAGTACATAGTAGATGATACTAAAATTTGGGAAGAATCGGATTTACGGGTTGAGAGTTATTGTGTTTTGTATATATGTGCTAAGTGTTGCGGAAAACAGCAAGGGATGCGGTTTTGTGAGATGGTTTTGAATAAGCTCTTGATCTCCGTTGGGCTTGAATTTTGGATATGATATAGTTGACATATTTTTGTAGAACATATTAAAATTTGAGAGGCATCCAGCGAGTGGTTTAGGATTTATGATTTTTCCAGCGAGTAGTTTAGGAGTTTTGATTTTTCAAAGTTAAGACAATGTGCTACTTGTTAAGTGTTGTAACCAACTTTAGAAATTTTTGTAGAAGCGATGCTTTAACAGTTTTAAGAAATTCTTTCTCCTATTAGTAGATGGGGTATCATAGATGATCAAGGGAATTATTTCGGAATTTTTATAAGATTATTCGAATTTTATATTTGAAGCTGTAGTTGGACTTTAGTGACTTTTCGGGAAATAGAAAATGGGTAGTTTTTCTAGTTGTTACCTAAAATCATCCTAGGGAGTAGAATATGGTTAGTTAGCCTCAAATTATAATTTAAGTACATATTCCGAGTTTTTGGAAGTTCCGGGACTGAGGGTAAAATAGTCATTTTACTTTAAATAAACACTGTAATAACTTCTACACATAGAATCGTATATCGTAAGAGTTTTTGACTTATAAGTATCCAGGGAAATGTGTTGACCCACGTGCCTCCGCTGACAGGCAACTGAGTTCTGCACTTACGGATTTAGTGGTGGTTAAGAGAGAGTCGAGATTTGATTCTGGTAAGTCCACGGACTTACTTAGCTGGCTTCTTGCATGTGTGTGATGTGTATGAGTGGTGTTTGTTAGTTAAGATAAATGACGAAACCGGAATAGGCCGACTTTAGTATATTGTGTAATTGACCCAAGTGTATGATAACGGGTCGTGACATCATCTGCCTAGCTCTTGCGAGAGTCTAGGAGGTTCCCTGCGACCAGCCCAGTCCGGTAGACGGTCAGATGCATTAGTACCATTCCGCGTTGGTAAACGGGGACAGGGGCGAGGTTTGGGAATCCCTCGTGTCACAAAATAAGTATCATTAGTAATGACCTATCACCTAATTAAAGATAATAAAAGGATTGAGTGTTGCATGTTGATTGTGTATGATGTGTGATTGTGCTTTTACCTTTATAATTATGCATAGAATGTTAGCTAACGGTTTTATACCGCTTGTAGATGCCTTGCAGGATTGAGTGTTCCACGTACTCATTTAGTTGGGGACGGGATGTCTTTTGTTCTTCTTATGTGTCGTTTTTGTACCTTTGCTTTGTAAGGCTAATACATATTCTTCATGTGTATATTGTTTAAAGTTTTCATATGTTTTAAATACTTCTATTCCTTGTTGTAAGATCCAAGTTAAATTGTTGTCAAAAGAAGGTCGGGACCCATTGTGAGGTCCTAACCAGTAGCTCCCCGAGTTCTTAGAATTTGGGGTGTTACAATATGGTATCAGAGCTCTGGTTGGCAACAATGTCACTTGAAATCTTCTGAAAGACCGATTGTATAAAATAACTCGAACCCGAAAGGGGTCTAAAATTTTCAAAACGGATTTATGTTTTTACACGAGCATAGTCGGGTTGTGGGTTAGTAGTACGTCGGACTACCATCGCTCTCCGTGGATCTCTGCAACTTAGAATGATAGGTGTGTTAGTTAGTATATAGACTTATATCGATATGTTCTAATGTATGATTATATATATGTATATGTATAGCATGTTAGTATCCTAAAGGATATTTTGTATCCTTTAGTTGTGATATAATGAAGCGATTATCGTCTCATTATAAATCGGTAGCGGACTGGAAGAGTTTTCAACACGAGGCAATGAAATCGAACCCTGAATTGAGTATTATACTCGGGTAGGCTGCTTGGTGATCCTTACAAAGTATCCAAACAACAAGTGACCAAGGAAGTAATGTTGTGAAGATAATTGTTACCACAAGCACAATCAGATGAGGAAGAAATTCCTGAGTCAACTCAGATAGAAGAAATAGAAGGTCATACAAGGGACTTGGTTGTATGAAGCCGAGAGATGAATTATAAGAACCATGCAAGAGACTACAAGAGTGCGGAGTAGAGATAATAATATTGGAACGAGACAAGTAGAATTGAGTACAACCAAGATTGCAGAATCAAGGACATTACCATCGAGGTGGATGCCCCATAGACCATTATGGGCATGAGAAACCAGAAGAGACAAAGTGTCAATCCGGGTGCGAGAATCTAAGGTGCACGGAATGAAGACCTACAATTGAGTGTAAAAGCGAAAAGGCAGACCCCACAAGCGTGGGGAGGTTTTGACCTCCTCAGAGATATAAGTAGTTTGAAAGAAATCGCGACGCCAATATCCAAAGAATGGAAGCCTGTAGCAGGGTCAACGGAGTTTCATGAAGGCGATATTACCACTAACTCCAGTGAAGAAATCTGTATGGGAGAACGGCCATGCTAGACTCGAGAGTCCAAGTTAACCCGAATTATCACGGGACCTAAGCCATCAACACTGATGGTCCATGCAAAAGGAGCTGCAAGTGGATGATCATTACGGCCATAAGAATTTCAAAAACGCATGCAAGCTATCGTGGAAAACTTGAAACGACTATTTATGTCAGACGAATGGCATAGTGAGACTTGAGAAAGAGAGTTGACCCAAAGGAAGCATAAGAGAGTGAAAGATAAGACGAACTAAAGAAGGATAGCAAAATTAATCTAGTAGGTGATGTGCACCAAAAGTTTAATACCAGTAGAGGTATGAAATTGAGATGAGTCAATTATAGACTGACCGATGTCAACCAAGGACGTGCAAGTATTGTTTGGTATTGATGAGTTTTGTCCCGTTAAGAAGAGATATTTGTGACTGTGGATCTATGGAGTAGCTTTACCGACGCCTTAGAGGATTTCCTCAAGGAGGCAACGACAACCTTCTTGGATGAATTAAAGATATAAAGAGAAACGTTTTAAGGGTTACTTCTTGGCTAGTTAAGATCAAACTCCGGTCGAGTCAAGGGGTTTGGATCCTTGCTAAGAGAATTAAGAAAGTAAACGGAAGAAGTTGTCCTCCAATCGTCATTTTGTTTCATTAAGGCAATTAAGGAAGGTACTTGGTACTTCATCCGGTTAGGACTTATGATATAATTGGAAGAAAAGTTTGAGGTTAATCACTTGGGACCCACAGAAAATGTCCCTATGATTAATGAGTGACAACAAAATTATCAGAGTAGCGCAGCAGAAGCGTGGTGGGACCTAACCCACAGAGCTGGAAGCAATGGTACATAAAAAGTGTCGAGGTCAAGATGATGGTAGTTGGAGAAATGCGTGTGACGCCCCGTTTATTCGGGTGCATTCCGACGTTGTCTTTCCCCTTCCCTCGATTCGCTATAGCTCGAGTTCTTATATAAAGTATATATATACATATATGTATATATATATATAAAAGCTTTTAAAAAGATAAGGTTCCGGGTAGTATATTTTTAGGGATACAATTATGTATTCCCGTATTTGTTTTATTTGATTTAAATTAATTATGTCGGAATTCGGGATTTACCTAACCGGGAAATCCCGTTCCAAATGTAAATCGAGTTAGTTTCCTTTTTTTAAAAAAAAAGAGGAAAAAGAAAATCCCTCCTATTTATTTCTTTCCTTTTTCTTCCTTTCTTTTCTCCCTCCTCTTTTTCCTGTCTGGCGTGCAGAAGAAGAATTGAAGAGCGTCTCCTCGTTATCCCTGCTGCAGCCCTAGCCTGCAGTGACTTCTCGTTTCTCCCACCTTGCTGCCTCTAATCCTCTCTCAGTCCAGCCAAGTCCCCAACAACCCACTCTTCCTCTCAATCTCTCTCTCACGCTCCCTCTCTCGACCTCCCGTGCGCTTCCCCTCTTCTCCTTGGAACCGCCGCACAGCAGCAGCGCAGACGGTTGTGCGAGGCTGCTCGAAGCCGCCAGAGGCCGCCGGAAGGGACCATCGCCGCGCCACCGTCCCCGCTGAGCCGCCACGTCTCCGGCGCGGTAAGGCCGCCCACTTCTCCCTCTTCTCTTCCTTCCCTTTCTTCTGTATAAACCGTCCGCCTGTTCCGTGCAGTTCGCCGCCGGAGTGGACCACCGAAGCCGGGACTGGGCCGCAGCTCGCCGCCGGAGTCGCACCAGGAGCGCCGGCCCTCTCCTCCCTCCGCCTAGCCGCCGCCGCCAGCTTGCCCTCCTTTCCGTTTCATTTCTGTCGATTACAGTACAGAAGAGAAGAGGGGATTTGTGTTTTTGTGATTATTACAGTATTGACCCTCTCTTTGCACCTAATTACTGTTGTGACCCCTTTTTTTTTATGTGGAATTGCAGTTTTACCCTATAACTTTGGGAAATGACATTTTATACCCTGCAGTAAATTATTAATATTCTTAAACCCTAATTTGGCTAAGCTTTTTGACCCAACTCCTTGACAAATAAATTGGTGTCTTAAATGGTTTAAAAACCCGATTGTTGGATAATTTGGAAGTCGGTTTTCAATCAACGGACCATTTTTGTATGTCTTGCCCGGAATTAGTATTAACAAGTTTGACCCCGGTTTTGGAAACGGAGTTGTTTTTGGAAAACCTTTTGCGCTAAACCCTCCTTTCAAAATTAGCATTTGAGCTAATTTCGCTTAGTTTTGTCCTTAGGTCCGGAAGCGCCTAATAGAAGCAATCAAACTCGTTCTTGACTCCGTAGACCGTGCTTCACCTTGGATCTCGTGTGAGTATTTCCCTTCGTTATTTCGGTAATGGTAGTATAACATGTTAGGTGAACTTAGCATAACGTAGAGCAAATGCCATGTAGTGGCCTTGAACCATAGGTATTAGTGTTTAGATTTTGAACTTGTTGAATTATCTTATCTACGATCTTAGGATGACCTTTGAGATTATGGTTTGGACCTAGCATGCTAGAGTTAGATATCTTATATATAAGTTGGAGACTAGAACTCCGAGAACTTCTAGCTTTTAGTTGGTTATTGATAGAATGTCTCGCTTGGTCAGGCTTAGAGCGTTTTCCTACGGGACGTTGAGAGTGGTTATTCGAGTTCCCTTGAGAGAGGTAAGTCTTCGGACTTACTTAGCTCGTATTTTACATATTAGCATTGATGTGTGTGTGGTGGTGTGTGTATATGTTATTGTTTATGTTATAAACAACTAAACCGGTAATAGGATCACCGACTTTATATTATTCTGGCCCAAGTGTATGATAACGGGCGGTGACATCATCTGCCTAGCTCTTGCGAGAGTCTAGGAGGTTCTCGGCGACTAGCCCGTGCTGGTTAGACGGACGGAGGCATCCGTACCGTTCCATGCCGGTAATTAGGGACCGGGGCGGGACCACAGTGGTTTCGTGTCACAAACCTAAGTTGAATTAGAACGGGATACGACTTTATAATAACAAAGATAATAAACCGGATTGTTTGCTTTTATGTATGTTGTATGCTTGTGATGAGATTTCGTGTGTATGTGCCTCGCCCATTGATTCTAATGTCTAGAATATGAGCTAACGGTTTTAAACCGTTTGTGTAGACGCCTTGCAGGTTAGGGACGCCGCCGAGTGAGGTGGAGGAGTGGACAGCCGAGGGTCGCCGTACACTATAGGACGGGGGCGTTTTTGGGTTTATTTTGTTGTGTTTAGATTATGGATTTCTGTTTTATACTTTGAGATTGTGTCGTTTTGAGGACTCGGCTGAGTTTCCACTTTGTAATTTTACTTTAGTTCTCGCATACATTATAAACAAATTTGAGTTTTGCCTTTATTTGTGCCATGTTGGAAAGGTCCGGTGAAATTGTTGTCAAGCTGAGGGTCGGGACCCATCGTGAGGTCTCGCCCGTAGCATCCCGACATCCCGCGGATTCGGGGTGTTACAAAAAGTGGTATGAGAGCCCTAGGTTGACAACAATGGCACTCGCAACCTTCTAAAGGCCGAATGAGGGATAAACAGAACCCTTCGGGTTCTGACTTTTTAGTTTTCAAAATTCATATGCATGAGTCGGGATTGGGTTAGAATGTACGGGACCTCCACTCCTCACGCAAACCTCGACGGCATAGATTCCTGGATTTGATGTTGTATATATACGTTATTATTACATAGTCATATATATATATATATATTTACGGCCTTAGGATGTTTGTGGATTTATATGTATCTAGATATGTATATGACCTTAGGGTGATTGGGCTTATGGGCCTTAGTTGCATATTTGGATTTGATCATTATTATGCTTTTATTATCAAAATTAAGTTCATAAGTATTACATACATATTTATATAAATATACGCCACACGCTATCAGATGGCACGTACGAGAGCCACGGCTTACGTAGGACCCGCCAGGGGTAGACCCCCTCTTCCACCTACCGCCCAGAGACGGGGACGGGTAGGGAGACCTCCAGGCACGAGAGGTCGGGGACGTATTCCCATTGCGGACCCACCCGCTGTGGATCCGCCAGCAGCTGGGATTCCAGTAGAGGACGTAGCTGAGAGCGTCATTCCCGAGGTTAGAGATAGGACAGTTGTGAGGTCCGGGGCACATAGTTCCCCATCTGCTAGGACCGGGGGACCATCTATTGGAGCTACTGAATTTGCAGATTACGTACGCCGAGTGGAGGAGGCATTCAGGACAGGAGCACCACCTCCCGCACCCCCGGTACCTGCACCTGCGCCTGCGAGATCAGCTGAGGTCTCACAGAGAGTTACTCCTATTAGGGCCGCACCAGAGGTGGTTGCACCAGCGGCAGTTGTGCCCGAGCCGGTTATCGAGGTCGCCAGAGCTAGAGATGAGTTGAGGTCTCCTAGACCTGATTCATGGTTGAAGGCTTTCAACCAGCAGCATGTACCCTACTTCGACGGGAAGGTAGGGTTAGAGGTCGAGCACTGGATTGGGCACGTGGAGTCCGCACTAGAGGCGATCCGTTGTCCAGAGGAGAGACAGGTGGAGATAGTCCAGACGTTATTTCGAGAGGAGGCCCAGTATTGGTGGAGGACCGTTAGAGGAGGTGTGACTAGGATGCAGCAGTTATTGAGTCTCGTTAGAGAGACATTTTGCCCAGATGCACTGAGGAGGGATAGAGTACAGGATTTCTTGGAGGCAGGATTTGAGGATGTCCCAGTGATGGAGGCGATTAGACGTTTTCGAGCAAAGTTAGCCTTGCTAGGACCCGCTGTACCCCCAGCAGATCAGCATGTCTACCTCTTTTCCAGGAGATTGAGAGAGTCCACCCGCGCCTACTTGGCGGGATTTCGTTGTGATTCACTGGCGGAGTATCAGGATCGAGCTTCAGCCTATGAGAGGGACCGCCCTGGGCATAGGAGGGCAGCACAGTCCGGAGGGCCGGACAAGAGACAGAAGACCATACCAGCTAGTTCAGGGGCAGGAGTGTCAGGACAAGGACGTAGTCAGACTCAGGGACGTCCTGGTCCTCAGACGTCGAGGCAGGTACCCGACAGGGGACGCCAGTGTTATAGTTGTGGAGAGTTTGGGCACATGAGGAACACATGTAGGAGACCACCCGTGGCTTGCTTCTCTTGTGGTCAGATGGGTCACCGAGCTGCTTTTTGCCGTCAGGGCAAGTCACAGTCACAGCAGGGTTCCTCTCCTGCTGGTGTGGCAGGAGGTAGCCAGAGGCCACCACAGTTTCAGAGGAGCCAGGGTCAGTTTCAGACTCGTACTCAGGGGTCAGCCCAGGGACAGGGCCGAGGCAGAGGCCGGAGTGGGGGTGCCCAGGATACTAGAGGCACACAGGCTAGAGTGTTCGAGTTGAGGAGTGTTGCTGATCCAGCAGCGCCAGCAGCTACAGGTACTATTCAGATTCACGGCATTTCGGTCCGAGTTTTATTTGATACGGGTGCCACGCACTCTTTTATATCCGATGATTGTGTAGTTAGGTTGTCCTTAGTTACGGTAGAGGGGAGACCCTTTGTTGTGGGGTTACCCGATGGGGGTAGGGTTAGTGGTACCCGAGAGGTACGCGGTTGTCCCATACGTTTGGGAAACCGAGATTGGTTAGCCGACTTCTATGTCATGCACTTAGTGCATGAAGAAGTCATTTTGGGCATGGACTGGATGGACCGCCACCGAGCCGTCTTAGACATCAGTCGGAGGACCGTGACAGTTACCACAGAGACGGGACATGAGGTGATTTTCCGAGGTTGGGACCTCGGAAAGACCGGTACAGTCATTAGCGCGGTTCGAGCCGCAAGACTTATCGGACAGGGATGCGAGGCCTTCTGGTGCTATGCCGTGAAGGAGGAGGCGGTACCGTCGCTGGAGGAGATTCCCGTAGCATGTGAGTTCGAGGATGTATTTGGAGAGCCACCTGGATTACCACCGCAGAGGAGTGTTGATTTTGCCATTGAGTTGGAGCCCGGCACGAGGCCGATCTCCAAGGCCCCATACCGCATGGCGCCAGTCGAGTTGCTAGAGCTGAAGAAGCAGCTCGAGGAGTTAGCAGAGAGGGGTTTCATACGCCCGAGCGTGTCCCCTTGGGGTGCACCGGTCCTCTTCGTCAAGAAGAAGGACGGATCTTTGAGACTTTGTATCGATTACCGGGAATTGAACAAAGTCACCATCAAGAACAAGTACCCCCTTCCGCGCATTGATGATTTGCTAGACCAGTTGCAGGGAGCCTCCGTATTTTCGCGCATCGACTTGAGGTCGGGATACCACCAGCTGAGGGTGAGGGAGGAGGACGTGCCGAAGACGGCATTCAGGACGAGATACGGCCACTATGAGTTTGTCGTGATGCCATTCGGGCTCACGAATGCACCTGCCGTCTTCATGGAGTTGATGAACGGAATATTCATCGATTTCTTGGACCAGTTTGTGGTAGTGTTCATAGACGACATCTTGGTATACTCTCGGAGTAGAGAGGAGCATGCAGGACACCTGAGGACGGTGCTTCGAGTCCTACAGGATAGAGAGCTTTATGCAAAGCTCTTTAAGTGCGAGTTTTGGATGTCAGAGGTGGCATTCCTAGGTCACATAGTTTCCGCCGAGGGTGTCATGGTTGACCCGGCGAAGATAGAGACCGTTTCCTCATGGCCGCCTCCTAGGACGGTCAAGGAGGTGCGCAGTTTCTTGGGTTTAGCGGGATATTACCGCCTGTTTGTTGAGAGTTTCTCCGTGATTGCACGGCCACTTACTTCCTTGCTGAGGAAGTCTACTAGATTCGTCTGGTCCGAGCCTTGTCAGCGCAGCTTTGAAGAGCTGAAGAGGAGGTTGACCTCCGCTCCTGTATTAGCCCAGCCAGAGGGCGTAGAGGATTTCGTAGTGTATAGTGATGCCTCCAAGCTAGGCTTGGGGTGCGTTTTGATGCAGAGGGGTAGGGTTATTGCGTACGCTTCACGGCAGCTGAAGCCGTACGAGGAGAATTATCCCACCCATGATCTTGAGCTAGCGGCAGTGGTTCATGCCCTGAAGATCTGGCGACACTACTTGTATGGGGTCACGTGCCAGATCTTCACAGACCATAAGAGTCTGAAGTACATATTCACTCAGCGGGAGTTGAATAACCGCCAGAGGAGATGGTTAGAGTTGATTAAGGACTTCGATTTGGAGATTTTGTACCATCCGGGGAAGGCAAACGTAGTTGCCGATGCCTTGAGTAGGAGGACACCTCGAGAGGAGGCTATAGCCCGACTCACGATTCAGCCACAGTTGCAGAGGGATTTGGCGGAGTTAGAGCTAGATATTCAGTTTCCAGACATGGTCGGCCGTCTGACCGAGTTGGAGGTGTTACCTGATCTGTCTGGAGAGATCCGGCAGAAGCAGGAGGGTTGTCCCGTGTTGACGAGGATTCGGGACAGGATGGCTAGAGGTGAGGCACCGCAGTTTATCACAGGGGCAGATGGGTTGTTGAGACGCCATGGACGGATTTGTGTGCCGTCAGACCCAGAGTTGAGAGAGCGGATCTTGCAGGAGGCGCATTCTACTCCTTACTCGGTGCATCCAGGCACGAGTAAGATGTACCAGGATATCAGGAGATCTTATTGGTGGGGCGGGCTTAAGCCCGATGTAGCTAGACATGTAGCCAGATGCGCGACCTGCCAGCAGGTCAAGATCGAGCACCAGAGACCGGGGGGAGAGCTCCACCCACTGCCTGTGCCGCAGTGGAAGTGGGAGGACATATTCATGGATTTTGTCACCGGTTTGAGACAGAGTAGGAGCTTTGATGCGATTTGGGTGGTAGTGGATCGGCTGACGAAGACCGCACGTTTCATTCTTATTCGAGAGACGTGGCCGGTGAGTCGTCTAGCTGAGGAGTTTACTCGTCAGATTGTGAGATTGCATGGAGTCCCGAGGACTATCATCTCGGATAGGGATGGACGTTTTACTTCGAGGTTCTGGCAGCAGGTACACGCCGCCCTAGGCTCGAGTCTGCATTTCACCACCGCATATCATCCACAGACCGACGGTCAGTCCGAGCGGACTATTCAGACCTTAGAGGACATGTTACGGGCATGTGTGTTGGACTGGGGGCAGGTATGGCCAGATCACCTTCCATTGGTGGAGTTCTCGTATAATAACAGTTGGCACGCTTCGATTGGGATGTCACCGTATGAGGCCTTGTATGGACGGAGATGTCGTACTCCCTTGTGTTGGGATGAGCCGGGCAGTTCTAGTGTTGTAGCTCCAGCCCAGATACAGGATGACATGGCTAGGGTTGCTTTGATTCGGGAGAGGATGTTGGCTGCGCAGAGCCGTCAGAGATCATATGCAGATAGGAGGCGTAGGCCCCTAGAGTTCAGAGTAGGAGCTCAAGTCTGGTTGAGGGTATCACCGACACGGGGTGTCAGGCGATTTGGCATTAAGGGGAAGTTAAGCCCCCGATATGTCGGCCCCTTTGAGATTTTAGAGAGAGTCGGAGAGGTGGCATATAGGTTAGCGTTACCACCGAGGTTAGAGGATATTCACCCGGTGTTCCATGTATCTCAGTTGAGAGAGTACATACATGACCCGAGGCATGTCATTAGCCACGAGGACCTGGTGGTCGAGCCGGACCATACTTTCGCGGAGCATCCGATTGCAGTTTTGGAGCGTAGTACGAGACGACTTCGGTCGAAGGAGATACCGATGTTGAGAGTGCAGTGGTCGAGGCGAGGAGCCGACGAGGCCACTTGGGAGACGGAGGATAGTATCCGTAGGAACTATCCTGAGTTTTACGCAGGTTTAGCCGCATCTACAGGACCGTCGGGTTAGTCCCGAGATCTATTTTGTTTATTCTTATGTGACTTATGACGTGATGTGATATGTGTGTTTCCTGTGTGTATATCTTACGAGTCTAGGCGAGTAGACTTTGGATTAGAAGGGCCATAGTTACCACGTTTTAGGATTCCGAGAGAATGTTGAGGCACTTTAGCTTGAGAGTTCCGCGTTTAGCAAGTTTCGGGACGAAACTTTTCTTTAGGAGGACCTGATGTGACGCCCCGTTTATTCGGGTGCATTCCGACGTTGTCTTTCCCCTTCCCTCGATTCGCTATAGCTCGAGTTCTTATATAAAGTATATATATACATATATGTATATATATATATATAAAAGCTTTTAAAAAGATAAGGTTCCGGGTAGTATATTTTTAGGGATACAATTATGTATTCCCGTATTTGTTTTATTTGATTTAAATTAATTATGTCGGAATTCGGGATTTACCTAACCGGGAAATCCCGTTCCAAATGTAAATCGAGTTAGTTTCCTTTTTTTAAAAAAAAAGAGGAAAAAGAAAATCCCTCCTATTTATTTCTTTCCTTTTTCTTCCTTTCTTTTCTCCCTCCTCTTTTTCCTGTCTGGCGTGCAGAAGAAGAATTGAAGAGCGTCTCCTCGTTATCCCTGCTGCAGCCCTAGCCTGCAGTGACTTCTCGTTTCTCCCACCTTGCTGCCTCTAATCCTCTCTCAGTCCAGCCAAGTCCCCAACAACCCACTCTTCCTCTCAATCTCTCTCTCACGCTCCCTCTCTCGACCTCCCGTGCGCTTCCCCTCTTCTCCTTGGAACCGCCGCACAGCAGCAGCGCAGACGGTTGTGCGAGGCTGCTCGAAGCCGCCAGAGGCCGCCGGAAGGGACCATCGCCGCGCCACCGTCCCCGCTGAGCCGCCACGTCTCCGGCGCGGTAAGGCCGCCCACTTCTCCCTCTTCTCTTCCTTCCCTTTCTTCTGTATAAACCGTCCGCCTGTTCCGTGCAGTTCGCCGCCGGAGTGGACCACCGAAGCCGGGACTGGGCCGCAGCTCGCCGCCGGAGTCGCACCAGGAGCGCCGGCCCTCTCCTCCCTCCGCCTAGCCGCCGCCGCCAGCTTGCCCTCCTTTCCGTTTCATTTCTGTCGATTACAGTACAGAAGAGAAGAGGGGATTTGTGTTTTTGTGATTATTACAGTATTGACCCTCTCTTTGCACCTAATTACTGTTGTGACCCCTTTTTTTTTTATGTGGAATTGCAGTTTTACCCTATAACTTTGGGAAATGACATTTTATACCCTGCAGTAAATTATTAATATTCTTAAACCCTAATTTGGCTAAGCTTTTTGACCCAACTCCTTGACAAATAAATTGGTGTCTTAAATGGTTTAAAAACCCGATTGTTGGATAATTTGGAAGTCGGTTTTCAATCAACGGACCATTTTTGTATGTCTTGCCCGGAATTAATATTAACAAGTTTGACCCCGGTTTTGGAAACGGAGTTGTTTTTGGAAAACCTTTTGCGCTAAACCCTCCTTTCAAAATTAGCATTTGAGCTAATTTCGCTTAGTTTTGTCCTTAGGTCCGGAAGCGCCTAATAGAAGCAATCAAACTCGTTCTTGACTCCGTAGACCGTGCTTCACCTTGGATCTCGTGTGAGTATTTCCCTTCGTTATTTCGGTAATGGTAGTATAACATGTTAGGTGAACTTAGCATAACGTAGAGCAAATGCCATGTAGTGGCCTTGAACCATAGGTATTAGTGTTTAGATTTTGAACTTGTTGAATTATCTTATCTACGATCTTAGGATGACCTTTGAGATTATGGTTTGGACCTAGCATGCTAGAGTTAGATATCTTATATATAAGTTGGAGACTAGAACTCCGAGAACTTCTAGCTTTTAGTTGGTTATTGATAGAATGTCTCGCTTGGTCAGGCTTAGAGCGTTTTCCTACGGGACGTTGAGAGTGGTTATTCGAGTTCCCTTGAGAGAGGTAAGTCTTCGGACTTACTTAGCTCGTATTTTACATATTAGCATTGATGTGTGTGTGGTGGTGTGTGTATATGTTATTGTTTATGTTATAAACAACTAAACCGGTAATAGGATCACCGACTTTATATTATTCTGGCCCAAGTGTATGATAACGGGCGGTGACATCATCTGCCTAGCTCTTGCGAGAGTCTAGGAGGTTCTCGGCGACTAGCCCGTGCTGGTTAGACGGACGGAGGCATCCGTACCGTTCCATGCCGGTAATTAGGGACCGGGGCGGGACCACAGTGGTTTCGTGTCACAAACCTAAGTTGAATTAGAACGGGATACGACTTTATAATAACAAAGATAATAAACCGGATTGTTTGCTTTTATGTATGTTGTATGCTTGTGATGAGATTTCGTGTGTATGTGCCTCGCCCATTGATTCTAATGTCTAGAATATGAGCTAACGGTTTTAAACCGTTTGTGTAGACGCCTTGCAGGTTAGGGACGCCGCCGAGTGAGGTGGAGGAGTGGACAGCCGAGGGTCGCCGTACACTATAGGACGGGGGCGTTTTTGGGTTTATTTTGTTGTGTTTGGATTATGGATTTCTGTTTTATACTTTGAGATTGTGTCGTTTTGAGGACTCGGCTGAATTTCCACTTTGTACTTTTACTTTAGTTCTCGCATACATTATAAACAAATTTGAGTTTTGCCTTTATTTGTGCCATGTTGGAAAGGTCCGGTGAAATTGTTGTCAAGCTGAGGGTCGGGACCCATCGTGAGGTCTCGCCCGTAGCATCCCGACATCCCGCGGATTCGGGGTGTTACAATGCGTTTTGATGAGAACAAACATGAGATGGGCTATGCGGAGCGACTATAATTTGGTGGAAGAATGTTATCACCATCAAGATTGACGGGAAAGTATGCGCATGTAAGAGGTTATAGAAGGAGATTAGTACCCTAATATGGATTCAAGTGAATAAGGACGGCTTGTCAGATGTGGTCAGATAACTAGTTCGGAATCCAATACGTAACGGACTATGCCAGAGTGAGTTTTCTTGATTGATTGAGGAGAGAATTAAAAATGTAATAAAAGTATTGTGCATGGCCAGCACTAGAAGCTCAAAGTGAGTAACTACCATCCTGAGTCGAAGATACATAAGAAAGAGAAGCGACAGGAGCATACTTGCAACCTAGTAACTGTGCTTAAGAAAGCATAATCTCGGATTAGATTTTATGTGTAATATTATATCAAAACAAAGCCTAGTTGCGTTTTGAGTTAGAGGGATATTATCGGTCTGATAACCATGGTGGAGAAAGAGTGCACTACTGATGGTATGTTAACAATTATTGAGTAGTCATGATCAAATAACGGTGATAGGAGATCACTTTGTGTCTAATACCATCATTCCGGACGTATTCTAGGTCACTTAAGATCTTGGAAAATGCGTGATAAAACTAAGTTTGAGCTAACGATATATGAGAGATCTGTAAATAATATAATAATGCCAAGTGAACAAAGAGGATGACCACTAGATTTGATTTTTAGTTGTCTCGAGTGTTAGACCTGAAAAGGGTAAAGGTGACGATTCCTTACTTGAGGAGTAAGATGACTGAGTAATATTAAAAGACAAGACCAAGTGGGTCGTGATACGAAGAGCATTGAGCACTTGGTAAATGTTGGTGGATGTCCAAAACCTTTGACCTGATTGTGTAGTCAACACCTTTTCAGAAGGCCGGAAGCAAGTGGTCATAACAAAGGGAAGAAAGTTGAATAGATCATTTTTCCGTAGGGTCATCAAAGGATCTAGAAGTGAGTTGTGTAAGGCAATCATTGGAAGTTTTAAAGCGGTTTAAAAGTGACAGATGGACTAGTATTTCTCACCCTATTGGAGAGGGTAGCTTCAGTTTTCCACGGAGACTAAGTTTGGGAACTGAGTTTGAGAATTTCAGTGGGGAGATACCTACCAGACACGGGTTAGGTTATCATATGAGAGGATCAGACAGTTAAGCCAGATGATAACGGTGAGATATCCGGTAACCACTCTAGAACGTGGTAACAGGCGCTTGTGATCTAAGTACCTGAAAAGAATTAAGATTTAGTAGTTTCAGGAAAAGCCGATAAGGCTACCTAAGATATTGGGGATAATAAGAGACGTAACATTTCAAAGACTTATGTAGCGATAGTTGTAACCTCGGGAGTGACGAGTTAGGGCTTGACCTTGTATGTGTGATATTGGTTGACTGCTTGTTTATTTCATGATTGAGTGTTTAGTCAGTGATGTGTTCGTTTGGTAACCTTGTTTTGCGGGATACTTAGATGTGGAAACGGCGAGATTTGTGTGTAGTGATCAAACACACCATTTGATGCCTTAAAGGCCGATCTAGATTGTCTTACCCTAAGTTTCGAGACGAAACTTATTTTGAGGGGGATCTGATGTAACGACCGGATTTTTCGTTACACTCTGATAAGGTTCGAGAAGTTTAGAAAAGGAAAGTAAATTTTAGTGAAACTAGGACATACCAGTTTATTTATGGAAGTCGTTTAATTAAGTACCTTGTCCTAAGTTTCGGGACGAAACTTATTTTAAGGGGGTACTGATGTAATATCCGAAATTTTTATTCCGTTTAATTCCGAATCAAATCGGACTTCGAGCCGTTGACGGTTTCCCATTCTATCTAGTATTTCTTTCTTCACAAATTTTATTATTTTATGTAGAATTTAATTCATATAAAATGATAAAATTATATCAAGCTCTAATTCCTATAATTATTTATTATTTTATGTAGAATTTAATTCACGTAAAATGATAGATTTATATCAAACCCTAATTATTATAATTCATTCCTATCGATGACTTTAGACGAGATCATGACAAGCTGTGACGAGATCATGACTAAGCTGAGACGAGGCCATGACAAAGCCCGACAAATCTGTGACAAACTCATTCATGGGCCTGACAAGGCCATGACGAGTTTTGACAAATTTTTGACAAACAATTCAGCCCATCTGTCTTGTAATTATTTCAACCATCTTTCTTGTATTTTTCAGCCCACTTCTCTTGACCAATTCAGCAGCCCAGTTTTGCCTTGCTTCAACCCATCTTTCCCTTGCTTCAGCCCGTGCAGCCTATTCTGCAGTCAGCCGTACCTCTTAAGCCCATAACCTAAATTAACTTTAACCTAATTAACCCTAATTACCCTGATCAAACGTTGTAGTATAGACGTGAAGAGACGCGGCTTCTCCACTACTCTCCCTCGCCAACATCCGACGCAATAGCCTCCTTCTGTAAACGTAACAGCCGCCTTCTGTAAGCATTAACAGGCTGACACAATCCAGTCCGGCGCAACAGCAGCCGACGCAGTCCAGTCCGGCACAGCAGCAACTGATGCAGTCCAGTCCGGCGCAACAACAGCCGACGCAGCCCAGTACCGGCGAGTTCTTGGTCTTCTCCACCTTCATCCGCCAAGCTGCAACCGGTGGTTCTATCTCCCTTGCATAGTGGGTCGGATACCCCTCCCCGACGCCTCCTCCAGTGACAGCAAGTAGCAACAGAATTCGTGCCATCTTCATGCCTTCGAGTCTTGAAATCGGGTAAGGCTTGTACCCCTTGCTACACTACACTTCAGTCTACTTCTTTCCTTGCCTAACATGGACCAGTTTCGTCTTTAAACCTACTCAGAACAATTATAGAAGAGCTGTACAGATTCATGCGTTTTTATGAGTTTTCGGAAAATGAAAACAGTCAACTTCGGGGCAAGATTCGAGTAAGTTATACTCCTCCTTTGCTGCTGAATTTTGGATATGTTGTAGTCAGTAGTACATAGTAGATGATACTAAAATTTGGGAATAATCGGATTTACGGGTTGAGAGTTATTGTATTTTGTATATATGTGCTAAGTGTTGGGGAAAACAGAAAGGGATGCGGTTTTGTGAGATGGTTTTGAATAAGCTCTTGATCTCCGTTGGGCTTGAATTTTGGATATGATATAGTTGACATATTGTTGTAGAACATATTAAAATTTGAGAGGCATCCAGCGAGTGGTTTAGGATTTATGATTTTTCTAAGATTGAGTCGTAAGCAGTTTTCTGTTGTGCTGAAATTCGGTTTTGTGAGATAGTTTTAAATAGGATTTTGATCTCCTTTGCGTCTGAATTTTAGATATATTAGAGATAAGATTTTATAGTAGAACATATCAAAATTTGGGATAAATCCAGCGAGTAGTTTAGGAGTTTTGATTTTTCAAAGTTAAGACAGTGTGCTACTTGTTAAGTGTTGTAACCAACTTTAGAAATTTTTGTAGAAGCGATGCTTTAACAGTTTTAAGAAATTCTTTCTCCTATTAGTAGATGGGATATCATAGATGATCTAGGGAATTATTTCGGAATTTTTATATGATTATTCGAATTTTATATTTGAAGCTGTAGTTGGACTTTAGTGACTTTTCGGGAAATAGAAAATGGGTAGTTTTTCTAGTTGTTACCTAAAATCATCCTACGGAGTAGAATATGGTTAGTTAGCCTCAAATTATAATTTAAGTACATATTCCGAGTTTTTGGAAGTTCCGGGACTGAGGGTAAAATAGTCATTTTACCTTAAATAAACACTGTAATAACTTCTACACATAGAATCGTATATCGTAAGAGTTTTAGACTTATAAGTATCCAGGGAAATGTGTTGACCCACATGTCTCCTCTGACAGGCAACTGAGTTCTGCACTTACGGATTTAGTGGTGGTTAAGAGAGAGTCGAGATTTGATTCTGGTAAGTCCACGGACTTACTTAGCTGGCTTCTTGCATGTGTGTGATGTGTATGAGTGGTGTTTGTTAGTTAAGATAAATGACGAAACCGGAATAGGCCGACTTTAGTATATTGTGTAATTGACCCAAGTGTATGATAACGGGTCGTGACATCATCTGCCTAGCTCTTGCGAGAGTCTAGGAGGTTCCCTGCGACCAGCCCAGTCCGGTAGACGGTCAGATACATTAGTACCATTCCGCGTTGGTAAACGGGGACAGGGGCGAGGTTTGGGAATCCCTCGTGTCACAAAATAAGTATCATTAGTAATGACCTATCACCTAATTAAAGATAATAAAAGGATTGAGTGTTGCATGTTGATTGTGTATGATGTGTGATTGTGCTTTTACCTTTATACTTATGCATAGAATGTTAGCTAACGGTTTTATACCGCTTGTAGATGCCTTGCAAGTTAAGACAGTTGTAGAGAGATCCGGAGGGAATGGTCAGCTGGGTCCACGTACTCATTTAGTTGGGGACGGGATGTCTTCTGTTCTTCTTATGTGTCGTTTTTGTACCTTTGCTTTGTAAGGCTAATACATATTCTTCATGTATATATTGTTTAAAGTTTTCATATGTGTTAAATACTTTTGTTCCTTGTTGTAAGATCCAAGTTAAATTGTTGTCAAAAGAAGGTCGGGACCCATTGTGAGGTCCTAACCAGTAGCTCCCCGAGTTCTTAGAGTTTGGGATGTTACAACCTTCAAGACCTTGAAACTGGAAATTGTGATAACAAAACTCCACTTCAAGGGCTTGAAATCCAATTTCAAGGCCTTGAGATTGGAACAACAGGTAATACACAAACAGTACTTGAATCTAGTCAAACATATACAGCTCAACCTTCTAGATCTACTTCATCTGTCAAAAGAAGAAAATTTCAACACTCCTCGTATCATCCACAAGAGAATGTGATCTCAGATCCAAATGTTGGAGTTCAAACTAGATTAAAGTGAATAATCTATGTGCCTTCTCCGCTTTTGTGTCACTTGTCGAGCCAAAGAACTACATTCAAGCTCTTCAAGAACCATACTGGATCATTGCCATACAAAGTAAATTAAATGAATTTGAGAGGAACAAGGTATGTACTCTTACTTCAAGACCAAAGCATCAATCAGTTATTGGCACGAAATGGGTCTTTCGAAAAAATTGGATGAAAGTGGCAAAGTCATACGAAACAAAGCACGATTTGTAGCACAAGGTTATAACCAAGAAGAAGGTATTGATTATGAGGAGACTTTTGCTCCAGTTGCCAAGTTAGAAGCCATACGTATGCAACTTGCATTAGTATCTTTCATGAGCATAAAACTTTTTCAAATGGATGTAAAATGTGCTTTTCTAAACGGCTTCTTAGAAGAAGAAGTCTTCGTTGCTCAACCTTCTGGTTTTGAAAATGATGAATTTCCAGATCATGTTTTTAAATTAGACAAAGCTCTTTATGGTCTTAAGCAAGTGTTAGCATGAAATATTGTGATATTTTAGGCACGTTTTCTAAATGTATTTGATTCATATTGATAGTCTTTGATTGATCTTTGTGCATATGTGAGCTAGTATTACCTATATTTTCGATATGGATGTCTACACTAGTTCTATGTTGATTATAGGTGATTTGGAGCTATTTCCGAACGGAATCGAGCAAAGGAGAGTTGAGTTGATATGTCCATAGATCGAGGACACTTTTTGGAAGCAATTTGGAGTCTTAGATTGAGGAATGCACGAGTTTAGGGAAGAATCACGTTCTTACCCTAAATTACGCCCTAAAATACGGCCGTATCACAAACCACGTTCAGAATTACGGCCGTGGATTCAGAGTCAGAATTCGATGTTCATTCCAGGGGATTCTACGGCCGTGGAACTAACCGTAATTGTTTCCACGCCCTAGAATTACGGTCGTGGAATCTTCCACGACCGTGATCTTGGCGAATCTTTTCGCCACACTTCGAAGCCATGATCTTTTGAAGATTGGGCCGGGCCGACACTTTGCCCTGCATTATAAAAAGACGGGAGAAAGGAGATTCCGGCATGCTCGCTTACAATCATCGCTTACACAATAACGCATGCCTGCTTAGGATCCCGCTTAGGAGCAACGCTTAGCAACACACAAACCCTCATCTTAGAGGTATTTGGGAGATCTCATTGAAGATCAAAGTTCGTAGTGGAGAGTTGCTGTTGTGATCTTCAGATTTGTGGAAGATCAAAGTTCTTGGAAGATTTTGCAAGAAGATCTCTCTTCTTGTTTAGGTTTGATTCGGAAACGGATTGACATCCCGTTTCTCTTCTTTCCTAAGGTTGTGATTGTTTACTCCGTTTTGAATCTTTTGATAAACACTTGTTCTTGATTGTGATCTTGAGATTTGTTTGAAGATTATTGATAGTTCTTGAAAGTTCCCATCTTTTATCCTTTAATTCTTGAATTGATATCAATATGACTGTTATTGGCTAAAAACCCTTAACAATTCTAAGGTGAAGGGTTGATAGTTGCGGCATAGGTGATGATAGATCAATCGCAAACAGATTAGACCCTGAGAGTTAGAGAGAATCGCCGACAACCCGAAATTACGGTCTGTTCTTGAGTCCACGGCCGTGGAACCTCAAGAACTAACCGTGATTTCCCTTTAGTTTACGAACTTGCTTTTACTTTAATCCAAAGTTAAAGATTTGCTTTAGCTTAGTTTAGACTTGTCTTTTCTAGGTGGTAGTGAAGCCTCAACAACCTCTACCTCGATTGTGAGCCTCAACAACCTCAATCGGTTAAGTTAGTCTTGATCTTTAGATTATAAGTTTGGGTATTTGACACTAATTCTCATCTCTAGAATCTTTCTATATTGAGCCTCAACAACCTGTATAGAGAGTGCTTTGTAGGTGAGTTACATAAGGTTTTTGGAACCTCAACCGTACGATTACCTTACATTAGTATACCTTTGCATATCTCCACTCTGTCTTTACATCATTAGTATATCTTGAATCTATTGCCGCAACTGGATACCTGAAACTTTAGGATTGTTGTTTTCCCAATATCTGCAAAACTCCCATATTTATTTGCTTGATAATCTGCAATCGAGTTCGCTCCACCCAAATCCCTGTGTTCGATACTCTGGAATTCTTGCTTAACTACGTCGATCCGTACACTGCGGGTTCGCTTGCTTGATTCTAGTTTTATAAATTTAAAACTTATTTGCACACACCTCTAGGGGCGAACAAGTTTTTGGCGCCGTTGCCGGGGATTTGGATTCGTCCGAATCCGGTAGCCGGTTGTCAAGCTTGGGAGCTTGCTCTCGTTATTTGATTTTTCTTTGAGTGCATGCGCAGGTCTAGGAACACCGAAGATCTCTTACCTCTTGACTAAGAGCTAGAGAAAACCTTGAGACAAAAGCGCAAGGAAAAGAAAATGGCTGAAGAGAACGAACGCGATCTTCAAAAGGAGTTGGCGGAGAAGGAAGCTCAACTCCGATGGAATGAGACTCTCCGCCAGGATGAGATGGATCGTCATCAATCTCAAGTTAACGGTCTACAAGACATGCTTTTCCAAATGAGGATAAAGATGAGCGACCTTGAAGATAAGGTAGGCAAGAAGTCCTCGAGAAGGAGATCAAGGTCTAGAAGAAAAAGCCACTCATCCGCTGATGATAGTGATTCTTCCATGCCACCGTTAGAAGAGATTGATCCCACGATCAATATAAATCCCTTCAATCCACAAGGAGCTACTAATCGCCGCATCCCACCAAGGAATGCGAGAGTCGAACGTGTGGACAATGAGCCAAGAACTCTTGGCCAGCGGATGGATCCAACACAACAACCACGCCGCTTGGGTGTGAATTTTGATGCTGAAGATGTGCAAGGGTTTAGTTTTAACCCTCAAGTTATCACTCTTGTTCGCCAAAGCCAATTTGGCGGTACAAGCGCTGAATCTCCACACCAACACTTGCAAAACTTTGAGTGTATGATGGAGACGATGAGACCGAAGAACGCTACTACCAACAACTATAAGCTCAAACCTTTCTTCTTCTCTTTGAAAGGGAAAGCGCTATCTTGGTATCAAGCTCTTCCTAATGGGAAACTAGACACGTGGGAAGACCTTTCCGCAGAGTTTCTCACCAAATTCTTTCCGCCTTCCAAAACGGCGGAACTTAGAGGTAAGATTAATGCTTTTTCTATGAGACCTAACGAAAGTTTGTTTCAATCTTGGGAAATGTTTCAGGATTTGCTATTGGATTGCCCTCATCATGGCATATCCAAGCTTGCCTTGCTGGAGATTTACTACAAGGGGCTGGATGCGGGAACGCAATTCAACCTCCAATCCCTCTCATGTGGAACGTTCATGGACATGAGAGAAGATGACGCTTGGGACTTCATTGAGAAGCAAGCAAGAGTCATAGAGAAGTATTCCCACCGGAAGGTGGAGGGAAATTGTGTGGAGCAAGGAGCAAAGCTCACACATGAAGCTCAAAATCAGATTTTCTCCCTCAACAATGAGATCAAAGAGTTGAAGGAGGCTATCAAGACCAACTTCCCAAAGCAACAAGAGAAGGATGTTGGCTATTTGGGCAACAACAACGGCGGTGATAACACCAACCGCAACAACAATAACCGGAACAATAACCGGAACAATAACCGGAATAACAATTGGAATGGAAACAACAACAACCGGAACAACAACAGTTGGAACAACAATCGGGGTTCAAACAACAACAATTGGCGCTCCAATCAACAAAATTCCGGTAACTCCTATCCTTCCAATTCCAATTCACTAACTCCACCCTCCTCTTCCTCTACTCCTTTGAAAAGCCAGGGGCAATCATCAAATGGAGGAAACAATACGGGAAAAGAGAAGTCCGATCCCATGTTGGAAACTATCTTGGGAAAGCTTCAAGGATTGGAGAACCGCATCATCAAGGTTGATGATCAAGTCTCTAAGGTTGACAAAGCTCAAAAAGTTTTGGAAAACCAATTGTTCAACCACGCGGAGGAAGTCCCTAGAAATCAAGGGAAACTTCCAGGAAAGACGGAGGACAACCCTAAGGGAAGGGTAATGGCGATTACAACTAGGAGCGGAGTGACTACCACCGATCCGCAGCCTACGTTCGTTGAAGTCCCCGTAGAGAAGGACAAAGAAAAGGGGAAGGAGAAGGAAGATGTCTATGTTCCTCCTCCAGCTTTCAAACCTCCCCTACCGTTCCCTCAATCTAGAGCGCGAGCGCGCCTAGACAAGCAATTCGGTAAGTTTATAGAACTCATGAGCAAGCTGCATATTAATATACCTTTCATTGATGCTATTGTAGGTATGCCGGCTTATGGCAAGTTCTTGAAGGAGCTTCTCTCTAACAAGAGGAAGCTAGAAGATTTCGGTGAAGTCAAGATGAGTTCGGATTCTTCGGATCTCATCAAGACGATGAAGGAGAAAATGCCCCAAAAGCTGAAAGATCCGGGGTCATTTTGCATTCCCATTGGAGTGGGAGAGGTCACATATGACGCTTTATGTGACTTAGGAGCAAGTGTGAGCATCATACCACTTGCGTTGTGCAGGAAGATCGGTTTAGGCGACCCTAAACCGGTGTTGATGACGTTATACATGGCGGATCGATCCATTACTCGTCCCGTCGGCATTGTAGAAGACGTCCCGGTCAAGCTAGGCAAGTTCTTTGTTCCCATTGATTTTGTCGTGCTTGACATTCCTGCAGATAGTCCGGTCCCGATCATACTCGGAAGACCGTTTCTTGCAACTTCCGGCTGCATGGTCGATTGCAAGAATGGGAGACTCGCTTTTGATATTGGGGAAGAGAAAGTAGAGTTCGTTCTTTCCACTCTAGTGAAGGAGCCAATCTTTGATGAGGATATTTACAATATCCAAGATGAAGAAGGTTTGTCTAGGGAGGAGGTAATTGCGATTCTCTTTAACGACCCTTTACAAAAGGTTATTACTATGAGTCTAACCAATGTAGGAGAAGAAGAAGAGTGCAAAGAGTAAATTGAAGCCTTGGAAGCACAAGAAGAGATGCATGAAGTGGAGCTTGAGAAACTCCACGATGAGGCTGAGAATACTAGAATCCACGGTCATACCCTGTATTCCACGACAGTGGATTCCACGACCAAAATCGACTTCCATTCAAGAGGATATTACGGCCGTGGAACACAAGAGGAGACCGTAATTTTGACCGTGGAAGAGGGTGACCGGCATACTTCTTCAACTTCTTCTAATTCTTCTCCAACCCATTCAACATCCTTAGAAACTTCTAAGGAAACATCGGAAGCTCCTCAAGGATCATTGGAAGCTCCGAAAGCAATGGAACTCAAACCACTTCCTACTCATCTAAGGTACGCTTTTCTTGGATCTAATTCCACCTTTCCGGTTATCGTTAGTTCCGAATTAAGCATAGATGAACATGAACAGCTCATGATTGTCCTTAGGAAACATAGAAAAGCCATAGGCTATACTATTGAGGACTTAGTAGGAATTAAACCCTCCCTATGCATGCATAAGATACTAATGGAGGAGGACTTTAGAACTTCAAGACAACCTCAAAGGCGGTTGAATCCGACCATGAAGGAGGTTGTCAAGAAGGAAATTCTTAAACTTCTTGATGCAGGTATCATCTATCCTATCTCCGATAGCAAGTGGGTGAGCCCAGTTCAAGTGGTTCCGAAGAAGGGAGGAATGACGGTCATCACCAATAAGAACAACGAACTCATTCCTACCCGAACCGTGACTGGATGGCGAATGTGTATAGACTACCGCAAGCTCAACAACGCAACGCGGAAGGATCACTTTCCATTGCCATTCATCGATCAGATGCTTGAAAGGTTAGCACAACATTCATACTTTTGCTACCTTGACGGTTATAGTGGCTTCTTTCAGATTCCGATACATCCAGATGATCAAGAGAAGACCACATTCACGTGCCCTTGGGGTACGTTCGCCTATAGGAGAATGCCGTTCGGGCTTTGCAACGCCCCAGCCACCTTTCAACGGTGCATGATGGCCATCTTCTCCGAATACGTAGAGGAAATCATGGAAGTCTTCATGTACGACTTCTCCGTTTACGGTTCCTCTTTTAACGATTGTCTTTCTAACCTTTCTCTTGTTTTGCAAAGATGTGAAGACACTAACCTAGTTCTTAATTGGGAAAAGTGTCAATTCATGGTTAAGGAAGGAATCGTATTAGGTCACTTAGTCTCTAGTAGAGGGATAGAGGTAGACAAGGCTAAGATAGAGACCATAGAGAAACTTCCTCCCCCAATTTCGGTGAAAGGGATAAGAAGTTTCCTAGGACATGCTGGATTCTATAGACGTTTCATTAAGGACTTTTCTAAGATATCAAAACCTCTCACTAATCTATTGATGAAGGATGCGGTTTTTGAGTTTTCGCAGGAATGTTTGGATGCGTTTAACACCATTCGGCAAGCTCTAATTTCAGCACCTATTATCCAACCTCCGGATTGGACTCTCCCCTTCGAGATTATGTGCGATGCTAGTGACGTAGCCATTGGAGCTGTTCTTGGGCAACGAAAAGAAGGACGAACCCACGCCATATACTACGCTAGCAAGACGCTAGACGAAGCCCAGCTCAACTACGCCACTACGGAAAAAGAATTTTTAGCCATTGTCTACGCTATTGACAAGTTTCGCTCTTATCTTGTAGGTGCAAAGGTGATTGTCTACACGGATCATGCTGCGATCCGGTACCTCCTTGCGAAGAAAGATGCGAAGCCAATGCTGATTAGATGGATTCTTCTCCTACAAGAATTCGATCTTGAGATCCGCGACAAGAAAGGCTCGGAAAATTCTGTTGCGGATCATTTGAGTCGTCTAACACATCTAGAGGACGACCATTTACCCATTGATGACTCATTTCCGGACGAACACCTACATATCATAGAGGAGTGCATCAAGGTAGTCTCCAAAGGTAACGAACCATGGTTTGCTGATTTCGTTAACTCTTTGGTTTGCCAGGAGATACCACCCGGACTGTCATACGCACAAAGGAAGAAGTTCTTCAAGGACGTCCGGGAATATTATTGGAACGAGCCTCTCCTCTTTAAGAGAGGTCCGGATGGCATCATCCGGCGATGTGTGCCGGAAGATGAGATGCAAAGTGTCATCCGCCATTGTCATTCACTACCTTGTGGAGGACACGCTAGTTCGAACAAAACTAGCGCAAAGGTATTGCAATCTGGATTCTATTGGCCTACTTTATTTAAAGATGTGCAATCCTTTGTTTCTTGTTGCGATGCTTGTCAAAGAACAGGCAATATCTCTAGAAGGAACGAGATGCCCCTCAACAACATCCAAGAGGTGGAGATTTTCGACGTTTGGGGAGTCGATTTCATGGGACCATTCCCTTCTTCTTGTGGAAACCAATACATATTATTGGCGGTAGACTACGTTTCTAGATGGGTAGAAGCAATTGCCTCTCCTACAAATGATGCCATGGTGGTGGTTAAGTTCTTCAACAAGACCATCTTTCCGCGATTCGGGACACCAAGGACAATCATTAGTGATGGAGGTTCTCACTTCATAGCCCGTCGCTTTGAAGCTCTTCTAGCCAAGTATGGGGTTACTCACAAGATCGCCACCCCTTACCATCCACAAACGAGTGGACAAGTTGAGATCTCAAATAGGGAGATCAAGGGAATTCTAGAGAAGACGGTTTCAAGGACTAGGAAGGATTGGTCCTTGAAACTAGATGACGCATTATGGGCGTACCGGACTGCATACAAGACTCCCATAGGAACCACACCATACAACCTTGTGTATGGGAAATCTTGTCATTTGCCGGTAGAGCTGGAGCACAAAGCGTTTTGGGCTATCAAATGGCTAAATTTCAGCATGAAGGAAGCGGGAGAGAAGCGTCTCCTAGACATCAACAAGCTGGATGAGCTTCGCTTGAACGCCTATGAAAACGCCAAGATCTACAAGGAAAGAGCAAAGCGTTGGCATGATAAGCATATCATTCCAAAGGACTTCAAAGAAGGAGATCAAGTTCTCCTCTTCAATTCAAGGCTTCGCCTCTTTCCAGGTAAGCTTAAATCCCGTTGGACTGGACCTTTTCTAATTAAGCGTATTTTCCCCCATGGTGCAGTTGAAGTATGGGGTGAAGCTAGCGGAAGTTTTAAGGTGAACGGCCAACGACTCAAGAAGTACTCGCCAGAACTCCAAGCTGAGGAGTTTGCACCTACCGCACTCGAATAAGTGCAAGAGTGGTCTAGCTACGGACCTTAAACAAAGCGCTTCTTGGGAGGCAACCCAAGGTATTGCATTTTTATTTTTGTTTTCGATTCATAGACTAGTTTAGAATAGACGTTTTTGCTTTATTTTGCCCCGATTTCTTCCGGTATGTTCGTGTTTTTGGATGTAGGATCGATAGAAAAGGAGAAAGGAAGGATAATGTCGAAGAAAAGTGACGAAATTTGGACTTTGAAGCTTTACAGAAGGTTCCACGGTCTAAATTACGGTCGTCATAGCTACAGTGGCCGTAATTTTCAAAAGCCTTTGAAAAATCACAAAAACCACGGGTCCGTACACTTCCACGGCCGTGGAATGCCCCGACAGACCGTAATTTTTGGAAATTTTGCCGGCCGCTATAAAACCCACATTCTTCACACACTTAACCAAAATTTCCCCAATTCCACGACCTAGAAACCAAAAACCCGCAGCCTCTCCCAATTCTTCATTCTCTAATCGTTTCCAACGATTCCTCGCCCTAAACTGCAGCAAATCCAACCACGAACAAGATCCAAGCAACAAATCGAGTGGAAATCGATCAACAAACACGCATTTTGGATTTTTCAATCCGAAAAAGAGGTTATTTCTTTCTTCTCGATTTCAGCGGATTTAGTTCGTTTTTGCTATAGTTTTTTAGGAAGAACTGATAAAGACCGGAAGGAATTAGATTAGGACTGCTTGCTGTGGTGATCGTTGGTGAATTTGCTGAGATTCACGAATTTTTGAGACGAATCACGGTCGCTGGGTAAACCACGGCCGTAATTCCCCAAGAACAGACCGTGGTTTTTGCTAAAAATGGATTTTGTAAGGAGAGTTTCAGGAAGGATAAAGGAGAAGAAAGGGGAGCAAAATAAGAAAAGAAAGGGCAATCCCTCAACCTCTAGGGCACCACCACCCTCATCTCCCTCACTACCATCCTCACCTTCACCTCCATCTTCACCTCCTCACCCTAGCATTCCGACCATACATGAAAACTACCAAGCTGCATTTGAGAAGATAGAGAAGAGGACAGTGATAGGTCCTAGGTATTTGTTGTTGGAGGATCTACATCCTCTCAACATAGTTGATGACCTTACATGGCTCTTGGATAGAGCCGGATTGGTTGTCTTCACGAACATTCGTGAAGACGCCTATGAGGAGATCACCCGAGAGGTTGTGACGTCTTTCGAGCACAGCCATGTTGATAGGACCGTCTCCTTCCGTCTCATGAATCGAGACTATCAGTTGAGTATAGTTGAGTTTGGGACCATTTTCGGGTTCCATGAGACCTACAATGGTCGATTTCCGAGCGGAGTTTACCCCAAGGATTTTTGGGAGGAAGTAGCCATGATTTACGCCGACGAGGACCGTTGGCAACCCGCCGATACCAAGGCTAGATTGATGTACCATCTAGCCTTGAAGATAGCTCACCGTGTTCTTTCGGAGTGTCTCTTTCCTAGGACGGAGACGCCCCAAAAGATCAAGACGGATGAGCTATTCTTGCTCTACTGTATGCTTTACGGTCGCCGCGCAGATTGTGCTACTCTTTTGGCGGCTACGATGAGTAAACTGAAGAACAAATCGAAGGGGAACATTGGATATGGTGGGATAGTGACCCACATAGCTAGGAGCCTTGGTGTGGATTTTTCAGCTTGCACCCGCATACCCGCCGTACCTCTAGGATTACATGCATTCATGGTTAGGGGACTCATCTTCCCCACACATAGAGGTCCGCCTTATGCGGGCATGCCTTGGGAGAGTAGGACAGGCAGGGGTATTGAGTGGCTGCCAGAGTATTCCATTGTGGCGGGACGCCACAATTGGAAGGAGACGTTCGCTGCGATGCATGCGAACAGGCTTGTAGCTCCCCCTTACGTTCCACCACCAGTTGTGGATGAGGAGGAGATGGGAGAGCAGTACGAGAGTGGTGGAGGAGCGGAGCAGGAGTTGGGCACGTTTCCGGATCAGCCGGAGGCAGCCCCGGATGTACCTAGGCGCTCTCCACGCCCAGCTAGAGCTTCAGGCTCGTCATCTCGCCGCGCCAGCGTGAGTGAGAGGCCCACGTGGATGACTACACCTCCCACTTGGTACAGCACACCCCCTCCTTGGTCCACGACGCAGCCAGCAGCACCACCGCCACCACCAGCACCAGCACCAGCAGATGCCCCCGCATGGTATGATCACGCCCCGGGATGGTATGAGAGGATGCCGGATTGGGCTACCGGACTTTCGGAGAGAGTTGGAGCACTAGAGATCCGGGCGGATGCTAGAGACGGACGCCTAGACGACCTTGACCACATGATGAGGGACGTCTACCGCCATCAGTTTGGGCGGTTCTATGATCCGAGTTTCTCTCCATTCCCACCTCCACCGGCGCCGCAGTGATCGATGCATGACCGTTCGTTTTAGACATTCCCGCCACCACTTGTGAGTTTCTTTTTCTTATCTTTCTTTTGTTCTTTCTTGTGAACATTAGGGACAATGTTCGTCCTAAGTTTGGGGTGGGATGTACTAAAAAGTTTGTAATAACTCTACTCTCTATGTTGCTTTCATTTCAAGACTATCATTGCATATTCATTATGTGTTACACGTTTCATTCTTGCATTGCATGAAAAAGAACTTTAAAAACTCATAAAAATTGAAAAATTTTGAAAATTTTGTGCTTCTAATGAATTGATATGATTTCCATGATAATCACTACTTGCGAATTGAGTTTGATGACAATTGCATGCTTAAAAGGATTGTAAATCGAAAAGAAATTGAATGAATGAATTCTACCTCTTTTGCAAGTTTTATAATGTGAAAACGTTACCTAAATCATGTTGAGAAATTGAAGTTGAAATCACATTATAAGTTCCTATACTTCTTGTTGAAATGATTAAGGCAATTCGATACTTTCTTTCCTCTTTCTTTGATCATCTAACTCCTCATTGAAATATTAGCCTCCCTTACCTATCCGGGAATTTGGAGAAGTGAATGAGAAAAAGGCATGTTTGATGTGGGAGGGCCATGAGAGCAATTATTTGCAATCAATTGAATAGAAAGAAATTATAGGTTTGGGGAAGTCAATCATGACGATGAGTAAC